>CM077524.1:24038023-25535953 GCA_039654895.1 Mongoloraphidia duomilia | reverse complement strand
CTCACAATAATCCAAAAAATATTTTATTTTAGTAACTAAGAAATAGCAAACATGGACCAAAGGCACTCGATTCCGATGTAAAGTTTTACATTTAACAATAATGATACTTCGCGACACATAAGTTTAAGTCTGACCAGGAGTTAAACAGGATTATAACAAAATTAATTAACATTATTAAAAATAAGAATAATGCTATAAACAAATATGTCATTAGTGATTAACGACATGACAATATATATATATTTATATATATATATATTTATATATATATGTGTGTACACGATAACTCTCGACAGACTTAATCGATTGAAACGAAATTTGGTACACACATTGGAACCCATCACCGCAAGAAGCCTATTTAAAATGGGCCCGATCGGACCATTTTCAGGGTTGTATTTAGGGGTTCCAAAAAGTTTTGGGGCCCAAAAATACCGAAAAATTTGTCAGAATCGTTTCAAAATTGAAATTTAACTCTTTAGTAAAGATTAAAACGTGCTGCTAAAATTTTAATAAAATCGGCCCGACAGGACCGGACTTTCAAATTTTATGAAAACACTGGTTTGTTGATACGGATTTACTTATGAAAGGGTGTATTTAATGTGGTACAGAGGTTGCATTGATAATAATATTGAAATTAAGAAAAAAATATTATTTTAAGGGATGTATTAAGGGGTTAAATTTTTTATTTTGTCCAAAAACAAACTTAAGTTCGCGTATTAAAGCCACAAGGCCTGTATTTGCAAATACACTATATTGTCGGCAGGGTTTGGCACTGCGACCCGAGTTTTTATTATTATTGTCATTGTTAAGTTCGTGTAATCCGTGCGGAACCAATATCATAACACGGCAACTTTCTCAGTAATCGTAGATCTTAGTTTTTTAATATTTTTTATCCTAAATAATAATCTAAATTTGATGCAAGAAATCACCCTGAAGTACGATTATTTCTGGATGATGCTGATATTTTCAGCGAAACGCGTTGACTTGTAAATCTAATGTGTAGAATAAGTACCCATAATTAATCTTAGATCGAATTTTCAAGTTTTTCCTAAAAAACAAGAATTCCGGATTTGATGCATCAAGAAATGATCATGTTGAATCCAGTTTCATAAATGTTACGCTCAAGAGGGTTAGGTAAATGACAATTTTCTTTTCGAATGGGTATAAGTATAGAAAAACTGCTTCGGTCGTTTTGCCCTGCTTAAGCTTTTAAGCAAATTTCTATCGAAAGGAAAATTTCCTTCACTACGGCCTACGGGAAGGGGGGGGGGTTCATTTCATATTCAACATTTTTATTTATTTAAACTGTTAATTTGACGAATGCTATAGTTACATATTTTTAGGGGAAAAAGATTCTCTAAAGAAAATCCAGTACGGGAAAAAATAGGGTTTTGAAGTAGTCGAGTCAATTACAGTGTGGTATATGAGATTAATTTTTAGAATAAAATTAAGCAAAATCGCAGGATAGTGGACAAAATAATTTGATTTATTAAATTAAATGTACGACGTTTCGTCTATAGATTTAGACTTTTTCAAGTACAATATTAAAAATAACAATATTTATGAAAATTAATATTAATTACTAACCATAGCAATTAACATAAGATAGGGTACATAAGACAAAAACATGGTAACATGGTAACAAATTATGTTGACTATAAATTTTAACAATCAAATAATAATAATACAAAAATTAGTATAATTTCATAATATAATTGTACTGACTACTTAAATTTTGAGTGTCTGTTCTATAATTGATTGAATTGTTTTTTCTAATAAAACACATTTCACTGATATTGCGTTTCTTCCAATTTGACTCTTTATCTAATATTTGAACTTCATTGAAAAGAAATTTATGCCCAGTGTCGAAATGATGAGATGACAACGCCGTTTTATTATCACTTAATAAGTTTATGTTTCTACAGTCCATTTTGTGCTGATAAATTCTATTTTTTAATAACTGTTTAGTTTGTCCCACATAACACTTATTACATTCACAAGGTATTTTATAAATAATATTAGATTGATGTGAGATAGGCGTCTTATCTTTAAGTCTTGTGAATAACCTATCCAATTTATTTAAGTTATAAAACACCAACTTAATATTTGTGTTCGAAAATAATCTGTTGATCTTATAAGACAAGTTCTTCACAAATGGAAATCTAACATAAATCTTGGTAGACTTAGATCTTTCATCCACAGTATCCGATGTGTTATTTAGGTGATTTTGGTCCTCTATAAACCTATTAACGCATTGATGTATAAAGTTGACAGGGTAATTATTAGCTTTTAAGATATTTTCAACTTTCTTAAAATTGTCCTTATGGTAGTCTTGGTGACTTAATTTTGTTACCCTGTGTAACAAGCTTTTTATAACACTAATTTTCTGCTGCACTGGATGGTTAGATCGAAAATTCAGAAGTCTGCCTGAATGAGAAGGTTTCATATACCAATTCGTTTTTAATTCTCCCGAAGCTGAGCGTGTTACTAAGGTGTCCAAAAATGGAATTGATTTATCAACTTCTTTCTCCATAGTGAATTGAATCTTTTCATTAAACTGGTTGAACCTTTGTAATAAATCATCAATTTTATTTTCGGGAACTGCAATGAAAGTGTCATCCACGTAAACTTTTAGTATCGGAATTTTATATGGTAAGGTTTTTAGTACTTTGGAAACAACGTAATCCATCACAATGTTAGCTAAAACTGGACTTGCTGGGTTTCCCATTGCGCTGCCGTCAAGTTGAAGGTAGAAATTGTTATTGTAGCTAAAATAACTTGTGTCAAAACAAAAACAAATAAGTTCAATGAGCATATCAAAAGTTATGTTGATTTTCTTTGACCACGTGAGCTTGGCTCACGCAAGTTATTTTAGCTACAATAACAATTTCTACCTTCAACTTGACGGCAGCGCAATGGGAAACCCAGCAAGTCCAGTTTTAGCTAACATTGTGATGGATTACGTTGTTTCCAAAGTACTAAAAACCTTACCATATAAAATTCCGATACTAAAAGTTTACGTGGATGACACTTTCATTGCAGTTCCCGAAAATAAAATTGATGATTTATTACAAAGGTTCAACCAGTTTAATGAAAAGATTCAATTCACTATGGAGAAAGAAGTTGATAAATCAATTCCATTTTTGGACACCTTAGTAACACGCTCAGCTTCGGGAGAATTAAAAACGAATTGGTATATGAAACCTTCTCATTCAGGCAGACTTCTGAATTTTCGATCTAACCATCCAGTGCAGCAGAAAATTAGTGTTATAAAAAGCTTGTTACACAGGGTAACAAAATTAAGTCACCAAGACTACCATAAGGACAATTTTAAGAAAGTTGAAAATATCTTAAAAGCTAATAATTACCCTGTCAACTTTATACATCAATGCGTTAATAGGTTTATAGAGGACCAAAATCACCTAAATAACACATCGGATACTGTGGATGAAAGATCTAAGTCTACCAAGATTTATGTTAGATTTCCATTTGTGAAGAACTTGTCTTATAAGATCAACAGATTATTTTCGAACACAAATATTAAGTTGGTGTTTTATAACTTAAATAAATTGGATAGGTTATTCACAAGACTTAAAGATAAGACGCCTATCTCACATCAATCTAATATTATTTATAAAATACCTTGTGAATGTAATAAGTGTTATGTGGGACAAACTAAACAGTTATTAAAAAATAGAATTTATCAGCACAAAATGGACTGTAGAAACATAAACTTATTAAGTGATAATAAAACGGCGTTGTCATCTCATCATTTCGACACTGGGCATAAATTTCTTTTCAATGAAGTTCAAATATTAGATAAAGAGTCAAATTGGAAGAAACGCAATATCAGTGAAATGTGTTTTATTAGAAAAAACAATTCAATCAATTATAGAACAGACACTCAAAATTTAAGTAGTCAGTACAATTATATTATGAAATTATACTAATTTTTGTATTATTATTATTTGATTGTTAAAATTTATAGTCAACATAATTTGTTACCATGTTACCATGTTTTTGTCTTATGTACCCTATCTTATGTTAATTGCTATGGTTAGTAATTAATATTAATTTTCATAAATATTGTTATTTTTAATATTGTACTTGAAAAAGTCTAAATCTATAGACGAAACGTCGTACATTTAATTTAATAAATCAAATTATTTTGTCCACTATCCTGCGATTTTGCTTAATTTTATTATAATCACGATGGACACGATTTCTAATATAAATTAATTTTTAGAGTTAAGTTGATTCTAGTTGGTGTAAAATAAAATTGCGATCCACAATATTGAAAGAAGAATTAGAAATGTTATCCCAATATTGCAACAGGATCAATAAAGTGCAATACTGAATACTGATGTTAAAAGATTTCCATATATGTACCTATTCAATTAACGTTTCGACACTCCTTGTGCCATCCTCAGAGTAATCTATTTTACATCAGTATTGCATTTTATTTCCACTGGGAAAAAAATTCTAATTCTTTCTTCAATCATCATACATTTTTAGAGCGTTGTATTTGAGGGTTAAAATGTAGAAACATTTTAAGAGTTTTTCAAGTAACCTATTTCACGTACTATATACGCATGCAATATTACTGTGTTGACCAACTTATTAACAGAGGTCCCATATACGAGGCGTGTGCAACCCTGACCCGAGCGGACGCGGGTCGTTCTTATTGGGGCCAAGTACAAGGTTTAAAAGATTGTGACACACACCTACTGATACATATTATCTTACGTCACTCATATATAGTGCAGTTATATGCAAAAAATGCACATGCAACTGTTTCATGCTTCGTTGCAATTGTTTTAAAAACAGCTAAATTTAACGCAATTAAGCTTAGTTCACATGCTTTTTTAAGTTCAAGGTTATGGATCACTAAAACATGGCTCAGATGAGAAATGAGAACACACATTCTTTCGAAGGGAAAGTTATGAAATGTGACCGTTTTAGGTTATGTATTAAAGACTTTCTTCCGGCATGCAACCGTTTTTGACACATGATTTTAAATTTTATTAATGTAAGTATTTCTGTAAATATTGCTTCCATTAAAATTAAGAAAAATCGCAGGATAGTGGACAAAATATTTGATTTATTAAATTAAATGTACATTTAATTTAATAAATCAAATATTTTGTCCACTATCCTGCGATTTTTCTTAATTTTATTATAATCACGATGGACACGATTTCTAATATAAATTGCTTCCATTAATATCTGAACGATTTAGAAAATAGCTAGAATTTAATCGTAGATATCTGGAAATTCAGAATTTTTAATACGATATCTTTCATGACAGAATGTGTTAAGACAATATTATATTAATTAATAAAAAAACAGACTCAAAAACGAGAAATAGAAGTCGAGTTATTATTAATTAATTCAGAATACACTTTTCAAGTACTGTATTCAGAATCCATTAACACAAAAAAATATGACGAAAACTGTACAACATTTATCATTTTGTTTTACACAAAATTGAGGTTATGTTAATGTATTGTAAACAGAACAAAAGACTAACAGCGATGCAAACAAAAGCCGACGATGCATCAACGTATTGTATAACGTATTACGTTAGGAGTGTTACGTCAAACGTTTCGGTAACGATTGAACGTGTCATCCTCTCTTTCTTTCTCTATACAGTTAATGGCGGCACGTGTAGTGGAGAAAGTGTAACAGGGTCATCATCTCCCACGTGTCTTAAATCGTCTACTTACTAGATAGTACTTTCTATATTACAGATAATTATCTATGCATGTGAGGTCTTTCCATATGCACCAGGTTTTATTACTAAAGTTGTTTTTGACCGCGTTTTGTGGAGGAATCATGCGGATGCAAGTTGCAACGATGATAGTTAACATTCTTGCAACCGGAAACTCCCGAAGTAATTTCCAGGAAATTTCTTTGAAAGCCTCGGGAAATCTTCGGAAGTCTTGGGTTAAATCTTTGGAATTCTCGGGATATCTTCGGAAATTCCTTGGAAGTCTGGGAAAACATTCAATTCCGGGAATTTTCGGGAAGTCTTAGGAAATTCTTGGAAATCTTCGAAAGTTCCTGGAATTCTTCCGAATTCCATAAGAAGTCGGAATTCTTGTACCTAAATATTGTCATCAATTTGTTTAAAAAAATGTTTTCAGAATTTCTGTCTGCCAGTCTATTTCGACCCTCATTTCACGTAGGTAAATACGTAAGTATTGACCATTTACACCACAAAGAGTACTTTCTGAGAAAAAAGTCAGGCTTAAGGGCGATTGTTTGGTGACGTAATCTCACTTTTTCATTTTTTGTCAGTTACATATTTTATACGTTAATACGTAAGATGAGGGACAATTTGTACCAACATCTTTAAAGAACGGCTGATGCGATTGTGATGAAACGAGTATATACCTATTACGAACAATTGGTACCCAAACCTAGAGGGCAGTATAGCCTAGTGGTTAGCGTGCTTAGTGCCGCAACCTGTGAACTAGACTGCCATGAGTTCGAATCCCACCTGCGCCCATGGATGTTTTGTGATGTTATTTAGTTTTAAGATAGTTGTTATTTAGTGTAGTTGAAAGACGCTAATGACCTGAGATGTCGACGCGTCTATAATCTACAATAAATAAATAGATAAGGTACCCAAACTTAAAGTATACAGGGTGCCACTGTTTGGGTTAAAAACCGACATTTACGCGAGCGAAGTCGTGAGTTAAGTATTATACAATGATTGACTGTGATTTGTGTTTATTACAAAAACCGTCACACATTATTTTAACAAAGACGCATTTTATGAGTCATCTGTCGATTTGCAACTTTGAGCGAACAATTAGTATACCAATGTTTGTTGAGCTGATACATAAAATTCATGAAACCGTGTTCAAATAATCAAACATAGATCATTATTGTGATCGTCTACATAAATGCGACACCGTAACCAATTTTAAATAAATATTTTTATGTGCAATACTTTTCAAATATTTGTACAAAAAAGTTAATAAACTGTATGAATTGTTTTAGTGTGTTGAAAATTGAAGGACACTTTTTGACAAAACAAAAAATTATGTTATTCCATTTTGCTATAATTAATTTTTACGTTGCTTATAAAAATAGACACAACTTTATTAATTAAATGAATATTTATGTAAACTTAAAATATTGATATAATATGTTTGTTATCAACAGCTTTATTATCGTCGTCGGCCAGAAAAAACGTGTTTCCACAAATTTTGTTTTCTTGTTTACAACATTACTCGAGAACGGATCGACCAATTTTGATATATTATTAGAAGTGTTCCAAAAGGCTCCGTAGACGATAGGAGTGTATCCGCAGTGAAATTTGTATTGTTCCAACAGCCACCTCACCCAAATCCCCGATTACTAGTTAGTTTCAACAAAATTGTAAACCGTATGCTGATAATCAAAAAAGTTTGCTTTGTACGCAAACTCTTACGGCCGTATTCATAGTTAACCCTTAAGTAGTAAGGGACACTTACTCATACCCTCAAACCGAATATGCGTTTCATAGTCAAAATTGACGTCTGTAAGGGCCCTTACATCACCCTCACCTTAAGGATGGATAGTATATCCCTTAAGTGTCGAAAAAGTAAAAACAGTAAAACACGTCATGAAAAACACGCATTTATATCAAAAATGACAACTATACACAATCGGTCTGCAGTATGACCAACTGTTCTAAAGGAAAAAATCATGGAGGTTTCCTATATAGTTCTTCCCTCACTCAAGGAAATGACTATGAAACTATGAAACGCTCCTTTGATTAAAGTGCCCTCAGCACTTAAGTGACCCTCAGCGAAGGGACCCTTATCGCTTACCTTAAGGGTTAACTATGAATATGGACAATAATCAGATACATGCGTTAGGCAATCCCTGCGAAACTGTAGCCATGCAGTGTTGCAGTAAAACTGCAGTGAGGGTTCATTTTTAGGGTTCCGTACCTCCGTAAGGTCCGTGTTAAAAAACCGTTATTAACGCGAGTGAAACCGCGGGAAAAGGCAATCAATTATATCCGAATCTCGTACGCGCATGTGCATTGAACAATCGCACTGGACCACTTCCGTTAAATCTTTTATGTGTGACGCGTGCGCTATTGACGTTATTCACAGGTCACTGGATCCATTATTAAAAAATAATATAAAAGTATAACAATAAATACAGTAGAATCTGTAAATTCATTGTTATGTACCGAACGTGTACCTATATTTAAATTCGTATATATCTGTTTAGTGAATCTCGCTCGCGTGGAATCGGATAGCACTGCAGTGTTATAGTTAATTATGATCACCCAGATCCATATTTTATTAGGTTATGTCAATTGTCATGTCTCGATGATCATCACAAATGGACGTTGCACAATAGTTGAATATTTAGGACGTTTAGAATTAATATCACAAGTGGTCAAATTATTTAGGTTAAAACACACATAATAATGTCTATAATAATAGGTAGGTATGTAGGTATCTACCTATGAACAAACAGGAGAAAGTTCAAAAAATGAAAATTTTCGGATGTCAAATATTTCAATCATATGGTTTTAAAGTGCAAAATTTGCTAAATCACCTTTTTTTCAAAATCTAACGTTTATACTTTTTCCCATGTTGCTTGCTTGAGCATTGAAGTCTCTGAAATTTAGTTCATATTTGGTACATTTACCATTGACTTAGATGCATTTTTTCTTATTTTTTGACATAATTTAAGCATATAAAAAAATCAGCGAAAATTATTTTTATACTTTGACCATTGGCGATGTTGCATACGTGAGCATTGAAGTCTCTTGAGTTTAAAATTCGATCATATATTTTAAAATTTAAGCAAATATTTATATTTAATTACTGATATGGTGTATGGGTCAGGCAGAAAGTTTAAGAGGTTTTAGGGTTACCCGAAAGTAGTCAGTAATTTTTTTCAGGTGCTAATTTGTCTCTAACGTAAGAATGTTTTTTTTTTTCAAAAAATATTTTTAATATAGTTTAACAGTTTTGTGGTTTGTTGTATGCTATCACTTGCAGTATGGGTAACTATGATATTATCTTTCGTATTTAGTCGAAATTAATTATTATGTAAGAAATAGGCACGTAACTGAAATAAGGATAAGTCAAGTATAAAATTATTTGATGATAAAAATAAGAATTGAAAAATCTTGACTATCTTATTCAAGCATTCTTCAAATGTTACGTGCACTTGAATCTTTAATGTATCAGTAAGATATAATTACTTACATTATTTAAGTAGATACTATTGGCTGTAAATACTAAATACCGCACTGTATTACAGGGTGTATTATTTTTTATGTTTATTTATTTATTGTAAATTATAGACGCGTCGTCAACTTAGGCTATTAGCGTCTTGATTACATTAAATATAACAGTTAACTTAAAACTAAATGACATCACAAAACAGACGACAGTCAGATTCAGAGGCCGCGACGCTAACCACTGGATCACACTGTCCTCTTAATTTTTTATGGAATTTTTATTTATGGAACGAAAATAAAAACTAAGTTTTCTGAAATTGGATCATCCATTTGGGTTGTACGCCTGATAAAAAAAAGCGTGACATAATATATAATATACAGACTCACAGACGTAGGTACAGACAAAACGAGTGTACCTATGTATAGGCGCTTCTAGCTATGCTTAGGTCGCCCAAAAAATCTGCATTTATAACATGGAACAAAAAATGCAATCAAAATTTGTCGATAACTCTATAAAATTAATAAATAAAATACAGTGACGTATTAAAATTACAAAAATTTTACTTTTGCAAAATATTTGAAATCTGAAAACCGCAGGTTATTTTTTTTACCAGACACACTGTATAATGTATATTGTATATGTCAAGCTATAATTGTACCTGCACCTACGTCATCACGTCATTAATGACTCAATGAGTGACAGGTGTCTAATATCTGTGACCAAAAGGCCAAACCGCTTAGGTCAATTTTTCTCACATTTTTTTACTTAATTTTGTGTGCAATTTTGTAGAATCTTTTCATTTCTACATAAATTTTAGTTTTAAATAGACAGTTGTCGCGTGCCTGCTTTTCACCGACCGCGTTTTCCCTTTCTTAGGGGGTGAAAAACCGACTCTCACTGGATTTCTTTATCCCTGTCTCACAGCTGAGTTGCTTCTCCGAAACAACTTAACCGATTAGGTTCAGAAATCAATAAATCAAGAGTTACGAACAGATTGTGGGAGAAGCCCTTCTTATTGCGGGAATTTGAATGCCTGATTGTCAACGAGGTCCCACGGCCTTGTGGTTGATGGCTTGCTTAACTACCTTGCTTATTATATATTATGTCTTTTCTATTCTTTTGCGATATGCTGATAAAAGCCCCACTTATTTTGTGTTGTGAGTTTATTGGTGTGTGTCATTCCTTTAAGGATATTTTGATCTATCCGTGAACTGGAATGTGTTCGTTAAATTACGTTAGCTGGGGAAATCGAATCTAAATTCTTTAATCCACCGGGCCTCCACTTTCCGCGTGTGTAATAATGTATTGAATTAGGAATTTGATTACCCTAAACACGTCTATCTACTTTTAACCCTCCTTTTGTATGTGTGGTTTAATTTGTGCATATATCGCCCATTTCAGGATATTTGTGGTCCATCCGTGAACTAGGGTGTGTCTGTTAGATCACGTTAGCTGGGGAAACTGAATATAAATTCTTTAATCCACCGGGCCTCCGCTTTCCGCGTGTGTAATAATGTATTGATGTTTTTTACTCGACTGTGAAAATCTCAGGAAGCCGATAGAACCTCCCTGGGATATCGACTCAGGAGAAAAAATCGATTTCTCGATTCAAGATCCCCGTGAGATCAACATCTTCAATCTTTGACCTATGTCGAGTAATGAATTTGCGTAGTGTCTAATACGTCCTCGCAATTCTTGTCTAATTGTATTTCAACAACACAGCACCTCACTCATTTACGTTGATCTAATAAATACACTTCCTGGAAAGAAAACTCAAACTGAATGAAAAATTTTGAAATGCGGGACGACTCTATTATCCAACATCTAAATTAATTGTAACCGGGTAGCAAGGGTTTCATGGCCCCCACAACTCACAAGGGGGGCTGACAGAGCTCTAGCTGGGATTAGGAGAGGCCTGCCGTGGCGGGTCGGTTAACCAAGAGATGAACAGAAGCAGTATGTAGGAGGGCTCGCCAAAGATATTGCACTACTTTATTCTAAAATATCCAGTACTTAAATATATTTTACATCTATGAAGCGGTGAAAAAACCGGTAGTAATGATTGATTACTTCTAGGTCAGTCCAAGACAGAAAAAAGTATTTTTCAGTAAAAGTATCATAATAATATAAGTAAATGACATCTCGTTAAATTCAATTCATTATTTAAATCAATGCATGAAAGGTTAAATAACAAATATCACTGGATTAGCGCGGAAGTTTAAACATTCCAAATGACAACCAATCAAACTGCAATAACTCCATACAGAAGGGTGATTCAAAACATACATCCAGATCAATACTTTGCCAGTGTCATATATTTTATACATGTTATAAACTAGCTGGTGACAGGTCCGGATTTCTGCCTAGGCCAACAAGGCACCGGCCTAGTGGCCCAATCGCCAAGTGGGAACAGAGATATAAGAAACTATAGGCAAACGACTTCGGATTCGATTTTTTCCGTCCGGCAGGCGGTGACAAACCACCTGGGAAAACGTGTCGGGTACGAATTTTAATCGTATCGGATAAATGTGAACTATGCCCATATATAAACTATATTAGCCACAAGGGCACCCGATAAAAAATCGTTCCGGAATCCGGCAAGTTTGAATCAGCTGTTACGCCTTTCCGCAGGGACGTCATCGACATATTTTTAATGACAGATTCTGATTCTCCATGAAATTCTACATTACACCGATATGCGATTATGTTATCTTTCTTTATTGTGTAGCGAGAACCTTACTAATTATTAAAAAAAGGATTCATGAAAAAGTGAAAAAATAATTACGGAAAGGGGTGGGGATATAAAAAATTTGAAAACTATCAAAAATGATGCGCGATCAAGAAATAAAGTTGACATGTTCGAGGATCCATGGTCGCAGATAATCGGGGAAGTTTTTATTTGGAGCGGTCCACAGCCAACGTTCGCACTGCGGCGATTTGGCGAATATATTTTGGATCACCAATATGGCGTGCAACAAGTGTCGTATACATATTGAACCTTGATGATAAGGTCGCACGTCCGTAGATAATCACTTTAATTATCGCATATTAGTTATCGATCCATGAAGCCTCGCGTTCAGAAGCAATAGGTAAATAATCACTATCAGTTTTGATTTGGTCACTGATATCGGAACAATATTTTTAAATTAAATCGAATCTTAAAACATGATCGTGATTGCGAGATAAGTTTTTATCAGCTTTGACGCGATCAATAGTTTTATTAAATTAAAGGCCATATACCGATAGTAACTCAGGGTTGTATTACATTTTCGCATTTTTTATTTTAATAGTTTTTAAAAAGTGCAGTTATGATGTGGCAATAAGCTCTGCGAGTCTACAAATCTATAAAATTACAAGACCATATAAAATTTAGGTTAAATGGTAGTCCATCGATATAAAATTTAGGTTAAAAAGTAAGTATCACTGTAAAAAATAGATGTAAAAAATACTTTGAAAGTTAAGGTAGAATTCGCTCGATTTTCTAAGTGATTTTACATTACAATTTATTTTTACACAGAAAACTTCATAAAAACTTGGACTTTTACTGTAAAGTTAAACAAATTTGTGATTTTTACATAAAGTAAATTAAAATTACATAATTTGTGTAATATTCCAATAAAGTGTGTAAAAATTACAAAATAAAATGTATAGTTACATATATAAAATGGATGAATACAAAACAAATTAATGTAAAATTAGTAACCACGCATGCGCAATGTGTTTTTACGGAATCTACGCGATGTGGCGATACCTGTTTGCGACGTCATTGTCTCTTTGTGTGCCTATTACCAGATTAATCTCTGGCTACAAATGGACCATCGATAATCTATGTAATCGGCTTTCTCATTTTTTACAGTGTAGATTATGTTTATTAACTTCGCTCGTTTCCACACTGTTTAAGCTATAAATCCTTAAACCTGCGAGTTAACTTAGGGTTAATGAAATCCACGTAAATATTTCCACTGCAAAATTCTCGTTATTTAAGACTAATTTCACATCGATTGAAACTTTACTTATGTAACTACTATAGTAGTGAAAGTCCGATCAAAATCGGTTTAGTACAAGGGCGAATTGAGGATGGGGGGGGGACATCCAAACTAACCTAACCTAAAAAAAGCAAGAGGCCTTGACACCGGCGACATCAGCGTAATCCGATTTTTCACATAATGGCCGCCGCGATTTAAAAACTTATGTTTGTTTGTTTTTTAGTTGAGGGGGGGGGCACCTGGATCCGCACTTGGTTAAGTAGTTTTTGAGTTAACCCGAAACAGACAGATAGACAAGCATTTTAAAAATAGCTAATTCGGTCTAAGTGTCCTGCGTAAACTGAGTGTACATCTACGAACGTAGAGGACCTCGGTTATAACGTCCTCGCATACAGCGAGCTACCGTTTATAACGAACTAAAATTCAAGCTCTCTCATTATTCCTTTTTTGTGGAATAAATCTATCTTATTATCGCGTATTGCGAACTTCGGATATAACGAATCGATTTTGATAGTCCTTCGAGATTCATTATAACCGAGATCTACTGTATTTATTTGTATTGATTAATTTATAATCAATACAGAAATCTGCTTTTTAAGAAGTAGACAAGGCAATCCCAGAATGTCTGAGATATTTGTTGAAGACGATGTCTTCAGTGGCTGAATTGTATCAATTGTATTTTAAAGACCACCAACAGCTAAGGTTATTTGGGCCTAGCACCAATTCATATTTTCTATTCATTATTTTTTTTTTTTTTTTAATAATAAATTGAAAATCCAATTGACACTTTTACCAGCTCTCGGGCTAGAACTCGGGAACTGGGGACTTGTAATAGAGGAACCATAGCAACGCCATGTAAACAACAGCGCCGCTACACTCTCGGCTATTCACAAGCCCTTCAGTGGCTGAAGGCTCCAAAAAGAAACGCAATTACTGTTATGAAATTTGCATTTATTGCTGACGTTTTGTGAATTTTAATCACATCGTCAGAGCACAATAAATGCAAATTTTATAACAGTACCTATTTGCGTATATTTTTGGATGCATCAGCCATTGAAGACATCGTCTTCAACAAATAACTATAAATTAAGAAAGTGTTGTCCAGCGTCTATAATTTACAACTAAGAAGAAAATTGTATTTTCTTAACATTATGGCAGATGGTTGCAAACAAGTAGGTGTATATCAATTCGTGGGATTGACTCGCCTTGAAATTTAATAATAATTTATTAGTCTTTAAAAGATTGTGTAAAATTTTTTTTTTTCAAAAATTTTAATACAAATAGGTACAGTTGACCTTTCTATTTCATGCATTCACACAAGTGATTTTAAAATAGTGTCAATAATTTCAAGTTGGTACAGACCTGGAAAAGTCAGTGAGTTTCAGAACTTCTGAAAAAGTCGTATAGAAAAATCGAACAATTATATGCGATATATATCACGCAAAAATCAAATAGCACGCGAAAAAACCGCCACATAAGTATTATAGGCAAAAATCAAACAGCGCGCGAAAAAACCGCGAGACGAAAATCGAAATCTCTCAGAACATGACACGCTGATTCCAATAACAACAAGCGAACCTCTGTATCTCTTCTGGTTTAGAAGTTAATGCGTTTAAAGTTTTAAAAAAATTACAAAAAAATCTTAATGGTTGTATCTTCTCAACTAAAAGAGATCGTTTGCTTGTGCTCACCAATAATAGCATTTGTATGCTATGGTGCTCACTGAATTCAGCTTAATTTTTTCTATAAACATTCTCAATTTCAAAAATATATTGTTACGGAAATTATTTATACCGTTTTATTATGTCCGTAAAAATACACTTTTATTAGCTACGTAGTTATACACGTGTGGAACGCGCGTCACCGTTCGCCGGAATGCCTCTGACCTCCCCCCATCCGTCTGGGGACCATTCACCGTGTGCCGTGTTGGCACAATTAGTTCTCGCCAGTGCCGCTAGGCTAATACATACGCCTTGTTGTTATTGTCTATGGTTGTGGTAATTGTCTATGGTTATACGCCAGTGAACCTAAATCGGTAGTTTAATAGTCATCAACCGAACTGAAGCGCCACTGCTCTTGATGCGCGTAACAATATTAAAGTTTTCGATTTTTGCAATTTAAAAAAAATGCGATTTTGTTGAAAATCGAAATCTAAGTTTCAATATGGCTCATTCTCATTAGAACTTTATAGATTGGTCCAAACCGATTATTTAATATGATGAGTAGCTTCCATAGTAAAATTGTATAAGCAAAGTAACTTGTACAAAGTAAAGAAATGTCGAGTTGTTTACACAGTATAA
The DNA here is from genome assembly GCA_039654895.1 of Mongoloraphidia duomilia. Classification (NCBI taxonomy): domain Eukaryota; kingdom Metazoa; phylum Arthropoda; class Insecta; order Raphidioptera; family Raphidiidae; genus Mongoloraphidia; species Mongoloraphidia duomilia. The sequence continues at coordinate 25,520,464 of CM077524.1, read as the reverse complement.
AAATAAAACCCGTTTTAGCTATAAAAGGGTTAGATAATGTTAGACCTGTAGAATTCTTTATTGTATATTATGCAGACAGCCATGAATTGCGGTACTTTTCTATAACACCTGTGAATACAGGTGGGGAGAAGACCAAGATAGGCTAGGAACATTGTACTTACGTTCCGTCATAACGAATGTATTAATTTTAATTTTTACAGTTTTTAACCCGCATGTACCTATATTTTATACATAAATATTATTTACATTTTTGATCACATTTTCGCTAAGATATATTAAAAAAATTATTAATTGATAATATTTTTGATCCATTATTTACATTTTTCGTTCATTTTTAGGGTTCCGTACATCAGAATAAAAAAAACGGAACCCTTATAGTTTTTATATGTTTAACCAACCGTTTACATTATTAAGCATTGTTTTTTTTAATCCATTGTTCAACGAGTAAGTAATAGAAGCTTGTATATCTAGTGCAATAAAGAGGTAGGTATATTACGCACGAGTAGTAACACTATGCTAAAACGAGCGCAGTGAGTTTTAACAGTCACATAAATGATAATATCATTACGCACGAAATTTAATATTTTGGTACTTTTTTTCATACCCCCTATAAAATAACTGCGTTTCGTTTCATTTCATTTTCAGTATTTTCAAAAAATTTGCGAGCACACCTGCTTGTTAAGGAACCCACTACAGGCCGGTATATTATGCATGTAAAGTAGTTATTTAATAGTTGGTATAACAAAAAAATATTAACAATAGTTCATAAATGGAAACAGTGGACCAAAAATATAAAATAACAGGAAAAAATGTGAACAAAGGATCAGAAATGTAAACAATGGATCAGAAATGTAAACAATGGACCAAAAATGTAAACAACAAACCAGAAAAACAAATAATGACCAAAAATGTAAACATTGGACTATAAAAATATAAAAAAACGAACTAAAAATATGAAGAAAACGAACGGGTCAAAAGTGTAAAAAAGTAAATAGAAAGATAAAAATTAAACAAAGGAACAAAAATGTACACATTTAAGGGGGATAAAAATGTAAATGGGTATTTGTGTCTATATTTAAATAGCAACAATAATAATAGATGTCAGGACCTTAGTGTTGTTCAACTATAAATTACATAAAGCAAAGATAAATTGCACCTGTGCACGCAACAAGTTAGAGAAGGGGTCTTTTTGACGACTTTACTTTGAAGGGGGGAAAATATGCCATAGCATTCACAAGTTAAAAAATGTTAAGAAATTGTGTACACAAAAGATAAATTAAAAAGTATCAACACATGACGTCAAAAATTGTTTGTTTGTTTGATGTTTCATGTAGCGGTTGTTTTCATCCATATTTGTTTTTCCAATTTAAATTACAAAATGGTGAGCTGTTGTAAAATGTTCAATTTTAAATAACTTCATAGCTTGAAACGTAAACAAAAAACAAAACATTAAATTAATAATTTAAACAATTAAAAAATTAATGTTTTAGTGGAAATTACCATCGAAAAATATGTTTTTGATGTGATAATTGTTTTATACTTTTTGCCATACCCACTATAAAAAGCTGCTTTACATGCATGTATGTATGCATGTAAAGTGACTTTTGACAGGGCGGTGTATGGGAACGTATCTTTCCCACACTATAGTGTGGGAAAGTAAGCCTTTTCCATAGTGATTTATGTTTATTCGCCTGATCCGCCCGCTATTACATAACGTAACAACATTTGTGCGTGCCTCGGCCTACTATAGGAGCGAAGTTTGCGACACAAATGAATTCAAACAATTTTGAAAATACTGAAAATGAAGTGAAAAGCAGCTATTTTATAGTGGATATGGCAAAAATACCATAATATATATCTCGTGTGTAATGATATTATGGCTCGTCTGACTGTTAAAACTCGCTATCGCTCGTTGTAACATACTGTCATTACTTGTCAGAAATATATCTCATTACGTCATTAGATATACAATCTACTATTACAAAAATTCTTGATGGTTCCTTATTATAAGACCATAATCGATTAGCTGTCAAACTTGTATGCTCAGAAAATTCCTCAACTCACACATTGCTATTAAATAATTAAAAAATGTAGAAAATAATGCAGTTATAATAATGGTGCGAGTGGTGTCTGCTATGATATAATGTTGTGAAACCTGAAACGGACGTTTCATGGAAACATTATATAAAATAATTTATAACAATGGCATCTCTGCGAGCTCGGCTATTTTCAAGCGTTGCAATTAATCTTATTTTACTTAAAATCTGACAAAAGCCAGTCTACCTTGTGACTATAGAACTATTATTCACTAATATAATGTCACCAAACCCACACCCATCCGTGCAAATAAATAAACAGATTAATAATTTTATACATTCAACAAGAAACCAGTTTGTAAAATCCTAAACAAATTATTGTTTGCTTGAACTTGTCAATAAAATTTAAAATGCAGCATATTTAATAGGCACATTTGTGCAATTTTAATTACAGTTAGGCGTGTATTTTTTTTAAATTAGTACGTAAATTTGAAAAATGCGTTTAAGATTTATTTTCTTTTTGCGATCATAATATGGGATAAGCAAGAATACATTTTTAATTTAATAGTTGAGCCAATGTAAAAAGTATCTATGTGTAAGTAATATTATTTTCTTTACAGATTCTTCAAAAGATGACAAATCTTCAAATTCTCGTCCATCGACGCCAGAATCAAAAGACAGTCGTCAAAAGAAAACTTCGGATGATGGCCCTCCAAAAACTCCACCGCGTCGATTTTTATCTTCGATTTTGGGGGGCGACATTCCTTATGGCAGCCGTGGCCATGTCTTAACAAGAGCTGAAAGAAAGGAATATTTACCTCTTCCCGGTGAAAAGGAACGATTACGTCTCCCGGCGTCCGAATCTCCCAAAACCGACGTGCCGAGTCCACCTCCAGTTCGTTGTTCAGTTATTAAACGTACACCGGCCACGCGAAAAGAACAAGACAAAGAACAACGTCTTCCAGAAAAGGAAGTTCCTCCAGAACCGGAACAAGAACAACCGATCGATTATCATATTCCTAAGAAACGGGGTGAAGTCAGTGACGAAGACGAAAAACGGTTCAGAGAACTACGAAGATGCAACAGTTCCAAAATAGCAAACATAGTGCGTCCGTTGTTACCGCTTCGGGGCATTGTGGCGAAATTACCTGGAACTATGTTAGCAGCTGCAGGACACGGTCGGTCGTCGAGCAATGGAACACATTCTGGTGGCAGTATATCCGGCGGAAGTGGATCGCACAACGGTGGAACAATCAATTTTGGTAGCGGGTCTACGGGAATGGGTTCCGGAGGAGGTGGTGCTTTAGGAGGAGGTACAGGCGGCGGAGGAATGAATCCAGGAAGAGATGGTAGACAAAATTATGGACCGAGTAGTCCTCCGACCGGAAGTTTGCCACCCTTTTACGAGTCATTAAAAGGTGGTAATAGTTCTACAAATAATTTTAACGCTGGTGGGAATTATATCAATGGCAGCAGTTATTCGTTGTCAGGTCCATTAAATATGGATTGTGATACTGGACAAGATATGTCGATCCTCGGGTACAATACAGAAATCCAACCTAAGCAGTATTCATTATTACAAAACGCTGCTTACGGATTGGCATTGAAAGACGAAAGTGATTTAGATGTTTATGAAAATAATTTATTACCTGGTTCTTACTCAAATTATGACGATTCGATGATTGTCGATAGCACGGTAATAGATCCGTTGCAATTTACAGCGACGCTAACATTTTCAAGTCCTGCCGAACACGCGTTACTCGAAAGTTTATCGGACGCGACAGATTTGTCGACATTTTTCCAACGTCTTCCGACCAACGATGACGACGACAATAAAGAAAGTATTTCGGATATGATCGGCGACGATTTGGGTTCACCTTCTTTAACGCCAAATTCAAATTCAATACAAAATGTCGACTCGTCGATTTCTTTCTCAGACAACAACATCACCAGTGGAAGTAGTAACAGAAGTTACAATAATGAACAACAAAGTCGACAACAATATAATCAGTCTCAACAATCGTTTAACAATTATCCTTTAGTGAGTGAACAGTCGCAGTTACAAGTGCAAATTCAACAACAACCTTCAAACATCATGTCTCCAGGATTGTCGTTTTCGAGCAGTGGTTTGGAATTAGATTCCCCGAGTGGAATATCTCTTCCTTCACCAGGAGGCGCCAGTTGTTCTTTGGAAGGATCAGTCAGTCCTCCAGGCAGTGTGAGTGGAAGACGAGATTCTACGAGCAGTGAACCAAATATTCAAAACAGGGTCGTTGTTTTACAGCAACGGGTAAGCAAACAATTTGATAAGGGCAGAGCTAGACCAATTTGTTTCTCAAAACGATTTATTGAGTTTTTTTTTATATTTAACTGAAAACAGTTTCAGATTCAAACATTTATAAATTGGTCAGTTCAAAAGAGCTAATTGCAGTTATTTTTAAATGCGGCAATAAAAAAAAGCAAAGCCAAATTCAACTTGTGTGCTTCTGTTAAATTTGGTTCATTATTTTAGTTCTATTTTATCGACAATTATTTCATACAATTGAAGATAATCAAAAATGAAAATTAAGAGGACATGAAATATCCATCCCCCATTAGATAAAAATTAATTATAGGATTATATTAACTTGTTAACAATCTAGTGCTAACTCACTGGATCGCTCAACGTACTCGGTTCGAATCCGACTGCAAATATTTTTAAAGGTTAAAGGTCCAAAGTACCTTGAAAAAAAAACGAGTGCAAACAGCCGCCATAGCTACGCTGAGGTCGCTCGTGAACACTGATTAAAATATGATATCAACTAAGCCACTATTATCAATTGTCAGTGTGGAAGATTATTGCTTGGTTTCCGATACAACTTTCAGCCTTAAATCCAGATTTAAGAATACCATTTGTTTTCAACTAAATGCGGAGATATCCATTTAGTTGAAAACAAATGACATTCTTAAAACTAAATTTAAAGCTGAAAATCGTATCAGAAACCGAGCAATCACTTTCCAATAGAATAAAAAGGGCTAAAAACGGTGAATCCCGGGGTACTCTCAAAAGATGTGTAAGCATTCAGATTATATTACAATGACAGTTTTACATAACCTCAAAAAATTTAACAGTGGATTATAGCTTCCGCAGCACACCACTTCCATAATATTTCGCCGAGTCACTCTAGCAAAAATGGATACATTTAACGTTTGGATATCAAGTCCTCTTAATAATTAATTCAATGATATAATAATCCTTGTATTTTTTTCAGTTGGGTATCCCGTCCGAAGTGCAATTAGAATTTGTAAACGGGGGACACGGTATCAAAAACCCGCTTGCGAGTCAAGAAACCGGCCATCGTCCATCGAGCAGAGCGGAATCAGATAGTAAAAAGATAACTGTTACAACAGAAGACGGTCAGTCGAGATTCATGTGTCGAGTATGTTCGAAATCTTTCTCGTTACAGCGTTTACTCAACAGGCATATGAAATGTCATTCAGACATAAAAAGATATTTATGTACGTTTTGCGGTAAAGGTTTTAACGATACTTTTGACTTAAAACGACATACGAGGACACACACTGGTGTTCGACCTTATAAATGCAATCTTTGTGAAAAATCTTTTACGCAAAGATGTTCGTTAGAATCACACTGTCTAAAAGTACATGGCGTCCAACACACTTATGCTTACAAAGAACGAAGAACCAAGATGTACGTCTGTGAAGAATGTGGACATACTACAAGCGAACCAGAAGTCCACTACTTGCATCTAAAAGAAATGCATCCATACAGTCCAGCACTATTGAAATTTTACGATAAACGACATTTCAAATTCACCAATTCAAATTTCGCAAATATGTTACTGAAAGTACGAAATTAATTTTGAATTATGCTCCGTTCCATAAACGTACTGACTAGTTACTAGTGCTGTGCATTTTTTTCATAATTTATTAATTTATATTTTGAGGTTAGATTTCAAGGGTCTCATTCATAGACATAGAAATTAGTACAAGCGAGTGAGGAGGTTGCTGTTAATGGGGGGCGGTGAGGAAGCAAGTGTGCCCACATTCTAATGGTCGCTTCAGTTGCGCAAGCACTGTACGAGCAATTGAACATGCGCTAAGACGCGGACGACTGCATCTGGCGCAACTGAGCATGCGCAAAGACGCGACTAATAGAACGTGGGCACATGCATAGCATGGACATGTCCATAAGACAGGCATGCACCCTCCCCTGAATGGCTTCCCCCCTCGTCTAAAGTGGCACTTTATACTACATCCCCAGATTTCTATATTTATGGTCTCTTTGCATAAATTCCTGTACTGAGACAGCTGAAATCTAGACTTAAATCTTTATATCGCTTGTGTATCACAATGGTCATTTACCACTCGCAAACTTTTAGATACCTTCACTGCACGAACATCGTATGCAACACGTCGAACGAAATTGATTCATCAACGTGTATTTTGAACTCGTCGAAACGGTGTGACCCCTCGTCGTCTGATTGGTATTCGTGTAACGGGAAGGTACCTAAAAACATATGGCTAGCAGCCTAGCAGTGAGGTGTTTCTGGAGCACTATTGTGAACCACGTGATCAGCGGAATACGAAAATAAAAAATAAGCAGTTCCTGTAATTAAAGTTCAAAGATATTGAAGTTTCAAGTAATTTTTTTTTATGAACTGAAAGTAGTAATAATTTTTATGAGCTAAGTATGCCTGAAAATACACAAAACGCACTTTTCAAATACCTGAAAATTTAATATCTACCCGTTTCTTCAGCTCTAAAATAACATTTTTTTTTGGAAAAAGCTATAACAAATTTTTTCGACAATTCAACGATTCCAGAAAAAGTTATTTATTTTAGATAGTTTCACAATGCACTGAATCCCTCCCTGATGCAATGTATTTTCAAATGTAGTAAAACTTCTAAAGAAAACATTTTTATCATCATTGCTCCGCCTATGGTGCTCCGAAATTACATATCCGGTAAGGATTTAGCGCAATATGAAAGGTTCGACTGTCAATAAAAGTTTTAGATCCCAAACATTTTAAACAAAAATATAAATTAGATTATGTTACAGAAATTGTTTGATTACTTAGATCCCTAAATACGTCGCTAGGTATACAAGGCCACTTTATACATATTTCTTTTCTCTCACAGTTTAATCGTTGAATTTCAGAACTAAAAATGTTGAAAATTAAAAACGCACGACCAAAGTAAAATGAATTGAATTGTGAATAATAGACGCTCGACAACATAGGTTATTAGCGTCCCAAAGTAAAACTTCTTATGTATGAATAATATAAAATTGAATGGATGATGGATCAGAATGAGCCATGACTACATAAATTATTGATTAATTTAGGGTTGTTAATGGTAATTCACGTCACACCATTCTAGTTTCATCGAGCCAGCATTTTACCCTTGAAATCGTCTTAAAAAACAATGAGTGACCAAAAAAAATGTGCATGCATTTAAAGCTGAAGAAAGTCTTTCAGATACTGGAAGTTGTGTTCTTGTTACAGGCAATTTAGTTAAGTTCTGAGATTATATGAGCTCGGGCCAAAACAATATATTATTGTATTATTTTTGAATTGTATAAAATTTTGTTCTTAAGTTTTTGCACAGCACTAACTGGTTTTAAATGGCTTGAATAGATAAAGGCACTGTGATTAATAATTTTTCAGGTGGATGGCTAATTTATTCATCTCAATATATTACTTTGTTACGCGCGATTTATTCTCGAGAAGAAATAATTATTTATATAAAAAAAACAAAAGCTTAATGAACAAAATAATGACAGTATTACTGTGATAATAAGAATGTCCATGATAGGGAAACTAAATATAAATATATAGGAAATGTGGATTTTTTCTATCTTGTTTGTGAAAATGTTTTTTCAATGAACAAATATAATTCTTTGAAAATAATTTTTATTTTAGTCCTTTCAAAACTATACTTTTAATTTAAAATCAATTTGGAAATATACTATATAGGCATAATTCAGGCCCGTAATTAGAACAGTTAGCACCTGAGGTGGAATGGTCTGATATGCGTCCATTACTCACTAGGGTGGGTCAAAAAAATCAATTTTTTTTTTACAAGTGACGGAAAAATAGGCTGCTAGACACCTTAAAAAAATTCTCACCAAATATGAGCTCTTAATTTTAATAGGAAGATCCTCCGCATCACAGTTTGTTATTTTTTTCTGTCCAATAGAAAAAAATTCATACCTCATCATTAATTGAGTGTACAGAAAAATGTTTTAAGAGAATTTTGTAGGAAATTTAATGCTCTACAAAAAAGGTATTTTATATTTTTTCCGTAAACCTCACCATTTAAAAGATATTGAAGATTTAAGTTTGATTATTTTAAGACAAATTTCATTTTTGTTTATGAATTTTATAACTCGACAATAAATGACTATTATAAAATGCGCAATACAAATTTTTGTAGGAAATTAACTGCTCTATAAAAATGGTCTCTTATGTTTTGGCGATTAAATTAAGCGTTCAAAAGATATTAATCAGTACACATGAAAGTTTGATGATGAATATCTTTTGAACGCTTAATTTAATCGCCAAAACATAAGAGACCATTTTTATAGAGCGGATAATCTCCTACAAAAATTTGTATTGCGCATTTTATAATAGTCATTTATTGTCGAATTATAAAGTTCATAAACAAAAATGAAATTTCTCTTAAAATAATCAAACTTAAATCTTCAATATCTTTCAAATGGTGAGGTTTACGGAAAAAATATGAGATACCTTTTTTGTAGAGCATTAAATTTCCTACAAAATTCTCTTAAAACATTTTCCTGTACAATCAATTAATGATGAGGTATGATTTTTTTCTATTGGATTGAGAAAAAAATAAAAAACTGTGATGCGGAGGATCTTCCTATTAAAATTAAGAGCTCATATTTGGTGAGAATTTTTTAAAGGTGTCTAGCAACCTATTTTTCCGTGTCATTTGTAAAAAAAAATAATTGATTTTTTTGACCCACCCTATTACTCACCCAATATCAAACTGTAACTCAAAATTAATTTAATACATTCGTTGCAAGATAATTTTTTTGTAGATTTTGAAATAAATTACATGAAATTAATTTCATAAAATATTACATACGAACCCAATGTCTACAAGCCAAGAGAGTTCTGTGTTTGTTAAGAATTGAAAACTTAAACTGAGAACAAAAAACATATAAGCACTCCGTGATGTCACGTTACAATGCAATACCAGAAAAATTATTTATGTAACCCGTCACCATCGGGACTTAAACCCGAAACTTCCAGATGGCTGAGTTATCAAATTACTTCCACAGTGACACGTCTGTATGTACCTTTTGTTTCTTATATAAAACAATTGTAAACGTATTTTCCACTACATGCGAGAGCAAATTTTTAAACTTGTAAAGTTAGAATTGAACCTTCTCACATGCGAGAGCTATTAATTATGGGTGAATAGTAATGAAATTTTCCACTTGTAATATTATAGTCAAGAGTCATAGACTTGTTCTACATTGACAAAACCAATTAATAGGAAGAACTAAGTTTTAAAAATTACCAAAAAACCAAATCGAGATAAACAAGATAAAAAGACTGCTACAAACCTATATATGAACGGTGCATAATTTATAGGAAAAATATCGGGTTATTTGTGCAATCTGGTGTTTGGGTTATTTGGGTTTTTAAGTTAAGTAGCTGCTACGTAAATATTTCAAAATAATAAAGTAAAAAAAATGACAAAGGAAATATTATTTGTATAATTTTGTTTTTGTGTTTTGTCTCAACTGAATTCTATTGCGATACCACATTAATGTATGGTCAAAATGTCGAAGAAATTGTAAACCAGAAGATTTTATTCGAGGGTTGATTTATACAGAACAAAACAAATGAATTAGGCTAACAAGTGACTATCGTATATTAATACTGTTAAAATTTATGTACTGTATAAATCTATCCTTTTAAGTTTGTAAATAAATATTATGTAATTAAAAATGTACATTAAAATTGTTGAAGTGTTAACATTCCAGAAATTTGTACGGAATAGGAAGTCTATTGTAAAAAAATAAATTGTTGATGGTTGTATTTCGTTAGTTTTTTATTTATAATAATGTCGTTTCCGTTGGACGACACAATTTTGTAAATTTATTTTTGTAAAATTTTGGTTTAGATTTTGACGTATGCAAAGTGGAAAGTTGGCTGTTCTGGGCATATGATTTAAAATTCCTTGATATTTTATGTAATAGAGGTGTTGTATTGTTCTTATATATACAGTAGAACTTCTTAAAACGAATTGAGAATTGTATAAAGTTTTACTGTACATATACGCTCAATTTGGATGTAGCAATGAGAAAAAATAATCATGGATTTTCGTTTAGAACATCCATGACGTCAGTAGGAAAACAAAATATAACACGACAGTTGAAACAATTGATTAATCGTATTTAAAAAAAATTGGCTAGATATATTTCAGCAAATGAGATCGTACTGTGGATACAAAAAGTCCATAAATTAATGTCTGTATAGCCATAGAATTGAAAACTCCAAATAAATAAGTACGTAAATATTTATAACAATTTTTTATTGGCAGTATATTTTTTGTTAGTACATAATATTCATAATAGTGATCAATATATTTTTTACGACTGTTTTCTGATAATAGATATATCACTACGGTATTACTACTTATACGTTTCATCAAATATGGTTTTATCATTATTTTATGTCTGTTGATAGCATGCTCGTAATTTCTTTACAACTGCACGGCGCTAAGGTCGATTTAGTTTATGAATGCAAAAGAAATAATGTCAAATTATTCTTGATTTAACTGGAAACAAATATTCTTGATCCAGCTGGAAAGACCAAAAATGTTGAATCTTTCTCACTAAGTTTAAAAATAAAAAAATATTTTGTTTCCAGCTCGAAGGACCAAATTGGTTACTCTTTCTGGGTCGGAGGACCAAACATGTTTACTCTTTTTAATTTTCCGATCAAAAGATCCAAAAATGTTGAATCTTTTAAGTTTGAGACGTTAAATTTTACAAGCTTGAAAGAAGAATGTTAAATCTTTCCAGCTCGAACATGTTGAATCCAGTTGAAAAAACCAAACATGTTGAGTCTTTCTAACTTTCCGATCAAGAGAACAAAACATGTTGAAACTTTCAAGCTTGAAAGACTTATGTTAAGTGCCTCCAGATCGAAGATCAAACATGTTAATATATCCAGCTCAAAGGGCCAAAAAATATTTTATTTTACACGTGATCGTCTTGTCCACCAGTGTCAAGCGTGCAATCAACACATTAGAACCATAATTGATATCACTACTTATATGTTTTAGTACCCAGCTGCTTCGTAAATCCAACGTTGCAGCGAGTACTATTATAAGCTTGTTAAAAGCATCACAGATATGTTATTTTTGTTTAACATCGATCTTATTTAATATGATATTTAATTGATATAATAAAAACTACTAGATCTGGTGCAAATATTTTTATACCTCAAGATTTTCAACAGCACATTTTTGTTCCGTTAGTTTCTTTATTGCAAATGTGTACTATTTTTTATTCTTTACGATTACAACTGAAAGGATTTTATTTGTATTTTAAATTGTGCCAGTTTTGAGCAATGCTAATTAATTTAAAGTTATAGATGTCATTGACATACAGAATGGATTGCGCAACAAGCTCAGTAGATAGAGCAGGCTTCTACGTATTTTTCCAATCAGATACGAACCAATTGGGTTCACACAGATTGACAGCCATTTTGTTTTATCTCGCTCACATAGTGGACATTTTCAAAATATTGTTGAGATGGGAAACGCGCAATCGATTCTCTATGTCAATGGATTTGAATAGTTCAAAACGTAGCATTTTGAATCATGCGCAATATGAGATAATTAATTCTAGAACACTTTGCGCAAGCAATTATTTTACTCTATTTTATAACGCGATAATTAATTTCATTTTAAATTTTTGAGTGAGCTTGGAGCCATCTTATTGGATGAAAGAATAATGTTTTTTATGCGAATCCAAGAAATTATTGTATTCGAAATAATTGGTTAAAATCCTTCTTGGATTTCGTGTGTTTAAATTTCGTTGATTGCAATCAAAATTAGTGCGCCACAAAAACAATTTTCTCAAAGTTCGAAGACAAAGCTACCATCCAGAAAAGACTACGGTGCTCTTTTCCAAAAAAGTTGTACTTAGTTAGTTTTGACGTACTTATTAAATGATTAGCAAATAAAAAAGTCCTTTCAGTTACTTCACGAAAATACACTTTTATAAAAATGGGAATTATTACTAATTTAAACCGTTAGTTTATATTTTAATACACTAGTACTCTTCATGATTATCAAATTTAGAATTTTCGTTTGTGACCTAAAATGTATTATATGTTAAAAAACTTACTCTGAACGATGACGTAACTTCCATAGTACATTATTATTTTTTTTTATATAAAGATGACTGAACTTTTTGTATAATTTAACCCTGAAAATTGTTTATTGACTTTTTTTTTTCCTTTATTTGTTTTGTTGACGTTCTCACATTTTGTAAATAAATTAACGCATGTTTTATAATACACATTAAGTACCTTTAAAGCAACATTTTCATGATTAAATGTTCAGTAATATAACAGGTAAAAGAATCACGAAGTATATATTAAAATCTTTCAATAAGCCATTACAAAAAAAACATAGTATGTGATGTTATATAATATTCCAATTATTTTCATTAATTATACGGTTATACCCAATCAATGAATGAATGAATTGTGAATTATAGACGCTCGACATATACCCAATCATTATTCATTATTAAGCATACAAAAGTGCTGGACCTAAGAAATGTTGAATAACGCCTTAATTTACTTACTCCAACATGCATAACAAATTTCAAATTCAAAAAAGAAATTGGTATTCAATAACGGGAAAACAGCAAAAACAAATTGTCATTAATTTTGAGAATTATAAGATTTCCCCCTAATTTTACGCAACGTCAGGTTTAATTAAAATATAGGTAGGTATAAATATTTGTTTTCTTGGCTGTTCCCAATTTTCAACTTTCAAATAAAAAATTATCTTCATTTACAACAATAAACTGTATTGTATTTTTAAAAACAAAATCAGACGTTTATGCAGTTTTTAAAATAATCAAATCAAACATTAAAAGAAAATATTTAGAAAATAGTTTCTGAAAACGGATATCTTGTTGGAAATTATTTATTATAAACATCTAAAGGTGTGTCAACATTTTTTATAACGAGCAATTAATTGTTTTTATAATAAAGTTCATGCGCCGAGCCATTTTATCGCACTACTTTTCTAAAATGGCGTTCGTAATTACAGTTGACCCTAACCTATAAAATAATTTTTTTCCGCTATTTTTTTCTGTCATTAAACGTTATGTTTAAAATTTTAATTCCTGATAGAAATAAGTGCAAAATATTACACCCCGGCACTGTTATTTATTTATTTTTTTTGTAATACATACGATAATTTATTTATCAAAAATCGATTATTTAATTTTGCAAAAACAGTTGAGAGGTGAAACAATAGAATAGTAGATTTATTTTTAATGTACTTTTATAATATAATGTGATCATTTTGATTATTTCAAACTACTCCTAAAATGTAGTATGAACAAATAGTGTACCTGTCCTTTATGTTAATTAGAGTTTATTGTTATTATTTATAATGCTGAACATTTTATTATTAAAACAATGCTTTATTTCGGCTATTCTTTAGCCTTAACCTAATTTAATTAATAAAATCTATTCATAAACGATGCATTAGTAAGTATTTTTTATTTATATATTAAAAAAACACTTCATGTAGAAAATTAAAAATTATTGAAATAAAATATTATTAATAAAAAAATTGCGTGATTTTTATTTATTACAGCTTGACAGAAACGACTAGGACTGCACGAGTGTTGCGAACGACGCGTCAAACTCAATTTATCAGCTTATAATAATTAAACTATGAAAAAAATTAACTGAAAAAAAATTGAGTTAAAACTATTCAAGTGTTTCAGAAGTCAAATATAGAGATAATTTATAATTTTAAATATTATAAAAAGAAATATTAAAAAAAAATCAAAAACATACCAAATCAATCCGCGTCTAAATCTGAACTTGCGTCACTTTCTCCGATAGCCACCATTTGTACTTCAAAATTTATGAATAATCACCATTTATTTGTAAAAACTTTTATTTCAACAAAAACCGCACCTATATATTTGTCCTTAATTACCACTATTTATTTATTAAAACCTTTATTTAAACAAAAACAGTAATTTTTTCATAAAATATCTTTTTCGTTACAATTACAAATTAAAAATTACTTCGTACATTTTATCATGCAATGACCTCAATAACCTTCAGACTTCCATTTCGTTTATGTCAAGCTATTTAAAGCTAGATTAACACAACCAAACTATGTAACTTAATTAAAAATGTGTGAACAACAATTACGAAATAATTTTGGATACATCACATTGCCATCACCAGTGGCGTAACTGGACCACTTGGTGTCCGTGTACGAGTAAATTTTTGCGCCCTTAAATACACAATTTGCTTGAAACCACAACAAAAAAGGTAATTAATAGTAAGTAATGACACTTAATTTTAATTTATAAAAAAAAGTAATGGGATAAAGGACATATATCTGTGCAAAAATAATATTTATTTTATTAATTTTAATATTAACTCATCATTTGGTGCCCCTTGGAGGGCTGCGCCCATGTGCCGTCGCACATCGATAGTTACGCCACTGGCCATCTCCGAATCTCTCGAAGAGGGTTGGAACCTTCAGTGTGAAGACACTGAATACTACAAAAGTTTCCACAAAACTTGTGTTTTGTGAAAAATTTCGCATAAATCATACTTCCTAATCCTTTCCTTTAAAATAAATACCAACCATGATAACTTTTTCAATAAAGATGGCAGTGTTTTATAAGGCATAATTAACCTAAAATGGTTTCTAATACTAAGTCCCAAAACACACGAAATGGCATGGAAGCTAACGCATAGAGAAAGTGGAAGGCTCTGAATGAAATCAATTTGTTATTGAATGTTTACATTGGAATGTATCTTTCATTGATAGAATGCTTGACAAACTCGCCCATTCTAATGATCTTTAAAATAAAGATTGTGAATGGCGACAATTGAGTTAAACCAACTTGTGCAGCGTCCTATTGATGCGGAACGATGAGATTGGCCGACATTTTAACTTGTGTGCACCATATTGATTGTTGCGGAACAAGAGCAAGTGAGACGTTGGGATTGGCTGATATTTTAACTTGTGCAGCACCATATTGGTGCGTTATTTTAAACGCTGGGTGCCAACAATCGTGGACTGGGCTTGCTAGTGAGTTGCTCTGTTCAAAATTCAAGGAATAAAAGGTGAAATTCTATAGCTATCTCATTCTAAACAGTAAACAAATCTAACGGATCTCTATGAATTTCGTGTGTTTGGTTTTTAAGTACTGTTTAATCGAATCGATAAAATATGAAAATTAAAAATAAATACTTAAACGAAATGTTAGATTTATTTTGCCAAAAAATAATCATTTTTGATTATCCATTGTGCCATTATGTTCTACAGTACTTACTGATCAGTGATATAGCGTACAATTTTAACAATTCCACGTTAAGCAAAACATTTTAATCAAACAGAAGTCAAATGGCAAAATATCTCAATACGATGAGATTTCTACAATAATCATTTAAAACATTTTCATATAATTTCAGAATAACCGATATTTCTTTCTTTCTTCATCTTGATTACTATCCAACAAAACAATTTCCCAGTTTCTTTTTGATTATTTTTCGTTCTAACCTTTTTTAAGATCTCAAACAAATTGTGAAGAAATATCAAGCATGGGAATCCACTAGTCCAGGCGTGTTGTTTGAGGCTGACTTTTGGAGTGTGGTGTTTGAAGGTTTTAAATGCTATCTAATATTTTACAATTTATAACTTTGTCTCCTCAAACATTTTATCTGCCTTCCCTGGTTACAAGCCTGTTATATTTAAAAAAATACTGCTGTTCCATGATTTCAGAATTTAAATATACATAACGAAAATGAAAAAGTATAGGCTCTAAATATCTCTTAAATGTAGTTGGTATATTTCGATATTCTATAGAATAAACCTAACTAGTGATGAACGATTATATTATCCCTTTCAAAACTATAATAATAATTGTATTTTGGTTACTGCAACGTTTTTCTTTGAAGTTATGTTCAATGGCAGCATTTCATATACGTTTATTTCGAAAATTCAGAACTTACCAACAAACACCTATATAATAATATGTGTTCGCTGTTCAGTTAATGTATGCAATCACTAGTTAAAGTTAAAATTTTATTGTTATAAAGGGATAATGTGAAAAATTTATAACAATATTAGGATATAGATCGTTAAGATAATATTATAATTAGAGTAAAACATTATAAACTTATTAGCACATACAAAAATAGTTAATTATTGTGGAAAATATAAGTGATTTATTTTATGACAACACAGTGTTAATGACCTGATTATTGTTTTAATTATTTATTGTTAAAAATCGGTTCAACATAATATAAAAATTGTGTTAAAATTATTCATATTATTTATGTGATTTAAAAAAACATTTCAAGTATGCTTCGAAAGTAAATGATGTTTTTTTCAAAGCCTACCTAAATTACACTTTTTTAGAACACACTGTACTTAAGGCAAAACTTGTATTACTGCTAGCCCGTTTTTTGGACGAAAAAAAAAAGTTTGCTTTTATAAAAACAAATATATGTTTTTAATGCGAAAAATGGGTCAATTAAAGCTGACAAATACATTTTTTTTTGTACGGGAGGAAGATCTACAGTTCATAGTGCCTTAATTCCTAAATTGTTTATTACTTACAACTTGTGTAGCTAGGTAAGGCTTTGGGAATACGACATAAAGGGGCGGAGCTTAAATTACTGGACTTTGCAGTTAGTGCTAAATAGTCTCCCATATGTTTCATACTAAATTACAGTCAAATTAGACAACTTCGAAAAATGCTGAATGTTTGTTGCCGTGTAAAAATTTTAAGGTTATGATCAATAAATTTTGCAAGTTGTCAGACTTAACCGTAATTTGGTGAAGACCAAAATAATCGTGCAGCTATGATCCTATTGATAGATTATAAATTATAGACGCTCGACAACTGACGTCATTAGCGTCTACATGACCCTATTTGTGACACAAGAAAACTACTGTTTTAACAACCAAAAAACTATATCCTTAGGAACCAAGAAGAGATCAAAGGTGTCAATTAGGAGATGTCACACGTGTCCACTATTCATAATATACCGATTATATATTTTCTTTCTAGAGGGCAACGTAGTGCAATGGTTAGCATGCTAGCCTCTAAACCAAACTGTCATTGGTTTGAAATTTGAATACTGTCTTCGTTTATGGATATTTATCAAGGTTAGTAGAGTATAGGTTGCCTCATTCCGATAGATAGTAGTGGGGGGGATGACGTCACTCAGAATATACCATGCTTGCTCACTTCAATAGAAAAGATCATACGATGGACGCTGCTAATTTTTGGAAATAAAAATCACAGTAACCATGGTAGTGTGATATGTTTTTTCAATATCTAATAGAAACATGATTCTTCTGTTAGTGAAAAAAATATGATAAGTTGTCAATTTTGCGATAGCTGTTAAGTGTTATGGTGTTTTGTGGTTATTTTTAATATTTTGTGAATATAAAAGATAAAATAATTAATTTATCAATTTGTTAGTTAATTTTATTCGTTTCTTAAATTTAAAAAATAGGTAATTAACAAGATCTGCCATTTCTTGAGCATTATTTAATTTTTTGTTTGTTTATATTATAGATATTAAAACCTAAATTTTGTAATAAAAATAAAAATTATCCTATTTTTTAACATCTATTCTTCTATTTATTGTCTTCTGCCAATTTTAAGAAAAAATCTGCACGAAGCATCTAATATAAATAAGCATAATCTTTAACAATTTTTGTACTTGATTTAAACTAAATTCTAGCTGACGTCATTCCCGCGCTTACGCTGATTGGTCAGATGGAATGAGGCAACCTGTACTCTAATAACCTTGGATATTTATGATGTTATGACAGCTATAATGTGATGACACTGGTTAGATAACTTGTACTTATGTTCAGGCCAATCAACGCCAGTTTAAAGCAGGACAATAGAAGCACGCGACCCGAGATCCCACAAAGCAAGGACCTCGACAAACTCCGATTTCATAGTGAAAAAACGATGTCAAGAGGCATTGCATTTTTTACAGGTCTCCAATTACTCATCGTCCCGGTGGTGCCCCCCCCCCCCAGGGGCGCATCTATGTTTTTCGGGGCCTAGGGGTTATTGATGTCCAATTGGGCCCCATTTTTTATACATAATATTAAATATAATAAATCAATTTTTGTGGGCTTTTGACACTTGGGGGCCCAGGGCTTAAGCCTATGTAGATCCGCTCCTGCCGCCCACAACTTTAAATATGGCGCTGAGGCCAACCTAAAGAATTATTCTCTTGTAAAATATGCGTATATTATATCATTGGGACATGTATATACTGTTGGGGGAAACTGGGGTCCGCGCCAGGGGCGCTAACCCCGAGAGGTCGCAATCAGCGATGCGAATATGATTATTTTCAAGCAAAGAACGCGAAATCAGAATCTTGCCAGGGACGCTGATGATCCTAGCTACGTCGCTGCATGAATAATTGGATATAACCTTAAAAAATCTTCTTGGTCTCTAAGCTGTATTGTTGTGTCATCTTTTGACAAGCATCAAATTGTAAAACGATTTTATCTTTTAAAATTAGGAAAAGAAATCATCACAGTTTAAGAATAATAGGAATTTAAAATCAAATATTATACGTTTACGCTTATGATATATAATTAGGCATCTACAAAAAGGCTTTATAGTTTTTGTTTGTTGATCATACGTGTACAGCACTTCGGTCCCTCATCTGGTTGATTAATTTTGGTTTTTCTTTCCAAGATAATCGTAAAGAGTACGGCGTATCCGTTCTTTGTTTCGAAGTACGAGCAATATTTTTTTCTTCGTTTATTTGTTGCAACTAAAAAATAAGATCAAGGGTAATCTTACCAATGTTCCAGAATCATTAAAAGATAGGTGGAAAATTTAACCCTATTATCACATAACCTTAAAGTGTCTGTCAAATGTTTGTGAAAAAAAATGTACAAGAGAGTGCTGCCATCTATGCACAGGCAGATTAGGTTCTGTGACGTTCTGAGTCTGAGCGACATTTGCTGCTCTTTGAATTTGGCAGCGAGTAGATGAACTTTTGAATTTTAAATTCTTTGCCAAGAAATAATAGAAGAATGCAAATAGTAGATACATAATTCTTTTCCAAAGTCAGTTCTAAATTTTCAGGGAATATCCCTCATAAAAGTTGTATCAGGACTCTGGACGTATGTGATACGAGCGATTTTTCAATAAATAATTTATCTTCCTTTTCATCATCCATATTAACATTTAGGGCTTGAGAATAGCCGAGAGTGTAGCAATGCTGTTGTTTACATGGCGTTGCTATGGTTCCTCTATTACAAGTCCCCAGTTCCCGGGTTCTAGCCCGAGAGCTGGTGAAAGTGTCAATTGGATTTTCAATTTATTATTAAAAAAAAATAATGAATTGAAAATATGAATTAGTGCTAGGCCCAAATAACCTTAGCTGTTGGTGGTGTTTAAAACACATATTAACATTTACATAAAAATTGGTTTTAAAATACCAGTTTCTTCTTCATGAAAACATATCTTATGTAGTTTTTGGTTTTCTCAAAATTTAGCTGCTACCCTTGGCATTGGCCCGTATAATCATAGTATATGTTGGGTCTAATTAAGTTTTTTGTTGTTACGTAGTAATGAGAACGTATGTTAGTAGGATCCAAGGTAGGATCAAAAATAACTTACCAAAGAAATTTTCTGTTAGTAAAAATAAATATGATTTACCTTACCCGTTCGTCTATTGCTCGGAACTGCCAAGCCCAATTAGCGCGATATAAAAATGGTCGATGGTCAAATCTATTATCATCCGGACTGTAGGTTTCAGCATGATAAGCCGGAGTCAGTACAGTCATTTTGTGTCGATTTATCGCGTAGCACCTATAAAAATTAATTAAAACAAAAACCAACATAAAACTGTGATTCTAGAAGTTCAAAAATGTATATTTCTTTTTCGAATATTCAATTATTTACTATGATTTTAAAATTCGGATTATCAATTTCGATTGTTTCGACGTTTAATTACGCTTTAGCCTTTAAACAATATTTTTATAGTCAATGAAATCAATATTTATTTAATTAGGTACTGTCAGTTTATAAAAAATATTCACCTAAAAAAGTGTTTGACTTTATCAGCGACTTCCGTCGGTGTACATTTATCTCCCCAAATGTGCAATAATTTCGAAAACATGGACAATGGACCACAAAATTGCTGTTTACGTAAGCGGCCAAAGGCACTCAGTTCGGCATATGTCATTCCCATATCTTGTTCGTCCGTTTGAATCAAACTTCCCGCTTCTAGCGGTTCTAATTCAGCTGTCGGCGGCGCTTCTGATATTTCAGCTATCACAGGCAAGTTGAATCTGTTAAAAAATCCCCATTAATATCTTTTAAATAAATTGTTTTTATACACTTAGAATTGACCCGTAATATCTTGAAGAAATATTTTTCACTTAAAAATTTCTTCACTTTATGAAGCAGGTACGCAAAATTAACTGCACGCGGCAGCACAAACAAATATTTGACAGATTAGAGTTGTAGGTTATGTAACGTTAATTAATAGATTTTAATTAATTATAAAAGCATTACAGTTGTGTTCAATTGCCGTCAAGATAAAATTTTTAATGAAAAATATTTTTAAAACTATTATTACTTACTTATTTTTAGCATAACTCAAAAATCCTTTCAAATCAGTTTTGGAAATCCCTCCAATAGGATTAATATCAGCACTGGAACAATCATATTTGGTCATATAGCCTCTAAGGGCTTCGTCTACATTAGCCGATCCCAAGACAAGTAGCCCACCGGGTCTACCCCTCGCCCATAACATTAATTGAGCCATCAAATACGCTAGTACCATTCTTAGTCGCGCTTGAACGTTTTGTAAAGCTAAATTCTGTCTGGCACAGCCTCCGTTAACTCTAAACTTAGGTACAAGATTTGTCAACGATGTAAAAATAGACAGGACCGCCGAAACAGCTGAATCTATGTTGATATCGGTATGATAACTACCGATTTGCATAGCCAATACTGCGGCTCGCTGTCTTGTTTCTTTGGAAGAATTTTCTGTTCCCATGTAACACGTGACTAATAATCGATTACATAATTCTTTAGGATCGCTCGGAGTGTAATCTGATTCGCAAAGTATTCGTCTTACGTCATGAAGAACTGTCGAATCGCCTTGCTGAACTGCCTCGACAACCATTCGACACATAGAATGAACGATACAAGCGGAACTAGCCGAATCGACGCCACCGCTTAATGGAAGAAAGAAACCGCCTTGACCGGATCTACGTAAATAATCCCAGAGCCAACACGCTGGTCCCAATGCTATTTCTTCTTCGGCTGGATGATAATGCCAGTCGATCGGTAGGCATGTTGGTAGAGATTGGTCGTTTTCGTTTGAAAGAGCGAAATTTACATTGACACGTGGATAACTCGGTGTACGTGCAGCTAAATGACTACGAGAACGTATATTGTTACGATACGAACGGATATCTTCTAGATCGATCGTTGCGGTAACTACTTCCTAAAATTTAAATTTTGCGTCATATCTCAATTGAAAATATTAATTTCAGTTAGTAGTTTTAAATAACATTTAAACAGGTTATGTGTTTTAAAAAAGGTGATTGGGCTGAGAATAGCCGAGCATGTAACAATGCTGTTGTTTACATGGCGTTGCTATGGTTCCTCTATTACAAGTCCCCACTTCCCGGGTTCTAGCCCGAGAGCTGGTAAAAGTGTCAATTGGATTTTCAATTTATTATTAAAAAATAATGAATTGAAAATATGAATTGGTGCTAAGCCTAAACAGCCTTAGCTGTTGGTGGTCTTTAAAACACAATTTAAAAAAGGTGATTAATTAAATTTGCTCGATTTAGAGAACGTCGACAGCTAGTATTTTTTTAATTTGTAAACTTGTTAATTTAATAAGAAATTCAGTGCCGGAATCCAAACTTGAATCCTCTACTATCGAGATACTTATAAAAAATTCAAACTTGCAAAATATTCGACACTTCAGTTCACAAATAAAAAATAAATTATCTTACCACATCTTCGAGTGCAAACTGTTTTCCTCTACTAATAATGTCGCCATTGAGTGCAATACTCGAGCATCCATTGAAGTAAACTCTCTGTCCATCGCAACCACGAAGATTACTAAATAAATAGCAGCCTCCAGCTTTCATAGTTGCCGAACGAACCAGCTCCACAGTTACGTAAGCTTTACGTAGCTCCATATAGCTACCGGAACCGTTCGAAATTATTTCAACACCATTCAGACTCATCGGAATATGCGAACTGTTAAAAAATAAAATTGTGTCATTCTAACTAATATTACAAATGCGAAAGTGAGTAATTTGTTTGTTTGTTTCGCTTTCACGCCTCAACCATTCAATGAAATGTTGCACACGGGTAGCTTTTGCAATGGAGATGAACATATATAATAACCAGCCGGCCCGGCTTCGCCCGGGTGAAAATCGGGGGTAATCTCAGAAGACCGATTTCTCCATAACTACTGAACGGTTTTGTTCCGGTTTTTATGATTAAATAGATTGATTCAGGAGGAAGGTTTAAATGTATAATTGAAACTGGCCGGCCCGGCTTCGTCCGGGTGAAAATCAGGGGTAATCACAGAAATTACTGAACCAATTTCAATTTTTAGTAATCGATAGGTGATACTTTGCTTTAAGACATAGGCTATAATAACTGAAGCGAATGAGCAAAGAGAGTGAGTACTGTATTAAATCCCCAGCACCGATTGTTACTATGCCCAAATCATCTTAGCACTTGTTGTTATTCTGATTACGCTGTTAAATTTACACCGTACCTTTGAGGATTCCAAAGTTCTTCGCAGATTTCAAATCCGATGCAAGTATCTAAAGTTGCGATGACAGCATCGCCGAACGGTACAACGGCTTGTTGTGTGACAGCCGTTACCATTCTAGGCAAATAATAATCTTCGGTTTGTCTTTCTTTGGTCCAAGAAGAGAACCATCTCGACTCTCTATAGTTACCATCTTCGCACATGCGCATCTTAGGCCTTATGAGCAGAATTTGACTATTGTAAAATGCAACTCGGCAATTGTATGTCACATTACGATGCATAACCGGCATTCCGACATCGACGAGAATGTCTTGGCACATCGGTGACGTGAGTAGTTCTACAAGAACTTCCCAACTATGGAGTAGTGTATCCGATTCATGGAAATGGTCTTCGCAACTATATCCACTGAAATTAACATTTCATTTTTAGATTTCAATCAAAAAATCTTTTAACATTGGAAATGTTTATGTTCGTATATGGGGGCAGAGTTACGAGTTTTCGTTCAAGGCCAAAAATTGAGAGGTATTTGCGACGAAGACAACGGTGTCGCGATCAAGTGAGGAGCAATCATGCAAAATTGAACAAGTGCAATTTTTTCGAAATGTGTTTTATATCATGTCTAGTTAATTGAGAGGTATTTGCGACGAAGACAACGGTGTCGCGATCAAGTGAGGAGCAATCATGCAAAATTGAACGAGTGCAATTTTTTCGAAATGTGTTTTATATCATGTCTAGTTAATTGAGAGGTATTTGCGACGAAGACAACGGTGTCGCGATCAAGTGAGGAGCAATCATGCAAAATTGAACAAGTGCATTTTTTTCGAAATGTGTTTTATATCATGTCTAGTTATTTGAGAGGTATTTGCGACGAAGACAACGGTGTCGCGATCAAGTGAGGAGCAATCATGCAAAATTGAACAAGTGCAATTTTTTCGAAATGTGTTTTATATCATGTCTAGTTAATTGAGAGGTATTTGCGACGATCTGCGGTGTATTTTTGAGCAAATGTTAATAAATACTGTAGAAAAATCCATTTAAAAGTTAAGTAATCAAGCAACAGTGAACGCGTATATAACAGAAGAATAATAGGGTTATTCCTGACAAAACTAAACAGTGCATTGATAAATATTGTGTGTATAATAAACAGTTAATTATGTTTCATATATGCTGTTATCATTTCCAATGTCCTCGATGATTGCAAGGATTGCGAAATCTGTGAATTTTTTGCCATACCCACTACAAAATAGCTATTTGGCATGCGTGTATGTATGCATGGAATGGGTCAGTTAACAGGCAGGTGTGTTGAAAGCATAGAGATATCATAGATAGTGGAGGGAAGCCACTCAAAAAAGTGTCGGTGCTAAAGATAGACATGGAGAATAGACGTGTTCTTCTATCTTACAGATGTAAATTAACAATACCTACTATAAATTTTTAAATTCACAAATGCGTCAGAAGACAAGGAAAAGAGAAACTATCCGTTTTCTATCTCTCTTTTCCAACCGGACACTGTCACCTACAGTTGTGCCTATGACTCCCCTACTCTAGCTATGATATCTCTATGGTTGAAAGTGTCTTCAAAACACACTAGTGTGGTAAATAAACATTTTCTATAGTGATTTATGTTTATTTACTATGCGTGCGCACTGCGACAGCTACTCATGGCCTACTAAAACAGTGAAGATGGCGACGCAAATGAACTGTCAACATTTTTTGAAAATACTGAAAATTTAGTGAAAAGTTGCTATTTTATAGTGGGTATGGCAAAAAATACCATATATTTTTGGTTCATAATGATATTATGACTCGTGTGACTGTTAAAACTCGCTCGTCTTAACATACTCGTCAGCAATATACCTCATTACGACACTAGAAATACAATCTACAATTTTAAATTGGAATACGTACCACACTTCGAGTTCCGGACCCGTACGGTATCGAGCACCGAGTTCTTTCGCTTCTTGAATCGACTGCAAAATGCGAGCGAGATTTCCTTCAAAATCTAAAGCCCACTGATTCAGAGTACACGCTGCTATGCAAACTTTGCGACCCATATTTTTCTGAAACAAAAAAAAGTTTAAATAAAAATTCTGAGAAAGTTATAGATAAAATCATAAAATGTGTTCATTTCGAAACCCCTGAAAATTGTTTTTATCAAAAGTTTAATATTTAAACATTATGAATTTAGAACCAGCGGACAGATGCTACTTTTTGTATTGAAAGCGCGCGATTTAGGGTAGGTACTATTTCGCGATTTGACGATTACTCAGCTGCTTGAAATTTCTCGTGATGATCGGTTGTGTATTTCAGCGAAGAGTGTGCGACCTTACGCTATTACTAGCAACATCTGACGATATCCAAGGGACTTAATCGCAAAATCGCGCAACAAAAAGTAGCATGTGTGCGTTGGCCTTAAATCATATGTTTATGACATACTTCTTCGAAAAAAACTTTTTACTGTATAAAAATTTAAATCTTATGACAAGCTTTCTGGCTATTCGCGTATAATGAAAATATAAATATTAGGTATTATTAGGGATGTACGATATATCAACGGAAATGCCTATTCGATATTTTGATATGCAAACATTAATTATCAAAATCAATTATGTAAATTAAGTTAAAAGATATTCAGGAACAATAGTTTGTTTAATCGTTAATATTCTAACCAAACTCTTTGATTTTTATTAAGAGGATTTTTTAACTTATAACGTTGATAGTTGATACTGAGAATTTAAAATAATTTTTTTGTAAATATTTTTTTAATTTGATTCCTAACGCTATTAATTAAAATTAAAAATATTATGCGATATATCGATACATCAATATTTTCTGTGTGATGTATCGAATGTATCGATATTCTTGTTTCGATATATCAAATAAGCGATATAACGAATCAATTGCATCCCTGTGTATTATCAGCTAATTACAATATAATAATTGTGGGAAGACAGTCGGGTTTTTTTATTAAAAATACAACGTTTCGTTTACATTGTAAGCATCATCAAAATATCAGAAATTTTAAATTAGTGAATAAATGCGTTACGTAAAGAAAAATACAGTACAGGCAACCAAAAATACTGGAACGTTACAACAGCAACACAGACTAAAATCTAAATTACACTTGGATCTTTGCAAATGACGGAACACTCGTAAAGAAAATGGTAAAATATGAAGAATTAAGTAATTAAAAACTAGAAAGCTTACATAATACACTTTGGAGATATTAAAAAATGATCAATAAGTCGCTACAAAATTGATAAAACTACGGTCTGCATTATAAAAATCAATAAATACATCCTGTGCCAGGTACAAGTTTGTTTTCTGTTAGAGTATAGGTATGTCGCCCCATTACAACTGCCAACCGGTCTAGTAAACTATTTGTGTGGATTCACAATTAAGTTTAACCGGAAAACAATTAATTATTTCTGTACTATCATTTGTAATGTGAAACACGTTCAGAGTTCAGACGAGATTATTTGGACGTTGTTATATAATTTTGGCGTTACCAATTATCACGGCTCATCTACAGCCGGAATCCCACGACTATAGTGTACTTGACAAAAGATTTGTCACTTGTGATTTGTCGCAATGCCAAACTCTACCGACAAAGCAATGTTTTTTCTAATTATTATTTAATTTCTTTTTGGACAAAATAAAAAAAATCAACACTTTATCGTCCCATGTATCAAAATTTGATAATTTTGAACAGTGCACATTATTCCTCATACATAAAAAACAATGTAAACCAATTTTTTCGTTCTTACATTCTTCCTCTTAATTGCAAACAAGAATTAAAGAAATATATTTTTTAAACGCTGAGTATAAACCGCCATTTGATGACGTAGACGACAGTCACACTTCTTTATCTATAGAAAGATTCCAAAAAAAATCTCCCTCTTAATTGCAATTAAGAATTAAAAAAATATATTTTTAAACGCTGAGTATAAACCGCCATTTGATGACGTAGACGACAGTCACACATCTTTATCTATAGAAAGAGATGTATATAAAATATATTCCTCGTGATTTGCTTTCAATTTGACAGATCAGTGGACGTGACACAGTAGATCTAGTCAGTCATTCATAGGCTGAATGTTGTCTACGTTGACGTCAATTCTGTAGCGGCATAACCTTATGTTTAAAAATTCCATTGAAAAATCCACACCTTTGGAATTTTTTTTATTACAGAAAAAGCTTCCGAAAAATTCTCAAAAAAATTGTTTGATAATCTATTTGTAATGTAGATTAAAAAAAAATGTGGAACGACTCCGTTATGTTATAGAATGATTCGTTATCAAGTGGAATAATGAATAGTTAAACAAAGAAACTAAAATTAATAGTACCGTCCAGGTTCGAACCAGCAGCCTACTGCGTATAAAGCAGCTGCGATACCCCTACGCCACGCATCCCGTTGTGCGAACTCCTATATTTATATGCCACGCTGTCTGTTTATACGATGACGCAGTGTTCTGCAACAGTGTTGGGATACGCGATTTTTCGATTGGACGTGACGTGACGTGACCTCGACATGCGTAACCGAACGGGAAAAAACGAAGCGAAAAAGTTTCACTTAAAAATTAATTAACAAGAAATTATTAGTCCTATCCGTAAATAAAATCACATATTAGTGAATAACACAATACATCAGACGACATAATATTATCGCCATGATTTTTGATAGAAGGCTATAATACAAGAAAAATATAAATGTCACTGTCGAGACATTTATATTTTTCTTATATTACCTATTATAGCCTTCTATTAAAAATCATGGCGATAATATTATGTCGTCTGATGTATTGTGTTATTCACTAATATGTGATTTTATTTACGGATAGGACTAATAATCTTTTGTTAATTATAATATTTCCGTAACTACCTTACAGATCTTCTGTATTTTGATTTGATAAAAATTAATTGCCAAATGGGAATCCATCTTTAAGGAAAACTATGTTATGAGTGGATTGTTAACAGAAGTTTGCCTAAGAGTGAACGTACTGAGAAGTTGGTTAAACAGAAACGCCTGAAACCCTGATAGACGTGGCACGCATCCTATGAAGTTATATTAACAATGTTTAGTAGAGGTAATTACAAAACTCCATATCATAAACTCGACATAATTATACAGGCTTTTGCTGAAATTAAACAACTATTAAACAACTATTACATAAATGCACGGGTAGGCTTGCGCAAAATAGTTCTAAAAATGGAACGGGCATGGAACGTTTCCTTTATTGTGCGGACATGTTTCCGGGACACAATATGTACGCAGAACGATCTCGTTCCACTGTTTAATTGGCACATTTGAGTTGAAGAAAAGAAAATGATATTGTAAGTGTCCGCCTGTTCGGGAACGTTAGCGTTCCACAGTTGGCCGTAGGTCGCAGAGTCTAAAACTCCGAGTACACCCGAGCTTGTCATGTCCCGATATAATTGTATAACATATGCACTTTTATTCGGGTGCGAACGAAAACTGGCAGTTGCGCTTGTGAGTATAATGACTATATAATAATATGGAGTATGGACATAAGTTGCGTTCTATGGAAAGATAGAAAATGTCTCCGAGAAAGGAGATGGTTCCTGGCTGCATACAATATAGGTACATGTTCGAAACTACCCGGGCTTGAGAATGGCCGAGCGTGTAGCAATGCTGTTGTTTACATGGCTTTGCTATGGTTCCTCTATTACAAGTCCCCAGTTCCCGGGTTCTAGCCCGAGAGTTGGTAAAAATGTCAATTGGATTTTCAATTTATTATTAAAAAAAAAATAATGAATTGAAAATATGAATTGGTGCTAGGCCCAAATAACCTTAGCTGCTGGTGGTCTTTAAAACACACACACACACCGAAACTACCCAGCTCTGGACTTTTTCAAAGGTCACCAACAGTAAGCGTTATCTGAAAGAATTAATATTATTTTCAATTTATTATTTTTGTCATGATAAATTGAAAATCCAATCGATACTTTTACCAGTTCTCCGATTAGAATCTGGAAACTGGGGGCTTGTAATTGAGGAGTCACGGAAGCGCCATATAATCAACGGCATCGCTACACGCTTGGATATTCTCAAGCCACAACATTTTGTTATCAATATGCACAAATTCACATTAATTTAAAAAGTGAAACTTCTTAGCTCGCGGTACAGCACAATTCTTTGTTACGGAAATTGTTAACGGAAAACTATTTTATCACCACGGTAACTAATTACTTTGAATGTTTTGTCTTTTTCTTCAAGCTGCCATAACTCAATAACTTTTTAGAATCGGAAAAATTATGTTGATATACTTAGTATAGATTTTTTTGTTCAATTACTTAAGGAATACACCCCTGAAATTTAGCTGATGCCTCCCGGGACACCTTGTATAAAACACAAATTCTAAAATGTTAAAGGTGAACTTTAACAATCTTTGAATTTGCAATCAAAAATAAGTTAAATGACATTAAAATGACATGACAAAGGAAGCCATTAATTTCAAATATAAAATATATTTGGAAACAATAGAATCAATCAATCAACGTACATTTTTATACTGAATGGCACAAAAAATGCGATTTAAATTGCTAAAATAAATCCGTTTTTAAACGTAATCAGGGTCGGACTGGCATTATTTGGCCCCATCGGCAACAGCTGTAATGTAACTCGACTATTTATTCCACGCTCCTTGTTTTATAATAGTCTTTCCCACCAACAAAATATGTAGTTATTACGTGAACAATCACATGCTCTGTTGCTGTCTGGCTATAGGATCTGATTGGTTGTTCTGCTTTGTTTAGTTTCAAATGACCAATCAGATGCACTTTCAGATTCTGATCACGCAGTTTTATTGCTATATATTGTTCATTGGATAGAGTATAGTGCAACGCCAGTCCTGACTCTAGACAACAAACAATAGGACAATGGCCCTACAATACAAATCAATAATTCATGCATGTATGTTATTTATATGTCTGTAGAGCGCCATATGCGCCATTCCAACGTGTCTTCTTAAATCCCAACCACCCTCAGAAGGGATCAGGAGCGTCCTCGTTTAATTAAACGATCTCTAGATTTCGGAAAAACTCGCATACATTTTGGGCTTAACCATTTCGATGGGTTTTTAATTTTCATTCGTGCATCGTTTTGTTTATATATTTTAGAAAAAATTGCTCCTCTCCCAGTAATAAGACTAGCTCTTGTTCACGACTTCAATAAAACAAAACCTTAAAATGCTTTCTTGCCGAGAGATATTTCTGTTCGATTCAAGAATAGTTGATCAGCTGATCTCCTACTAATATTATAAAGAGGTAAAATTTGTTTGTTTGTTTGTATGAAGGGGGTAATCTCTGGAACTACTGAAGCGATTCTAAAAATTATTTCATTAATAGAAAGCTACACTATCTCTGAGTGTCATAGGGTACATTTTATTTTGATAAATTTTTCGCGGATGAGGGATAATTCCTGCGCGATACTAACAAAACAACTTAGAAATTCTTTTGCATTTTAGCGTATTGCCGAAATCCTACTAATATTATAAACACCACCAGCCCGACTTCTCTTCGCAGGGGGATGATAAATCATACATTCTTAGCACCCGGGCGAAGCAGGACGGGAACGCTAGTATGTAATATATTTGTATATGACGCCATTTATGCTGTTTTACTGTCTTTAAATAAAGATATTTTATTAGGGTGCGATTTATGAAGGAACGTCCCGTGAGAAGAATGGGTAGCTGGTCAAAAATAAAACAATAGATTTCTAAGTAATTATCTACGTAAAATGGCAAGACCAACCAGTTTAGAATTCTTATATAAAACATAAATTTGGCAGATTTACAAACAAAACATAAATATTTTGTTAAGAATAGCAAATTGATTGTATCATTTACTGATTTATTCTTTCACCTATTTACATCTAAAATAAACCCATAAAAAATCCAAGGCCACGGCCTTTCAGCCCCAAAAACAATTCCGATATTGACACCGGCCGTGAAAGCCTACAAGATTTAAAAAAAGGGTATTGGCCTCACCCACCTAAGCGCACGGTCGAAATTATACTTCATGCATTAGGAAATTATATTTTTACTTTTCCCCTCTCAGCATTTTTAAAATTAATAAATAATTATTATTAATCAAATTTATGGATACCATAGCATGTATTCATAAGTATCCAAAACCTGCTTATAATATTACACTCTGTTGAAACGTCAAAAAATTGATTTTTAAAATTCTAAAATCTATAAGAAAACGAATTTTTCTTGATATTAGCTAGATCGATGTTTTGCCCCCCAAAACCCATTTTCAGTAAATTTCATCCAAATCGTTAAAGCCGTTTTATTCATGTTAGCGTTTCATTAATTTTTGAGTTGGTAATTTTTATGTCGGTATTTTTTGACTCGAGGTCATTCCAATTTACTACCCTCGCTAAAGGAGTATAAATTCAAAAGTTGTTAAAAGTTCACTATCATTCAAAAGAGCTATTTTTTATAAAAAAAAATGTTATACATAATTTGTTTCTTTACAAAAACCAAAATTAAAATAATTTTTGTTTTTCGATAATAATTGCCAATTTGCACACGAAACTATTGTTTTTTCGTACATGAAGAAAATACATAATCACTATTTTCAAAAACGATTTAACCCTCCGTTGACCTCGCGCGTCACACAACAATGGTACAGTTATCAATTTTTTACTGTAATGGAGATGGACACATAACATAGATGGCACCAGGTATATAGCTACCTAAGTTATAACTAAGGTCATAGAAAAACGCACGAGAAATCAAATTTTTTCCCTTCTGATAGCACGCAACCACTTCTTTTCAGTTCCGTATCCTTTGCGAAATACCAAACCTCTATGATTCGAACATTGGTAAACACATAGCACATAGGCATTGTCAATGATTTATTATTTTAAATAAACCTACTCTGCAGTACACACTACTATGAACTGCCCCACAAACCGAGGTGGTTATATAGCTGGCGCCTCTAGCGGTCAAGTTTGGCAGCGCCCATTTACATTGAAAGAGACAGTGAATGCTGTCGTTCACGAAAATCGCGAACGATGTTCGAATGAAATATATTTGCCAACGTAAATTTTGAATTAAAGAAATTCAAATAGACTACTGGATTATTTGAACATCTACTGAAGGGTTAAATTTATTACGATTTTCAGGAACATCACCAATGCATTTATACTGTGTTATAGACGACAGATGAAAAAGAAAGTAAACAAGTAATTGGAAAAGAAAGTAAACTGTCGATGTTATTTTCTATTGGCTAGATCTATTTTTGAAAGAAATAAAAAATGCTGTACTTTACAATTAGCAATAAAAATAATTTACGATTAAAAAGTAGAAATAAAAAAACGATATTCATATATCTACTAGTTATTGTGTGCTTGCAAATTAGTTTACTTTTTTATTTTGACAGTTTTATTAGCAAAAAACATCCTTACATATTATTATGTAAAAGGCAACGTGATGTATTCGGAAACTATTCAACCAATTTTCATGCGATTTTCACGAATAGGTAGAGGAAATATTTGGTAAGATTTTAGACACATTCTTGCTATCGAGATGAGATCCTTCGAGAATTCGCGCAATAAAGTCAAGATCCTTCGAGAATTCTCGCTATCGAGACGAGATCCAGCTCGAGAATTCTCGAAATCAAGCTGAGATCCTTCGAGATTTCTTGGAATCCCGTCGAGAATTCTTGGTATAGAAACGAGATCCTTCGATAATTCTTTGTATCGGAACGAGATCCTTCGAGGACTTTCGGTATTGAGTCGAAATCCTTCGAGAATTCTCACTATCGAGGCGAGATTCTTCGAGAATTCTCGAGATCCTCAGCGAATTCTCGCTATCGAGACGAGATCCTCCGAGAATTCTGTCTCGCAACGAAATCCTTCGAAAATTCTTGCTATCGAGACGGGAATCGCAAACTTTATCGTCTCATTTGAAAGGAAAAGGAGGAATAGAAATTTCTTGTTGACAAATAGACGTTAAAAAATGAGTGAGTCGACAAATCGACATCGAGTTAGGTCATCCGATTATATAATCTACAATGATAAAATTGAAATGGAGACAGTTATTTAGCCAATAAAACAATTGTAGCGCATATAAATAGTATGTAAATGGGCTACAAGATGAAGGAGGAATGAGATAGTAGTTTAGGCTTATTGCTGCCACTCATGCAATCGTTTCTTATTGATTCTTGTCGTAATGGGGGGTGCATCTCACTATCACACAACCAACTAACGGAATACAAGAATAATATAATATTTACGTTTCTAAAAGATAGCAACCATTTTGTGGAAAAGATTAATGGTACCTGCACAGGTAATTAGTGGTTTCTAGGTCACTAGGATATTTCTACAATGTTGTTCAGTTTAGGAATAAGTCACACACAAAAATACAATCTTGAGGAAAATAAAAAAAAAATCACATACTCTGCACGTAATTGCTGGATTCTAGATTATTATGGCATTTTTGCAGTTTTTCTCATTTAGGAATAAAAGTCGTCCGCGAAAAAGTACAATTTTGAGAAACCCTAAATTAAAATTTCTCATAGGTAGGTACTCTGCACGTAATTGCTGAATCCTAGATTATTATGGCATTTTTGCTGTTTTGCTGATTTAGGGATAAAAGTCGTCCGTGAAAAAGTAAAATAATTATTTTGAGGAACATAGAAGAAAATTTCTCATACTCTGTACGTAATTGCTAGATTCTAGATTATTATGATAGTACGTCGCGGAAGCTATGGAAAACTCCACTGTCAGCGACCTTTTACCCTCTTTGTTCAGCTGTCAAATTTTTTTTGAGGTTATATGTAGTTGTTATCGTATTCGAAACCGAAATCTCTATTTTTAGCAAAAAAAAAAAAAAACAAAATCAAAACCGTAACACTCGACAAAACTGAAACAAAAAAAAATGTTTTTTATTCATTGAAATATATCCGCCCGCGTTTTTTTAAATCGGAAACGGAACACCCTGTTGGAACAAGGAAATACGTATTAATAACAACCGTTAGTCACTATTAGCGATATCTTGGGGCTCCACCTTACAAAATGAAGGTAATAAAAGAAAAACTTTCATTATTATAAATTTGCATCAAAGCTAGACAAACGGTTATTCTAAAAATAGAACGCTTTACAATGAACTGTCTAAATATATAATATTGTAATGTCTGGAATGATAGATTAAGGTTTAAAAATACCAAATCTTCAAGGTCAAGGATATCGGAAGACCAAAAAAAGGTTCGATTTATAAAGACTGTTTCAAAAATTAATGTATACACTGTCATTTTGGCATTTTATTGCTTTTGCAAAGTTTCACACATCAGATCTAAAAAATCGGTACTTCTCCTCTGGATTGCTTTCTAGGGTGGGTGGTTGGACTATTTCTAGGTTGGTCACATGATTTAGATCCCGTCAGTTTTATTTTCAAAATGGTTGCCAACATTTATTTCTGTCAATGCTCCTAATTTTCTCAAAAAATATTCCCTCGAGCTCGATCAATAATCTATACATACAATAAAATCGTAATCAGCCTTTTTGTCTGTTTGTGAGTTTGTGCACGCTAATCTCCACAATGGCTGAACCAATTTGGATGTGGTTTTCAGTAATGTATTGAGATAAGCTTGGGCTAAAATTTAGTGTTTCTTTCATTTAAATCGGTTGACAAATAAAAAAGATTTGTTAATTATAAAATGCGTCTCGCGCGCGCTTTGTGACACCGTTAATGCAAATGTCAAAACGAAGGGTTAAACATATAAATAGGTTGGGTTGACTGTTTATTTTTGTGACACCGTTAAAGCAAACTATTTTGAAGTGAAAACACTACCAGCGGGGGGGGGGATAAGAAATCATACTTCGCTTCGCAGGATTTTATATTACTGCGCATAAAAAAATCTAAATATACGTGAGCGGAGCCACGAGTGACCGGTAGTACATCATAAATTCATAGAATCCGGGCGAAGCCGGACCGGACCGCTAGTCAATAATAAATTTAATGGTATTTTTCCAACTCTGGAATTTCTTCGTTCCAGGTAAAAATCTTCACGACTAGGCAGGTAACTCTTTTTCTGGAAACATTTTTTTTTATTTTTTAAGCGAAACTTCTTTACGCACGGTAGAGTGAATTTGATTCATCTGACGAAAAGCTGAAACGGTATACTGTCAATTTAAAACCACATTTCATGTATGTAGATTTTTCGTTAGTAAATTTCGCTTCTGTAGGGTGTAGTGCAAACTACAGTGTCCCTTTCTAATTTTTGCATAAACGTAAAAAAATTCAAGAAAGGTTTTTTGAACACTCTATATATTGGCTCTTTGAAAAGCCTAGTTGGCAAATTATTTTACTTTTCATGTTTTCTTGACTAACAAAAATTCAATTTTAATTTTAGTTATTCTCAATTTCCGACACGTGTAATTTCCTTAAAATACAAGTTTCGGAAAATTTCCGGTTATCAATAATAATTTGTTTATGCGAAAAACCAGTACGGGCACGGATGTGCAATTTTCTCCCAAAATTTATAAAACACGAACAAAAAAAAGATTAATTTTCTTTATTTGAAAAATAAGATATTTTTTAAAGACTGGACTCCAGGAAATTACAAAATGTGTTCAAAAAAAAAAAAATGGTGAATTTTACATCAAAAAATACACCCTTCTTTGCTACTTCATACTTAAAGTATAATGAAAAAATTTTCTGGGTAAATAAGTAGGTACCTATATTTTCTATTATTGGTTATCGCTCAGAAAAAAAAATTAATAGATTTAAAAACATTTCAAATTTTGCAAAAAAAAAAAAAAAAGTGAGTTCCCGATATCTCAAGAGATGCATAACCATTCAAACCTTTTATTTTCCCAAAAAAATAACTTAATTATTAAACATGTTTAATAATGCTGATTTACATAACTGTACGCAGTTGGTTGTTATGGTAGTACACTGTAAACAAAAATATTGTAATATCTGTATTCTTTTATTATTCTTTGACAAATAAAGTTTTATATTATTATTAAAAAAAAAAAAAAACCATTCAAATTCGAATACGATGACAGAGCTACATATAACCTCAAAACGTTGTGATAGCTGACCAAGGAGGGTTTTAGTTGACAGAGAAGCTTTGCATCACTTCCATTACCGAGTCACTCCAGCAGAAACTTGGGAGAGAAGATTTTTACGCATCAAAAAAATGTCAATCTCGTGGACCGATTCTTTACTTTTCTGTTGTGTTCCTTTATTAAAGAGAATTCGACATTTTGCTTTCGAAATAAAGCCCCGGTCACATTCACGGTATTTGTGTAAGTAGTACACATCGTTCACTGTATAGGTACGGATGTCTGAACAATGCAAACCGTGTTACGGTCGCCAATATAAAAATAGTAAAAAGCCACAGGTTTCATCAACAAACTTGCATAACTAGTGTGGATCATCGTGTAATACGGTAGTTGTACAGGGTCATCACTAATATCATACTAATCATCAATATCAACTTATCCCAACTTAAATATAGGATATACTTTTTATCCGGTTTGCAAATTTTTAAGTAAGCGCCAGGACAATTTATTAGAACTTCCATCTGTTAGCGAGTTAACTAATTTCTCTATACTAGTATCGCGGTTGTATTCTTTTCTCCTTACTCTTACTACTTTTTGAAGTGAAAACTTCCTTAGGCGCGTACGGCACTCTTTGCCTGGGTACTGACATAAAGAAGTTTGCCGATGCGGTCCGTTATGTTCCTGATGTATGGTAGATACGCTGTACCATTTTTTACTTCTTGTTCCTCGTTTTTCGGGATGGCTGCTCTTCTTGGACGTATTGCTTGGTTTATTTCTTGCAGTGTGTATCCGTTGTTTTGCAGTGCTGTTTTCAGGTGTTCTAGTTCCGGTTGGAGGTAGAGAACTCACCCCCACCACTACACACTGTGCAGTTGACCAATGACAACTGACTGGTCGTTCTGTGCCCGACTAACATACTTAATACTTATATCATAAAAACGGCAAGGTATACATTGTCGGGCGTCTATAATTTACAAGGCAAGGTATACAGTTGTATCAATAGCTCAGATAGCAGCGTGTTTGCATTGTATGCATAGAGACCTCGGTTCGGAACCTGATGGCATCGTAGAATTTTTGACGTATTTTTTTTCTAAATTCTACATGATATTTATTTATACATTTTTTAATTTTCGTTAAATTCTTTCTTTGCAGAACAAAATGTCGGTATATTAACCCCTTGCAGAACGATCTAGACGAGCAAGTTTCCCTCTTAAGACCGCTATCTAGGAAAATCCCTTACTCAGGGCACTTTAATATGCTTCCCTCAAAATCTTCACAAAAATAAGGCCTTGAATAAATAACACCAAAAAATTGTCAGTAGCTCTCGTCTATTTTAGTAGTGTTGTCCAGTAGACTTTTGTACGGTCAGAGCTTGGACTATTTGATGTTTCATGCAAATACTGACTAAGGGAAATTTTACTAAAAGAGCAAAATTATTTGTATTTGCAAAGTAATCAAATCAGCACGAGAGGAAAATTACGAACGCAATTCAACAGGTGCGCAAAGAGTGGGCTGCAGTGACTATCAGCGAATTTCTCCATCGTATACACTGGCTATTTTAGTTGTCTCTAAAGAATATCAAGGCAGATTATTATTAGTAATGTCAGTTCCAAGTTTCATTGATATAAAGCGTGAACTAATAGTTAAAATATTAGTAAAAAAAAGTGGATGTGTGCGCTTATGACCACACGACAGAAGTGAAAACTTGGTTATATGAAAAACATAAGTACATAATATTATAATATTATTTAATTATTGTAATACGTAATAATAAAAATGTAATTCTTGAAATGATGCACTCCTTGTTAGACAGTAAACGTGGTCACCGACCCGAGCGCGCTTGATGTCGAGTGGAGCCGAGTAAACCCGATTCAGCGTCACCGACCCGAGCGACAATTAGCTTTTATTGAAATGTATAAGTACCTACTAAAAAAAAAAAAATAATATTTAATAATTTAAGTTCATAATTAATTTAAAAACGTGGGTTGTAAACTCTATGATAGTTTATCAGTCGCAACCGCGCTTTTATAATAATTATGAACCTAAATTATTTAATATTATTTTTTCCTTTTTAGTATCTACATTATAAAAGCTTGTCTTTAAAAAGTTTTTTTACTAATATTTTACTTTGTTCATTTTTAGTCTTTTAAAATTTCACCCCCTTTTGACCCCCGTAGGGGTTGAATTTCGAAAAATCCCTTCTTAGTGGATGCTTACGTCAGAAAAAGAACCTACTGTTCAAATTTCAAGTTTCTAGTTTCAGCGATTTGGTCTGGGCGTTGATTAGTCAAAAAAACCCTACGGCCTACACCCTCGTTTGAATCCCTTAAGGGTGGAATTTAATTCTAAAAACGATTTATTCATGTGTTTTCATCGGGAATACATATGTGTACAAAATTTCAAATCGATCGGATACGTGGAAGTTGTTCAAAATTGACTCGCAAGATTTGACCCACACATACTAACAAACTAACTAATTCTAACAAGTGAAGTTAAATAAAAGCCTATCAATATCAATTGACTTAAACGACTTTCCTGAAACATAAAGATTATTAAATAAAAGCTTTTATAATTATATTATCTCTATTTATTTTTTATTTTACTATCATACAGTGTCAAACTTAGCGGGGTGTGCACTTTTAGCTTTTCAGAGTTAAACCACGTAAACAAAATGATATACTTTCAGTGATTTCAGGGGTTATGGCAAAAAGTTACGCATGCACCGTGGTTTCATAAAATCGCACCCTAGTTTTTTTTACTTTTAAAGGGCTTTTTATATCGTTTGTTTTTTTAATTTATAGTTTTAAATACTTACTTGATAAGAAAATAATATCACATTCACACACCAGTAATTAAACTTGCCAGGAATTCTAAACGACGATTTGGCATTGTTTCAAGTAATTTGAAATAATGCATGTTAAATAGCTCTTCAAATGTAACGCAGATGATTTTGAAAACGCAGCGTGATATTTTGTAATCGTTGCTTAACTATAATAACACTATTTTTGATTTCTTACTATTTTTCAAAAATATGCTTATATAATCCATTTTAGATATCAACGCTAGTCGCTAATGACCTCTGTTGTCGAGCGTCTATAATCCACAATTCTTCTTCTTCTTGTTCTTTTAGTATGAAGGAATTATATTATGTAGTCTATAATCGATACCCTATTCCTTGCGAAGTATAGCACTATAAAAGTTCGATCAAAATCGGTTCCGTAGTTTTTGAGTTAACCAGGAACAAGTTAACAAACAGACGAACAGATATAGACAGACAAAAATTCTGAAAATGGCTATTTCGGTGTAGATATCTTATACATTGTGTATTAAGTCGAACTTTGTTAAAAACTTACAATTTATTACAAAGGTACCTAATATTGATATTCTAAAGGCCCAAGCGAATGACCTCTGACAAGGAGAACTTATAGCTGGGATTATAAATAATAATATATTTATCACGATTTGATCCAACGACTAACGAGTCTGATCCTTTGAGATATCGAATTTTGAAAATGCAAGATTTGCGCACCACCCCTGGATCTTCGCTACGAAATTAACAAACCATTCAAAAAAGACAAACTTCCTTGATTAATGGCCCTTTTCGACATCACGGAAGATTATATTATAATAAATTTATAGCTACCGATTTTCAGAAATAAATAAAATACAAGAATGACATCAGAAGAGACCTAATTTTAGAACAAGTAAATGTTATGAAAACGTCAAAACAATTTCAGGAACACATGAAATGCTGAATCACCATAAAATAATATGCATAACGACTAAGAAGAAATAATCCATTTATCCCAAAAACTGCAGTATAGTTAGTTTTACTTATACGGTTCATGTTATTTCATTTAAAATAAATATTAGTAAAAAAAAAACTTTTTAGAGACAAGCTTTTATTTAAATGCACTGAAAAGGAAAAACTAATTTTTAATAATTTACGTTCATAATTATAAAAGCGTGGGTCGTGAACTCTATGATCGTTTATTAGTCACGACCCACGCTTTTATAATTATGAACCTAAATTATTAAAAATTATTTTTTCCTTTTTAGTGCATTTAAAAATAAAAGCTTATCTCTAAAAAGTTTTTTTCTAATATTTATTTTGTTAATTTTAGTCTTTCAAAATTTTACCCCCCTTTGACACCAGTAGGGGTTGAATTTTGAAAAATTCCTTCTTAGTGGAAGCTTACGTCAGAAAAAGAACCTACTGTTCAAATTTCAAGTTTCTAGCTTCAGCGATTTGGTCTGGGAGTTGATTAGTCAAAAAAACCCTACACCCCGTTTGAAGCCCTTAAGGGTTGAATTTATTTCTAAAAACGATTTATTCATATATTGTCATCGGGAATACATATGTGTACAAAATTTCAAATCGATCGGATACGTGGAAGTCGTTCAAAATTGACTTGCAAGTTTTGACCTAAACAAATACACAAACTAACTAACATACATTGCAAGTTAAATAAAAGCTTGTAAAAATATGAACTGTTAGTGGGCTTAGGTAACCTTATAGCAGTTGCTCTTTACTAAAAAACTTGAAAACATGATTTTGTCTCTGGGCAGAAGAAAACATGAATATTGTTAATTTAATACTGCCTTCTGCCTTGGAAAAAATATTCAGCCAATGAACGTTATTAATAGGGTCGTCTCGCGTATCAAAATTTGATAATTTAAAATAAACAAATAATGTAAACCAACTTTTCTGTTCTTATATCCTTCTTCTTAATTGTAAAAAAGAATTAAAAAAATGTGTTCATTTCAAACAGATGAGCTTAGCCGCCATATGATGACGTAAAAACCAGACCAATGAAACCAGATATACGTCTGAGAGAGGTACTTATGTCTATGGAAAGAGAGGAATACTTCCTCGTGAAGAACCTAACCTAAGTTTTAACTGCCGACCTGTCAACTGTACATAAAGAAATCAGTGTACTGTATTCTCTCTTTATGGAACAGTGGTCGCGATTTAACTACAGCAGCCAATCAGAGAAGGCTGGCTGTAAATGACGTATTCCGTGGCGGTATAATTCGATTTTTAAAATTACATTGAAAAATATGCACTTTTGGGAATTTTTTCTTGAAGAAAAAGCTTCCGAAAAATTCTCAAATAAATTGTTTTATTCTCTATTTAGTGGTCAACAGTCAACACACTATGGACATTGTCACCGACGCTAATGACCTTTGTTGTCGAGCGTCTATAATCCACAATTCAATTCGACATTGTCACCAAAACAATCAATTTGGCAGTGTGATCTGAATAGCTATGGCTGTTTAAAATTCTTTTAATTGGCGTGCTGAGAACATGGCGGTCGATTACGTTGTGCGCAGCATGTATGCGCCAATGAGCCATTCTCCTGAGAGTAGTCCTTTCGATTATCCATGAGAAGCAGCACTTGTGGTAGAGACAAACTTTATTCCCCA
This sequence comes from Mongoloraphidia duomilia, assembly GCA_039654895.1. Classification (NCBI taxonomy): domain Eukaryota; kingdom Metazoa; phylum Arthropoda; class Insecta; order Raphidioptera; family Raphidiidae; genus Mongoloraphidia; species Mongoloraphidia duomilia. The sequence goes on along the minus strand of CM077524.1, from coordinate 25,478,885 downwards.
TTAGTGTCGTGTCATTTTAGTGGTATAACTTAATTATTTAATAATAACTTGTTTAATAATTTTAAATAATTAAGTTATACCACTAAAATGACACGACACTAATGGGGAATGAATAATGTTTGTCCCTACCACAAGTGCTGCCTCTCGTGGATAACTGAAAGGACTACTCTCAGGAAAATTGCTCATTAGATTTTGTATAGGTACTTCAGAGTGATTCAGCTTTTCTGATAACGAATTAATCGAAAGTTCTGCTTTTTAAAACTGCCGCTACGGATTCGACCATAACTTATTCATCGTTTCTATGAATACAAGAGCGGACCAATGACGATATCACGCTATTTTGTGTATTCTGTTGGAAATTAGAATTGAAGCAAACACAACAAACAAGTGAAAAACAGCTGTGTGTCGGTTTGCTCAAGTCATAGTGGGTAATATCGTCGATCTCACTTGTACACTTGCCAAAACAAATAACATTTTTATGTACACAGATGAGATTGTAAATGTTATTGTATAGTGTATACAGATACTAACCTTAACCCGTGGCTTCGTTCGCGTCAATGTCGTTTTTGACACAGAAACCTTAAAAAAACACGGATTTTAGACGAAAATCGAAATCTGTCAGAACTTTTTCAAACAAATCTAATGAGCACAAGCAAACGTCCTGTATTTCTTCTAGTTTAGAAGTTGTATAATGCGTTTAGTTTTCAAAAAAAGTCAAGAGGTGTCATGGAACACCCGACAGAAGTTATGCTTTTTACGCATTGCAGTATATAAAACCGAATTTATCAAAGCTATAGACAATACAATTGAAAAGTTATTATTTGACCGCCATTTTGAAATCTGATGCAATTTTTTTTTGTGTCCTATAAAACTCTTAAATATCAATTTTCAAAAAGATCGGATGATTTTTACAAAAGTACATAATGGCCGCCATTTTAAAAACTGCCGCGATTTTATTTTTTTGTCATATAAAACTCTTAAATATCAATTTTCAAAAAGATCGGATAATTTTTACAAAAGTAGGTACATATGGCCACCATTTTGAAATCTGCCGCGATTTTATTTTTTTGTGCCTATAAAACTAAAATATCAATTTTCAAAAAGATCGGATAATTTTTACAAAAGTACATATGGTCGCCATTTTGAAATCTGACGCCATTTTATTTTTTTGTGTCCTATAAAACTCTCAGATAGTAATTTTACATAGGCCACTGCGCGTGCGCCAGTATATTACTTTCACCGCTGGCCATAGCTAGCGTGACGACTTACACTGTGACGAGCGTGACGCGAACCTATAAGTTTACCCCCTGCCAGAAATCGTCTAACGCGCCTATTATATAGAAGTATAGCTTCAAAAATTAAAAAAAAAATGTCCATAATTTCAAAAGTATGTATGAAACACTTCAATTTTAAGGATATTTTTTTCTTTAAAACCAATACCTATCGATTTATCCTATTTTTCATTCAAAAATTAATATAGGAATATAATACTCTACATGTCTCGTCCAGCTTCGCCCGGGCCCCGGATGCACACGATTCGCTTCTTCGCTTGAATTTATATAAATTAATACGTTACGCACTCGCTTTGCTTGTTCGCTCGAATTTATAATTACTTACTACTCACTCGCGTCGTTCGTTTGCTTGAATTAATAAGTAAAAATTCGACTGATGACCAGTCCTATACTTCCCACCTAGTAAATATTTGCAAAAAATAAACACTCTTTTTTTTTATTCTTTGACTAGGCCCAAATAACCTTAGCTATTGGTGGTCTTTAAAACACAATTTAATTTTTATTCTTTGAAAAAAGCATGGCCCTCTTTTTTGTTTGGTGATCTACTGATGGCTAACTTAATTAGCAAAAATCATGGTTACCTTGATTTACGTACAATTTTTATTTTTTTTAGTAAAATATTTTTTTCTCGAAAACTATACATTTTAGAGAAAAAAAATATTTACATTTTTTTCATATTATAACATCTAGAATTCATTTATATTTTTTTTTACCTATGTTAATACGTGACATTGAGGACGTTTTTTTGAATATCTCAGGATCCACTGAACCGATTTGACTCAAAATCTAATCAGATCTAAGTTAAAGGCTGATAAACACAATAGAACAATCGGCATGCCCGTATGTTGTTCCGTTCTTAAGATATCGAAGGCGAAAAATTGACCACATACACACACACACACATACATACACACATACACACACACATACACACACACACACACATACAGACATCAGTCGGAAAATGATTTTAAACGATTGCTAGGGTCTCAAAACGTGAAAATCTGTTAAAATCTCGAAATATTGTTTTCGGACTGAATCCATTACTTCCCTACCATAGTAGAGGTGGGAAGTAATAATAGTGGGTACTTCAATTAGTTCTAAATATTAGAGATATTTACATACTGCTTTATGTCAAAACCGACATTAACGCGAGTGGAGCCGAACATAAAGAAATCTATAATATTATATTATGACGTACTAAAATGAATACAGAAATATAACAACTGGTAACCTATAAAATTAAACCGGATGTTGATCGCTTTTAAGAGTAATCAATAAATTAATATAAATTTATAATCGAATGACTAAAGATAATAAAAAAAAACTGTGGGAGGTTACACCCGGGTCTTTGATTAATGACATTTGGTGACGAAATAAAATATAAAAGCTAATTCTAAATCTGGATAAATGCCAAAACGCAATTAATAGTGTTATTAAAGAAAACTCATAAAACATTTGATGGTTTGTAGTTGTCTATGTTAATCTTGATTATATGATGGCCAACGATACAGGCGCCATTTTTATATTCATCTTAGTGCCCCGTCCCCCGTTCCCCCCATGATTTAGCGTGATTGCCATTTAATAAAGTGCCATCGATTGAATAAAAAGCTTTTATACCATATTTAAGAGAGACACCCAATGACGTCACGTTATAATGCAATATCAGAGAAATTTATTTATTTAACCCGTCACCATCGGGACTCAAACCCGAAACTTTCCGATTCGCGCTGGCTGAGCTATGAATTACTTCCAGTGACACGTCTAAATGTCTCCTTTCTGATATTGCATTGTAACGTGTCGTCATTGGGTGTCTCTCTTATATATCTAGAGTTACTACTCGTGCTGGAAACATCGCGTCTGACGGCATTAAGATTTAGCAGACCCGTTGCACACAATACTTTATTCAACACATGGATGGTTATAGGGCTTTATTGAATTAATGTCAAACACTGTAAAATCACTGACAGCTGTACATCTCATTCTAAAAATATTGGCCTTGATACACTATTTACTTCATTACCGTGTGTGTTTTAAAGACCACCAACAGCTAAGGTTATTTGGGCCTAGCACCAATTCATATTTTCAATTCATTATTTTTTTTTAATAATAAATTGAAAATCCAATTGACACTTTTACCAGCTCTCGGGCTAGAACCCGGGAACTTGTAATAGAGGAACCATAGCAACGCCATGTAAACAACAGCACTGCTACACGCTCGGCCATTCTCAAGCCCTACTTCATTACCATAGTAACCATATTTCATAATAGCATTGAAAAGAGTTACATAATGGTTCATTATGTACCTAACTGGTTTTTCAAGTGTTTTTCATTATAGCATCGAAAAGCGTTTCATAATTGATATTGGATCATGACATCACCAGTCGATAAACGGCCATTTAGATCCGTTTTACAGACACGAAAAACACTAAAAGCGCGCATGTGTTGAATAAAATTATATATTTATTCTTATAATAAAGGAAAACATTGCTTTGCAGAAAACGAAAACTTGAAAACACCTGTAGATTTATTGTGTTGCGACCGCACAAAAAAGACCGATGCCAAGTCGGTATCAAAATAAACATTCGTTATGGTAGACATCCAAAACACAAATCGGTATCTCTGTTAATTAATCTAATAATTAGGATCAATTTAAATTAATGCTTAACATTTTTTCATTATTTATTCACTGCATAAATTTCGTTGTAATTAGACATAGTTATTTTCGTTCTAACTCAAAAAAAATTAATGTTTTATTAATCAGTCAAATAAGAAAAAAACTCGGGTCGCAGTGCCAAACCCTGCCGACAATATAGTGTATTTGCTAATACAGGCATTGTGGCATTATTATGTGAACTTAAGTTTGTTTTTTGACAAAATAAAAAATTTAACCCCTTAATACATCCCTTAAAATAATTAAATTTTTCTAAATTTCAATATTAGACATGGATTTTATCAGTATACACGCAATTAAATACACCCTTCCATAAGTAAATCCGTATCAACAAACTAGTGTATTCATAAAATTTGAAAGTCCGGTCCTGTCGGGCCGATTTTATTAAAATTTTAGCAGCACATTTTAATCTTTACTAAAGAGTTAAATTTCAATTTTGAAACGATTCTGACAAATTTTTTGGTATTTTTGGGCCCAAAAACTTTTTGGAACCCCTAAATACAACCCTGAAAATGGTCCGATCGGGCCCATTTTAAATAGGCTTCTTGCGGTGATGGGTTCCAATGTGTGTACCAAATTTCGTTTCAATCGATTAAGTCTGTCGAGAGTTATCGTGTACACACACACACACACACACACACACACATATATATATATATATATATATATATATATATATATATATATATATATATATATATATATATATACATATATATATAAACATTTTTAAAAATGGTGCCAAAGTGTTCAGGAGGGTATGAAACGTCGAGAAATTTTGGTCTGACCCCTAGGTCCCGCCATCCGACCGACGCCAATAGTGTATGTGCCATATTATGGCAAATACACTAATAACGACCGAAAAACTAGTGTATTTTTAGTCCGTTTTCAGACCCTAAAATTTAGAACTGAATTATGCGTCAAATAATTAGTGGTATATCACATGAAAATATTAGCCGGATGGGACCACTAGTTATTTAATACAAATAGAATGCTTAAGTTAGCATACTGTTAGAAACATCATCGAATGAGGTAACGTTACAATGGAACACTTGAAAAATTCATTTCAAACTGTGTCACCGGCTGGATTCAAACACAAGTTTAAAACGGGTTTGAATCCCGACTGTTACAGTTTGAAATGAATTTTTCTAGTGTTCCACTGTAACGTTACGTCATTCGATGATGTTTCTAACAGTATGCTAACTTAAGCAAATTTGTATATGAAATAATATTAAAATTTGACAGCTACTGAACAACCAGTACTATATTATAATGTTTCAAATAAACATAAAATAAATAACGATCATAATATTATATTATTATAGATATTCCGTTTATTTTATCATTATCGTAAATATATTTTCGAATGAGTAAATTTCTCTGATTTTATTGGTTTCTATTTTTAGTTTTATTTGATTTTTCATAAATAAACATATTGTGTGTATATATGGGAGTTCCATGCTTAAAAGTAATAATTCAATGGGACGTTCAGCTATTGTAAAAACTATCTGCATTCCTAATATACTTACACTACTGTACAGGAATATAGGAGGTCGCAATGTATGTTAAATAAATTATAATTTAAAAAAACTAAAAAACACGCTTTAATGAACTAAAAAGTAAAAAATAATTAATTTTATTGTAAAAAAGCGTGGGGTAGTATGAAAATATGATACAAAGCTCCCCACGCTTTGTTACAATAAAATTAATTATTTTTTACTTTTTAGTTCATTAAAGCGTGTTTTTTAGTTTTTTTAAATTATAATTTATTTTTGCTTGTTAGTCCTGGAGATCCTGGTCAGGATAATGGGACAAACTTATGGAATTATTGTATTGTAATCGGTCCTTGATAAGTGTGCAAAGTTTCAGTTCAATCTGAAGTTTTTTGCTTTTTTTTAGTCCTGGAGATCCTGGTCAGGATAATGGGACAAACTTATTGAATTATTGTATTGTCGTCGGTCCTTGATAAGTCGACAAAGTTTAAACTAAATCTGACCGTTCAAAGTTGGTCAAAATCAAGTTCAAAGAAGTCGGTTACAAACTGACAAACAAGCAAGCAAGCACACAAACATACAGGTGAAGCTAATATAAGCGTGTTAAAAATAAGACCCGTATACGAAACATCCTTTTATTCACGTATTTTTGATTTAAAATTAATTAATTAAAAACTCCAGCGAGTAGCGGGCGACAAGCGAGCGATCCACACGCGGCGAGTGGATCAGACAGCCTATTACATTGAACGAGTTTGGTAGCAGCGAGTAAATTCGCGAGCGAATAGCTACTAAACTTACCTAGTGTAATCGACCCTATATAGCCGAGCTAGTCGGGATATCGGTGCTTATACGCAACGTTAGTTTCGTCTATTTTAAACTGCCAGTTACCAAGTTTTAATTTGAGAAGTGGTGAAAGTATCAAACGATTTTTTTTTAACTCCTAGGTCTTACACGCGGAATGTGGTGGGAGTGAAGGTCTTACACGCAAAATGTGGTGGGAATGGAGGTCTTACACGCGAAATGTGGTGAGAGTGAAGGTCTTACACGCAAATGTGGTGAGAATGGAGGTCTTACACGCGAAATGCGGTGGGAGTGGAGGTCTTAAACGCGAAATGTGGTGGGAGTGGAGGTCTTACAAGAAATTGTAATTTTTTAGTTTGTTTCGACACAAAATTTTAATAATTTTCAAGACAAAATTTTTGGGCAAAATACCTATATACGAGTATGTACTATATCTATTACAAAATTTTAAATTTGATAAAAATTTTGAAAACGTAAATATACGGTATACCTAAGGGAAATTAAATATCCAACTTGTGTAGGTAATGCATTTTTCATACCTATTTGTTTGTTAAAAAAATATTTGCAATCTCAAAAATGTATAATTTTATAAAATTATATAGGGCTTGAGAATAGCCGGGAGTGTAGTAATGCTGTTGTTTATATGGCGTTGATGACTCCTCTATTACAAGTCCCCAGTTCCTGAGTTCTAGCACGAGAGCTGGTAAAAGTGTCAATTGTCAATTTATTATTAAAAAAAAAATAATGAATTGAAAATATGAATTGGTGCTAGGCCCAAATAACCTTAGCTGTTGGTGGTCTTTAAAACACAATTTAATTTAATTTATGAAATTATAAATAAATAATAAATTTTATGTTAATTATATTGTGGAAGCTATCAAAAATCTTGACCGAATTAAATACCCTAGAATTAAGATAAAAAAAATTATAGATCTATCATATGAGAAATGATTATAAAAATCACTAGAAATAATGTTATAATTTTAAGGTGTTTCTTCTCATTTTTTAAGCAGTTATCACAAATCAAAGAGTCAGCATTTGAAGAAGAAAATTTTATAGTCAACCAAATATAAATTTCTTCTGCAAGATAATGTACAAGATACTACGAAACATGCGAAGCAGTCTCAGAAAGTCAATGTATTCAATTTCTATCGATTTGCAGTAAAAAGCAAGGACGTTGATTAACCCGCAACTACACCAAAATAGCACAAATATAGTTCAATACAAAACTATAATAATGAATCATTATCCCTATATTAATAAACGAGCAAATCTTGTATATATGTACCTATGTACCTATTTAAATATTTTCTCGAAAACGGCCCTAACGATTTGGATGAAATTTACTGAAAAGGGGTTTTGGGAGGCAAAAAATCGATCTAGCTAGGTCTCATCCCTGGAAAAATTCGTTTTCTTATCGATTTTATCATTTTTTAACGTTATAAAACAGTGTCGTATGGTGAGTAGGCTTTGGAAAAAACAAACTATTTTCATTATTTATGTCAAATTATTCTGAGTCAATCTTTTACTTATTAAAATAATCAGTAATTATTTGAAAATATGTAGGTACATATACGTTATGTAGTATGACGTATACTGATGTATAATAATATTATCTACTTATAGGTATGTAATTTTTTTTCTTAAAAACGACTAACGATTTTGATGAAATGAGAACTTTAAGTACTATTTTTTTTGAACTCGTCCGAGCAAAGCTCGGTCATTCAGATATTTCTGAATTAATCATACAAAATGAATCATATTCCAAGAACCTATGTGAGTTTAAATCTTTAAACCAGCGGTTCTTAAGGGTCGATGTGAACGTGACGTACAATATGAGTGCTTCCCAGAAAAAGCGGCGCCATTGCTTTGAAAAAAACTCAAAATTTGGAAAGTTTCAGTTCTCAAGTAATTAGAATTTTCAGTTTTCAAATCATTTTTTGTTTAAAAAAAAATCCCTTACCGAATGCATTGAAAATATGAATTGGCAACTTAAAAAAGAGACACAGTGTGCTTAAAATCACACGGTAAATGTGAAACTCTCTCACTCACTTTTAGGTATACTTTCGCCCCTCTCTCGTTCGCATACACTAAAGTAAGTAAGCCCAATCTAGAAAAATTAATTGGGTCAGATGATGCGACTTTTCATTTATTTATTTTATTTTACTAGTGCCGCGGCTGTTTCTTTATTTTTATTCCCACCACTACGTCCTTTTTCTATATCCAATCGGAATTCCTCTCTATTTCACTTCAAAAAAAAAACTGGAAAGACTGTTGGTATAAAAATTGCACGAAACTTTAAAATTATAAAGAATTTGTTCTCAGAAAAACGATTTATTTAAAAAAAATAAATTTTTATTGGCGCTAAAATAACTAAATTAAATCACATAACAACTAAATGCCACAAATGTCTACTTAAATCGAAAAAAATCACGACTCAGGCAAATGTTTATGATAAAACAAAAGGTGTCTTCATGTGCCATTATAAGCACAATTTAAAGTTTATGACTCACACTTTTGGAAGTTTGTATTTTTAATTTTTATACAACATCATAATTCCGAATAACAATTTTATATCAAACACGCAAACAACCATTTAAGTTGCAAACAATAGAGGAAAGTCGAATTATTTCGAAATCTAGAAATCTTATCACCTCTACTAGCCGTATTTATCCAGAGTTGCCCGTGAATGATCTAGGGACTCCTGTGCAAAATTTCATGTTTCTAACTTCAAAAATGACGAGCTTCCATATAAATTTTCATCCCCTATTTAACCTTCTCAGGGGTTGAATTTCGAAAAATCCTTTCTTAGTGGATGCTTACGTCACAAAAGGAACCTACTGTCCAAATTTCAAGGTTATATCTTTAGCGGTTTGACCTGAGCGTTGTCTGTCAGTCAATCGAAAAAAAAGCTATGTTTGAGTGGCCATATTTCGGTCAATGTTTAACCCAAAAAAAATTTCAACCCAGCATTTTAAAGAAAATTTTGTCTACTTCTTTTCCTACAAAGCAATGCCTATACCTATCTCTGACCGAAAAAAAGTGCTACGCAAAAAAGCAAAAAAAGTCAAAAAATCGAAATTTTGGTTTTTTTTTCTTTTTATTTCACCATTTTTGGCATAAAAAAAATGTTTTAAATTTTTTTAAATAAGCCATTTCGATGGGAAATTCAATTCTCTACAAAAAGTGTCATATCAAGTATATCGAAATGTTGCTTCGTTTGCGAGATATTATATTGAACAAACTGAAAAGGGTGCATTTTCACCCCTATCTCTAATTTCCACCCTCTAATTTAATAGCACTCCGCGGTTTTTTCTTCTTAAATGACCGATTGACCGATTCCTGCAATAAAAACCCGTGAACGTCTTAGTTCCTTATTGCCCTGCTTTTTAGGACATATCAATAAAATGGAGAAATTTAACATCTAAAGTCAATAATAATGGTAGAAATCAAACGCACTGTATATTAAATGCAATATCAGGGAACATGGTAATCGATTAAGAAAGGGGCAACTTTACCGATAAGAACAAGGGGCGTGTGACAAGTTGGAAAAGTTCAATAAATCGGATGTAAACAAAATTCGGTTGCTATGATATCTGAGCATTGCAAATAATATCGTATAAACAGAAAATGTGTACCATTGTACGAACGTCTTTCTAGCACGAAATTGATCGACCTTTTTTCAACAGACTGTCGATATCAAACACAAATACCAAAAATATACAATTTTAACTTATAGACCGAGAGCTAATGACAATTTTTTGATGTTATTTATTCAAGGCCTTATTTTTGTGAAGACGTTGAGGGAGGCATATTAAAGTACCCGACGAAATGTATCTTTAATTTGCAGAACAAAATGTCGGTATTAACCCCCTCTCTTAGAGGAAAACTTGCTCGCCTAGGTGTTTATATCGTTCTGCAAGGGTGTAAATACCGACATTTTGTTCTGCAAATTGAAATGTATGCCTAAAACAGTCGCCGTAACAACAATTTATTATTAAAAAATAATAAACTGAAAATATGATTTGGTGCTAGGCCCAAATAACCTTAGCTGTTGGTGGCCTTTAAAACACAAATAAAATTTGATTACTATAATAATATTTGATTTGTAGTGAAATAGTGGGGATTAGAAAATGCAGGTAAATTGCCAAACACTAGTTAAAGGAAAATTGTACTATATACATTTTGTAGTCACATGGCAAAGTGATTTGCGTCGAATTGTTGGTAATTTATAGTTTTAGATATAAAAATTTTGTGTTCTAAGCGAGATGAACAAGTCAATGGAGTTCTCCACCTGCTTTGATTTAGTAGAGGCTTTAATTATAGCTTGCTACAAAATTGTAAATGTTCTCAATGTTATTTTCCCTATGTTACCTTTTCTAAGCCACACCCTGTATTGGTTCAGAATATAGCTTTCGGACAATCTGTATACAATATGTTTCTACTAAATTTTTAACACTCAAACATTCCTCTTCCATCCTTCTTCATTCACGTCCCATTCATTCTCCCATTCATCTGTGTTTAATTAATGAATAATAAAATACAAAAAGGACGGGGCTACTTACATAAATAAGCGTAGAAGCCAAAAACCACGTATATTAAAAAAAATATGTTTAACTGTATTAATCGTGAATTACTTTAGCAGGACAGACGGTTCCATTTGGCAAATTTTCTATTGGGTCCGATTTTGCGAATGAAAAATTTTGACATATGTGGACGTTTTGAGGTCCCAAGAGTCCGAATCTACTGTTTTTAGAGATATGTCTCTGTGTGTGTGTACGTGAGTACGTTGTGTTCGTTCGTACATTGGTGAACTTTTTTTCGGCTAGCATATCTCAAGAACAAATAATGACATCGACTTCGGACCAATTTCATTCGACACATAATTACATAATAACACCTGATTAATTAATTAATTGTAGATTAGAGACGCGTCGACAACTCAGCTCATTAGCGTCTTCAACACAACAAATAATCAATTTGTGTATTAGAATCCGCCAGCCGGCATACACAAACCGACTGGTACGAGCTCGGGTCTCTGGGAGCGCTAATTCCCAAAGAACATTGGAATGCAATTTGCGATAGCAACCACAAATGTCCCCTCTGAGGGAAACACCTGATCAGATTTGCATTTTTTTTAATAAAAAAAAACTAAGGGCATCCAATGGGAAGTTATCCACACACCAAGCCTTTGTCAATTTCATTCAGAAGCATGGTTTTTGATTTTGTATTTGAGGATTAATCTTATTTCAGCAAAAATCTGACATACGCCACTATGAGTTGTGACCACTGATAAAGAAAAGCTCTAGTAGTGTAACGTGCTCTGCAATAATTTTTGTGTACATCAGTGTTCACGCTACCGGTTAGCGTAGCGGACGGCGTCTGTCGCGTCGGAATTCAGTTGTCAACGTGTACTGCTAATGACAACAATGTTCCTACGATTTTTTGTATTTTTTAAATCAGAATAGATATCTGTGATTTTGAAACTATAATAACAAATTTATCTGTCAAAAAATAGCACATTTGCCTTTTAATGTTAGGTCATCTTCAGAAATTACAATAAATGTTTGCATAAAGACATTTAAAAAAGCGTTTTTTTGTTATTTTTTTCTGACAAGTGTTTTTTTTATATATAAAAAAATAAAACGCAGTGCCTTATTACAACAAGTTTATTTTTTATTTATTTTAATTATGATTTTCGCGTTCAAATTTTTGTGAATCAAATTGAATTTATTTCATGTAAGTAGAAGTTTTTGTATTTTCATTGTCTGTAAATAACGAAAGTTTTATGCATAATTTTACTAGTTAGATTATATTAGTGAATATAACGAATAACGATGAATAATTTTTTAATATTTTTAGTGTTATTTTTAAAATGAGCAGTGCAATTAAAAATAAAGCAATTAAATGTTAATTAATCGTAAAAATACGCGTACAGAATACGAAGATTACCTGAGTCAACAAGTATTACAAATTTTCTCAGCAATCTTTGATATATTATTAACCTCAATCAATCCAGACCGCTTAATATTCCACTAGCTTTTTACCGCGGCTTAGCTCGCATTAATGCCAAATGTCAAAAACGTATACCTTATAATTTCATCCTGTCCGAATGTCCGTCCGTATGTCACAGCCATTTTACTTGCAGGCTATTGACACTATACAGATGAAATTTGGAAGAATTTAAAAGAAATGATGCTGGTGGTTCGTGGTTGGTTCCATCCTTTCTTATGGATCGCTGGAAGTTATGTCTCTCCCGACACTATTTTTTATAACGTAAGGGTTCGGGTGAACGCCAAATGAAGGATCAAGAATCACACTACAGATCCTTCACTCGATTTTTTTTTTTTTTTTTTGAAAAAAAGTGTTGGCTTCGTGTGAAAGACTGTCAACATAATTTTTTATTTTTAAAGTTGTAACTTTTTCCAGGAAAGTTTTTTTCAATTTTTCGCCTGAATGACCTGTAGTGTGACTCTTGGTTCTTCATTAAAAATAGCATCGGGAGAGGCATAACCGTTTTTAGGCGAGGGAGAAGGATTTGAGATGAAGCGTGCAGGGGGGTATTTGTAGGTATCCAGTGCTCTTAACGCGTACAAAGCCGCGGGTAATAGCTAGTATACAAATAAAAATGTAGCATGTAAACATGTGGCAGTGGACTAAATCATTTTTGAAATGTATCTCCCCTATTTGCATTTAAAATTAAGTACGATAATTTATTTATGTTTTATACGTTAAATGTTCACGCTGCAAATATTGGAAATAAGAATAAATAAAAACATGGGGTGTAAAAATACAAAAGCAAAATTTCAAACCATATTTGCAATTAATTTAGTCCAACGTTCAAAATTGCCAACCAAAAATGCATCAGGTTGTATAAAGTTAATTTGACAAATTAAAATGTCGACTCAAGTTATAAGAGTGCCCGTGAGGAATATATAATTTATTAATAAAAACTTTACCGGGTACTGCATACAGGACCGGCTTCAAAAATTCAGTCTGAATATTTTTTTATCACATTTAAGAGTATTCCCTACCGAAAGTTACCCCCTGCACTTTTCATCTCAAATCCTTTCCCCTCGCCTAAAAACGATTATCGCTCTTCCGACGCCATTTTTAAAGTTAAGTGGTTCGGGTAAACGCCAAATGAAAAACCGAGAATCACACATGCGAATTTTTTGAAAAAAAGTTTTGGCTACGTCTGAAGCGTAATTTTTAAAAAGTTGTAGGTAATTTTTCCTGGAATTTTTTTTTCAATTTTTCGCTTGCACGATCTGTAGTGTGATTCTCGGTCCTTCATTTGGCGTTTACCCGAACTCTTTAACTTTAAAAATCACTTTTTTTCTCGTCAATTTTTCTCACCTTTCACACCTGTACGTTCCCAAAGTAACCACCGGTCGAGATTCTTAATGCCCATCTCATGTACGACAAGTCTAATAGAATGTTTCAACTCAATATGAAGTTTCATATTGAGTTGAGCAGGTTGGCAGGTTGACTTACAAAGTCAGTAAGTTTGCTGACTTACTGTAAGTCAGCCTGCCAATAGCTCTTAGCTCAGAGCTTCCCTAACTGTGCGTCGCGACGCCCTGGGGCGTCGCGGCGCTATCCTAGGGAAGGCGCAATTTCAGAACTTTAGTCCCGATTTGAGAAGTTATTCTCAGAAAAGCAAGCTCATTCTGCTCATTAATTGGAGGTATTGTTTGTAGTTTTTTATGTTTTCTAATTATTAGAATTAGAATCTAATAAATAATAAAGATTCTATATTCTTTGGAGTTTTCTTTGAATAATAAAGTAATTTTGTCTGCTAGAGCTACACACAGGTATCTTCGTTTTGAAGGGCGTCGCAAAAAATTGCAACCTCTAAAGGGAGTCGCATTAAAGAAAAGATTGGGAACCTCTGTCTTAGCCTATATACAGTACTAGCGGCCCCGTCCGGCTTCGCCTGGGAGCTAAGAAAGCCCGGGTGCAATACACTACTCACTCGCTTCGCTCATTCGCTTGAATATTATAAATACACTCCTCACTCGTTTCGCTCGTTCGCTTGAATATATATAATTTTTAGTTTCAAAAAAATTATAATTTAACAAAAATAAAAAAATATATTAATAAATATCATGTAGAATTTAGAAAAAAAAAGTCAAAAATTCTACGATGCCATCAGTTTCCGAACCCTGATCCCGTGCATAGAGTTCTGCGACGTTACCTCTATGCTACGAGTGGAACAGTTATGTACGGTCGTTTTTATGATATAAGTATGTTGCGAATTCTTACGGTCGGTTTACGAATTTAATTAATTATTATTATTATTTATGAATTATGCTACATATATAAATCTTCCGTGAAAAATTATCTAACTGATGGTGCAAACCGCATCAAAATCCGTTGCGTAGTTTAGGAGGAGTTAGCGGTTAAACAGACAGGCACGAAAAGCGACTTCAATTTATACTATGTAGAGATACACTGATTACCAAAAATCTAAAGCCGAACCTGAAGGAATACACGCAGTTATAAAAAGCTCTCTAGTACTCCGCAATTCATCTAATATTAACACTCTATGGATTGTTGTTTTGGCCACGAATTTAACTACATATACACATCATATTGTGGGAAATAATACTTCAGAAATAATTAAAAACGTAACCTCAATAACATCACCGACAAAACTCCATTAATATTTGAACGGGAAAGTTAAAAGTTATTTAAAATAGGACAAACAGCGCGTAAAATGATTCACGGAAAGATCAGCTGGAGGTTGAGTGTCCCGATTTTCTATATTTAATTAGATTTTTTGAAGTGAAACTTCTTTAGCAAGTCTAGTGAATCGAAATTACCTCGACACAAAAAATACTGACACGAAAATTCAAACATGCATGCACTTATAACTCAGTTACGCGCTCACGCAGAACGACTCAGATGACTACGTAAAGGAAAGCATTGGTGTACGGTGTATAAGATTGCAGGTTCGCGTCAGCTAAGAGTAATTTGAAATATTAAATTTATTGTTTTTTAAGGTTCCGTACCTTCGAACGGAACCCTATTACTGAGTCTACGATGTCTGTCCGTCCGTCTATCACAAGGCTCTATATCACAAACGGTAAGAGATAACTTATTCAAATTTTCACAGATTGTGTGTTGTGTGACATGAATCCTGGCCAATAATAATTAGAATTAAATAATCAATTAATTTTAATAAACTAATGTTTTTGTTTTTTTTACGCCCTATGAGTCTATAATAATCTTTATTTAGTGTATTTGCCATATGGCACATACACTATTGGCGTCGGTCGGATGGCGGGACCTAGGGGTCGGACCAAAATTTCTCGACGTTTCATAGCCTCCTGAACAGTTTGGCACCATTTTTGGAAATGTCTGTTTATATATGTATATATATATATATATATTTATATATTTGGATATATATATATGTGTGCGGGCTATAACTTTCGAAAGAGTTAATTGATTTTGACGAAATTTGGTAGGCACGTTGAAATCCATCACCGCACGAAGCCTATTTAAAATGGGCCCAATCGGACCATTTTAAGGGTAGTTTTTAGGGGTTGAAAAATGTTTTTGGGCCCAAAAAAGCCGAAAAAATTCTCAGAATCGTTTCAAAATTGCAATTTAACCCTTTAGT
Organism: Mongoloraphidia duomilia; assembly: GCA_039654895.1. Lineage (NCBI taxonomy): Eukaryota > Metazoa > Arthropoda > Insecta > Raphidioptera > Raphidiidae > Mongoloraphidia > Mongoloraphidia duomilia. Next base: position 25,462,994 of record CM077524.1, on the reverse strand, counting down.
AACGATTAAAATATACTGCTAAAATTTTAATAAAATCGGCCCGACAGGACCGGACTTACAAATTTTATGAAAACACTAGTTTGCGGATAATGCTTTACTTACTGTAGGGTGTATTTAAATTGGTACCGAGGTTGCATTGATAAAAATATTGAAATTAAGAAAAAAATATTATTTTAAGGGATGTATTAAGGGGTTAAATTTTTTGTTTTGTCCAAAAACAAGCATAATAAAGCCACAAATACACTATATTGTCGACAGGGTTTTGGCACTGCGACCCGAGTTTTTTATTATTAAAAATAATTAATTGAAATAAATTATAATTTAAAAAAACTAAAAAACACGCTTTATTGAACTAAAAAGTAAAAAATAATTAATTTTATTGTAAAAAAGCGTGGGGTGCTTTGTATCATATTTTCATACTACCCCACGCTTTTTTACAATAAAATTAATTATTTTTTACTTTTTAGTTCATTAAAGCGTGTTCTTTAGTTTTTTAAATTATAATTTATTTTTGCTTTTTAGTCCTGGAGATCCTGCTCAGGATAATGGGACAAACTTATGGAATTATTTTATTGTCATCGGTCCTTGATAAGTGTGCAAAGTTTCAGTTCAATCTGAAGTTTTTTGCTTTTTTTTTAGTCCTGGAGATTCTGGTCAGGATAATGGGACAAACTTATTGAATTATTGTATTGTCATCGGTCCTTGATAAGTGTGCAAAATTTCAGTTCAATCTGAAGTTTTTTGCTTTTTTTTTTTTTGTCCTGGAGATCCTGGTCAGGATAATGGGACAAACTTATTGAATTATTGTATTGTCGTCGGTCCTTGATAAGTCGACAACGTTTAAACTAAATCTGACCGTTCAAAGTTGGTCAAAATCAAGTTCAAAGAAGTCGGTTACAAACTGACAAGCAAACATACAAGTGAAGCTAATAAAAGCGTGTTAAAAATGAAAAATATAATTTATTTATTTGCGTTTCTTGATCTATTTTTCCAGTCATTATGCCAAGTTGTTGCTCGAGGTGACACAACATGATGTTCGAGAATATGGAATACGACTCGCTCGGTTCGGTGCGGGAACTACAAGCGGCCCTGTTCCCGCCAATTGTGACGCGTTCAATCAGTTCGGTGATGACTGAAACGGCGATGACGCTGGGCGGTTTGCCATTGCAACCTTCGCGAGTCAACATTGATTCGCCGTTTCAGCGCTCGCAATCGCAACCAGGCGACCGCTTTAAAGAACCGAAACAACAGTTTCCTGTGACGCCTGTGCAGGCGGCCCGATGGCCCATAGAATGTCAGGTATACATACCATAAACAAAAGAAGGCACACGATTACAGAATAATTTTTTTTGCGCAAAATTGAAGCTAATGGTTTCCTCTTGGGACGTTACAGGTCAAATTTTAAAAATTGTATGTTAAGGTCACACAACGCCTTTCTGAATATTAGATAGATTTGCGTCAACTCCATTGAAAAGGCTTTTCAAAATTTTTAAAAAGTGTCCGGGAGCGTGTCTATAGACGCAACCTTTATCTTTAATTTGAAACCAACCCGGACCCCCTAAGTTCAAAAATAAAGTCGGAAGAGTAGGTATTAATAAAGAACGGGTGTTTTTAACTTTTTTACGTTACAAACGACGGACTGTACAGATATAATTTTTTGTTCGTGTCGGCTGAATTTAATGTGTAGGGTTATTCGAATGGCCTAACGGTATAGAGAGCCCTCTTAAATATCTAGTTTCTTATTTTACTGATAATGCCACCTTACGGCCGCCATTTTGAATTCACAAAAATATTTTATAGCCACAATCACTCGTGTGATAAAGGCAAACCGGGTGACACCTCGTTTATGAAAAGTAGTGTTGGCCCTACGAACTAATACATAAACAGAATGTTAAAACCCGTCCTTTTTGGCTTCCAAGGGCGCATCTAGGTTTTTAGGGGCCTACGGTCTATTTAAGTCCAATGGGCCCCATTTTTTACTATACGATAAGTGCTCATTGTTAATGAAAAAGTATTAAAAATTTATAATTCAATTTTGTGGGCCCTTGACACATGTGGGTCTTTAATTGACACTTTGTGGGCCCTTGACACTTGGGGGTCCAGGGTTTAAGCCCTATTAGTCCCTATGTAGATCCACTCCTGTTGGCTTCGCCGTAATCAGATAAAAAATGGTTGACCACATTCGAGTGGTCGGAAACTGGTGTCTTCACCCTACGTGCAATTTCCAAACTCAGGTGTAATTACAGGTGATAGAGGAGCGAGTTACACACATTGATTACGTACCGCCATCACCCGAGCCTTACTACGAGCCGAGTGAACTTGAACCTCAACCTCAACCGATTGGCACCGAAGACGGTTTAGTCGTATTTGAGTATCATCCAATTAGCCCTGTTAGTTATGTAAGTATTCAATTTAATGATCTATGCTTGTAATATAATATAGTCTCTTCTGCTGTAACGCTATTCGCGTCTAACATTAAGGTCGAAGCCCTCTATTGGGCTTAGTCGCGAACTACCCGAGGAGGTCGTAGCAACGGAACAAAGCGTTGAATGAAGGTAAAAGTGCACAAAATATATGTTTTTCACGAATGACAGTTTACAAAGGTAAGCATAATGCTAAAAGATATTGTTCAGTTTTCACTTAAAGTTTTGTAATAAATAATTCTGTCGCAATACGACTTTTAACCGTTGTTTGTTTACATTAGCTTACATGTGATTTGTATTAAATAGTTTCAGAAATGCCTTACATGTGTTCAAATCCTTGTTGCCGAAATACTTCGACAGCATTTTCCTATCACAAATTTCCTGAAAATAGTGAATTGAGGAAGCTATAGATGGGTTTAACTGGAATAAGACTTATAACAGAAAGCACTCTTTTGAACAGTGATCATTCAGATGCTAATGACCTCTGTTGTCGATCGTCTATAATTTAATAGATGGATGGATTGTGGATTGTAGACGCTCGATAACAGAGGTCATTAGCGTCTGACTATAATTTACAATTCATTCATTCATGCAGTGATCATTTTAACGGCAATGATTTTTTTCCGCGTCGTAAGTTCCTATTGCAACATTTGTGCTGACATAACAAAACATTTTTAGTGAAATTTAATTTCGATATTTTCAGCCAGACGCTAATGACCTCTGTTGCCGAGCGTCTATAATTCACAATTCATTCAAAAGTCGTATTACGACAGAATTATTTATTACAAAACTTCAAGTGAACACTGAACAGTATCTTTTTGCAATATGCTTACATTTGTATACTGTCATTCGTGAAAAACATATATTTTGTGCACTTTTACCTTCACTCAACGCTTTGTTCCGTTGCTACGACCTCCTCGGGTAGTTCGCGACTAAGCCCAATAGAGGGCTTCGACCTTAATGTCAGACGCGATATTCTGTATTTGTTCATACGCGATTTATAAAAAGGAGGAAAAAATCAGCAATGTTTTGACATATCTGCACTAGGTATAGTGCTAATAATAACGCGTGCTTGTTTGGCCCGAATTTGTTTATACACAACTGATATTATATAAGTACGAGAAAAAAACAAAAATCTCGAGATGCTTTGACGTCCCTATGTCTGAAACATATAGTTTCCTCTAAACTATAACGCGTTTGTATTGCCCGAATTTGTTCATACACGATTGAAAAATAGAGGATATAATTGTCAAAATCAACACAGATAATAACGGCTTGGAATTGGTGGTAAAACCTTTTCTGTTATAACGCGTGTTTGTATTGCCCGAATTTGTTCATACACGACTGATACATAATATACATATAATATAGGAGAAAAAAACGCTAAAATCGCGAGGATCCCTTAACGTCAATTAACAGTTTCGTCTGCTATAACGCGCAGTCGTATTGCGTGAATTGGTTCATATGCGATTGATAAATAGGGGAATAAAATCAACAAAACAAAATGATGAGGATACTTTGCGTTGCCAAATAACACCGGATGAATTAGAAAAAAGTCATCCAGCTGAATGTAATAACTCGCGTGTACTATATACAGGCACTTTTTGAGCATATACATAAGTTCAGTTAGTTTTTATTGCGCGAATTTCCATATAACGTGGTTATTTTTATAGGAACACATCGTCCCTCATCTCACATAAAGACGTACCTACCTAACTGACAAAAATTGAAAAAGTGCGATACGTCACCAAACAACCGCCCTTAAACCTGACTTTCTTCTCACGAAGTGGCATAAATAGCAGATACGTTTTTAAGTGGGATGTGGGACGACATGAATCTATTTCTGTCATTGTATTTGGAAAATTCTGACACTATAAGACAGAGCACCCTTAGAGCAATCGGTGAATCACTAATAACCTAAACTGTCGAGCGTCTACAATCTACATTATAAACCGTTGCACACAAAAAACTAGCGATATCGAGCGATTAACAGAACGCAAAAAATTGAAACGTGTGCGAAATTAGAAATAGTTTGAAAATCGATTGAAAAATAAAACAGAAAATAAAAGCGTTTCTACAAACAAACTGAACAGATTAAATAAACGGCCAAGTGCGTGTCGAGCCACGCAAAGAGTAGGGTTCCGTACTATGTAAGTTATGCTAAACCTACAATTTTGATAAAATAAAAACAAATGCATAATCTACTCAAAAGGCCCTTTCAACGATACTCCACAAGAATAGGTACAAAAAAAACATTTTTTACCCCCGTTTGCATGTATGAACGTCCTCCTTAAATAAACCTATTTAATCTTTTGTTATTCTCTCAGTCTTTAGATCGCGAAGTCCCTATTTCATTTCGTTTAGAAGTTAGAGGCCTGTAACAGACGGACAGACAGACATCGTTAGCACAAAATAGGGTTCCTTTGAGGTACGGAACCCTATAAAAGAAAATAAATACTTGTTAATAAAATAATAAATTGGACTGTTATTTTGACAATCTAACTGAACGATTACTTCATTATTACAGTTTGTAAATAATGTGGACGCTATTTATAAAGCGCGGATATGATGTTCTTTTTTTTAATTTTAGTTCACAAGATCATGTGTAGGTGGATCTAGACCAACCACACCAACGCAACCGGCACAATATTATGACGGTTTACGGTTTGAATCGAGATTTGAATCGGGAAACTTAGGAAAAGCAGTATGCATTACACAAACGTACTATGAACTACATCTACGGGCCGATCTTTACACCAACAGACATCAACAATGGTTCTATTTTATGGTTGCAAATATGAAACGAAATATTCCGTACAGGCAAGTCAATTATTTCATATACCTTCAGAATTTTTCGCACATATCCGGAGACGTTCAATCAAAATTTACACTGTTGCTGATTCGTTTTGGTTTTTTTTAAATAAAAACCACGCTTTTTTGAAATAACCTTTCTTTGACAACTCATTATAGAGAAGTTATACTTACTGTATATTCATGCGTTACATTTACAAACAAACAATTGAAAATAAAAATTGGGGCAGTCTGGGGCAGTCGAACGTTTAGCGATGCCGTTGTTTATATGGTTCCCCTATTACAAGCCTCAGGGCTTGAGAATAGCTGAGAGTGTAGCGGCGCTGTTGTTTACATGGCGTTGCTATGCAGCTATGGTTCCTCTATTACAAGTCCCCAGTTCTCGGGTTCTAGCCCGAGAGCTGGTAAAAGTGTCAATTGGATTTTCAATTTATTATTACAAAAAAAAAAAAAAAATAATGAATTGAAAATATGAATTGGTGCTAGGCCCAAATAACCTTAGCTGTTGGTGGTCTTTAAAACACAATTAATTATTACAAGCCTTCAATGGGGCATGTTGTCGAGCGTCTATAATCCACAATTCATTCATCCAATGGGGCAGAAAACTGCAAGTTTTTGCCACTCGCGACGCCACTAGCGCATAGGACAAAATAATACAGATCTTGGAGGATTCATAAAATAAATGTATCCATAGCAACATAGTCTAGATTGTTGATTCATTTTACACACAATAGTTACTGAATTGCCACTGCGATCGCTGGCTGTCAAATTCCAGTAAGCTTCGCCTTTCTGCCCGTAGTCTATAGTCCAGTCACGAGAGGAAGTCCACCTTGCGTTTTGTGCAGCAAATGATTTTATTTTTTTTGTCCTCAAGCATGTTTAGGAGATGTCAAATCCAAGTTTGCGACCTCTAAAACAGAGCGGGGGAATTTTGGTGGGCTAAAAACCACGATTTTTTTGCACTTTTTTCGATTTCTTGCTTATAACATAGAAACGGCTGGTCCTATCGAAAAAATGGTCCTATTCAAAATTAAAGGGCACAAAATTTACTTCAACATGCACTAGTCAAATATGTTAATGTTCCCATTTTTACTGGCTCTATAGAATTTAGAAAATCGCCAAAATTTACCAAAATGAAAAAAAAGCATTTTTTCAAGCTTTTAACTATTGAAAAACTCGAATAGCCTATAACCTTCCTTAATAAACGGGCTATCTAACAAAAAAAAATTTTTCAAATCGGATTGGTACTTCCTGAGATTAGCGCGTTCAAACAAAAAAAATAAACTCTTTTTTTGTTTGAACGCGCTAATCTCAGAAACTACAAGTCCGATTAAAAAAAATTTTTTTTGTTAGATAGTACGTTTATTAAGGAAGGTTTTAGGCTATTCGAGTTTTTTTAAATTCAATCCCAAATGGGGTAAAACGGGGGTGTTAGATTTTTTGTTATTACAAAAAATCTTACATCCACGTTTTACCCCCTTTGGGGTTAAATTTAAAGAAAACTCGTATATCCTATAACCTTCCTCAATAAATAGGCTATCTAACAAAAAAATGTTTTTTTAAATCAGACTTGTAGCTCCTGAGATTAGCGCGTTCAAACAAAAAAAGAGTTTATTTTTTTTTTGAACGCGCTAATCGCAGGAACTACCAGTCCGATTTGAAAAAAATTTTTTTTTGTTAGATAGCCCGTTTATTAAGGAAGGTTATAGGCTATTCGATTTTTTTTTTAATTCAATCCCAAAGGGGGTAAAACGTGGGTGTAGGATTTTTTGTTATTACAATAAATCCTACACTCCCGTTTTCACTCTTTGGGATTGAATTTTTAAAAAACTTGTATAGGGTCTCATTGATTACTACTTTGCTTCTTTTACAGACTGGTAGTTCCTGAGATTAGCGCCTTCAAACAAAAAAAGAGTTTATTTTTTTTTTTTGTTTTTCTAAATTCTGTAGAGTTGGTAAAAATCGGAACAAAAACATTGATTAGTGCATTTTAAAGTAAATTTTGTGCCATTTAATTTTGAATAGGACTATTTTTTCCATAGGACAAGCCGTTTTTATGTTATAAGCAAGAAATCGAAAAAAGTGCAAAAAAATCGTGGTTTTTAGTCCACCAAAACTCCCCCGCCCTGTTTTAGAGGTCACAAACTTGGATTTGACATCTCCGAAACATGCTTGAGGATACAAAAAAATAAAATCATTTGCTGCAAAAAACGCAAGGTGGACCTACCTTTTTAAACTCTCGTGACTGGACTACTATACTCGACCGGGTTTTATTTCCAACGAAATTTTAATACAGCGTCCAAAGAATGGAACAAGCAAAACATTTTTTTAAACAAGTTAAAAAGTTTGCATAGGCAACTGCGATTGCAGCGAAGCAAAGTGGGTTGCGTGCCAGCGGCTAAATAAAAAACGTAACAGGTGTAGTTTGAATGTTTGACATGATTTATAAAAACGAGTCTATAATTTTATGTTTTAAAATTTACATATTTATTTTATAGGTTGACATTACTACGGTTATAAAATGGCATTTTTGTATTTTAATGTTCGAAATTATTTTTAGATTTTCAATAGTCAATTTATTTAAAGGGGAGAGTTTATACAATGAAGGAATGAGACCACTTTTGTATTCAACTAGAGATGCCCAATTACATTCGATAGGATGGCGAAGATTTGGCCATAACATTTCATACTACGCCAACGAATGCCAGTAAGAAGCCATTCTTATTTATTTTTTTGCCACAGTTGGGTTTTTAAATGAATTTTTTTTTTTACTTAAATGGAAGGACCACATACAAGTTTTATAGAAAAAACTGTTTTTATTTAATTTTTTTGCTTACTAATTAAAAAGTTATATTTAAATAAAAATTAATTTTTAAACTCAGTTCCGATAACGCGCCGAAAGAATCCGAACGCGTGTGACGTCATTATGTTATCTATGGTCTTTGTATCCATGGTTACCAAGTTAAAAATTTATTATTTTTGATAGTATGTGTAATACATATACACAAATACCAACAAATGCAGACACATTTTAACATAACGACGTCACAAACATTCCTGGCGCGTTTTGAAGTCACGTGATATTTTTTAAATTTTTATACATTTTAATTAATTTTTAGTAATTTATCTATAGCTTTAAAAAAAATTTTCTTTTCGATTTTCAATATTATTTATGTTAAATTATTAGAAAAAATTTAAAAATTAATAATTTTTTTTAAACTTAAATACCTAGTTGACATTTCTTTAATTTACATGACCATTTAATTTTAGGGAAAACAGCGGTGATCAACAAATAACGTATACTTTGACATTCACAGTGGAATTCCCACACGATAATGATGAAGTATACATAGCCCATAGTTATCCTTATACGTACAGCGATCTCCAGGTATGGACTCCACTAAACTAGTGATGGGCGATTACAAGATATTTTTACAATCGAAACAATTGTAATCGTTCATAATAACAATCGAGTCCACAATCGACTCGGAGTTTGATTTTACAATAGAAATGTTCGATTGTTCAAGTCGATTATTTGCCGTATAGGTTGCAATAGCAGCGAATGCGATACATATAATCGCGATTCAAGGATATATGCTAGTCGACTGACGTTCACTCATTGATTGTTCACTGTTCACACTGTTCAGTCGGTACTCACTACTCTGTGATCTCTTCACTATTGAATTTATTACGCGATTACTGCACAATCGACCATCGACTCGACCACGCAGTTGTTGAGTGATGAACGGTTGTATATTATGTGCCTCTCGACAGTGTACGATTCAGTACTATGCGACTCGGTCTCGGTTAACTATGAAACAACAACAATCGAGTCCAAGTGACAACCATCGAGAGTCATCGAGATGTTTGAACAATCGAGACAATCGACTAAAGCATTTCGTAATCGCTCATTACTACACTAAACCAACAATTTTTCAATGTTAAATGTTCGTGCGATCAAGTTTCGCAAACTATTAAAATACAAATAAATGCTTTTTATATTAAAGCATTTATGTTAGGAACACCCATCGGTAGTGGAAGACGCCGCGATAGTGGAAGATTCGGGTTTGCGTCTCCACGGTGACATAGGTTTTAAATGATTTTTTCTAGTACGATGGGTGTTCCTAACAGTAATATGCTAACATAAAAAAACATTTATTTGTATCTGATTAAAAATTGAGATATCTACTGATCGATTGCAAATAAAAACGATTTTTATTTTTTCAGGATTATTTGATGCGCATTGCTAGTCATCCAATAAAATCTTCCTACACAACATTACGCTTATTATGTCGTTCAATTGCCGGTAACAATGTCTACTATTTAACCGTCACAGCACCGCCAAATATTTTGCCAACAACCGAAACGCAACAAACTCAACAAAAGTCAAAGAAGAAAGCGATCGTTCTGACGGCCAGGGTTCATCCAGGAGAAACGCCAGCTTCTTGGATGATGAAGGGAATGATCGACTTCTTAACAGGAGATTCGAACCAAGCAAGAGAACTGAGAGAAAAGTTCATTTTTAAAATTATTCCGATGTTGAATCCCGATGGGGTATGTTGTATGTACCTCTATCTTTGTGTTTACTATTAAAGTGGGTTTAAGATCCAAAATATCACAACACCCTGTCTTAGCATTGCTTCCAGTAATATAGTTTTTCGTAATAGTGACAAGTCCGGAAGGATGAAAAGAAAAGATTGTGAAAAATCGCAAAATGCCTATTTTTTACTTAAATCAGGTAGCTTATTGAGCGCTTCCGCTAAGTAACCTGATCATCAGATTTAGGCCTGCGTGGATTAAAAATATCGAAACCTCATTGTTTGGTTTTTTTTTAACTTTTTCCCAAAAGCTCAAGAAGGTTTAGAATTAATTTTTTGTTATTTAATTTTCTTTTAAAAGCAGCTGGCAAAACATGGAACGCTGCAACAGATTTTATATGTACATAATCGTAAATTTATTTCGAAATAAAACTTTTATTTATATTTATTTATTATCGAAACCTTCCAAAGGTAAAAGTTTGCTATCGCTCCTAAATGTATTTGTCTTTCTGCAGGTTATTGTCGGTAACAATCGGTGTTCACTGACCGGTCGGGATTTGAATCGTCAATACAGGACTGTGATACGGGAGACATATCCGTCAGTATGGCATACCAAACTGATGCTGCGCAGGTACATTTTATAATTACGTAATATACAATATCAATTTCGAATGAATTCTCAGTGGGTTGTAAAGACATTCAGTTCCCCAACCTATTTTAGATTAGTTTTCAAATATGTATAATAAATTAATTTAAATTATATTACCCAAAAATGGTTACAAATGTTGCCTTTCCACATTTTGAAGCACGCAACGCAAAACAGTTCAACATGGTTGACTTGATCATGCGCAAATATTTCTTCGTTTTTAAGATATTGTGATGTCACTTGTCAGGACAATCACTGTTGTGTTTTGTGTTCACATAACAATTTGAAATTTTGACGTAACAACGTCTCACACCACAGACCTACATGTACGAAAAGTAAACTTCCCCTTCCAATCAAGAGATGTCGCGTCGATGAGTTCAATTTGAGTAACAAATGGGTACACTAACAAATAAACAGAGTACATTGTAAAATAATTTTTATTTCTATATTAGGCAGACGTTGTCACGCCCAAAACACCCGCGGCCGTGTAGACGACACAGCCTACTCCGATTTTTTAGAAAATTAATTTCTATCGCGTATATTAGAATCAGAAATATTTCATTTTGATAAAATGCTGACGCGTCGTTAATATCTTTAGATTAATTGTTTAATCCCGGGCAGACGTTGTCACGCCCAAAATATCCACGACAGTCGACACAGCATACTCCGATTTTTTAGAAAATTATTTTTATCGCGTATATTAGAATCAGAAACGTTTCATTTTGATAAAATGCTGACGTGTCGTAAATGTCTTCAGACTGATGGAGGAATGCGGCGTTGCCATGTACTGTGATCTCCATGCTCATTCGCGCAAACATAATATATTCATTTACGGCTGTGAAAGTAAACGTACCGCTGAAAGCAAACTTCAGGAGCAAGTCTTTCCACTGATGTTGCATAAAAACTCCGCTGACAAGGTAAATATCTCTTATTTTGTTTCCGTGTAAAGGGGGTACTGTCAGTCGAAAAAGAGGGTGAAAATATGCGCTTTAACACCCAAAATAATGCTTTAATAATTGGATGATCTTCCATTAGACTATGTGCACGGAGGAGGATTGTAGGGTTAGCTGACAGATCGCCTTCATGGTGGCAGAAATTGGAACTGTGCGACTTTCGCTGCTTCGGTATATTATACTCATTTATGGAGATTATTGTTCTTTAGTATAAAGGAAGCTTGATATTAAGTTGCCGTGTTTAATTACTAGGGTTGCCAACTGGCCGGGTGCCGGTCAGTATCCAAAAAAATTCGACTGATGACCAGTCCTATACTTCCCACCTAGTAAATATATTTTGCAAAAAATAAACACTCTTTTTTTTTATTCTTTGACTAGGCCCAAATAACCTTAGCTGTTGGTGGTCTTTAAAACACAATTTAATTTTTATTCTTTGAAAAAAGCATGGCCCTCTATTTTGTTTGGTGATCTACTGATGGCTAACTTAATATAGCAAAAATCATGGTTACCTTGATTTACGTACAATTTTTATTTTTTTTAGTAAAATATTTTTTTTCTCGAAAACTATACATTTTAGAGAAAAAAAATATTTACATTTTTTTCATATTATAACATCTAGAATTCATTTATATTTTTTTTACCTATGTTAATACGTGACATTGAGGACGTTTTTTTGAATATCTTAGGATCCACTGAACCGATTTGACTCAAAATCTAATCAGATCTAAGTTAAAGGCTGATAAACACAATAGAACAATCGGCATGCCCGTATGTTGTTCCGTTCTTAAGATATCGAAGGCGAAAAATCGACCACATACACACATACACACACACACACATACACACACACATACACACACACACACACACATACAGACATCAGTCAGAAAATGATCTTAAACGATTGCTAGGGTCTCAAAACGTGAAAATCTGTTAAAATCTCGAAATATTGTTTTCGGACTGAATCCATTACTTCCCTACCATAGTAGAGGTGGGAAGTAAAAAGGCCGGTTTTCTTACCATTTTTAACAGATACGTCGTCGAATTTGGAAAGGCTGCTCGGAGCAATAATGAAATCACCCAAGAAACCACAACACGGTCATCCATTGTTGGGTAGTGATATTTATTGCTTACTAGCGGTCCCGCCCGGCTTCGGCCGGGTGCTAAGAATTTATGAACCTACAGAAACCTTCTCCGGCGTGCGCACAACAACTCACCAAAGTTTCATCGCAATCGGATAAATGGTATAGGAACGCATACGGGACAAACAAAGAAACGTTTATTCATTTCTATTACACTACAAGATGGTAGTTTGGTCGCAAAATTTCCGCTTATTTTCCGGGGATTCACCAAGTTTATACCTTTATGGACGGCGCGTTGTTGCGTTTAAATTTTAAACAAGTTTAATTATATGATCGATATTTTTGAAAAATAAAATTTTACTTTCATATTTTAAAATTTTCAATAAAAAAAAATCTACTTCAGTCTCACATAACTTTGGGTTATTGGCAAATTTTGGCATAATTTGGGTGTGGTCCCAAAAACGTTTCATCCGCCTCGCATTACTAGCGGCGCTTCTAACTAAATCAGCCCAAAGGCCGGTTTTCTGTTATCAAAAAGGTGGCAAGCCTATTAGTTACACATATGAAGAGTAAAAATTGCTCGTGTTATTTTTTGACGAAATGAAAAAGGATATTTATATAGATTGTATCAAATTAATACTGTGCATAGGGTGTTCTGTGTGTAAGATAGAGATCGATATAAAGCAATAAGTAAGAACGAGATAAATGATCGCTAATAGGAAGTTTCTGTAGTTACCGACTACTGAAATAAGAAATTATTGATAAAATCACAAAACAAAGATGGGTTAGTATGGGTATTATTTATTTACAGTAACTACAGAAACTTCCTATTAGCGATCATTTAGCTCGTTCTTATTTACTGCTTTATATATCGATCTCTGTCTTACACACAGAACGCCCTATGCACAGCTTTAATTTGATACAATTTATAGTTCCCGTTTTATAATTTTAACAGAACACAAATTTAAAACAAAAATCACTAACCTTTAATTATTATGACAGTTCTCATTCGAAAATTGCAAATTCCGCATCCACAAAACAAAAGAGGGTACTGGAAGAGTTGTTGTCTGGTTGCTAGGTGTGGCAAACAGTTATACACTGGAGGCGTCGTTCAGCGGGTCCACATTAGGCAATCGCGTCCAAACACACTTCACCACGCAAGATTTTGAATCGGTCGGTCGATCTTTTTGTGAAACGCTGTTAGATTTTAGTGACGATCATCCTAGTAAGGTAAAAATTCTTTTTAGTAACAAAATAATATCGTAAAACTCATGGGCGTAGCCAAGATGGGGCAATTTGCCCCCATCTACCATGACCGAGAACAAGGTCCACATGCTCTAAATCAACTCGGATCGGTCGACTCGGACCGGCCGGAGCGGTTCGGCAACGGCGAAGAATGATTGCCGAATGTCCCACCGGTTTTTAACTTTATATGAAGTAGTAAGGTCAAAACTGCAGAATAATCGCTATGTCTGACGAAATTTTAATTGAAAGCGAGCGGGAATATTATACAGGGTGGTGACCGTGACTGCTGCACATAAATCAAACATTCCTGCTTCCCTAATTATTTTAGGAAAAATATCTTCAAATAAAAGTTATAGAACATAAAATTCTGCATCTAAATCACTAAACAAAATTAATTTTGCATGCTTTGTAACGGCAGAAATTTGATATGAAAATGTCAAAATTACCTCAAGAACAGATAGCGATAGCCATGGAACTTGAACAAAATGCTGATGTTTTAGCTGTCAAAATAATTTCTAATCATTTTGTTCAACTTCCATGGCTATCGCTATCTTGAGATAATTTTGACATTTTCATATCAAATTTCTGCCGTTACAAATCATGCAAAACTAATTTTGTTTAATGATTTAGATGCAGAATTTTGTGTTCTATAACTTTTATTTGAAGATATTTTTCCTAAAATAATTAGAGAAGCAGGAAATCGCGAAAGTATGATTTTACGGGTTGAATCTCTATGTGCAGCAGTCACGGTCACCACCCTGTATATCATTTTTTTTTTTTTAATTCTATATTTAAAATTATTTAACGTCTGAACTAAATGGCTGCTACGAACTGTACTGAGTTGCTGAAAAATGAAAACACGAAATTTGCCGATTCGATGCGCGGTATACGCTGGCGTGCCAATCGTACAATTCCGAGTCAATTCGGTGCGTGTGGACCTTAAAACGTCATTTGTATGCTCAGCGTACATAGAAAATGGCTGCTTGAAAATTTGAAAACGATGTTTTGGAAAGATTCTCGGAAGATCCAAAACAATGATTTTCACCTACATTTGAGTTTGTAGATTTGGTTTTTTATAAAATATAAGTAATTAACATAAAACTGAGCTTAAAATTTTTGCCTCTCCCTATAAAATCCTGGCTACGCCCCTTGTAAACCTTATGAAGGGTAAGTTCGGTTTTACGCTCGATTGATCGAGCCGAGCGAACAGATTTTTGGTCACGTGACAAGCGAGCAAATCGAGCCATCTAAACAATTCCGAACGTAATCTAGCAGATTTTTCCAAACGTCAGAATAAAATGGCCTCAGCAAGTTAAATTCTTATTACTAAAGCCGAAATATATTCTTTATTGCTCCTCATTTTAATTTAATTCAACATAATTTGTTATAATAATAAATCATTCACAATTTTTTTCGTTTTTATTCCTTTATTTTAAAATTAATAGTACTACCGGTTGTTGATTTTTTCGACCCATAGATATAATAAATATTTTATTTAATCATTCTGTGCGATATAGATTTATTGGTTATTACTATTCTTTGAATAAATATTATTCGTGTATTTTTACCTATTGAAAAATTACCTCATATAAATATACTTCGAAATTTATCCATTCTCACAACAAGAGTTTCCGCTCATTTTTAAAATGAATGCTCTGAAGTTGGTTAAATCTGCTTGCTCGCTCGCTTTCCTCAGAGCAAATCGAGCGCGCTCGATCTGCTCCAGATCTTAAAACCGAACGCAGGATAGAGATCTTTCAGGGCATATAAATGTTAAATTCGAACGTATTAGAGCACTCCGATCAATCTGAGCGTAAAACCGAACTTACCCGAATTATAAAATTATAAATATTTTTTTAGGAGAAATTACGACTCAAAATAGTTACAAGGCTATTAAAAGGAGGTTCAAGTGCTGACGAACCTACTAATATAAATTTGTCAGATTATTCTAGGTAATAATTTTTTTTCTTTTTGTAAATTAAATTTTTTTTTATCACGGTTCTTACAAAACTTATGCTCTATTAGACTATAGACTAAATTAGATTATAGACGCTCAACAACTGAGACGACTAATAAATTTTCAAACTTCATTGAAAAATAGATACAACCGTTCAAGGAAAAAGAAAAGAAGAAGACAGTTGGGTATTTTTACAGAAATTTGTTTGTGGAAATGTGACTTGACCAATTTTTGCACTCTTATTCATTTTATCAAGACGGCAGTCTGATGCACATTTAAAAATCTAAAGTGACACTTTAAAACAGCAGTTCTTAAACTGCGGTCCGTGAACGCGCAGATGTCCGCGACATCTTCATAAGTGTCATTAGCGATTATAATGATAATAATATCGAAGCAGTATTGATAAAATGAAGTGACTGAAATTAATTAAATTAAATCAGGCATCCTCAAGTAAAACTCTAAAACGAAGTCAACTTACAAGTTGAGAATTTTTTAATTTTTTTTATTTCTGTAGAATAGCTCATTACATTAATAATTTTGTTTATTTTTTGTTTTTTCGGTCACTTTTTGTTTAATTTGATTTTTGTTAATTTACATTTACATAAATTATTTTTTTCTTTTTTGTTTTGTTTGATTTTTGTTTAGTCATCGTTATTTTTTGTAACCTTTCATTTTTTATGACTTAAAAATCCGATTTCATAAAACAAAACACATTTATATGTTCAAAAGCTTGTAGGGCTCCAAAAATTTCAAATGACGCAGCATGTATTAAGAAATAAGAAAATACCTTTCACCAGTTTACCAGTTTGAGTTTGTTGCTGTTAACAAAAATAGTCAATCAGTTAACTATCTGATTCGTTTTCTGGCGTTGATCATTGCCAGGGCCTTCCAGAGAAAATGTGAGGCCCTGGGCAACTAATATTTTTAAGGCCCTTCAAAATTTAAAATAAAATTGTGGACAATAAAATAAAGTCATGGTATTTAATATTTTTTGGATTACTACATTTAATTATTTTACAGAAGCTTTGAGCGCTTTAACATATTTTTGTGTAACATATTGAGTTAAGGAACCTATACTGCAAAACCCGGGGGCAGCTGCCCCTCCCCCTGATTGGCCCTGATCATTGCGAATTCCCAAAATAATGTGTTAGGTCCAGTAATTACGTCAAACGCTAAGCTGGTAAACTATTCTTCTTAAAGAAGAAATAGTATCAGTTGATGTAGGTACTTGTTGGCGTTGATGAACTACATTTTTTATTAGTTACAGCAAGTACGACAAAACTGGTAAACTCTTATGCTGAGTTGCCGAAAGCATTGTAAAAAATCTGATTTGACAATGACATTAGATTGTGAGCACACATATTTCTCCATAAGAAAAGCATTGTAGAATTTTGAATCGACCCTGCTAGAAAAATAATTAAATAATTGAAACGACTTTTTAAAAACTGTGTATACATGTATTTAACATAGTTTTTTATACAATTTTCACTTCGAAACAACGTTTTTTTACGTATTTTGATCAAAATTAGGCTTGAAAAGTGATCTTTTTCTATGTAGATCAATCATTTGTTTTTGTGTGAGTACAATCTAACGTTCTGCATGACAGGGAGTTTGACAACGACATCAAACTGTTCCTGCATGTATAAAAACTCTAATTATATGACGACAATCTAAGGTCATTGTCATACCAAATTTTTTGACAATGCTTTCTGGGCTTGAGAATGGCCGAGCGTGTAGCGGTGCTGTTGTTTACATGGCGTTGCTATGGTTCCTCTATTACAAGTCCACAGTTCCCGGGTTCTAGCCCGAGAGCTGTAAAAGTGTCGAATTTTCAATTTATTATTAAATAAAAAAATAATGAATTGAAAATATGAATTGATGCTAGGCCCAAATAACCTTAGCTGTTGATGGTCTTTAAAACACACAATGACAATGCTTTCTGCAACCCAGCATTACTCTAAAACAGTTGGTTTGTCATCGTAAAAACAATCTTTGAACGTATTAAATATTATAATAGTATTTTCATCAAATATTATATTATTTCCTATAGGTCATGCAAACGTAAGGTGATAAAATAACACAATTAAAAAAATCCATATAAATACCATCATTAATACTAACACAAATTTCATACCATAAAAACAGTACAAATAAAAAAAATGATAATTTAACGTTTTATTTAAATAGTGACGAGGGAGATACGTCAAGTAGTGATTCAGAAGAACGTTTAGTATTACCAGATCCATGCTGTGTTCCATTACAAGCACCACCACCATCACCGATGCCATCCAAAAGACAAACTCGAAAAGCAAAACAAACCAAAACCGCCAAAACTGCCAAAAGTCCTACAGTTCAACGTCAAATTTTACCGGTAACAACCAAATAGATCATCGGAATGGCGTTCAGAGTGTTTATTTATTTATTTCTATTTTATTTTTTTTTTTAGTTTTGTAATACAAAAAGTTGATATCTTTACAGAAACGCGCATTTGATGCTACTAAAAAAATCTAAAAGTGAACTAATTTATTTTACATTTTTAAAGGACGTCTCAAAATCAGGTCGCGCTACCAAATTTTTTATCCGTTACTGTCTACGGCTATAGAGAAATGAAAACAACAAAAGCTCCATTGCGCAAACTTACAAAATTTGTCGTAGTAAACTTTCAATGCAACGTAAATTTCACAAACAAAAATATTCGCACAAGAAAATAGGATATTGTTTACAGTTTTATACACACAGAAAAACGTTAAATTTACGTCTTCTTCGACAGGTGCATCTAAAAATTGCATTCGTTTGTATAAAAAGTACTGATCTATAGCAATCAATCTATAATCTAAAATTTTCACAATCCACGTATCCTGTAACTAGGCAACAGTCTGTCTATATATCGGCTGTTACTGATTGCTGCTGGCTAGGCAGCAGGACACGGTATGCGCGCGTAACAATATTTCTTTCTTTTTCTTGCAGAAATAACGATTCCTCGCTCTTACTTCGAGAGATAGGTCCATTACAAATTCACATGTTGACTATTTGACAAAATTGAAGATATCGACTTTTTTATGGCTTTTAAAACTATGTTTTTTTATTAAGTATTCGTATGTTACTAAATTCTTTTGTAAAACAATTTGGTACACAATTGGCTATGTAAAAATAAAATTATTTCAAGTAGACCGAGTTTTTTGGCACAGCTTTCAGTGGCGGCTCGTGGGGTAGTGCCACAGTGCCATGGCACTACCCCTAATTTTTCAATTTTCTCTAAAAATATTTTTTGTTAATATTTTTATTAATATGTATATTTTTTTTTATCAATTTATAAAATTATCGATCGTCCGGACAGCAGAGTTCAGCCTAAATCGCACAAATTTCCTAAAACATTTTCACCACGCTATCAGTAACACGTATCCTGTGCCATTTAATAATAGGCACAGTGTAAATAAAGAATACCTTACGGTCCTTATATGTGAGCAAGAGAAATAGAACTATGACTCATGATTTCCCTATGCTGTAATGCTAAATCTAAATGAAATGTGTGCCAGGCACATTATTGGCGATATTCTGTTTGGTCATTGTTGGAATTTACAACACATTGTTGTTTCGGTTAAATGTTACTGTTGATAACAATTTTGTTTTATTATTTGACGGTTTTGTTAGTGGAATTGACAATTTTAATAATAAAGTAATTGAAAAATTTACAAGAAATAAGGAAAGAAGGATGGACTTTATTTATCGGAAACTTTACGTCATAATTTATGTGTTGCATAAAATATATTTTTTATTTTATTATGGCATGTGTAGAGGTCTTGAACTTTATTAAACTGTTTTTTTTCGGATTTCTATTGTTGCACTTTGTGCAGTGTGTACTTGTTTAGTCAAACATAGATAGTTGCGTGGATAGTCACTAGGCAAGTTATTTTCTATGTTTTATAGGTACTTCTTTTCTATTTTGACCTTCGTTTTGGCACCACCTGTCTAAACAGGCACGAACCGCCACTGAGTCAGCTTTTGCATGTGTAACCGTTTAAAGGTTATTACTAACGATTTTATTGAAAAGTTAAGAGATGTCTCATTGAAGGTATATCGACAGACATTGGATTGGCCTACAACTGATCCAGGGAGCGATTTTTACGATTCGGCAGATGAAAGACTCGGTTTTAGTCCGCCTTCTAAACATCAAGGACGAAGACGTACACGTTATGGCGACGGCTTCCGAAGCGAATTCGAATATCATCGTATGCCTCCGGAATTAATGGTGATCGGAGAAAAGAGCAGCTGTCAACGATTTAACAGACCACGGAGCCATTCAGTTGCTGATCTCAACGTCACTCAAAAACATAAGAAGCCGTGGCATCGGTTGAGAAGTTTGCCGTCAAGGTATTTATCAATATTTCTTCTTCCAGAGATTTTTTCGTACCTACTTCCTGGTGAACTAGAATTTTGAAATTCGTATTGAGTATCCTGGGAACACAAGAGTGACGGCTACCATATTTTTATTCGTTAGATAGCGCTAGTAGCAAGTAAGGTGTGTCCTAAATGATATTTAAAATTTCGAAAAATTTTCCCGTTTAATTTTCAAAAAATTTTATACCTGGGTTTTATAATTAGTTTTTCGGTAAAACAATTCAGTGGTTCTTCAGTTATTATAAGCGAAAGAAACTTTCATTTGTGTTGTGTTTCACCCGGGGATTTCCCTACTCCCAAACTTCTTGAAATTTCAGAAAAATGCTACTTAAATCAAAAACCTGCATCAGATCAATTGAATAAATGAACAGAAAAAAAAATTGTAATCTTTTACAGAAACGTGAGACCGCAGCCCGAGGAAATACAAGTGAAACTGAGTTCTCTAAGGCAACGAATCTGGGAAGGTACCAACGACGACACGAACAATCCACTTTCGTGGGGTCTTGGTTTGTCAGTAATACTTGCCACTGCTTACCAAAATGACTGTGAGGAATTATTACGGTAAATCAGCAACATTAGTACATTATTCGCTTGTAATTACGTAATTTTGCAACAAAAAAATAATACTAGAATACTCCGTTTAACGCTGAGGAAGCTCTCCTAGAGAAACGGGACCACTAATGAACGAAACATCACTGTAGAAGGGTAGACTTCAAGGATTTGAGTCCATAAGATTAGATTTTGGATTATACACAACTAAGATCACTAGGGTCTAGGGAACAGAGAGAACTTATGGACTGAGACCCTCGAAGAAGGGCTTCTTTAGTCACTTTAAAAATTGCACAGACGTGATATCAAAGCACATGTCTAGGTAGTGTTGAGAGTTGATATAAATAAATTATTATTGGCGCAAAGATGAGTCAGGTTTCTTCTTAATTCATTGACAAAAAATTTATAGAAAGAGTAACGGAGTAAACGCGTGTATCAACAATAATTTATTATTATTATTGTAGATTATAGACGCGTCGACAACTCAGATCATTAGCGTCTTCAACGCAACAATTACTAATTCATTTGTGTATTTGAATCTGCCAGCCGGCATACATAAACGGATTGGTACGAGCTCGGGCTTCTGGGAACGCCAATTCCCAAAGAACATTGGAATGCAATTACGAGAACAACTACATTCCAGTGTTCCCCCTGGGGGAATAATTTATTATTATTTTACTTACATATTGGCTAAATCTAAGACGTAAGCCAAAAAGCCACTTACTTAATGCAAATTAATCAACGAATTATTTAACTGAATTGATTTTTAATATCACAATTATATAACACATAGTTTAGTGAAAGGCGGTGTTACACGAAATTTTTTCTTCTGCAGATCATGTTCACAAAAATTATTTGCACTCAAAAAGCACGACGAAAGTACTACAAATAAAAAAGGTCACAATGTAAACAAGAAGATAAATAAAAAGAAAGCTAAGTCTGTAAAAACCCCAGTTGTAGATGAAAGCACAACCAAAGTGAACTCAAATAAGAAGAAAGTAAAGTAAGAAACATTTAATTTCTGAAAAAAAATAAAACAAAAACAATACTTGGTAATTTAATTGTAGATTGAAAAGACAGAAAGCTATAAATGACGTCAAACTCGAAATACAAACCATCAAGGCTCCGACAGTAAATATGGGATCATATTTGCAGGCCCAGCCGAGTACAAGCAAATCTTTAGTGCCGTCAAAATTAAAATTGAAAAATAAAACCACCCTAATTAATCAAGACATAGAATCTGAATCGGAAGGTGCAATTGCCAAACGCGCATTAAAAAAAAAAAAGAAACGGAAGAAATAAATTACATTCTATTGGAACACCTATCAACATTTTTAGACTATTAAAAACATAAAACTGCCATTAAATTCGCTCTAATTGTTGTTATAAGTATTTAATTTGTTGTCGTATAATTATATTTATATAATAACGCTTTGTACACCTTTGTACGTACTTTTCAATGAAGTTTATTTAATAAGTAAGGTTATGTACATTTTGTCAAATAACCTGTGCAATAAAAACTTTACAGCATTATCTACTTAGTTTCCATAAAACTTAAAACTAATCAGAATTATTCAATGAACATTTACCTCTCATAAAATAACACTTTAATAACTCACTATTTGTGTAAAACACCCTCACAGTAATCCGTCTGTATAAAATTTTTGCTCTCTTTTTTTAAAGCTTTTTAAATATTTGCACAATAAAGACAGAAACTCATTCCCTGAAAACGTTTTTCTCTGAAATGAAATGAGATAACGTAAAACACGAACTACGTTCTTATCTTAACATTTAATAAGATTACAAAATATGATTACAAAACAATTTTGTATAAAAAAAGATCGAAAAATAATTACCTAAACAAGAAGTCAAGAACCGAACCACACAAATGTCAAAAAGTGTACGTAATATATAACAGATGTCACTTGTAAAGAGCGAAATTCAAATATTGATCCTGAACATTTTATAGCTTGTTTTTTAGGTATTTCCTTTGCTATTTCTAAAAACGAGATATATAAATTGAAAATTAGCGTCAACCAATCAGTTAATTTTAAACAAAACGCTTAAGACACTGTTTAGATTTTTCCAATTTATCATAAAAATTACGTGATTACATATTATGCAATAAAAAGAATACACAAGCCAATAAAAATATAAATTAGATATCGAGCATTTATAATTTACAATCATTAATTCATTAATCCTTAAAAAAAATAATTACTGTGGATGACACACCTATAAAACGGTAACATCTAAACAAAAAAAAGTTTATCTCTTGTTCTAATTTATATAAAATGCAAGTGCACTAAATAGCACCTAATGAAAATAACAAATTAAGCTAGTTAATAAGTTCATTTGAGTATTTAATATGTCAACAGTACGGGTCTATGTATAGTGACCTCCCACTGAAACAACTAAAAAAAAACTAATTACTACGACATCCTCCGACGACATGTGATGACGTCATAGACGAAAATAGCTACAATTATTATATTTATATGTATAATATGTAATATTTTTATCCATATGTAGACAAAATGCATATGCTATTAGAAAATAAGGAGGCGTAAGTTGGTATGTACTTCCGACGATTGGCCAAATATAATATTATACCATCTTCATAACTGAACAAATATTTCATATGCGCATGCACAGGATGTTCTGTTTTATATTTACGAATAAAGTTGTCAATCATTACTAACACATAAAATAATAGCGGAACCTCTGTCTGTATTTTGATTTCCTTGCGACATTATTATGCGATATCTATAGACAGGAAATTTGTACTGACTACGATTTTTACATAGCCGATGGTACCAGAGTAGGGGAAGAACATAAGAACGTCCGACATTTTGTATGGACCTTTTCCGGAGCATGCGCACACGCGTACGTATGTCACGTGGATCAAAAATAATTCCATGATCTCTTGGACATGCATTCAAATTCTCCATGCGGTGTGAACATGTCTACGACGCATGCCTGAGAAATGATTCCACATTAGATGTCGGCTTTATCGGAAGTTTAAATTATTATAAGTGACGGCAGGAATGGGACTATGCCGTCGCCTGTCCACACATGTGAGTGTGAGCGAATTTGTTGGCAAAATCAACGTTCAAAAATTGTGGATTGGTCTGTCTGTGTGACAGCCAGACGAAAGAGTACCTTTAGCAGCGTTGCCAGATATGTCCCAATTTTTGCGGGACGTCCAGATTTTTTTCGTAAAAATTGAATGTGCCGCGTTGGACAGCTCATTTCACGATTTCTCGTAAACATTTAAATTAGAACTTCAAGAAGTAAAATCTTCAGCCAACATATTTTGTTAAATATTATTGTTTTCATATCTAAATGATTTCTTAATATATAGATAAATAATATGTAGATAAATAAACATTTTGATGTATTTCATTGATATTTCTAATTAGTCCCGCTTTTGAGCCTAGATCCCTATTTTTTTATTTAATATGCTACAATTCCCGAATAGGTAAAAAAAGGGTGTGGGTCTTGGGACCCCCAACAGATGTGAAACATCAAAGAAAACGTTATTGAACTCAGTGGTATTCTCTATGTAGTAGTATATATTTTTTCAAAAGCAGCAACTAACAGTTGTTATGCTGACGTAATCCTATATACTGCACTGTAAGTGTAACACCGCGTGTGTTACAGTGCACGCCTGGACCAAGAGAGAGAGAGAGTGCTGCAGTGGTGGGAAGAACAGCAAGGAGCGGACCAAACATTTCGTTGCATATTTCCCCTCACGCGGCTGTTCACAGCCCGACATAAGATGTTTCACATCAAAAATAATTACTAGCAACGCTGGCCCGTAGGGACACTATTATTATGTTTCTACTGATAAATCCTGTTGATTTGAAAATTCACGTTGTATTATTTTATGATCATCTGTAGAAGCGTGTCGTTGCAATTAAAACATGGTCTGTATTAATAAGTGAGGAATTCTTTGCCGAATTAGGCACACTCACGAGTCACGACGTATGGGGTAATGGTGCGACAGGAGTAGCTTTAACCGTAGTCCACACGCAAAGAATTCATACTTCAAATTTCCAGGCCGGTGGATGTCGCACAAACGTACCTACCTAAAAATAATATACAGCGTGTTCGTACTCATAGACTCGTCTTTTTCAACCAATCAATTTTAAAATTTTGTCACTTCATTGTATCTTACACTTTCTTTTCATGCATTTAAATCTATATACCAGCCTATACTGTAATCACAAGAAATTGTAAATTTGTAAATTTTCCATATTAAAAAAAAATAATTAATTAAAATTATTTCGAAAAGTTGTTCAGAATCCGAAGATACCTCTAGAAACCGAATTTCATTCAAAAATTTATTTATATAAATTTTAACTTCCCGCTAATAAAATTGAAAATTTTCAAAAATAGGGAAGTTATAATTTCACCTCAATTTTCGAAAATCGAGTTTTCATCAGATCTCGATGTTTTGTGATCCTAGGAAGCTATTCTGACTATTTTTACGATGATGTCAGTATGTCTGTATGCATGCATGTGTGTGTGTGTGTGGATGTGTGTATGTATCACGATTTGCGACATTCGAAAGGGTTCCACTGAAGTTAGATTTCCTGAAAATTTGAACCGATTCAGCCCAATAGATTTTGAGAAATTCCAAAAAAACCAGAAAAAAAAGTTGTTAAAACGATGTTTTTTCAAAATAACTTTTAGAACATTGTACCGATTGATTTCATAATCTAATCAGCTCTTCTCCTCAGAAAACTGCGTCGAATGCCGCTAAGCGAATAAAAATCGGTTAATCCGTTCGAGAGATTACGTGTAGTCAACAGATTTCGAAAAAAGTGTTTTTTCAAAATAACTTCAAGATTTCTCAACCAATCGATTTTGTACTTCTTACAATATTTTTAGAACTTAAAAAACTGCGTCGAATGCCGTTTTAAAGATCAAAATCGAACAATGCGTTTAAAAGTTATAGCTTTTCAAAAATTAAAATAGTGTTGTTATCAGCAGTTTTAAGATTTCAAAAATCTACTTTTGGGTATATTATCAAGTTCTTCGAACTCAAAGCGCTTGAAAATAGCGGGAAGTTCCAGGGATGGCCTGCAGGGTCAACCGATTTACAGAGTTTTTTTCTAATTTTCATAGAATTTTTGCCATCGATACGAGAAAATATTATATAAGGCGAGATTAACAAATTTTTCTCGTCTCGAATTCTGTGATGAGATCGAGATTAAACTGATGAGATCTCATCGAAACGAGTTTCCATGAAATCTCGACAAAATTGTGGAATAAAACAGTTATATTATGATCAAAAGAAAAGTAGTTGTTATCCTTTAAAGAAATGGGGCGGGGGGCGGGGGGACTTTGGACTGTACACTGTGCCTATTTATTTTTCAATGACTGTATTATACATATGAAACAGCACATCACGCTGCTGTCAATTTTGTTTATGGGGTCAGAAATAAAAGACCAGAACACTGACACTTCCTTCCTGTAAAAATTCTTATCAGCAAATTGCTTTCACATTTACTGACTAAGCAAATAAATAATTAATTAATAGAATGCAAGGTTTCAATTCATTTTTATATTACCGAATATTTCAAAAAAAATATACCAAAGGTTTTTAATTTCCAAAGTTATTATTATTATTATGCCTTTAAATCAAATTGTTTAAATGCAGCTAAAGACATTTTTTGTGTTTCATATATTATGTTTCTTCATATTATTTCATAGGAAAACTAGTGCTGAGTTGCAGAAAGCATTGTCAAAAAATTTCAATTTCACTTTTCGAGCGAAATTTTGTTAAAAATGCGTATAGAAAAAAGTTGTTCCGAAGTGAAAATTGATACAAAAAAACTATGTTAAATACATTATACCTACACAGTTTTAAAAAAAATCGTTTCAATCGACGAATTATTTTTCGAGCAGGATCGATTTAAAATTCTACAATGCTTCTCTTATGGTGGAAATATGTGTGATCACAAATATAAGGTCGTTGTCAAATCAAATTTTCTGACAATGCGATGTAACAAATAAAACTAAAATTCATTAAATATATATTATGTTTCCTTTATTAAAAAAACTAATTAATTATTAAATTTGCTATTTTAACCATTTGAAAAATAAGACAAAAAACTTTGCTTTTAAGAAAAAAAATCATGTCATAAAAATGACATCATTAACATACGAACTGTTTTATGAAATAAAAAAAATCGCAAAAAAAAGCGAGTAAACCGGACTTCATTTCAAACAGATTAATAAACACGTGTTTAAAAGTTTAAAAAAATTGTCTCTTTCCAGGTAAAAACACTAATTGATGAAAAATTCCGTAATATACATTTATTATAGTAGCTCAATTAACACACCAGAAATAAATTTCTTTAAATATTATTTTTTATTGAATCACTTCGCGGTTGCGTATTTACGTCATGGGAATCCTAAAAATTATAATAAATTGTGTTTTTTTAATGCATTGAATAATCTAACATACCTACTTGAAATAATCATTTTCTTTATTGTTAATTAAGTGGCAGCTTTAATTTTTAATCTAGGTAGCATTTATATGAATGAAGAAGACATTTTTAATTATTCAGTAAGCAACTGAATCAATGGTAAGCTTTGAACGTACCCACTATTAAAACAATTCACACATTTCAATGTAACCTTGAATAATATTATGAACGTAAATTTAGAGTTTCTCTAAAACTCATTCAGGAATATTCTTTATACTAAGGATGGATCGACGCAACAACGAGTTTAATTAAACTGAAAATTGATTATCATAATATTTACTGTAACTACCTATTTTTTGTGTGAAAAATTAAAATAATTCGTGTAATTTACCTTAAAATGAACAGTTTTTAGTTTCATTGTATAAGTAAGTTCGAGCAGTAATGCAGCGCTTGAAAAATTCGATTTAAAACAGTTCTTGTAATTCAAATATTAACCGACATTTAAATGAATAGATTTTAATTTTATAGTAAAAGTTCGAGCAGTAATACAGCGCTTTGTTTATGCATCGTTTTTCTTGGTGACGCGGTACTGTTTTGCTGAGTTTAATTCGCTTATTGCTTACCTTATACTATGTTTATGGTAGATGACTGGTTTGTATAACTAGACAAGAATTATACGACGTTGACGTTCAAATTTTTAACATATTCAGACAGAAAGGTAGCCAAAAAATGTATGGATAGAAGGTTGCTTTAAAAACAAGTTCAGCTGGAAAGTGGAGAGCTCTTTGGTACTAGTACTATACTAGTTACTACCACCGTACATTCAAAACAATTATAGACGAATGGTACCGATCTTTGACGAACTGTTCGAACTGCTCTTCGTACCCCCACCTCTACTTCCGTCATGCTTTATCCATATCCGATCGGATTCAATCTTACCTAAAGAATGTTCACTTTAAAAAGGAGGAGTTTAATTCCAAAACCATGCCTTGAAATAAGAAATTTGTAAGATTCTTTGGTTCCATTGTTAAACAGCATCAATTAATTAAGTGTAACATCGTTACATCAGTATATGCATAGTGTGGAAACTGGAAAGCCTAATAAAGGGCAGCTCAGATGTTGGTATATTTAAGGCCCACGGAGATGCTAAAACAGACCGGTAAATCTTAGTGTACGATGAAATATGAACTACTTTTAAAATTATTTCTTGAATTTTAACACATCCATGCGATCTTACTTACACGAACACATATGGCGAACAATTGTAATTTAAATGTTGTCTGACAGATGGCAATGGCACTCCCAGTCAGGCGGCCCACATATAAACTTTGTATATTTTTGTACAGTACAATTCAATTCTCATTTATGCTTCTAGTACCCACAGATCTATAATTATATGGATTGCGAATAATTGACAAACATGAAGCCTCTTAGAAGCGGAAGGATATGGGTAGGACGTACTGAAGGAGAGTGGAACTTTGGGTGACAATTTTATCGGGAAATTTGAATTATTAGTACAGATAACGAACGCAACGTTATAAATGTGTTTACCTATAATATCCCGACTCCCGAGAGCTCGTAGTCAAAAATTGCAAGATTTTTGTAAAGGCTAGTATTTTGAGATTAGCTAGTATTTAGGGTGTAAATGAATAACTAGTCAGCAGTCAGACCTCATTTTGATTTTACCGACCTAGTCAGCAGTCGGTAGAAGTTTGGAACTTTTACTGACTGCTGACTAGGTCGGTTCTATCAAAATGAAATCTGACTGTTTTTTCATAAATAAGTAATTATATTCAATAAATTAACCCTGTGCCAAATTTCAACTTTTACAAAACACTAGTTTTTTTACATCTTTTAAAGCGCCCCGACATCAGAGGTCGCGGCTGCTGAGTTGCTGTATATTTATTTACACCCTAAATACCCAGCTAATCTAAAAATATTAGCCTTTACAAAAATCTTGCAATTTTTGACCAGAAGCTCTTGGACTACAACGTCGTAGCTACACCCTATTCTAAAAGTCACCCATCAATATGGCGCTGCATAAGTTGGGTTAACACCATATACTTTAATTATATATTGCGGATTGTCCATTTCCTCAATGTGGGGTGAGTGAAGTCCACAAAGGGAGCAAAAATATATCTGTGTCTCTTTTGACGAAGTTATTCCGCATTTATTCCGATGATGTCATTGGTCGATGTACGGACGTTCCATAAAACGCTTAACAGCTGTTGTCATTATAACGTAACCTAGTTTAATTTTGTTAAAAACAGTTTTTTACTCATATTCCTTGAAATTCATAGTGATATAAGAAGTAAACACAGGTTTCGGATCTTTTTGGGCATAATAATATCACTATCAACTGAAGTATTCCATGAACTGAAGTATAAACACCACTTGAAATGTAATAAATAAACACAAAGAAATCTGTCATGGATGCCATTGACGTAAAACCTCGGTGCCCCAGTGGTCAATAGTATACCTTCTCTCTTTTAAAAATTCTGTCTTTGTCTATGGAAGTAGCCAATCAGGAACCTGCCAGCTGGGTTCCCATATAAAAAAAGACAGAAATATATACCCGCACGTATGTTGGCTTCACGATTTTTGATCTATCAGCAGTACAGATTTCTTATGTACATGGTTAACACAATGACCGCCATTCACATTCCATATATTAGAGATCAGTGGGAGTACCTATGTCTATTTCACACTCTGTCTTAGTTAATAAAGGTTTCTCTCTCATTTAATATCCAAGGCCGTAAGTAAGGCATTATTTTTATTAAATAGCACCTCCGCTATGTAGATATCAGTAACAATATGTTTGTTTATTGCTAAATTATCACTAAATTAATTTGTTTAACTCCGCTACCCGCCGAACTTTTCGTTGTTTTTTTCATTCATAATCCGATTCAGTCATTCTGATGTTATTTTTTAAAATAAGGTGCTACGGAATTTTTCACAAAAGCATTTAAGAACTGCTATATAGCAGAATTGTTTTTCAAATGCTGTTTATTCGAAAGTTTTAGGCGCATGAACCGACGCAAAATCGTCCGAATTCAAACGCGCTTTTTCATATAACACCGCTGTCATTACTATCCGATAGTTCGATCGGCCCATTGATTTATCAACCATGCGACGTCTAGCCTTTAAAAAATACAATAATATTGTTACACGAATCAAGAACAGTGGCACTTCAGTCCGGCTAACGACATTTATACTACCGATTTAGGTTCGCTGACGTATAATAACTGCACAGACACAACCGTAGAAAATAACAACAACGCGTATGTACTAGTCTAGCGGCACCGGCGAGAACTAATTGTGCCAACACGGCACATTGTGAAAGGTCTAGTAGCCAAAATAAAAAAGTCACTCGCGTTCTTACCCGCACGGTTCGTTTTTTTTTTAATTTTATTAAGGCATTGCAGATATAACATCAGCCTATCGACCTCAATTAGGGTTGTTGTGGGCATGCCCACCGGCACCACAACGTGGTGGATCCGCGCTTGACGAGTTCCGGGGTGCCAGGGGAGCCCCGAGAATATACTATAGCCTACTACTAATAATAATTATCTATTGCTTTTTAGATATATTTTCTAGAAGAATCCATGAATTTAAAATAAATCCAATTTAGTAGAAGTGAAAAAATCGTTTCAAAAATATTTCTGAAAATGTCTGCTAAATACGTTTTTGAACACTGAAGAGTTTAAGAGTTGATTTTTCATTTTAAATTCTACTCTTTCCGGTTGTAATAATAATAATTTAAAGAATAATTCCGCAGTGGAAATCTAAAATTACTGGACTATAACTTAATATACCCAATTTATAAATTATTTATCCAGTACAATATAAGTGCCGCAGTGGTGGGGAGAACAGCAGCGAAGGAGAACATTTCGTTGCATATTTCCCCTCACGCGGCTGTTCACAGCCCGACATAAGATGTTTCACATCAAAAACTGTAATTGGAAGACCAAATTTAAATTCTTTTTACTTTTACGATTTTTAAATATCCATCATATGTCAGTTAGTACTGAACAAAAGAATAAAAACACACTATTTATTATTACGTACTATTTGATATTTCCCATCATAAAAATATTTTTTTTAAATCACACCTATTTTATAACTTTTAAACTGTCATTGTAATTTATTCAGTATATTCGTTTTATATAGGATGTCTCAGATCGACCGCCCACGTACAGTACAGTGAAATATAAAGAAAAATATTCTGAGCAGAAAAGTCCTTAGATATTTTTCGATCTGATGTACCGTTAATGAGCCATTTTCCTGAGAGTAGTTCTTTCAATTATCCACGAGAGGCAGCACTTGGTGACTTGTGGTAGGTACAAACATTATCTATTCCCCATTAGTGTCGTGTCATTTTAGTGGTATAACTTAATTATTTAATTATTTTAATAATAATAATTTAATAATTATAAGTTATACCACTAAAATGACACGACACTAATGAGGATTGAATAATGTTTGTACCTACCAAAAGTGCTGCCTCTCGTGGATAATTGAAGTAACTACTCTCAAGAAAATGGTTCATTAATCTATTATCACCAAAAGTGGGGGAGCAGGCGTGGTTTATTATTATTCTTATGTATTCCGATCAACTTATTGGTGATAATATATCATTAAGAGTATTCGATAGCGGAAGTTACCCCCTACACCCTTCATTTCAAATCCTTTCCCCTCGCCTATAAAACGATTCCCGCTCTCCCGTAGCTATTTTTAAAGCTAAAAGGTTCGAGTAAACGCCAAATGAAGGACCGAGAATCACACTACAGATCCTACAGGCGAATTTTTTGAAAAAAAGTTTTGAATACGTGTGAAAAATTACGTAATTTTTTAAAAAGTTGTAAGTTTTTTCAGGAAATTGTTTTCAATTTTTCGCGTGTAGGGTCTGTAGTGTGATTCTTGGTCCTTCATTTGGGGTTTACCCAAACCATTTAGCTTTAAAAATAGCGTCGGGAAAGCGAAAACCGTTTTATAGGTAAGGTGAAAGGATTTGAGATGAAGAGTGCAGGGGCTAACTTCTGCTATCGAATACTTTTAACGGTACATCGGATCAAAAAATGTCTAAGAGCTTTTCTACTCGGAATTATTTTCTTTATTTCACTGTACTGTCCACTGGATTATTCACGAAGTCCTTCGGGCACTTCTGAAACATATTTGTGAGGTTATTTTAAGCAAAATTTCATATGAACATGGGTTCGATTTTTTGTATACTTTATTACGACGCGATTCACAGCGGCGAAGTATAAAACATGAGGTGGAATTTTAGAAAATTGCATTGTGTTTTTAAAAGGTTAAGGGAAGCAAGTTTGAAGTCTGTAAATAAAATCATTAAAAATAACAAGATTACTTAAGTTTCAAATTCGTAGAGCACAATAAATATACCAAGAATTGGATGTTCATATGAATTTTTTGATTAAAATAACCTTCTCCTGAAGTGCCGGGAGAACTTCGTGAATCATCTGTATATTGTTTAGTGCACACACAGCTTGAGCTATTATTTCCAAATTTATGTATGAATACAAAGTTTTTACTTCATATTATGACCACTTTTCTTTATTTCTTTATAATTCATATTTTTATACAATAATATCCAACATAAACCTGTTGTAATTTCCGTAAATAAATACAGCAGATATATTATGTACAATGCTATAATTCACCATTGACCAACTTTTATTTTTACATTTTAAAAATTCAAAAAGCCGTTATCAATATAGCATAATTACATTTTATAAACATGAATGATATAAATAAGATGCGATCAAATTTCATTATTTAAAAATAAATTGCAACATAATATTATCATTATTTCAAAATAAACAATGGATAAATTTTTATACTTTTTTTGTTTTCGGAAAAACTAATAAAGATAAGATTAGGTACACGATAGTCGATACTCTGTTACTGATGTATTGTTTTATGAGTCATTAGTGGAACCATTAATGAATTGGGTTTAATTGCAGTGGTATAATTTTCCGAACGATATGTGGGTATAAAGTAAAATGATTTTTATCAAGTTTTTGATAATTTTTTCGTACTTTGTACATTTTAAACGGCATCACAAAACATTCATGAACGAACCCACGACAGTTTGACCCAATGGCTTGCACACTAACCGTTACACTAAGCTGCCCTCTATACAATAATACAATAAGGTGTCAGTTTAGGTATGCGATATTTTCTTACAAATTTCGCGCCTTATCTAAGAAGTGGTTTGAATCACCTAATATCTACTGGTGAGCGATCTTTGAACTACAATTCATGTGAAACAGGTATGAGACAAACAAAGTAATCACATTTCAGCAAATTGCAACACAAATGTGTTTCTGACTGTACAGACGTGTTTACACTATAACGACAGATTTGAGTATATGTATTAAAGCAGTTCCGGACTATCATTAAAAAATAGGAACAGATACAAGAAAAAGTTAAAAAAGAGACTTATGTAACTGAAACTGATCTATATCACATCTGGTATGTGTTCGTTACTAAATTAGCCATTTCCCCCATAAGGCGGGGCTGACATGGCTTTAGCTTTGGAGGAGCCCACCATGACGAGTCGGCCAACTAAGAGATGAACAGAAGACTAAAATCGAAGCGTTTGGTAGGGAGCCACGCCAAAGATCCTGCCCTGGGGGCCCGCTACAGGATGTGGGCGCCATGAAACTAGCAACTGATACCCAAACTTAAAGTAAACAGATTATTTTTATCCGGCTATACGATCAGATTAAGATAGTAAAGGCAGAAAGGCTAGATTTGACTAAAAAGTGCGGTCCTGGTTGACAGGCTGTGGACTGGCAATGGTGAAACGTACTCAGCACATCATAAAAACAAGCTGAAAATAGTCGTGTTACTCGCGTTTAACGGAATTAATTAAGAATTAGAACTGAATGGGCGTTTATGAAGGTTATATCTGTGGCCACAAGGTGAAATGGCCTATGCCAGATTTTTGATAAATTATACGATTTAATTAAAATTGATCGCCTGGATTAAAATAATGTTTTTATTTGTAAACATATTAACTTTTTTTAAGGGTTTTATAAAAATAGTAGAATGCTTTTCTAGTGTCGTAATGGGGTTTAATACTGACGAGTTATGGCAGTATGTAAAAATGAGCGATAGCTAAAATTCTGAAAATGGCAATTTTAATTGGTTTAGGTATTCTATAAATTGTAAATCTAAAGTGGTAATTTTGTTTTCAGGTTTTAGTCTCACATTTCTTTCTAAAATTAATGTTTTCGTCATCAAAATTAATCTTTCAGCCAAAAAACTGACATTAGCCACTTTTCCTTGGGACTACACTTCTATACACACATTACGTGTTTGAATGTAGATTTCAGTATACAAATACAGAGTGGATCAGAAAAACTGGACACGCAAATATTTACACGAACCATTTCGAGCTCTTTTTAATCCCTCTCTATCTTCGAAGCTAGGACTGAATTTTTTCAGGGGGGTAACAACTACATCACTACATACTCGGTTATTTTGAAGCCCCAATTGGCCAATATTAAGCTCAAAACAATCGAGTCAGGTCAGAAATTAGCTAATGTTGCTGTTATCGCTGGATCAATAATAATCTAAGCCCTAAGGTAAGGTGGGGCAAGTGCGTTTCCGGAGCAAGTGCAGTTCCTGCCAATATATTTCACATACTTGCGTATATTGCACTGTCACCGATGAATTAGACACATAACTAACATATTCTTCTATAGTTTATTCACTGGTGATGTTCAGTTGCATTATTATTCAGCCATTGGAAATCACTTTGTTTATTTCTTAGGCTGTACTTGCCCCATCTCACCTTAATCCACTTCAACACTTTATGGGAAAGCTGCTCAAAATAAATTCTCAAGAGTTTGTTCACCCTGTATATATAATATACAGCGTGTCCTCAAAGACACTTAACACACGCCTACCATATGTTCCTGAGACCAAAATAAGCCGATTTAAGCAACCTTACCTTCTTACAAAATTGCTTAGTTTGGGCGCAAATTTCTCAAAAACCATGAGAGTAATCGAATCTTATTAAGAGTAGCTTTTTTGTAGCAAATAAGTTACTGAATCTAAATTTTATACTTAAACCCCTTTTCTTCCATTGGCGTAGAAATTTGAAACGTTGAAATATTAAAAAACCAGAGTTCTACGCCTATGGGTTAATATTAATCATAATTTTGATATGGGTTTTTTTGTTCCATAAAACTATGTCAACGTGCCAAATTTTAGCAAAATCACACAAGCCGTTTTAAGTTTATAACAAAAAAAACGATTTCAAAATTGTAACTTCAGGGCCGTATAGCGCCCAAACTAATCAATTTTGTAAGAAGGTAAGTTTGCTTAAATCGGCTTATTTTGGTCTCAGGAACATGTGGTAAGCGTGTGTTAAGTGTCTTTGAGGACACCCTGTACATATATTAATTATGTACATATTTACCGTCTAGGTATACCAACATCCCATACATATTATGTAGACAGACAGACATCTAGTCGAGTTGAAAATAGAATTAATGGGCTTCGTTCAGAATGAACTTCCAACCGCGTGTCCAATACGCTTTTGTCAACTTACTATCTGCTATGTATTTACTAATAGTAGAGTAGTAACTAGTAAGGGACGAAACTGTTAATCTCTAGGAACAGCTTTATACTAATAATTGGACTAAATAACAGTAACAGTTATTTAGGTGTCTAGGTCGCTATGTCTGCAGTTAAAAATAAAGAGTAATAAAGACAAGTTACTAAATAATCAATTACTCAATATCTACCTGTTACTAAATAAATACCCCATTGTTGAAGTATTCTATACTAATATATTACAGCTGAAGAATTTGTTTGTTTGTGTGTATGTATGTTTGAACGCGCTAATCTCAGGAACTACCAGTCCGATTTGAAATTTTTTTTTGTTAGATAGCCCGTTTATTGAGGAAGGTTATAGGCTATTCGAGTTTTTTTAAATTCAATCTCAAAGGGGGTAAAACGGAGGTGTAGAATTTTTTGACTATCTATACTAATATTATAAACTGTAGGCAAGTACACGAAGCGAGAACAACGACAGGCGACTTCACTTCGCAGGAAAGAATTTCTCGCGGAGGGATAATAAATCATAAATATTTATCTCTGGAACTACTGAACCGATTCTAAAAATTCTTTCACTACTAGAAAGCTGCGCTATCCCTGAGTGATATAGGCTATATTTTATTTTGATAAATTTCCCGCGAGGGGGGGGGGATAATTCCTGTGGGCTAGTAACAAAACGTAACTCTGAAATTCTTTTGCATTTTAGCATATTGGCCGAATCCTATACTAATATTATATAAACACCCCCAGCCCGACTTCGCTTCGCAGAGGGAGAATTTCCCGGATATTTGATTGGTCAATATAAAATCTAGCTGTGAAGTGTGAACTAAAATCTATACAAGACTGAGCAAGAGTAACAAATAATCAAATTAAATGAAAATATATCTGCAATATCAGTTTTTTTTCCGAACAGTTTGTCGCTAGATATATGTTATCTGAAATGATCAGGAAAGACGATAAGTACATTACAATCGTAAGTCTCCTTTTTTCGTAGTCTGATAAAAAACTGATTATTGTCCATCAAATAAACGATTTTGTGCTCTGTATAGCGTAAATGTGGTTACATCACGAAGTGGCTCATGCCGAACTTTTTGTGATTTTTAACCGACTTCAAAAAAGAAGGAGGTTATCAATTTTGATGTAGAACTGATACGTTACAAAAAATAGAAACTTGTTTACATCATGTTTACATAGGCACAAAACAGTATTTTTCAACAGTTTTTTTCTTGATTTTTAGACCAGGTTCCCGCAAACCTCTAGATACGGCACTGCCACGTCGGATCATTTAGCGCCGAAAAATTACCAGGCGCTTGAGGGAAAATTAACTCGGGTTATTATATGATCCCATAATTAAATGTCAAAAAGAACATAAAAAAACTCGGGTCGCAGTGCCTAAACCCTGCCGACAATATAGTGTATTTGCTAATACAGGCCTTGTGGCTTTAATACGTGAACTTAAGTTTGATTTTGGACAAAATAAAAAATTCAACCCCTTAATACATCCCTTAAAATAATATATTTTTTTTCTTAATTTCAATATTATTATCAATACAACCTCTGTACCAAATTAAATACACCCTTCAGTAAGTAAATCACTATCCGCAAACTAGTGTTTTCATAAAATTTGAAAGTCCGGTCCTGTCAGGCCGATTTTATTAAAATTTTAGCAACACATTTTAATCGTTACTAAAGGGTTAAATTTCAATTTTGAAACGATTCTGAGAATTTTTTCGGCATTTTTGGGCCCAAAAACATTTTTCAACCCCTAAAAACTACCCTTAAAATGGTCAAATTGGGCCCATTTTAAATAGGCTTCGTGCGGTGCCTACCAAATTTCGTTAAAATCAATTAACTCTTTCGAAAGTTATAGCCCGCACATATATATTATATAAACAGACATTTCCAAAAATGGTGCCAAAGTGTTCAGGAGACTATGAAACGTCGAGAAATTTTGGTCCGACCCCTAGGTCCCGCCATCCGACCGACGCCAATAGTGTATGTGCCATATGGCAAACACACTAAAAACTCGGGTCGCAGTGCCAAACCCTGCCGACAATATAGTGTATTTGCTAGTATACAGGCATTGTGGCTTTATTATGTGAACTTAAGTTTGTTTTTGTACAAAATAAAAAATTTAACCCCTTAATTCATCCCTTACAATAATAATTTTTTTCTTAATTGCAATATTGTTATCAATACAGCATTTGCAGTCTGCACCAAATTAAATACACCCTTCAGTAAGGAAATCCGTATATCCGCAAACTAATGTTATCATAAAAATCGTAAGTCCGCCCCTATCAGGCCGATTTTATTTAAATTTTAGCACCACATTTTAATCTTTATTAAAGGGTTAAATTTCAATTTTGAAACGATTCGGACAATTTTTTCGGTATTTTTGGGCCCAAAAACATTTTTCAACTCCTAAAAACCACCCTTAAAATGGTCCGATCGGGTCCATTTTGAATAGGCTTCGTGCGGTGATGGAATCCAACGTGCCTACCAAATTTCGTCAAAACCAATTAACTCTTTCGAAAGTTATAGCTCATACACACACACACACACACACACACACACACACACACATATATATATATATATATATATATATAAAAATATATATAAATATATATATATATATATAGACATTTCCAAAAATTGTGCCAAAGTGTTCAGGAGGCTATAAAACGTCGAGAAATTTTGGTCCGACCCCTAGGTCCCGCCATCCGACCGACGCCAATAGTGTCATATAGCAAATACACTAATAACTTCAAAATTCAAACTGCTAGTAATTTTTTTTAATTTAGTAAATAACACATTTTTGACATCGGGGCCATACATGCGAATAAAAAAAGGATGCAATAAGCAAAACTAAAAACTAGATTCCAAGTCGAATAATTTATTTTATTCAATATCTGCACGCTTTTAGTGTTTTTTCGTGTCTGCAAGGCGGATCTTAAATGTCCGTTTATCAACTGGTGCTACTGATGTCATGATCCATATTCCATTATGAAAAGCTTTTCGATCCTATAATAAAAAGCATTTGAAAAACCTTTTACATAATGAACCACTATGCAGTATGCACCTCTTTTCGATGCTATAATGAAATATGGTTACTATAAAATTAAGATTAATCGCAGGATAGTGGACAAAATATTTGGTTTATTTAATTGAATGTAGGTACGACGTTTCGTCTATATATTTAAACTTTTTCAAGTACAAAAAAATAACAATATTTATGAAAATTAATATTAATTACTAACCATAGCAATTAACATAAGATATGTGGGACAAACAAAACAGTTATTAAAAAATAGAATTTATCAGCACAAAATGGACTGTAGAAACATAAACTTATTAAGACGTGATAATAAGACGGCGTTGTCATCTCATCATTTCGACACTGGGCATAAATTT
The DNA here is from genome assembly GCA_039654895.1 of Mongoloraphidia duomilia. Classification (NCBI taxonomy): domain Eukaryota; kingdom Metazoa; phylum Arthropoda; class Insecta; order Raphidioptera; family Raphidiidae; genus Mongoloraphidia; species Mongoloraphidia duomilia. Next base: position 25,423,946 of record CM077524.1, on the reverse strand, counting down.
CTTTTCAATGAAGTTCAAATATTAAATAAAGAGTCAAATTGGAAGAAACGTAATATCAGTGAAATGTGTTTTATTAGAAAAAACAATTCAATCAATTATAGAACAGACACTCAAAATTTAAGTAGTCAGTACAATTATGTTATGAAGTTATGCTAACATTTGTATTATTATTATTTTTATTATTGATTGTTAAAATTTATAGTCAACATAATTTGTTACCATGTTACCATGTTTTTGTCTTATGTACTCTATCTTATGTTAATTGCTATGGTTAGTAATTAATATTAATTTTCATAAATATTGTTATTTTTTTGTACTTGAAAAAGTCTAAATATATAGACGAAACGTCGTACATTCAATTAAATAAACCAAATATTTTGTCCACTATCCTGCGATTATTCTTAATTTTATTATAATCACGATGGACACGATTTATAATATATGGTTACTATATGGTAACGAAGTAGATAAATATTGTATCAAGGTCTATGTTTTTATTATCAGTGAATCTAAGGTGTTTGACATTAATTCAATTATTAAAGTCTAAAATCATGCATGTGTTGAATTATAGTGTGCAACGAGCGTACTAAATCGTTATGCGTCAGGCGCGATGTTCTCAGCACGAGTAGTAGGCGAGCGCACCCGAGCCTTGGCGAGTGTGAATCGCGAGCCGTATACAAGTGCTGAAAACATCGCGCCAGACGCAGAAAGATGTATTTAGCACACTATACATAGTTACACAATAGGTAATACTATTATTTTAGTAAAAATTTTACATATACGCCACTTCATCTTGTGACCACAGATATACACACAACGTTGTACAGTGTACCCGTGTAGTACCGCGCACACCGGATATGACGTATAATTAAAACAAATCATTCCATATAATCAAATGGATATTTAGTTTAAGGCGGCTGGTTTATATTGAACGAGAACGGCTGTTTTATCTTTCTCTGCAACGTACAAGTGAATGGATTCATTATAAGGTGCAAGAGAGATGGAAAAAAAACGTACGTATACGTAATGTACATATGTCACAGGATGATCACAATTAATCACTATCAAATGTGTTCGTTCTGTAATTCATTGCTCAGGGCTACCAACGTAACCAACCGAAATTATTGAAAAAAGGAATGGAAACATTCAAAAAACATTTCTAATGAAAATGTATGAAGAAGGCTATTTCTATATGAATAAAGTATGACAAAAAAAGGTAAAGGAATCATATTAATTAATGCGAATTCAAAATTCAGATATTTAACACTTTTAGTGGATTTACATTTATATAAATCCACTGAAAATGTGAAATATCTGAAGAGTATTCTCTACCGGAAGAGAATACTGTGACAAAACTGTTTTCTGAGTTGGCGGAATAAATATACACAAGTAAACAATAACTAAAGAGTAATTAACACTTAACTATATACAATTAACTATATACCAGGACTATTTATTTTTAGTTATTTATGTTTCAAATATTTATATTCACTGTATTTATATCAGACGCACTATTTGTCGCTCAGTATTCTCCATTGACTGATTGCGTGACTCACCGATGACTGATTGCTTCACTCCCTAGCATCGGCTGTTTATATATGCTGCGCGGCTTAAGCCCAGTACGTTCTCGCGGTCTCTAGAACTTTCGTGCAGGTACTCGTTGTTACAGTAAGCAGATCCCGTTTCTCAGAACTCTCGCCTGCCGTTTATATACAGGGTAATCCGTAACAATACTTAATTCGCATTCTCTATCCGGCGCATTTGGTTGCGCAGTAGTACACCATCAGTCCATGTATGAAAATATCGATGCATAAAATCATCTGAAATCTTGACGTACGTCGTACCTTCAAAAGATTCATCGTGACTTCAAGAAATTCATGAAATCTTGACGTACCTACGTCGTGACTTCAAAGTCTTCATGAAATCACATTCTGATTGCAAATGATTTCGAAGTGAATAAGTAAACGGTAACAAAATGAACAGTACCATGTGGATTAAAATTTGCGAAACTGGTCTCTGAACGTTATGATTCAAGTTGGTAACCCTGGATAATTTAAGTCATACAAATCAAGAGTGCCGGCATCGGTTGACCTCAGTAGAAAAATTCTTCGAACCATAAATTGAGATTTTAAAATGCATTTAATATACATATACAAACATCTACTGTATATGGTATTTAAACACTAAAATTTAAATGTATTGGTTGTTTTCGTAGCGATTAAGTGACATCCATTGACACAGAGAAATGGACAGGCCAAGTCGCTCAGGAAAAAATGATGGTCGTTCTCTTTATATGTCCTTTAAATCAGCGTTTCCTAAACTGGGGTCCTTAAGTATATCCACGCGGGTCCGCGGAAAAAGCGTTTATAGTTTATTCATTTCCAAGATAGAGTAATTTGAAAAAATACATTCCAACAATGTCACTTACAGCTACAGCTTAGAACAAAATAAACAGGTAAATACGGTCCAGTACATTTGCAAAATTTGAAATACTCCCAACCGACCAATTACAACTCAAGAAATAAAGGGACATGAGCTGATCACGCACGCAGGTCACTCTATCTTGAAAATGAATAGACTATAGGTACAGACCCCGTCGTTTGATTAAAGCTGCGGGCTAATCGATGCATGCAGGTATACCATGAAAACAGGTTTGGATCAAACGGCTACGATAGCTCAGAGGTATAGCTTTTGCTTCATGAGCAGTGGGTCGCTGGTTCGATTCACGTCGGCGCCAGAGTATTTTTGTTTTTTTGACAACTAAATCATATTTCATTGGACATTTATTGTCTTTATTTATTTTTCTTAGCATACAATTAAACTATGGGGTGTGCACATAGATATAGATAGCTGGGGATGTAGTATAAGCGAGTGGTTGCTGTTGAGGGGGGGGCGGTGAGGAAGCAGGTGTGCCTGTATTCTATTGGTCGCTTCAGTGGCGCAATTGAGCATGCGTAAAGACGCGGCCAGTAGAACGTGGGCACATACATAGCATGGACATGTCCATAAGACTGGCATGCACCCTTCCCTAAATGACTTCCCCCCTCGCCTAAAGTGGCACTTTATACTACATCCCCAGATTTCTATATCTATGGGTGTGGACTTTCAGAGTTTCTCGCGGGGGGTGTTGGTGCAATGGCGTTTGTTACAAAATGAAAGGTGATACAGGGGGAAGTTTTCTAAAAACGTACGCGGGGGCTGCATGCATGCGGGGTATCTACATGGTTCTAATCCAGCGCACATGCCCGTTAATCAAAAGACAAGATCTGCACCTAAACGCTTGTGTAAACGCCGCCCAGTAAACAGTGATTCTATTGTTACGGATCACCCTGTATATAAACGGTAGACGAGAGTTCCGAGAAACGGGATCTGCTTACTGTAACAACGAGTACCTGCACGAAAGTTCTAGAGAACGCGAGAACGTACTGGGCTTAATCCGCGCAGCATATATAAACAGCCGATGCGAGGGAATGAATCAATCAGTCATCGGTGAGTCACGCAATCAGTCAATGGAGAATACTGAGCGACTAGTGCGTCTGATATAAATACAGTGAATATAAATATTTGAAACATAAATAACTAGAAATAAATAGTCCTGGTATATAGTTAATTGTATATAGTTAAGTGTTAATTACTGTTTAGTTATTGTTTACTTGTGTTGATTGTTAAAATTGACTTTTCGTTGTTGCGTTCATTATTATTGTGTTTGTAAATAATTGTAAATAAATATTTATTCCGCCAACTCAGAAAACAGTTTTGTAACACTATTCCATAAAGAAGAACATGAATTGCTAGATAGGAAATGCACAGTCTATATGTTCTAAGTCAATGGTGTACAAAATAACAATTTCCGTGGTTAAAGTACTATAGAATGTAGTAAATGTTATCGGGAAATCGAACTTCTCAGAAATCAACCACACCTTTCATTTAATTAATGACAAAACAAACTTATGATTTTTCAGTAAACGATAGTAAAATTCAGAGAAATTTATAGCACAAACACTCGTAAAAACGTAGAGATAATAAACACATCCAGTCAACTTCCCACAAGAACAACAACTTGTTTCCGGTACACGGACGCCATTTCTATTTAGACGATCGATATAAAATGGTGGCATGGAAATTTCACAAAAGTTATATGATTGGTTTTCACGATTGAGATCTTTTATTTTTGACTTTAAATTTTGTTATTAGAAATATATTTTTTTGATTTTGATTATTTCAATAATTGCCAAAAAATTGCCAATTTCCTGCGATCTGTTTATAGCCCGGGAAATAAAGGTTTTAGGTCGCAAATAATTCCAAAGGAGTTGGATTTTTCACAGATGGTAGAACACCTTTAGACATGTATTTTTACAAAAGTCCCCGGTTATCCCCCTTGTGCTTCCCCCGCCACCCCCTTTTGAATATAATTTTGCAAGCCTTACGGAAAACGCTAATATCTCCTTAACCAATATCTGAAATCAGACGACTTTTTTTTTGTTTTGTTCCTAATTAGTTACTCTAAAAAATTTCTCCTCTTCAGTTTTGTGATAAAATCAATATATGCTTTGCAATTTATTAATAAAGAGAAAATATCAGTTTTTAAAAGAATATTTCACAAAATATTTGCATATAACTTTTTGATGAGCCTGTTACGAAATATCTCAAAAACGATGCTTTCATTTTAAATAGGATTACATTTCCTACAATTTTCATTCCTACAAATTTTCTGTGGTACAAATAATAAGCGCGCTACAGCTTCTTGAAAATCGCATGCGCTTTTTGTAGCCTTGGAAACCAAATGTTAAAACGTAATGTCCTTTTCAATAGCTTTATTTATTGTGTTCTTCATCGAATTTTAAATTGAAAATACACATGTTCATAAAGCAAAACACGCTCTAAATGGTGATTTTTGTCCCATATCGATATCGTTAAAAATTTAGAAGCTATAGACAGTCAAAGTTGAAATCATCATAGAGCCTTACTTTTTTTTTTTGACACGTGTTACGAGGACTTTCCATACCGAATAAAAAAATGTCCGTCTAGTAACCTATAAAAAATTTAAGGTCCAATCTCACTAGCTTGAAAAATTTTCAAGTTATAAGCATTAATGTTCATGTTTTTACTTTTTGACATAAAATTAAAACACTTGACGCGAAGTGCTCTACTAAGAAGAGTGTTCGAGAAATATTAAGTTTACATATAGAAGCTGTAGACCTATTCATGGGTTATCTAAGTGAGTAAAAAAATTTTAAAAATTTGAAAGTGGTACTCTACAGAGCTTTTCGCAACAAGTGTTTCAATTTTATGTCAAAAGGTAAAAACATGTACATAAATGCTTATAACTTGAAAATTTCGCAAGTTAGTGAGATTGGACGTAAATAATTGTTTATGGCATTAAATTTTCTATAGGTTCCTAGACGGACATTTTTTTATTCGGTATAGAAAGTACTCGTAACGCGTGTAAAAAAAATGTAAGGCTCTATGATGATTTCAGCTTTGACAGACTATAGCTTCTAAATTTTTGAAGATATCGATATGGGACAAAAATCATAATTTAGAGTGTTCTTTGCTTTATGGACATGTGTATTTTCAATTTAAAATTCGATGAAGAACACTATAAATAAAGCTATTGAAAAGGACCAATTGGTTTCTAAGGCTACAAAAAGCGCGTGATTTTCAAGAAGTTGTAGCGCGCTTACTATTCTTACCACGGAAAATTTGTGGGGATGAAAATTGTAGGAAATGTAATTCTATTTAAAACATTACATAACGAAAGAATCGCTTAAGTCGACCGTTTCTGAGATATTTCGAAAAAACAAAAACAATGTTAAAATTTCGTGGTTTTTTGGCTGCCAAAAGTTGTCCCGGTGTCATGTTGGCACGAATATATACAAACAAATAGTAGATTGTATATCTAGATGTGTAATGGACTATTACGGCGAGTGATGACAGTATGTAAGAACGAGTGATAGCGAGTTTTTACAGTCACACGAGCCGTAATACCATTACACACGAGATATAATATATATGGAATTTTTTGCCATACCCACTACAAAATACCTACTTTTCACTCAATTTTCAAAAAAATTTGACAGTTCATTTACGTTGCCATCTTTACTTCTACAGTATGCCGTGAAAATCGTGAGAAAGTAATGGCAGACGCACGCAGGCGTTTAGAGCGAATAAACAGAAGTTCATATGGCAACCGTTTACTTCCCGCACTAGTGCGGAAAGTAAAACACTTTCCGTACTCCTGCCCGTGAAATGACTCATTAAAGGCCGCTATACATATATCGTAAGTAGCTATTTTGTAGTGGGTATGGCAAAAAATATCTTATACCTCACCTTTTGCAAGGTACAATGTATCTCAAAAACTACACAACATTTCTTATTCAAACCGATTTTCGTTGGAAGTATTTTATAAATTCTACTTCATTTACATACCAACTGTTGACTTAAATAAAAAAGTCATTTTGAAACTTCTACATCATTTTTGAAGGCCTATCTAATGATACCCCACACGCTTATGTGCACTGGAATTTTTTTATCCCTCAGTTGTACATGTATGGTGTGTCACCACTATTTTTTTCGTAATTTCACTTAACCATTGTATAGCAGTTCATAGAAAACACCTACCTTCCAAATTTCATCTATAATGTGCCAATAGTTTCCGAGTAAAATGACTGTGACATACGGACGGACAGACGAACAGGATGAAATTATAAGGGTTCCCTTTTTTCCATTTGGCTACGGAACCCTAAAAACGCTTCAATGTTAGATAAATAATTTTATTACAAATAAATAAATACAATCCAAAAGTTTTTTTAATTTTATCGCTATGCGTCCGACCGCTGCGCTCATTATTAACAGCCCACTTGCCCTATAATTAACTAAAGTCTATCAATATATACATCATTTTAAAGCTACAAATATTGTCTACAAATTTTACTTGAACAACTTTTACCCTAACAGGCTTAGCAAAAAGTTATATGGAAATATTTTGTGAAATATTGTTTTAAAAACTGATATTTTCTCTTTATTAATAAATTGCAAAGCATATATTGATTTTATCGGAAAACTGAAGATGGGAAATTTTTTAGAGTAACTAATTAGGAATAAAACAAAAAAAAAGTCGTCTGATTTCAGACATTGGTTAAGGAGATATTAGCGTTTTCCGTAAGGCTTGCAAAATTATATTCAAAAGGGGGTGGCGGGGGAAGCACAAGGGGGATAACCGGGGACTTTTGTAAAAATACATGTCTAAAGGTGTTCTACCATCTGTGAAAAATCCAGCTCCTTTGGAATTATTTGCGACATCGGGTGTTTTTTTCCTTTCATTTCCTGGGCTATTATTGATATTGCCAAAAAAGTACGCTGAATCGATTGAAAACAAGCGAAAGTTCGTATCTCTTTACTAGGGTCATTCACAGCTGAGTTAATATGACGGTTTAAAATGTAAAAAAAAAAAAATAACTTCAAACGCACATATCTGTTCATGTTAACTAAAAGAGATACAGAGGTGTGAGTGGTCGGAATCGATTCAGCGTGATATTTTTTCTACAAGCGTGATTAATATCAAACGTACCAAAAAAGCGCTTAGTCTAAAAAAAGTCGCAGATTTTCAAAACGCAAGAAACCATACAAAGAATTGAGATATATGAAAAATATCTCAGATATATACCAGCTACTTGAAATTACTCATAAGAATAAATACTTATTAGTAAAAAAAACATTTTAGAGACAAGCTTTTATTTAAATGCACTAAAAAGGAAAAAATCATTTTTAATAATTTAGGTTCATAATTATAAAAGCGTGGGTCGTGATTAATAAAATATCATAGAGTTCACGACTCACGCTTTTATAATTATGAACCTAAATTATTAAAAATGATTTTTTCCTTTTTAATAATTTAGGTTCATAATTATAAAAGCGTGGGTCGTGATTAATAAAATATCATAGAGTTCACGACTCACGCTTTTATAATTATGAACCTAAATTATTAAAAATTATCTTTTCCTTCTTACTGCATTTAAATGAAAGCTTGTCTCGAAAAAGTTTTTTTACTAATATTTATTTTGTTCATTTCAGTCTTTCAAAATTTTACCCCCTTTTGACACCCGTAGGGGTTGAATTTCGAAAAATCTTTTCTTAGTGGATGCTTACGTCAGAAAAGGAGCCAACTGTCCAAATTTCAAGTTTCTAGCTTCAGCGATTTGGCCTGGGCGTTGATTAGTCAAAAAAAACCCTAGATCCCCGTTTGAACTCCTTAAGGGTTGAATTTATTTCTAAAAACGATTTATTCATGTATTGTAATCGGGAATACATATTTGTACAAAATTTCAAATCGATCGGATACGTGGAAGTCGTTCAAAATTGACTTGCAAGTTATGACCCAAGTTTTGACCTAAACAAACAAACACACAAACCCACAAACTAACATACATTGCAAGTTAAATAAAAGCTTGTAAAAAAGTGCGCTGAATCGATTGAGCACAAGCGCAAGTCCGTATTTCTTTTATTTTAGAAGTTATGGCAGTTTAAAATGTAGAAAAATTAAAATAACCTCTATAGTTACTGCGGTGTAACTGGAAACATATCCATTACGATTTTTAACTTCCCATTGGAAGTTATTGTAATGGGTCCGAAAATCGAAATCAAAAAGGAAAAAAAATTTTTATGTTTCAAGGTCACTACACTATTTTTACACTACTTTTAGAAAGATGTCTGTGTGTGTGTGTGTGTGTGTGTGTGTGTGTGTGTGTACGTATGTACGTACGTACGTATGTATGTGTCAATTTCTTTCTAAGACGAAATCTCGAGAACGAAAAATGATATCGACTACGTTGGGGTGCCAATCGACGCGTATTAACGTAAATATGATCTGAAAGGAATTTTTTTAAAATCGGTTCAGCCGTTCTTTTTTCTTAACCAAATAACCTCCAAAAAAGTAGATTTTACACAATATCTCGCGAATAAAAAATTATATCGACTTCGTAAGGGTGTCAATCGAGGCGTGTTAACGTCATTTTGATCCGACATAAATTTTATAAAAATCGGTTCAGCCGTTTTTTTTTTTTTTTTTTTTTTTTAATTATTGATGTTTTAATGATTAAAATGATTACTTTTCTGTGTAATATCTAATTTAATTATTATTATTAAATATTTATCAAACTGGGAAGTTCGTCGTGTGGACCTCAAGGGTCGCACTTTAGTCCTAATAAACGACCCACCTCACGGCTTGTTTTGCATAGATTAATTACTGTTTAATCTATTAATCTATCATCTACAGCTAATATTATTTTCGCATTTAATTGTCGACTCACATTCACATATAGAAGCATCTTCATTTATAAATAATAAAAACATTCTTGCATCAGCATTTGCATAATTAAGTAGACTTTTCATTAAACTGACTGTTCAAACATTTAATGACTGGTTATTTTTTTAAATAAAAATCACAACAAAACCCACGCAAAACAAACATAAATTTTACTACATGCACGTTGTAAAAGCTGGAAAGTTTTTTAATTGTTGGAAACGGATTGTCACGTGTGCCGTCTATGTGTGTGTGTGTCATAATATTCCTAGAATCGGTTAACTAGAATATCTTGTTTTCATCGAAGATCATAAATAACAGGAAATTCATCCTGGGATCAAAATAAAACACCGTTTGTGTAAATATCTGTGGTCAAAACGCAAAACTACTTATGTTACATACACTCGCCTTTCTCCGCTATTTCGATCGCGTTAATTCGGTTTTTTGGCTTCTGTTTAGCCCCCTTTCAGTGGACGTGCAATGAAATAATAGCTCATCCTATTCCTTCAAACTCTAAAGTCCGATCAAAATCAGTTCAGTAGAATTAGCTCGAAACAAACTGAAAAATAGACAGATCAGTGCCCCTTTATCCTCGGGGTGTGTTTTAAAGACCACCAACAGCAGGTTATTTGAGCCTAGCACCAATTCATATTTTCAATTCATGATTTTTTTTTTTTTTTTAATAATAAATTGAAAATCTAATTGACACTTTTACCAGCTCTCGGGCTAGAACCCGAGAACTGGGGATTTGTAATAGAGGAACCATAGCAACTCCATGTAAACAACAGCACTGCTACACTCTCGGCCATTCTCAAGCTCTTATCCTCGGGGCAAGTAGGGCAGCCGCCCCAGGGCCCCCGAGCTCAAGGATCCCTTGATCAATGTAGGAAAATGAGAAATATTCTTGAAAATTCCACGACATTCTATGAGATTCTTGAATATTTTGATGTATTTTTCTGAAAATTTATTGTATAGTTTCAGACATTTTTCATGAATTTTCCAATAAGATAATATTGAAAAAATAATCAGGGCTCCCCGGAAACAGTCATCCCCAGGGTCCCCGAAAGTATTAAAACACTACTCGTATATATACTGAGACAAATTGAAAAAAAAAAAATGGTTCCTCACTTCATGCAGGTGGTATAACACTAGTGATCACTCACTCGTTGTCTAAACTAAATAGTGGAGTTTTCAATACGTACGTACGCCACTGAAGTTCTCTTATAAAAATATAGGTACACACATGACAATCGCTTTTATTGAAAACCATACACAGGTATATAGATAAATAAAGCTATACTGGAAAAGGTATCTTTATGTGACACTTCCACCCAGTGGCGTTCTGATTTTAAAATCACTGGTCACATGCCTTGAAATACTTTTCCACTACACAATTATCTCATTTTAATATTAGATCTAGGGCTTGAGAATAGCCGAGAGTGTAGCGGCGCTGTTGTTTACATGGCGTTGCTATGGTTCCTCTATTACAAGTCCCCAGTTCTCGGGTTCTAGTCCGAGAGCTGGTAAAAGTGGATTTTCAATTTAATATTAAAAAAAAAAAAAATAATGAATTGAAAATATGAATTGGTGCTAGGCCCAAATAACCTTAGCTGTTGGTGGTCTTTAAAACACAATTACCACAATATTAGATCTTTGATCAGATTTTTTTTTGTACATAGGTAACTTCGCTTTATTGCTTCTTATTTAAAACTTTATTGAAATTTTTTTTTGTTTCAGTTAGTGAGATCCAATTTCAATCCGACCGTTGTGCTTGTTCTACTGTTTTTGTTTATTTGACGATTAAAGTCAAATATATGGACTATTTTGACGATTTTATTTATTGTAGATAATAGACGCGTCGACAAATTAGCGTAACATATCACTTAAAACTAAATTTCATCACAAAATATCCATGAGCGAGGTGGGGCTCGAACCCACGACAGCCTTCTACAAAGGCCAGCACGCTGACCATTACACCAAGCTGTCCTCCCTATTTTGACGAAATTCTTTGAATCTAGGACGAACGACGCATATTTGCAATCAAATCACCCTGTGGATTGATGGTGGCCCAATTAAGGTTTCGTAAATGATGAGAAAATAAACAAGTAACCTTCAATATGATTCAAATTTTGGACCCAAAATTGAAATCATATTGATTATTTGCGTCAAAACGAATCTCAACCAACCGCGTCCTACCTTCCAGTTAATATACTTATTTAAGTAATCAAAATGGGATGGCTGTTTGTGAGATGTTGATGAGTAGGTTTGTGAAATTTGCTTAGGTGAACATTGCTCAACTTAAAATTTTTCACCAGTTTTAATTTATAAAACCGAGGTTTTGTAATAAAAGAGCTAACGAATCACCATATAAACAGAATCTCATCAAGCTCGGCTATTCTCAAACTTAATTTCTAATGTTAAATGTTCGTATGATCAAATTTTGCAAACTATTAAAATACAAATAATTAATGCTTTTTGTGTTAACATTACTGTTAGGAACACCCATCGATAGTGGAAGACGCCCCGATGATGTAAGATTCGGGTTTGCGTCCCGACGGAGGTTTAAAATGAATTTTTCTACAGTAATGCTAACTTAAAAAGCATTTATTTGTTGTCTAAATGTTGCGAAACAAATCGATGGCGAGGTGTTTTGAAGAATTTTTTTGAGTCAAGTTTGACTTACAAGCCATTGATGTTAGTGCAACGGGACGTCCTCTATTTGCATCCATTCCATTGGAATCTCCGCCCCTGCATATTATACTTACGTAGCATATAGAGGGCTATGAGGTGCCAGTAAATGCGTGGACGGTGTTGCCTTGGCCAGGTGTGGGCGATGCATGATAATGAAACACACACACACACACACACATACGTCTATCTATATGCGCTTGTGAAATGATCAGGCTTCCAACACATTGTAGGCGTAATTTCTTACCCCTTACTCATGGGGGTCATGTGGTAAAGCACTTGGTGCAGGAACCGCATGTAAAACTTTAGGACTTTCTAATATTTTTAATCACATTTAATCTGAAGTTAATTTGAAAAAAAAATGAATCGTTCTACTTCGGCTCATTCGAAAAATCATCAGTGTTTCGGTCAAGAATAGAATGAGCCAGGAGATTGGCCTATTTAACTATTCGGTTACAGGTAAGGTTGTCAATTTTTTTAATTTTTTAAAACATCATTTTACTTCGAATAGTTCAATTTCGGAAATGATCAGCGTTAGATTTCGATTAAGAAGGCTTGAAGATCGATTGTAATGCAATCGATCAATTCGATTAATAGATCAGCTCATCAAGTATTTTGAAAAATCATCATTACATTCGGAAAATCGTCAGAATGAAGTCCAGGAATAATAGATCATCATTACATCATCGTTACACGTAACACTTGGGATAGGTGCATCCGAAAAAGTATTAGTGTTAGATTTCGGTCAAGAATGAGGAAAAGAATTATGTCCAGGAAATTATAGCATGATGAAGTCTTGAAGATTAGGAAGACCACTCAGTAGGTACTTGAAATTACTGTCTACAAATTTAATTTTATTCAGTTTCTTAATAACTTTCTCTTAGTCAGCCATCTTCATCTGACTTCCAAATATCTGTAATCATTGATCAACGGTGTTATTCTGTAATATCTTCCAAACTTTTGTTCCATTATAGTCCTTGCAATCTACTATTTTTCTTTCTTCTAACAGGCCATCAACGTTCAAACTCTTAGGTTTATTCTTAGGTCAATTATGTTTAAAACTTTTCTTCCACAGCGTTTGCGATTGTAACTAATAATCATCATCTATAGTTTCCTAACGCTTATATTTATAGATCAATCATGTTCTTCTGTAATTTTTTTAAAAGTCCAATCCTATAGCCTTCGCGATCTAGCTATCTTTTACTGTTATGGTTTCCAAATGCCTTCTGTAATTTTTTCCACATTCTTCTTCGATTTTTCTGTCCTTCCTTTTGGTCATCATCATCAGTTGTTCGAGCATTGTGTATCCAGCTAAATGTTTACACAACAGACAAGTCTCTCTACCTACCTTATACCTGCTTACTGGAGGTGCGGCCATATAGAGGTGGTTCACGAAGATTAAAACTCCATCGGTACCGAATCAGTCAATTGGCAAAATATAAAAAACAATGACTCCCTGGTACCTTCAAGAAATGTGTAAACATTCAGATTCAAATACGATGACGGCTACATATAGTAATCTCAAAAAATGTTGACAGCTGACCAAGGAGGATATATAGCAGATAGTCTAGATCAGCGGTTCCTAACCTTTTTCAGCCGCGGACCCCCAAGGAAATCAAGCAAAATGCCAAGGACCCCTGAGTGAAAAAAAGGTGCAATTTTCGGACAATATTATATTTTAGTATTCCTTCATTAAATTAAAAAACAAAAAACAAACTTTTTCGTAGAAAAACATTAATGAGAAGGTTGGTGCTGCTTTTTTGCAACTAATAATTACGAGATGTTTGGCGTAGGTAATTTATTTATTTTTGTTAATGCTCTAAGTAAGATAGATGCGTAGGGGACCGTGGACCACCAAACATATGCTCGCGGACCCCCAGGGGTCCGCGGACCACAGATTAGGAAACAATGGTCTAGATATATATATTTTTTTAAACCTCAACCTATGGCTTTAGGATTTAACCCATGCGCCAGCATCTTATTCCCTAGATTACATAAACATATAGGTAAGACTGGGACACAATGATTGATGGATTAATAGAACTTGGAATGAGGAGCAAGAAAAGTCATAAACTCTTAAATTCAGGACCGTCACTAACACGAGAATCTTTCATTTAAGGATTAATTTAAGGTTAAGGAACAATAGTCTCGATATGGTAGGGCCTGCAGAACTGTTCGAATTGCCCACCACAAGTGTCACTTCCGTGAAATTTCACCGACTCTCTAAAGCAGATTTTATTTTTGAGGAGCGTCAACTATTAAATTATTATTATTATGTTTACACATAAAAAAATCTGCAAGAAAACTAAGCTTAAGACGAATGTCCCTTCACAATTATTTTATATACATATCAGTGCCGTTTTAAGACTTTCGGGGACCCTGGGGCAGACTTTATCCAGGGGAGACTGATTTTTTCTCAATATTATCTTATTGGAAAATTCTACATAAAGATGCCCGAAACTACAAGAAATTTTCCGAAAAACACATCAGAATATTCAAGAATCATATAGAATGTCATGGAATTTTCCAGAGTACTTCTCTAAACTGCAAAAAGTTTCTAGAAAAATCTAATACATACAAGTCATAGAAACCATCTAAAATCTAGAATCTACAGAAAATTTTCAGAAAAATCTAGTAACTAATCCACAATTCGAATAGAACTTTCTAAAAACTCATAGAAAGCTAATGAACTTTCCAGAAAAACCAAAAGAAATTTCTAGAATAATTAATAATGATCACAAAACACATTTCTAAAAAGTGATGAATCGAACGGGGGCCCCTGAGGTCGGAGGCCCAGAGGTGGCTGCTCCGCTTGCCCCAAGGATAAAGAGGCACTGATACATAATATTATAGTAAGGATGGAAACATCTTTAGTTGGGAATCGTCTGTATACACACATAGGTTTACCTCCGACGCCTACAATTCACCAGATGTATGGCGTCCTTTTATATTCTTTAAATGTGTGTGTGTGTTGATAGTGATGAAACGAAATAACAGTCACAGTTATTTAGTAACTATTAGTAGAA
This sequence comes from Mongoloraphidia duomilia, assembly GCA_039654895.1. Lineage (NCBI taxonomy): Eukaryota > Metazoa > Arthropoda > Insecta > Raphidioptera > Raphidiidae > Mongoloraphidia > Mongoloraphidia duomilia. The sequence goes on along the minus strand of CM077524.1, from coordinate 25,408,931 downwards.
AAAACCGGTTCCAAAAATATCTGCTATCTAAAGTACGTTATATAAAAATAACAGGTTGTTTAAGACCTGTTACTAAATAACCTGTTATTTAAGGTCTGTTACTAAATAACAGCTATTTAAGACCTGTTAATAAATAGTTTGATATTAAGTAGCCTGTTTTTTAAGGCCAGTTACTGAATAACTGTTATGAAAACTTATTATTAAATAACCACGTCGATAAGACATGTTACTAAATAACAGGACCGGCGCTAGGATTTTCGGGCCCCGGGTAAGCGTTCTCAGGCCTCTGTGTCTCAAAAAAAAAAAATTTCTCCAAAATTTGTTTTTTTTTGAAAATAGTCAGAAAATTTTAATGCAAAAAATCAAATAACGCCTTTTTTGTTGGAAAAATGTTTTAATGCTCGCAGTTTTAAACACGGTAGTCACATATAGTAGGTAAGCTCCGGGCCGGCTGGCCCCTTTCATGGGCCCGGGGTACCTTTGCCCCGCTTAACCCCCCCTAACGCCGGCCCTGCTAAATAACCAACTATTTAAGGCTTATTTCTAAATAACTGTATTTAATGCCTATTACGAAATAATTGATTATTCAACAACTCTTACTAAATAACTGTTATTAAATAAACGCTTATTAAAAATCTGCAACTGAAAAACCGTTTTCTTATGTATAAATAATCATTACTCGCGCCCTCTCCCAAAAAAGTCTCGCTAAAGTGCGGTGAAATGTCACGAAAATGGTGTGTCACGGAAGAGACGCAAAGTTCCACTGTAAGTTATCCAAATTCCTGTGTCAGCTGTCGCCTGTCAACGTTTTTGAGGTTATGTGTAGTTGTAATCATATTCGAATCTGAATGTTAACACATCTCTTGAAAGTATCGGAGACTCACATTTTTAACGGTTATTTATAAGAGGTTATTTTCAAATAACAGTAACACCTAGTATCAATAACAGTTTTGCCCTTTACTTGTGTGTGTAGTTCTATCGATCCGATCAAATAGATATCTCTCTTTAATTATTATTGTCAAACACAGCGTAGGCACTTCATCGTTTGAAAAACTAATACTCAACTTCAGAGAGAAATTTATTAAGAATCTCACAATGTTTAATTATTAACTACTTATATATTTTTCTCATCAAAATGATTACAGGATTCATAATAATCAATAATAAAATATTTTTTTGTCATACCTATAATAAAATAACTGCTTTACATGCATGCATGTAAAGTGACTTTTGACAGGCCGGTGTGCAGGAACGTATCTTTCCCACACTATAATGTAGCAGAGCAAGCCTTTCCATAGTGATTTATGTTTATTCGCCCTGATCCGCCCGCTATTACCTACGGACAGCTACTCTCGGCCTACTATAGAAGTGAAGTTGGCGACGCATAATGAACTGTAAAAAAATTTTGAAAATACTAAAAATGAAATGAAAAACAGCTATTTAATTTATACCATGATATAATATTATAGTGTATATCTCGTACGTAATGATATTTATTCGTGTGACTGATTAAAACGAGCGTTCACTACTCGTCAGTATTATACCTCATTACGCCACTAGATATATAATCTACTATTCAAACAGCCTGTATAATAATATCGATAAAAAATGCATATCCTTTTGAAAAATATAGCAGCATGTATAAATAAAAAACTAGATTCAAAACAAAATCCAAAAAAAAGAAAATAAATGAATATAAGCTGTAATAAAATAAACATTTTCAATATGTAAACGTGTTCATATTTTAGTTGTCCGTAATTTTAATTACATTTTTATTACTTCTGCAGCGTCGAATGCACATTATATACAGCGTGTTCCAACGATTCAAAAACCATATAGTCAAAGCTGCCAGATTACATGTGAGTGACCTTTGATCTGTACTTTTGATTTGTATACAACGTAATTTTTATCGGGAATAATTTTACAAGATGTTCCAGAAGCACAACACATCTTTTCAAACATATATAAATATTACAAAATGTAACGTCTCTGCGTTAAGGTAGTTTTACACGATGCCTATTTTTCGGGCAGCAAATCATGCGCTATTGCATACATTTGCGAATGTAATAGGAGGCAAAAGAAGCAATCCCTAATCAAAGATTTATCCCTAACTAGAGCTAGATCAGGACTGGTGATCACTTAACTACCAGCAACTTCCTTGACAGGCCCCATGAATTAAAAAAAATTCGACTGATGACCAGTCCTATCCTTCCCACCTAGTAAATATTTGCAAAAAATAAACACTCTTTTGTTATTATTTGAAAAAAAGCATGGCCCTCTTTTTTGTTTAGTGATCTACTGATGGCTAGCTTAATATAGCAAAAATCATGGTTACCTTGATTTACGTACAATTTTTATTTTTTTTAGTAAAATATTTTTTTTCTCGAAAACTATACATTTTAGAGAAAAAAAATATTTACATTTTTTACTTCCCACCTCTACTATGGTAGGGAAGTAATGGATTCAGTCCGAAAACAATATTTCGAGATTTTAACAGATTTTCACGTTTTGAGACCCTACCAATCGTTTAAGATCATTTTCTGACTGATGTCTGTGTGTGTGTGTGTGTGTGTGTGTGTGTGTATGTGTGTATGTGTGTGTGTGTATGTGGTCAATTTTTCGCCTTCGATATCTTAAGAAGGGAACAACATACGGGCATGCCGATTGTTCTATTGTGTTTATCAGCCTTTAACTTAGATCTGATTAGATTTTGAGTCAAATCGGTTCAGTGGATCCTGAGATATTCAAAAAAATGTCCTCAATGTCACGTATTAACATAGGTAAAAAAAAATATAAATGAATACTAGATGTTATAATATGAAAAAAATGTAAATATATTTTTTCTCTAAAATGTATAGTTTTCGAGAAAAAAAATATTTTACTAAAAAAAATAAAAATTGTACGTAAATCAAGGTAACCATGATTTTTGCTATATTAAGCTAGCCATCAAGTAGATCACCAAACAAAAAAGAGGGCCATGCTTTTTTCAAAGAATAAAAATTAAATTGTGTTTTAAAGACCACCAACAGCTAAGGTTATTTGGGCCTAGTCAAAGAATAAAAAAAAGAGTGTTTATTTTTTGCAAATATTTACTAGGTGGGAAGTATAGGACTGGTCATCAGTCGAATTTTTTCATATTATAACATCTAGAATTCATTTATATTTTTTTTTACCTATGTTAATACGTGACATTGAGAACGTTTTCTTCAATATCTCAGGATTCACTGAACCGATTTAACTCAAAATCTAATCAGATCTAAGTTAAAGGCTGATAAACACAATAGAACAATTGGCATGGCCGTATGTTGTTCCGTAAGATTTTTAGCCTTCGTAGGCCCGACGGACTACCCAGCAAATGCCCGGTAAGCCTCAGTCCCATAAGACACCGGCCTACCTAGCAAATGCCCGGTAGGCCGGTGTCTTATGGGACTGAGGCTTACCGGGCATTTGCTGGGTAGTCCGTCGGGCCTACGAAGGCTAAAAATCTTTTCTCAATATCATAATATTTACACGTAGCGTTCGTTGCACATGAAAATTGTCTATATGAATTAATAAATTTAAGAGTTTTTTCATTATTACACTCCATTTTAGTAAACAAAACAACACAAGACGCATGAATGATGCAAGAAAGTCCCGACTGACTCGGAACGCACTTGCGTCGCTTGCCTCACAGTAAAATGTCTAGTGTGTTATAAATGCAGACACAATATGTCTTTCACTACAGCGCATGCATCAAGATGCACAAAAAGAGGCAAGTATTAGTAGGTTTATAACTCGAGAACCACTGATCTGATTTACATGAATTTTTTGAAGTGAATACTTCTTTAGGGGCATTGAATAAGTCTGATCCGTCAGGTTCTGAGATGAAACGCTCATTCGGGTGAAGTCGAGCTTTTACACATATAAGCAAAACTTTTTGTCAAAAAATACGCCTGAGGAATCTGTAGTCTGATTATTTGTCCGTCCGAACCTCCTAGCTTCAAAAATACGATTAGGACGTCCATAACGCCTATAACCTCTATTTCTGAAAAATCTACATTTTCTAACGCGCTATGTTTGCTATCTCTGTCTTCAATATCTAAGTATTTGCTGTTTCTGTCTTTGATGTCTTTGTCTGTTTCACTGACTGCTGATTTAAATTTCCCATCTTTTAACGGTCCTTGCTGTGAAAATTTATCGATGTTTTTAACTCTTCTGGTAGCATAATATACAATATTTAAGCATATACATTATACATATTTAATGCGGGCGCTACACGATGCTACGAACGTTGACCCGAACGTTGGATCAAACGTTTAAGTCAACTGAGTTCGACAGTTGATGTGCCAAATGTTTCTGCTACACGGTACGTCGAATGTTGAAGCATAAGAATGTTTTCCTTCGAACATTGGAGGAATTTCTTGGACTCGGGTCAAGAATACCAACAGCAGCTGGAACATGCTAAAACGCGAACGTTGGACGTTCTACACTGGTTGCTCGTAGGTTTGACCGTCGCGTCGGCCACAAGATGCGACGAACTAACCTTGGAAGTTGTTCGTAGCATCACGTGTAGCGCCGGCATAAGCAACATACAAATGACTGTTACGGCTGATCAGAATTCAGAGGAACACTCTGTATATTCAGTTTCAAACACAACAGCACAACAAAACTTGACTGAACCCTCTTTTTTGTATTAACTTTTGGACTTACAACAACTAAACTATCCACCGGTCAAGCTAATCCAACAAGTCTGGGCTGCACTGCAGGACCACTCGTTTAATAGGCTTGTTATTATTATTTTTTGTGTTACGTTCGTTTATTTCTTTTTCTGAATATATAATATATCAAATAGATGAATATACAAGCAGTAGGTTTGTGAATGACTCCATTTTTACTTAATGATCGTCAGTTTAAAAATTGGAATTTCAAAGGGTTTGATAAATAAGTAATATTTACAAATGCATGCTTATGTATGCATTAGTGTAAGGAACACCTATTGAAAATGATATTTCATCTTAGATTCACCCGTAACATTAGCTCTCACATGTGAGAAGGTACATATCTATAATACCCAATTTAAAAATCAACTCTCGCATATTTAAGTGACAGAATGATTCATAAGGAAATAATTGATTACCTATTGAAAAATGTGTCACTGTGTGAGTTAACTCAGTCCACCGCGATAGTGGAAAGTTTAGGGTTAGAGTCCCAACGGTGACATAGGTTTGAAAAATGAATTTTTCCTGAGTTGCTGCATTATGTTACGTCATTTTCAATAGGTGTTTCTTACACTTAATGCATACTTAAGCATTCATTTGTATATACTAATATAGTGGGGATTTGTCTTTAAATAGCGCAAAAAAACAATTTATCTTTTAATATTGAGGTTACATTTTTTAGACAATATTTAAAAATTGTGTTTATTTCTTTATTCTCGCTAATCTCAAAAATTATTAAACTGATTAAAAAAATATTTGACTGTTTAAAAGCTTATAAGACAAAAAAAGGAAATAAACCGTCATCAAAGGGGATAAGGAGCTATATAGACATACCACCGCGGTCCTTTCTGTCAAAACCTATCGATGTATCCAGCTGTTCTGTAATGATTTTTCTTACCGATATTTTCGAACAGTATGTATAAAACATATTACATATAGATTATTATTTTCAAAGGTAGGTTAGGACAGGTAGAAGCTATAAAATTAAATTAATAATACAGTAGCTACTGTGTCTGTAACTACAGGCATACGTAATCTATAATCACAGTCTGATTGTCAGATCCACATGCCATGGCTTGATACGATGTTCCCGCTGATACATCTGATTGTATTGATTGTTGCTACCAGATAAGGGTTGACGGCGTGGAATTTGGAGATTTATAATGTATATTAAGATTATTATTAAACATTATACGCTTATTTTATGCTCAGATGAATCTGAAACGTTCATTTAAATGCTGGATATTCGAAGGAACAGTTGCATGGTTGTTTGTAAATTTTACATTCATGATCTGTAAAGAAATGAAGTATTGCGACAGAATCAAACAGTCGTGTCCGAAATTAAGTCACATTCTGATTGTCCTACCCTCGATCTCGAAAGGTAAAGTGTCGGGAGACTGGAGACTGTATTTTTTAATAGAAACTACAAAATCAAATTTCTCAAATACATTCCAATTATTATACTACCTATAATACAACAATCATATCCGTAACATTGGTTCTTCGAGCCGGATATAGTCAGTATGCCGCTGACTATGGTAAATAGACACTACAAAACCAAATTTCTCAAATACATTCCAATAAATACCTATAATACAACAATCATATCCGTAACATAAAGAAAAGTGGTTTTCCGCATGGCGGCTGTATTTATGTGTACGTCCGTCTATCCGTCTGTATGATTGTGGAATTTTCTGTCGGTCACAACTTCTGCAAAAATGTATACCTAACGTCTAACGATTTGAATTATTCTTCTTGAAAAATGTTTGCTTCAAATCGAACTCAAGGTTTATTGATTTTGGTACCAATCAAGTCATGTATGTTCTTCATATCGATTTTTTTCAATGAACCTCGAGATGCCTTTATCAATTACGCCGATCTGAAATATGTTGTAAAAATTGAATCTTTAGATAAGTGGGGAAACTATCGACTAAACACAACTGGGGATAACTCAAGGACATCAAACCATGTGCTAAACTGCGAACAGCTTCTATTTGACATTCGATAAAGGATCAAATAGTGATTGCTACAGAATGAAAAAAGGACATATTATACGCGTATTTTTAGTGTCAGATGAATCTGAAAAATTCATTTAAATACAAGTTATTCGAAGGGACGCCTCAAATCCAAAATTTGAGGTTAAATCATAAAATATTGTAAGACGAGAACTAAAATAATTTTGTTGATAAAAACGAATTTTTGATGAAGATTATTTCAATGTACAATGAAATAAATTCTTCAATATCATCTTTAAAAAAATATAGCATTGACTTTCAACCAATTTCACGGTTAGAATTTCGATAATTCTAATCGATTTTTTTAAGGCGAATCTATTTTGTAATTTATAACGATAACAATGATCTATGAGAGTAATTGTTACGCATTCCATTGCGTAGGCCAAATGGATGCGTGATTTGTGATAGAAATAGAAAAAACCGCAATTCTTAATGAATCTTGAAAATACATCCGTCCAGAGAATAAATAAGTACCTACATTAATAAGATCTAGTCACTAACAGCTGGTTGACTTAAAAAAAAGGTTTTTGATTAAGCAAATAAATTTTCCTCATACTATCTATTTATTTATTTATTTATTTATATAGCTGCAATTAAAACGTTAAAGACATCAATGCTTTTAAAAACGCCTGCAAAAAAATCTTATTGGAAAAATGTTATTAGGATGTCAGGAATTTCTTAACGATAATAATTTTTAAAATTGTACTTATGGACGTCCATTGTGCAATAATGTTATTGTATATCTATTGTAAATGTACTTTATTTTTTGACGAATGTACATGCACGTGCATCACGAATTTAAATAAATTTGAATTTCGACAGCACTTACCGCAATTGCGATCAAGGAGTATCAATAGGGTAAATAGACTAAAGCCTAGAGGCTAGGACGGCATGTTCCGAGGGGCGAATATTTTAGATGAAAGCTAAAAGATAAAGGTTGCAAATTTGATATGTAAAACTTTTGAAACTATTATTTATGATTTTCATATCTGTTAAAATTTTAAAATAATCAAAAATAGGGTGTAGCAGGCAATTATAACTTACAAAAAAGGTGACGTCCACTTTAGAGCCTAGGGGACCTAGAACTTTGAATCCGCTTTTGCGATAAGCTCTGAAAATGATAACATTGTCGAAATATGTGTTCGCTATTGAATGAAAAGTGAATTTTCTGTTGTGGACTGTGGATCTTTTATATAAATAATAGCTTATATTGTGCGACTAGTGGGAGAAAGAGAAGATTCCTCGAGCGAGGTGTTTGCCGCACGAGAGAAGCGAGTGCGGTAGGCATTTCGCCCAAGTTCATTTCGGGGAACTTCGCAAGTGTTCGAGATATGAGCGTGGGCGAAGTGGAATTTCGCCCACTCGCTACGTCAACAGTCAGGGAATTCATTATTGCGCCCACTCTCAGTAGGGCCACGAAATTACATATTTCATGCGGGTGTTGAACAAAAAATAATATTTATAGTCTTATACCGAGGAAAATTCGTTTGCTTTATCAAAAATCTTTTTTAAAGAACACCAACTACTAGGATTATCAAGGCTTAATAGTTACCAAATATGATTTATTATTAGTTTCAGTAAAAATTGATAATCTAATTAATACTAAATCATTGAGGAAAAGGCTCATAAAAATATTATTATTAAGACTGGATTGTAAATTTGTCGTCTCAAAAATATTCTTGTCGTAAAATAAATATCTTCAGAACCGCATATACTAGATTCGTTACATCTTATCTTTTGTTTTATTTTGTCGTTTTATAACTACAATGCATTGCAATATGCATTGTTGTACAATTCAACACACACACACACACACGTGTATATTACATATACGCACCCGTCTCGTACGCATTTCTGTCCTTGACAAGGTCAGACCACGTGTAAATACAGGGTCGTGTGATATACTATACGAAATACAGATTGTTCAAAAAAAATCCACTTGACAACAGGTGTGCATTGTTTAACCCTAGTTCGTCAAATAAGAGTTGAGACCACTGTAGGCTTGCGCAAAACAATTCCAAAGATGGAACGAACATGGAACGTTTTCTTTGTTTCCGTGAAACATGTCCGAGGATCGATCTCGTTCGACTGTTTCACCGACACCTTTTGAGTTGAAGGAAAGAAAATATAGTATTATGAGTGGTCTACGTTTCTCCTATAGAACCCAGACAGATGATACTATTGTTATCTCTTTTTACGCTGAAGATACAACTGAATTATAAAAAGAAACAACAGTAGTATAGGTATCATCTGTCTCGATTCCACGGGAAATCGAAATATAAACCATGCCCTAGCGAAGGTAAAGTGTACTCCAAGCGGTGTATTAAAACTGAGTACACCCCCCCAACATCATACTTTCCTTACCTGATTATACGACCGTAATTGGGACACCGCTCCGGCCGTCATTATGATAGGAAAAGAGGAAATTAAGAATGGCACTTTTTTACGGATTTATAGTAAACTGTTAGTTGTTACAGATAAACATATTTCAATTCTGGCGAGATCTCGATAAATCTTGACAATATCGAGATTTCGCCTACTTTTAAATAGAACGTATTATTTTGTATCTAAAATACTTAAACTTAATGAAAACTACTTACTAGGGACAGTGTGACTGTGTCACTGTGTACGTGTGTGATTTATTGCGTAGTACACTGTGCAGATGATTATTATTCGTAATTTTCCTTAAATAAACGTTGATTTTTTTGTTCCAAGATTCAAATAAAGTTTTGTTTTATTTTCAAAATATAACAGCAATACCCCAACTCACACAGCACACTATATTATGTCAATTAATTATTTTGGAAATAACTTCTTAGGAGTTATGAAGCATAGGGTAAGTTACTATTAGTAACGTTCATGAACATTTGGTTTGAATTGTTCTTAGACATATTCAGTATTCACTTAACTTTGAAATTTGTTAGCCATCTAATGCTTGTTATAAGTTAAAATAACTGTCCATTTTACTCAAGAAAACAAGAATTAAAACAATATATGCAGAGAAACAAACAGAACCAATTAGCGCGACTGTCAAAAACTATTACGTATAAGTTTTTTTCAAGCGCGTTCGGACTTGAAATCTCGTTTGAGATCTCGACCATATCGGGTCGAGATCTCCAACGAGATTTAAAAAACGAGATTGCCTGCCCACGAGATTAAATCTCGAAAAATGGCTCGAGATCTCGCGAGATCGAGATCTAGCGAGATCGAGATTGCATTCCCTAACTGTTACAGATAAACATATTTCAAAACATTATAGACCCACTTCGATTGAAACGTTTTACATTTGATACATTTTAGATAATGGTAAACAACAAAATTACAAGCGGAGGTGTCTGGCAAAACTAGTTACAAATTATGAACCCTGCTACGTCATAATTTACGGTCAGGACGACGTTCTGTACATGTAAACAAACACCACCTGCATTAAAAGGTGATCGTAGGTTGTTCATGAGTTGAGTTCTTTAGATTACTCCACGATACGATGGTCTTAAGTTGAATTAATACATCGACCAAGGAAAATAACACTGCAATATTCAAATATTATACACGTAGGGCGCTAGTTTTTGGTGGCAGCAAAATTTGGAGAATTTTTTTCTGTATCAGTTAAGCGAATTAATATTGATGCGAGCTCATCTGCTCACTGCCAATTTTAAGATGACGATGAATGAATTTCTTAAGTTGTTAAACGCTGATTTGCTCAGGGCGTCAGATATCGAGTTACCCAGAGCGTCACACACCCGGTGGCAGTCAATGATTCGTGGTAGCTTTGTGAATCCTCGAAACTTGATAAGCCTGTGCTGACAGTACAGGAAACTCAAACTTTAGACAGTCACTGCAGACACATTTCAGCTACTCTATAAGAGATTAAATTATCGAGAGAAAATCACACTCGAAAAAGTAAGGAGACAAGTTGCAAAATTTGTCATCTCAAAATTCGAGACAAGAAGAAAAATAACTCGTTGAAAAAAGACGAGAATATCAGTATTTTCAGGTTGCTTTTTTTAATCTTCAGTCAGCGCGACGCTTATGACCGACTTATCGAACATCTATAATTTACATTCTACAGTATTATCTATCAACTCGAGTTCTTGAAGATTTGGAATCTATATAAACTTACTGTTATTTTTTTAAGACGTGAATCATGAGTGACTTTGGTGCAAGAAGAACTCGGAGACAGGGAATGCAACATACGCACTATTTACACACGTGTATTGAACAACGAGCTAAGGTCCTTTCCATTTACCGAAATCGTTGATATACTTAAAAAATGTGTCATTTAAATCCCAACTTCTCATTCACAACTGTTTTCCATTTAGGTGATTCATTCATAGGATGCATAATTCTCTTAGTCTTAGTCTCTTCTTTCTTCTTTTTGAAAAGATATCTTAGTATCAAAAATCATTAATATTTAAAAATGTGTCACATAAATCCGAACTTTTCGTTTACAGCTAATTTCTTCATTGATATGATTCATTCATAGGTGCATCGTCTCTTTTTCGTACAGTTGCTTGAAAATCTATCTTACCTTCTTTAATGCTCTCGTCTTTCATGGATGTTTGCTTTTATGACCTCTTCCATTTACATTTTTACAATTATCTAAAAACAATCTTATTCTCTCTTGAGCCTACCGTTATCTTTTCACGTCATCATTTAAATTTGATAAACCTTTCCTATCCTTTTATAACTATAAAGTCTTCGGGCATCTACTTTCTTCTTCTTTAGATCCATCCTCATATCATGAACTGTCAATCAATCATCGTTGTTCCTTGCGTTCCTTGCTTTTGAAAAAATCATTTAAATCTGAGGAATATTTCTGACTGAAAAAATCTAAACAACATTTTGCGTTGCAAAGATATTAGATTAAAAACAATAATTTTCAGTTCCATGCAGAGCTTCTTTAAAAATTTCTAAACATCATTTAATAATAATAGAAGCAGTTCTTCTTGTGTCTTAAGTCTTCGATAAATTGATAATGACAGATCCTCACTATCAAAGTGCCCGAAGTTATCTTCTTAACCTGGTGTAGCTCACATTATGAAACTATTATTAACAGTAGTTTTCTTGCAGTCCCATTTAGATATCCAATAAGCAAATCGGATCCTTCAGCTTTATGCAGTCCAAATAATGAAATCAAAATATCCAGTGGCTTTCTTGGACCGTCTTAAGTAATTTGGATATCCAAGAGCAAATCGGCTCTTTCAGCTTTGTGCAGCCCAAATTAAATCAAAATATCCAGTGGTTTTCTTGGGCGTTTTTGAGCAATTTAGATATCCAATAAGCAATTCGGCTCTTCAACCTTATGCAACCCAAATACAGAATTCAAAATATCAAACGGAAAGCAACCCAACTGGCAGTACAGAGTCAGAGAGAGGCTTGACAAACAACACCATTGTGTGTTGACGCTAAGGCCGTTGAAGGTGACGCGACGGTACAGTACTGACCAAACAATACATACTATGATTTTGTTGTATATACAACAAGCATCAGGTAGAGGTGCATATCCTCCGCTTGTTGACCAACCTTCTCCACGGTCCTCGGAACATAAAATCACTTACTGAATGTATGTATGTGTTCATGAAGAAAGGGTAAAGGGTCCTGTGATGTGATGTGGATGGCTATGTCCTCGACACCAGGACCGGCATCCAATATTACCAAAATAACCGAACGAATATAATAATAATATGAGCCTATTTTCATTCCATAAATGGATAAAGGGCTCCCTCATAACTCTCTATGTCATCCTGACAGTACTTTTTCCACCTAATTTTTCTATATCGCCCTTCCACCTTTTCTTCTATTTTCCTTGCTTCCTTTTACTATATCTTGGATACCATTCGTTATATCTTTGTCCATTCGTCATTATTTATTTCTCAAATTTGGATGGGGGGCAAGACTATCGTTTCCCCCCCTAAAGTTGAGCAAGAGGAATTATAGACAAATAATAAAACCTTATAAGTAATCTCCAATACTTTGGAGGGCAATGTAGCCTAGTGGATAGCGTACTTGGTACCAGCCTCAAGACTAGACTGTCGTGGGTTCGAATCCCACCTGCGCTCATGGATGTTTTGTGATGTTATTTAGTTTTAAGTGTTATATGATATTTGTTGTATTTAAGACGCTAATGACCTGAGTTGTCGACGCGTCTATAATCCACAATAAATAAATAAAGACTGTAATTTAAGACGCTAAAGACGTAAGTTGTCGACGCGTCTATAATCTACAATAATTAAAAATCCAATACTCTGTTTTTTTCTGATTGCTTATTACTTGTGCTGAAAAATAAAACACACTGAGTTATTCTTGACCAAAATCTATAAATCTGCTTTACTAAGATACATCCCCAAATCCCTGCACAGGAAGGTCACATATGTTCCTGTGCTGGACCTAGGGTCTGCCCCCCTCAAATCCATCGATTCCGGCGTCCTTGGTAATAAATACGAAAATACCATATACCTACCTTGTATATAGCGTCAAAATCTACAATTTAAAGGAATTATTTCAGGGAATAGGGAATTGTCCCTGTTAAATATGTTCTTAAACAGTTTTTAAACTTTGAATTCTACAACTTTTATTTCATCTGGAATTTTATTGTGTCTGTATCATAGCGTTACGGGCACCCTTATAATGTAATTTAAAATTTGATTTTAATTTCTATTTGTTGCGAGTAATATAGTCGTGCTCTATTTAATTTGACAAGAATAAATGTTGAACTAACAAACTTTGGAGATTCTAAAATATATAAACCATAAATTAAACCATACCTATAATAATTAATTAATAATGTAGATTGATTATAATGTAGTGAGCATATGTAAATATCCGGTAAGCCGGTCCTGTACAGTCGGGGTGAACGCACTAAAGCGACGTGTGTACTCCGACCGTAATGTCGATCCTGCACCACGCATCAACACACAGATACCGTCTACAATATGTAAACCGACTTTACGAGTATGTAAGTGTACGTACGTAATGTACTTGTACAGGGTTTTTATGAAACAAGCCACGAAAACTTTTTACTTTAACAATTATCTTGAACTAAGGTAAACGATGAAATTTCTTAATTAGTGTATTTGCCATAGAATATGGCACATACACTATTGGCGTCGGTCGGATGGCGGGACCTAGGGGTCGGACCAAAATTTCTCGACGTTTCATAGCCTCCTGAACACTTTGGCATCATTTTTAAAAATGTTTATATATATATGTATGTATATATTTATATATATATATATTTATATATATATATATATGTGTGTACACGATAACTCTCGACAGACTTAATCGATTGAAACGAAATTTGGTACACACATTGGAACCCATCACCGCAAGAAGCCTATTTAAAATGGGCCCGATCGGACCATTTTCAGGGTTGTATTTAGGGGTTCCAAAAAGTTTTTGGGCCCAAAAATACCGAAAAATTTGTCAGAATCGTTTCAAAATTGAAATTTAACTCTTTACTAAAGATTAAAATGTGCTGCTAAAATTTTAATAAAATCGGCCCGACAGGACCGGACTTTCAAATTTTATGAAAACACTAGTTATTGTTGATACGGATTTACTTATGAAAGGGTGTATTTAATTGGGTGTACTGATAAAATCCATGTCTAATATTGAAATTTAGAAAAATTTAATTATTTTAAGGGATGTATTAAGGGGTTAAATTTTTTATTTTGTCCAAAAACAAACTTAAGTTCACATAATAATGCCACAATGCCTGTATTAGCAAATACACTATATTGTCGGCAGGGTTTGGCACTGCGACCCGAGTTTTTATGTTTTATCAATGGTATTGTCGTTTTTCATAGCCCTAATTAGGGTTTGTTTGATACATTTGTGTATAGGATTGTCAGTGTAAATATAGAATAATGGGATTTCACAAAAGTAGCCTCGATTTTAAATATTTCATATCTCTTGAAAATGATGGCATTTCTGAAGAAAGTATTATCAATGACTCTAGACTGTAGACTCGTAGAGTATAGTGTTTTTGTTTTTATAGCTGCGTATGGTCTTCGATATATTTTAAGGAGATTATAGATTATAGACGCACGAGAACTGAGGTCATTAGTGCCTGGTACCTATATTATAGTGGATTGTGTATCTAGTTGCGTAACCATAACCATTATAAAAGCGTGGGTCGTGAACTCTATAATAGTTTATTAGTCACGACCCACGCTTTTATAATTATGAACCTAAATAATTATTAAAAATTATTTTTTCCTTCTTAGTGCATTTAAATAAAAGCTTGTCTCTAAAAAGTTTTTTTTACTAATATTTTTATTTTGTTCATTTTAGTCTTTCAAAATGTTACCCCCCTTTGACACCCGTAGGGGTGGAATTTCGAAAAATCCTTTCTTAGTGGATGCTTACGTAAAAAAAGGAACTGTGAATTGTTCAAATTTCAAGTTTCTAGCTTCAGCGATTTGGCCTGGGCGTTGATTAGTCAAAAAAACCCTACATCACCGTTTGAACCCCTTAGGGGTTGAATTTATTTCTAAAAACGATTTATTCATGTAATGTCATCGGGAATACATATGTGTACAAAATTTCAAATCGATTGGATACGTGGAAGTCGTTCAAAATTGACTTGCAAGATTTGACCTAAACAAACAAAAAAACACAGAAACCAACTAATACATTGCAAGTTAAAAAACTCGGGTCGCAGTGCCAAACCCTGCCAACAATATAGTGTATTTGCTAATACAGGCCTTGTGGCTTTAATACGTAAACACAGTTTGTTTTTGGACAAAATAAAATATTTAACCCGTTAATACATCCCTTAAAATAATATTTTTTTTCTTAATTTCAATATTATTATCAATGCAATCTCTGTACCAAATTAAATACACCCTTCAGTAAGTAAATCACTATCCGCAAACTAGTGTTTTCATAAAATTTGTAAGTCCGGTTCTGTCGGGCCGATTGTATTTAAATTGTAGCACCACACTTTAATCTTTACTAAAGGGTTAAATTTCAATTTTGAAACGATTCGGACAATTTTTTTGGTATTTTTGGGCTCAAAAACTTTTTTCAACCCCTAAAAACTACCCTTAAAATAGTCCGATCAGGCCCATTTTAAATAGGCTTCGTGCGGTGATGAATTCCAACGTGCCTACCAAATTTCGTCAAAATCAATTAACTCTTTCGAAAGTTATAGCCCGTATACACATATATATATATAAACATTTTCAAAAATGGTGCCAAGTTGTTCAGAATGATGTGAAACGCCGAGAAATTTTGGTCCGACCCCTAGGTCCCACCATCCGACCGATGCCAATAGTGTATGTGCCATATGGCAAATACACTAATAAAAGCTTATAAAAACAGGCCATAGCATTTTAATATTAGGCATCAAGAGCCTTTAGAGAGACAAGAAATCGGACAAATGTTCGGTACAGGCAAGAGCTTTACAGGCCATACAAAAGTTTAGAAGATATGAACGTTCAAAGATTTTTTTATTTTTTTAAAAACCCAGTAGAATCAACATGTCTCTTTTTAAATTACGTATTTTTGTGACTTTGTTTCATGCTCACTGGAGCTTTTCGGAATCGATGCCTTGTAGATAAGTCAGAGATGGACTGCTAAAAATATAAGAAAGAAAAAAAGTCTTTAATGACGGTTAGCACTATTTTTACGCAAAAAATAATATTTTAAAGTGTAAAAGACTTCAGAAATAACTTTTTACAAGCTATTATAATTTGGATCAGTTCGGAGGAAGTAGGATCATAAATAAAATGCTAATTAGTATTTTTTGAATGCAACGTTTCGTTTAATTTACACTTCTTCAGGCTCTGTTATTAATATTTTAAATTATAACCTAAACACATAATAGTATTTGACATATTAAAATGAAATCTTATATTACCTCAAATTTAACTTAATATCTGTCATATTTATTAAGCCTTGCTTTATATAAGTATGTTCTGTTATAGTCTACAATCATAAATACTTAATTTACTCAAAGTGTATCTACAGATTTATATTCTATAGAATTATCGCTAGGCACTCGGTAGAACATGATTGAATAAAAATTAATAAACAAACACTTGAAAAATTCTACACATTTATTAATCTCAACGATCGTTCCGGGTTCCTAACCCATCATCAGGAGTTTACATTAATTAACCCATCATCAAGAGTTTACATTAATTAATGTAAACTCCTGATGATGGGTTAGGAACCCGAAACGATCGTTGAGATTAATAAATGTGTAGAATTTTTCAAGTGTTTGTTTATTAATTTTTATTGTATCTACAGATTCTTTAGTGCAATAATCAATTTCGGTCATTGTCTAGTTTAAAACTATAGAGAATTATTCTAATATGCAAAGCTTCTGAAAATCCATTTTTTTAGTAAATAAGTTTTTTATCTTTTCTTCGATTACCGATTTTAAGAATTTTTCTACACGAACGCCCTTGAACTGTAAAAAACCGTCAGACAAAAAAATAAAAATAGACAATATTGACATTTAAAGTTTGGACACTCCTCATCCATTGATAAGAATAATACACATGTGTTTTTATATTTCTCACAGTTTATATCTAATCGAAAAAACGTCGTTTTAAAAGTTTATTTAGACGTACATTTCATAAAATCATATTTTCAAAATAAATTGACAATGTGTTTATTTACTACTGATATTTTAGTGCAATACCAAATGCTCAAGAAATCCAAGATTTAATAATATAATTAGTTTAAATATTGATTTGCCTTTTGGCATTAAAAATGGTTCAAATTTTTTATTTCATTTGACGTAATTCTGACGGTAAAAATATACACAAAATTGATATACCTATATTTTTTTGGACACCCTCCCATGGAGTTGAAAGTGTAGGTACCTACTCAAAAAACTTTTTTTTCACTTTCTCCATTGAGTGGGGTCTTTAGATAGGTTTTCTAAAATGCAACAAAAAATGTTTGAGGACCTTTTGATTTTAACCCTTCAGGCACGAGATATTTGCTTATTGGTGAAGTCGTTATCAAAGCGTCCCCCTCCCTCTAACTTCTAAACTATGGATGCAAAAAATCTGAAAAAACTCCTGAATGTAGCCTTTAGTTAGTACTTTCAATAAAAGTTATAACGAACAGTGTAGAAAAAATAGTTTGTGACAAATTTACAAAAAATTCTTTTTCGGAAGAGTGCTTATTTATAAACTAGCGGTATCCGTCCGGCTTCGCCCGGGTGGTATGAAATTATGATTTAATAGCGGTCATCCGTGGCTCCGCTCACGTACTATTTTCAAATTTTTTTATACCCAGTAATATAAAATCCTGCATATATTGTTGATTTATTATCCTCCTCGTGAAAATTAGTCAGACAGACCACCTCATTTCACCCCCTTAATGGTTGATTTCCGAAAAATCTTTTCTTAGTTCACCTCTACACCCTGTAGGAACATAACTTCCAAACATGCTTCTATTTTCAGTGCAGGTTTAGGCTATGCTTTGACCCCCTTAGGAGTTGAATTTCGAAAAATCCCTTCTTATTGGGAGTTTAATTTCAAAAGTTTATAGCTTCAGCAATTTGGCCTGGGCGTTGCTTAGTCAAAAAACCCTACACCCCCGTATAACCCCCTTAGGGGTTGCATAATAGTTAAAAATGGTAGCCATTGTGGAGATTAGCGTGTACGCACAGACGCAGACAAAAAGTATATTATATGTTTACGATTTTATTATAATATGTAAAAATAGTGAATTTAAAATTATATTATCCAAGACATCGGAATTTTGGGGAGGACAAGGTTTTTTTTCGTTGCGTAGAGGGGGGACGGTGTAAGTTTAAAATTGAGTTTTCGGGGTCGGCGGCCACACCATTTGGCCGCCATAATGAAAAAGGGGTGCTAACTGCAGGTTTTTCACTATGTCTTCGTAACGGTACATCTTACAGAAAATTTGTAGAGAGGTATTTTGTTTAGAATAAACATGTACATAATTTTAATCTCTCATACCTAATGTTGTGATTGTCTTCTACCTATCATTATCATATATGTTAACCTGTATCTTAGCTATAAGTACGAATGGCTATTAAAAACATGAATTTTAATTTACTGGAACAGTCCCGTTTTATAACAGATTAAGATATATTTTTGACGTGAATAACGTTTAATGTCTCACTTTCATACTGGGGTGGCATTTGAGAAATATTGGATGTTACAGAAATAGAAGTACTTAGTTGACATGCTAAGCAAAACAGTTATACCAATGTTATAAGGTCTATGTTGACATAAGCTAGGTGACTATGGGGTAAAGTACTAGACTACCGACAGGTTCAAACGCCAAGCCCAGGTTTGAATCACGAGGGCTTTTAATTTTCTTTTTTTATAATGAAAATATATGGTATTGGATAAAAATTTAAAATATAAAAAATAAAATAACAATTATTTTATTTATTATATTTAACGAACATTTGATTTTATATTATAATAAATAAAAGTGCATGTATTCATTTCTTTGACAACGAATACGATTATTTGTATTTAACGGTATTCACATCGTCTGTCTGTACCCGCGATACAGACATAGGTAGGTACTCATTTTTTTTGTTCATATTATTTTGTTAAAGATATTTTAAGTTTTCCTTCATAACACAAAAATAATGTCTGAAAGACTGAACAGTTCTAAAAATATCCCCGTGAATTATTATTTTCTGCAGCGTCAATAATGACGTAAAATATCGCCTAAAAATAATCGATCTTATGGCAAATTACAGAGGACAGTTGTTTTGGTAAAGTCGTTTCCGGTGCAGCACAAGTTATGGCCGGAAGTGGGTTATACGAAAAGTCTGGGCCACCCGCAATGGAATTCAGCGCACGCATTTTAAGGTACAGTAAACTCGCGATTATCGTCTAGCAAAAAAATTTACAAAAAATTGGGTAAATTTTTACTTTATACTAAATTTGGTTTAGTTATGTTTACGGCATAGAAGTTAAAAAAATTAAAAATTAGCATATCTAAAATAAAAAAATTTAGCAATGTATCTACAAGGAGTTTTAAAATAAAAGAATTGGTTCTGGACATTTTTAAAATCTGTTCTAAAATTCTAAAAAACCAGAACCCTTTACCTTTAAAAATAGCGTCGGGAGAGACACAGCCATTTTTAGGCGAAGGGAAATCATTTGAGATGAAGAGTGCAGGGGGATATTTGTACGTATCCAATGTTCTTCTAAAGACATATCAGAATCTAAAAGAACGAATCATCATTACAATAAAACCTATCGCATTCTTACACAATTTACCTATAATAAGAGGTCACGAAATATTTACATATCTCTTCGTGTATAAAAAAATGTTTCACAAAAATATCTAAAAAAAAATCAAAGACCTCCATTGTCTGTTTTTCAGATAAACACGTTAACTCCACTAAAGTATGTACACACACAAACGCCAAGAATTGATATTTTTTTTGTTTTATATGTTCCGGACACTAAACTTATTTCTACTATCAGTACTTAGTATTTACACGACGCGTTGCCACCCTGCTATAATCGCGTAATGATAACCCAAAATAATGCCAAATATTATCTCTACCTATTCGTGAAAATCGGTTGAATAATTCCCGGGTTAATCGCCTTCAGACAAACAAACGTTGCGCGCCTTTTATGTATAGGGAAGTTATAAGGCTCACCCGTAAAAGTTTTTCGATTTATAAGATGGATTTATAGCTCGAAAGTCGTTGTTTTTGATCAACTGTTTTTAGGTTAAAGTACAGCCCGAAACAACTATTCTTTTTATCTCATAAAGCTTATCTTCCATTGATACATGAGATCAATCTTTTTTGATTTTACGTTAAATAAACATTCGTGGTTTCGTACTTTTTCAATAAGAACGCCTTTATCCATATTCGACGTCATTTCACACGTGCACACTTCACTGACGCTATCTCACGTTCTAATGTGTTGTGTCGCAATGGAAGGGACTTGGATGGCGTTGCAACACAACACATCGAGTAGCATTGCATTGAGTCACATGCTTTTTACCCGACTGCGAAGCAAAGGAGTGGTAATGTGTTTAACAGTCTATGTATGTATATATGTATGTATGTTCCTTTGAAGCACTACACAGACCAAACGCCTGGGCCGATTTTTATGATTCACACGTCAATCGATTCCCCTTAGTCCGGCGAGTGTCACTAAAGACATGACGCTAGTGAAAATTCAATATGGCGACTACAGGACGCCATATTGTGAAAATGAAAAAAATGAAAGTCAACAAACTATGTCAAGTGGAGTATCGTTGAATAGGTATTTAAAAATCATTTTTAGTTTTCCCTCAACATTTTTCGATTCGACTGACCGTTTAGGATCTATATCGATTTATTTTTAACTAAAAACATTTGAAATAAAAAATTTATTAAAAAACAAAAAACCCGACTGCGTAAAAATCGAACTTAAAAGATGGAAACAAGATCAAATGATAAACATGCAGTCGGAGGTATTTCTGTTCAATTTGTTACTACTATGCCTCCGACTGCATGTTATCATTTGATCTTGTTTCCATCTTTTAAGTTCGATTTTTACGCAGTGGGGTTTTTTGTTTTTTAATAATTTTTTTTGCTGCCTTGATACATGTAACGTGGCGTCACAACACAACACAACACATCAGAGAAATGTGTCCCCAGCTAATAAGGGAATATAATGTACCTACTATATTTTTATGAAAGCTATGTCAATTTTGTGATTTTCTCATAACTTATACACGTCCGTTTTGTGCTTTTGTGTGTGGATCTATCACACAGATACAGTGACATGAACTTATTTATATAATATAAAATAAAATATGCCAGATTGCAAACCGTTATCATCAAACTAAAATGATAAACCCTGTTATCATTTTACTACTATAAATTTAGTTACACACCGTAGAGACTAGAATCGTCCATAAGTTGGTATTAAAAAAATTTTAATAAAAGGCGCAATTACAGAAATACTAAAAATATGTTATTGCGTTCAATTTTATTTTACAACCTCCCAAAAAAAGTATTATAACTAAATATATTATTATTAAACGTTCATTTGAACAAGACAGCACAGAAGCAGTAAACAATACAATTAATGTAATAGGCTAGAAGCCAGTTTCACGCATCGAAAATGTATGGATAATCCTTCATTATTATATTTGAACTGATTTATTATTATCAAACGTTTTCCACCCGAACAAGACATCACATAAGCAGTAAACAATACAATTAATGTAAAAGGCTAGAAGTCAGTTTCACGCATCAAAAATATACAGATGATCTTCCATTAATTTAATTAAATGATTCTAGTATATTATATATTTGAACTGATTATTATTATTGTCAAACGTTTTCCATTCGAACAATATAATATCACATAAGCAGTTAAAGAATACAATAAAAGAAAAGGCTAAAAGCCAGTTACACCAATCAAAAATGTATGGATAAGCCTTCATTATTTAAATTTGAACTGATTAATTATTATCAAACGTTTTCCATCTGAGCAAGACAGAAGCAGTTAACAATACAATTAATGTAAAAGGCTAGAAGATGGAGAATATATTATACTCCATGGGCTAGAAGCCCACTGTACGCATCACAATTGTACGGACAGCCGAGCCTTGCCTTGCCTTTCCTCGGTTCACTGAAGCTTATTATGACTTTCTATATAAGGTCGATGCGGTATTGCTTATTTTGTACTACATAATATGCCTATATATGAATCTGTAACGTTTCTATTCTAATAAGAATCCACTGTTTTTTTTCCTAATAAACATTTTGACGCGAGTTGTTTTTCTTTCTTTCTCATATTGTTTTACTCTAATGTTCTTCACTAGTAGGGGAACCCGGGGTAAATTGGACTACCGAGACACAACGAGCAAAGCTTTTTTTCTCCTGTCGTATTTTTCAAACATAAATAAATAAATAAATAAATTTATTAGCACTTGTAGCATCATGCCAGAGGCATGAGGGTTTGTCATAAATACATAACATAAACAATAAAAATAGTACATTTAAAACTGAATTAAAAAAATAAAATAGATGATATTAACAATATAAAATATAGTATTAAAATATAGTTGAGTAATTTAAAAATTCTTCAACCGAATAAAATGCATTATCAATAAGACTTCTTTTTACCGTTCGGCAGAAATTGTTATAATTTTTTATAGCTCTAATATAACTTCATCTATTAGATGTCGTTTGATTCTGAAATGGTTTAGGCTAGACTAATACTTCAACAATGGCAAGTTAACCTAAAAATACTCGTTAATATTTTGATTTTAGCCATTGTTGATAAAATTTTGCGCGTTTTCCAAGCTATAGTAAAGACAAAACTTTGTTCGTTAAGATAAATTTATATTATGTAATGCTGATATAAGTACTTAGAGCCGTTTTCAAGAAAAGAATATTTTTCAGTTTTTTACCAGTTTTAGGTGGATCACTTCTCCCATATTTGAGCTAGGATCGATTTTACGATTACTATTCAAACTGTGACCGTTCTGAAACCGCATGAAAAATTTGATCACAATCGGTCCAATGGTTTAGGCTCTATAGATGCGATCAAGTTTTTGGGTTCAGGAGCCTTAAAATCGTATAAATTCACCAAAAACTCAATCGAATTTTTACACGATCACCGTCGACTCCCCTATAAATCGTCCCTCATTTCACGTAAGGACGTAACTGACAAAAATTGAAAAAGTGAGATACGCCACCCAATAGCCACACTTAAGCTTGACTTTCTTCTCACGAAGTGACGTAACTGTGCAGTAAATGAGATACGTCTTTACGTACGATGAGGGACACTATATTTTATGTAAAACGTATATAGTTTAAGTCCGATAGAATTATAATTCGTGATTCAAAGCGTTAAACACAGAGGAAATAAGTCGGTTTTTCGTTTTATGATCCATATTATAAAGATATTTAATACTTATCTGTAATCCAATTACAAAAGCACACTTTAAAATTAAAAAAAATTCTTTATTCATATTTATAATATTTTTGTAATTTTTAAATATTATAATGAAACAATTGATAACAATTTATTGTTTACTTGTTATTTTTATGTAATTAACTAATTTGTTATTATTTGATAAAAGTTCAATTCAAAACACATAACACACCATTGATGACTTTAATATATAAAAATCAAAATGATGAGATTTTTTCTATTTTTGTATCATATGATTCTTAATAATAATAACAAATTATGAAACGATTAAGTAATATAACGGCATATCTTAAAACGAAAATGTTTGATAAAATCACAATAAATTATAAACATTAGGAATATATTAATATATCTGCAGCTTAACGCTAAAATCACTATGACGAACTAACGATTTAATAATCCAATTCTATCTAGGGGGGCACCAGACGGTACTCTAACAAGTAGGTACCTCTAATTTGATTACGAAGGGTGGGGGATGCCACATTAATTCTATTAATGAATATTTTCATCACATTTACGAAAATTCTGGACACATCAGAGTTCCGCTCATCCCGGACAAAGTACTAGAATCCCGGACATGCCCGAAAAAATCCGGACGTATGGCAACCCTACCTAGTTGACGTGACAATGTACATAAAATGACGGACAGACATCGTACGCTCAGTAATAGGGTTCAGTTCGGAGATACAGAACCCC
Organism: Mongoloraphidia duomilia; assembly: GCA_039654895.1. Classification (NCBI taxonomy): domain Eukaryota; kingdom Metazoa; phylum Arthropoda; class Insecta; order Raphidioptera; family Raphidiidae; genus Mongoloraphidia; species Mongoloraphidia duomilia. Next base: position 25,384,613 of record CM077524.1, on the reverse strand, counting down.
AACAATGTCTGAAGGAAGGAGAACTCTAGAACTTGAAAATATTGGAACTTGAGAATTGAAAAGCAGTCCAAAACCCATCTATATAGAATATAGATAGATATATATGAATCGTTCATCCATGATTGAATCGTATGGAAATGATTCATCTGGAACGAACAAACTATACGAGATTGTATACGAAATCCATTGACGAATCTTTACGAAGAATCAAACTTCCCATCTTTAATGGTTCGACGTCGTTGTCGGGTATCACTCCCACTGGTTCCCACGGTGTGCTCAGCCGGCACCGGAAGTGTTCGCCCCGCCGCTGCTGGAATCCAACCCGCCCTCGCGTCCCGCCGCCCCGCTTGATCCCAACGTAAAACCGCTATACTTATACTATATATTATACACGGAGTTGTCGTCCATTGACTGAAAGAATACGCTGTGCAACAGACCAGAAAAAGTCGCTCGGTTGAAGTACAGCTTAAAGACAGCTAAATCACTCGAAATGTAAAATATAAATCGCACATACCATGCTGCGTAAACAACCGCCATATTCTTAGCAAATAAGCTGTCGTGTATTGCCACTAAGCAAGGAGGTTATAGAAACGCTACAAGCCAGTCGCCATATTTAGTTAGCTCATTCATTTTATATGATATAAGAAGATAGAGAATAGAGAATAATATTCCCTAATCCATTCCCTGTTTATAATAATAATAATAAAGCAACTTTATTTAAAAAACATATACATGTAAAAACAGCGTCAGTCTATCTTTCTACAGAAATTCTCTCAGAGAATAATATGTTTTATCTATTAAATATTTTTTTAATCTTTTTTTAAAATTTAAATCATTTCTTATTTTAATTACATCTGGAATTTTATTATGTACCCGTATCATAGCGTTACGGGCACCTTTGTATGTAACAGAAAGTTGGGAAAAATTTGTTTTTAATGTGGATTTATTGTGGATAGTGTAATTATGATCTATTTGATTTGACAGAAATAAATCAGGATATTTCCTAACAAACTTTGGCTCCCATGTTTATTAGGCCTATACATAATCATATTATATTATATGAGTATGTACACCGTCTCTATTACCTCCTAACTCAGTGTGTATTGCATAGGCGCAGCTGTGCTGATAGCGATTTTCAAGGTCTTTGAAATTCGCTAACAAAAGTGCCGACAGTCGAGTGACTATGCTGGTATTTCTATATGCCGTGGTTGAAGATAATCAATGATATAGCTGCCCTTTTTACGTTTTTTCTACTCACAATTGGACTAGTCATACTAGGGTCTATTTTGTAATTTTGCTCAATAACTATATGACACTTATTTTATCTCGCTCGCACTATAGTGGACTGTTTATTCATTACACTCAGCAAGGAGGTAATAGAGACGATGTACGTATACAACTGCTTATACAAAGTTGAAGCCATGTCTGGCGTCACAGGGGATAATAAACATGGCGGCAAAACAGGTGATGCATTAGGGAATAGTATTCTCTTCTTCTGCTTTTTACATATAAAATGAATTGGCTGACTAAATATGGCGACTGGATTCACTTTTAAATGCGACTCTATATCCTCCATACTCAGTGGTTCATTATTAGAAAACGCGCAGTCTATTTTCTAAGTCAATGATATTACACGAAGTGCCGACAACATACACCAATACACTAATGTCGGCCCGAATCGTATGTACGACACTGCTACAGTAGCGTGCCAACTGGGGTCACAATTGACAATACGGGACAGGGTCGGCAGAACAGATAAATTTCGAGTGTCGAGTAAAAAAGTGGGGGAAGGGGAGAGTTGGAAAGGTTTTTAACATTGGAAATGTTTATGTTCGTATATGGGGGCAGAGCTACGAGTTTTCGTTCAAGGCCAAAAGACAAGGGTGTCGCGATCAAGTGAGGAGCAATCATGCAAAATTGAACAAGCCGTGAGGTGGGTCGTTTATTAGGACTAACGTGCGACCCTTGAGGTCCACACGACGAACTTCCCAGTTTGATAAATATTTAATAATAATAATTAAATTAGATATTACACAGAAAAGTAATCATTTTAATCATTAAAACATAATTATTATTTATTTTTAACAATAATTAAAAAAAAAAAAAAAAAAAAAACGGCTGAACCGATTTTTATAAAATTTATGTCGGATCAAAATGACGTTAACACGCCTCGATTGACACCCTTACGAAGTCGATATAATTTTTTATTCGCGAGATATTGTATAAAATCTACTTTTTTGGAGGTTATTTGGTTAAGAAAAAAGAACGGCTGAACCGATTTTGAAAAAATTTCTTTCAGATCATATTTACGTTAATACGCGTCGATTGGCACCTCAACGTAGTCGATATCATTTTTCATTCTCGAGATTTCGTCTTAGAAAGAAATGGACACATACGTACGTACGTACGTACACACACACACACACACACATACACACACACAGACATCTTTCTAAAAGTAGTGTAAAAATAGTGTAGTGACCTTGAAATATAAAATTTTTTTTTCCTTTTTGATTTCGATTTTCGGACCCATTACAATAACTTCCAATGGGAAGTTAACAAGTGCAATTTTTTCGAAATGTGTTTTATATCATGTCTAGTTAATTGAGAGGTATTTGCGACGATCTGCGGTGTTATTTTTGAGCAAATGTTAATAAATACTGTAGAAAAATCCATTTAAAAGTTAAGTAATCAAGCAAAAGTGAACGCGTATATAACAGAAGAATAATAGGGTTATTCCTGGACAAAACTAAACAGTGCATTGATAAATATTGTGTGTATAATAAACAGTTAATTATGTTTCATATATGCTGTTATCATTTCCAATGTCCTCGATGGGTGCAAGGATTGCGAAATCTGTGAATTTTTTTCTTAAATATGGTTTATGGAACATTAAAAATTATCGAAATTAGGAGAGGAAGTCTCTGTGGCTCAAAGAATCGAATAAAATGCAATACTGAAGTTTAAAATTGCATATCTGTGCCAACGTTTCGGTGCTCTTTACACCATCTTCAGAGTATCTAAAAATTTATTTGAAAGTTATATTTTGTACTAGCTGCCCGGTCCGGCTTCGCCCGGGTGCTATGAATTTATGATTTATAGCGGACCCGGGTGGTATGAAATTATGATTTAATAGCGGTCACCCATTGCTCCGCTCACGTATATTTAGTATACTGTTAATTTTTTTTCCTCCCGCGAGAATCTCCCCCCCTGCGTAGCTTTCTATTAGTAAAAGAATTTTTAGAATCGGTTTAGTAGTTCCAGAGATAAGAATTTATGATTTATTATCCCCCAACCCACCGCGAGAATCAAAATAACATATTGCGTATATCACTCAGGGATACTGTAGCTTCCTATTAGTGAAAGAATTTTTAGAATCGGTTCAGTAGTTTCTGAGATTACTTTTTTCACTCAGGCGAAGCCGGACCGATCAATTATTATTATAGCCAATGTCTTAAAGCAAAGAATCACTATCGGCCAGTGAAAAAAATTTGGAAATCGGTTCACTGAGACAATTTTTTTCACTCAGGCGAAGCCGGTTTTTTTTTCGAGACAAAAGGTAGCCTATGTCCTTCCTCAGGATGTAATCTATCTCCTCTACCAAATTTTATCGAAATCTGTTCAGCGGTTTAGGCGTGAAAAGGTAACAAATATACGAAACAAGCGAGAAACTTACCAATGCTGTCGGAAAATCAGTATATTAAATAGTAAAGCATCATGAATTTTGCGATCAAGGACATAACTTTTGCATTCCATCCATCTTTGAGGGACAATGAGAGTTAATAAGTCGCCGAATTCAACTGTATTTTTTGGGGGTGAAAAATGACAACAACTAGTTGCGATTTTATGAAACCATGGTGCAAGTGATACTTTATTTATTTAATATAAGTAAATGAGTAGTGAAAATCGCCGAAAGTAAATAATTTTGTTTACGTGATTTTGGTAATGTAATTTGAACCCTGCGATCAGTATGGAGACTAATGTAAGAATTCAGATTCTATCGTTGGTGGTCAATGGGTATTTGATGTGCTGCTCGACTGAATACTCGTACGATATTAGTTATGTAGACGTACAATATAGTTATGAACATAGACGTCGCTGCTTTTCAATGAGTACTGGTCTGGTCGATCGTTTCGATTGGACGTGACATGACCTCGACATGCGTAGCCGAACGGATAAAAGGAGGATAAAAAGTTTCACTTAAAGACGTTTTTGATCCAAAAGCGTCGTTTTTAGAGAAAACGGACTGTATACTATTTAATTAATTAGTCATCTTTGGAATCTATAAATAATAGTGATTATTCACTAAAGAGAAATTATATTTAAGAAATCAACATTTACACGTGGAAGCCATTTTAAATTTCTTGACACATGCGCAATTTAATGTTGGATACGTCAACAACGCCATTAATTCTATTAACCAATGAGAACACATGTTGACATTTTATATTATTGCGATATAAAATAAAATGCATTATAAATGTGTAGGTACATATCTTTGCTTATAAAGTTGATTAACCTTATGAGCGCACTAGCTTTTTGTCACGGCTTCGCTCGCGTGAGTTGATTTTACTCTCAGATTCATTCGCTCAAATGTCGAGAGAATCCTAACTTAACTCGAGCGTAGCCGAATGATGAAGTAGAGTAAGTATCGTTTAGAGAAGATATTAACGTCATTTCTGTGCACAAACGAGTTTCGAGTCGGACGGGTCTATGTTTCCTGACAAAGGGTGGTCCTATAAATATGGTCATTTAGTTATTCGTACTTCGTCGTCAGTCGATTTTATTTATTCATTGTAGATTATAGACGCGTCGACATCTCAGGTCATTATCGTCTTTTAATTACATCAAATAACAAATTTCTTAAAACTAAATGACATCACAAAACATCCATGAGCGGAGGTGGGATTAGAACAAACGACCGTCTGATCTAGAGACCGGCACGCTAGCCACTAGACCACACTGTCCTCGTCGCCAGTCGAGACGCACCATGAGTTTTGAGAGAAAGGACCGTTAAAAGACAAAAAAATTAATTAAATCAGCAGTTATAGATATACAGTCAGTGAAACAGACAAATACATCAAAGACAGAAACAGCAAATATATAGATACACAGTCAGTGAAACAAACAGACTTCAAAGCAGAGGCAGCAAACACAGTGCGTTAGAAAATTTAGATTTTTCAGAAATAGAGGTTTAGCGTTATGGACGGGACGATCGTATTTTTGAAGCTAGGAGGTTCGAGTAAACGCCAAATCGAAGACAAAGAATCAGACTACAGATCCCTCAGACGAATTGTTTGAAAAAAATTTTACCTATACGTGTGAAAGATTACGTAATTTATTTTTTTTTTAAAGAAGTTGTAAGTTTTTCCAGCAAAATGTTTTTCAATTCTTCGCCTGAAGGATCTGTAGTGTGACTTCTTGATCCTTTATTTGACGTTTAGCCGAACCTTTTAGCTTTAAAAATATCGCGTTGGGAGAACCTGACATGTTTTTAGGTGAGGAGAAAGGATTTGAGATAAAGAGTGCAGGGGGAAATTTCCGCTATCGAATACTCTTAAAAGTTTCTATTGTTTGGGTTGGGAACGAGAGGTCGCAAAAACAAATCTGTGGGCGAGTGAGCGCTTTTATTTAATCACGCGTGTAACCCGTATTTACTCTTAAATTTTTTAAAACATTAAAGCAAGTACGCCACTGATTTTCCCCTCTACTTAAGTTATATACTTATCTCGGTTCATCTCATACGAACGTAAGTTGGCTGTCTGTGTCGGCTAAGACAGGAAATGGATAGAACACAATGTCACACTTACGATCATAACCTCTGAAATACAGTAAGGATGGCTTAAAAATAAAAGCTGTTACTTCACACATTGTCAGATTACACAAGTTTTTCAGTCTGTAAGAGTTGCCATAATGATATTTTTAAAACTCGAACGTATGTAGGCCCTCCGGACATTTTATCTGACAACATCAAATGTATAAAAAAAAGTGAGTGTGTGCTTATGACCACACGACAGAAGTGAAAACTTGATAATATGCAAAACATACATAATTTATAATATTATTTTATTGTTATAACACGTAATAATAAAAACGTAATTCTTGAAACGATGCACTCCTTGTTAGACTGTAAACGTGGTCACCGACCCGATCGCGCTTGATGTCGAGTAGAGTCGAGTGACCCCGATTCAACGTCACCGACCCGAGCGTGACGGTTCACTTTCGTTCACTATTCAGAAAGAACGCAAAGTGCGCCTAAAGAGGTTTTCACTTCAAAAATGTCTGAATGAGTATCTAACCCATCCCTTGTAAAGCACTGCCTTTCGTTGGTTCACTATTTTACTCGATCTCGTCCGCTCCGCGTAACAGCTCTAGCGATCTAATTCACGTCCTTCTATCTTCGTTTTTTTATTTTATTTTACTATCTGTCTAATTAATTGCATCGGAAGCTAAAACCGTTTGGAAATTTATTATTACTATCTGTATCTGCCAGTGGCGTATATATACAAATTATATATACCTTCGAGACATCCCGGATTCACTATAATAGATATTCACTTGTTACATCACATCCATGTTGGTTTCTTCTGGAAGGAAATTTTTATGCCGGATTTCTCAAAGCAATGACAAAATAAAAAATTTATCAAAAAAACAAAAAATCCGACTGCGTAAAAATCGAACATATATACTTATATATATAAGAAAAGATTAAGTGTACGCCATGGGCACCGTGGAGTAACTGGAAAACTTGCCCGACGCGATTTGGGTGTTCCGGGTTCGATTCCCGGCGGTGCATTTAAATTTTATGTAGCCTTTCTACAATAATTAATTAGGGCATGTTATGGCGATTAATATCGTCTGATGTCCTTATGTTAATTTCACTAAAATAGTGAATTTGTACAGTATAGGAAGTAATAACAATATTGATTGTTAATCTAATTGTTAACTAAATAAGATACTGTAAGTAATTTTCTCGCAAATAATTGAAAATAAAAGATGGAAACAAGATCAAATGATAACACGCAGTCGGAGGCATAGTAGTAACAAATTGAAGAGAAACCTGATGTTTCTACTATGCCTCCGACTGCATGTTATCATTTGATCTTGTTTCCATCTTTTATGTTCGATTTTTACGCAGTCGGGTTTTTTGTTTTTTTTAATAAATTTTGTATTTCCTTCCTTTTAGTTGAATCTACTCATCAAGCCTTTTCATTTGATACCCCACACACAAGGTTTTACCGATTTTTTGCGTACTGACAAAATGGCGTCTAGCGCCCGCCATATTGAATTTACCGTGACGTCATGTACCCTATTTGAAATGTCAACGAAACCTTTCTTTTGTTTTGATTTTGGTACCTACCTATCATCAATGTAGGGAAAATTACTTTTGTATTCTGACAAAATGGCGTCTAGCATCTGCCATATTGAATTTTCCGTGACGTCATATACACTATGTCACTCTCGGGATTCAGACGAATCTAATGACACCTCATTTTTCAAAATCCGTCAGGCCACAGAGCGTGATAAAGAAATATACATACATACACTCGAAAAACATTACCCTCCTTCTGGGGCAGTCGGGTAAAACAGTAAGTTCCCGATATTTTCAAGACCGCCGGATAGTTGTCCGGGCGCCAAAATTTGGGAGCGGCATTTTGGCTGTAAGTGTGAGAAAAATATTGATGTGTTAAATACGCAATTAATAGAAAATTTACAAAACTTACAAAAATCTAGTAAATTTTTATAATTTCGAAAAAGACATTAAAATTTAAATAAAATGATTTGATTTTTATTGAAAATAAAAAATATGTACCTTTATTTAAAATATATTCTTAAGGGGCGGCAATTTGTCTTTTTGTCCGGGGCGACATAATCGCTACAGCGGGCGCTGTGTGTAGGCATACAGTGTGTCCCATAACATATATGAACTATAGAGCAGGTGGTTATAGTATACATGTAACAATAAGGCATTTGACACAAACTTGCTATAATAAAATGTTCTCGTTTGGGAAATACAGGGTACGAAATGTTATAATTACCACAAAACACCAAACCATAACAAACACTCTCGACGTACGTTTCGCCAACCAAGTTGGCATCATCAGGAGATGATTAATCTCCTAATGATGCCAACTTGGTTGGCGAAACGTACGTCGAGAGTGTTTGTTATGGTTTGGTGTTTTGTGGTAATTATAACATTTCGTATCTTTACACCAAAGGTTCCACCATTTTTTATTGAAATACAGGGTGCGTAAAGATAAAATAAGCCATATTTTCAAAATCATTTGACATACAGCTGCTTGAAATTCGGTATGAAATATAAATTTAAATATGAAAAACAGGACATTTTTATGCAAAAAAGGTATATACTTCAATCACTTCGATATCTCTAACCGTTTTCGAAATAATTGGGGTTAAAAGTTGCGCGGCACAGTAAAACACGTTCTTAAAAAACGCGTTTGTTTTACTGTTCCGCGCAACTTTTAACCCCAATTATCTCGAAAACGGTTAGAGATATCGAAGTGAATGAAATAAGGATCTCATAACACTATTGCATTTTCATAATAATTACTTTAAGCTCAATTGACCGCCCCAAAGCTTTTAGTTTCTAGATGTATGAAAATTATTTTTTATTTGTTATTACATTTCTAATAAAAGATTTTCTTATAATTTTTTTTAAATTTTTTTCAGTAAAATTTTTATAACACTGAAGCCCGATTGCATCGCTTTTACACTGACCCAAAAAAGTACATTATATTAACAGAAATCTTACGTTTTACAGGCAAGTAGACTAATTATGAAACAGTACTAGACCCGCATCAACCTGGTAGCTGGTGGAACGTAATTGTGGTTTGACTCTGCGACATTTTAACGACTACAGAAAAATAATGTCCGCTACTTTACTAGAGACTATATACAGAGATATGGCAGGTTGAATTACTGTTGAGATGAGATTTTTTCGCTACCAAGACGATAACGAGAAAAGCCGAGACGAGATGCGGCAACACTACTCGTATGGTAGACGGTACAAAACTATTGGTGACCACTGCTCTAAAAGATACTCACCTATCTTGAACAAAATAATTGACATGCCAGTTTAAAATTAATATTAATTAGAAAAACACTTGTTTATAGTAAAAAAAACTTTCACAGTTAAGCTAAGCAATTAGAAAAGTAAACAGATTATTAGAGGGTTCAAAAATACATTTTAAGACGCATTATAAAAAATCTAACGCATTAAATTTTGGGATTATGTCAGCCTACCAGCATCCTTTTATAGTCAGAAAAACATACACCTAATTGGTTCAACTGTTCAAGTTAAAAAAAAGAAGCCTCAACGTAATTATACTTCAATTGATTACCGGATATGAGTGAAACAGAAAGATCATGAAAGATGGTTTAAAAGCGGGTGAAGTTACTATACTCCTTTTATATCGACTGAACACGAAATACTGGTTTAATTTGATTACTGAAATCATACTATATAAAGACTAACTAAAACCGTAAAGTCAGCAGTGTGACGAAAGCGAAGTTTTTGCAGTGGTTAAAAGTTAAACGTAACAAGGTTCCATATTATAAAGAAGAGTCTAGCCGTCAGACTATGAGGAGCAAGATGCACAAAGTACTGTTACAAAACTGTTTTCTGAGTTGGCGGAATAAATATTTATTTACAATAATTAAAAACACAATAATAATGAACGGCAACAACGAAAAGTCAATTCTAACAATCAACACAAGTAAACAATAACTAAACAGTAATTACAAAGCAAAACAAAACAACTATATACAATAATTCGTAATTATTACCACTACACTGGTATTTATTTATCAATTTGGTTATTTATATCACGGCACTATTTATTTTACTGCTCCAACGTAGACTTGAATGCGTGGCTCACCGTTGACTGACCTTCATTCACTCGTACTGGCTGTTTATATACGCTGCGTGGCGTAAGCCTAGTGTGTTCTCGCTTTCTCTAGAACTTTCGCGCAGGTACCAGTTGTTCAGTAAGCAGACCCCCGTTTCTCAGAACTCTTGCCTGCCGTTTATATACAGGATGATCCGTAACAGCACCTTTTGCATAACAGTCAGGTTAACATACTATACTTGGTATACCATAAAAACAGCTAGATATCAAACAGTTTCCATAGCCGACCTGGTAGCGCGTCTACTTCGTATGCAGAAGGTCACTGGTTGGATTCCGGTTGGCACTATGTTACATTTTTTTTTGTTACAACTATTCCGTATTCCACTTGATATTTTTTCTATATTTTTTTATTGTTTCTATTTAATTATTTTTTCATCATATCACTTAGCGAGATGTGCACTTTTGGCTTTGCCACGATTGCAGGTAACGAATTTCTCGCGGTAGGCGGGGGATGTTGGTGCGATGGCGTTTTTCGCGAGACGAAGATCCAGAATTTATTCCAAGACAGATCACGTGCTCCTCGTGAGACTTAAAAGGGGATTCACAACACAACAAAAGAATCCATGGTTATATTCCACTAACTTCCAGTTACCAATTTATTTTCGGTATATTAGACATTATTTTAATCAAAATTTAAATGAATGAACGGATTATAACTTACAGACGTTATAAGATTTCAAAAGACACTCTGTACGTAGAATATAGATATAAAAAACCACGACTGGGAAGATCACAGCTTCTTTAATGTATCACCTATCTGATCAAAGCAAAGAGATTATTTTTCAAAGTTGGTAACAGTGCGATCGCCATTTTATTACATTCAGACAAAATAAATTATTTAAAAATAAAATCTAACAGAGTATCCTATAGGTACTACTCATATTCGATTTTTCATTTTTATAGCGTGATATGCCGATAAATAATAACCATGCAGATCTTTTTATCGCCGTATCACGCTACAAGAATGAAAAAATCGGCCAAATGCGAGTGGAGTCAGACTCGCGGATCGAGGGTTCCGTACAATAATAAAAACAAAGAGTTAGGTAGGGCTAAAAAATTAAGAGATTTGTTTTTAAAAAGTTTTTTTACTTATATAAAATATACATTTACAAAAATTGTATATACCAAATTGTTTAAAATGACTTGAAGCGTCGAGATTTCTTGGTCCGACGCCTAGATCCCGCCATCCGACTGACGTCAATAGTGTATATGTGCCTATACTATGTATGGGTAAATACACTAATAATTATTTGTGTTGGACAAATCTCTAAGGCGAATCACCTTAAGATCATGCTCCAGTATATGAAAGTGTATTTTTATAAAAGATTACATAAGTAAATAAAAAAAGGCACAACATGTACCTATTAAGCAATTTCTCACATGATTCTGTCAAAGACCGTTATTCAAGTTCGACATCCAAGAGGAGACAGGTAGACATACAAGAGAACGAGATGGAAATCTGTCCGGAACGCCCATCTGCCGGCCGCAACATCCTCGTGGAGGTCATTCGTGATTGCCAATTTCCGGTTGGCCGACGTTAGCTTGATGTACTTATCCAGGTATGCCTGCGTGTTAGATCACAAAACCAGTAGACGAGCTACATTGGGTTTCTAACCAATATATTTTGTAATAGACTCGTTTTCCCTATACAGGTGTTTAAAAAAACATGTGCCATCGCTTGCGAGGTGATTCCTTAACCAAAAATTGGACAAGTAGTTCCTATCAACATTGTTCCCCAGATGCTTTGTTTCAAAGATACAGGGTGTTAAATTTTTTTAATTTTTTCGGTTTATTATTGATGTCTACATAAATAAAATTATAGTAAATGTGGAGAATGGCCACCAACAGCTTCATAACAAACATTCAACCTTCTACCTAAAGATCTTTTTACTCTGACTCCAAACAAGAGAAGAACTTTTAGAACGAATTGAAATGGAGTTTATCAGAGTTCGGCAAAATCCTCGTATTTGGGTCAGAGCGTTGAGTGAAGGAATCCTTCAGTCAAAGGTCAGAGTGAGAAGATCTTTACCTAGAAGGCTGAATGCTTGTAGTGAAGCTGATGGTGGCCATTTTCAGCATTTACTGTAATTTTATTTAGGTAGATATCAATAATAAAGCGACAAAATTTAAAAAAATGAAACGATGTTGTAAGGAACTACGTGTCTTATTTTTGGCGAAGGAATCGCCCCACAAGCGATGGCACATAGTTTTTTAAACACCCTGTATATGCAGGCGTATATTTATGTAGGGGCTGAAGCCTCTGTAATAAAAATATGCCTCAGGCCTCTGTAAGTCGAAATGGTAACTGTTAAAATCTCTGTATCTCGAAATCCTCGATAAGTCGAAAACTACATACCTCAAATATGTCTGTAATTATTATATTTAATGGGTGGCTGAACTCACCCCTAATACCTAAGTCCAAAAGACTAAAAAAAAATTAGCATTCCTCTTTAAGTTCGAGTTATAGAATTTCTACTGTATACCTGGGAAAATAAAAATATGAAAAATTCGACTTTTGCCCTACGGCTACAGAAATATTATGAAGAAAACATAATAAATCAAACGTAAATTTTTTGAACGCTCAGTATAAAATATTGTAGGTACAAAAACGCATAATATAACATGTAATTATCGTATATAAATTAAATTAATGTACCCGTTTACTTCTGTCTTGAATGAGATTTTAGATAAAACGGAATGTGTTTAAAAAGTTTTAAATGTGTCTCATATTAATAATAATTCCACAATTACACGCGTACATATTAAGTATAATTAAGTACCTGGGCGACCGACGGACTGCTGCTGCACAGTGCACATATTCTATACTCCTGACTTCCAGATTACGCTAAGACAATATTTTTCTCGTTTACATTCACCAGAAATATCGAAACGATAACGAACAATTTTTCTCGTTTCCAGCAGGGCAGTTCCACATTTTTTTTAGGTTTGGAATCTACGTTAAAAATAGATAATAAAACAATTTCTTTGCGAATTTTTCCGAAGCTTATTCTACAATAAAAAATTACCAAAAGTGCGTATTTTTCAATGTAATTTTAAACATAGAAATAAACCGCCACGGAATACGCCATTCACAGCCATCCTTTTTTGATTGGCTGCTGTAGTTGAATCACGCCTACTGATACAATCATACATTTATAGATAAAGAGAGAATATAGTACACTGATTTGTTTATGTACAGTTGACCGGCCGGCAGTTAGAACTTAGATTAGGTTCTTCACGAGTTACGACTGACGAGGAATTATTCCTCTCTTTACATAGACATATCTATCTTTATCTATGCGTAGACGTACGTCTGGCTTTATTGGTCTGGCTTTTACGTCATCACTATATGACGACTAACACATTTTTTTTAATTCTTGTTTGCAATTAAGAGGAAGGATATAAGAAGTTAAGAGCTTCATCTACAAACAAGTTGGTTTGCATTGTTTATGTATGAGGAATAACATACACTGTTCAAAATTATCAAATTTTGATACGCGGAACGACCCTATAAATTTAAGTAAAATATTGTTTTGAAAATGTTTACTAGTGTGGCCGCAAATATGAGATATTCCTCATTCAGGACGGGCATACCTCGAGACGAAGTCGTAAAATCGCCCTTAGCTCAAAGTGGCCCGCCAATGCCCGGTAAAAACAAGCCGTGAGGTGGGTCGTTTGTTAGGACTAAAGTGCGACCCTTGAGGTCCACACGACGAACTTCCCAGTTTGATAAATATTTAATAATAATAATTAAATTAGATATTACACAGAAAAGTAATCATTTTAATCATTAAAACATAATTATTATTTATTTTTAACAATAATTAAAAAAAAAACGGCTGAACCGATTTTTATAAAATTTATGTCGGATCAAAATGTCGTTAACACGCCTCGATTGACACCCTTACGAAGTCGATATATTTTTTTATTCGCGAGATATTGTATAAAATCTACTTTTTTGGAGGTTATTTGGTTAAGAAAAAAGAACGGCTGAACCGATTTTGAAAAAATTTCTTTCAGATCATATTTACGTTAATACGCGTCGATTGGCACCTCAACGTAGTCGATATCATTTTTCATTCTCGAGATTTCGTCTTAGAAAGAAATGGACACATACGTACGTACGTACGTACACACACACACACACACACAGACATCTTTCTAAAAGTAGTGTAAAAATAGTGTAGTGACCTTGAAATATAAAAAAAATTTTTCCTTTTTGATTTCGATTTTCGGACCCATTACAATAACTTCCAATGGGAAGTTAATAAGAGAATGTTTTTCTTGAAAATTTTGATTAAATTTTACATATAAATATTACTCCCTTATTAGCCCAGTAAAATTAGACTTCGACTTCGAAAAAATTCCAACCAAGTTGGATTTTTGTGGAGAGCTTTATTTTGACGCCCTAAGCAAATCCCGAAAAGCACCTTTAATTTGAACTGTGGGTTTTTTAGGTGGTGAAAGGGGATAAATTCTAGTTTTTTGCAAATATCTCGAAAATTATTATAATGCTATTAAAAAATATTTCAAACAAAAAATGTTTGAGTAAAATTGTCTTCATTTTTTGTCCCAAACATTTTTTGATAAAACTTGCCGTTAAGCCAGAAATTAAACTTCTTATTGTTGACAATAGTCACTGTTAAAATTACGTAGCACTTTTTGAAATTTTGTATATACAAAATTTCAAAAAGTGCTACGAAGTACTCTAGTAAGAAGAGTGTTCAAGAAATATTAAATTCCCATACAATGATTATAGACCTATTCGTGGGCTATAGAACTGCATCGAAAAATTTGGAAAATCTGATTGCGGTTCTGAACTGGTTCTGACAGTTCTAAAGCATTTGTTGGCAAATAAAATAGTTCACTTCAAATTGTCCGAAGACTTCTAGAAATTACCAACGAACACCTACTGTATATAAGACTCCTCCATGGGAAAGTAAAGTTGTATGGGATCGTTTATTATTATTTTTTAATTTTAAGGTCATTTTGAAACAATAACCTGAAGAAAAATAAATAACGACAGTTGCAAGGCATGAGCTTCTCTCTGAGTCTGTTTAAATTACTAAACGCCATGACATCCGGCTGGTAATGAATCTTAAGTATCAATAGATATTTTATACGATGTACATTCGTTGTTTATCAGCACGTCATTAATTACCTGTGGCCATAATAGTAGACATAATATATCGATCTTCTATATTATACGTTAGAATTAGAAACAAATACAACACAATAGTGCGTTCTAGATTTATAAAAAGTCATATTTATTCGTCCTTTTTCTTAACCGTCAATAGAAACCCTATCCTGAAAATATGTGACCTGAAGTGTTATTCAGACTGAAAGTTGCGAGAGTTCAAAAATGCGCCAAATCGCTTCGAGAAAAGGTAGGCTAGGGCTAGGCAGTGCTCGACTTGGCGGGTGCACTTATATCGTGCACCCAGATAATATACAGTGTGGAAGTTTAGTGTGGAACAATCCATATATAAAAATTCCAGAACCACTACGGTCAAAATCATCGGACACGTAAACCTTATTTTTAACGCACATTTTTTTGATAGCAGTCTTTTTTACCCCCACCCCTTTCCAGTATGACGTCATCGCTTTTTGAAGTGAAAACTTCCTTAGGCGCGTTATAGGCACTCTTTGCCTGGGTAGTTAAAAACAGTGAAGTGTTCGCAAAAATGTGACGCGGCATAAAAACGGCAAGCTAGGCAGTTCTATCAATAGCTCAGTTAGTAGCGCATTCGCGTTGTATGCATAGGGAACTCGGTTCGAGACCTGATGGCAGCATAGAATTTTTGGCATTTTTTTACTAAATTCTACATGATATTTATTTATATATTTTTTATTTTTGTTATATTCTTTCTTTGACCATAATTATATTTTTTTTTAAACCAAGTGGAATTAATTAAAAATAGAATTTTAGTATTTTATAGTAATAAATTATTTTTAGTTCATAAATGCGCTACAATAGATAACACCAAAAATTAGAAAATCTGAAGTTTTCACTTCTGTCGTGTGGTCAAAAGCACACACGCATTTTTTTTTTTAATGGCACACCCAATTTTTTGCAGATTTGGATAGATTATTAAATTCTGATTTTGCCATTATTTGACATTTGCACTGACATTTCCCGCGATATGAATTATTAAAAGTGAACAAAAATTAGATATAGCTACTGAATTTTCAGCAGTTTATTTAAAATGGTCAACGGCTGCACGGGTTGCCAAATAAATATCAGTTCAAAAAACTAATTCATATAGAATCACACAATTAATTAGTCTAAAAAATGGCAAGCTGCCCTTTGAATCAAACCGTCGTGGGTTCGAATGGATGTTTTGTTTTGTGTTTAATTTAATTTGATGTGATAAGACGATAATGACCTTAGTTGTCGAGCGTCTATAATCTACAATAAATAAATGAAAAATGGATATTCAAATTATTATCTAAAATAAAATCGTCATATATATTCTTTATTTTATTTATTGTAGATTATAGACGTTCGACAACTTAGCTCATTAGCGTCTTAATTACATCAAATAACATCATCAATTAAAACTAATTGACCCATGAGCGAGGTAGGATTCGAACCAACGACAGCTTGATCCAAAGGTCAAAACGCTGACCATTACACTGCAAGTTGTCCTCGTCGTACCTATTCTTTATTGGAAAAAAAATTATTCTTGATGACGCACAAGTCAAATTAAAACGATCCTATTCAATTTGAAAACTAAAATCAGCCAACAGGTCTCCTCTAAAATATTTGATAATATGTTTCTAAGAATCTGCAACACGCACTGACCAAAACCTGAGAATCAAAGAAGAATATTGTGGTTTGGCCAGGTAACCCCAATGCCTGTATAGAAGACATAAACAACAGCTTCATGCAATAGGTTTGGTGGCAATGTTGCTCCCATTATATAAAAAGGACTATACTGCAACCCGTGGGGGCAGAACCTTATGTTCAGAAAGGTGGGCACACGGATTCTATTTTCTAAGAATTAATATTAACTGACGAGACAGCCATAGAAAGCCATACGTCTTCTGATAGGTACAGCGTTTTAAGAGAGTCAAACACCTCATTTATGATTATCGGCCTTGTTTTTGAGAGTCAAGACAGGGTGACCACTTTTTCTCCAAAACAAATTTCCCTGACTTTTCCCGGTTTTCTAGATGATTTTTTTAGTTTTTGCCTGACTTCAAGTACATAATTAGCATTTATTTATTTATTGTGGATTATGGACGCGTCGACAACTTAGGTCATTAGCGTCTTAAATACAACAAATATCATAATATATAACTTAAAAACTAAATAACATCACAAAACATCCATGAGCAGAGGTGGGATTCGAACCCACGACAGTCTGATTCAGAGGCCGCGACGCTACCAACTGAGCCATACTGTCCTCACGTAATTAGCAACGACAAAATAATATAGAAATAAACTATTTATATTATGAAGTATTAGAAATACCTTGTATTATGTCCGTCTTGTGACTTCTTGTGAATTTACACTACGCGTTTCAGCAACGAGTTGCCATCGTCAGGTGTGGTAATTATTTTTAAAAAACACACATTGAGTATTCGTAACACTATATAATATTATGATGCTAAGCACTGTGTATCAAACTATTTATCCATGAATAGCAAAGGAACCTTTTGTGTGAAGATACAAAATATTAAAAACAACCACAAAACACCAAAACGTTTAATAATATTCCCGATATACGTTTCGCCAACTATGTTGGTATCGTCAAGAGATGATTAAAAGTTTTTAATCATCTGGCAACAGAGGCTCGCACCAGGAGCGAAAACCTTGGAGGGCGCAAAAGCAGAATCTTGTTGTCGGCGCCGATGACCCTATAGCTACGACACTGGAATTGGTAATAGGTCTTAAAATAACCCTAAGTGTTGGCGACCTTAAAAAAAAATATCGAGTTGCTCAAGGCGTTACTGGTTTCGACTGTATAATTTTGAGTAATGAACGTTCTTAAAATGCAAATATATCTTAGAAGATGCATATTTTGGTATTTATGAATGATTCTGTCTACCTGTTAGAATGTATTTTGCATTATTCTCAGTATTCAATTATTTTATTTCTTTCTTATTGTATAATATTATGCTAATAATATTTTAACATATTGCGTGCTTTCAGAAGATTTTTGTCTATAAAAACCTTCACTTATATTTTCTATACCAATTTTAAAACAATAAAAAACTCGGGTCGCAGTGCCAAACCCTGCCGACAATATAGTGTATTTGCTAATACAGGCATTGTGGCATTATTATGTGAACTTAAGTTTGTTTTTTGACAAAATAAAAAATTTAACCCCTTAATACATCCCTTAAAATAATTAAATTTGTCTAAATTTCAATATTAGACATGGATTTTATCAGTACACGCAATTAAATACACCCTTCCATAAGTAAATTCGTATCAACAAACTAGTGTTTTCATAAAATTTGAAAGTCCGGTCCTGTCGGGCCGATTTTATTAAAATTTTGGCAGCACATTTTAATCTTTACTAAAGAGTTAAATTTCAATTTTGAAACGATTCTGACAAATACATACATATATATAAACATTTTTAAAAATGGTGTCAAAGTGTTCAGGAGGCTATGAACCGTCGAGAAATTTTGGTCCGACCCCTAGGTCCCGCCATCCGACCGACGCCAATAGTGTATGTGCCATATTCTATGGCAAATACACTAACAATAAAAATTTAATATTCAGTCATCTTCAACTTTTAACACGAAATTCAATAGATTTTGTGGGAAAAGAATAAATTATTCAAGACAATTATCTTCAGTGGGCGGATTACAGACAAACGTGATTTTTGGGTTAAAATATGAATACAAAATTTTTAAGGTACAAAAACCTATTTCAAGGACATTACAAAGGCCGCTTGCACCCAGCAGCTGTCATCCAAAGTGTGAGACATGTTTTTTGCACTTTCACGAAAATTCGTTTCAATAAATTGTTTTTATTTGTTCACCTACAGATACAATTATCTGGACTTAATACCAATTCATATTTTTAATTTATTGTTCATGTCTAAAGGTGCATTTTCATGTGACGCTAGACGCTGGCGTCTAGCGTCAAATGTGGTCACGTGACATAAACGCCATCTTGAAAAACTGTAGCGTCAAGTTCCAGCGTCAAATTTTAGCGTCAACAGACAGCAAGGTTTTGACAGTTGTAAACTTGTAAAGAGAGCGTCAAATAAAGACATCCATAAAATCAAAACCGTGGTGAATTTGTTATAATAATTAATAAATAAGCTCTTTGTAAATTTATTAACAGAAAAGACGTCTGAATACGATTATCAAAAATGAAATTCCCATATTTTTGACTTAAATAACCGGCGAAAGTACACGAATTATAAGGAATAAAAATTAAAAATATAACTATGCTTACTTTTTTATAGGTAATTATATGCACTACCAGAATATGAGAAAAAAATAAATTGTATCTTGAGAAATTTTAATGTTTTTAGTATTCAATAAAAAAAAATTGTTTTGTTCTAAGTGAGACGGGAATTTTAATTAACCATCGAAAAACCATCAGGTGATAGTATTTTCCTTAATAAATAGGTACTTTCGAAGTAATAAAATCAATGGGTTAAATTCGTAGAATCAACCCCCTAGTAGCAACATAAAGCAATTCTTTAGCAAGCCTGTGTGTTGATACTTGATGCACAACTCAGTACCTAGCTGTAGAAAACTCGTATCATTAATGACCAGAGACAACTAATGACACCAGCGTAAAAGCTAAACAATGTTTAGCTTTGACGCTACATTTTTTTCAATATGGCGTTTATGTCACGTGACCACATTTGACGCTAGAAGCCAGCGTCGAGCGTCACATGAAAATGCACCTTTAGATTACAATCTGCGAATACACCTCTTTTTTACCTGGATTGCGCGCGCATACAGCGTGTTCACATCCGGTAACTACTGATAACAAAAAATATTCGATAATTTTATCCACGAATAATATATTAGTATCGAAATCGAATGTTCTCGAACCCAAAGAAAAGACATTTTGGATTCTATTTCGTATTAGATTTCAGCTACAACACTGCATACATTTTATGTAATAGGTAATGTATAATATATTATGATATTATTATGATATATATTATATACTTATATGTACATATTCTCATTCTGACGCAATTCATTCATTATCTCACCACATTCTCAAGTCGCAATGGTTTACCTTGGCTGAACACACACACACATATACACTTGTATGTCCGTCAAACGACAGCCGACCCCCTCTTGCTGCCCCCTCGTATTTTGCACTTAATTCATTAACCTTTGTTCATTCTTACTTTACGTTCCGCCTTGTTTAAGGTTGACAGGTAGAAGTTGATCACAAATGTTTGTGAAAAATGCCTGTCTTTATTTCGTGTATGTCTAGACGTTTTATAGACATTTCATGAAACGTGCAGTTATAAATAATATACAAATACGCTGCTGGTAACCTCATTTTTTGAACTATATTTTATGTAACATTGTATAAAAAAATATTAGAAAAAAAACTTTTTAAAGACAAGCTTTTATTGAAATGAACTAAAAGGGAAAAATAGTTTTTAATAATTTAGGTTCATAATTATAAAAGCGTGCGCCGTGACTAATAAACTATCATAGAGTTTACAACCCAAGCTTTTATAATTATGAACCTAAATTATTAAAAGTTATTTTTTCCTTTTTAGTTCATTTCAATAAAAGCTTGTCTTTATTAATTTTTTTTTTACTAATATTTTATCTTGTTCTTTTCGGTCTTCCAAAATTTTCGGCCACCATTTTGGATTTATATTGACGTTACACTGCTTATTGTATTCTACTAGTCATACCCTTTCATATGATACCCATATCAAGAAGGTTGTAAAGAAATAGGTATTCCGCCATTTTGTGTCGGCCGCCATATTGAATTTAGAATTACGTCACACAGCTTATTGTATTCTACTTGTCATACCCTTTTATTTGATACCAATTTCGAGTGGGTTGTAAAGAATAAGGTAATCCGCCATTTTGTGGTGGCCGCCATATTGGATCTACCATAATTTTAAATATACTATATTGTATTGCCTTCAGAACCAAAAGTGAATTTTTTAATCTGCAGGGTTTGGTTAAACGCATTGTTGTTATTATTGTTAATAAAAAATGGTCAAAAATATTTTAATGAATGTTTCAAAATTCAAATTTTAACTCATGAATATGTAGGTACCGCCAATAAAAAAATAGTCAATTAAATAATTTAATAAGATAAAATTTTTCATTAATCTAATCAGAATAAGAAAACAAAACACATACTTATGTATAAATTTCACTTTTATATGCATGTATATGTCAATTATTATTGCATATTACATGGTAAGACTTTTAAGCGGTATCATATATAATATTTTATTAATATATTTGTGATCAAATTACAAAGCAGCTTATGTCGATTTTTTAATATTTTTAGGGTTCTGTACCTCAAAAGGAAAAAAAACGGAACCCTTATGTCTGTATGTCTGACATAGGCGAATTTCTTTGGACTAATAGTCCAAGAGTTCGAAGTCAAAAATTGCAAGATTTTTGTAAAGGCTAATATTTTGAGATTGAGAAAACTCATTAGCTAGTATTTAGGGTGTAGATAAATATAAGTAGGTAGGTACTAGAGTCAGCGATCGGGATGCTTTAAAAGGTGTAAAAAAAACTATAAGTGTTTAAAAAAGCTGAAATGCACAGGGTTAATTTATTGAATATAATATATAAAAAAAGCCATAAAATATAAAATTAATTATAAGAATGAGCCATGACTACATCAATAATTTATTGATTTATTTAGGGCTGCTATGGTAATTCGCGTCACCACATTTTTGTCAAGAAATTTTGTGGCACAAAATTGTCACACATTTTTTGTAACGAAATCGTTTCATCAGTAGCCAGCTTTGCCATCATTTTACCCTTCAAATCGTCGAGGCAGTGCCGCCTAAGCAGTTTTACTTCAAAAACAGTTATACCTCATTTTAATAGAACTGGATAGAGCCGACCTAGTCTCACTTGATTTTGTTTAACTTTTTATATATTTTTATAAGATATACATATAAGCAATTAACATATAATAACTGAATTTAACATTTTTGCTCCCCATACCAAAATAAAATTTTATTTTTTTGCCCTGACTTATACCCTTGCACGAATTGTAATTAAAAATCCATTTGAAGATAAAAATATGAAAATTTTGACATGCGTGGTTTTGCCTTTTGGCCATACATAGACATATAAATATGTTTTTACGTTAATTATCACAATTGGTAAAAAGATATTTCTTTTAAATACTGTTCATTGAGATCTATAAGACACTAGTAAATATTATAATTAAGAAATATGTAAACAATTTATTATATAAAAATATGCTTCACACATGCAAACATTCGTACTATGTACGAAATTAAAATTAGGTACGATACACTAGGGCCGTTAAAATATTTCATGAACATTCGATACCCACAAATACACTCTTCCATCTCAAATCCTTTCACCTCGCCTAAAAACCGTCCTGACTCACCTGACGCTATTTTTAAAGCTAAAGGGTTCAAGGTAAAAGTCAGATGAAGGACCAAGAATCACAGTACATATCCTTCAGACGAAAAATTGAAAAAAAATCCTGAAAAAACTTAGATAACTTAAAAACATATTATGTAATCTTACACACGTAGCCAAAACTGTTTTCAAAAAATCGCCTGTAGGATCTGTAGTGTGATTCTTGGTCTTTCATTTGGCGTTTACCCGAACCTTTAAAAATAGTGTCGGGAGAGCCATAACCGTTTTAGACGAGGGGAAAGGATTTGAGATGAAGAGTGCAGGGGGCATTTGTAGGTATCGAATGCTCGAAGTTCAATTTAGCGGTCTCGTATTATAATAGACGCATAAATTCACAAATCATAATTTTTCTAAGATACCTTTACGGTTTATACCTACATTTATATTTTATTTTTAGGATTTCGTACCAAATTGATAAAAAGCAGGACCCATATGGTGAGACTTCATTGTCTGTCTGTACGTTTCAATAATTGTCAAGATTATCTGGGCCTAGTACTAAATAATATTTTTAATTTATTATTAATAACCGACTTAAAAAACAGAGGTTATCAATTCGACATGCATTTTTTTTAATAATAGGTACATTGGAAATCAAATAAATTTTTTTCTCCAGCTCTCAGATGAGAATGTGAGAGCTGGGCTTTTGACGAGCCATGGAAATCAGAGAAATAACGTTATCCCTACTAGCTCGACTACTTATTTTCAAACTATGAGATGAATTGAAATTTTTTTAGCAAACAATATTATTAACACAAATTTGTTAAATTGTTTATACGTGTAATTTACTTATAGAAAAAAGATATTACGGCCGTATTCATAGTTAACCCTTATGTAGTAAGGGACACTTACACATACCCTCAAATCGAATATGCGTTTCATAGTCAAAATTGACGTCTGTAAGGGCCCTTACATCACCCTCACCTTAAGGGTGGATAGTATGTCCCTTAAGTGTCGAAAAAGTAAAAACAGTAAAACACATGAAAAACACGCATTTATATCAAAAATGACAACTAAACACAATCGGTCTGCAGTATGACCAACTGTTCTAAAGGAAAAAATTCGACTGTTGACCAGTCTTATACTTCCCACCTAGTAAATATTTGCAAAAAATAAACACTCTTTGGTTATTCTTTGAAAAAAAGCATGGCCCTCTTTTTTGTTTAGTGATCTACTGATGGCTAGCTTAATATAGCAAAAATCATGGCTACCTTGATTTACGTACAATTTTTCTTTTTAGTAAAATAATTTTTTTCTCGAAAACTATACATTTTAGAGAAAAAAAATATTTACATTTTTTTCATATTATAACATCTAGAATGAATTCTAGATGTTATAATATGAAAAAATTCATTTATATTTTTTTTTACCTATGTTAATACGTGACATTGAGAACGTTTTTTTTAATATCTCAGGATCCACTGAACCGATTTGACTCAAAATCTAATCAGATCTAAGTTAAAGGCTGATAAATACAATAGAACAATCGGCATGGCCGTATGTTGTTCCGTTTTTACGATATCGAAGGCGAAAAATTAACCACATACACACACACACATACACCAACACATAGACACACACACACATACAGACATAAGTCAGAAAATGATCTTAAACGATTGCTAGGGTCTCAAAACGAGAAGATCTGTTAAAATATCGAAAAAAAATTTTCGGACTAAATCCATTACTTCCCTACCATAGTAGAGGTGGGAAGTAAAAATCATGGTGGTTTACTATAATTCTTCCCTCACTCAAGGAAATGACTATGAAACGCTCCTTTGAATAAGGTGCCCTCAGCACTTAAGTGACCCTCAGCGAAGGGACCCTTATCACTTACCTTAAGGGTTAACTATGAATATGGGCATTAGTGTCGCGGTATCTACTCAGGAGACTTGATTGTGTAAATTGGTTAGAAAATTGTTTCAATTAAAATTAATTAATGTTTTCCATAACTTACTAAACAAAACTCACATGATTTAAACTGTGTAACAGTAAGGCGCGGTTAAATAAGCAAGATTTGAATATAAACTGGCTGGTTTCATGGACACCTCACGCGTCTAGCAAAGGGTTAACTACGTCTGAAGGTCGAATTCCCATTTAGCCCGTACCGTGGAGCGAAAGCTAACATTTTTACACAGGGCTTGAGAATGGCCGAGCGTGTAGCGATGCTGTTGTTTAGATGGCGTTGCTATGGGTTCCTCTATTACAAGTCTCCAGTTCCCGGGTTCTAGCCCGAGAGCTGGTAAAAATGTCAATTGGATTTTCAATTTATTATTAAAAAAAAAAAATAATGAATTGAAAATATGAATTGATGCAAGGCCCAAATAACCTTAGCTGTTGGTGGTTTTTAAAACACGCAACATTTTTACACCTCAAAACTTAGTTAAAGTATGAAAAATTTGACCGTAACATATATTCTGAAACATGAACCGCAGATATTTTTGTATGCTAACTGTCACATATACAAACATAATAATAAATAATAATGTGTGTAGTGGAAGGCACGTTTATAAAAAGAGATAGCGATTATGATAACACATGTCATGGGGCATGAAAAAGGATGTGACGTCACTCGTCCGCTCCGAACATAACCTTATTTACTATACTCTGCAGTCGTATAGCATACAGCATATTTATAATATTAGTGATATTACATTACACATAATATCCACATTTTGTTTTTTGTGTATAAATATATATCCATTAGCTGCCCTACTGTTTGTCATATCTATGGTCACAAAATCAAATGGCTTATATCTCTTTTTTCATCTCAGATATTTTATTTTTGACTAGTATTTACCCGCGGCTTAACTGGGGTTGACCCACTATATTAACTTCTCAAATCATATTTTTAATGTGTACACATATTTACTACCCAACCCCCCTCATTTTCTACTAGAGTGACTCGGTGAAATATCGCGAAGTGATGCAAAACTTAACTGTGAGCTGTATTGACCCTCCTTGGCCGTAACTTCTAAATAAAAAGTAATATGGACGTTTGTTCAGGTTCATTGTTCTATAAACATTCTTAATTTCAAAAATATGTGAGATTTTTTATTTTTGTGATATTTTTAAGGCACACAACTTAAAAAACGCGGATGTTTGACGACAATTGAAATCTCCCAAAACTTTTGTAAACTTACCATGCTTGTATTGAAAGATATGCTCTGATTTCAATGAGCACAAGCAAACGTCTGTAACTTTTCTAGTTTAGAAGTTGTATTCGTTTAAAGTTTTCAAAAAATCACAAAAAACCATTGAATGGTCGTATTTTCTAAACTAAAAGAGATACAGACGTAGACGCTAATGACCTCTGTTGTCGAGCGTCTATATTTCACAATTCATTCATTCGATACAGACGTTTGGCTCATTGAAATCAGCGCAATTTTTTCTATAAACATTCTCAATTTCAAAAATAGATGCAATATTTCGATTTTTGCGATTCACCTTAGAAAAACGAGTATTTTTGACGAAAATTGAAATCTCTCAGAAGTTTTTCAAACTTATCGTGCATGTAGAAAATGACATGCTGATTCCAATGAGCACAAGTAAACGTCTATATCTATTGGCAGACTTTCCATAAGGTCTACTAGGCTCAGGCCTATTTATTTATTTATTTATTAGTGTATTTGCCATAATATGGCACATACACTATTGGCGTCGGTCGGATGGCGGGACCTAGGGGTCGGATCAAAATTTCTCGACGTTTCATAGCCTCCTGAACAATTTGGCACCATTTTTGAAAATGTTTATATATATATGTATGTATATATTTATATATATATATATATATATATATTTATTTATTTATTTATATATATATTTATATATATATATATGTGTGTACACGATAACTCTCGACAGACTTAATCGATTGAAACGAAATTTGGTACACATATTGGGACCCATCACCGCAAGAAGCCTATTTAAAATGGGCCCGATCGGACCATTTTCAGGGTTGTATTTAGGGGTTCCAAAAAGTTTTTGGGCCCAAAAATACCGAAAAATTTGTCAGAATCGTTTCAAAATTGAAATGTAACTCTTTAGTAAAGATTAAAACGTGCTGCTAAAATTTTAATAAAATCGGCCCGACAGGACCGGACTTTCAAATTTTATGAAAACACTAGTTTGTTGATACGGATTTACTTATGGAAGGGTGTATTTAATGTGGTACAGAGGTTGCATTGATAATAATATTGAAATTAAGAAAAAAATATTATTTTAAGGGATGTATTAAGGGGTTAAATTTTTTATTTTGTCCAAAAGCAAACTTAAGTTCACGTATTAAAGCCACAAGGCCTGTATTAGCAAATACACTATATTGTCGGCAGGGTTTGGCACTGCGACCCGAGTTTTTGTAAATTATAGATGCGTCGACAACTTAGGTAAATATAGCGTCTTGATTATACTAAACAACAATTCACTTAAAACTAAATGACATCACAAAACATCCATGAACAGAGGCGGGATTCGAAACCAAGACAGTCTGATCGAGAGGCCGCGATGCTAACCACTGGACCACACTGTCCTCTGGCTCAGGCCTAGGGCGGCTAATATGCGTCCACGGTCGGCGACAGCGAGCGCCCGCTATCTGGCTAAGTCCCGTTTCACATGAGGCGTACCACGCGCCTACGTCCTACGCCGCGAGCAGGACGCAGAACCTCGACTTTCTTTACACATGGTGTAAGTGAAGCAGTATCAAAATGGACGCGCAGGTGGGTACCTCGGGCGTTGTTGCCGTAGCGCGCCGCCGCCACGTCTCATGTGAATTGACTCACTTGCCACCATGCCCTGACGCCTGGCGTACCTATGTCAGACGCGCGGGCCAGGCGTGAGCCCGCGCCGTAAATTTTGCGCGCGCTGAGAGAATCCCGCTTCAGGCCCGCATCTGAAAGGTTACGCTTGTTCAGTGCCAACCGAGGCTCAAGCGTAGGACGTAGGACGCATCATACGCCTCATGTGAAACGGGACTAAGCACATGCGAGGCGCGGCAGGGTGCACTCTATATATCTCAGTTCAATAAATAATGGAGCTGTGCAGACAAAAAGATAAAATATATTGCCATATAAAGTTAAATAATAATTCTGTAATATATTTATGTAAAAATAAAATCTCCTAACTCAGAAATAAAATATTTCTAGCGGGTTGAACGAACGTCGATTTTCGTACAACTTCACATTTTTACGCCGAAAAGTTCGCAGAAAAGGGAGGCCAAGACTGTATCTCTTCCGGTTTAGAACTTGTATGCGTTTAATTTCCCCAAAAAATATTTTAATTTCATTAAAAAACTGACATAAGCCACATTGTGTCTCCACTGTATATATTTGTGTGTTTCAGTATCTGCATTATTTTATACATATTTTGCTACTACGTAATAAACAATTAAGTAACAATCCTGCATAATTTTAAATGATAGAATAATTTAGTATTATAACATTAAACAGAAATTCAAGCTCAGATTGATCCTATTATTTATATAAGTATGTTTGAGAATTTTATTAATAATAAAAACAAAAAATAAATAATACTGTTTCAAAACATATCGAAAAACTCATAAATTAAAATAAAATAGACTGATTGAATTCAATGATCGTACAGAATACAGATTCTGATATATAGTTTGACAGCTAGAGGCGTTATAGACTGGATGTATTTGCATCGTTTTCTGTTAGATGTTGATAAAAAATAGGATCTTGACGAAAAGACAGACAGACGGACAACAAAGTGATCCTATAAAAGTCCCGCTTTTTTCATTCTGACCTACGGAACCCTAAAAAGGACAGAATATTCAGTGCAAAAAAAAATGCCGAGTGGAAGAAAAATGCACGGTTTATTATTTCAGAGAGTATTCGTAGGTATGCCTAATTTGAAAAGTATCTAAGAAACCATCATAAATGAAAAATATTCTCATATTCACATAAAAATAATTTCTAATAATTTTTTTGTAATATCTAACCATCAAACATTACATAATAAAAGTCGATCTTACATTAGATTTACTAATTATACGTAATAAATCCTCTTTAAAAAGATGTATTTTTTTCTGCCTATAGTCGATTGTTTGCCGTCCAATTTTTTTGCTGTAGATTGCCAAAAGTATAAGTTTGAGCACCCCTACCCTACGGCCTACAGCTATCCTGAAGTCATGTCTAAAACATGCTGATTCCCATAAGGACTTCAATATCGCCTTCCCTGGATTCAGAGGGTCAGGACTCCACTCAGCTTCTAGGACACCTTACATCGAGAGCGCCGCGGAAGATTTACAAGGGCGCTTAAGTATCTTATGCCCATATTCATAGTTAACCCTTAAGGGTCCCTTCGCTGGGGGTCACTTAAGTGCTGAAGGCAATTTATTCAAAGGAGCGTTTCATAGTCATTTTCTTGAGTGAGGGAAGAATTATAGTAAACCTCCATGATTTTTTCCTTTGGAACAGTTAGTCATACTGCAGACCGATTGTGTTTAGTGTCATTTTTGATATAAAGGCGTGTTTTTCATGTGTTTTACTGTTTTTACTTTTTCGACACTTAAGGGACATACTATCCACCCTTAAGGTGAGGGTGATGTAAGGGCCCTTACAGACGTCAATTTTGACTATGCGCATATTCGATTTGAGGGTATGAGTAAGTGTCCCTTACTACTTAAGGGTTAACTATGAATACGGCCGTTAAGAGTTAGGACGGCCCTGACTCTACTCAAAAATTTCTAGATACAGAGCGACTTGCAATTGCTATTTTTACGTTGTTTTGAAAAAAATTAAGCTTTTAACAAAATATTATTTCTACGTTCTATTTATTCTGTCTGAGGCTATCGGATAAAATGGCTTATGTCAGGTAGATTATAGACGCTCAACACCAGAGGTTATTAGCGTCCGATTTCTCGTAAGATTAATGAACCCTCACGTTGGCGCATGAAGTTCAATGGGTCTATGTTTCAAAGAGGCAGCATTACCTTGAAAGATTTTGTGAGCGGATGTGGGATTCGACCCCACGATAATCTGATCCAAAGGCCAGCACGCTACCACGTCGGTTTGTCTTTTCACCCCGCGTTGACCTAGAAAGCAGGTTTCATTGTTATGATATTTTAACTTTGCTTTCTTTTCTAAGATATCAAGCTCAACTTGAATTTCGATCTTGCCTGACGACAACAGGTTTACACACTATTCATTAAGAAGAGATTGTAAATTATAGACGCTCGACAGGTGAGATCAATTATCAAATTAATATAAAGAAATATTTTTACTCGCTGGGTATATTTCTAAGCTAAGCTTAATTATTTTAGTCATAAATAATGAACTGCCTGACGAAGAGACAGGCTTCAACACTAGTTTGACATAAGCTACTTGGCCTTGTGGTCATAGATATGTTGTTTCGTAATCAATGCGAGTTCAGTAATCTTATATACATTTTGAGGTCACGCTTCCGTTTGTGGTAAATCCTCATTACCTATAGCTCAATCGTCCACACGCATATGTATAATAAAAACAAGTCGATACCAAATTACGAATGTTTTTTAAGCCCAAAAATAAATTCTAAGGATTTATTCTAGATTAGAAACGCTCGACAACTAAGGTTATTAGCGTCTATAATTATATCAACATCGCACATCTGCAGCACACAATATCCATGAGCGGAGATGGGATTCGAACGCACGAAAGTTTCGTCCAAAGGCCCAGCACCCTATAACCTTTACATCATCGACTTATATACCTAGACGTGGCCTAGCAATATATCGTAGTAATTTTTAGGATTTACACGAGTGAGGAGTCCATGAAGAGTGATAAAACCAGAAAATGATTAAATTTAATTATCTCCTAATGATGCGAAGTTGTTTGGCGAAACGTACGTCGAGAATTTTTAAAATTTAAATGGTTATTTTTAACATTTTGTATGAGTGAGGAGGATAGAGTATTGTGGCCTATCTCCATTCTTTTCTTTACAACCGATTCGAAGAGATAGACATTGGCCTCACATTCATTCTATTTTTTTCTATCGGAGGAACACTTTTTAACCACTAGGGCACATCCAGTAGCATAAGTCGATGCTTTAGTTTTATACCAAGCTGTCCACGAAACTGTTTGCTGCCTCAGATGTTCGTGTGTGCTCGGCTTGACACGTGTGCGTCCGTTCTCAAATTTGGTAGAAACTTTATACACAGTAGAATAATGTCATGTCGTGGGTTACAGTACAATTTTTTTTTAAATTACGAACTCTTCTTACATAGCAGTCGACGTTTCGACAATTATATTGTCTTTTTGTCGAAACGTCGATTGCTATGTAAGAAGAGTTTGTAATTGAAAAAAAAAATTTGTACTGTAACCTACGACATTATTCTACATTATAACATAGTACATAACCGTAAGCAATTTATACACAGTGTAACCGTCTTAAATAGTTTGAAGTTTCTTTGCTAATAGATTTTATAAATAATTAACAAAATATTTATTTACTTACCTGCGACGCAAATAATTTATTTTCACTTCGAAACACAGATTAATTTTATTAGAAGATATTTTATATATTCATATCTTTTCAGCTCTTATAAATAAGGTTGAACTCAAAACTTCGTAAAAGATATTAAAAACTAAAAGTTCTTTTAGTGGACTTTACAAATTTCACAAAAAAATTTAATATGCGGGTTTTTAGTGGTCCCAGGACGAAATGTCCTTAATTCAGTTTGGAACATGCTAAAAAACTACGTTATTCTAGAGTCAACACTTTGAGGAATTCCAGGGCTTGAAAAACTCAATATTGAGGCATAAGGTATTGGAGCTTCCTTTCTAATCAGACATTAAACTTTTGGAAAGAAAGTATATATATTCTTTCTTTCCAAAAGTTTACTATCAGTTTTGCAACTATTATTAAATTCAATAATAAATTACTCAAAAATTTTTTATTTTTTCGTTACAAATTTTGTTTTATTTTCGCGTTTAGACTTTTAATAGCAATACTGTAAAAAAAGAATAGTGAAAAATCGACATAGTGCATCAAATGATTGTTTGCTTGGGGCGGTAAAAAGACAGAGCCGGCTTTGATTATTGGAAATTTAAAAACAAGTATGAAAACAAAATAAAACAATAAAACTGAAAAACAGAAACTACGTTTGTATTATTAGATAATATTACATTATAATATCTTGTGTATTTACAGTCGTTATGATACAAATTTAAGCATACAGACCTGAAAAAAGTCTGCAAGCAATGGTTTTTTTAAATATATGTATAATAGACCATGTTCACAGCTAGTATATATAATAATAATTATTAAATCTCAAATACATAAAAAAATTTAGTGTTTCGTTTTTAAAAGGCCATATTATAACTTTTTTAGGAGCTGAATTAATGCATGATAATAATTAATTTATTAATGTAATAAATATGATTTAACAATAGCTCTATCAAATGCCAGTATTACATATTGTGACATTTTTTTTACAATAATTAATTGTAATTATTTTTAATTTTAACTGTGTACATTCAAAACAAAATCCCATTTTCAAATCTACATACATTCATGAGCTGGGGGGGGGATTGCTAGTTTTGAAACGTCTTCCAAATTTCCAAACGAATTGACCGAAAATATTGATTTTTTAGTTAAATTTTAACACAAATTAAAATAAGAAATTTTCGTAACAATAAATATTAATTTATAATAATTATAATATATACAAATTAACTTGCATTAGTGAATTACAGTTTCCAGACAACTATGTTGCCATTAAGGTGACAAAGCTCTATTAGAGAGAGATTGTAGATTATAGACGCTCAACAGCTGAGGTCATCAAAACTGTAAAATAATAGTCAATCTACATTTTTCTTGAAACACGTTGCATAAAACTTTGAGTAAAACAAAAAAATGTGATAAAAATGTAAACAACTTATTAAAAATAAAATGCTTTTGCGATGTGTTAAAAATGTGAGAACTCTAAAACAATTAATAAAATTGTATATAAATGTACACAATTAATAATTAAACATTTGTTTTTAAATTAAAATGAAATGAATGATTTTTAAGTACAATTAATTATTTTAAATACTATAATAATGAATGGTTGAGCAGCAAAAATATAATAAATAATAATAATCATTCTTGTTATGGTTTTAATACATAGTTTCAAAAGTGTTCACTGAATTATTAAGTAAAAAGAAGATTACATTTCCATTAAGAAACAACGTAGGTACACAATTCGGTCATATTGAAAAAAGTATTGCAATAAGAAAACAAAATAACTTTTTACTACAACTTCTTGCATTATTATATTTTTGTTCAAACAAAACAATCTAATTATTTGGTGTCGACACCATGTTGTATCGATTACGACTGTATCTTCTTAACATTTAATAACTCAACATGTCGTCGGTTAAGAAGTGACACCTCGTAAGTTGCATTAAAGGAGTTGCCAGAAATGATCGGCTATTTTTTCTGAAAAAAACAAAAAAATGGTATCCCTAACTTATATTGACCAATTTTGTTAGTTACGAGATGGCATTTCTTAATAGACGATTTGCTTTCTCAAAAGATTCACTTCATGTCACATTCACTTCGTTAACATGGACGAACCTTTCATAAGACAGAAGTGTTTGTTGGTGTTTCTGAACTGGTTTTGACAGTTCTAAAGCGTTTGTTAAATAGTCTACTTCGGATTGTCCGAAGAGTTAACTTGCCAACAAACACACCTACTATCAGCGGATAAGAAGGTACGCTCATTGTGTCTGTTTACGCTAAAACTGAACGGGAACACAAAATGAACCAAAGTGAGAACGACTCTAACACTGCATTATACAATATTTGAATAGGAAATTTACATTTCTATAGATTGTTTGTAAAGATTAGGATCATTTTACGTACTGTCTGCCAAATAAATCTCGTTTTAGGCGCGTAGATCATATTTTAGTCGTCTACTTTTCGTTCAATAGATAACAGACAAATACAGGAATAATAAAAATAAACTGATCTTATTAAAATTTGTACTATATATTTCAGTTCAAATTCAAATAAGAAATTATTAGGTCACAGACTTTACAAATGTTCAAATTTGAGGTTCAGTTTTTTAATATCTGGTTAACAAATTATTATTCTATGATCAATGAGATTAGTCACTTGTGGTTACAAAATAAATCCATTTCAGAGTAGAATTTCACTAACGAATATGCGCCATTTTCAAAATATATATTTGCTAGTGAAAAGTGAATTTTTATTATGAAATGGGTTCCTTTTTAACACAGCTTCACTTGTATGCTGTATGTAAAAAAATCTTGGAACTCGATTTTTACCCTCTTCCAAATGTACAATTGACGTGAAACTTTGCAGCCGTATGTAGTTTTGATGACATTACAATATTCTAATATTTTGGTTATAATAATATTTATATAACCAGTTAAAAATATAAATAAAAAACATACGGTGGAAGTGACGATGTTAATTGTGGAAAAACGTGTCTCAGGTCGCACAGATATCTAATAAAAAAGAGCTACCTCCTCCATATCAGATAATTAGACTGTACTCTAGTGCCGCAAGAGTTGACATTTATCAGACTAAAAAGTTAAAAAATAAAAATTATAGTTTAAAAAAAATCTTAAAAACACGCTTGTATCAATGCACTAAAAACAGAACGTTTAAAAGCGTGGAGAACTCGATGAATTAAATGAAATATAGGTGCAGTGAGTGCCCCACGTTTTTAAACGTTGTAGAAGATAAAGAAATTTATTTTCTCTTTTTAGTGCGTTGATATAAGCGTGTTTTTTAGATTTTTTTGAAACTATAAATTTTATAATAAAAATAAATAATTGATATAACTATAGTTTAAAGTTAACCAGATATTGATAAACTCGTGGTTATTCTATCAGATAAAATTATGTCAACACTTAAAATAATAATAATTATCAAACATTAGTTGAGCTCTTAATGAATTATATTATTTTATTTAAATACATTTTACAAAAATATTTTTGTTATTACTTTCGCCGTGAAGAAGGCCAGCATCTCATTTCATTCACATGTTTCTCTCTTAATACGGATCTGACTTTTATTTTATATATATATATTATTTTATACAATTGTGTCAGTGATCCGTAACATATATTCCTAAAAATTATACCTAATATTTATACAGATTTGTATACTTTTCACAATTTACAGGACTCGCTAAAATTGCTTCAATACAAAAAATGTAAAATTTCAAATCGAAACAAATTTACAATCAGTACGAAACAAAAAGCAAGTCTAATAAATATGAAATATTTTTATAATCAGGACTAGATAATACTGGAAAGTCAATATTTTATATCAGCATCTCCTCCGCGGTTGTTTACAATTCATTGAATGAGTGCGTGAATATATATATTTAGATATATACATATACCTACAGTGTAAACATGACTCTCAATTAGTACAGTGTAAATCTGACTTCTCAATTCATATGTCTGTAAAAGTTCATGCAGCAGTCGAGGGGCGCATTTAAAATTCTCCCCTAGGTTCTAAAGCGAATGCCACCTTTTTGATGTCATATATTATGCTTATACCATATGGCATACCTTATTTTTGACAAAAAAAACATAAACAATGGATCTAAAGAATTTTACATGTCAAATTTTCCGCCCCCTGTAACGTGCCTAAGCTCTAGCCTATCCGTAAATTTGCTCCTGAATGATGTCAAGCCACCGAATTGATTTCTACACTGAACTATTGACGTCGTTTGCATAGTGTAAATCTGACTTAACTCGTGTAATTCTGACTTCAGTATTTACAAACGCAATGAGAAAAAACTGTGCCACATTTAAAAGATTTTTAATTATTTATAGAAAAACAAAAAAAAAATATAAATAGTCCTGAGTGAAGCAAATTTTCATTATCAAAAACATTTGGAACTATTGCTGTGGAAATGTGTGAGATTTTGAAACCCAGTAAATGAATTTCATTTTTTAAGGTTCCGTACCTTCGTATGGAACCATATTATTTATATTAAACGTGGAATGTAATAATAATTATTATCGCCTATTTTCGTTCACCATGTTTCAACCCTTCAGCGAGGACGTAAATCATAACATTTAAAGGAAAGAGACAGTACTGTTGCGGTCACACTTTCACGATGAATATTCATCAATATACATTTTAAATTTAAACTTATTTAAAATTAAAATGTACTTTAGAAAATAAATTTCATTCGCTCCGTCAGTCGTTGGACAAAAAAGTCATTTAAGGTAGGCTTTCGAAACCGCAACCATGACGAGAGACAACGACACAAGACGAGATTATAAATTTTTCTCGCCTCGAATCGCGAGACGAGATCGAGATTGAATGGTCAAAACGAACTTCGATAAATCTTGATAAAATTTTGGAAGAACCACATTAAAGTCAGATATTTAGAATTGTCTTTAAAAAAAATGAAAATTAGTACAGTAATCTACCTGATAGGTACGGTCTGTAAAAGTTTCGACGTATTGTTTGTTTTATCTGTTTTTTATACACTATTGCTGGGTTGCAGAAAGCATTGTCAGAAAATCAGATTTTACAATAACCTCAGATATTTCTCCATAAGAAAAACACTGTAGAATTTTAAATCAATCCTGCTCGAAAAATAATTGACCGACTGAAAAGGTATTTTTTTAAATTTGTGTATACATAGTTTTGTTTGTACAATTTCCACTTCGAAAGTTGAAACAACATTTTTCTAGGAATTTTGATCGAAATTTAGTTTGAAAAGCGATCTTTTCTATTTAGATCAGTAGTTTGTTTATGTGAATAGAATCTAATGTTCTACATAACAAAGGGTTTGACGACGACATTAGACTGTTCCTGCATTATAAAAATTGGAATTATATGTTTACAATTTAAGGTCAGATTTTCGGACAATGCATTCCTCATTTCAGCAATATGAGTGCAATATGGACCAGTATAACGTCACCAGTGCTCATAGCGGTTGGTTTATTATAACTAGAACAATAGGTGAGATCTCTCTCTTATTAATAATAATTCGTCCACTGAAAGGTCAAAATATTTCTGAAATAAGAATTGCCTTGAAATAAGAATTCTATTTGAGGCGACATAGACAAACTAAAATTTGATTAATGAACGAACATTTTAAAAGATGTGTGTGCACTCATCCATTGAAGCGTATATCCTTTTCAGATTACTCACCATTCAATATATGTAAATAACAATTTTGTATTTTAACAGTCATTACGAACGTTCTTTATTATGCTCTTAAAATCTTATTTTCATTCATAATTTCTTAAACTTCAAGGTACAGTTCTTCAAATAAGAGTCTTAAGACATTGGTCACCAATGAAACATCATTGAAAAAAAAAATGGTAGATGCATTTAATAATGCGATTCATTCATAAATAGACGAGTTAATTAATACTTTTGAAACAATATTTTCAAGATAATTATACAGTGCATTTTTTATCTAAGTATACAGTATACATGGTACAAACTTCATTTCGTTTTAAATGATTTTTCTGTCGAGAATTTCAAAATAAAACTTTTAGTTTCCTTAAATTTTTACAAGTTCTGATAGTTTTTTAAAAATGTAAGAATTAACCTAATTCCCGCGATCGTATTGCTTGTTCTGCAAGAAAAAGAGAGAACAACATGACTGACTTGCACAGCTATGTTAGACAAGCGAATTTTTTAAAACCAATTCGATTTTTTTATATTCTATTTTTTTGCGTTCGCAATGACTGTCATGAAGTAAATAAATATATATATCGAAGTTAAAAAATAAACGTATTGGTGTGCTGTTTTTAACATCAATAACAAAAAAAATAGTTAAAAGAAAAATAGAAGTTTATGAAATATGAAGAATGTTTTTTTATAAAATAGAAATTGTCAAAGCATTTACAGTTTTTACATTATATTTAACATTTATTAGTTTTCTCATTTTGTACACCGATTTGTTTGAAAAGAAAAAATAAATTAAGATTTGATTGAAAAATGTTCTGTTTTTTATACAAAATACAATATTACAAATAATAAGTGGTGTGTTTTTGGTATTTACAACTTAAATTAGTTCTTTTTTCTACTTAAATTCATGTTTGCTAGATCAGCATTTCTTTTTATATAATAAATATATATTATCTTTTTTTTTAAATCTTGTGAGTTAAAAATAGTTCAAATTATATTAGGCACTCATATCACTCTAATCATTCTTAGACATATCATTGGTATTAAAAATGTTGTTACCAAATATATTTTTACAATAATAGATGGAGAGCTGGCGACGTTTTTTCTTAAGTGTCTACGTAAGGTAAAATAATATTTAAAATACCTGTTTCCCCATTTGAGAATCTGTAAGTTTGAGTCTTTCTCCCTTGCGTTTTAGATGGCAGGTAGAAATTAGACATGTAAAATATGATTTATTCATGTATCTAATAATTTTTATTATTTTATTTTATATTAATGAGTAATAATTTAGAATACCTACATAAAAGAACAATGTCTGCTCGACTGGTCATTATTATCATGTTGTTAGACTTATTTATAATTAAATTTTTTTCATGTATCTACATAATGTCTGGCATATTTTTTTTACATAAAGGGTGCCATATATATTATAATTCTAAAATGCCAGACCAAAATGTCAATTCGAACACTACGAAAAAAATTACTGAAAATCTACTATTTCTTATAATAAAAAATATAACAAAAGAAATTTAGATGGGTACCGTGGTGACGAAATTGTTTAAAGATTACAATATTGACTCAATAACACAAATTATTTAATAATCAAAAAATAGTGTAACATTGATGAAAAATTCGTGTAATTTATACCTGCCACCTAAAACACAAGGGAGAATGCTTACAGATTCTCAAATGGGGAACACTTACCCATACAGAGATTGTTGAAATTATTTTGCCTTACGTAGAGACTTAAGAAAATCCGTCGCTGCCTCTTAGACTATAAGCTTAATGCGAGACATTTCAAATTTGATTTTCATTTTGGTTACATCCTTTCACATAACTTTAAAAAAAAATTACGTGAAAATCCAAATTCAAAATTTAAAAATATGTTTTCCTAATTTAAATATCAATAGAATTTTTAATTTGTCTCGTATTACTTTAATAGCAATTTGTTATTAATGTATTATTACACCACTTAAAATGTTTCTCAGAAATAAATAAATTAAAAAAATAATGGAATGGTTATGTTGCAATTTATAATGCCATAGTTCAGAAACATACCGTACGCCCATGCCATTTATACATTCGCAACCAGGTACTGATCGCCATAATTACTTATAGGTACAGTGAATATTTATTCTCTTTGAAGTTTGAGTTTATTACGAAATTTTCGAAATGTGTAGCAAATCTTAAAGTTGTCTTCAGGTACAGATTATCAAAAATAGTATTTTTTAAACCAATTAAAAAAATCAAAAAGCTTGCCAACTAATTTTGCAAAACTACAATTTTGGTGTGCCTAGCTTATTCCAAAAAATAGCTGTTTTAAAAAATCAATTTATTGTTTTGTGGGCGCCATTGAACTGAAGTAATGAACTAAATTTCGACCACGCTCGATTGATACATGCAACCGGAATATGTTTTCGTCATTTAAATTAAATTAAAGAGATTATAGACGCTCAACAAATTAAATTAGGTTATTAGTGTCTAAAAAAACGACTAAACATGGCATGAGGTACAGATGTCAATTCTAAAATCCGATTCTAAACATTTATTCACAAAAACAGAATCTAAATAATTGTATATTGGTGTGTTATTAATTATTTTCTAAGTTGTCAGTAATTCCCAAAACGTTTTGTTCACTCTGAATTTATATAATATGAAACATCAAAATGTTTAGTGTATGTTCGTCAGGAACCCCAGTTAACAATAATAATATAATGAATTTGTTCAGTAAACATATACAGGAAAAGTTGGTTTTTTTATATACGGAAATATTTTTAGATATATTTGGTGTTGCAAACAGTTAAATTACTTATTGACAAAAGATTTGTGTGGTGACATTACATTTTACATAAAAGATATTATTTATATGGGGTGTCAACAGCTTCACACGCATCTGTCAAAAAAAAACAAACAAAACACAAACCAACCTGTTGCCATGGTAACAAGAATTATAGAGCTCGTACACAACCAAGAATTTAAAGTCAAAGTTGGCTTTGAACTGAGATATTATTTTTAGTCACAGCTACGAAAAAAAAGAATACATGATCTAAACAATGCAAAACCAACTTTTGATATAAACTAACAGATTTCGACATTTCGCGTCAAATATGAAGCAAATTTATTTGTGTGACGTCGATAACTCGAGCTCCATCGATAAATGCACAAATTGCAGCCACCTCAAAAGTAAAATAAATAAACATATTATAAATATCTCTTTCCAGTAAGTGCTTTCATCCAAAATGGCCACAGTGCACATGATTAGTTGAGACATCATCATCATCATTATTGTACATTTTTTTTAAAGAGAAGTTATGCGTTGCTGTAGAAGACCCACCGAACTAATTTTAACTGCGCAGTTAATGACTCAAAAACACACCACTGAATTCGATCTCTTCATTTTAACGTATCACATAACGTCCCTTGGATACACCACTCACCGCTGTCACAGCATTTCCATCGATCCCACCAACTACGAGGACATCTACCACTGTTGCTGCTAAACACCCCACGTCTCGCCACCACTGTTTCCGCATTCATTACAGCCCTCACAATTTGTTGTAACCACTGTTTAGTTATTATAATTAGAATTAATAATTGCATTAACGTGTTCAACCTTATCACTTTTAAATAGCACTCTGGTATTACTACAATTCGATAGTTAGATTTACAGTAAACTAAAAGCACCGTCACTGCACTAAAAGTCCGGGCTCGAGTCGAGTTCAAGCAGTCTTTTTTCCGGTGTGAGTTGGTCTTGTGCCCTCTGATGTGGCCTTGGCGCACATCGACATCCTGAACGGGTATGCCTTGCGTAGAGTGCTTCGACGGTTCGCGTACAGCCCCTAAGCGGCCAATAGCAAAGAAGACACGGAAGCACGGCGGTAAGTGCCACAAGACACCCCCATCGGGCGACCCGTCTATGCGGTGAACATCCGCACGGCTCGTCCGTGCACTGGGCACTGTCGTCGCCGTCGGAATCGCCGCCACAGTGATAGAACAAACCTTTGACGCAACACAAACACGAAGCATAGTCAATGAGCGTATCAGCCGAACACAGTATCTCGTTGTTGCAAACCCAACGTTCTGGAAGAGGTCGCGGCTGTTGACACGACTCACATCTACATCTACCGCATTCCGGACAAATGATTGAACCGCGTGCCGTACATTCGGCACCGATTGCACCGCTGCCACCTCCGCTCGCACCGCCACCGATCGTAGTCCGGCCGCCTTTCGTAAAGGCGACCGGCTGCTTCGTGACGATACCGGTCGCCGTCGTCGTTGCGTTGGTCGACAGCGGCAAACTTGCCGGTCGGATGCCGGTTTCGATGATGGCGGCCGGCGTCGAAGGCGAGGTCGTCGAGACGGTCTTGTTGCGTTGCGCCGGCGAGACGAGCGTGCGATGTTCGCTCGCCGAACCCGCGCGATGCAATTGACCATGATGATGGGAGGATGGTGGCGGTGCCGCGACGATGACGGGTTGTTGGTGCGGAGCAACGGCCGGCCTAAACGGTGTCTCGACATATTCGTTGACGGCGCGTTGTCCGTCAGGTCGAGGGCTGGTTAAC
Source organism: Mongoloraphidia duomilia (assembly GCA_039654895.1). Taxonomy (NCBI): domain Eukaryota; kingdom Metazoa; phylum Arthropoda; class Insecta; order Raphidioptera; family Raphidiidae; genus Mongoloraphidia; species Mongoloraphidia duomilia. Next base: position 25,343,401 of record CM077524.1, on the reverse strand, counting down.
GTAACAGGTGATGCTGATGCTGCTGCGGCTGCTGATGCTACTACTTGGGCCTGCTGTTGGCCGGCGATGAACGCTGGCGTTGACGACGTCGAGGGCAGTGGCGGCGGCCGCCTTCTGGACAGCGGCGTTAGGGGCGCAGTCAGGGGAGCAGGAGCGCTCATACTTGGAGCTCGGGCGCGATGCACGCGCGGCAATAGCGCGGGCGGCGGCCGAGGGGGCACTCGTGGTGGTGGCGGACCGCCATTATGGGCCATGTGGCCTGGACACTAGCGGCCTGGAAGCCAGGAGCCGCCGTCATCCGTCATCGTTGTCGCCAGCTGAAACAACAACAAAAATGCATTTAGCTAATAATTTCGATTTAAAAAATTGATAGAACATTGTTCTAAACTATATAAAATAGCCAATAAAGACAATTTTGACCCAAAACATATTCGTCCAAGAAATCTGCTAACTTAATATATCTATGTGTCATCAATATTACAGATTAAATAATTCATTTGATAAAGGTGTAATTTGATCAAAATTAAATTATACTAGTTCACAGTTGACAATTTAAGTACGTGCCTGCAATGTATACTGCGGTGTCACAACAGAAGGTGTGGTAAATTGCACCATTTAAATTAACGTATATAATGTATAACCATTTGCATAATATGATGAAGGTTATCTCTGTCATTGAATATAGGTGTTGGAGCTAAAGATAATATACAGTGTGTCCCAGGCGTAACGCCGAGGATTTTGAGAGCATACAGTATGTAAACCGGTAAGGTTAAATTGTAAAATAAGGTTACTTTGCTAATTACCTATACTTATGTACTGCAGTATACGAACTTTGAACAAGCCAATATCTCCGTTATGGCTTATTTTAGGACACATGTTTCTTTGTTTATTTTGACCTCTTGAATACATGATCCAAATTTTACGGTTTCCTTCCCGAACACCCTGTATTAGTACTAGTGACATTTCCCCCCAGTTTTGATACCACCAGCAATTTTTGAACGGTCTGTAGTTAATAATAATTGAAGGTGCGGGCGAAATAGCTATAGAATAGCCGAGTACATAATAATCAATAATCGTACGACTTCTGCACAGCTGTTTTCAATAAACACAAAAAATAAATTATCTATTTCTTTCGCTTTAAAAACTATCATGGATTATCAACAACGATAAAATATTTTACATAAGTTTTAATTTAAAATCATGCTGGGTTGCACAACCTATTGTTTAGCTGACAATGGGCTTAGATTGTATCCCTTTAATTAGAGTTTTTAAAGACGTAATATCAGTCTGAGGTCGTTGTCAATATTCTTATTATGTAAAATTGTACTCAAAAGGAAACAAAATATGAAAGATCTACATTATTATCTATTAAATGTTGTTTTGAAGGAAAAATTTTACAAATAAAATACGTTTGAACAATTCAACATTTATGAAGACGAACGTAAAGAATGCAGATTCTATCGTTGGTGGTCAATGGGCATTTGATGTACTGCTCGACTGAAAATTCGCACGATATTAGTTATGTAGAGAATTAGTTATGTGAGAATACACGTCGCTGCTTTTCGATGAGTACTGGTGTGGTCAGCTACTATCACATTTATATGCCGTTGTACAATATGGTTATAAACATAAACGTCGCTGTTTTTCGATGAGTACTGCGCTTTGATTGGATGTGACGTGACGTGACCTCGACATGCGTAATCGAACAAAAAAAAACAAGGATAAAAAGTTTCACTTAAAAAAATTATAAATACAGGGTGTTTCATAATATATGCGCAGGACTTCAGGATGTGATAGCTCGTCCAAAAATATGAAAAAAAGTTTCTATTAACTTACCCTCTAAAATGCACCATTTTAGAGATAAGTACAGGGTGTTGAAATTGAAAAAAAAAATTCGTTTTTTGCGAATTTCTCCGGAACCGTTTATCGTACAGAAAACAGCTTTTGTAAGCATTTTCTACTCATAATAAGCTATGTTTTGTGCCGAATTTTTTTTTTTCAAAGTCATAATTGGTGAAGGTTTTGAAGGGGTAGTGGGTGTTTTTCTCCCCAACTTCTACGCTACTGGAAAAAGTACGGTTTTGAGACGCCCATTTGAACCGCCAATGTTTTCTACACAAAAAAGGTACTCTTGGTCATAAGCTCTAAAGTCGATCGTTTTCGAGAAAAATCAACTTTTATGTTGAAAAACATGGTCAATTTTTTTAAATAAAATTTTTTTATTAATTAAACAAAATTTACTTAAACGTTAGAACAAGTAACAAAACCAAACGTTAACTTCATAATTGCAAAATTAAAAAAAATGAAAAAATGATACAAAAGTTGTCTTTTCAAAATTCCCCAAACACCCTGTATCTCTAAAATGGTGCATTTTAGAGGGTAAGTTAATAGAAACTTTTTTTCATATTTTTGGACGAGCTATCACATCCTGAAGTCCTGTGCATATATTATGAAACACCCTGTATATAGGTACGTGTCGAATTCACAACCTCATTTTTTTTCGAAGTCGGTTAAATAAAACTTATAAGCCCGAGAACTCGTAAAGTAAAAACTGTGTAAGTATAATAAAAAATAAAATCTAAATATCAATAGATACGATTTCTCAAAGAAAAAGTGGGAGTATATAATATGTTCTAAAAAGCAATGTATAGTTGAATTTATAGTTGAAGGTTAAACACAATAATCTTTGATACTGAATAAGAATTCGTTTATTACTATCGAGAATGTATTACAATCCATGAGGAATTCAAAGAGGAAGCGGTACAACATCTGTGACCACAATACAAAGTGGCTCATGTCAGATTTTTGATAACACTAATCACGAGTTAGGTCCCCAATAGACGAATATACTGAACCAAAAATGTATGCTATAGCAATCAGTTCGCACTTTTTTATAGCTCGGGGTCAAAAATTGCAAGAATTTTATAAAGCCTAATATTTTGATTTTTTGTTTTGTTTTAAAGACCACCAACAGCTAAGGTTATTTGGGTTTAGCACCAATTCATATTTTCAATTCATTTTTTTTTTTTATAATAAATTGGAAATTCAATTGACACTTTTACCAGCTCTTGGGCTAGAACCCGGGAACTGGGGACTTGTAATAGAGGAACCATAGCAACGCCATGTAAACAACACAGCATTGCTACACTCTCCCTAATATTTTGAGATTAGCTAATATTTCGGGTGTAAAAAAGAGAGGCCTGGTGTGTAGGTAAAACCACACTGCTAACTTCCCATTGGATGCCCCGGGATGCCGTTTTTTTTATAAAATAATTTTTTTTTTGCAAATCTAGTCAGGTGTTCATTATATAATTAGGTGTCGAATGAAATTGGTCTGAAATCGATATCATTATTTGTTCTCGAGATATGCGAGCCGAAAAAAGTTCACCAACGAACGAACGAACGAACTTACGTACACACACAGACATTTCTCTAAAAACAGTAGATTCGGACTCCAGGGACCTCAAAACGTGCAGATAATATGTCCAAATTTTTCATTCGCAAAATCGGACCCATTACAATAACTTCCAATGGAAAGTCAGCGGTCGAGACACCATGCGTTGGGGCGCTTTAAAATATGTAAAAATTAGTGATTTGTAAAAGCTGAAATTTGGTAGTGTTAATTTAGTGAATATAAAAAAACAATCAGAACTCATTTTGACCGAACTGACCTAGTCAACAGTCGGTAGATCTTTCAAACTTCTACCGACTGCTAACTAGGTCCGTTCTATCAAAATTGCGCTTCAATTAAAGAGGGCTGAGCAGTGAGCAGGAGTCAAAAAAGCATTAATGCGAGCGAAGTCTCGAAAAAGGCTAGTTTTGACATAAGCCGCTTTGGCTTGAGGTAAGAACACATAGAGCTAGAATCGTAAAGAAGCAGGCAAGCAATACGGGTTGCTGAATGAGTGGGCTGCGATAGTCGAAGTGAGAGAGCAGCAAGGGAGGGAGATGGGACACTAATCCATTCTACCTCTACAAGTATACAGGGTCATCACGAATGAATTGACTATTTTGATTTTGTAATTACACAATTCGGAGAATGCGCCAATTCATTTTTCACTGCTGATTACGGCTCAATGGCTGAAGCAGCTTTCTACTACGTGAACGTGATGAATTAAAAGTTGAACCAAATTCATTCATAAACCTACAAATAATTTTTATATGTTTACATGTAGGTACCCGCACATACTAGGAAAGAGACACCACTGCTGATTACGTCTCGATGGCTGAAGCAGCTTTCTACTACGCGAACGTGGCAAATTTCAAGTTGAATCAAATTCATTCATAAAAACCTACAAATAATGTGTATATGTTCACACGTATATATGCACTATATTCCTTGTGGTATGGTGGCTTGAACATATGTCACTAGCTCTTATTTCCGGTGTTTCCCGTGTCCCTATGACGTAGAATGTTAGTAGATAGTCTAAAGCACTCCTAAGATAATATATAGCCGTAAAAACCAAACAGAAATCGGTCAAGCTGTTTTCAAGTATCTCGCGAACATACAGAAAATGCGAAAAAATGATTTTACTTTATAATTCCGCGTTCCTAGTCTTTTTTGTTTAGAAGAACCCCTGCATTATTGAGTTAAATCTCGGGGAGCCCCTATACTTGACTATGATTAGGTTCGACAGGGATAAATTACAAAATAGTAAAGCTGCAGTTGTGTTAATACATAATAATTAATAAATAATAACTGAAAAGTTTCAATAGAAATAACATTTGAAAGATGGCAAGTTGTGCTTTTTTCCGCAAGCGTTTGCAAATTCTCACGAAACCCCGTACACGAGCTAGCGGAGTCCTAGTGTTCCGCGAAATCCTGATTGGGCATGACATTTATATATATTAGAATTTGACCAGATCATCAAATTCTAGCTGAGTGAAAATGGCATCTTCTTCACGCCGTCTTCCGATGAAGGATGGCGACCATATTGGCTGAGAATACTTTGAATATTCCGGCACGTAACAGTTCAATGGATAATTTACCAAACCATTCCCGTAAGTTTTTTAGCCACGAGATACTCCGACGTCCGACAAAAATGACATCATGACAAAACATTAATGAGCAGAAGTGGGATTCGAACCCACGGTGGTCTAGTCCAGAAGTTAGCATGCTAACCACTACACTACGCTGTACATATAGAGCTGTTTCAATGCAGAGAAAAATATTATATAACTGCAATAACGGGGATTAAACAAAAGTTTGTATATAAATTCTAATTAATAAAATAGTCCTTTCTCGATGACCCTGTAGGTCGTCGGAGCTGGGAGCCCACGCGTCGCCAGATTAGCGTGGGAGTTTTCAAGTACATTCCACATATATACAGGTTCAACGATAAAATGCGCACCCACTACACAAAAAGCCATTGAGTTTTATTGAACGAGTAAAATTTTACTCAAAGCGCTTTATTAATTCATTTGACAAATTTAGACGAATCGTTAAAAGATCTATAACTTTTCAATTAAGTAATTTTATTTTAATGTATTATTATTAAGTGAAATTTTTTAGTTTCGTTTTTTAAGGTTCCGTATTTCATTTGGTTACGCATGTCGAGGTCACGTCACGTCCAATTGAAGAATCGCGTATAATAGGTATCCCAATCACTGAGGTTAAATCTATACTATATAGAGGAAGTATAAGCATTTAAAAGTAAAGCAAAAACCAATCGCCATTGTAACTTGGTCCTCATTTTTATTTATATGTGAGGAGAAGAAGAAGAGAATAATATTCCCAATCCATCCCGTGTTTTGCCGCCATGTTTACTCGGCCCTGTGACGTCAAAGCAGTTGTATACGGTGTGCAGCGTCCTCTATAGAGTCTACCTCGCAGTGTCCCAACACTACAGCACCCAAACAGACAACTTCAACTTAGTATATATCATAAATATAGTAGTAAACACATTATGCGTGGCGTAGGGGTATCGCAGCTGCTTTACACCCAGTAGGTCACTGGTTCCTACCCGGACGGCACCATTAATTTTAGTTATTTTTAACTTCTTAACTTCTTTTTTTTTTTGTTATTTTCATGGATATACACTGTTTTATGGAAAATAAAACTATTTTATTACAAGTTTTTGTTTAACTTCATTTGTTATAGGGTCAAATCTTGTAATCAAAGTTACACCAAGCTGTTCTCGATAATATACAATATTTTCATCTCTCCGGTAAAAAAATTAAAATAAATATATTTTGCAGTTATATACCTACTTAAGTATTTTAATATCTTTACATAGCATAAAATGAAGTCGCTTTCCGCGTCTGTCAGTCTGTTTAACCGCTAACTCCTCCTAAACCACGCAACGGATTTTGATGCGGTTTTCACCATCAGTTAGATAATTTTTCACGGAAGGTTTATATATATAGCAAACGAGCGAAGCGAGTGAGTAATGTAATTCCTAAACCACGCAACGGATTTTGATGCGGTTTTCACTATCAGTTAGATAATTTTTCACGGAAGGTTTATATATATAGCGAACGAGAGTAGCGAGTGAGTAGTGTATTGCACCCGGGCGAAGCCGGACGGGGCCGCTAGTATTATATAATAGTATTGAGGGAGTTCACGTTATGATCATGCTAGCGAAACACTGACCGAACCATTCAAACCTCGGCTCTAATTATTTACTTTTCAAATACCAATATTATAACGTTTTAGTTTCAAAATTATTATTAGAAAGACTTTTTTTATCAAATTCGTTCCTTGTTTAACGGAAACCGTATTAAGACTTTTTAGGGTTCCATACCTTTTGTTGTCTGTTTGTCCGTCAAGACCCCTCTTCTTAGGAACGGCTAGAGGTATAAAGTTAAAATTAATACCAAAAAATATTAAGGTCTGCAATCCCATAGTCCAGTAAAAAATTCAAGCATTCAAAAATTACTGACTCACTCATCAAAATCCATAGGTTACTTTGCGCTATCGAAAATCTTGAAATTTGGCACGAAGGAGGGTCTCATAAGTCATAGTACAAGTAAAGGAAAAAATCCGACAATCATTAATTTCTAATTCTATGCAGAATTATATGTGACAAACTTAATTTTTATAAAGTTAAATCAATTGTCTCAATCTCAACAAAGTAAAACGGTACGAAACCCCCAGGGCTCGAGTCCTACTCGCACTTGACCGTTTTTTTTTTGTTTTGTTTTTGGTACTTTAAAAAAAGTGGAAATGCTTGCCCTGAAACAGATACATCTGTTAAATAAACCAAAACACGAGTAGAGGATGTTAGTGAAAAACATGTGTCAAAATGTCTCCTGTCTAAATAAAAGAAACGTTACTTAAAAACTGTCAGTGCTTCATCACTCATTCAAATTTCTTAGATATTTCGTGGACAAAACGTTGGTCCTAAATAAATAAAACTAGATTAAGTAGAAATACGCCCCTTTCATTAAACAGGAAATGTTATAAAAATACTTTTAACAAGTTACGGTTGTTTTTTTAAGTTTTTTGTAAATGCATTTCATATTTCGTCAAGCGATTTTAATTTAGATAAATAAATTTTTAGTTTGTATTATTCCGGAAAAAAGAACTTTCAAATTTTGGTACATAAATAAAAAAGGCATATGTCGCGGAACACACGACCGAAGTAAAACTACTTCCGAAGTGTTTTCTTTTCAAATATAAGATAATTATATTTTTATTTCGGTATTTTACCAGTTCCTTCGCGACCCATTAAAATTTAACGCGACCCAATATTTAGGTTGCGACCCTAAGGTTGAGAAACGCTGAATTCTAACGCATACTAAAAATAACGGGTTAGGAGACGGTAGACCTCACTATCCGAAGTCTATGTGTTTTTATCGAGTACAATTTTTTCTCTCTAAATATTAAACAAATATATTATTTGATCATCGGTTTAATAATAAAAAATATCGATTCCGTATTTTTAGACAGATAAAATGTTTATGTAACAGAGATAAAAAACATATTTTGTTTATTTACATCTCTTATTAATAATATAGGAATCTAGTTTCAACCAGCGATAAGTATATAATAAATAATGTCCATTACTTAAAATAGCGCATCTCATTTATATCTAAAAACGTGCAGATATGTTCAAATTTTTCATTCGCAAAATCGGGCCTATTACAACAACTTCCAATGGAAAGTTAACTGGAGGCACGATCCGGCTTTGCCCGGGTGCTATGAATTTATAATCGTTTGATATATAGATGTTTTTATTATCATACAGCAGTGTTTCTTAACCCTTGGGACACGAAACAATATTGGATCGTGTTAAATTCTTAATGGATCACGAAGGAACTGATAAAATACCGAAATAAAAATATAATTATCTTATCTGAAAAGAAGACACTTCGGAAATTAACAAAAGATGTTAAATTTTAAAATATTACTTTTACATCTTTTTTAATTTTATATTAGAGTTAAATATTTAACGCAAACGTTAAACAGTCCCAACTTGCATAAGAAGTTATACTCTTCAAAATTTCGGCATACGTCGTTTTGCCTTTTGACACATAATTTACAGGGTGGTGATTTTTTTCAATGCTCACTATTGTAGCGTCAATAGTAGGGAAGATTTTTTTCTGAAACCACAATTTTTAGTTTTCTCGTGATAAATCAGGAACCAATCAAAATATCCTAGATTCCTTTTCAGATTCTCGATAATCATGAAAAAGCGCAACTTTTCTTTAATTTAACCGACCTTATGTATCTTTAACCGTTCCCAATATACCAATGGTGAGAATCGAAAAAAACGCCACCTGTATAATACTAATCGTACTAATATTATAAAGAGAAAAGATTTGATTTTTTGTATGTTTGTTTGTAATAGATAAACTCAAAAACTACTTAACTGATTTTAAAAGTTCTTTCACCTATAGAAAGCTACATTATCAGCGAGAAACATTGGCTGTATATTTTCAAAAAAATTAGAGATCCCTACGAAAATTACAATAATGTAACCCAAGGTATCAAAAATTTGCCTATAAAAGTCATTATTTGGCGTGCGCTGCGAAAACTATATTGATTAATTATAAATTCGAGCGAACGAGCGAAGCGAGTGAGTAATATATTATTAAATTACAAATTCATAGCACTCGGGCGAAGCCGGACCGAGCCGCTAGTTTTATACATCTGACGAGGATAATAAAAAAATTGTGATTAGATAAAATATTAAAAATTATCTGTAATTATTTATATACGTTTTTTATAAGATTAGCAATAAATTGCTTTATTAAATTTCATAATTGAAATATGACATTCAATAAATTAACATGTGAATTGTGATGTTTTATGATTTGTTTATTAATAGTTATTTACTACAAGGATGATGGAAAAAGTTAAGTCAAGATCTAGTTATAAAGCAGCATCCCAAAAAAGATTGATTATCGCCTACTAATCAATTATTATTAGTGTATTTGCCATATGGCACATACAGTATTGGCGTCGGTCAGACGGAAGGACGTAGGGGCGGGACCAAAATTTCTCGACGTTTTTTTATTATTATTTTATTAAAAACCACCAACAGGCTAACAGCGAGGAATAATCTAGACATTTTTACTGATTTATATATTTCAAATTTATTGTTATTTTTAATAAACTGAAAATGTAACTGATATTTACACCAGTTCTCAGATTGATATTTTAAAATATAGACGCTCAACAAATGAATTTATAAGCATCTATGACTAAATTTCAAATTAGAACCTTCGAACGGGTCAATAGATGAAGTTATGAACTATCGCAACTCCAAATGGCTTCCCAACGAATTTGGATATTCTGATTTGATTTGAAGGTTAAGATTAAGAAATTTAAAAATATTCCATGGCTACTACAAACCCCTAGATCCTAGGTTCTCAGTATTTTATTTGTAAAATTTATTTTAAAAAAATAATAAATTTAAAATATGACTTGGTCCCTAGGCCTAGACAACCCCACAGTTGGTAGTTTTAATAAAAGAAATAGGTGTTTTTAATTATTGTTCTGGTTCCCTATTTCTATTTATATTTAAAAAATAATAGTAATTTTAAATATGAATTGGTACTGGGAGAAAATAGCTGTGACAGTTGTAGTGGTCGTAACAAGAAATCGGTTTTATTTTCAGAATGGCGGTACCTACCATGACGAATCCTCATGAGGACTAACTAAAAAGAACGTCAATTATGACAATAATGTCACTAAATACAGCTAACAAAAAACAGTTGACTGAATGTGAAAAAAAGGTTAAGGACGGTACAGGAACTGTTGTGGGTTTCTAGGAAATGTTTATGGCCTAGCGAAAACGTGTGCACCTAGTATCGGAAAAACGAACTGAACATAATAAAGTTCAGTTTGGTGAAAAAAATACAATTTAATTGACAGATTGCTTCAGAACAATTATGCATCTACGAGAGAAAGAATTTTTCTTTCTTCTTAATTAAAGTCACGGTGAATTTTGAGGTAGGTAAGTACGTGAAATGTTGAATTTTATGCCAGATATATAGGTAGTATAACTATATGAGCCTTACTAACAGGATTCATTTTTGTGTTTTTCCAAGATTTGAGTCCTGTACTTGTCGTATGTTATTTTATTTATTGTAGATTATAGACGCGTCGACAATTTAGGTCATTACATTAAATAACAACTAACTTAAAACTAAATAACATCACAAAACATCCATGAGCGCAGGTGGGATTCGAACCCACGACAGTCTAGTCTAGAGTTATGCACTAGGCTACACTGCCCTCCCTGTACTTGTCTTTGGTTCCTAATGCTGCGCGATCCTGTGGCGAAAAAAGGTGTCGGTTCCTTAATTCCTTGTTTGTTTAATCCATATCATTTTGTGTCTAGCACATGGGATTAATCACTGTTAGCGCAAGCGCACTATGCATTTGTCTGCTCATAGAAATAGACATGATTTTCTATTGCATAATTCAATTGGGACTTGAAGGTCACAAATTCGGTTTCTGATTGTACTTTCAGCTTTAAATCTAGATTTAAAGTTAAAAGTCTTATCAGAAAAATTCAATTAACACGTAGTGATATTTTTTACCGACAATTTACACAAACAAATATTTTTAGCACTTTTAATCTAGAAATGTTACGAAAATAATGTAACCTATTAAATTTTTAAATTTAATTTTATAAAAATCAGATACCAGTATGAAAATTATTATACGATGGTCTATAATTTTTAAGTTATTTCAATAATTACAAATAAACAACTTAAGATGAAAATTTTAAATAGTTTGTTGACTTCAAAATAAAGATAATTTAGTTCACGCTATTTATAAACTATTACAAACTGCACTCGTCACGTGTCCCTGAATTTTTCAGTTTAAGTTGCTATACATCACTTTTAAATAAAACTTAAAATGAGCATCAACCACTTTCAAACACTTAATTAAGTTTCCCGAGAAATTATAAAAGTAGGTATCAATTGGATTTTCAGTGTAATACTAAAAAAATATAAAAATATGAATTGGCGTTACAGAAATCGTCTGGCAAATCCCATTTACCTGACATTTTTCAATTTTGTATAGTAGTTTAATTTTTTAAATTAATAAAAACTACTGGCCGCTAGGGTTACCTTATTAATCCAGATTTTCAATATATTTTTATTTTCAACGATAACATGAAAATCCATTTAACACTCACAATAACTCTTAAATTATAACATGGGAACGCCATTTAAATAACGGCATTCCAACAATCTTAGTTCTTGTCAAGGTGTTTCCGGTTTTAGGGTAAAAATTTTGAAGGTATGTTAATACTATACATGATGTTAGGAAGCCGATGCGCTATATAAAAAATATTTTTGACAACGTAAAAAACCTCAGCAGTGTCAAAACTATATACATAGAGGCTTTTCTTCTCCATTATAGAATTAGAATTAAAATTTATTAATACATAATACCGTTACAATACAGTGAATGAAAAGAAGCCCTTCGATTTTAATAAATGAATCAAAATTTTGAAATCGAATAACTTTGTTGTGAATTAGTCACCTACTATGCGTCAAAAATTTGCATTGCGCGAAGGTTCTTTTATTTTACTTATTTAGCCGCTTATTTTATACTAGCGGCCTGGTCCGGCTTCAAGACGCTAATGACCTGAGATGTCGACGCGTCTATAATCTACAATAAATAAAAATTAAAAATGGTCCGGCTTCGCCCGGGTGCTATGATTTTATGATTTATTAATACATACATATACTTATTATAGCCTGTCTTAAAGCAAAGTATCACCTATCGAACATTGAAAAAAAAAATTGAAATCGGTTCAGGAATTTCTGACATTACCTCCGATTTTCACCCGGGCGAAGCAGGGTCGGTCAGTTATTATAGCCTATGATCTAAAGCAAAGTATCACCTATCGAACAATAATTTTTTTTTTAAATCAGTCTTCTGAGATTATCCCCGATTTTCACTCAGGCAAATCCGGGGTGGCTAGTTATTATAGCCTACGTTCATCTCAATTACGGAAGCTACCCGTGTGCAAAATTTCACAGAGATTGGTTAAGTAGTATAAGACGTGAAAACGGAACAAACTCATTTTCGCATTTATAATATTAGTTAGGATAATAAAACAAAATATGTCCAGTGCTGTACTGTCCTTATTGAATAAAGGCCGCCGACAAGAAGCATATGATTTACGGACATAATACATTCTTTTAAAAATTCTAGAGAAAACATCAAAGGTTTCGCTTTAAAAATGAATGAGTTTAAAAAGTATAACATAATATTGTCCTCACAATTATTATTATGCATAAATAAGTTCTTTAACATTTCAGTATATTGACCCGTCATTTTAATATTAACTAAAAATAAATGCCGGACGATATAATATGAAATCTTTAACGTTTTTGAAGTAGAATTACGTCTTTCCCGGCAGTATATAGGGGAGTAAAATAATGTGAGACGAAAAAAGCGTTGCAAAAAATGTGTGACAGAAAATGTGTGACGCGAACTACCATAGTTACGCCATAGTTCTTTGTATGTATGTTTGGCATATAACTTAAAATTTATTTGACGGATTTTGATGAATTTTTTTTTAAATGCTCCTTAGGATTTCAGAAGTGCTATAGGGTATATTTTATTCAACTTTTTAAATAAATTTTTGAGTTAATTAATTAATAAAATTTTTATTGGTTGCCTACTACTAACAAAACGTGAAATTCTTTTGCATTTTAGCGTATTGGCGGAATCCTATTAACACCAGCTCGACTTCGATTCTCAAGGGGAGAGATTCTCGCGGGGGAGGGGATAAATCATAAATTCTTATCTCAGAAACTACTGAACCAATTCTAAAAATTCTTTCACTAATAGAAAGCTACAATCCCTGAGTGATATATAGGCTATATTGTATTTTGATATTTCTCGCGTGGGGGATAATTCCGGTGGGATAGTAATATTATAAACATTATAAAATATTATAAACATCAACAGCCCAACTTCGCTTCGCAAGGGGGAATTTCTCGCGGGGGGTCATCAGCGTCTATATGCAGTGTATTAGAAATTTGCCAGCCATGCATACACAAACCGACTGCAGGTACGAGCTCGGATTTCTGGGAGCGCTAATTCCCAAAAAAACATTGGAATGTAATCTACCCTGAGGGGTCATATCTATAGACCTATGAATTTTTCTTTCTGCGCATGTGCCCAATTCCGCTATATTTTTCAGAGACTTGTCATATTGACAGGTGGCAAGTGTTTGATTTTGAAAAAAGAAAATAGTAATTAAATAAGAAATATTATTTAAAGAAGTGGTACAACACCCTAGAAAAATATTTGAGTAGGTACCTTTAAAGATAAACTTTTTACGATAAACAATTTATAACCTTTCAACCAATTTTCGTTTATTTCCACCAGTTTTCCGGCCATGGCACTTCAACCACTGTCCCAATTTAGCACAAGTATGTTCTTCCACTGTTTTGTGCACTAATTTAGCACCGTCAGTAACATTTTCATCTAAATTAACTTTGAAAAATGTTTCTGGTCTAGTCATTGCGTCAAAAATCGTACGACACTTTTAAAAGGCGCGATCATAACCATGGCGATGGCGGTTGCGTGTAACTAGTCGTGAAAAAGCCTATATAGTAGTACTATAGCATATACAAAGTAGTGATGAGCAAAGCAAGACCAAGACCAAGACTTGGGCAGTCTTGGTCTTGGTCTTGCTGATTCAGTCTTGGTTTTGGTCTTGCTGATTCAGTCTTGGTCTTGGTCTTGCGTATCAAGTCTTGGTGTTGCTCATTTTATCTGTCTTTTTTTAGTTTTTTACTTCTGAAGATCATCATAGTTATAAATTAAAAATAATTCACAATCTATTATTAACTAACAAAATACTTTATTTTATTAAAATGTTAAAAAATATCAAAATTACATCATTTTTAATACGCTTTTTCATTCGGTCTTGGTCTTGCTAGTCTAATGATAGTCTTGGTCTTGCTTTTTCGCAAGGCCAAGACCAAGACTGCAAGAGGTCTTGGTCTTGGTCTTGCTTTTTCGCAAGACCAAGACCAAGACTGCAAGACCAAGACCAATTTTGCTCATCACTAATACAACTGGTAGGTATGTTGATGTTTTGTGTTATAGGGGACACAGAATATGAATGGAGCGGAGGTGAAATCGTTCATGAAGAATCAATAAGCAGTATCCGCTTACAAGTGAAACGTGTTGGCTATAGAAATGCATGTTGAAAGAAATTCTACCTACATAATATACGGTGTGTTCGGAACCGTTGTCTGTTTTTGGATAGTTTGCCATGGCATTTATGAATCCATCAATTGTTTAAAAAAAAAAACAAAACAAAAAATGAGCGAGTCTCACAGTAATCGCCAATGATGTGTAACATCTAACCTCACATTTTTATAGCAGAATGAACGGTTCACAGCTGTGTATTCTTTCTCTTTCTCCCCTTCTCTCTTTTCCGCTATGAAAATGTGTGCAGTGTGCGCTCGCTGACACGCTGCAGCACAAGCGCCACTGTAGGCCGCCCGTAGAATCATACGGGGATGTAGGGTTTTTTTGACTAATCGCCCAGGCCAAATCGCTGAAGCTACAAACTTGAAATTTGGACAGTTGGTTCTTTTTCTGACGTAAGCATCCTCTAAGAAAGGATTTTTCGAAATTCAACCCCTACGGGTATCAAAGGGGGGTAAAATTTTGAAAGACTACAAAGAAAAAATAATATTTAATAATTTAGGTTCATAGTTATTTTAAAAGCGGGGGTTGCGACTAATAAACTATCATAGAGTTTACAACCCACGCTTTTATAATAATTATGAACCTAAATTATTAAATATAATTATTTACTTTTTAGTACATTTCAATAAAAGCTTGTCTCCAAAAAGTGTTTTTACTAATATTTTATTCAACATATAAATCATAAAATGATGTCACTTCTGTCAAAAAATATTAACATGACATACTTGATATAAAATACAATCAAAGTATGGCGTAGCTATGGTAGTTCATGTCACACATTTTTTGTAACGCATCATTTTACCCGCTATATCCTGCCGGGAAAGACGTAGTTCTACGTAAAAAATAAAAAAAACACGGATTTAATACAAGCCTGAAGCCATACCTACTATCTAGGTAATCTGAAATCTGGTAAAAAAAGCGTTCCCGCGCAATTTTTTAAAGTATCAATAAAATCACAAAAGTTGTCGAGCGTCTATAATCCACAATTCAAAATCACAAAAACAGTTTGGAACTAAGAAGCTTGTAAGTTGTAAAGCCTGAAACTCCCTTTTTAGTTCATTTTTTTAAGGTTAGTTCTAAGATAACTGCTATTTCTCCATATAATACATGAAATCAAATTTCTATATATTTTAATGCTGTGATAGGTTCAGAAACACTCTGTATATGTAAGGAAAAGAAGAATAATATTATAGAGCCACTAGTTTGAAAGAATTCGCAGAGGATTTTTTGGTCAAAGATTATATTATACAAAATATAATTTAATTTTTAAGGTTTCATTCATATTCAACGCTCCACTTCTTAATAGGTTTGTTTGTTACATAACTGAAGTTTAGTTCGGTGTAAAAAATTGATCACTGGCTTGGCTTCTTCCGACACCATTATAACAAGAATACCAAGCCTTTGGTTCTTTTTAGGGTTCCGTACATTCGATGAAAAAACGGAACCCTTATAGCGTCTATTTCCATTATCCACAAGAAGAAAATGTATATTGTTTCAGGGAATTGGTGCCTAAATGTCACTGATTGGAGACCCTATCGTTCACCTCCATGTACAATTATGCTAATGATAAAATCATGTGATATATTAACCATAATATATAAAATGAATCATGCTGATATATTTTAATTTATTCCGCGAATATTCACATGTGGTTGGAACCACAAACCTATTATTTTATATTATACACGTATGCCTCTAATATTTAGAGACAGGATGCAGCAAAAATCCTGCCCCCGGGTCAACTTCTAATGTCGATTTTGTAAAATAGCAAAGCGCTTATGTGGCATTTTTAGAAAAATAAAATAAATTACGATTTTACATTTTTTATAACGTCACCAGCTGCTAACGTTATCTGGGGAACACCAATTCATATTGTCAATTTATTATTAAGAAAATCCAATGGAACTATTTCTAGCAGTTCTCAGATTGGAACCTGGAACCAGGAGAAGCCATTGAAAAGCCATACGAACTTTCCGAGATTTTGAAAATTATTATATTATTTTATCATTCTCCACAAGTGGGGAATAGTATCTACACCTGAGCGTGTAGCAATGCTGTTGTTTACATGGCGTTGCTATGGTTCCTCTATTATAAGTCCCCTGCAGTTCCCAGGTTCTAGCCCGAGAGCTGGTAAAAGCGCCAATTGGATTTTCAATTTATTATTTAACAAAAATAATAATGAATTGAAAATATGAATCGATGCTAGGCCCAAATAACCTTAGCTGTTGGTGGTCTTTAAAACACAAAAAGCATCTATACCTAACTAACTTAGGTCAAAATTTACTTTTCAAAATGTTACAATATTTTTTCGTTTTTGTAAATCGTATAAAATCCTAATTAGACGCAGCTATATAGTATACTTATACCTAATATATAATCAAAGATCAATAATTTAGTTTAAAATTAAAAAAGTTTTCTTTACCTACATAAAATTTTTGAAATGTGAAAAAATATCATAGAATTCTCGCCAATAAAATTATTGTATTTTAAAAAGTAACGTTATGCCACTATATAAAATTGTAACATTTTCAGGTATTTTGTACAACAAATATCGACCGGTAACGCGTTTCCAAAATTTTTGTACCCATATTACTTGAAAATAGACCAGGCGCCAAGAAACATTCCGTTTGAAAGTTTTAAATAACATTTTTTTTTAATCGAACCAGTAGTTTTTGTGTCAACTGCTTACAAACAAACAAACAAACTACACTTTACAATATTAGTATAGATCCTTATGGGTCAAATAAAAAAAATAAAATTGACCACTGATTTTGCCCGGCATACTTAACTTAAATCATCAATCGGAATGAATCCAACGGGTTTTTAAAACGGAATATTTCTTGGCGCCTGCACTAAAACGGCTATATCGATTTTGACGAAATTTCAATCAAATGGTATCTTAGGTATTAAAACTTAGTAGGTACTTTTTACCCGGCTACACTAAAATAGTTTTCCGTCTAAATCGGTATTAACGTCATCGAATCTATGGGCAAAATCAACGTTAACGCGAACGAAGCCATAAACTAAAACCTGGTGAAAGTATATGAGCTTTTGAAACAACCGAGGAATCAAAGTTCTATCCATTGAAAACTATCAAAATATCCACACAATTTTTATATTATAGCCACTTTTGAACTTATCGATAGTTATTGTAGATTATATAGACGCTCGACTACAGAGGTCATAACTGCCTATTTGAACTTATCAAAGATAACACTGAATCGGCGACTAGACCCTGCAGTCAGGGTCCATTCTGATTGGTCGAATACCCCATCTTGATGTCGTTTGACACACCCACACACACCTATCAGCTATCCATATTAGTACAGAGTTCACTTGTTAGCTGTTCGGTCGTTTAGATGTGTGTGTGTGTGTCAAACGACATCTAGATGGGGTATTCGACCAATCAGAATGGACCCTGACTGCAGGGCCTAGTCGCTTGTAAATCAGCGTTGTCAGACTGCTTTCACAAAAAGTAACAAATCCGTGTTTAAAAAGATAATAGATTTTCAAAAAAGGTAGGTACCTAATATTTTTTTCTGAACCCAAAATTATTTAAAAAGAAGCACGTTTGTAGGTTTAATTTATAAAGAAATAGAAGTTTTAAAAAGAAGTTTTAATTTAATAGTACTTAATTAAATCGTAAATAGAGTAACGTCATACTCATACGATATACATATTGTGCCTATGGCCCTGGAAGCCGGATGGACGGTGTTTTTATTGTAACTATACTCCGTAAGTTTTATTTGCAAGTTTTTGGAGTTTACTCCTTAAGAATTGATTTTCATATAAGGCGCTCGGTACCGAAATTTTATGAGGAGTAAAATTTACACAAGCGTTAACTAAAAAGCGTTACGTTTTCTGCGCATCGTACCTTGCGCACCTTTAAATGTATGTGTATACTTGTATACAGCCGATATGTACAGGGTATGCTGCGCGACAGCTGACGCATGTAAGTATGTATGTTTGCCTACTTTAAGGAGTTAACTCCAGTCGTGCGTCGGAGCTGACACACACACTTTTTTTTATAAAAAGGTAATAGATCTGTTACATTATTGTAATAGATTGGCAACACTGCACTGAATTAAATAATAAAAATAGTAATTACTGAACTTTTTATTTTCTTATCTCTAAAAATGTAAAAATTTAGGTACCACAGAAAAAGCAAGTTTTATCGATAATGCAAATCGAAATTATTAGAGACAGATAATAAAGATTCAACCTGTATTTATGTAGAACGATATTATTGCATGCTACAAGTTCTATAATATTATGTCCCCGATTTCAATTGGTCACAACAGTTGTTTAATTATATATAGTCGCAGAAAAAAACAAAAAATTAAAAAATAACAATATCGTTTCAACAAAAGGTAACAAGATAATTAATATTAATTATATAATAAAGAGAAAAAAATACCTTCATAAAGGATAAACTGGCTCAACTAACCGCAAAAATTATAATTCTATATTATGGTTTAATATTGCCAGACATAAAACGACGCATTTAAAAATGGACACGCAAAAACTATGGGCATTTCATTTGAGTTATACTCAACATCCTATTCAGTTATGGGTAACAAGTTTTTGATGTGAAACATCTTATGTCGGGCTGTGAACAACCGCGTGAGGGGAAATATGCAACGAAATGTTTGGTCCGCTCCTTCGCTGCTGTTCTCCCCACCACTACGGTACTCTCTCTCTCTCTCTCTCTCTTGGCTCAGGCGTGTACTGTAACACACGCGGTGTTACAGTGCAGTATATAGGATTACGTCAGCGGAACAGTTAGTTGCTGCTTTTGAAAAAATATATACTACTACATAGAGAATACCACCGAGTTCAATAACGTTTTCTTTGATGTTTCACATCTGTCGGGGGTCCCAAGACCCACACCCTTTTTTTTATTGTGGGCAACCTATTTGTGCTGGGAAGTAAAGAGACAAGTACTTATCATGTATGGTAAGTATTGAGTAAGATTTTAGACGCCTATGACATTTTATGTTGTCCAGTAATCTATAATCTACAACAGAGGTTCCCTAACTGTGCGCTATCCTAGATGAGTCACAATTTCAAAACTTCAAAACCAAGCTCATCCTGCTCATTAATTGTATTGTTTGTAGTTTTTTTATGATTTCTAATTATTAGAATTAGAATCTAATAAATAATAATTAAGATTCTATATTCTTCAGAGTTTTCTTTGAATAATAAAGTAATTTTATTGTCTGCTAGAGACACACGGTATCTTCTTTTAGAAGGGCGTCGCAAAAAATTGCAACCTGTAAAGGGAGTCGCAGTAAAGAAAATATTGGGAACCTCTCATCTACAATATCTTTCTTGAGTACGATTTCAAATTAATAAAAACTTGACATCAAATTTCAACGAAATAAAAAGTGGTAAAGCAATTTTCCTATAATTAAAACTAGCTGGCCCGCAGTATCGTACACTTTTAATATCGTTTTTTTGGTTTCTATTCAACCTCTTTCAGTGGAATCGCAACGATATAGCCCAGGGATGGCAAACCTTTTCACATCTACGTGCCAATTTTTTTCAAAAAATATTTAATGTTGCCATGACGTGCAAACAAGCACTTAAAGAAATTTACTGGACAAAAAAATTATTCAAACGTAGATGAAAAGAATTATTTGATAATGCATTTTGTGCCATGAAACTTTCGTCGACTTGTCGTGTATAAGATCTCATAATACTATGTTATTTGATTGATAGTCAAATTTTTTTTCGAGATCGATCTAACATATTTTTTAATTATTTCGATTGTGTACCTCAATCAATGGCGTTTCAACAATATTCGGTCGCGTGTCATCTATAGCACGCGTGCCATTGGTTCGCCATCCCTGATATAGTCTATCTTATTCCCTGATCAAAATCAGTTCAGTAGTTCGGAACAAACCAACTGACAGGGAAAAATTATGAAAAATTCGGTCTAACTGTACATGTGAGTTAAAATTTCATTAAAAACAATTAAAAAGATACGATTTTGTTTTTATGTAATGACTTCAGAAGTTCAAGGGATTGAAACACCAATTCTGAAGACTTCTGCACATTTTGAGTGAGTGAATTATAGACGCTCGACAACAGAGGTCATTAGCGTGCACATTTTGACAATGACTGTACATTTCAATACTTTCTATACACATACCTAATTGTGTTGATTCTGTTTGTAAAAAACGCAACCCTATAACGCATAATAAGGTTTTTTGCGCGATAACTACTTAATAACGATAGCGTATAATTTAAACAAATAAAAATATTTAATGAGAACACTAATAATTATCTAATTAATAAAATAATTTCCTCTTAAATTATTATTATTTCTCCTAAAACATATTATGATTAAAACCGATTTTAGTAGCTATAAAAATATAGGCCATTAAAATCAGCTTATAGACGTCGCAGCTGCATTTCGAAAATTATTAAAAAGGTGAAATCACATACAGTAGAGTCTCACTAATCCGGCACTATTAAATAAAATAAAGCATTTCATAAAAAGATAACAGTGACATATTTTACAATTAACTAATTAGTTTTGAAATAATCCTTAATTGAGCAAGCAAGAACGAGAGTAGGGAGGGGTAAGGGAGGCGTGAGCGGAGGGTGCCGGATTATTGGACGTACCGTAGGTACTACTGAAGTGCCGGATTAGTGAGACTCTACTGTAATAACAATTCATATGGATTTGATCGAATATTTTTAATTCAGTTTATTTCTATTTTGCAAAAAAAGCGTTGTTCATATCGCACGGTTACCCACTCTACTTGAGGTCTTATATAGCTCCAACACCTCTACCGCCGGAATATAGGAACCCTTATTTTTCTCAGTTTTTGGACAACGGCAAATGCAGGGTGATTAGTCTCCTTTATCTCTATCCTCTATGCACGGAAACTGATATATAATATCTACCAAAAAAATTTATAGATAATCAAATTCCATATAGGTACGTCCTATACTTCCAACGAAAATAAATTTAAATTGTTAAACAAAAATTATTACTAGAATCACCTGCAGTAATTACAATAAATAAGAAAATAGACAGGTATACGTATATGACTACGAAACCAAAAAGATCGTAAATCAATATAAAATATGGTTAAAATACGAAAAAAACGATATTACTTCACTGGAATAAAATTGCAACGCGGTATGCAACACATTTTTTTGTAATTTAATTTGAATAAATTATAAATGACCTTGGTTGACTCAAGGCTATCAACAAAAAATCAGCAATACACAAAACATAATGTATATAAGTAATGGTATTTATCAATGTAGGTACTATAATATGTAATGTTATACTATACGATTTCATTCTTTTAAGAATTAAGATCCAATCACTTAATAAAATAACTATCTACGAAAACAAATATAATATATTTACTTATATTATCTTTCGATCATCTGACAACAAATTAAGTTCCATTGAAACGCAGTTTGTTTTCAAAGAATCCTTGTCTAAATATTATTTAATGGCGTCCATTATCTTTGATGATAATTCCGTGAAAATTGGGGAAAATAGTTAATATAATGATGCGTTCGAAATTAGTTTCTCGGCATCGTGTCATAGACGCTACTATTAGGATTTGTCAAATGAGAGAGGCTTTAAAAACATGGCGGAGTTAAGAGAAAAATGTCAGTAGTTGCTATGGTTTTATAAGTAGCGGATTCCATTTTCGATAAACTTTTTGTTTATTTTACTTGTTTTGTTTTTGTAATAAACAATTTCACGATATAAATTTACACTATTAGCATGTAAGTTTTTCTTTTATTCGAGTAAAATGTTCTACCACCATCTGTCATATGCTCATTTGACAGATCCCAATATATATAGCAACAATATTTTCATAAATGTTATTATTTTCTTACTTTTTTTAAAAATCTTTATTATTTAATATTTCGGCCTTGAACGTTATGTATTATATTAATTTATTAAAAGAAAAGTTTGAAAATATATCGGTCGTTAATTTATAATTAGTTTAAACTGATACAGACGTTAATACAACATTAAATTATTATCATAAATTTGTCGTCCCCGTAATTTTCTACATCATTTCAAATTTTAACTTGGTTATAATAGCGATGTGCGAATGGAGAAATTATAGAAAATTAGGATAAGGTAGGCAACTTTTAGAGCATAGGAGTTTGGCAGGTAATCGGCCATGGTCCTATATAAGGAACCATCTCGATATTTATCTGGAATTATTGAGGGAAAATCAAGAAAAACTTCAACAAGATAGTCGGTACAGGAATTACCGTTTCTCGGCGATGAACAATACGAAAAAGTCCTAGCTACATCTGCCACCGCCGGGAATCGAACCCTGTAACTTTCGAATGCGACTTGCGAGTCTGGTGTTTTCACTATTACGCCAGGAATGTTTTAAAATAGGGAAAATAGTTAAAAATGTCCATGGTTTACAAATATGTAACTAGGTAATAATTTTGATTAATAAAAAATTCTGTAACACTTCAATAACAAAATTGTTCCGTCGAACTGTTTTACAATGGTTTTTTTTACTCGGAACTTTAGAGTGAGTTAATTTCGTTCAAAAAGTCGCAATAATAATCAAGCACTTCCACAGATTTTAAAAGAATTACCAAAAATCCTCCACTACGAAACCGTTACCAAACATTCAGTTTTTTTTATTAAAAAAAAAATTTAAAACCTAAATTTGAAAAATAATTCAAGTTCACATTCGATTTTTAAAACGATTAAAAAAATGTAGATTTTGCAGCAGTAATCTAAACAAAAACCTTGAACTTCGAGATTATTACATCATATTCAAAATATCAAGGGGATATGGTAACCCATTAATGAAAATATATAGCAAGGCGTGCGCAAAAAACATGTCATGGGACCGCGATATCTTGACGTAATTCGTAAATTGTCTTTAAGAATGACAGTGAAAACGAAAACAGCAAGGACCTTCGATTCATTGACTAAATATTTGTGAATGTTGCTATAAAAAGATTATACCTATTCTGTCATGGAGTTTTATACTCTGTCTTCATTCATTCATGATTCTTATAATTAGCTCAATGATTACATTTACGTTATATATTTGTGTACGTATTATTTAGTTCAATCAAAACACTTCACTTTTCAAAACTATTCTGACTTCAAATCTTTAAACGAAAAAGCGAAAAAAAGACACAAAAATATTTTTCCAAAAGACGTTATATAAAACCAGTTCTCAACACGATTTTTTAATGACGTGAAAGAGAAAAAACTAATTTTGTACAATATTTTTAACACACCATTTGTAGACATATTTTTCGGTATTCACGATAAACATTTTTTTAATGTGATAACATAATCGGAAATAAAATTAAAATAACATCACATATGCACGTGGCTATTAAAAAGAAATGAATTTATTTTTCAAAATAACTGATTAAATCGTTTTTTTAATTTTTAAGGCTTCGAAAACATACATTTAATACCTATATAACGTTTATTATAAAATAAACTGACCTTTAAAATACATAATTAGTTTTTAACGAATCGAAATAAATTAGTATTTTAAATACAGAAATCACTGAATGGAAACCATAGAATAAATTATTATTTAAAACATGTGAATCGGTAGACGAAAGTGGTGTACAGAAATAAGAAATCTTATTTTTATATAACATTTTTAAAAACAACTTACATTGCCGAACTAAAAAGATCCATTAAACACTGTAATCCAAGCATAATTCTATGAAGAAACACACTATGGCTATACCACCTTCTCACAATCATATTTTTAATTGCAACAAAATATAAAAAATAAATCACTTAACACACATACAAACACAAAATTAAAATTCTTCTTGGTTGAACTACACTTTCAAAACACATTTTATTATATAAAAAATAAGAAAATTCCTTTTTAATGTACAATATTTTCAGGAAGAAAAAAAAAACTGATCACAAACAAATACGAAACAACGCGTATCACACTTCTCAACTAACTAACCGAATGGCGGTGAACGAAGTTGGTCGAACATTACCAACGTTGCGCAGTACGTATGCGCAATGCTATGCTAAGTCGAGTTCGCTTTTATGAATGAATGGAAGCCATTATGAATGAAATAGGCGTATGGGGACAAACAATATATAACATAACATTTTCGCGATGGAATACACAGTATAGAAAAGTGGGGGAGGAAGTTACACATCGCGGGTTCGATCTTAAACTATCCTATGTCGAACTTTTGACGCAATTCAATGACACAATTTCATATCCTGTAAACATATTTTATAGCACCTTCTCATCAAAAACAATGTAGGTATCCTGTTATGCGAAATCCGCCAATAATGCTTAATGAAAATGACTTTTGCAAAAGTTATAGCACGCTGTCACGAAACAGTCATTAACAATAATTACTAGAGGCTTGAACAGACGATAATGACCTTAGTTATCGGACGTCTATAATTTACAATATCTCGTTGTTTATTTGGCGTGTCCATGACACTTCTGCTACCAACCCCAGGTTCTGAGAACTGATGAAAATATTAATTGCATTTACATTTGATTATTAAAAATAATAATAATACGTATAAGTACTGTAAATATTAATCGGTAGGTACATACTAGGTTCAAATAATTCTTGAAGTTTTTTTTAAAGGTTTATCCAATTGTATAATATGTCTACATATATAGAGCATAATATTATGCACATAATAGGTACAAGAGAATATCATTTGGAGGGTGGCTCCACTAAATAAGGTCTAACCATTATTATTAAATATCAAAGCTTGGTCTAAACGACATCACAAAATATTCATGAGCAGACGTGGGATTCAAACCCACGACAGTCTGATCCAAAAAGCTAGCACGCTAACCATTACACCACACTACCCTCTACTCTTGAAGTTGATGCCCTAAAAAAATATTATTACTGTGTGACCAGCGATTTGCGATTCTCATACATAATAAAAAGTTACTTGGGCAACAAAAAGTTTACCCTGTTGTATAGCAGCCATTTTGTTACCTTGATAAATTCCTAATAAACATTTGCGTTATATGCCTTGTAAAATCATGAAAAAACTATTAATCAATCAATAATGTAATTTTAATTTTTCGTCTCATTTTTCCAGGTAAATAATTTTGGACACATGCAAAAAAAAGGTATTTCTAATAGAAAAACAAGTTATGAAAATAGTAACAGGTTCGAAGAACATATCACTGTTTCTAAATAATATGTTAAAAAGTCAATCAAAATAGGTAAAGATATGCAAAAAAATATTTCTTTTATAATAGAATGTTAAATTTTGCACTTTGAGCTATAGTTGTTTTTTTGAATAACTCTAATGACCTCAGCTGTCGAGCGTCTATAATCTACAATCTCCCTCAATAACTGCTGAAATTACTGGACCTATAGTAAAATTGTATTAGGACTTTTATAAAAATAATATCTATAATAATTTCTTTTCGATAGAACCTGGAAACTGGGCGTTTGTATTACATTTACCACGGTGACGTCATAAAAACAACACTGCAGTATTAAAAGTCCCTGACTAGTGAAATGGGGCAAATTCCAAATAAATTTCTTAATGACATGATTATTTGGTGTATCGCAAAAAAAATCAAAATTTGCCAACTCTTCGAAAGGTGTCAGTTTCAAAAATAATTCATTATATACATGTCACCAATTTTCAGGCATGCATATATAGATTTCTTTGGTGATTCATTTCTTTTTTGAGTATTGGACTTGGGCATGAGAATAGCCGAGCGTGTAGCAATGCCATTATTTATACGGTGTCAAGGTTTCTCTATTACAAGCCCCCAGTTCCCAGGTTTTAGCCGTAGAGCTGGTAAAAGTGTTATATTTTTAATTTATTATTAAAAAATAATAAATTGAAAATATTAATTGGTGTTAGGCCCAAATAACCTTAGCTGTTGGTGGCTTAAAAAAATAATCTTGGACTTGTTAGTGTTTTTATCCGTGTTAAAAGAATGAATGAAAAATGTTTTAAGGTAATTTTTGACTTAAATCGGCCATAGGAGAGTTCCTTATTGAACTTGCGACATATTATTATACATACACATACCTTACAAAAACATTGGAAAGGCCAATCTATTACATTTCATTCATACGTCTAATACTTATGATCGACCAATATAATTCAAGTTGCATGTATCCTCTATCAAACACATGTCTCTATAATGCCACTAATTTCGTCATTTTATTAAATAAAATCGAACAAATTAATTATCTGTTTCCGAATCACAATTCTACAGGAAATTAAAAATAAAATCTACAGTAACAGGATATAAATTACTGTAAAAATGTTTATCTGATTATTTTTGAGGTTTGTAACATTACTCATAATTTTCAAAAAAAATAGTTTAAAAGTATTCTCTACCGGAAGTTACTTCCTGCACTCTTCATCTCAAATCCTTTCTCCTCACCTAAAAACGGTTACCGCTCTCCCGACACTATTCTTAAAGCTAAAGGGTTTGGGTAAACGCCAAATGAAGGACCGAGAATTACACTACAGATCCTACAGGTGAAAACAAACCCGGTAAAACTTAAGTACAACTTTTTAAGATACGTAGGTATACAAAATTTTTTTAAAAAAATTCGCTTGTATAGGATCTGCAGTGTGATTCTTAGTCCTTCATTTGGCGTTTACCCAAACACTTTACCTTTAAAAATATAATAATAATAATAATGCGTTTAACGTCCTTTAAAAATATAGCGTCGGGAAAGCGATAAGCGTTTTTCCGTTTTTAAGCGAGGGGAAAGGGTTTGAGATGAAGAAATACAGGGGGTGGTATCTTCCGGAAGAGAATATTTGTGTGCCTCGACACTCGGAGAAGGTGCAGCTTTTTACTTTTACTTTACATATACTCATTGACAGCGGAACGACTTTGTGGGATGGGGGGGGGGAGGTTTACAGACCTGTGATCACTTATGAAAGCTTACATTGTAGAGTATAGACTATCTACTAAACATGTACTACAACACTGTAACAGAAGTGAAATTTCCATTTATCATTTTTCCATTATTGAAGTGTAACTCAATTTTTTTCCTGTAAATGCCAATTTATAACAGTTACTGCCATCTTTTGAGGAAACTAATGAACTGAGACTCTGAAGTCTGGTCTTAATGTGACCTTGCATAATTAAACGCTCATGGCGTCTATATTGCTGAGCGTCTATAATCTACACTATCTATATCTGAAATTGCATGATTCATTTTTTTCCACGCCGCAAAAAAAAGTCTTATCGAATAAATTAACAACGTATTTCACTTTGTTTATTTACTTATTATACACTCACCGGTAAAAAAAATCGGCCACCTTGAAATATTTCAGAAAAGTACTGAAATATTGAATAATTTTACTAGATATTGACAGTAGGTTAAAGAGCAATTTGTTGTTAATACGGAATGCATAAATTAGCTGAAAAGAGACTACAAATAAACACCAAACAAATTTAATTCAAAAAAGTAACAGAAACAATGCAAATACGATTTTTGTCTTAGTTGTAAAAAATTAAGGTGGGCTGTTTTTAATAGATTCCAGTAATTTTTAATGATGTGTACCTATGTCCTCCTCGAACTCGAATTACATCGTTGAGTCGTCGTGGCATCGAGTTAATCAATATATTATCATAATATGGTTGAAAATGATTTTAACCTGTTTAAATTAAAAGGTGTTATGAAATTCAAATGAAATACACATCTAAAAGCATTAATAACGAAGAAAAACAGCTAAGTTCCCTTTGTGGAAATAACATATGCGGTTAGGAAGACTTTTAAAAGGAAGGCTGATTTTTTTGCCGGTCAGTGTAGTTAAAAATTATTAATTTCCGTGTTCAGCTTTGATAATTTTATTTGCACTAATAATTAGTAACTAATTTCTCAATAACTTTTATTTTTTTTATTAATGTACACAATGTTCATTGATAAAAAGTAAAAGAATAAAATCGTAAACAAAAGTAAATTCACGGAATATATTTTCGTGTTTGATTTCCATGAATTAAAAAACGAATAGAAAATATTATACAGTCGATTATTGTAATGTGAGACGATTAATTTCGAAATACATAGGATATTGCGTAACAAGTGTGAGTAGGTGCCTTTTTTAAAACGAGTGCGATATTTTTAAACGAGTTAGAGGAGAGTGAACCAGAGGCGCCCTCGCCGGATACGAGTTTCAAAAAAGGCATGTGTCACGGCACACATGACCGAAATGAAACTTATTATGTATGAATAATCAGAGTTTATTATGTATGTATAGGCGGACCGACTACATTACTGCAATTCGAATGCATCTATAGCTACCATATAACATATAACACAGACCCCGCGAGAAGAGGGGATACATTCCAAACATTCTTTCCCGTCAACATATTTTTGTATATACACATTTTCGTTTCATTGAGCCAGCATTTACCCTTCAAATCGTCGAGGCAATAGCACCGCATAAGAAGTTTCACTTCAAAACATCGTACAAGTTTTAAAAAGGAGGCACCTTCTCGTACCAATTTATATCTTAAAAAACTTCAACAAAAGGAGGAATTAGGTTCTCAAGTCGTTTTTTTTCAATCTAATAGATATTATTTTTTTGTCATGCCCACTATAAAATCTATAAAATAGTTACTTTACATGTGTGTATGTATGCATGAAATGGGTCACTTAACAGGCCGGTGTGGTAAAAGTGTTTTGAGTCATATAACAGGCAGGTGTGCGGAAAGTATTTTACTTACCGCGCACTAAGACGGTAAGTAAACGCGGTTGCCAAAGCAATTTCTGTTTATTCACTCTACATACTATAGAAATAAAGATGACGACGCAAATGAACTGCCAAATTTTTTGAAAATGAAGTGAAAAGTAGGTCTTTTGTAGTGGGCATGGCAAAAAATACCATATTATATATCTCGTGCGTAATGATATTATGACTCGTGTGACTATCACTAACTCGTCAGTATTATACCTCATTACGACAATAGATCAATCTACTATTAATCAATAACAAAATTAATAAGTAAACATGTCATGTTATCGATTTATGTATTTTCATTTTTTTGATTGTTTAAAGCGGAAATTTCGTTTTATGTATATTAAGATTGCGTGGGGTCACATAACTTTGTACACAGAACATTATTGTCAACCCACGTTTACTGCCCACAAAATAATTTTATGTAGCTTTCACTCAGCTCCATTCATGATTTTTTTGTCTTTTTATTTGTCTGCAATATTAAGAAAACCTACACAGTCCTCACATTATGGAGTATTGGTTAATTATATTGTTTTAAAATTTCTGCTTTCAAAAGTTCGCAAATATCAGTTGAATAACCAACATATGGTTGAAAAATTTCTTCTATAATAGATACAAAGTGGTCATGTAAATCGGTAAGCGAAGAAAATTTCTCCGATACCGGTTCTATTTTAAATTCTGCAAAAATTTCTTTTGGTTCATTTTAAATACTGCAGCTGAAAAAAATCTTCTTATATACCTACGGGTTCTATTTTTAATACTGCAGCTGAAAAATGTTTCCTTTACGGGTTCTATTTTAAATCCTGAAGCTGAAAAATTTCTTCTCTACGAGTCCCATTTTAATTCCTGAAACTGAAAAACTTCTCCGACTCAAATTCTATTTTAAATGCTGCAGCTGAAAAATTTCTCGAATACGGGATCTATTTTAAATCCTGCAGTTGAAAATTTTCTTCTATCAGTGAAAAGTAATAGACATCAATTTTTTTTAAACAAAATATTATTTAGGACGTCTTTTAGCCACGTATTTATATATATTTATATATATTCTGCAACCAGCCAACATTTTTCAGAAATATTAAGCACTAACCACTAAAAACTGATTTTGCAGTTTTATCAGATTTGGTTGCATCTCTACTAATATTATAAATGCGAAAATTTGTGTGTGTATATGTTTGTTACCACTCAGATCCGTAACGGCTGAACGTATTTTCATGGAATTTGGTATATAGTTACTGTAGGTCCTGGAATAGGACATAGGGTACTTTTCATCCCGGAAAAATGTATATAGTTCCTGTGGGATAGTAACAAAACGCAACTCTGTAATTTTTTGAATTTTAGCGTATTGGCGGTATCCTACTAATATTATAAACAATACCAGCCCGACTTCGCTTCGCGGGGGGATAATAAATCATAAATTCATAGCATCCTGGCGAAGCCGGACCGGGCTAGTATATTTATAAAACCACGTAAATCAGGAAAAATGCGGATATAAGTATATTATATTTATATACTTATGCATATACTTTGTATGTATACAAAAATATTTCATATTATGAATAGTATGATTAGAGATTTAATATAAAAAAAACGAATAGAAACATTCATCAAATATAATTATATTCTTACTTCATATAATACCTACTAATGTGACCTTTTGCAAAAATATTTTTAACGGTCAGCGGGTCTCTGACATCAGCGCCACAGGTAAGCGCATTTTAATGTACAGAGTTCGTTCTGCTGGATTTAGAAGAGCCTTACTGGAGGGTATTCATTTGGCCAGGTGTGGGCGTTTGAAAAAAAAACGTAGACTGTTTAGAAAGTACACCAACCAATATTATAATTCTGTAGACTATGTGCAAGGTTGCGTACAGTGACACGACGCGGCCACTAATCGCACTAATCGACTTAGTTTTCAATTCAGTTGTTACTGAAAGAAACTTAAGAAGACAAACGATTTACCAAAATATTAATGTTAAATACAAAAAAACCGTTTTGACACATTCTTGTGTACGAAATATATATAAAAATTTCTCCTCTTTCGTTTAAGACAGGTTTCGAACCGATTTGACTTTAATTGAGCGAATTATAAGCAAAAAAATCCGTTCTTCAATCATTTGTAGCATGTATGTACTCTGCCATCTAGTGGCGGGTAAATCATTTTAAAATATTTTTGAACAGAAAATATAACGTAATTTTTCTGAATCTCTTTCTCTGCGGATTTGACTACCAAATAAAAAAAAATATGTAAAAGATATAAAACAATACGATTTATTTATCAACGGTTTCCTTGGAATAGGCTAATTTAAATCAGTTCATGACGTCCGGTACCTATATTTGAATGCAAATTTATTTTTTTTTTCAAATTCAGTCAACATTTTATTTGCATTTTTTAATTATTTATAATAACAATAAATTATTCATGTGCTGCAGTCTTTCAATGTGACAGATTTTACAATTTAAAATAGATTTATTTGCACAAAAAAATGTTTCATTAACAGCTATATATTATAGAGTCGAAACCTACCGAAGGCCTAAAAATCTAAAAATGACGTTTAGATTTCTTCTCTGTTATAAGTCTCTATTTTCCTTTTTTTAAAGCCAACAGCTAAGGTTTATCGGGTCTTTCAATTTATTATTTTTTCATATAATAAATTGAAAACCCATTGGACACTTTGCATCACATTCTTTTGTACTTCCCCTTTTTAGTCAGCAAATAGTATGGATCTTTTTATGAGCTCCAGAAGATTGGCCACTAGATTATCCTGTGCGTCCTCATGTAACTAACTATGGTTGTTCTCCTGTAGGCTATAGGCTAGAGCCTCGCATTCGAGCGCAATATGGGTGGCTGTTTCATCCTCCAATTCGCAATACCTACATAGTGTTGATTCCTGATGTATCCCATCACATATTAGGTGCGTTTGGTATCAAGGTGTAGTGTAAAAAGTGTAAACACTTTTGACACTATTACGTTTGTTATACAAAAGTGTAAAATAACTGACCTGTTTGTTATTTCAATGTGGGACTAAAAGTGTAACAACTATTAGTCCCGGCTCTTGAGCAGGTGCACGTAGTGTAGTGCAGATCACGTGATATATGTCTGAATTGACAATCGCTTTGACAGATTTGATACTTTTTTCGTACTGTTTTTTACATTTTTTGTCTCTTAAAAATGAATGAGCTTCAAAATGTAATGGTACAAGATAAATATGGCAGTGAGTTTAACATTTTTACGACCAAAAAAACTGTAACAACTAGAAATAATGAACTCAGCCAATCTGTCATTAATTTATTTTGTAATGCGCATGTACAATCTACTCAGAATGTACACTAGCCCGTTTGTTACAAGTGTACATTTAGTTTACACTTTTGGTGAACTTGTTACACTTTTTAGTGAAAAATTATCTACACTACACTACACTACACCTTGATACCAAACGCATCTATTATGTTGGTGTTATTTTTGTTTTAATTAATGTTATTTGGTAAATGATAAAATCAATCGATTTAAAACCCCTTATATCCACACCATATTATTCACATAACAATTAGAGGTGAAAATAATAAATATCTCAGACAGCTATGCTGCCATGATTTTTGAGCTATATCTAAGAAAAAATCAAATGACCACTGTCGGGATTCGAACCCGAAACCCCCAGTTTCCGGCTAGGTGAGTTACCGATTTCTCCACAGTGCCCGAGAGTGGAAACCGATCTCTTCTTATATATAGCAATTTCACGTTGAAAACACACTACATGCGAGAGCCGACTATTTAAATAAACTGCAAAGCATAAGCTATTAAACAGTCGAATCATTATACATGCGAGAGTTAACAATTTATAAGTTTTAACAACTTAATAAACTCGTTAGGCCGGGAAACCTTAGGTTTTACCTATAGATAAACAACGTTTTGAGTTTCTGTGGACAGTAATTAATTGGTAAATGATAAAATCAATCGATTTAAAACCCCTTATATCCACACCATATTATTCACATAACAATTAATGTTATATTTAAATTGGGGAAGGGGGTGGTTCTTAAACCGTAAAATATATTTCCGCGATCATTGCAAAATCGTACAGTGACTCCCTACAGTGATAAACCTTGCATTAGAGAAAGAGAAAAATTGGTAGCAAATTATTACCACTGCAGTATAATTTCAAATCACTTTTACATTATTCAGTAATTTCACAAGCAGCATATTATAATTATTTCGCTGTAATTTCCGAAGTAAAACCGACAGTATAGGTAATATTTCATTTAGTAAGTGATTTTGCGGTTCAATCTTAGATTGTACAAATACAGTAATAACACAAATATGCTGACAACTAAATGTAAACCGACATACACACATACACACATCCGTTTGTGATATTTTATCTACATCCGGTAAATTATTGTGGATTTCCGTTGCGGCACTATCTCAACTCCGGTTATAATTAAGCAATGATATTTATTAAAGCATTTACGTAAAAACGAATACTGTCAAAACTGTAAGTTTACACATTATTTTATACACGTTCACCGTTTGAATTAGAAGATATTAGTATTTAATATCGTATGCGTAAAGCACGTTATGAAAAGTTTTGCATCGATTTGCCGAGATCAACTATTTTTGTATTCTCGAATTTAAAGACGAGATCGTAAAAAATAATTTTTAAAAACAAGCTAATGTAGGAAGTACTAAAAAGAAAAAAATAATGTGTTGAATTTTAATGTCTATGTTATATATGACGATAATCAAATTATTGTGGGATACGGACGATGAAAAAACAAAAATTGAATTTCTAATTTAGCAACGTTTCGTTAATCAATGTTAACTTCTTCAGGCATCTATAAATGTGTAACAAATGCATAAATAATTACAAATAATGTACAGAAATATAGAAATTTAACCTAACTTATAAATTATAATAATATTATAATTTATAAGTTAGGTTAAATTTCTATATTTCTGTACATTATTTGTAATTATTTATGCATTTGTTACACATTTATAGATGCCTGAAGAAGTTAACATTGATTAACGAAACGTTGCTAAATTAGAAATTCAATTTTTGTTTTTTCATCGTCCGTATCCCACAATAATTTGATTATCGAAAAAAATAATATTTAATCATTTAGGTTCATAATTATAAAAGCGCGAGTCGTGACTAATAAACTATCGTAGAGTTTACGACCCATACTTTTATAATTATGAATCTAAATTAAAATAAAAGCTTCTCTTTAATAGTAGATTATATATCTAGGGCGCAATAAAGCATACTGGTTGACGAGTAAGTGATAGTATATGTTAAAACGAGCGCTAGCGAGTTTTAATAGTCACACGTGTCAAAATATCATTGTGCCCTAGATACACACTGTATTTTTTGTCCTACCCCCTATAAAATAGCTACTTTTATCTTTATTTTCAATTTCAAAAATGTTGACAGTTCATTTCTGTTGCAGACTTCACTATTGAATTTGTTAGCGCGCCTAATTTTATTTTACTTTAACGCACTAGTGTGTAATGGATTACTTTACATGCATGTAAAGCAGCTATTTTATAGGGGGTATGACAAAAAATGTTGTTTTATTTTCATGAGTTGAGAATATATAATATTCGGTTTATGTGTAATCTGATAGCTACGATTCAAGTTAAAATGTCATCTTGAAAATTAGTAGTTGAATAAAAAACGAACATATTGTGTAGTATACTATACCTACATATTTTCTGTTAGAAATTACTGTTTTCCGTTTGAAAAAATATTATTTCACTTCGACTGATCAACTTATTAGATAAATCAATGAACAGAGAATCTATTCCGTTTAACTCGAGGCGAAAAAAATATATGAAAAATAATGTGGCCAGGTAAAGAATAAGTTAAATCGCCAGGTAAGACATGGCACCACCTATAATTTTTTAAATGCAGCTGTCTACTGCAGATATTTGCTGTTTAGTTTAAAAATATACTCTGTCTAAATTTCATTATCCACACAACAGCGAATTCCAATCCAAATATTTTCGGTTTAACAGATCCTCCAACACTGACCTATACCTCCATGGTTTATAAGTACCTAAGTAGGTAGTATATATTTTTGAATTATGTATTTTTATTTCGAGAGATTTTTATTATAATAAAAAAAACAAAACATTTGCGTTATCGTAGGTACATGCACAACAATATACCACGTCTAAAAATATACATTATATCCATTTATATATAGTATATGGTTCGAAAATAATCGTCAGTGATTATACTTCACAATATAATAAAAACGGCACAGTTTTTTTGAATGGGGCGGGTATGCTTTACATTGTTTTATTGCTTTCCCGCTCTATTAAGCTTGTTAGTAACCATGTATGACTCACTGACAATTATTTTCAAACCGTACTATAGAGTAGTTCAGATCAGTGCCATATATATCTAGAAGTTCTGGCGCCCCTGGCGAAGGTAAGACTTGGCGGTCCTGGCGAAAGGAAAATTCACACAAGACAGAACGAGGACTAAAGCTATTTAAAAAAAGATAAAACAGCGTGATTTTGAGAAACGGTTTTAAAATGCTTATACGTGCTGTTTGTTTGTATTTTGCAATAATATAAAAATTACGTCCCTTTTCTTCGGGTGCCCCTGGTGCAGGCCATCCTCACCAATTTTTAGATACGGCGCAGGTTCAGATTTTGTCACTAGACGTTCGCGACGTACTGACAGATTCCAATATGACTGAAATTAATTTAGGCAGAGAATAGTCTCGAATCGAACTGTACCGATATATATTGAATGAATTTTTTGAAACCGGATATGAATAAACAGTTGACTGCCTGCCTCAGACAACAATATGTTCCCCATTCATACGTCTCTAGTGCAGCTTTTTAGCTTTTGCAGCCGGCCCTCGTGGCTCCTGAATGACTTTTAAGTTCCGGTTTAAATATAATAATATATCTTTAGATTGTGCCATACATTTCATAGGTATAAATATATTTCTCCTATTAGCCAGATGTAGTTTCTTTCAGACATCGATTTACCTTTTAAAACAGATATTATGGTAGCAGGAGGAGGGAGGCAGCCGA
This sequence comes from Mongoloraphidia duomilia, assembly GCA_039654895.1. Classification (NCBI taxonomy): domain Eukaryota; kingdom Metazoa; phylum Arthropoda; class Insecta; order Raphidioptera; family Raphidiidae; genus Mongoloraphidia; species Mongoloraphidia duomilia. The sequence continues at coordinate 25,306,984 of CM077524.1, read as the reverse complement.
TGCAAACTGTCGAAGCCCGGGGCTTCACAGAAGGTCCATGCCAAAATCTTTGTTGTTATCTATAATTTATACGTGAACATCGAAAATTGTCGTACCTTTTTATAGGGTTCCGTAGCCAAATGACAAAAACGGAACCCTTATCATTTCGTCCTGTCCGTCTATCCGTCTGTATGTCACAGCCATTTTACTCGGAGACTATTGGCACTTTATATACATGCAATTTGGAAGGTTGGTGTGTTCTATGAGCCGCTATACAATGGTGTAGTGAAATAACGAAAAAAATAGGGGTGCCACTCCCTACATTTAACTGAGGGATGAAAAAAATATTCCAGTGCACATAAGCGTGTGGGGTATCGTTAGATACTAGATAGGTCTTGAAAATTGATATAGCAGTTTCTTCCGTCACTTTTCCCGTTACTTTTCCGTTACTTATTCCGTCACTTTTTCCATCAGATTTTCCACGATATTTTCCGTCACTTTTTCCGTCATTTCGACCACAGGCGATAGTAGTTTTATTTATTATCTACATTCTACTAGCTTTGCCATTGAAGCTGTTTCTTATACAGGGTGCTGAATCGTTTTGCGGGTAATAGGGATTTAACCCGTAAAATCAAACTTTTGCGATTTCCTGCTCTCCTAATTATTTTAGGAAAAATTTCTTCGAATAAAGTTTTAGAACATAAAATTTTGCATCTAAATCATTAAACAAAATTAATTTTGGATGATTTGTAACAGCAGAAATTTGATATGAAGATGTCAAAATTACCTCAAAAACAGGTAGCGATAGCCATGGAACTTGAACAAAATGATTAGAAATTATTCTGACAGCTAAAACGTAATCATTTTGTTCAAGTTCCATGGCTATCGCTATCTGTTTTTAAGGTAATTTTGACATTTTCATATCAAATTTCTGCAGTTACAAACCATGCAAAATTAATTTTGTTTAATGATTTAGATGCAAAATTTTATGTTCTAAAACTTTTATTCGAAGATATTTTTCCTAAAATAATTAGGAGAGCAGGAAATCGCAAACGTTTGATTTTACGGGTTACATCCCTATTACCCGCAAAACGATTCAGCACCCTGTATATAGCTGTTTTTAAAGTATAACAATAATTTAGTAGTATATTAACCTGTAAACTGTACCTACTGTTATGCAAAAGCTACTTTGTTCTTGTTCGGGGCTCTTCATGGTTTGATCCCTAAATATTTCTTTTCAGGTTCATTTTTGAAATGATTTGTGACAGTAGAAAAGATCGCCAAATTATCAGATTTGAATTATTTTCCACACAGATGATTTAGGAACAAATACATCCAAACAGAACTATTTCAGTTTGCAAACTTCGTCGTCAATATTATGAATCGAAGTAACTCAAAAAAATTGAGTTACGCCCGCCTACGGAATAATTCAAAAACTGCGTAAAACTTCCAGAACTTTCTCTCATAAAATTGAGATACCCCATTTGACGACGACTTGGCCATATAGTTTGGCAAAGAAAGCAAAACTGTTATTTTTTATGGTTTATATAAAATAATCAGAGAAAACCATTTCACTGCTACATAAACACAATTTGAAAACGTGGGGTGGTGTAGGCTTCATACACACGTATATGTCGTGTTTGTGTTCATGCTAAAGAACGAGCCGGAGAGCGACTGTGGGCTGCAATAAACCGGCCACAAACAGGAAATTAAAGCCGTGAGCAAGGTATGTCCAGCTGAAAATACAACCAACACACACACATACGTAATAAATGTATACTGGCTGTCGATATTATCGAGTGCACTATTCGCATCTCGGAAATAATCGATTCAATCGGTGTGTTTGTTGGTAAGTTTTAAACTCTCAAAGCGTCTGTCGGTAATACAGAACTCTTCGGACACAACTGCGTATTTGTTGGTCAAATTCTTGGACTCTTCGGAATATTTGAACCTGGTTCTAGCAGTGGTAGGAGTTTAGAACAGCTAGAATCAGGTTCGATTAGTCCGAAGAAATCGAGAGAGATCTATAGGAACCAATTAACTCGTAAACTCGGGAACTAGTTATTGGAATTTGACACTCGACGTTGTGACATCTAGTTGCAGAAAATGAAAACTTAGCAAAATGTGGTTTTCATGCCTCCGTGTCAGATACTTTATATAGGGATTTGACATTTGGTGGTACGACATCTGGTGGCAGAAAATGAAAGCATAACAAAATGTGGTTTCCACGCCTCCATGGCAGATACATATGTGAATTTGACATTTGGCGGATGACATCTGGCGGCAGAAAATGAAAGCATAACAAAATGTGGTTTCCACGCCTCCACGTCAGATACATATGTGAATTTGACATTTGGCGGATGACATCTGGCGACAGAAAATGAAAGCATAGCAAAATGTGGTTTCCACGCCTCCGTGTCGGATACATATTATGTGAATTTGACATTTGGCGGATGACATCTGACGGCTGAAAATGAAAGTACTTATAGCAAAATGTGAGTGCTACGCCTCCATGCTAAAACCCAATAGTTCCCGAGATAGTAATAGTGTCCCCTGTAATCTTAACAGCCTGTATGTGGATGTTTTTTTTATCTCTATCTTACATATAGATATCTACAGAATGTCAGTCGTCTTCTCGCACACACCACACTGTCTACCGGGTGTCAGTAAAACTTAAAAAAAAGCCGGTTTTGTTAAAAATATTATTGCTTCGAAATAACCTCACAAAATACATGTTTGAGACAAGCAATCTTCTATACAGCACCCTGTATATAGTGCCCTTAATACAATTATAATTGTAAAATTAGCGAAATTTTTACGAATTATCGCAGAAAATTAAAAAAAAATGCTTTCATTGCCCAATTTATTTTATGTAATCAATTTTTATGACAAATTCTAAATATTTTACTTACATTAAGGCATACATATTTCTGAATGTCTTACCTGAAATCAAAGAAAAAGATTGTTAAGAAATAATTACGTGAAATTAAAATAAAATTATAAATAAATTTCTTGAAAAATCAACATAAAGTAGAAAATGAGAGACTTCAATGACCGAAACACATGTAACCTGTTATAAAAACAAAACAAAAAAACACTGACAAAGAATACTCGTACATTTTTATTATTATTATGAAGCTTCTTCTATAAATGGAAGCATCCAAAAAATTGTGTGTTTTCAACAGCTAAGGTTATTTGGGCCTAGCACCAATCCATATTTTCAATTAATTATATTTTTTTTAATAATAAATTGAAAATCCAATTGACACTTTTACCAGCTCTCGGGCTTTTAATAGAGGAACCATAGCAACGCCATGTAAACACCAGCATTGCTAAACTCTCGGCCATTCTCAAGCCCTGGAAGCATCCAGCTAACTTGAAATTAAAATTTAAAAAATTATAATTTAAAAAAACTAAAAAACACGCTTTAATGAACTAAAAAGTAAAAAATAATTAATTTTATTGTAAAAAAGCGTGGGGTAGTATGAAAATATGATACAAAGCATCCCACGCTTTTTTACAATAAAATTAATTATTTTTTACTTTTTAGTTCATTAAAGCGTGTTTTTTTAAATTATAATTTATTTTTGCTTTTTAGTCCTGGAGATCCTGGTCAGGATAATGGGACAAACTTATGGAATTATTGTATTGTAATCGGTCCTTGATAAGTGTGCAAAGTTTCAGTTCAATCTGAAGTTTTTTGCTTTTTTTTTTTTAGTCCTGGAGATCCTGGTCAGGATAATGGGACAAACTTATGGAATTATTGTATTGTCGTCGGTTCTTGATAAGTGTGCAAAGTTTAAACTAAATCTGACCGTTCAAAGTTGGTCAAAATCAAGTTCAAAGAAGTCGGTTACAAACTGATAAGCAAGCACGCAAGCCCGCAAACATACAGGTGAAGCTAATATAAGCGTGTTAAAAAAAATCGTGCGAAGTGAATGACATATCCGAGTACATTGACATTATAGCCCTACATCAATATCCTTGACTTAGGCATAGACACCTTCAAGGCTTACTGAGGACATCAGACTCAGCAGGCCGACACTCAGGAAGGTGATTGGTCATCTGACCGGTCACGCTTCTCTGAGAAAACACATACAAGCAATGGGAATACATCAGGAATCAACACTATGTAGATTCTGCGAAATGGAGGATGAAACAGCCACCCATATCGTGCTCGAATGCGAGACTCCAGCCTATAGCCTACAGGAGGACAACCATCGTTGGTTCTTATGAGCTCCAGAAGATTGGCAACTTGAATAAATATCCTGTGGAATATTTATTCAAGTTGCCAATCTTCTGGAGCTCATAAGAAGTTCCGGACTATTTGCTGACTAAATCCAGTAAAAAGAGGAATCACAAAAAACTTTACAGGATGTGATGCACTTTTTGGGCCAATCTAAGACCACCCTTTTTTGTTTTAGTTTTCCTAGGTTCTAATCTGAGAGCTGGTAAAAGTGTCATTCGGGTTTTGAATTTATTATTAAAAAATCATTTTTGGTTACATAGATGAGGACAGAATCATTCCACAAGAGAATCTAGTGGCCAATCTTCTGGAGCTCAAAAGAAGATTCAAATTATTTGCTGACTAGATCCAGTAAAAAGGTAAATCACAAAAATTCTTATAGGATATGTGGTGTACTTTTTGGGTAAATCTAAAACCACCCTTATTTGTTTTGATCTTAGGCACAGGCATGATTATAAATCGAATGGTGTTGACAGTACAGTCTGTATATTATTATTTTAGACAGCTTGTAATAATATATACGCAGTGACCGAAGAAGTCATCCGTCCCATCTTCCAGCGGCTCCATTTCAGTACCTGTGCAGACCGCTTCGGGGCTTCGGCTGGAGTACGTTCCAGCAGCTGGACACCACCACCATTCACTTGCCAGCTCACTCAATCGTAAAAATGTTTCTCGTTTTACCAAAATACTTAACCCTCTAGTGAACGTGTGATTTACAATAATCCATTTCCTCCTAACAAATAAAAATACCTTCCTACAGGCCACAAACTCACTGTGATGTGTCGGCGAGGTCGCATCGTTTTCGTTCGTTCATGAAAAAAATGTCGTTCACGACGATCGTGAAGTGAGATTAGATAGATAAATAGATATTGTAGACGCTCGACAACAGAGGTCATAAGCGTCGTGAAGCGAGATGATAATTAAAGATTGGAGTTGCCGCAGAGACAAGAAATCTCGACACGGGATCAACAATGTTTTTTTACTGATACTTCGAGGCGAGATCGACAAAAAATTGTCGAGATCTCGTCGCTATCGAGAGGATACCCTCGAGAAAGTACCACCGAGACGAGAGTTTTGTAATGGCAATTTTTCGACAACTAAAGATTTGTGAGCCTACTGAACGGCTGGAGTTCAATGTGTGAGCCAGGTCCTTCCTGAACCGTGAAGGATTAAATGTAAACAATAATACAGTAGCTCTCTTAGAAGTCGTTGTTCATTTAGTCAGTACTTCTAGCTGCTCCCCTCATTCGCCTTACGTTTTTGTCACTTGATTTTAGCAAGGCTAATTCTTATATCTCTTCCTTCTTTATGGCGTAGTAGGCATGCGGACGGTCTCCAAAAGGGAGGAGATACAGAAGAATGAGCCTTGGCCCTTGCTAAAATCACGTATTTTCCTACGTTGCTAGCTCTTAGACTAGAAATACAAGAAGAAAATGATTTTAGGACTTTTGCGTTCCATTTGTAGAAGTTTCCAACAAATCCAGATACCTTAAATTCGAATGTTATTTCTCGACATTATTCAGCAATAGCTGTATCCACGGTTTCGCTCGCCCTCGCGTCGTGCATAACGAGATTCTGCTGCTTCCTGATGATCTAACATTATGATTTGTATCTTAATTTTTAAGTTGGACTTTAAGCTAACAATTAATAATAATTTTATCGAAATTGATGCACCAGTTCTCAAGTTATAAGCAAACAAACATACAGATTTTTCGAAAATGCGATGTTTATGCTTAAATTACATTATCAATAATATAAAATTATCTTTATTTTTACAAGCTTATTTTGTACACATATGTATGTATTCCCGATGACAATACTTGAATAAATCGTTTTTAGAATTAAATTCAACTTCTAAGAAGTTCAAACGGGGGTGTAGGGTGTTTTTTGATTAATCAACACCCAGGCCAAATCGCTGAGGCTAGGAACTTGAAATTTGGAGACTAAGAAGGGATTTTTCGAAATTCAACCCCTACGAAGGTCAAAAGGGGGTAAAATTTTGCAAGCCTAAAATGTCTAAAATAAAGTGTTACCTACCAAAAAAAACTTTTTAGAGACAAGCTTTTATTGAAATGTACTAAAAAGGAAAAAAATAATATTTAATAATTTAAGTTCATAATTATATAAAAGCGGGGGTTGCGACTAATACACTATCATAGAGTTTATAACCCACGATTTTATAATAATTATGAACCTAAATTATTACATTTTATTTTTTCCTTTTTAGTACAATTCAATAAAAGCTTGTACATAATATCTAAAAAGTTTTTTTTTACTCAAACATTTTTTTCTTTTGAAATTCGAAAATTACAAACAAATTTTCCTTTACAATTTACATAATATTTCTTTCACAACAATCATAAAACAAAAACTATGCAATTAGCTGTAATTAATAATGAAATTAATTTCTTTTAATTATTTTTTTATTCAATTTAAGATAAGATATTAATTTATATATACATGCATACAAATAAATAACTAAATAAAAAGTCACAAGCATATGATATGAATAATATTGTAAAATGACACGGTGTGTCAAGGTGAACCAGAGGGCCATAGCATGGCGCCTAAAAACACATAAACTGGACAATATTTATGTATTATTATTCAGATTTACATAAATATATATATATAAACTATACGCAACTATACAATATATAATTACTGTGATCTCTGCAAGCTGATTGTTGATCAATTGCTACTGGGAAACGCTGATTGTTATAATAACGGGTTAACTTAAAGATGAAAGACACCAGATCAGAGACACTAACACCCAACCAGAACATTCGAAACAGCTGCCAACGCAGTGCCGTGGTAATTAAATCGCATGCGCATAATAAATTTTTACCCGCGGCTTCGAATGTTTTAATGTCGGACAGAAAGATAATCTTGACCCGAGCGCGGCCGGGTAACATCTGAACCGATTTTAATAAAACCAAATACACTATCAAATGATATCTGAACTTAAAATACCTATTTTATTTAAGTTGGGATATCAATTACACTATCATTGATATCTAAACTTAAATAAAATAGGTATTTTAAGTTTAATTAAATTCGATTCAGCTGTTCTCGAGTAATATCGGTACAGATGACAACAATTCTGGAAACACATTTTTATCTCTAAAAATCTATAGGTATATAAAGATGAAAAGTTAATTGAATGAATTTGTTTGTTTACAGTGAGTATTGAACCGATTTCAAAATTTTTTCACTATATGTTTAAAAGTCTACTTCTTCCTGAGTAATATTATATTTTTAATTTTTGAAGTACTTTGTTACAGCCCTAAAATTGTGATATGTAATCAAAATAATCGAAGGATAATTATATAAGACTAAATTCTTATTTGTTGTGAATGGATAAAAGATTAGTATAACTTAAACAATAAAGAAGTACACAATTAATAAAATATTAACGTACTTAATTAGTTTTATTGTAACAATTTTTTACGTACTTATATTACGATGGTGAAAACAAAACAAAAATAATTGAGCGTTCGGTTTTTGAGTAAGTCGCAAAAATTGCAATTTTTAAAAGGAATAACCTGAATATTTTTGCATTTTTTTAAAGGGTTAACAATTCTGGACATAAAAGTTCTGATGCAATAGTATCCTACAATTGAAAATAACGGTGTTTCTTCACTATCAAAGTTAAATTAATCCAAACTTAATATTATAAATGCGAAAGTGTGTATGTCTGTTTGTTACATCTTCACTGCTTAACCACTGAATCGATTTCGACGAAAATAGGTAAAGAGATTCCTTGAAGCTCGACAAAGGACATAGGTTACTTTTTATCCCGGAGAACTGTTCCCGAGGGAGAGCATTTAAGCTATGCATCCACACTACTGTGCATACCTATGATGTCGGAAAGACAGGAAGTTATGAATTAATAATGCGTTCTACTTTTCCATAGTTACGCATCATGTATTTGTGTATTTTGGAAAACAGATTTTTAACTGTCAAAATAGGCATTTTTATAATTCATAGAACGAGCACCCGGGCGAAGTCAGACCGTGCAGCTAGTTCTATACATTTATAATGTTTCACGGTCTTCTTGGTGTGGATTTTAATTCAGCGGGACGATATAAGAAAAGCGTTGACGAAAAAAAATTGTTTACAATTTTGTACATCTGTAGTTTCCACGCAAAGTATAGACTTAACGCACCAGTAAACAAAGATGTTCATCTTCAAATCTCACAAAATCAATAACAGTTGAATGTGTATACTCGGTGACCGCATGCAGCGTAATCTGGTAGCTCATTAGAATGACAGATTTTAGTTTTTATTTCTTTGAATTCAAGATTACTTGAACATACGTCATTTGTCTCGGTTTTTAAGATTTAGTTTCTTTAGTCGACCTCTTCGTCCATCTCACTCATACATTAGTTTTTTATTTACTTCAAACATGGAGATTATTGTAATGATAATTTGTTTTTTTCTAACCTCTAAGAATTTACAATGCGCTTAAACACTACACGAATTAGAAAAAATATGACGTGATCAAAACGATTACTGCGATATTGTATATAGTTTACAGGGTTGAATTAGTGAACATTTTCAAAAATTTGAGGCCAGTTTCAATTTTTAAATGAGATATGGTTTCCGGGTTAGAGAGCTGTGTCTGTTAAGAACTTTCTGATGACGCGACATTTCGCGAACATTTTAGAAGAGCTCCGATCATTATTACACGCTTGTGATCGTAGTTTTGATCAAAGGATGCATTTTATATTTAAATTAAATTTCTTATTCTAAAATTTCCAAAATATTTATAAATTATTAAAAAAAAAACACGTGTCCTCAGTCGGACTTGAACCCGGCTTTTCGGGGTGGCATGTGAACGCCATATCCATTGGGCTACACGACACTGCAGTGCCACAGCAGAAACAATTGGTACATTTGAATCGTAGTATAAGCGTTCAATTCTAGAGAAAACAGAGTTACATACAAGATATATCTTTAAATCCATATAGGGGGAGCCTCATAGGGATTAAACTTTTTGATTTTTATTATTTGCCAGGATTCATGCCACAACAACACACAATCTGTGAAGATTTCGACTAGCTACCTCTTATCGTTTGTGAGATAGAGCCTTGTGAGTTGTGACAGACGAACGGACGCGGACAGAGAAGACAGACAGGACAGACAGACGGACGGACGGACGGACGGACATCGTAGGCTCAGTAATAGAATAGAATAGAATAGAATAGAAATTTATTTCATACAGAGAACCTTATAAAAAGGTAAGTACATAGTCCAAAAATAAAATAAGGTTCCGTTCTGAGATACGGAACCCTAAAAATGGATAAGTTATATCAGACATGTGAGTTTTAATTTAAAGGTATTGCTAATGGGAAACCACATTCGCAGATTTTGAAAATAATTTAAGATTGAAATGATCTTCAATACGCTCCTGTAAGTATGTTATGATGATTTAGTCTTTTAAAAAAACAAAGTGTAGTTTCTAAAAGAATTTAAGTTTCTGTGGATAAATGGACATGATTATCAATTTGTTTCAGTATTTCTAGACTTCTAATAAACTTTTGACAGTTTTACTTTAGTGCTAACAATCTAAGGCTATTTATCATTGAAATACAAGCAAAAAACCGGTCAAGTGCGAGTAGAACTCGGGTCACGAGGGTTCCGTACCGTTACAACAATTTGATTAGTGTAAACTAGTGTAAGCTCGAACCTCACGGTTAACAGTTCAAAATAATATAGTTTATAACCATCGCGTACAGACGGAACTAGTACTTGGACAGAATATTATATTATGGTTTGATTCTAATAGAAATAACTTCCCAATGTACTGGGAAGTTAATAATATATTATGATGATGATAATAGATGACGCCAGTTCACTTGTCAATATAAAAACCATTAATTTATTAAAATTATTTGATCATTTAATACTAATATTTGCCAGGATTCATGCCACAACAAACAATCTGTGAAAATTTCAACTATAGCTACCTCTTACCATTTGTGAGATAGAGCCCTGTGAGAGACGGACGGACACACAGATAGATCGACGACCAGACAGACAGACAGACAGACAGACATTGTAGGCAGGGTAACAGGGTTCCATACGGAGGTACGAAACCCTAAAAACGCTAATGATCATAAGATTTCATTTTAGATAGACAGATTGTGGATCATAGACGCGCGACAACTGAGGTCATTAGCGTCTAAGCTTTAAAGTTTAAAAGACAAAATCTAATCGGTGGCGAGATGCGCTGATTTTTTCAAATGTGTAAACATCTTTAGTAGACCCCCCAAATTTCTACTTCGGGAGTCGGAAGAATGCCCTGGAAGTGAGGCGAAGTTCCATCCTAATCTATATTCAACCCTCCTTGAGTAACTGTCAACATTTTTGAGGTTATATGCAGTTTGATTCTGAGAGTTAAGGCTCCCAACTGCTTCCAACTGGTCCAGGTAGAGGGATTTCGAGTAATGAACTATCTCAACATTGATTGTCTATAGACTCTAGAGATCTGTTTGTATTTCTTGTAGTTTAAAAGGTTTTTTAAAAGAAACAACTTAACTAAACCAAAAGAGACACAGAGATTTGCTTGTACCTTCTGGAAGCAGTGTATCTTTTTATAAGAATTTCCTCGTAAGATTAGAACGGTTCAATAAATTTAAAAATATAGAATTATCGGGCACAGTCGATATATATTTTTATTTTTAAATTGCCTCACCCTGTACAAAACACGATGGATGATGAAGCCAATCAAGAATTTACCAATTTATGGAAAACTACTGAAGACATTCCATAGAATAAGTACCTACCTACATGAAGTTGTCTGTACATGCTTGTATTATGAGAAGGTACTCAACAATTTTATATCCGTCATAAAACAAAATGGCTCATGGCCGCTTTTTTGGTAAAATATAATAATTATTGACTATTAAGAATTCGATTTTTGCGATTAAAAAAAATCGGTTTTTAACGAAAACCGAAATCTCTTCGGAATTTTTCAAAATTACCATGCTTGTATTCGCTTGTATTTATATTAATTAAGCCAGGACAGGCAGCTAATATAGACATAAACCTTCCTCAAGAAAATATATGTGTTAATCGAATAGTAAAAACCGCAGTTCAGTATCTACTTATATCGGATACAATTCGATTTTCACACGGGCAGAGTCGCACCGAACAGTTATTGAGATAAAATGTAGCCTATATAGTTCAGTCAACGAAGATCCGAAATTGGCAAATAAATGCAATAAATCGTGTAGTCTGGATTATTATTTTAAGTGGTAGGGGTGACCCCCAGGTATAACATACTAAAAGTCCCCAGTGGGGGGATGCGAGCTTTGGGCGGGAGGGGGGTGAAAAGGTCAATTTTTTTGGTTTTTCGTAAATATCTCGAAAACTAAGCGTTCTAGAAAAAAAACTGTTCATAAATAATGAAGCTGATTAAATTTCCTACAAAATGGTATATTAATTTTTTTTAGGAGCAATAGAAAGGGAGAAGCGGGGGTGGAAAAGTCAAAAATTAATGTTTATTGTCCATTTTACCTATAGTAGGGAACCTAAGGGGTCCAACCTTGCACTTTTTTCTGCTGGAATGAAACTTGACACGATTCAAGTACATACCTATAGGTAACATTTAAGAAGTGGTGCCCCCTGGCTCTGGAAGAAATCGTCCAAGAACAAAAATGAGGATACCGTTGGACTCGGCAGACACAGGGCAACCTTTTTGGACCAGAATTTTTTTTATCCCTACCCCTGGACTCAGGAGGCGTCCGTAGGTCGGTATATTCAGAGAAAAAACCACTGAAGATAGAAACGTGAAATTTGGACAAGAGGTTTCTTTTGTGACAAAAATAGCCACTAAGAAAGGATTTTTCGAAATTCAACTTCTGAGGGGGTCAAAAGGGGGCGTAGAGTTATTTGGAAAAATGTTCATATCTCACGTCTTGTTAAGGTGAGAGGTATTTGTATTGCTCCTAAAAAAAATTAATAAACTATTTTGTAGGAAATTTAATCAGCTTCATTATTTATCAAAAGTTTTTTTTTCTAAGTTTTCGAAATATTTACAAAAAACCAAAAAATGGGACCTTTTCACCCCCTTCCCGCCCAAAGCTCGCATCCTCCGGCTGGGGACTTTTAGTATGTTATACCTGGGGGTCACCCCTACTACTTAAAATAATAACCCAGACTACACGATTTATTGCATTTATTTTTGCTTCGTTGACTGGGCTAATATGTTAAATTAAGGAACACATTGGTGAATGTTATAGTAGTATAGTTTCTGAGATATTAGCCCATACAAACATACAAGTTCATTCTTTACTATAATATAGACAAAAACGATAAGTGGTAAAAGTGTCATTTGGATTTTCAATTTGAAATTAACTAATTGGAAACTGGATATTTAGAGATAAAGAAAAAATTACCGAAAATTCGCCATAAGCGATTTTGCCTCACGGTTACAACTATACATAAGTACGATAATGTACTAAATTCTTGGAAAATATTACAACACGAAAACGCATCGAAAGTGAAAAAAAAACATAAATAAATAACAGACTGTAAAAAAGCCATTTCTGTATCCGCTATGTTATAATTAAAGGTCATTTTTGCCATGGTGAAGTGGAACAAACAACTTTTGGATGACTCCAAAGGTTCTTTTTAGGGTTCCGTAGAAACTAAGAACCCTTATATTATAATTTCGTCAGTAGATCACAGCCTTGAAATTCTTTCATTTTTTCATCTTTTGCGATGAAATTTTGCAGGTATAGGCTTTTAGTTAGCTCAAAGCCACGTGAAGCAAAATTATAACAACAAAAAAATTACGATGCCTACCTATATCGTGGAAAGTTGGGATAACAATTTGTTTTGGGATTTTAATAGATCTTCACGTTTTGATACCTTAGGAATCATTTAAGACCATTTACTGAATGATGTCTGGATACGATACAATTTTTCGTCTTCGATAGGGTCATGCGATTTGTTCTGTTGTATTTGTCAGCATTAAACTTATATCTGATTAGATTTTGAGCAAAATCGGTTAAGAGTATTCTGTACCGGAAGTTACCTCATGCACATTTCATCTCAAATCCTTTCCCCTCACTTTCCCCGACGCTATTTTTAAAGCTGAAGGGTTCGAGTAAACGCCAAATGAAGGACCAAGAATCACACTATAGATCCTTCGGGCAAAAAATTGATTTCTTGTAAAAACTTACAACTTTTTAAAAATTACTTAATCTTTCACAAGTAGTCAAAACTTTTTTTCAAAGAATTCGCCTGTATAGGATCTGTAGTGTGATTCTTGGTCCTTCATGTGGCGTTTACCCGAACCCTTAGCTTTAAAAATAGCGTCGGGAGAGTCAGAACTATTTTTAGGCACGGGGAAAGGTCAAATGATTTGAGATGAAGAGTCCAGGGAGTAACTTCCGGTAGAGAATACTCTTGCAAGTCGTACCAGAAACCTAGCATTAATGTGTGCGTAACGGACGAAAGCATATTTCGAAGTATCAGCGGTACCAACTGTAAAACAGTTGTGACTGTTTATGTCGTGTGTACTGTATGTAGTGCGCGGGAGAATAGCGGTGTGATGTCCCCTCTCCACTTTTTCTGTCTCTCTCACAGTCCCAGCAGTGTGACGGACGGAAAGGCACGGCCATTGTTCTGAAGAGGCAGTCGACCTTCTCAGAGGCCGTTGTGGTGAGCGATGCGGCTCAGAAACATAAGTTACATTATGATTCTCCTTCTCTTTTTCGCATCTGATTCACTCTAAACGCATGCTAAGCTACGACTTACGTCACATACACTAATCATACGTAAACGTGCTTCAAAGTTATGATAAGCTCCAATGTTTTTTTTTAGTCTGTGTTCAAAAGATTTTTATCATTGCAAGTTTTCGAGTACCTAGGTGAGAAAATGCGAACCAATCTCAAATGCAAATCCTTATATTATATGAACCTCTTTTTTTACTCGTAGGTCGTCATACACAAGGGTTCAATTGCAGAATTGAGAGTCAAAATCATTTGGCGGCATATTTCATCATAACAAGTATAATATAGTCAAGGCATCAATTTAAAAACAATAATTAATATTCAATATAGTTTCCTATAGGAAACTTACCCTAATGAGCTTGGGAATTATTGTGGGCTTAGATTCTGGAGATGGCGAGAAATTCCTCGAATCAGAATAATTTCTCCTAATTTTCCTACAGGAAACGTATTTTACTTTAATTTCTAAGAATGATTCCTAACAGGAAAAATACAAATGATACTATTCCATATACCTTCCCTTTGTCATGAGCTCGAGAAAATTCTCGAATGTCCTACAGGAAACGTATTTTTCATTTATTTGTATATACAATCCCTCACAGGAATAATCCAAAATTGTTGTAAGAATTCCATACTTTCCAGTTCTCATAAATTGTGCACATGGACGTAGACTTTCGAGATCCTAAGAAAATGTTCGAATGAGAACACTTTGTCATATTGAAATTCCTGAACTAAATGTAATCAACCTCAACCTCAGCAATACTGTGAAGTCGCTAACCAAACAGTTTAACTAGATGCAGGGCTAGGAAATTTTGACATCCCTATTTGTACCTACTTGGAAAATTATAGGTACCTACCCTGGTACAGTAGATTTCCCTTAAGTCAGTATCAACGGAGCTGTTATAGGAACAGAACGCTTCTTTAACGGGAGCTCCTTCTCTTTATTTCTTCCAAAACCAAACACAGTGCGAACTCTAACTTACCTACCGATAATCTCATCAAGGCGTGGATAAGTGGGAATGGTTGAAAACAACACGGCACAGGATGGGAAGCGCTTACTTAACGAGCACGGAACTAGAGATGCAATTATAATATCTCCTTATTGGAAATACTATAGGTACTATAATATTTTTAAGTTTTTCATTCGGCGCTTGTGGCGGGTGCCTTACCGTCTCAACTTTAAACTAGGAACTAAATTTATTTTATTTATTGTAGATTATAGACGCCAGACAACTTAGGTCCTGTATTTAAGAGTCTATTGCTTTCCTTGCCTCTCATTCTAAGTCCTGTTAATCCATCCATCATTATGTTCCAGTCTTTTATGTTTTTATAATTTAGGGAATATAAGATGCTAGCACATGTGTTAAATCCTGAAGCCATGGGTTAAGGTTTAAAAAACTAAAGGACATCACAAAACATCCATGAGCGAGGTGGGATTCGAACCCACGACAGCTTGATCTAAAGGTCAGCACGCTGGCCATTACACCAAACTGAGGAACTTGTAAAACACAGTCACCACATGCTGCCGTTCCGAAATTAAATCCGATTTTAATTTTTAGCAGCCTGACAGAATCGACTGTGGAAGACATCGAGGATATCAACAGTCGCATATAACAAAACAAGGCTTATATTATGTAGTACCAAGTAGTACTACTAAAGTACTATAGTAATATTTGAACGGTTCAGATTGTTCAGGTGTTCATAGACACGTTTCAATGCGGTATTATTCGTGGTGCAAATGTAATAGTTTGCACCACTTATCTCTCTGTATGCTCGTACCACTATTATACGAGTGACCAGTCAGTGAACCCATGTATGGCAGAGGCGGACACTCACAACTGAACCATTGCCTCACAAATTAAATAGTATAGTCCCAGAGCCAACCGTCGGATATCCTATGCATCGAATACACAGACGTCTGTGTGAGTTAGCATTGGAGCAGACAACTAGGGAACCGCAATAATTATTATTTTTATTCTGTTGGAAATTGAAAAAATTAGGGCTGCTAAGGGGTTGCGACAGGTTGAACTCTGGCACCTCAATCTCATGATGACATGGAAGTACTTGTTGAGTTCGACATTTTGAAGTCAATTTTATTTATGTATAGTCGATGAGATAAGATCAAAACATTAAAAAATTAGGGATGGTATAGGGTTTCGGCAGGTTGAACTCTGGCATTTCATGATGGTATAAAAGCATTCGTTAAGACCGATATTTTGACGTCAATTTTATATATGCAGTCGATGACATAAGAAGACAACCCAAAAACCGACCGGAATTGACATCAGTATCCCTTAATCCGGTAGAAAAAAAATTGTTGCTCCTTATTTATCTACCCCAATGCTAACTCACACAGACAAACCTGTTTGTGAATTCGATACTTAATTTTATTATCCAAATGAAATTTACATTCGTCTGACATTGTCAACATAGGAAATCTTAAGCGTTTAATACAGTCATCCTTAGTGATTTAGAATCCTTATTCAAGATAGTGTAAATACATTCAGGAAGGTATAGTTTCCTAATTGGGATGTTAGGATGGCCCCGACGGTCCGATCTCACTGACTTGTCCAACTTGGAAAGGATGTTGAATTCAGTGTAGTGTGATCATACTACCTCAGAATTAGGATCCTTAAAATCGTATATAAAAAGCCCTTTAGAAACCTTGTCTCAAAGTGAGCGTATGGGGGCAAATTTTAAATTTATTAATAGTGTACCAAGTTTTTAGTCCTGCAGTTTTTAAGTGATGCATGTAAACACACAAAAAGAGAAAAAATCTGAGCGTATAGTTTAAGTATAAAAATACCCAAAAACATCACAAGAAAATAAAATTACAGACAGAGGTTGATGCAAAAATTCTGAGGCAGTCCGAAAAATTCCTACGTCAAATCTACTTCTGCTTGGATTCGAACCAAGTACCTAATGTTGATATTATTTGAATATTTTACCTTGAATAACATTTGTTCCATTAAAGTGGTGTAATTTCGATGTTACCTCTAAGTCAATTACCTAGTTTGGACTCAAGACAAAATGACTTATGTCATAGTGTCGATTCAATCTTCCACTACTGAACAGTCGACGCTGCCCCAGTTTAATCAGATTAGCCGCTACGTTTATTATTGTCAGTGGAAACAAACATAGATAGATATTGAAGACATTTGGATAGCAGCTAATTATGTTTAATATATTCTTCAGTAGGTAACTCATTACAATTATTGTAAAAAGAAACATTTTCAGAATTAGTCATATACATAAAACGTTTCGCCAGATTTGGCATCTTCAGGTATACAATGTAATTTTTTTTTAAATAATATTGATAGACGCTCGACAACAGAAGAAAGAAGCAAATTATATATAAAGAAATAAATAAAACCTGGCACAAGGATCATGCTGTCGTGGGTACAAATCTCACCTTCACTCACGGACCTTTCGACTTTCGTGATGTCGTTTAGTTTTAATTGATGGTGTTATTTGATGTAATTAAGACGATAATGACCCAAGTTGTCGAGCGTCTCTAATCCACAATAAATAAACCTGGTAGAATATAATCAAATCAATGAAAACGTACAGAGCACGAGCAGACCTGTATAAAAATATAACTGATCCTTACATCAGCAGAAATTGGGGAGTCAGTAGAAATGTTTATCAATAAAAAATTGAAAAAATGAATTGATTAGTAAGTTCTAGGCTTAAGGTCATCCCGGGAGTTAGATATAGATAGATATGAATGGAGGTAAGAAAAATGTCCGCTGCACTCAGTCCATTGTGCATCTCCCACATCTAAACCAGCTCCCGAAAAGTCCTGGGCCCTTGTGAGAAGGTGTTTAGTCCTTTTGTGATGGACCTGATGAATCTCTTGTCAGTTAGTAACCTTCAATTTTTAATTTAATATTTTATTCCTTGATAATTCACATACAATGATATAATATTTAGTACTTAAGGATTTCCTGCCCAACTTGGAGAACCAATGCTAGGGCAGGAGATCAAGCTACATTATTGATTATGTACAGACGTATTGAAAATCAATTTTATTAGAAATTTTAAATTAAGTTGTGAGAAAAAAAACCAAAACTTTGCCATGAGCCATTTTGCCATAGTGGTCATAGATATAAACTAGAGTGTTGTTAGACATTGGAATGTATTCGTTAATCTAGATCATTTTTGCTACCAATGGCTCCGGTTTCTTTATACAAATGCCTAATATCCACACCTATTCAATATTTAATTTACAGTGTGTCCCAGACTAGGCATAAGATACGTAGTAATTAGTACTTAATTCTGATTTTAAATAAGTTCAAAAATAAATTTTGAAGTATTTATGTAAGCCCCGCTCACAAAAAAGCGGTGTTGCTCCTAGTCCAAGCTCCCACCGTACAAGCGTCTACTGGAAACATTACAAAAATATTATTATTGAATGAGATAATATGACAGAAAACATCAAATCGCTGGCAGACTATCATTTTTGTTGTCCCTATCTTGAATACGGTTCCATGACATTTGATCCCAGCAATTTGATACCACGACATTTGATCCCACGACAATTGATCCCAACGACAATTGATCCCACGACATTTGATCCCAAAAAATTGTCTATAAACTAATAGCGTCTGATAAGTAATAAAGTTATTAAATTTTATTAAATTAATGAAATAATTTAATCGATTATTCCCTTTGTCGGGAAATTTGTTTGAATTAAATTTGTAGACGTTATGATATATTTGTAATTACATTGTTATTAGAATTCTAACGGATGTAATAGTATAATGTGTTTATTATTTAATAATCCTTTAGAGATTATGACGTAATGATCAAGTTGAATAATTCACTTTTATTTATCATTGCCCGGGATACGTCGTAATTTTGTCAAATATTGTATTTTATGAATTAAAAGGGCACTGCACAAAAAGTTGCCGATAATAAACCGTTAGAGGCGCTGTCGTCGCTGTAATTGTAATATTTTTCAAAATATTGTGAGTATTTCGTCTACTAGCGTATAGAGGACACTAATATAACAATAATTTTTATAATTGATCTATGATATAATATTTCTGAAATTGCCATGGAAACAATGTGAATAAAAAATTTAAATATTTGAGAAATGTTGACACAAGTGGACACAAGTCGTGTCATAAATAGTTAATAATGTTGAGTTGAAAGTTGAAAAATTATAATTTCAGAGCAGAAAATTAATAAATAAGGACATATTTTATGAAATCTTATAGAACATGTGCGAAAAAATGTATAAATAAAATCTATTAAAACGCTTGAATCAATCAAAAAGAAATAAAATCTGAGTCAAGAAGAAAGCATTTATGAAATTTCTCCTATTAGAAAAAAATAACTCTATGACAGGATCTTGGAATTAGGCAATACGTCTGAAAAGCCCAAAAGAAGAATAATTGAAGTGTAATAAAGATTTAAAAGTGCCAAGTGAATTTATAATTTTTTATAATAATGTGAATGTAATGTCACTTTTTATTACCTATATAAATTTACTTTGTGCTTTTTTATTTTACATAAAATTTTTGTGGTGTCATTTTTGTAATAAGCGATATGAAAAGTTTCATTAGTTAATTAGTTCATTTCACTATTCTTACTTGTAAAATGAATAAAATAAATAACAAATCGAAGAAAATTCATGCATAACAGTCTATAAAATGATACTAATATTTTTAAAAATTTACGTCGTTTTGGATTTCGATTATTTCTTCCCATTTCCATGGTTACTGAACTATTTTTTTTCAGAAAAACCTGGAAAATATAAAAAATCTAATCTCAATTTGAAAATTGTGTACGTGGTACCAACTTTACACAATCAAATAAATTTCTCAAGAGGAAAATTTGATAATTTAAGTTGTCATATTTAGAACATCTTTGAATTCGATACTTTTTATGTTTTCATGTTAATTGAAAATTGATTATTCATATTCATAGCAACCCGTTGCCTTGAAGAAAAAATCTATTTAGAAAACAAAATCAATCACAAAATCTTTGAAAAACACGAACTGAACAAGAAATCGAAAACTGACATTTATACCATAAATCAAGATGTAAACAAAACGTACGTAGCGTCATTTCTTAGACAATAGCTACACTTTTTTAGTTATTGATAACACCGCGGTTGCATTATCTGTCATTAGTGACTTTTTACTAAAGAATTTGCTGTTATTATTAACAGTTTCGTATTGAAATTTAGCATATCAATTTTTTGTCCTTCAAAGTATGTTTTAAATGTCTTAAAATCCTTTTTCATTGAAAAAAATATTTCAAGTTCAATCTGAATTCCTACTTTTATTAATTTCAATACATGACCCCAAATATGTTTAATACAAAGAATATCATCTATAGAATCTTACAGATCTCACAAATTGACTGTATTGTTTATATAAAAGCTGATTTTTTGAGTAAAAAATTGGTGCCAGGCAGATTCCTATTAATAACAAATTATCACGCTGACTTTTCATAAACTTTAATGGCATATTTATCAATTCGTCATAATGTGAAAAGCACGAAAGACCAAATTGACTGCACATCTGATGTTTCGAAGTTTCTATGTACAATAGGTAATTTTAAACAAAATTTAAAAAATACGATATTTGACAAAATTACGACGTATCCCGGGAAATGATAAATAAAAGTGAATTATTCAACTTGATCTTTACATAATCTTTAAAGGATTATAGACCAGGGTCGATAATTTTTGAAACCAAAAAAAATTATAGTAGGATGAAACCCATTGGAAAAGGAAGAGAATAGAACAAAAATGAAAGGAAAAATAATTTACGGGCGATCTGAGGTCGGGAAGTGGTAGGGGGTGGGTTTTTAAGGGTAAAAAACGGTTTATATCGATTTCCGGCAAAAATACAAGTCCTATGGAAAAAAGTTTAATCGCAAAGTTGTAGGTAATAAAAAGATCTACAACTTTTGTATCATACTTTTTTCACATAACCTCAAAATTTATGTAAAAAATTCAAATAACCAAGTTTTTGGTTTTTTATTTTTATCTTTTACAAAAAACATTTTTTTTTCACGAAATTTGGTGAAAACTTACCTTTTTATGTCCCAAACACACTGTAATTTTTTTGATTTAAAATATTTATTTTTTCACCTTATTTTGACTTAATATCGAAAAAGCACCCTAATTTTCAATCGAAAATTCTCACGTCAAAATATCTGCTTTTTTAAAAAAGTCGGTGGGCTTTTTGTTCGTTGAAATATCTACTTTATGATGGTGTAAAAAAAAATATACATTACTACGGTAAATGTTCTCAGAAAATGCAAATAAACGAGTAATTAAAGTGTAAATTTTAATAAATACCTCAAAATTGTACATAATGATAAAAAAAAAATTTCGGATACGAGTTTTTTTCTCGTTTCTTTGCATTTTCTGAGAACATTTACCGTAGTAATGTATATTTTTTTTACACCATCATAAAGTAGATATTTCAACGAACAAAAAGTCCACCGACTTTTTTAAAAAAGCAGATATTTTGACGTGAGAATTTTCGATTGAAAATTAGGGTGCTTTTTCGATATTAAGTCAAAATAAGGTGAAAAAATAAATATTTTAAATCAAAAAAATTACAGTGTGTTTGGGACATAAAAAGGTACGTTTTCACCAAATTTCGTGAAAAAAAAATGTTTTTTGTAAAAGATACAAATAAAAAACCAAAAACTTGGTTATTTGAATTTTTTACATAAATTTTGAGGTTATGTGAAAAAAGTGTGATACAAAAGTTGTAGATCTTTTTATTACCTACAACTTTGCGATTAAACTTTTTTCCATAGGACTTGTAGTTTTGCCGGAAATCGAGATAAACCGTTTTTTACCCTTAAAACCTCACCCCCTACCACTTCCCGGCCTCAGATCGCCCGTAAATTATTTTTCCTTTCATTTTTATTCTATTCTCTTCCTTTTCCAATGGGTTTCATCCTACTATAATTTTTTTTCACTTTTTACCATTTTCAAAGGCTTCAGCTCTAGTCTATTATTAACTCATAAACACATTATATTTACTATTACATTCGTTAGAATTCGAATATCAATGTAATTACAAATATCATAATGTCTGCAAATTTAATTCAAACAAATTTCCCTCGATTAAATTATTTCATTAAATTAATAAAATTTAATAACTTTATTACTTATCAGGCTCTGTTAGTTTATAGACAATTTTTGGGATCAAATGTCGTGGGATCAATTGTCGTTGGGATCAAATGTCGTTGGGATCAAATTGCTGGGATCAACTGACGGCACACCCTTGAATACGGCTCGACACTACTTGATCAACACAGATTATGAAGAACTAACAATTATTTAATGCATTATCGTTGTCTGCCTTGCAATTTTTTTTGCATACCTGACATACCTCATAGTGAAAATATATCCGTTTGGGGAGAGGTGTGACAGGTATGCAAACAAAATTTTCAAATCAATTATAAATGTAAATAACTGATGGTTCTCCATAGGGACATAAATTTCATCAAGTAATAGTGTTGAGCTGTATTAGTATTCGAGATACTGATAACAAAAAATGACAAAAAAAACATTGAATTAGTCCGCCACCAATGTTTTCTACCATATTATATTTGAATACAGACTGAAAGTTACAAAATATTCCAAAACTGATTGCAAAATTTAAGTTAATAAAAGAGGACAGAGCGATCTAATGGTCAGCGTGCTGACCTTTGGATCAAACTGTCGTGGCTTCAATTCTCACCTATACTCATGGATATTTTGCGATGTCGTTTCGACTCAAGTTTGATGTATTTACTATTTAATGATACCGGCCAGATACCTTATTTGGTGGAGCCACCCCCCCAAGTGATATTATCTTGTATATGTCCATATTGTGCTCTATAATTATGTGGACATATACAAATGGATATACCTTTTAAAAAAAAGTTATTAAAAAAATTGCTGTAAAAAACATTTAAGTTAGAATTAAGAAACAATAACGTCAATTTTGTTTGCGTCTACCTTAGGACACGCTGTACTATACCTGCGTTTTATATAACGTTTGTCCCATAGGCTGTTTGGAAATGACCAGTTTCACCAGACCCGGTTAATTAATATCGACTCGTTTTTTTTATTGTATATCGACAATTACGTTTGCATTTATGTATGTGCGTTTGCAGCAAATTTTTTTCTACATATTTAGAAATAATTAATATAATTTGAGGTTATCATTAAGTTACCGGTAATCTTTTTTTATTTGTTTAATTATTTCAATTGGTATAAATTAACA
Source organism: Mongoloraphidia duomilia (assembly GCA_039654895.1). Taxonomy (NCBI): domain Eukaryota; kingdom Metazoa; phylum Arthropoda; class Insecta; order Raphidioptera; family Raphidiidae; genus Mongoloraphidia; species Mongoloraphidia duomilia. The sequence continues at coordinate 25,283,768 of CM077524.1, read as the reverse complement.
ATTAATTTATATATTTTAAATAGAGGATAGTTTACTTGCGAGTTTTTTAGGGCTATTATGCATAATAAATCGACGGGAAAACGCATTATCCAGAATTTTTATCCGCTTGTTTGTGTGCACCAAGGTCACACAAAAACTGGTCGACCGAAATTTAATATAGATAGACCTCTGTCTGCATCGTTTTTTGCGGGTTTTTCGAGATTTTTGGATATTTTTAGATAGATATATAGGAAAACGTGCTTTCAGAATTTTTGTCTATTTGTAGGTACCTGCATGCATCACTCGAAAACGACTGCACGATTTCGATATATATTCAGTTACGATCTGGTTAAGATTAGGTTTCTATGAATCTCTTGAAGAATGTTGGAATCTTCAGTGTGAAGATAGTGAATATTAAAAATAAGCATAAAACACCAAATCATTAACACATTTTTCTAGACCCACGTTTCGTTAGCCATGTTAGCATCATCAAGACATTATAAAAACTGAATCATCTCTTGATGATGACGGTAAACGAAATATTCGTCGAGAAAGTGTTATTGGTTTGACGTTTTATGGTTATTTTTTTACCCAACTGTATGTAAGTATAATGTATGCAGAATTCTTCATTCCTTCGTAGCATCCAAACGACTGGATGAATTTTAATAAATGAGGTGTCATTAGATTCGTTTTAATCTCGAGAGTGATATAGGGTATATATGACGTCATAGATAATTCAATATGACGTCATTTTGTCAGAATATAAAAGTAGTTTTCCTTCTAATTACATCGAAATGGGTATCAAAAGAAAGGTTTCGTTGAGACCAACTAAAAAAACGTAAATTAAAATTTAAATTAAAAAAGTCAAAAAACCGGACTGCGTCAAAATCCAACTAAATTCAATATGGCGGACGCTAGACGTCATTTTGTCAGAATGTAAAAGTAATTTTCCTTCTAATCAATATTCACCTTATAACCGACACTACATAACTCTGATACTCAAAACCTTGACAAAATTTAAAAAATGTGTTTGTTGCAATTATTGAAGATTAACTGTGAAAAAAATGTCCATATATGTTTTTTTACAGTACGATATTCCGAGCGTAAGGTATAAAATAAGCAAACATAGGTACGCACACAAATACAAGAGTATGTCGTAAATTATTATATAAATATTTAAATAGTGAAAAATGTGAGCATCACTGTTCACCGCTGCTGTTGGATATTCACACTAGCCTTTACCCGCGGGTTCGCTCGCGCAAATGTCGGTTTTGATAGGAACCTAGTTTTAATTTCGGGCATAGTTTGATAAAAATAATTATCGTATACTTCAAGTTTGGAGACTCACCAAAATTTTGAGCAGAAGAACAACCATTAGGACCTATCCAAAAGAAACCATTGATTTAACAATTTTGAAGATAAGTTGTTTGAACCAAGAAAATCAAATTAAAGATTATTTTGTAATGATAACCCACACAGTAGGATAAAAAAAAAACATAAAAATAAAATTGAGTTCGACACGAAATGAAACAATTAAATGTTTAAGGTAACAGTTGACAGAGACGTTTGTCACGTGACACGTAGGAGTAACGAGTTTTAACAGCCAACGTTATCGATGTGTTACAAGTCATAAAAATTACAGGTGTATACAGATATTATAATTAATATTGAAAGAATATCCAAGTGTGTAAGCTTTCACGGCCGGCATTGTTCCAAATCGTCAGTTTCCGGGCTTGTAGGCCGTGGTCTAATGGTATTTCTACCTGACGTTTCGTCTACAACTGCGGTAGACATTTTCAAAAGGGAATGTGGCATCGGTCGAAATGTTTTTGGCGGCTCACAGGGAAATGTGTCAACGACTGGTGTCCTTCCTTCTTTAATTGTGTGTTCTCTGTTCGGTCGTAGTCTATTCTTCTATAATCGGTCAATTGTGTTATGTATTGGGATCCGTCAAATGAGTATATGACAACTGGTGGCAGAAAATTGTACTAAAACGAGGGAAAATTTTACATGCTAACAGTGCAAATTTATCGTGAAATTGTTTATTACAAATATAAAACAAGTAAAATAAACAAAAAGTTTATCGAAAATGGAATTCGCGACGTTTTCTAATATCATGGCATTAAACACTGTCAGTTATTGCCTTGTAAAACTTACTTTACAGAGAATTATTTTCTAATGAAATGTGGAAAAAATGTATTTATGAATTAAAAAAATATTTTATATTAATAATAAGATGTACTTATTATCATACTGCACAACAATAGTTGAATCCCTGATAATTGGCAAATTTATAGGATTAATTTTGTATACAAATATTTTGAGGTTAGTAACTTACCCACTTATTACAATATAACTTATTATGTTGCAATGTTGCAGTTATGTGTTTACATTATTCACCTAACCCAATCTTAAAGGCGCATTGAACGTGGATGATTAATTTCGTGGATTTTCTTTTAATTTTGATGTTTTTAAGCAATATGTCGTAAAGATTACTGCTTTTGACAGTTTATTTTGCATGCATTTTTCTCGTTATATTTCCGACATTTGATAATATGCCCGGCTTTGAGAATCCGTTCTCCTTCAACAAAATTCCTTTGTTTAGGATTCGTACTGGCTCAATCACAAATTGCACTTATATTTATCATTTCTTATCACTTTGAAAATCATAAAATTACACGCAAAAGTATACCCCGTATATGAAATTTCTCTCCCTCTGCGCCATGTTTTTTGAACTCCACCTATCTGACGGATCCCAATAGTAGTGTGCGTGATTTCTTTGCTCGGTCGTATTCCGTCCTTTTGCGAATACGGAATGCGATTGGTCATTGGTTTTGTATGTCGTAGTTCTGGTGTCCAGGTTGCAGTTTAATGTAAAAACTTCAAAAATTTTCAAGAATGTTTGCAATGGTTGATTGGAATGCAACTTGTCCTAAAAACCAAATGAAAATATTTAAACTATTTGGTGAATTTGAGAGTGGGGGGGCTCAGGTGTCTTTGACACGAGCGGCTCAACCTCTATATCTCTCTAGGAACGGTCCTGTGTTTCACGGCCATAACCAGGGCAAAGTAGATAAACCAGTGATCGCCAAACCATCGATCTCAGCTAAACCCGTAGCTCACATAAAAATTAAGAAGCTGTACAATTAGTATGAAGTATTATGATATTATGATTGTTCTTTGTCTCAAAATCTTGTTGCTTACACTTTCCCCCAGTCGTTCTGACTTCTGAGTCTACATTTATATGTCCATGATGGTCTGGATACGCCACTGTCGCCTTATTACACAATACTTTGCGACAGTCTGTATAACAAAACATATAACCGTATTATACAAATAAGCGCGATCAACTTAATAATGTAAAAGTTGTATAAAATCCATCCACTGAAGGAGTATTTTAATTAAATATTTGACAGTTATACATTTTCGAGCGTAGGACTAATTCATTATTCGTTACAGTCGCCTACATAAACTATATATATATCTGTATAGAATATAGCGGATATTATATATATATAAAAACACCTGAAGTAATACTATATATACCGTGCGAATCAAAAGTCTTCCCATCTGTGCTGTATTTTGAATATTATGCAAAACAACCGACTATGGGATGCTTTCATGGAAACTATAGAATACAACTTTTGAAGTGAAACTAATGTGGCGCCACTGTCTCGACGATTTGAAGGGTAAAATGCTACTTCGATAGTCGTATGGTACTATAGACGCATTCGAATGGCTGTCGTGGTCGGTTCGTCTACCGGTACATATATAAACCTTAAAACAGCCAGTGGCAAGTCATTCGACTTCTGACTTCGCAGGACGCACAGTGCACAAGACACAAGTGCTCCTAGTCCTAATTAATTTTTATCTTATTCATGCATAAGAAGTTTCACTTCTTTACGCACGTTAGAGTAAATTGGTGTCATTCGGCTGAACGTGTAACAGAACGCTACATCCCCATTCCTTTGCGCCGTTAAGTTAGAGTAGGACGCTGGGAACACATCGCTACAGCGATCATTACAGGCAGCTTGCGCGTATGAAATATTAATACGTATAGATATGTGTGTGTCTACAGTCGACGCGACTAGAAGTTTCACTTATGCAATATGTAGTGTAAATTACATGGTGTCATTTTTATTTAAAAATAAATGTCAGTCCCCAAAAATGGCGCCTTTTAGCTATACTTAAATAAAATTAAAACGTCGATAGAATATTCTAAAATTTTTGAATTCTGTTTGAATCTTTTAATCGAAGCATCACATGACCCCTGTGTCTTTTTAAAAAAAATTGCACCATTTTAGGGGCTGAATAATTGTTTGTCAGTTCCTTAAAACTCAGTGTTTTAATTAAAAAATCAAAACGTAATCTTATAAATTAAATATTTTAAATTGTATGATGGATAGTTTAAAGTTGTCACCAAATATTAAAGCAGGCCGTCCACTAGAAGCGTACGGAGCGGTGCTAGCAAATGAATTTTTGAAATGAAAAGTCGCATTACTTATTCTATTTAAAATTTTAAAACATCTTTGCGATATCTTTGAGGACAGACTCACAGTTGTCCGTTTGCCTCTCAAATGCAGTATTTTTCCATAAATTAGAATGTTTCCCGTAATATCATCAAAAAGATGGCGAAGATTTCTGAGATTCGAATAAAAATGTACACCTGGTATGCGTACATATTTATATATAACAATAGATCGACTTTTGAAAGTAAAAAGTCAATGTGGGAGCATAAATTTATGTTATTACATATTAACTTTTATTTATAACATCCTTTAGGTACCTACAAGTTTTATTTTATGGTTAACTAAGGTATGGTGTAGCCTCGTTTCTACGCTTGTTTGTACAACTTTCCACGTCTATACTTGGGATGGCAAGTCGTAAATTTATTAAAACAGGTACTCGAATCGAATACCCCGTTTTATTCTTTAATCGATAATTATTATCTGGGAGTCGTCTTAGATTTTTTTTTTATTCGACATTACAAATAGATTATGAATTTGAGAATTTTTTGGAAGCTTTTTATTTATAATAAGAAAATCCCCAAAGGTGTGTATTTTCAATGAAACTTTAAACATAGAATTTTGGCGCTACCGAAATGACGTAGTTAAATATCAGCCAGTGATTGGCTGACTAGAACTACTGTGTCACGCCCATTAACCTGTCAAATCATGAATTCTTAAACTGGTCTTTGAGGCAAAATTACGTGAGATAAAAAAAGATGGACCAAAGAATCTTGTTAACCATAAATTTAATTTAATTTCCGCAGAATCTATATAAATAAAAATCAATCAATTACATCTTTTTAATAGTACAAGAAAATATGTTGTGAAATGTAATATTAAATTTATATCCTTTTTTTATTTCAGTGAGTTTTTGAATCGTAATATTATACATGTGTTGTGTGTACAGTTTGCTTTTAAGAGAAAGTGAGAGAAGTAGATGTGCATGTGGACACGAGAGTGAGAGAGTTAAAAAGAGTGACTACGATCAAGTGTGGTTTGGCCGGCGTGACCTGTTAGGAGCTACTGTGCTACGCGGGACAGAGCCACCAACCTTCATCATTCTCTGGTCCAGTACAGTGTTTCTTAACATTTTTTGAAGTGAAAACTTCCTTAGGCGCGTTAGGCACTTTTTGTCTGGGTATTGAAATAACGTGAAGCGTTCGCAAAAAACCGTAAGAATTCGCAACCTGACCTTAAGAATTCGCAACATACTTATATCATAAAAACGGCCGTCTAGACACTTCCATTCATAGCGCAGTTGGTTACGTCTTTGCGTTCTATGCATAAGAACCTGGGTTCGAGACCTGATGGCAGCGTAGAATTTTTGGCGTTTTTTTTTCTAAATTCTACATGATATTTATATTTTATATATTTTTTTATTTTTGTTATATTCTTTCTTTGACATTAATTATAATTTTTTTGAAACCAAGGTGGAATAAATTAGTATTTTAGTAATAAATTATTTTTAGTTCATAAATGCGCAGGGCCGCGCCGACCCCCCACAGCGCCTGTGTGCGAAACATGAAGCGCCTCTTTTTTCACGAATCTTAATGTTTCAAATTATTTTTATTTCTTATTTGTTAATTTTGACCGAAATAAATGTTCTCTAGTCAATATTATCTTGGGAGACTTGTACAATAAGCGCAATATTTGTTTTGTTGTTTACGAGGCATTTGTTGCGCCTATTATACCTACTTACTTATCGATACTCCACTACAAAGAAATATGTTGTTGTGTAAGTGTAACAAAAATAATTTCGATAGCGGCGCCCCTATTGTCTTGGCGCCTGTGTGCGCCGCACACTTCGCACACAGGGGCGGCGCGGCCCTGTAAATGCGCTTTAATAAATGACACCAAAAATTAGAAAATCTGAAGTTTTCACTTCTGTCGTGTGGTCATAAGCACACACCCATTTTTTTTTAGTGTAATGAGGGCTACCAGACTTCTTTTCTACCACCTTATGGCACCACTAGCAAGGGAGGTATATGTCACTTTGATGTCATTTAAATGTCAGTTATGTTTATATTTTTCGCCGCCTGATAGCGCTACTAGCAAGTGAAGTATCTATCATTCAATCATTTAACGGCTACATCACACTTTTGTATTTATGCAAATATTTATTCCATAATATTGGAAAAAATATGAAGAATGACAACACAAACCGTTAATCTCTAAACCACTCTAAATGTTTGACATACCTTACTTGCCACTAAGGCCATCTGACGAATAAAAAATGTAAATGTTTAACGTAGCGCTATCTGACGAATAAAAATATGGTAACCTTCATTGTCTGTAAATAGTCACGTGAGATGTCTATGATATAAGCATAGACATAGCGACTCACGTGACTCGCTAAACATATTATAGCGACATACATCTGTGATGGGACTCATTATTGGTTCTTTATCGGATGGCGGGACATCTCGATGTATCCAGGTGTGCAAGCTTTCACGGCCGGCATTGTTCCAAGTCTTCATGGTTTCGGAGCTTGTATAGGCCGTGGTCCGGTGGTATTTCTACCTGACAGGTCAGTGTGTGTGAGGACACCAGTCACTGACACACTGTCCTCACACACACTGACCTGTGAGCCGCCAAGGAGGACCGCTGCCACATCGCATTTGAGAATGTCTACCGCAGTTGTAAACGAAACGTCAGGTAGAAATACCACCGGACCACGGCCTACAAGCCCGAAAACCATGAAGACTTGGAATAATCTCGATGTTTCACATAATTCTGAACATAAGACGCTTATATGCTAAAGAGATTAAAAAAATTTGGGTCAAAAATAAAAAATTGCAGAGTTGTTTCCAAATTGAAATTTAACCCCTTAGTAAATATTGAAATACGCTTCTAAAATTATAACAAAATTGGCCACAATTTAGCAGGTACACTATTTTGTCGGCAGGATTCTGTAATAACAGATCTTTATTATTTCTTACGCAGAAGATTCAACTAACCACTGGTTGAGAAACACTCGTCTAGAGGTACAACACACACTTACTTATATACCTCCACACGCGAGTCGCGAATGCACGATTATTTTGCTTGAGTCTGAAACTATTCCACGTATTTTATAAAATATTAGGCTCAAACTATTATTCTGTTTTTTTAGTCGCTTTAGTCGCTTCGGCTAATGTAGTGTCCCAATGTGGTGCGAGCGCTCAGGAAACGCCACATGTAGCTTTAGTCATTTAAAAAAAATTCGACTGATGACCAGTCCTATACTTCCCACCTAGTAAATATTTGCAAAAAATAAACACTCTTTTTTTTTTTTATTCTTTGACTAGGCCCAAATAACCTTAGCTGTTGGTGGTCTTTAAAACACAATTTAATTTTTATTATTTGAAAAAAGCATGGCCCTCTTTTTTGTTTGGTGATCTACTGATGGCTAACATAATATAGCAAAAATCATGGTTACCTTGATTTACGTACAATTTTTATTTTTTTTAGTAAAATATTTTTTTCTCGAAAACTATACATTTTAGAGAAAAAAATATTTACATTTTTTTCATATTATAACATCTAGAATTCATTTATATTTTTTTTACCTATGTTAATACGTGACATTGAGGTCGTTTTTTTGAATATCTCAGGATCCACTGAACCGATTTGACTCAAAATCTAATCAGATCTAAGTTAAAGGGTGATAAACACAATAGAACAATCGGCATGCCCGTATGTTGTTCCGTTCTTAAGATATCGAAGGCGAAAAATTGACCACACACACACACACACACATACACACACACACATACACACACACATACACACACACACACACACATACAGACATCAGTCGGAAAATGATCTTAAACGATTGCTAGGGTCTTAAAACGTGAAAATCTGTTAAAATCTCGAAATATTGTTTTCGGACTGAATCCATTACTTCCCTACCATAGTAGAGGTGGGAAGTAAAAACTAGGGTGCGGTTTTATGAAATCTGCACGGTGCAAGTGGAAGTTTATTGCCATAACCCTAAACGCTTCTAACCCGAAATCGCCGAAAGTATATAATTTTGTTTACGTGGTTTTGGGGTAATGTAATTTGAACCCTGATCAGTATACCACGTGTCCGGTCTCAAAGGTGAACATAGGGATTTAACATATAGTATTGTTCATTTTTGCTGATTCGTGTTCGCCAATTCAACGTACAAGAAAGGTAATGGTACCTACCGAAAGATAAAATTATTGCGCATCAAATGATTCTAAAAATAAGACCAAAAATGAAATTTTTACTTTAAAATACCAATTTGAAATTTACCAATTTTGCAGTAATGATTTCAAATTAATTAGGCGAAAAACAAAACATTAGAAACTCTTTTTATAACAGGCTGGGATATTGTTTTCTTGAAAATGGGGGGTTATTTGAATATTTATTATAATTTTATTTTTTTATTACTTTTCGTTGTTTAATAATAAAAACCAATTAAATTCTTCATTACTTAGATAGGTATATGTTCGTTTTCTTATTATAGTCTAGGTATTCCTGTAAACTATAGGTACGTCTATGTCGAAATTTCGTTAAAAACTCAAATAGAGACAAAATTACAATTTTATTTCTTTGTAGAATATAGATAGGTAATAAAAATGAATTCAAAATTTGAACTAACCATAACCGTTGGTAGCTTCAAAAAATTAATAATACTTATTAATTGTAAAAAATATCATTATGTACTTACATTTCTATGAGCACTTCGAAAAAATATATATTCATCAGCTTACCTGAAACAAAATAAAACAAACAAATTAAATTCCTGAAGTTTCAAAAAACGTATTAAAAAATTTATAGAATATGTCAAAAAGTAATAAAAATACTAAAGGAATAATAAAATTTCAGCACATAATAAAAATTACAATCCAATATCCATAATAATTTTATATAATAGTTAATTAGCATAATATTAATTATAAGCAATAATTAGCTATGCTCAATATTAGAATTTTCTGCTGTGATAATTAAAAACGCCGGCAATTAAAACGCAAATATATTGCAGTGTTTTCAGAGTTGTTATGCATTTGCACTACCCACGTAAAAATTCACAACAGTAATTATAAACGTTTATCAAAAATTATTTTATTATGAAAAAAATACGTGGAATTGTAGTTATCTAATTATGTTACACACAGTGGCGTATATTTATTTATTGTAGATTATAGTCGCGTCGACATCTCAGGTCATTAGCGTCTTTCAACTACACTAAACAACAACTATCTTAAAACTAAATAACATTACAAAACATCCATGAGTGCAGGTGGGATTCGAACCCACAGCAGTCCAGTCCAGAGGTTGCGACACTAAGCACGCTTACCACTAGGCTATACTGCCCTCGGTAGTGGCGTATAGTCTATCCGGCCGGCATGCGGCGCACGATCTGATCGCTTGAAATTCAACGCAGCAGAAGGAAGTGTAAAAACCAATCAAATACTTTGTGCATCAAGATCCCTTTCACACTATCAGGTTCGCCAGTCAGGTTTTAAACCTGAATAAAACCGGATAAGTAATGGGCCACTTATTTAAATGTGACCTTTCACACTATCAGGTTTAGGCTCGGCGACCGGCTACAGCCGGATCGGTCGACTGAAGCATCAGGTTGTTCCCTGACGCCGGATAAGTGGTGGTGGGGTATTGCAGCAGAAACGCGCTTTCACACTTGTCCGGTTTTCGTTTTCAGGTTTGGTTTAGTTTTGCTTCAACTCTAGCAGCGAAGGTGATTTCAAAAATAATGTTATCAATAAACATAAAACCGGACCTGCTGAAAACCTGATCGCGTCCGGATATTTAATTTTTACTTCAGGATTCCATCAGGCTTAAAACCTGACCGGCGAACCTGATAGTGTGAAAGGGGTCTAACAGAACATGTGCTGTTCGCGTGATAATTATATCTGTTGGTGGGAAAGAGTATAGAGTCCGACCGACGGAAGACCAGTTTTTTAGCCCTGCAAGCCGAACTTCGGGAAAATACGTATTATTAAGCTAAATGCAATTGTATTTTTTCATTTCTTGTTTTTATTTAATAGGTATTCTGTTTGTAGAGTTGTGTGTGGGTGATTTAAATAAAATAATACAGTCTCACTCAATAATATTCAGTAATTCAAAATTAGACGCTAATGACCTGAGTTGTCGACGCGTCTATAATCTACAATAATAATAATAAAAAATTCAAAATTTGGCTTCTGCCTGATATTAGCCGAAGACGAATGTTTTGCCGAAGGTTCAATTTTTGGCCGAAGGTGACCGTAGCCGAAGCTTCGGTTGAACTCCACTACCTTCGATGTTCTCTGGGAGTCTGGGCTACCACTTAACTGTTTGTAAATTGACATTTGACAAAATGCACAGAACATGCAAACGTTTTTTTTCTGTATCTAGGTACAACTCCTAATAGTTAAAAGGATAAAAAAAAATAGAATTTAAAATTCACAATGAAAACCTAGGAAAATTTTCTCATAATTAATGTGACGCCACTGATTACAAATATGTTTTATATTATTATAATATTGTAGTGAATGAAATTAGGGATATCTCATTTAAAATATTTTTATCTCGTATCGTAACAACCGCGATATCATTATCAAAATATTTACAATACTATCGTTATCAAAAACAGACTCTGATACATAAATAATATTTGACCAGAGATTACTAAAATAATGTGTGCTGAAAAATTATTATTCATTCTAAAATTAATAGAATCAGATAAAATTATATTTCTATAGTCAATCCTGAGTAAACATTCCCTATATAGAACACCACATTCTCCTTGTCTCTCCGGACTAAAGTAGAGGATCTACCTAAGCCGTGATTATTTCAAGAACTACAGGACCGATTTGGATTTAACCATATTGTTTAGAATTGTATGACAGTATAAGGAAACCGAGGTTCCATGCTTCGTGAACAGTTTTGGTGCTAGGATAAGACAATAATTGTGGAAGATATTGTCTTGCGTAGATGGAAAGCCAAGCTATCTCAAGACAATTGAATAGTCATTGTTTCGTCCTTGAATCACTCTTCACACGAGGACAATATTCAGGACATTACAATCGAACAAGAGGAAGACAATAGTGTCCACGTGTGAAGAATGATTCAAGGACAAGAAAATGCCTATTCAACTGTCTTCTGAAATAGCCTGGCTTTCTATCTCGCAAGACAATAACTTCAATCACTATTGTCTTGTCCTAGCATCAAAACTGTTCACGAAGCATTGGACAATACAATATTATAGTCTTGGTCTGAATATTGTCTTCGTGTGAATTCAGCATAATAATATCTGGGAGTTCCGGAGGACACAGTCATCTTCCCTACCTACATTCAATTAGTCGGCGTAAAAAAACCACTACGACAATAATAAAGAAATAATTGCGCCAATTTCTAATTGAATGTAGGTAGGGGAGGTGAAGAAGAAAATTATCAAAGTTTGATGATTTCTGTATTAGAGACAGGAAGACGAGAAAAATGATAATTTGAAACAATACGAGCGATTGTTATTTGCACGATAAATATTATACAAATATACAACGTGTTGTTACGTCATATCCGGTTCGTCTTCCAACATACCAACTTACACATTATATACAATGTGTTTTCATTGTTTTTATCTGTTAATAGTATTATTACATTTCTAATATTTATACAGTAAAATATCCATTGCTCTGTTTTTGTTCCACGACTGCCATTAAAAATGAGCCAATCGCTTACATAGATTGATGATGAAATTGGGGGCAGGAAAAATGACCGCTTCCTACAAGGGTCCATTGTGCATCCCTGCGACATCCAAACAAGTATTTTATTTATTTATTTATTGTAGTCATAGACGCGTCTTAATTACATTAAATAACAAATCATTTAAAATTAAATGAAATCACAACACATTCATGAGCGAGGTGGGATTCGAATCTACGACAGCACGGTTACCATTTCACCAAGCTGTTCTTTCCAAACAAGTAGACCAAAGAAAAATGGAACGAAAAAAGAAAAATGAGTGAAGAGCTTGGTTTGAAAAAATGGACAAATTGGCTTGGTATTAATATTATTGATTTATATATCATATCAATAAGATGGCAACCCACTGGTCCGTTTTTGCATAAATTTTGAAACAAACATACCAAGTAGATCAAATTTTGTATATGTTTAATTGCCTACCACACCCTTGCCGGTTTTGTTCAGTGTAATAATTTAATGGCTCAAAGATTTTGCTAAAACATGGGTAGCTGCTAAACTCATATTTCCTTAAAGAATGGACGATTAAATGCAAGATTTATTTGGTTTCAAAGTTTAATAAAAATATAAGTGAATTTGCGAAACTGCGTTCAAAAAAGGGTCAGAAAAAAGACACTTTTTACATTCGGCATAACTTAAAAATGCATACGAATCATTTATCCAATTTTTATGTTGCATATGCATTCAGAAATTCTGAGAACCATTTTGTACAACATTTGATACGATCAATCATTTTTCATTAAAAATGATTTGTAATTATTATCATTCTGATTAGATTAAATCACCATATCAGCTATACTATACATTATTCATCGAAAATTTATAAAATTCCGTTGAATCAAGTAGAATTTGTTTGAATCAAACAAAACTTAATCAAACCATTAACAATTATTAATTTTTTAATTTTAGAAAGAAGCGCACAAATAGTAGATTGCATATCTAGGGCATAATGAAGTATATTTTCGACGAGGTGTGACATTAAAAACACTAGCGAGTTTAACAGTAACATGACGACCCAAAGTGTCATTGCGCGTTAGATATACACTGCATTTTTTGGCCTACACCCTATCAAATAGCGGCTTTCGTTTCAGTATTTTCAACATTTTTGACATTTCACTTGTGTTACAAACTTAACTTTTAATAGCTTATCTAGTATACTGTACAGTGTAGACATTATGTATAAGTAGCATGTTTAACTACTAAGCACTGACACATACAGTGGCCGTGGTCGCGTGGGTTTAGACAGCAGCGATCTGTCTCTGTATTGAGCAAAAGATCCCAGGTTCGCGTCCATCTGAAGTAATATGAAACATTAAAATTGTTGAATTTTTCGTATTATTATTTTTATTAAAAATAATAATTTAAAAAGCATTAAATTATTATTGAGTTTTACTTTGGGGTACGGCGAATTATCCCCCTTTTTGCCCTAGCATAATATTATAATTAAATTGGTTGATTTTTTTTGAGCAGAGCTTATCAATAATCAGGTCACTAACGATTAAATTAAATCATTATGTGGACATAATTGCTTCGTTATTTTGGTCACATAAACATTTCGCGATTGTACTATTTTGGTCAATCAGAGATTAATATGTAAGTGTCATATTTTATTATTCCGTTTCTTCGAATTGTGTTTTAATTGATTAATGTACGTGGATATCGCATTTATCCTGCTAGTACACTCAAGTTCAAAAATATTTCTTTTGGAATCTTCACTAAATTACAGCATTGATTATTGAAAATAACCCGCACAAAACACCTGCAAATCGAAACCACTAACAATTTCTTCTTGATGTACGTTTCGCAAACCATATAAGCATCATCACGAGATAATTAATTTTAAGTTTAAATCATCTTCTGATGATGCTATAAATCTAACATGGTTAGCGAAAACGTACGTCGAGAAGAAATTGTTTAGTGGTTTGGTGTTTTGTGCGGTTATTTTTTATATTCAATCTCTTCACAGTTCACCAAAACTAAAGGTTCCATGATGTTCCATCACTCAAGAGCTTTATGAACTTACAACATGTTTACTGTTTATATAAGAATTATATAAAACCATAAAAATAAACATATAGAGTGAATTACTCCGTTTAAATGAATTAACAGAAAAAATGGTCTCTCGATGTCAAATTTAACAATACTTTAATTTCAATCAAGCTTTTGACCTCAAATTGTTAAACTTTCTGCAAAAAATAAATTAACTGGTAAGCCTGACTCCGACAAGCAAGATCCAAGTCCAAAATCCAAGATGTGTTAGAAAAGAAAGTAGAGAGCGTAAAATAAATATTTGTCTACTGAAAATTGTCTTCATATTTACAATGTTTTTAGAAAAGATTTTTGAAGATCCTTTCAGGATAACACACTGGTAAAGTAATCACTTGTTATTTCTGATTGCATTTATATATAATACTGAATCATCCTTATAGAAATTAACGAAAATGTCCCCCGATGAGAAAATTTCCGGCTTCGTTAGGTTCTGTCCCATATATAAATGTGCAAAAGTTTAGCTTCTTAGGTGGGGTTCTTCTTGACGGCGTGGAAAGACACACATCAGAAAATTATACATAATAGATTTTTTTATTATTTAATCATTCGTTGAAAATCTGTGAATAATTAAATATATTTGTGTAGAAACCAATACCAGATGGATATTCAGTTTTGGTTGAATATTTGAAATGACATTTTTATTGAAACAGCAAATTGCGTGACAGTATTAATTTATGATTCCAAGAATTGAAGAATATTAGTCACAGAGGTTATTGTTGGGGCAGTAAAATTACTGATGATGGCACAAATTCGACTCATCAAAAACTCCAATGATGCTGTATCATCATCATCATCATAAGCATCATCACGTAATCAGTCTTTTTACTGATCATACTCCAAATTTATCATTGACGCAAGATTTGGATGGTGAAAATTATCTAACGATAAAGTTATTATTTTTATTATAGACGCTGATGACCTCAGCTGCTGAGCGTCTATAATCTGCAATCGTTTTCTATTATTTCTGTTTTTCAAAAGTTGCTCCTTGGCTAATTCTAAATTTTGTTAGTTTCTTGAAACTGTTAAACGGAATGTCTAAAATCAAATGATGCTAAACACCCCGTGGGAGAAAAGCATCAGAGCATGAAAAATTGGAAAAGAGTCGTTTTCAAAAAAGAAAGATGGTCGAATACAAAAGTTCACTTAAGGACGGGATGGCGATTCAGTAGACTTCGAATATACTAGAAACGGCGGGGTTACTCGAGAGACCTAACCAATTTAGCAAGTTTATTTAAATTCCTACAGTGAGTATTCCACGCTTTTAAAAGTTAATAAGTATATAGAAAAGAAATAAATTTTTCGTTTTTACTAGCCTGTTTTTTATTTTATTTTTTTAATATGTAGGTACTATATTTTTACATTCAAATTTTTAGTCATTATATAATATATTTAAATTTTAAACGACCCATCATCAACATAGTCACTTCCACCACACGTTTTTATTTATTTCATTTTTTTAAAACTTGTTATACAAATATTATTATAGCCAAAATATCAGAATGTCATTAAAACTACATTTTCACGTCAATTAGACATTTGGAAGAGGATGAAAATCAAATTACAAGATTTTTTTTGCATACATACAACATACAGGTGAAGGTAATATAAGCGTATTAAAATGCCACGCTGCACTGTAAGAAATGGATGTAAAAATACTTTGAAAGTTAAGGTAGAATTCATTCGATTTTCTGAGTGATTTTACATTATTATTCATAAAAACTTGGACTTTTACTGTAAAGTTAAACAAATTTGTGATTTTTACATAAAATAAATTAAAATTACATAATTTGTGTAATATTCCAATAAAGTGTGTAAAAATTACAAAATAAAATGTATGGTTACATATATAAAATGAATGAATACAAAACAAATTAATGTAAAATTTGTAGCCACGCATGCGCAATGTGTTTGTTTGGAATCCACGCGATTCGGCGATACCTGTTTGCGACGCCATTGTCTCTTTGTGTGCCTATTACCAGATTAATCGCTGGCTACAAATGGACCATCGATAATCTATGTAATCGGCCTTCTCATTTCTTACAGTGTGGCTAGATTATTTTTGTTTGTTACGGTCCTGCATTGTGCATGCAGGTATGTGATGTTGACTAGTTTTGTTAGTTTTCCAGTCACAATTTGCCGATAACGTGGTCCATTAAAACGCGTTTGTATTATGGTGTCGGCAAGGTTGCAGGAAGCGGCCATATCTGGCGTTGTTGTGTTGACGGGGGAAACGGAGTCCGAGACCACACGAGACAGGATGCTGGTTGGCATGTACACTAGTGATGTGCAAAATTGTTATTTTTTGATAACAGGTATTACTTTTATTTGAAAAAAAAAACTGTTATAAATAATTGCTAAAAATATAACAGTTTATTACTAGTCACATAGATGCACATTTCGAGATCTATACGTTCACATCTTCAGGAAAAATTAAACTCGTGATTGCTCTCGGACATCCAATAATCAAATTGTTGTGGTTATTAAGAAGTGACAAAATGGTTGTCTTTTAAAGTTTCCAATCACAGTGCTCTTAATATTTTTTATTATTACTACATAGTAATTAACATTACATTTATAAGAAAAAGAATAATAATAATGCGTTTGAAGTTCGTTTCTCGACATTATCATAACAGGCACCATCCGCGTCATTACTATTTTTCATTTATCACTTTCCCGTTATTTTCTGCATTTTTTAGTTTGGTTAGTAATCGGATAATGGCTTTGAATAAGGAACTATCTCGATATTTTATCTGTAATATTGAGGGAAACTATGTAAGACGTCAACAAAGAACAGGAATTACCGTTACTCGGCGAGGATTCGAATCCAGCACCTTCCGAATGTAAGTCTGTATACTCTTTCCCATCAAGAGATACATATGGTAATCGCTATATTCTTGGACAAAAATAGAAGATCTATTTAAGCATCATTGATACGTAAATTGGATCCTCTATCCTTGTCGAAGAATATAGTGATTACTTTATCGATTGGTGGGAAAGAATATAGTGTTCTCACCACTAGGCTATTCGCTTGGAAAAACAAGACTGTCGCTAATAGACTTTCATTCGCCTACTAAAAATATGTAATTCAAAAACACACCAATCTGAGGGAAACTTTCGATAAATTTTAGAACATACATTGATTCAATGTTGTTTCGCGTTCTCTATTTATCTATTGCAACAGCTTCACGTTGTCCATCAACACTAGACGAAGTGCCACCCACTATATTTTCATCCTTGTCTCACACGCACTCGTACGCACGCTTGGCAATGTTCTATTTACAAGTTTGCTAAATATATTTATAGTAGGCACAATGTCATTTTTAGATCCGATGTAAACAACACGAACTAAAATCTCGCATTTACGATTTTATCTGCGCTTACAGGATGTTCTTATGGCTAGCCAGTAGCCAAGGCTGTTGACTTAACTAAGAAATAATATGCATTGGGAAGGATTTCCAATTTCTTCAGCAGAATAGGATGTTATAAATACTCAAAGTTGTAGTTGGTCTGCTGACTTTATCTCCTAGTATTATGCCATAACCATCCCATTCAAGCTGGAAATGAAATATTGGATCGCCGATTTTAAATCCTGATATACTAAGAGAGAATATGTATTTGGAAAGATTTTTAATTTCCTCAGCAGAATAGGATGAATAAATATCTTAATAAAGATGTATTTGATCTCAGGTCTGTTGACTTTATCTCCGAGTATTATGCCATGGCCATCCTATTTCGATTAGAAATGAAAAATTGGATTGCTGATTTCAAATTTTGTTATCATCACTGCCAAATACGAAATGGGGTTGGGCAACACCCTTCACAGCTAGTTTCTCGATAAAATTAAATGGAAATAGTTACACCTTTTCCCAGAATCAATAATGTTTAAAATTTCTAGTACTATTTAGAAATAGTGCTTTTAAAACAAATGATATTCCTCTAAGAGATTTTTTCTCATTCATTAATTAATTCGCTTGCTCGTTATAGTAATACATGCACATAAATTAAAATGTCTATGTTTTTTTCTTTTGCAGTCATCAAAGAAAAATAAACAATTTTTTTTCAAACCGCTGAATAATAAATTTTTTGTGTTGAAATGTAGAAAATCCGAACAAAATTAAGATAGAAATCATACTATTTATGTAACCGCAAAACCGTAATTTCCTGCAAAAAAGTTAATAAAATTTATTATTATAAAAAAACATTGATAAAATAATTATGCACGTGCGGTTAAAAAATAATTAAATTAAAATTAAAACAGCACCGCATGATCTCTCCCTGCATGTTTTCTTACGGATTTTTCTGGTATTTTCTATGATACCTAGACGAACATTTTTCAAATCGGTTGTCAGTAGCGTAACTACGGGGGGGAAGAGTTGGAAATTGCTCCCGGGTCCGGTAGTCTTGCAGGTTCTGAAGCATCATGTAGGTATTACTATATAATTGTTATGGAATCGCATTCTATAAAATCGCATTTATGACAACTGGGGTATTTTGACCCGGTGTCTTTCTTATTGATTAATAGAATATATTTTGGGGGCGAAAAATACCTTTCAGACTCCCCGGATGTGTCTATCCAAAGATAATATCCATGCTTTGCCTCTGCTCTTAAAATCTCCGGGTTAAGCTCAAAACCGAAATTAATGTAAGCGAATCGGAAAGCAAAATCAGTGTTCACGCGAGCGAAGCCGCAGACAAAAATTAGCAATTTACAACGTAAAAATTTGTAATGAAATTCTAAACAGGAAATTTCCTTGCTTATATAAGTCGTCTTTTCAATATAGAAGATTCATCAAAAAATTCTTTATCCGCTATAAAGAGAATTATACAACACACTAATTAGCAACATAGCAGTTAATTAATAATTACCTCGTAAAATTAATTATAAAACAAAATTTAAAAAATTTATTGTTTTAAATATTCAACCTCGAGCCCTGATAAGTCATTACCACTACAGAAACACTATATTTTCGCTATAGTCCACCAGAGATGACATATTGAATAGACCTATCAGTTAGGGCAAGTGAGAGAGATAAAAACAACCCAGCTGCGCAAAACGAAACAGAATAGACCTATCCAGTTAGAGCAGTTAGATCAATACAACATAGCTGCCACAACAATGCGCAAAACGAAACAAAACAGACCTATCCAGTTAGAGCAAGCGAAAGAGATAAATACAGCGCAGCTCATGTTGAAGGAGACAGTGAACTGTGAACCGGTGCGTGTTTCGTTCTGCGCATTGTTGTGGCAGCTGGGTTGTTTTTATCTCTCTCTCACTTGTTCTAACTGGATAGGTCCTTGCCATCGAGACGAGAAAGGTATACTCGGGAAAGTAACAAGACGAAAGTCTCGAAATTTGGGGCGAGAACGAAAAAAGTCGAGACGAGACGGTACCAGTTACAATCAGCATAATAAATTAGTGGTTTGAATCGAAAAACGGAAACATATACATATCTATGTATACTGTACGTAATAATAATTCAAAGTTAATTATGAGAAAAATACCATTCAGTGGTCTTCCTAAGTTCCTCCGTTAATAAAGATTTGTAAAGACATTGTAAAATGACAAACAATGATAGAGCGGATATCATTAAAATAAAATATCAAGATTTAACGAGAAGATTTATACTGAATTTAATCATGGAATAGCATACTAAGAAGCCTATAAGGCATAAAATAAAGAGTGTGTCACGATGAACGGCTCATTTTAAGCAAAAAAAAATAATTTCTTCCTTTTAGTTGATCTTAACCTTTTCATTTGATACCTCACACAAAAGGTTTTACCGATTTTTTGCATATTGACAAAATGGCGTCTAGCGTTCGCCATATTGAATTTTCCGTGACGTCAATACCTAGTAGCACTCGTGAGACTATGACGAATCCATAGACACATTTTTCAAAATCCGTCTAGCCGTTTAGGCTACAGAAAGCGCCAATGAAAATGCATCGTTGCATTTTCTTTAGGTATATTATTATATACCTACACCCGAAAAACATTACCCTCCTTCGGTAGTCGGGCAAAAATTTTATATGAACATGCGTCTAATACTGAAGTGTTAGGAAGATCAGTTTTTATTTGAAAATAAAAAAAACTCGGGTCGCAGTGTCAAACCCTTCCGACAATAAATTATATATTTGCTAATACAGGCAATATGGCTTTATTATGTGAACCTAATTTTGTTTTTGGACAAAATAAAAAATCTAACCTCTTAATATATACATCCCTTAAAATAATAATTTTTTTTCCTAATGGACCTGTCTCTCGAAATAAGAGCGAGAGATCGTTATTGCTCGTACTGCAAGAAAGAGAGAAAAAATATGGTTGCGCACGCATACCGTGTCTTGCCACCTAGCCAGCAGCAATCAGTGACAACTGATATAGATAGACTATTGTCTATCTATGTGAACACGGTATGCGCGTGCAATCCAGGTAAAAAAGATACGTGGATTGCAACATTATTATATCAATCCAACATCTGCACCAAAATAAACACACCCTTCAGTAAGTAAATCCGTATCCGCAAACTAGTGTTTTCATAAAATTTGTATGTCCGGCTCTGTCGGACCGATTTTATTAAAATATTAGCAGCACATTTCAACCTTTACCTACTAAAGTGTTTATTTCAGTTTTGAAACGATTCCGAAATTTTTTTTGTATTTTTGAGCTCAAAAACATTTTTCAACTCCTAAAAACTACTCTTAAAATGGTCCGATTGGACAGGTGTAATTGTGAACGTGCTAGTCTGTCGTGGGTTTCAATCCCGCCTCCGCTCATGGATATTTTGTGATGTCGTTTTAATTTAATGCAATTTGTTAATTAGACATGCTGATGACCTTAGTTGTCGAGCGTCTATAATCTACAATGACTAAAAGTAGTCATCTGTTCGTAAACTAACTCAACAATAATTTTAAATTGAACCTTTGTGGTTTTATTGGTCAGCGGTCACTTATTCACTGTATGAATCAACCCCGTTTGAGTAATTAACTTTACCTATAAAATTTATGACACAAAACGTCAGGTGTTCGAGAGGTTTTGCAACCATATTGCGTTTCAATATATATATATTTCCTGTAATTTTTGACGATGATTTCAGGTAACGAAGAGTCATCCACTGATTCTAGATCAATTTAAATTGAGATTAGAGGGGCCTAGTATCCTTCCTTCCACCTTCAACTTTACTACGCGCTTCTCATTTCAAGTTGATACTCACGCAAGGAATAAGGTTATCTAATATCTATATAAACATTTTCACCCCATTTCACCCCCTTAGGGGTTGATTTCCGAAAAATCCTTTCTTAGTGCACCTCTACAGTCTACACCCTGTAAGGAATATATTATCGCCCAAATTTCATGTTTGTATCTTCTGCAGTGCCGTATAGTTTAGGCTGTGCGTTGTCCATCAGTCAGTCAGTCAGTCAGTCACGGAACTGTTTTATATGTAATGATGGATATTTTACTATTTGAAATTATAGACGCTCGACAGCAGAGATTAAAAGGGTCTTTTGAGTTCATAAAAACAATAAAAATATATACTTCTCAGCTTTCTGATTGAAAATACTTTAATCTCTTAATCATATAAACGCTTTGTGCATATGTGCATTTATAATTAATATAGAAATAGACAACGGTTTAAATTACTGCATAATTGTACATTCATTTACATAGCGTCTTTCGTACAGATTTTTTATTATAAATTTATACATTTTTTTATCTTATAATTACACGTAACATGAAATTCTGAATTTAAAATAGAGCATGGAAGCCGGCATAAAAGCCTTATTTGGGAGTAGCAAACTAAAAAAAATCAATAAATATATTATTTCAAATTACTCCAAGCGCGTCGCGAACCTGCAACCTTATACAGTATGAATAAATATTGAAAATCAGCAAAGTTATAATAATATTAGTATTAGGTACATTATAGTACAGAAAAATTTATTTTATATCTATTTATTGAATTTAACAGTCGTACTAAATTAAACCAACACACCTTACACACCTTAAAAAAACAATTCTAATCGCTCTTTTTTAATACACTTGGTTGCTTGCTTTTCGGTTTATCGCTAGTTATAGAATAAAATAATTAATTATTATCTATCTAGAACCTGGAAACTGTGGGTTTTTAATAGCATAAGAAAAATATTTTTTTATTAAAAATAATAAGAAACTGCTAACATGGATAATTGCTACTAATACCAGATAACTTTTACAGTAGGCAACTTTAAAAAATGTAAAAAATTTGACTTAAAATTAAAACGGTGCAAAATATTGTTTCTGTATGACTTGTACAAAATAAATCATTGCGTCTATAAAAAAAAGTTACGTAAGACACTGGTAAGACACAAAAAAAAAGAAAGAATAAAATTATAGTAAATTTATACGGCGTATTGTCATTATGTACCTGACTTTGTTTATTTTTGTTGTTTATCGTATATGTTTGAACTATCAATTAAGTAAATGCATATAAAAAGGTCGACACACTGCACAATGCAATCTAAAGTCAGATACACACTGATACGATCATCACAACAAGATAATTTTTTATAAGATTTTTTTTTATGATTAGCTCTACAGTTCACCGTTTATCATAATTAAAGGAAGTAGCGCTTAAGAATAGTCCAGATCGTATCATACTGTTGTTAATATGGTATTTATTATAAACCCCTGGAGTTTCCTGGTTCTAATCTAAGAACTGGTGAAAGTATCAATTGGATTTTTAATGTATTACGACATGGTTACAACTGTACTCGTTAATAACTGAACTGAGGGAAGTATAGGGCTCAACAACAAACGAGATCTATAGCTTGTAGATAATAGACGCTCGACAGCTGAGGTGATCAGTGTCTATCAGAGATCACTGGTTTAATTTCGCGGCCACTCTCGTTCACATACACAAAAAAAACTTTTTAGTTAAAGGAATCGCGCCGTTACTCACTTTTTATTTTATATTAAACCGATTTCTGACGCTGTGTGATGTGTCAAAAAGTGAGATTTACCTTAAAAGAATCACACGCCGCTACTCATTTTTATTAAAATCAGCCGAGCTACTGAACCGATTTCAGTAAAATTTATATGGGACCAACTTCGAGGTATACCCTATCCAAAGAGTTTTCCAAATTGGTTTATAAATGACGGAGTTGTGAGGTAACAAACATAACAAGCCGTGAGGTGGGTCGTTTATTAGGACTAAAGTGCGACCCTTGAGGTCCACACGACGAACTTCCCAGTTTGATAAATATTTAATAATAATAATTAAATTAGATATTACACAGAAAAGTAATCATTTTAATCATTAAAACATCAATAATTAAAAAAAAAAAAAAAAAAAAACGGCTGAACCGATTTTTATAAAATTTATGTCGAATCAAAATGACGTTAACACGCCTCGATTGACACCCTTACGAAGTCGATATAATTTTTTATTCGCGAGATATTGTGTAAAATCTACTTTTTTGGAGGTTATTTGGTTAAGAAAAAAGAACGGCTGAACCGATTTTAAAAAAATTCCTTTCAGATCATATATACGTTAATACGCGTCGATTGGCACCCCAACGTAGTCGATATCATTTTTCGTTCTCGAGATTTCGTCTTAGAAAGAAATGGACACATACATACGTACGTACGTACGTACATACGTACACACACACACACACACACACACACACAGACATCTTTCTAAAAGTAGTGTAAAAATAGTGTAGTGACCTTGAAACATAAAATTTTTTTTTCCTTTTTGATTTCGATTTTCGGACCCATTACAATAACTTCCAATGGGAAGTTAAAAAAATACAACCGAATTGAGAACCACCTCCTTTTTTTGAAGTCGGTTAAAAAACAATGCAAACTTCTAAGTAAACACCATCTAGAACAATGTATTGAAACATAATGTACGCCTTTATTAACTTCCCATTGGAAATTGTTGTAATGGATCCGATTTTGCAAATGAAAAATTTTGACGTATTTCAACGTTTCAAGGTCCCGATAGAGTTCAAATTCATCGTTTTTAGAGAGATGTCTGTGTGTGCGTGTGTATGTACGTTCGTGAACTTTTTTTCGTCTCGCATATCTCGAGAACAAAGAATGATATCGACTCCGGACCAATTTAATTCGACGCATAATTACATAATGAATGCACTTGATAAGGTTTGCAAAAAATTGGATTCGGCGGTTTTTTTATAACAAAAAAACTAGGTACTGTAAAATTGTTGTAAAATGTTGGTCTCTAATCTCTAAGAGTACCCAATGGGAAGTTTGCAGCGTAGTTTTACCTACACACAAAGTCTCTTTTTTATTCTTTACTATCATCTGCGTTAGCGAGTTAACTAACTCCTCTATACTAGTACCGCTTTTGTATTACCCCCTTCCCTCTACTTTCATCACTTTTCTTTTACACTTAGATATCACGACTATTGGGATCCGTCAAATGAGCATATGACATCTGGTGGCACAAAATTGTGCTCAAAACGAGGGAAAATTTTGCATGCTAACAGTGCAAATTTATCGTGAAATTGTTTATTACAAATATAAAACAAGTAAAATAAGCAAAACGTTTATCGAAAATGGAATTCGGGACGTTTTCTAATATCATGGCATTAAACACTGTCAGTTATTGCCTTATAAAACTTACTTTACAGCGAATTATTTTCTAATGAAATGTGGAAAAACTGTATTTATGAATTAAAAAAATATTTTATATTAATAATACGATGTACTTATTATCATACTGTACTACAATAGTAAATTCATTTGATGATTGACAAATTTATAGGACTAACTTTGTACACAAATATTTTGAGGTTAGTAACTTACCTACTTATTACAATATAACATATTATGTTGCAGTTATGTGTTTACATTATTCACCTAACCCTGCCTTAAAGAAGCATTGAACGGATGATTAATTTCGTGGAGATTTTCTTTTAATTTTGATGTTTTTAAGCAATATGCCGTAAAGATTACTACTTTTGACAGCTCAGTTATCTTGTTTTTCCACACATTTGATAATATGTCCGGCTTTGAGAATCCGTTCTCCTTCAACAAAATTCCTTTGTTTAGGATTCGTACCGGCCCAATCGCAAATTGCACTTATATTTATTATTTCTTATCACTTTGAAAATCACAAAATTACACGCAAAAGTATACTCCGTATATATAAAATTCCCCCCCCCCCTTTGCGCCATGTTTTTTAAGCTCCACTCATTTGACGGATCCCAATATAGTCAAACGCAAAAAATTAATTAATGTAATAAATTGTAGCACACAAATAAATGCTTTTTGTTAGCATTACTGTTAGGAACAACCATATGCAATACTAGAAAAATTCATTTTAAAGCTATGTCACCGTTGGGATTCAAACCCGAACCTTCCACTATCGCGGCGGCTGAGTAATCATTTAATCTACAGTGACACAAATAAATAATTACTGTTTCCATTATTAAGCAAATTTTAACTAATATTTCACATCATGCGAGGGTAATTAATGATAATTACTCCAGAGTAAATGATAGTGGAAGATTCGGGTTTGAGTCCCGACATAGGTTAAAATTAATTGTTCTAGTATTGCATTGTAACGTTACGTCCTAATAATAATGCTAACATAAAAAGCATATTTGTGTTTTAATACTGTGCGAAACTAGATCGCACAAACATTTAACATATAAATTGTAGCGAAAAATGGATCATCACAGTGATTCACGGGTGCACTGTAGGGTTAACAACGAATGATGTATCCCGATCTCTATATAGACAGGACAGAGACGGTACTTATTCAATGCGTTTCATGTGTAAGAATAAGAGAGAGACAGAGAGAAATACGTGTATGCAACAAGGAGACTGGTGCAACAGCATATGCAGGCTTGTTGTACGAGAGTGTTGCTGCTGCACCACCGACAACAGTCTGGAGGATTTCCGGCACCGTGTTGTTCCCGCATCCTCTGCGCCGATAGGGATGGCTCAAATACTGGTACTTAATTAAAAAAAAAACAGTGAGTCCCCGGTACTTTAAAAAGATGAGTAAACATTATTATTATTATTTTATTTCGTTCAAAAGACTACAAGGAGTCGAATTTGTCAGACATGATAAATATAAAAATAAAGTATAAACAGTACAATAAATTATTTCATAGTAAAGTCATCAACGATATACAAACATTGTGCAATCAATGATTTCTTAAGTTTCTTTTGAAATGTATTGAAAGGCAAGTCTTTAAAGTCATTAGGCAAATCATTGAAAAGCTTCAAGGCAACATAATGCGGACTGTTTTTGAAGAGAGAGAGAGATTACATTTAGGTAATAAGATATTGCCACAATTACGAGTTAAATAAGAATGGTGGGAGTTTATAGTTTGACATTCAGCAATATGCTTTTTAATAAAGCAAAGTGATACCCATAGGTATATTGATGGAATAGTTAAAAATTTATTAGAAATGAAAGTATCACGACAGCTCTCACGCGAATTTAGCTTGAAAATTATTCTAATTGCTCGCTTTTGTAACAACAACACTTTATGCAGTCCAGTGGAGCTGCGACCCCAAAACATTATTCCATACCTCACATATTGAAAGAAATAAGCATAATATGCAGTTATACATGGTTCAATTAGAAAGCAACTATTCCTTATTACCCTTAGAGCATACAAATATTTTGATAACTTAAAGTATTTATATGAGGCATCCAACTTAACTTACTGTCAATAGTCACACCAAGGAAATTGACTTCAGATATTTTATAGAGTATGTTACCGGCTAGGTTAAGGGACAAAGAATTCAGATTCGATTACGATGACAGCTACAGATAACCTCACAAATGTGTGTCCGCGAGACACATCAAAAATCACAATATATTTAGGTTAAGTTTCGATTGTAACTTAAAAATAAATCGGCTCTCGCATGAGATGTGATTTAGTATTGAAATAGGTATATATGGGAAGGAACAGATTTCACTTTCGGGGCACTGTGTGAGTAAATGGCAACTCAACCAGCCGGAAACTGGGAATTTCAGGTTCAAGTCCTGACAGTGGCTTCTGATTTTTTCCTTATATATCTTATAACAATCGTTTGACGTTTAACAATCATGATGGCATAATATGCTGATTGATATGTTAAGAAATACTATTCACTACCTAGTGGATGCCTTGTGGATTAAAAAAAAAAATTCATTGTTGAATTAATTAATAATTATTACATCAAAAATCTATGGCTGAAAATTTTGGTATCTGCTTTGTTGTTTTACGTTGCGTCGAACAGGAGTCATGAGGGTACAAGAAAGTAAGTAAGTAAGTAAGATTTATGCCAATAGAAACCCGGCTTTTTTAAGTCGTATGAAAAGCAAAATCGAAGCGTTTAACTTTTAGTAAATTTTTCAATATCTGTGGATTTTGACGTGGTCTAATATGTAAGTATGTCTCATAATATATACTACTGGGGTGGCATTTTAGAAATATTAGATGTAGCGGAAATAGTTGGAAGTGGTTGACATGTGAAACAAAACAGCATATACCTATAAATATGTTAAGGTCTCAGACACAGTAAGCTATTGTGACCGTGTGGAAAAGTACGAGTCTACCGAAGTTCGAATCCCGAAGGCTTTTACATAATATTTTATTTGTTATATTTTACAAACATTTGATTTTATAAGATAAATAAAAATGGGTGTATTTCTTTCTATGACAATGATTACAATTAAGTATTTGTGTTTACCGGTATTCACGTCATCTGTCTGTACCCGCGATACAGACACACCCATTTTATTTATCAACAAGTGGTTGATATTTACAGTGTTAAGTATGCTGATAAACAGATACCTACAGTGTGAGTTGTGAAAAGAGCAGTTGATAATTTTGAATACTGGTTGCGTTAACACCGAGCAATATAATATTACAAGAAACCGTCCGAGCTAGACAAAATTTGAAAGCTATGTTGGAATCATTTTTCATGTTAAAAGAAATCCAAACATAAGTGTAAGGCAATTGGCAAATGACGCCGGAATTAGCACTTATCGTGCATATAAAATTTTAAGAGCAAATAAATTCAATTTTTTCAAGTGTCTGGTTTCTGTTCAGATTACAAATTTCCGATTGTATTTTCGAAACAAGAAACTAGCGAAAATAAAATTCGAAAAGTTTTTCTATCCCTACTGAAATCGAAACATTGAATATATATACTGCTTCAAACTTTTATCTCAACAACTAAAACAAAACTACAAACATTTTAAAGACATCAACATTAATCGTAAAAACCATTATTTGTTACCAATTAAATGAAAGTTTAAAAAAAATCAATACACCTTCTTAAAACATGGTAATCTTAATCTAATATTTCAAAAATTATTAATTATACATATTATAATATTTCAAAGAAACGCAATTTCTTTAACCACAAATATTTTATCACACGATGTATCTCTCTAACCCTTTAGTGAGCCGTTGATTACAATAATGACACGTAGCTAATTTTATGATATGAAGACATGAGATATGAAGACAAAACAGATAGAAATTGACATGATTCACGACTAAAAACCACTATCTTTTTTTTATTTTTGGAGTAATTTTTATTATTTTCATCGTTCAACTGAATCATTAGTGTGATCCACGTGATCATTAAAGGGTTAACAAGAAAAGAAATAAATTAGGACATTCACATTCTCAGAAAAAAGTAATTAAGGAGGTAAAAACCTAACCGCATTTCTACAGAAAAGTACGTTTTAAAATTTACAAATACTATAATATGCATTGTATAATTCATGGTATTTTTGTCACATGATTTGGTTCCTGTTTAAAATTTTTTTTATATCAAATTATTTCAGTTTTCTGATGTTAAATTTTCAAACGCTAGGTACCATACTGCTGTGAATTTTATTTTAGAAGTGAAACTTTTTAGCTCGCAGTAATATGTAGAATTTTTTGTCACGGAAATTGCTCATGGAAAACTATTTTATCACCACGGTAACTACTATTTTGAAATTTCAAAAATTCAACAGTAAATATTTTATTCAGACCTATTTTGCCTGGACTATATTAAAAATTGCCAATTTTACGCTCTTCTCTACAAAGATGTAGATTATAGATAGATATTATCATATTGTAAATTATAGACGCTCGACAACGGTTCTCTACAAAGAAGGATAAGATCTATGAATATATAGATATTTTATTTTGCTGTTTTTTTCCTGATAAGTACCTATAATTTTTTATGCCCTCGAAAGTACTGAATTACGTAGAAAAAAAATATACTTCTAACAACGCAACATGAAAAATAACAATGAAACGTGAAACATTGTATATCTGTTGTCGCAAAATAAAATGGGTTAAGTAAGATTTTTAGTAGAACAATGTTGATGACTAAACCTTTGGTAAGTCGTTTGGGTTACCAGCACGTTATCTCTTTTCATTACCTGACTACGAAAAAAGGAGAGTTATGATTTTAAATTAAATTAAAATAGAGAATCATCAAAATCGGTTCACAAATGTAGGAAATATGAGATAACATATATAAAAACTTAATTTGATAAGTAAAAAAAAGAAACTACTTAACCGATTTAAATAGCAATTATATGATACCATTCCGTAAACAATTTTCTGAACCCAACGACGTCAAAATTATTTAAATCGGTTAACCCCTCGACAAGTTATGGCGGAACAAACATAAAAAATATAAATATACATGCCGAATTCATCACCTGTTTTTTCTTTTTTGAAGTCGATTAAAAAGACAGACCTATCGGCTGTACGTATCGAGACTTTCCTATCACACGAGCATTGCAAAGGCCGAATAAATTTAATTCATTAATGATTAACGTATATTTTAAATTTAAATAATTTCTCGGAAATAGGTACTCCCAGTGCCAGATTAAACCCCTAGGCAGTCGAAATCTTGGACTACTCGTATATCTTCTAATACGTCCTACATTTTTAATTTTACCAACCAACAATTTTAGTATACCAATTTTATTACGCAAAACAAACACCAAAAAAAACTCGGGTCGCAGTGCCAAAACCCTGCCGACAATATAGTGTATTTGCTGATAATTGTGGCTTTATTATGTGAACTTAAGTTTGATTTTGAACAAAATAAAAAATTTAACCCCTTAATACATCCCTTAAAATAATATTTTTTTTCTTAATTTCAATATTTTTATCAATGCAACCTCGGTACCAAATTAAATACACCCTTCAGTAAGTAAAGCACTTTCAGCAAACTAGTGTTTTCATAAAATTTGTAAGTCCGGTCCTGTCGGGCCGATTTTATTAAAATTTTAGCAGCACATTTTAATCGTTACTAAAAGGTTAAATTCCAATTTTGAAACGATTCTGAGAATTTTTTTGGCATTTTTGGGCCCAAAAACATTTTTCAACCCCTAAAAACCACCCTAAAATTGGTCCGATTGGGCCCATTTTAAATAGGCTTCGTGCGGTGATGGATTCCAACGTGTCTACCAAATTTCGTTAAAATCAATTAACTCTTTCGAAAGTTATAGCCCGTACACATATATATATATATATATATATATATAAAAATATATATATATACATATATAAATAGACATTTCCAAAAATGGTGCCAAAGTGTTCAGGAGGCTATGAAACGTCGAGAAATTTTGGTCCGACCCCTAGGTCCCGCCATCCGACCGACGCCAATAGTGTATGTGCCATATGGCAAATACACTAATAATTGCTGTAGAGTAGTATTAGACAGGATAGTAGCGTCATTTCTGCGCACAAACGAGTTTCGGGTCGGACGGGTCTATGTTTTCTAACAAGGGGTGGTCATTGGTCAATGGTGTGTTTCGACTTGCGACGAACAACTAAATGATCATAAGTATTCATAGGACCATGCATAACGTTCGATCCGGAACTCGTTTGTGCGCAGAAATGACGCTACTATCTTCTTTAAACGATACTACCCTACGATTGTTTTCCGCAAAAACGTTCCTTTCCATGCCGCGGAGCCCTAAAAAGCGCGGGCCCATAGGCCGGTACATGCGTTGCCTATTTGATACTCTTGGCGTGCCCCTGTCATTTTTAGTGTTTAGATAGATTTAATATGTATGTTAATTTTCGGCGTTTGTGGGAAGAGAATGTTTTGAATCGGCCGTGCTGTCTTTTTCCGTTAATGAACTCCGTTAGCAGGGTTTATAAACAGTTTTGAAATGTTGTTTTTTAAGTGTCTAGTGATAAAATGATTTTGCACAGAAAAAGCCCTAAAAAAATTCTATCCGAAAGTATAAAAAAAATTGACACGAGCCATATTGCCCTGTACCCGCAGATATAATCTATGCAGCTATTTCTGTCTGCTCGGTCTGTCTGTTTCAGTTGTACTCGTAACGGAGACTAGAGTGGAGGATATCCTAATTATTAATTAATCGACAATTTCCCGGAAAAATATAACATGACATCACATTATTCGATGTCAGCTATGTAATACTTTGTATTTGTAAGAATTTATGAAGACGAAATTATACATAAATCTCGTTAAATTAAGCAAAATATTCCTGTAATCATTTACTGTGACTAATCTATCCGTGACCGCAAAGCAAAATCGCTTATGTCGAAAAGTATTTTTTACCACGTTTTAAATTGCTTATTTTCTTTTTTTAACCGGCTTCAAAAAAGGAGGAAGTTCTATATTCTGGACCTATGTTTTTTTATGAATATAATATGTTACCGATTTCTCCTGTATTTGTGAACCGATTTTGATGATTATTGTTTTATTTAATAAGGAATACCTCCGGGGTACTCCTATATAAATTTTATTTAAATCGGTTCAGTAGTTCGACTGATTTTAATAAAAAAGTTAGTAATGGACTGTAATACTGTTAAGGTAAATGTCAGTTTTGATCAAATATCAAGATAGAAGTTGGTTAATAACGTGCAAAAAATAAAAGCCACTAAAAAGTAAAAAAACTTTTTAACAAAAAAATAACCTCCTTCAAAAAATCCACTAAAAAGAGGAAAATAATAAAATTTTGAGGTCGGCGCTATTTTAAAAAAATACAAAAAGTAGATAATAAAGTAATAAAATTGGCGCCGATCTCAAAATTTTATTATTTTCCTCTTTTTAGTGGATTTTTTGAAGGAGGTTAATTTTTTTGTTAAACAGTTTTTTTTACGTAGTTTTTTTAACTTTTATTTGTTTCTTGTATAAGTACTAAATTCGACGTATTGTACTATTTCCCTCGATATGTAAGTCAGGCATTATTCTGACAAAAATATACATTCATAAAATAATAGCGTTTCTTATATTATATAGTTAATGTAAAGTGGAAGTTATAATGAAAATAACTTCTACAAAAATCAAACCAATAAAAAGACAGCATCCGTTTCACATGCTGAATTTGTTATTATTTTAAAATAATTAATAATAATTGATAATCAAACGTGACTTCAGACATGTATGTTCATAAAAAAATATTTTGCAGTTAATAAATCATCAATTTCTTTGAATGAAAAAATTAACAGTAAATCAGCTGAACTACAGTGGCGACTCGTTAGATAAGATTTAAGCGGAAAAAACAATAATTTAGTCACACGTCTTAAATGAAATTTATTTCAAGGTCAATGCTCCTATCATCAGCAACTACTAAACTAAATTTCAACCATTATTCAGTACTTAAAGCTAAATTACATTTTTAACGAGGATGCGTTCTTAGAGTGGGTCGCCTGTATCTACATTATAAACGTTACAAAGCTTTGAGATATTATTAAAAAGCAGCTTTTATTTAAGTTTTCTTAATCAGTTTTTAGAAGTTACACTTTTATACGATTCTGGGCGAGTTTACGCAAAGCGTTAAACGATGCGTGCGCCCCACTTGAGGCAATTGTTGGACTAATGACTTTAGAAAAATTCGGTTAGATGTGCTTTGTCCCTTGATTCATAGATATCACTGCCGTACGGTTAAAATTAAGATAGGGAAGAAATACACTGCGGCCAAGGCCAAACTGTGCAGGAAGCTTCTGGCCGTGGCCGCTTGTTAGAATGCTGTCGTACGCCGCGGCCGCGGTTGCTAGGTCGTGGATTGTTTAGGTAGACTAGCAAGAATTAACGTGTTACGTTTGGCCGCAGTCGAACCGTGACCGTGACCGCGGCCGCTTCGGTTTCAGAACCCTTAATGTTTTGCGCAAACGTGTCCGGAGTCGCATAAGAAGTATAGGTACACTTCAAAAAACTATTCTGTTACGGTTTCGGTTCCGATTTTTTGCAAATCTCTGATTAAAAATAATTATATATTTAAAATATCAATTATGGTACTAGGTCCAGATAACCCAGCCATTTGGTGATGAAAAAATAAATAAAACTGTAATTGCTTCATCTCTATGCTCTATTTAATTATCTTTAAATAATCGTTTATTCGGAATCTCAGGCTTCAAATCTACGATCTCGAGGCCGGAAATGCTTAACCTCTACATTTAAAAATAATTATTGGAAAAAAGATAAAATAAAAACACAATAATTTTATTTCATATTTTGTTTACTCAATAATCTAAGATTGTGAACATTACACGTGTCACGTGATGATCATAAAACTACATTTCTTCAATTTATAAACGATAAGTGATATGAATATAAAAATCAATGTATCGATCTATAAAATTATTGATCAGTTATGAAAGGCATACAGTATCAATTAAAAAAGCATCATATTAATAAAGACCTTTTTGTAACGTAATTGTTTTTTTTTTTAATTATTATTATTGGTCATTTTATGTAAGTTGTTTACAGCGTTTTAATTCCATTTTATGCACTATTAAATGAGACAAAAGTTGACTATTTTTTTTTTATTTCAAAACAAATCAAAATGCGCTTCATCCTTATTAAACAACGTTTGTCTGCCTGTAACTCAAGAACCGCTCAATTGATTTTTATAAGGTTTTCTTTCCCATGTAGGCACATTATCTGGCCAGGTTTTAAGGCTATGTTTCATCAAAATTGGTCCAGCCGTTCTCGAATTATGTCTACTGGTTCCCAAACTTGAAAATATATAGGTTACCTACGTACATTTGTCTACAATCAGGTGAAGATAATGTTCCAGTCAAAGTCGGCACTAACGTGAGCGAAATTTCAGAAAAATTATGTTTGACATCTAGAAGTGACTGAAATAATAATATAGTACTTCACTGATTGGCTGCTAAAGCTCAGGGATATTTTAACGTTTAGATAATTATAATAGATATGTATATTGTAAATTGTAAATTGTATTTTAAAGACCACCAACAGCTAAGGTTATTTGGGCCTAGCACCAATTCATATTTTCAATTCATTATTTTTTTTTTTTTTTAATAATAAATTGAAAATCTAATTGACACTTTTACCAGCTCTCGGGCTAGAACTCGGGAACTGGGGACTTGTAATAGAGGAACCATA
Source organism: Mongoloraphidia duomilia (assembly GCA_039654895.1). Classification (NCBI taxonomy): domain Eukaryota; kingdom Metazoa; phylum Arthropoda; class Insecta; order Raphidioptera; family Raphidiidae; genus Mongoloraphidia; species Mongoloraphidia duomilia. The sequence continues at coordinate 25,249,160 of CM077524.1, read as the reverse complement.
GCAACGCCATGTAAACAACAGCGCCGCTACACTCTCGGCTATTCTCAAGCCCAGATATGTATATTAGTTAGTGGTCGTCTGCTAGATGTCATTGCTACGATCAGGTAAAATAAAGCCGGCATTAACGCGAGATTAAAGGCTGGTCATAATAATAAAAAAAATACAAATAGTTCTCTAGTCGGAGTGGTTTCAAATACTGGTAGTATAGTACTATTTACCATCGTTGTAGAATCTTTATAAATAAACAGGATAAATAAATATTATGTGTACTTGCAAGTTATAACTATTTATATGTATATACAGAATGAACCGTAAATAACGACTGTTCTTCTTAGGACATTGAACGAGACCGAGACTTTTTCGGTCTCGTCTCAACGAGACTATTCTAAAAATATCCAGATCAAGACGAGATTGCCATTATTGAAATGATACAGTGTAAAAGCTTTACAGTGAGTTCACTCACTGTCGGCACTTTTGATGTTGTGTCCCCAAGCTTTGTTTTTTTGTGCTTTACACCAGTGACGGACAGGCGCGTTATACAGCCAATAAGAAGCCAGTTAGCCAGCGCTCTGTGGCTGAATTTCTATAGAACAGGGCCTGATTCAGTGTCATAGACACACTAGCACGTGTATTGTACATAGGCCACAAACATAAATCCCAGTTAGTAACTGTGCATAAATATAATATGCCGGTCCTGCCTTCAAAATTATACCAGGACGACGCATGCGCACTGAATTTCTTGGGACAAAAATATTGCCGAGTGGAAAAACTGCTTGTATACGTTTAAACTGTGACGATAGCTAGATGGTATTGTTCTTTTTAGGGTTCCGTATCTTCAAACGGAATCCTATTATTGAGCCTACGATGTTTGTTCGTCTATATGTCTGTCACAAGACTCTACCTCACAAACGGTAAAAGATAGATAGTCTAAATTTTCACAGATTGTGTGTTGTTATAGCAGGAATTCTAACAAATAATAATTAGAATTAAATACCTACTCAATTTATTTCAATAAATTAATGTTTTATATTTTTTTTATTATGTAGACGCGAAGCGAGTGAGTAATGTATAAACTAATCATAAATTCGAGCGAACGAGCGAAGTAAGTGCACCCGGGCGAAGTCGGACGAGACATTTAGACACTATTGAATTGGCGGTTTGTTTTTTTTAACAGAAAAAAACTGCTGTAAAATTGTTGTAAAATGTTTCTCGTCTCGCATATCTCGAGAACAAAGAATGATATCGACTCCGGACCAATTTTATTCGACGCATAATTGCAAAATGAATACCTGATAAGGTTTGCAAAAAATTTGAAGTGGCGGTTTTTTTTATAACAAAAAAAACTACTGTAAAATGGTTGTAATATATTAAACTACATTGCAAATAGTTTTTCTACTGTAGACTGATCTCTAATCTCTAAAGACTTAGCAGTGTGGTTTTATCCACACACCAAGCCTATTTTTACACATTATTTTCAGACGTTTTTGCTGAGAAAATTACGGAATTTGACATTTCACATCACAACGACAACATGACAATTACGCTGTCTTAGCCATATATTTCGTCACTTTCGTGGGGCGTGTCTTCTGATTGGCCGTTTAACTAGCGGGAATTTTAAATTACTGTAAAATTAAATTGTTTAGAAAAATAATAAACACTTCAAAATTCTTACCTAAAATATTGATTTTTCTCCTACCTAGGCCGAAAGTTCGTACTTTCGTCCCTGCCAAGCGGGAACAAAGTCGCTCTTTATTCCCGTGGTACGGACAAGTGCGCGTGCGCAATAGTACTTATGCCGGCTCTCACGCACCTACTTCTGTCTCCTACACATTAAAATTATTTCCTTTAAAATTATTTTTTAATAATTTTAATAATAAAATAAAATAAAAATAATATTTTAATAATTTTTTTTTTCAATTTTGCGAACTTTCGGCCTGGCAGGAAAAAAAAATAGTATGCGCAACACGGGAGGAAATTACTACATCTCCTCCCGTGTTGCGCATACTATTTTTTCTCCTGCCAGGCCGAAAGTTCGCAAAATTAAAAAAAAAATTATTAAAATTATTATTTTTATTTTATTTTATTATTAAAATTATTAAATTATAATTTTAAAGGAAGTGTAGTACATACCTCCCTTGTGGCACAATGTACTATTATACACCTAAAGTACAATGATATCCGTAAAAAAACAACTGATTAATTAAAAAAAAAATGTGAGCCGTCGCGGGACGCCTGACAGATGTGAAACATTTTTATAGCTTGAATCTTTTATTTATTGAACTTGACAAATTTATTAAAATAAATCTAGTGTACCTAGCTTTCTATTAGTAAAAGAATTTTTTAAATCAGTTCAATAGTTCCAGATATAATAATTTATGATTTATTACAACGCCGCGAGACATTCTCCCCCTGCGAAGATAATAAGTGAAAGAATTTTTAGAATCGGTTCAGTAGTTCGAGAAATAAGAATTTACAATTTAACACAATTTACCCTAATTTTCCCTCGTTTACCCAAATTTACCCTTGTATACCCTAATTTCTTGAATTTACCCTAGTTTTCCCTAAATACCCTAATTTACTCTTATTTAGCCCCCGTTGCCTTAAGTTACCCTAATTTACTCTAATTTGCCCTAATTTACTCTAATTTACCCTAAATACCCTAATTTACCCTAAATACCCTAATTTACCCAAATTTTCGTTTTTTTAAAAAAAACAAAAAAATTAATTTTTGGTGTCATGAAATTTCAAAAAATTATAATTATTGTCAAAGAAAGAATATAACAAAAAAAAAACTCGGGTCGCAGTGCCAAAACCCTGCCGACAATATAGTGTATTTGCTAATACAGGCCTTGTGGCTTTAATACGTAAACTTAGTTTGTTTTTGAACAAAATAAAAAATTTACCCTTTAATACATTCCTTAAAATAATATTTTTTTTTCTTAATTTCAATATTATTATCAATGCAACCTCTGTACCAAATTAAATACACCCTTCAGTAAGTAAATCAGTATCCGCGAACTAGTGTTTTCATAAAATTTGTAAGTCCAGTCCTGTCGGGCCGATTTTATTAAAATTTTAGCAACACATTTTGACCTTTACTAAAAGGTTAAATTTCAATTTTGAAACAATTCTGAGAATTTTTTCGCTATTTTTGGGCCCAAAAACATTTTTCAACCCCTAAAAACCACCCTTAAAATGGTCCGATCGGGCCCATTTTAAATAGGCTTCGTGCGGTGATGGATTCCAACGTGCCTACCAAATTTCGTCAAAATCAATTAACTCTTTCGAAAGTTATAACCCGCACACGCACGCACGCACACACACACACACACATAATATATATATATATAGACATTTCCAAAAATGGTGCCAAAGTGTTCAGGAGGCTATGAAACGTCGAGAAATTTTGGTCCGACCCCTAGGTCCCGCCATCCGACCGACGCCAATAGTGTATGTGCCATATGGCAAATGCACTAATAAAAAATGCTATAAATAAATATCGTGTAGAATTTAGAAAAAAAAGCGTCAAAAATTGTACGATGATGAGTTTCCGAACCCAAGTCTCCATGCATAGAAGACTAAAGTGGTACCACTACTCTGCGGATGAACTTGTCTAGACAGCCCTTGTTACTGATATATGTATGACATAATATACCCGGACAATTAATTTATAAATAATTTATCCGTTACAAATTACAATATAAGTGCCGCAGTGGTGGGGAGAACAGCAGCGAAGGAGAACATTTCGTTGCATTGATATTTCGTTGCATATTTCCCCTCACGCGGCTGTTCACAGTTCGACATAAGATGTTTCACATCAAAAAACGAAATTAACGCGCGCAAAGCCGCGGGTAAAGGTTAGTATTTTTATATAAACTTAATTTGATTTTTTTAAGAGCCACTCCGTATAATCGAACCCATGCATAGTACATATTCTATATAATGTGTAGTCACATAATATCATGTGACACATTTATATCTCTGAACTGATAAATAATATTCACTATAGGAAAAAATAAATACAAAAGTATTTGTACAGTTTTATCGGTAGTAGGTATATAGCACTATACAAGTTCCAGAAGTTGTATTTTATGCCTTTACACGAACATTCGCTCGCGTTAATGTCGATTTTGAGAGGAACCCTTCGTAGTCGGATAAGAGTATACCCTATACTTTATGTTTGGGTACCTGTAGACATCAAAATTGGCCTAGCCGTTCTTGAGTAATGTTGACAGACAAACATTTGGGAAACATGTTTTCCCAAATATCTAAAAATTAAAAAAAAAACGGCAAGAAAACAAATACAGTTAAATGTGTCTTTACTATTTTGTATATTTATATTATTATAACCATTAAAACAAGAAGTTTGTAACCTCAAAACTCGAAGACTACTGAACTGTTTAAGAGCCTACTTTTGGACGAATATAGGTAATCATACGCCATTTATTTTATTACGCTACGATAAAAGAGGGATAAGTAGTGAGCGAAAATGGTGATTTGCACCTGATGTGCGAAGTTGGACTGCGGGCAGCTGCTGTATGGTTCGGAAATAATAGAAAGTGACTCATGCACTTATACTTCACTTTATAATATAAGTATAAAAGTGTACCTATACGTGTATGTATATGTGTATAATACGTATGTGTGTGTAATATGTGTATGAGTCACTTTCTATTATTTCCGAACCGTATCATCTTTATTTATCGTATATAATAACTAGCGGCCCTGTCCGGCTTCGCCCGGGTGCTAAGAAAGCCCGGGTGCAATACACTACTCACTTGCTTCGCTCGTTCGCTTGAATATTATAATTACATTACCCACTCGCTTCGCTCGTTCGCTATAAGTATATATAAACCTTCCGTGAAAAATTATCTAGCTGATGGTGAAAACCGCATCAAAATCCGTTGCGTGGTTTAGGAATTACATTACTCACTCGCTTAGCTCGTTCACTTTCTCACTCGCTACGCTCGTTCACTATATATATAAACCTTTCGTGAAAAATTATCTAACTGATGGTGAAAACCGCATCAAAATCCGTTGCGTGGTTTAGGAGGAGTTAGCGGTTATACAGACAGAAAGACAGACAGACAGACGCGGAAAGCGACTTCATTTTATACTATGTAGAGATAAATTAAAATTGTGACTTGTCACTAGACCCAGAAAGTCGTAGCAGGTGGTGGTCCTATAATTTAATAAAACTAAAAATATTGAACCATTCTAAATTAGGTCAATGACCGAAATTGTTCTTTAAAAAATGTTCACATATTAACTACATGTGTATTTATATTTTTTTATTATTATTATTTTTAATTACGTATATATTATAGTAGCGGGTTCAATTTCAAAGCAGATATTTTATATTTTCTTTTTTGCTAGCGTGAAAACTAAATTTATAATGAGAGTGAAAATAAAACCGCTATCCTAATTAAAACTGGTATTTTGAAATGGCGAATTTCCTCCATGTAAAAAAATATTTCATTTTTCGATTTTATTTTTAGATGAAAAATGTGTATACAGACACTCGCAAAAATAGTGAGATAAATGATGATTAGGTACATTTGAAATCAAATAAATTATTTTGTCGAAACACTGTTAATCTAAACAGGGATGTATTTGTAAAATTTGCGCCGTGGTCAAAGACAATTTGCCGCCCCCTTTTCAGGTCCATTTTGTCTGCGTCTCAGATATTTAAAACCTAGTTTGTTAAATTATGCCACCCTTTCAAGTCTGCCGCCCCAGGCAAGTGCCTTCTTCGCCATTAGGCAAATTCGTCCCCGAATTTAAATGTTAATAATATATCAAATTAACATATTTCAGAAACCCAATCGATTTGAAAATATTGTAGTGAAGCATTTTGAGTTTTTGTAACACAATTTCGCATATGTTTTCACTAATAAATGTTATTAATCAGGTCTATGATATGTTACAACTAAATGTCAAATATAACAGTAAAATAACATATTGTGTCACTAAAACTTAGCTGACTCGATATTTTTATGAACCGACTGAATTCTTACAGGTTCAATACCCTCCAAGATTGTCAATATCATATCACAAGAATGTTAACACTATAAGCGACTCATTTTCGCTGCAAACAGTTCTATTTTCTTCTACTGTAACCGAATTTTGACCATTTCTTTCTACAGAATTTAACTTAAAACTGGTCTGAAAATAGTCAACAGAGAGAGTAGAGATGCCATTTTTTACACGGATTACCAACCCTCCAGTTCCCAGCCTCCCAGATTTGCTATAGTATCAATAATTGATTTTCAATTTATTATTAAAATTAACAATAAATTTAAAATAAAATATTAGTAAAAAAAACTTTTTAGAGACAAGCTTTTATGGAAATATACTAAAAAGGAAAAAATAATATTTAATAATTTAGGTTCATAATTATTATAAAAGCGGGGGTTGTAATCTCTATGACAGTTTATTAGTCGCAACCACCGCTTTTATAATAATTATGAACCTAAATTATTAAATATTATTTTTTCCTTTTTAGTACATTTCAATAAAAGCTTGTCTCTAAAAAGTTTTTTTTTACTAATATTTTATTTTGTTCATTTTAGTCTTCAAAATTTTATCCCCCTTTGACACCCATAGGGGTTGAATTTCGAAAAATCCTTTCTTAGTGGATATTTACGTCAGAAAAAAGGAACCAACTGTCCAAATTTTGAGTTTCTAACTTCAGCATTTGGCCTGGGCGTTGATTAGTCAAAAAAAACCCTACATCCCCGTTTGAACCCCTTAGAGGTTGAATTTATTTCTAAAAACGATTTTATCATGTATTGTCATCAGGAATGCATATGTGTACCAAATTTTAAATCGATCGAATACGTGGAAGTCGTTCAAAATTGACTTGCAAGATTTGACCCAAACAAACAAACACACAAACATTGCAAGTTAATTAAAAGCTTGTAAAAAGATATGCTTGTCACCTATATTTCTCTAGAGAGGCATACTCAATGGAAATATACTCATTAGAAATAACCAGGGAAAACTTCGAAAAACGAGACGCAGATATATATTTTGCTCTCTTTGTTGGTTACGCTCACCGCACATAAATAGACAAAGCTTGGTACAGTAATTTCAATGAAGTACTTACATGTTAAAAGTGAATATAGTTTTCCCACCTGCAGTAAATAAAATTGCAAACCGAATTTGTTTTTTCTTTATTGTAAAAAATAATCACGTAAACATGTTTCACCACATAAGATTAATGCTTACAAATACATAAATGCGATCTTTTAAAGACACTAATATCCGGTAAGTTTTCATCTGTCATCACCAACATGCCGGATGTGTTTAAAGTGTATATAGTTTTTATGTTCGTATATGCTACATTGTGCACATGTATTTTATACAAGATGTTCCCAAAAAATATTGTTACAATGGAGATCGGCACATGAGAAACGTAATGTAGAATGCAGTAGGTTTAGAGTCACTGCAGCTATCATTGGTTTTATAATTATTTATAATCAACAATTAACAAATAAATAAAAAAAAATTAAGTAGGTATAAATTAATTTTTGATGTGAAACATCTTATGTCGGGCTGTGAACAGCCGCGTGAGGGGAACTATGCAACGAAATAAGACAACGAAATCATGCAACGTAATGTTCTCCTTAGCTGCTGTTCTCCCCACCACTGCGGCACTGGATAAAAGTTATACATACGAGTATATCAGTAACAACGGCTATCTAGACAAGGTTATCCGTAGACTAGAGGTACGACTTTAGCCTTCTATGCATGGGGACTTGGGTTCGGAAACTCATGGCATCGTACAATTTTTGACGTTTTTTTTTCTAAATTCAATATGATATTTATTTATAAAATTTTTTATTTTTGTTATATTCTTTCTTTGACAATAATTATAATTTTTTGAAATTTCATGACACCAAAAATTAATTTTTTTGTTTTTTTTTTAAAAAAACGAAAATTTGGGTAAATTAGGGTATTTAGGGTAAATTAGGGCAAATTAGAGTAAATTAGGGTAAATTGGGGTAACTTAAGGCAAAGGGGGCTAAATAAGAGTAAATTAAGGTATTTAGGGAAAACCAGGGTAAATTCAAGAAATTAGGGTATACTAGGATAAATTTGGGTAAACGAGGGAAAATTAGGGTAAATTGTGTTAAATTGTAAATTCTTATCTCTCGAACTACTGAACCGATTCTAAAAATTCTTTCACTTATTATCTTCGCAGGGGGAGAATGTCTCGCGGCGTTGTAATAAATCATAAATTTTTATATCTGAAACTTTTGAACCGATTCAAAAATTCTTTTACTAATAGAAAGCTACACTATCCCTAAGTGATATAGGCTAGATTTTATTTTGATAAATTTGTCAAGTTTAATAAATAAAAGATTCAAGCTATAAAAATGTTTCACATCTGCCAGGCGTCCCGCGACGGCTCACATTTTTTCAATACGACTTTTATATGTAAAAAGATATTTCTAGCGTAAAACTGTTCAATTTAGCGAATTTAAACGTATTTTAAGTAATATCAGTGTTTTAAGGTTTTTTCGTTAAAAAAAATGTTTTTAAACTATATACCTCATTCGACGATGTAAATATGCCGCAAAATTGATTTTTTAGTGTGAATCGACTGATAACGATGAAAAGAGTCGATTTGATTAAATAAAAGTTAATTTTGCAAGTCAAAATTTTAAGATATGAAAAAAAAATTAAAGTAGATATTTAATTTTTTTTTCAATACAAGACTTTTTTCATGTAAGTATTTTGCACAGAAACACGTTTTCGCGAAACTTTTTACGAGTTTGCCGGATCCGCACCGGATCCGGATAACATGGTGCCAGATCCGGAAATGATGCCGGATCCGGTTTTCCGGATTGCAATTCTTAGCTTTCATAGGAAAACGCGCGAGAAATCAAATTTTTTGATAGCATGCAACCACTTTTCTTTTCAATTCCGCATCCTTTGAAAATACCAAACCTCTATGATTTCAACATTGGTAAAAACAGCACATCGGCATTGTCAACGATTTATTATTTTAAATAAACGTATTCTGTACACACTACTATATGGACTAGTGTTGCCAGGTGTCCCGATTTGCGCGGGACGTCCCGATTTTCAGGGGTATGTGGACACGTCCCGATTCACCCTTGATCGGGACGCTGAATGTCCCGATTTAGGGTCAATCGGTAATTATAAAAGGTTCAAACTTCACACATATTGTTTTGTGATTGCGAATAGCGCGATAGACGTATCGCGCTCTCCCGTTCTTTTCTGCCGCCGCGTACGATCCAAAGATTATGATGACATTATTTTGATGATATTATAAAGACATTATTTTCACCACTTAATAACAAAAATTAACTTTGATTTATGAACACCTTGTTTTTTTTAGTTGTCCCGATTTCAGAACCAAAATCCCGATTTTTTTAGTCTTCTGTCCCGAAATTTGGCAAATTGGACCTGGCAACACTACTATGGACCTGTATTGCCTACAGGCCACAAATCGAGGTGGTTACGTAGCTGGCGCCCCTAGCGATCAAGTTTGGCAGTGCCAATCTCTACTAAACTATTTTTAATAATCAAACGCGCTAATATTTTATGCGTGCACTTCTTTATCTTAGGGCTGTAACAATATTTATGATGTGATTCTTTTTATGAATTTGAGACTATAAGCTCTTAAGCCAAATCTACAAAGTTATGGACCAATTCTCGGTTTCTGATACGACTTCCAGCTTTAAATTTACATTTAAGAATGTCATTTGTTTTCAAATAAATGGAGATCAAGATCGGTAAACGTAAAGTATTCTACTATTAAGATTGTTTTATAGTACCTAGTGCCTCACATTTTTGAAGACGTTCAGTATATTTTATTATCTACAAAAAAATTCTGACACTGTATTATGTATACATAAAAAATGCATCCGTAGACTGTGTTAGAAGTCTTACAGACGAGCATTAAAGCCATTGTAATTGTACATAAAAAAGATTACTCATTGATAAAAAATTCATGTACCAGAACATTAGAATATTATGTACTCTGAACTAAACCATTCTGTTCTTTAGATAATGTCAAAGTAGGTACTTGGAGTAATTAAAAAAAAATTGTATTAAAATATAGGAAAATATACTAAAATATATCTAGTTGCGTAATGAGGCATATTACTGACGAGTAGTAAGAGTCACACGAGTCATAATATCATTACGTATTTTTTGCCATATATAGGTACCCACTATAAAATAGCTGCTTTTCACTTCATTTTCAGTATTTTCAAAAAATTTTGACAGTTCATTTATGTCGCCAACTTCACTCCTATAGTGCGCCTAGGAATGCACATGAGTATGTAATGGCGGGCGGATGAGGTGAATGAACATAAATCACCATGGATTCCTTCGCTTTTCCACACTAGTGTGGGAAACATATGTATACGTTCCCGTACACCGGTATGTCAAAAGTTACTTTACATGCATACATACATGCATGCATGAAAAGCAGCTATTTTATAGTGGGTGTGGCAAAAAATACTTAACTCAAACATTTTAAAGATTTTTTGTAAAATGGTTAAACAGAACGACAGAACGTTAAAAAAGGTCCTATAATTTAAGGGTGTTATTTATGTGATTTATCAGCTAAATCGACGATTTTTAAACAGCTAAGCTGCTAAGGCGTATCAAAAAGTACGAATTGCAATGATTTGTATATATGACATAGTAAAAGTTCATAGTGCGGAAGCTTTTATGATTTGACTGGTTGTGCGAAACAATCACGTGTTTTGGTCAAACAGTTTACGTTTGGGGCGTTGACTGGTGTATTTTTAGGCAATCTAAACACGGCTGGTCAAAGTTAGAAACTAAAAAATTACTTTAATTCATGGACCCTTGGGATTTGCGTTCAATTTGAACGACATTTTTTTATTAAATCATTGGAATGAGCACCGCCTGATTTAAATAATGCCATTGGATTTTATTATTTTTCCTTTCAAAAGGCTGACGTCATTTGCGCCAAACATCACGTCCCACTAACTACGGCCCATATAGTTAATAGTGTTAATGCATTATCTATCTCATTCTGGTCGTGCGAGATCAGTGCACAGAGAAAATACGCGGCCTGGTTATATAGAGTATAGTATATCTGAAGCGAACGCGCTTTGACTTTAATGACGTAAGCAGGTATAAAATTTAAAAATTTGTATCTCCGTAAATACTTAACGTATTAAAATTAGAAATAAACGCCATTGTGTTTGTGGCAATGATTTCTATTAGGAAACAGTCATATATTAATTCTTTTTTGAAGTGAAACTTTTTTTAGGCGCGACGAGTGTATATACTACAGAAAAAACGATACCGTCAGGAGTAGGGGAAATGAACTGCTAGCGGGAACCGATCGGGATAAGCTGGCGGATAGTGCGTTTTTTAACAGCCTCATTGGCTGTGTAGTACTAACTAAAATACTCTTTATCTCAGCCTGACTTCTGGTTTTGAATGGCCGCACTGTATTTAATGTAACAATGTGTAGGTACTACTTACTCTATAAGATGACGCGCAATATCCAGCCAACTACTTAGTATTACTGACGTCCACTGACTGCTAGATGCTGATTGTAAAATAAATGCCCTGTCGCTCGTAAAAACTAAACACGTTCAATCAGGACCGTACCAAGCATATCTATTAAAATACACAACCACTGATTTCGAACTACCTGCACTGATCATACCAATGAACTAGTTGAACTAGTTCATTGATCGGTTCAACTAGATAATGTTTAATTATATTGAAAAATAATACCTGAAATTAGAATGGCAGTTCCTAATGGAAATTGGAATGTTGAACTAGTTCAACTAGTTCATTGATCGGTTCGATTAACTAGTGCCATTCAATGAATAATTATATTTATACTTGAAATTAGAATGGCCGTTCCTGATGGAAACTGGAATGTTGAACTAGTTCATTGACCGGTTCAATTAGATAGTGACATTTAATGTATAATTGTATTTATACCTGAAATTAGAATACTTAGTCATTCCTGATGGAATTTGGAATATAGAACTAGTTCAAATAGTTCATTTATCGGTTCAATTAACTGGTGCCACACAATGTATAATTATATTTATACCTGAAATTATAATAGCCGTTCCTGATGGAAATTGGAATGTTGAACTAGTTCATTCCTGAAATTATAATAGCCGTTCCTGATGGAAATTGGAATGTTGAACTAGTTCAACTAGTTCATTTATCGATTTAATTAACAAGTGCCACTCAATGTATAATTATATTTACACCTGAAATTAGATTAGCCGTTCCTGATGGAAATTGGAATGTTGAACTAGTTCAACTAGTTCATTTATCGATTTAATTAACAAGTGCCACTCAATGTATAATTATATTTACACCTGAAATTAGATTAGCCGTTCCTGATGGAAATTGGAATGTTGAACTAGTTCAACTAGTTCATTTATCGATTTAATTAACAAGTGCCACTCAATGTATAATTATATTTACACCTGAATTTAGATTAGCCGTTCCTGATGGAAATTGGAATGTTCAACTAGTTCATTTATCGATTTAATTAACAAGTGCCACTCAATGTATAATTATATTTACACCTGAAATTATAATAGCCGTTCCTGATGGAAATTGGAATGTTGAACTAGTTCAACTAGTTCATTTATCGATTTAATTAACTGGTGCCACACAATGTATAATTATATTTATACCTGAAATTATATTAGCCGTTCCTGATGGAAATTGGAATGTTGAACTAGTTCAACTGTTCATTTATCGATTTAAGTAACGTGACCAATGTTATTTATTGGCACCGATTGTTTTCTGGGAATTGTGAATGTTATCTAGTCCATTTACTAGATTTAATTACATGTGCCACTCAATGGTTAGTGAATTAACCTGAGATTAAGTTCCGAAAAGAAATGTTCGAATGTTCAACAGTATTTATCAAGTTAATTAAAACCACTCAATGTATAATGATATTTACTACTGATGTTATAATAGTGTTCCTGATGGTTGGAATGTTGCTGTTCTTTATGATGTATAGTGCTCGATGTATAAATATATTTCACCTGAAATTATAATAGACGTTGTACGGAAATCTGGAATGCTGATTGTTCTATAGTTCAGTTTATCAGATTTAACTTAACAAGTGCACTCATGATTTATTTTAAGCAAATTAGATTAGCCGTTCCTGATGGAAATTGGAATGTTGAACTAGTTCAACTATAGTTCATTTATCGATTTAATTAACAAGTGCCACTCAATGTATAATTATATTTACACCTGAAATTATAATAGCCGTTCCTGATGGAAATTGGAATGTTGAACTAGTTCATTTATCGATTTAATTAACAAGTGCCACTCAATGTATAATTATATTTACACCTGAAATTATAATAGCCGTTCCTGATGGAAATTGGAATGTTGAACTAGTTCAACTAGTTCATTTATCGATTTAATTAACAAGTGCCACTCAATGTATAATTATATTTACACCTGAAATTAGATTAGCCGTTCCTGATGGAAATTGGAATGTTCAACTAGTTCAGTGATATTATCAGTTTAAGTAAGTAGAAGTGTTATTTTTGGAACCGGTTGTTTTCTGGTAACTGTTACTGTTATTGCGTCCCATTTCTAGCGTTTTTTTTTTAATTTTAAGTACGGTCCTGGATTTCATTTAAATGCGTTATTGTTATTGAGTAATATTGACAACTTAAAACGGTTATAAAAAGTTTTAACATCCGAATACAGATTTTGTGTCGTACAGTTAAATTGACGACCAAAATATGTTTTTATTAACAATTATTACTGTTATTAGTTTTGCTTGAAACGACCGCTAAATTGAATGACCTTTTTCAAAGAGGTTATCTAAGTAATATTATTTGGCCTAAAATCTATACGAGACTGCTTTTGTTGGAACATTTAAAATATTTAATTTATTTTAAGAGAAAGCCGGTAAAAAATAACTAAGTTATTAAAACCACGTGACTAAGTCATTCACGTTCACGCATCAACAACGTACGAGTTACATTTTTTTATAAACGGAGTAATATAAGTAAATGGTTAACTGAGAATTTTTTATCTAGTCGTTTTAAATATTAATAATTTAGGAGCATTTTTTCAAAAGGAATTTTATCCCAAAAATTCAACTACTGAAGTGTAGATGTCGTTAGATACTTTGAAACCGAATGATACTATCGTCGTTCGCCAAAAAAATTTTTATCCTGTACACTTATTTGTTGTCAAACATCTCTGGTTTTTACAGATGGAATTTTATCCAATGCATTTGCTATTATACAAGAAAACAAGTACATACGTACATAGTTTTATTTAGTTTTCTCAAAACTTTCTGGATGTGATAAAATTCCTTTTGAAAAATGCTCCTCATATATAAAAATTGTAACGGGACATTTGTCTGTACCTCGGTCTGTACTTTCGTTTTTTTGCGGTGTTTTTGAATGATACCTTGATGGGAATTTCGGTCTGTACAATCAGTATCAGAAAAAGGCTGCACCTAGTTTGATGACACTAAGTACTTAATAAGTACGTTTACTGGTAGAACACCTTTATCCAACTACAATCGAGTCAAGATAAAGTTTCTGTAACGCGATCTAATCCACGTCTAGTAGCCATTGAGGGCTGCAAAATGACAGAAATAATTAATTTAACGCTATAGTTATATACCACTTTAAAGGTCGTCTGCTAGATGTCATCGTTATAATCAGAAATGTTTGTCAAACCGCGAGTAAGGGCTAGTTATTTATAATAAATTTAATTTATAAATAAATGTTAAAATATATTTAAAAAAATTTTGGAGCATACAAGTAATTCAAGAATTACAAGGCGCGATATTCATATTGTGTTTTACCGAACATAGGGAAAATAACACTAAGAAGATCAATTTTGTAGTTGGCTATGGCCATAAGACCTAATGTAAATATGTATTGGATTACATAGAAAAAATAGTGCAGTGAATTTTTTAAACAATTTTCCATAGCAACGGTTGACTATTAAGCGAAACTCGGAACCTGCTAAATAAAAAAAGTCATGAGGTGTCGTAAGATACCCGACAGAAGCTATGTTTCTTACGCATTGTATATAGGGCATGCAAATATTCGGATGTTTCAGGTATTCGAATATTCGCTCAAATTTTAGCCAATATTCGAATATATTCGAATATATTCGAATAATTGGTAAAAATAATAAAAACACTGGAACTTCAAAAAATGACTTTTAATTATTTAAAATCAACACGCCTACTGCACGTCCATAAATCCAATCAATATTTTAACAACAAAAGCAGCTTACTTCTAATTAAAAAGAGATCAAATAATCATTTTTACTTTACTTAGTTATGTAAAAATTCAGATCAAATCAACTAAATATTAGAGCGCACATAGCTTCCGAGAACCATAGATCAAATGAACATATTTAAGTAATCAAAAAAATTCTTTCTTTCTGTTTTTCCTATTCAAACAAAAATATTAAATGAGCATCTAAGACGCATTTTTATTAATTAGTACCACAAAAGTATGGGATATTGCTCCCCTATAAAAAAAATACTTCACAAATAAATAATACGTCTATTAGCACGTGCGAAGAGCAAATCAAGCAATTAAGTACACGTACGTAACGTAACGTAAGTAAATAGTTATATCAAATAAACATGCAATAATTAACAAAAAAAACTTTCCTCGCCCCGTTTCGATTCCCCTCCCACGCCCTAGCGCGAACTTAGAGCTAGTGTAGCGTTTGTAAGATGTTTTAGCGCCGCCGTAAACCGATTTTAAACAATTTTAATTCTTAACAAATAATTCGAATATATTCGAATAATAGGAATTACTATTCGAATAATAAATGCAGCCGAATATTCGCTTTATTCGAATATTCGAATATTCGAATTGCATGCCCTAATTGTATATAAAACCGAATTTATCAAAGATATAAACAATACAATTAAAAAGTTATTATTTGACTGCCATTTTGAAATCTGACGCCATTTTATTTTTTTGCGTCTTATTAAACTCTCAAATATCAATTTTCAAAAGGATCGGATAATTTTTACAAAGAAGTATATACCTATGGCCGCCATTTTAAAATATGACGTCATTTTATTTTTTTGCGTTCTATAAAACTCGTCAATATCTATTTTCAAAAAGATCGGATAATTTTTACACAAAAAGTACATATTGCCGCCATTTTGAAATCTGACGTCATTTTATTTTTTTGTGTCCTATAAAACTCGTAAATATCAATTTTCAAAAGGATCGGATAATTTTTACAAAAAAGTATATATAATGGCCGCCATTTTGAAATCTGACGTCATTTTATTTTTTTGTGTCCTATGAAACTCTCAAATATCAATTTTCAAAAGGATCTGATAATTCTTACAAAAAAGTACATATGGCCGCCATTTTGAAATCTGGCACCATTTAATTTTTTTGTGTCCTATGAAACTCTCAAATATCAATTTTGAAAAGGATCGGATAATTTTTACAAAAAAGTACATATGGCCGCCATTTTGAAAAATCTGACATCATTTTATTTTTTTGTGTCCTATGAAACTCTCAAATATCAATTTTCAAAAGGATCGGATGATTTTTACAACAGAGTACATGTGGCCGCCATTTTGAAAAATCTGACGTCATTTTATTTTTTGGTGTCCTATGAAACTCTCAAATATCAATTTTCGAAAGGATCGGATAATTTTTACAAAACAGTTCATATGGCCGCCATTTTGAAATCTGACGCCATTTTACTTTTTTGTGTCCTATAAAACTCTCAAATATTAATTTTCAAAAGGATCGGATAATTTTTACAAAATTGACGTTACATTACTTCGTGACGTGACGTTTCACTTTTTATTATTTAGGTCCCCATCTGAAACGTGCGTTAAGAAGCATAGCTTCAAATAAAAATAGGTAAAAAAACTTTTAAGTTAAACGGTTTTATAATAATAATGTTTTAAAAAGAAAAAAATAATATTTAATTTAGGTTCATAAGTATAAAAGCGTGGGTCGTAAACTCTGTGATAATTTATTACAGTCACGACCCACGCTTTTATACTTATAAACCTAAATTAAATTTTATTTTTTTCTTTTTAGTACATTTATAAAACCGTTTAACTTAAAAGTTTTTTAACTATTTTTATTTTTAATTTTTTAGTGTGCTTTATTTTCTTAGTCTGATTTTATAACATTTATCCGATCCACTGAAACGTTACCGGAGAAAGACCTTTTGCTTGTGAAAATTCATAATATTGTGTGCAAAATTTCAACTCAATCGGATCACGGGAAGTGGGTGAAAATTCAAAAGTACGATTAACACCCGGACGAAATCCGGGCCGGTCAGCTAGTTACCATAAATTGTACTGTCACCGGAGCTACACATGTGTGCAAAATTTCAACTCAATCGGATCATAGGAAGTGGGTGAAAATTCAAAAGTACGATTTGCACCCGGACGAAAGCCGGGCCGGTCAGCTAGTTATCATAATATTGTATTGTCACCGGAGCTACATATGTGTGCAAAATTTCAACTCAATCGGATCACGGGAAGTGGGTGAAAATTCAAAAGTACGATTTACACTCGGACAAAAGTCGGGCCGGTCAGCTAATTACCATAATATTGTATTGTCACCGGAGCTACACATGTGTGCAAAATTTCAACTCAATCGGATCATAGGAAGTGGGTGAAAATTCAAAAGTACGATTTACACACGGACGAAAGCCGGGCCGGTCAGCTAGTTACCATAATATTATTGTATTGTCACCGGAGCTACACATGTGTGCAAAATTTCAACTCAATCGGATCACGGGAAGTGGGTGAAAATTCAAAAGTACGATTTACACACGGACGAAAGCCGGGCCGGTCAGCTAGTTACCATAATATTGTATTGTCACCGGAGCTACACATGTGTACAAAATTTCAACTCAATCGGATCACGGGAAGTGGGTGAAAATTCAAAAGTACGATTTACACCCGGACGAAAGCCGGGGTATGAACGTCGAGAAATTTTGGTCCGATCCCTAGTAGGTCGAGAGGCAGGCGTTAATTTATATAGCTCATTTGTGACAGGATGAAATTTTCAGGGAAGGTAGTATTTAGTATGACAAAGAATAAGCGCTAGGGTTGCCTCGTCAAATCCTGGTGCGACGGCCGGGAGGAGCTCACTTCCGGTGCAAAATACACATATTTCATTAGCTCATATTTATCTTTCATCATTATATGACAGCATACAATTGACGCCATATTGTAGATCTCGAAGAGCTGTATTGAAATACATAGGGTTGCCTAAGGAAATTTTGGGTAACACAATGAAAACTTATAAATTATATTTGTTTTTTTGACATTTTTAAAGCTGTCAAATAACATTATGTATATATGTATACTTATATATTATAACCGTTCTGAGATGAGTTATCGGCCTTGTGTTTGGCAAACATTCATAACTTTATGTTTTCAGCGCATTTGGTTTCTAATTCATATCCGCATAATTACGCAGGACTTGCCTGAATCTGGTATTGACAATTTTCCCAAGAATTTATATATTTTAGGGTAGCAATTTCTTATTTTTATTTTTCAACGTAATTCAACGTGCACCTCTTATATAAATTAGTATAAATTACTTACTTGAAGGTCGTAGTAACCTGTAATAAAAGTTTTAAAAAAGGTGGTTTGGGGTTTGTTTCGAAAAGAGAAAAAAGGTTGATTTTTGTTTGTGATTTTAAATTTGGTTTGACGTTAAAAATTAATTAAAGCATTTGACTTTACTGAACCTCGATGAATATTTTTTCTTGAAATTCAACTTAATCAGACGCAGGTATAACTAAGAGAATATAAAACCAAAATAACTATAATGAAAAAATGGAAAATAATAATAATTTACTATAATAAAAGAAAAAACCGGTTGATTTGTGAGTCAGAATTGTCAATCTTTATTATGGCAACTATTCAGCAACTATTTTGTTGCCTTCTTCAAGCCTAAAATTACATTATTAGAATTATGTAATTTTAGGCCTGAAGAAGGCAAACATTGCCATAATAATGATTGACAATTCTGATTCACAAATCAACCGGTTTTTTAATTGTATTATATTTAGGGCATGCAATTCGAATATTCGAATATTCGGCTGCATTTATTATTCGAGTAGTAATTCCTTTTATTCGAATATATTCGAATTATTTGTTAAGAATTAAAATTGTTTAAAAACGGTTTACGGCGGCGCTAAAACATCTTACAAACGCTACACTAGCTCTAAGTTCGCGCTAGGGCGTGGGAGGGGAATCGAAACGGGGCGAGGAAAGTTTTTTTTTTTAATTATTGCATGTTTATTTGATATAACTATTTACTTACGTTACGTTACGTACGTGTACTTAATTGCTTGATTTGCTCTTCGCACGTGCTAATAGACGTATTATTTATTTGTGAAGTATTTTTTTTATAGGGGAGCAATATTCCATACTTTTGTGGTACTAATTAATAAAAATGCGTCTTAGATGCTCATTTAATATTTTTGTTTGAATAGGAAAAACAGAAAGAAAGAATTTTGAATTTTTTTGATTACTTAAATATATGTTCATTTGATCTATGGTTCTCGGAAGCTATGTGCGCTCTAATATTTAGTTGATTTGATCTGAATTTTTACGTAACTAAGTAAAGTAAAAATGATTATTTGATCTCTTTTTAATTAGAAGTAAGCTGCTTTTGTTGTTAAAATATTGATTGGATTTATAGACGTGCAGTAAACACTGGAACTTCAATAAATGACTTTAATTATTTAAAATCAACATTTTAAATAATTAAAAGTCATTTATTGAAGTTCCAGTGTTTTTATTATTTTTACCAATTATTCGAATATATTCGAATATATTCGAATTTCGAATATTGGCTAAAATTTGAGCGAATATTCGAATACCTGAAACATCCGAATATTTGCATGCCCTAATTATATTACATACGTGAGTGATCAACATGAGTTTCAATATAGTTTACTATACATTAAACTATTCAAAAATGTATCCGAGCAAAGGCAATAACATTTTATGAATTATTATTACTTAAATTACTTATTCTAAGCATACTTATATTAACGTGCTATTAAAATATTTATTTTTTTTTACAATATGTAAACATTTTTAAACAAAACGTAGTTTAAGGTAGTTGCTTTGAAAAAAAGTCAAGAAAATCATGAAATAAAAATTATATATATTTTTTTTAATAAAGGTATCTCTTTATGCTAGTTAAATTAGAAAATAATTTACATCATTGAATGCGAGATATTTTTTGTTGGAAATTGAATTTTTAACATTTTTAATATAGGTAAGGTGCGAAAAAATATCACATTAATAATTTTTCAATAAGAAAAAAAAACAATACATAATAATCTATCTGTTTTTTTAATAAAAAAAAATAAAACGATGCATGATACATTACGCGCTGATAATGTTAGTAAAAAAACTATAATTATTGACCACGTAGTTTCAAAATGCAATAACAAATGACATTTGGCGACGTTCCATTCAAACGACTTTACACCCGTACCTAAAGATGTTTCACATCAAAAATTTAAATTTTTAACCGACTTCAAAAAAAGGAGGTGGTTCTCAATTCGGTTGTATTTTTTTTATGTTTGTTACCTCATAACTCAGTCATTTATTAATCGATTTTGAAATTTTTTTTTTATTTGAAAGGATATACTTTCAGATCGGTCCCATAGAAATTTCATCAAAATCGGTTCACTAGTTCGGCTGATTTTAATAAAAGTGAGTAACGGCGTGTGATTTTTTAAGGTAAATGTCATATCAGACAGCGTAAGAAAGTCGGTTTAATAAAAGTGAGTAACGGCGTGTGATTCTTTTAAGGTAAATGTCACTTTTTGACACTAAAAAGTAAAAAATAAAAAACTTTTTAACAAAAAAAAAAACCTTCAAAAAACCACTAAAAAGAGGAAAATAATGAAATTTTGAGGTCTGTGCCAATTTAATAAAATATGAAGTTGGTTAAAAAGAAGATATTAATCACTATACTATACTTTTTTACCGACTTCATATTTTATTAAATTGGCACAGACCTCAAAATTTCATTATTTTCCTCTTTTTAGTGGTTTTTTGAAGGAGGTTTTTTTTTGTTAAAAAGTTTTTTTTGCATATACTGATACTACTTTACAAAATGTATAACTTTTCTTTTCCGTGATACAGGATTTAACTATTATATTTTATCCAATTTTGAGCAGTTATTAACAATTTATAATTTTCGAAATGTCATTTTCTTAAAAACTATGGTTACCATGCTGGACTAAGGGCCACTTTGTAATTTTGAGCTGTTTGAATTTATACATATATACATATACATATAAAAATTGACATTTTGCACCGGAAGTGGCTTATCCCGGCCGTCGCACCAGGATTTGACTAGGCAACCCTAGCGCTTTTTCTTTGTCATAATAAATACTACCTTCCCTGAAAATTTCATCCTGTCACAAATGAGCTTCATATATTAACGCCCGCCTCTTGGTCTATAGGTCTCGCCATCCGATGGACGTCAATAATTAGTTACACGTCATTTTAACTCAGTAGGCCAGGGTTTTTAAACTTAAATTCAAACATCAGCAGTCAAAAAATTGAATAACTATATTAAAATAATGCAATATAAGACAGAGCATACGTATCTTCCAATATCCATATTACACTGTGCAACAGACAAGGACAACCGAAACAAGTTCGCGATTTATTAGATAAAGTCGCATTTATTTCGTTTAATAATCATATAAATCTGTATAAAAAAACTGTTTTGACACAATATTATACATGAAATCTATCTAAAATTTTCTGCTCTTTCGTTTAAGACAGGTTTCGAATCGATCTGACTTAAATTGAGCAAACTATAAGCAAAAAACACCGTTTTTTCTAATTTGCTCCCCTCTGGGGCCAAAATTCAAAAATCGGGCGACGTTAGGATCAAATAGACCCCGAGAGGAATCGAACAAAAAAAAGTTTTTGAAAATCGGTTCATCCGTTTGGGCTGTACGCGTGACACAAAATAGCGTGACAGATTCACAGATTCACAGACAAAGCGAGTGTATATAGGCGCTTCTAGCTTCGCTAAGATCGCGCCTAAAAAAATGAGTGACTCAAAATCAGGAAAATATTTTTTAAAGCAAATAGATTTTTTGAAACATTTATACGTAATAGCCAATTAAAAGATTTTTAAGTTAAAAAAAAACGAATTCCCATCCCTGAGTCAAAAAAGTGCAACGATTTAAAAATATTTTGAACTTTCATATTCACCAACATCTTTGTAATTCATTACCACTTTTCTATAATATATTTTGTCTTTATACGAACTATGATGTTTTTATGAAATAAGAAAAACATTCCAAAAAGACTATAAAAGATATATGCAAATTAAAAACAAGATTATAAGATTACTATAAAACTATAATAAAACGTAAACAATCCTATATAAAGTTGTTGGATTCCACATGTTTTTTTATATTTTTTTAATGGTTACTATATCAAAACCTTTGGTCAACTACAAAGTCATAAAAATATAAATAGATATGGAATGTCAAAGCACCTATAGTCGATCCAACGACCAAAGGTAATCGCAGAATAAAATCATTTCATCGACATTCTTTTTATGACAAGACAAAATAGTACCTATTTGGAAAATTTAACCACATCTTGCAATCACACAAAATTAATTTATTGTCTGAAAAGATCAAGTGAGATATTCATTTTAACTATAGTCTTTCCCACCAACATATATAGTAATCGCTATTCACTATATTCTTGGACAAGGATAGAGGATCAATGATCCATAAATAGATCCTCTATACAGAATTTAGCGATTACTATATCTGTTGGTGGGAAAGATTATAGTGAATAATTTTCGATAGGCATAAGTTGCCAGTATGTTTAACGAGTCAAAAATTGAATGAAGATCGTTAAATCACCTTCAATCCAAAATTTAGGGATGCTGTGATCAATCGAATAGCCAATGACAAGTCAATTTAGGAGTAACAATCTACAGTACTTATCAAAAGAAAAAGATAGAAATATTCTTAATTAATTGGTCATATGTAGGAATCAAATTTAAGGAGATTCCATTGAAAACCTTGAAAAAATATCTAGAGACATACAAGAACGAAGGATGTAAGTATTCCTCATATATTTTTCCTGCTTGGATATTTCTTCCGTTTAGATAAGCAGAGGCCCAGGATGTCTTTAACTTTGAAGAATCTGCTAGCCTGTCGATTTTCAGGTGATATTTTCAAGACATATCGTCGCTCTCTGCCGATTGGAGCACCGGATAAGCAGCCTGTCGGATTAGCAGCATTTTTCCTGCTCCGGTATTGACTGATAAGTAGTAATAATAATGTTTCAGTTTCACTAGTGGCTTAAAGAGATTATACTCTGATAAAACTGGTAGCCGGGCAATTTGTCAGCGCAAAAGTAAGACGCATGCTTCCTCCTCGCCTGTAGCAAAGCTCTAGAAAGTGACATCTTCTGTATAGATGCCCTGTTTCATCGGAAACGAAAAGGAATATGCAACTACCTTCGATGATTGGATCGACTATTTCAAAATAACGTTGTTAAGGTGAAATAAACAACGTTATGTAATAAACTGAACACATTACGACCATACAAACTGGGTTTGCTTCCTATGACCTTAATGAGTTAAGCGGTTATCAAACTTCTGTCTAGACTAGAAATTGTAGATTTTTGAAGTCACTACATAGATATAGATACCGGACTCTCATATGTAAGAAAAAATAACTCTTTAAAAAAGGCAGAAGTTTCGAATGAATGAATTGTAGATTATAGACGCTCGACAACAGAGGTCATTAGCGTCTCCAGAAGTTTCGAGGTGAGATAACATTTTTAGGAATTAAAATTACATAAGACCTTAAAGACCCCCTTGTACTTATTCCCATTCAGGCATGAGTAGGTTTTTGATATACCTTCATAATACCTTTCCAGAGGACCGTCTTCCAAACCTCATCAGGCTCTTAAATTGGCTTGTTCAGGGATGGCAGCCTTTTGGAGAAAACTGCTTCACATGAACATAAAATATGTTCAGCAGTTTCTGTTGCTTCCTTACAGAAACGGCAGTTATCATCTTCTACCCTGCCCATCTTCCTAAGATGATCCCTTAGAGGGCAATGATCAGTGAAGAGACCTGGCAATATTTTCAGTTCCACATTTTTAGGGAACTGTGAACTGACTTCTTACAGCAATGAAACAGACATGAGAACTGCCTGAAAGATAAAATGTACTTAATCGCATTTTTTTAAATAATTATTTTACTCTTCTAAAATCTATTTTATTCATTTATTTGGTTATATAGTTACAGAAACTTAAGGGTTAATCTCTGTAATATCTACATATAATTAATAAAACTGTATAACGAAATCTGTGTCGGTAATTTTGTTTTCTTGCGAATTTTAAGGCATTTTGCATGATACCAAGTCATAATTGATCATTTTCATATTTTTTTCTGTCGGTATCTTAAACCTCTAATACGATTTCAAAGAAATTGAGTACATAGGGATCCTCAACTCAAAGGATAGGCCTAAAATCTGTCTTCGTTCGTGTTAAGGTATAATAAACAAAATAGTTTCTGTTAACGGATGCGATGCCGTGGGTAACAGCTAGTTAAAAATAAAAATATCAAGACTCATAAATCATGTTTTCAAAATTACGTTTCAACATTCTGATAAAATAAAAATGCGCAACATTTTTCACTCGATTCAGTGCAAGCTATTAAAAAATCAACAGTTTAAAAACGATAGTGGGAACTTTACCTTAAAATAAGTCTGTACTAATAAAAGTCTGAGACAGTATCGACCTATCAATTATGTAAGTGGGATGCAGATATTTGGCATCGATTCAGTCTATATTTACTCAGCAACCGTTCACAAAACTTCATTGACTGATGATAATAGAGGAAAGAATAACAAATAATATGCCCCGCTTTACCTTGCATCAAGCGTTTCAATGCAATTAGAGAAATGAATGAATGGCTGTAAATTATAAACGCTCGGCAACTGAGATTATAACGGTTATAAACCTTGAAGTCAATGAATAAGATGACAGAACTACAGAATTTTACTTCCCCTTAATCAATCTTAATATTGAGGCCATTCAAGTTTCAAAATGTAGAAAATAATGGGAAAGTGGTAAGTAGAAAATAGTAATGGTGCGAGTCGCGGCTATTATGAACGTTAAATGCATTATTATAAATCTTAATATTGGGGTTATATAGTCGAGATCGTTTTCATAAGCCTCCAATGACCAGGTTCTAGCCCAAGAACTGGTGAAAATATCAATAAAACAATTTATTATTTATAAATAAAAAATAATAAATAAATTGAAAATATGGATTGCTATTAGACGAAGAGCTGGTGACGGTTTTTGTCAAGTCACGTAAGGCAAAATAATATTAACAATCCCTGTATAATTAGTGTTCCCCACTTGAGAATCTTAAAGTTAAAGTATTAGGTCCAGGTAACCTAATGAATTTTTGACTTTAAATAAATAAAAATTATCTCGAGAATAGCTGAGCTCGTAGAATTCAGTAAGTTTATAAGAATTTCCATGACCGCATCTATTACAAGCCCCCAGTTCCCAGTTTTTTATCTAAGAGTTAATGGAAGTATAAAATTTAATATAAAAACAGTAATAAACTGGTACGAGGTCCCGATAACCTTGGTAGTTGATGGTTAAGACCAATATTTCAATTTTTTAATTAAATTTTATCATATATATAAGTATTGTTGATATTACTAAAACCATCGTTAGGTAACCTCTGCAATCCACTTCCACAGTGTTCAACAATTGCGCTGTCAAAAAAAGTATATTATTCAATAAATTTAAATAGAAAAATATTCATTTCATTATTGGTATTTTTTTTTTCAATAAAAAGTCGTAAAAATGGTCCCTTGGGCAAAATTAAAACATTTCCAGTTTATTTCTACTATATATATTTTTATTTCTAGTATTTATTCATGTTTCTGATGTTAATTTTTTTCCAATGGGGTCCCGGGTCATCTTGTATATTGCAATTTTGATATTTAGTTGGGGTTAATTTTAAATACAATGTGGCTGTAAAAAATAAAAAAATAATTAATATATGACTGTTTTCTATTAGAAATCATTGCCAGAAACACGTATAATTTTTTCTCACTTTAAAATATTACAATTAAGTAAATAAAAAATTTGAAAAATGGTTGACCCTGCAGGCCATCTCTGAAACTTCCCGCTGTCTTCGAGCTCGACAAAAAAGAAATGTTAGCTGTGCAATATCTTTTAAATTAATCGGCTTATTTTGGTAAACCTTTCGGCAATCGAAAGAGCTCTTTAAGACTCAATCTGAATAAATTTTGAGACCAACCGGTCGTGTAGTTTAGGAGTTGTCACAAAAACTTGAAAAAAAAAAAAAATTTTTTTCGAATAGGTACCAAACTTTGAAATTATTTGACTGATCAGCTTCAAAAGATCTAAGTCTTGATAAACCCTTTCGATCGCCGCAAGAACCATTCAAATTGGTTGATTCGTTTCAAAAATCTAAAAATTATTTTGAAAAAACACTTATTTGAAAATGTTTCCACAACGATAGATATCTCACGATCAACGAATCAACCGATGGAGATCGAGTTTGTAGAGTTCGACGCAGTTTTTCAAACGTAAAAAGCGAATAGATTTTAAAAATCGATCGGTCAAAAAATCTAAAAATTATTTTGAAATAAACACTTTTTTGAAAATTTTTCGACAACGATATCTCTCGAACGAATCAACCGATTGGGATCGGGTTTGTAGCATTCGAAGCAGTTTTTCGAGCGCAAAAAGTGATTAGATTTTAAAAATCGATCGATAAAAAAATGTCAAAGTTATTTTGAAAAAACACTTTTGAAAATTGTTCATACATACACACATACATACAGACATCCACTTGGAAATAATCAGAACCCCAAAACGTCGAGATCAGTTGAAAACTCGATTTTCGAAAATCGGACTGAAACCAATAACTTCCCGAATTTTTGAAAATTTACAATTTTTTTGGCGGGTAGTTAAAAAATATAGATATCTTATTAAATATGGCGGACCTTATTAAAGTTCAAGATCCTAGTCGTCGTGCTTACGTAGGTACCTCACCGCGGTGCTTTGTTCGTGAATGTACAGTAAACAACTGACAATCACCTTACTTTTCACTCTTTAACTCGTTCATTCACAAATTCATTCATCACTTGCACATACGAGCACACATACACATACCAGCCTCTCTCTTTCTCTATCGGTTTGTGTCGTTCTATCTCTCTCGGTACCCTAATATTATCAATCAAACAAACATCTAGTGCCACTATATACGTGCACTGCAATAAATACCGTTGTTGCAAAATTTCCCCCTCTTTGAATCCATTCTAAATTGCCCTGCTTACAAAGAACGTCTTTTCTACACCGAAATTTTTACACCAGGAAAGGATAGTAGATTGTATAATCTAACTTCGTAATTTTTTTTGAAGTGAAAACTTCCTTAGGCGCGCTGCGGTAGCCTGGGCTGTTAACAACAGTGATGTGAAACGCACCAGACGGTGACAATCGGGGCTACTCGGCTCAAACACGAACACGTATTTGCAATATGCTGGTAATAGTGTGTATTTTATAAGTGTGCTAATAGATGACACTAAAAACTTAATACGAGTAAAAAGTCATTTGTAGTTCACAAATGCGCTAACAGATGCCACTAAAACTTAATATTATCGTTAAGGTACGAACGTATTTGCAATATGCTGGTAATAGTGTGTATTTTATAAGTGTGCTAATAGATGACACTAAAAACTTAATACGAGTAAAAAGTCATTTGTAGTTCACAAATGCGCTAACAGATGACACTAAAACTTAATATTATCGTTAAGGTATTATATTCATTAAATTGAATTATATAGGCCGATTTTAATATATTTATGATTAAACTGTGTGATTAATTTTTTAAGGAAAACTCATTGCATTTGGTCGTACTCGATCAATCAGCAGTTTTGCTTTGTCATAAATAGCCTATATATGAATAACACTAAGATTACACCCTTTGGTGTCTCTAGAACTATAAGGATTCTAAGTTTCTACGGAACTCTAAACACGACTTTCATTTTGAATACACCACTGGTTCAATAATTATTTCAATATTCCATTTTGACAAAATGTGTAGATAAGGCATCCTTCGTAAGTACGGCAATAGAAGTAACGGAGTAACCAATTTCATTGCATACTTTCTAACCATATCTCATATTATGTAGATATTAGTAATTTTATACTCACACCGACGTCGCGTCTTGAATTACATTTGGTTATCAATTAAAATTTTGTATTTCCTTAATCGTTCATTGAGCCAGGCCCGGATTTCTGCCTAGGCCAACAAGGCACCGGCCTAGGGGCCCAACTGCCGAGGGGGATCCGACAAGGGCGGAGATAGAAATTAAAGAAAAAAAAGCCCAAACATTTTGTAAGATACAATTGGCGACTTTTTTTTGCTAAATTTCTATCCAATTCCATTTTTTTATTTTTTTCCCCTTTTTTTTGTGCTTGGGGGTCTAACTGTCAAGTGCCTAGGGGCCCTGGGTCTTTAAGTACGGGCCTGCATTGAGCGCGTGGAAGTTATCTATTTTTACGTTAAGAGTATTCGGATACCGGAAATTACCCCCTGCACTCTTCATCTCAAATTTTTCTCCCTCGCCTAAAAACGGTGTTATGACTCTCCCGAAACGCGAAACATTAAAAAACTCGTAAGAAATGAAAATTCAGTTACTTACTAATCGAATACCTCAGAATAATAGTTGTAAAACATATTTTGACCTCAGAACAGAGATAGCTATAGAAGTGGCATATCACTGCTTGTAGGTATGTACAACTGAAGCCAATCGAGACGTGCGGGGAACAATTGAAACAACTGAAAATATTTTTCATAAGCGCTTTGGAACCTTTATTGTAACCACTGAGGTTAAAGCTATAGAGGAAGAATAAGCATTTAAAAGTGAAGCTAGTTGCCATTGTAATTCGGCCCTCATTTTATATGTGAGAAGAAGAAAAAGGGAATAATATTCCCAATCTATCCCGTGTTTTGCCGCCATGTTTGATCGGCCCTGTGATGTCAAACCTTGGTTCAATTTTGTATAAGCAGTTGTATACGGTATGCGTCCTCTATAGATTTCACCTCAGTGATTTGTAACATCTAGGCACACAGTGATACAACACGACATAAAGTAGCCGAGAGTGTAGCGGCGCTGTTGTTTACATGGCGTTCCTCTATTACAAGTCCCCAGTTCTCGGGTTCTAGCCCGAGAGCAGGTAAAAGTGTCAATTGGATTTTCAATTTATTATTAAAAAAAAAAAATAATAATAATGAATTGAAAATATGAATTGATGCTAGGCCCAAATAACCTTAGCTGTTGGTGGTCTTTAAAATACAATACAACACGACATAAAGAGTAAGTTATAACACTACGGGATAGGTACAAGCAACGACTGATCATAATGTACTTAACAAGTCGTACTTTAGTGTATAGTTGTGACTTCACAAGCGACGTGACATGCTGTTTCTATAGCATCTCTGTTCTGATATTTTGACAATGTCGTAAACCTGTACATTTTAATGATAAAATTGATAATTATGAATTTATTCATAATAAAGTGTCAACCGATTTCTGCAGTGGCGTAACTTCACTTCGCGGGGCCCAGGTGTAAAAATTTTTTTGGGCCCCCCCCTCCCCCCACTTTACCCAACTAAGAAAAATGTCCAATTATTCATGACATCATCATCCCATCAACATTTGATTGTATTCTTAAAATGTTCTATGTCATATATAAATGACTGTAATTAAAAGAAGTTCTACTGGTATTCTTCAGACAATAATATTGTTCTCTTTTATATTTAAGGATAAATAAATCCTCCAGTCGTCTTCATCAAATCATAATTATTGACATAAACGATATAGAGTTTGAATCTAGAAAGTAAATGCAATCTGCGCTTAGGTCATATATAATTGGACTGAGAAAAAAATCGAGTGTAAGGACTAATCAATCAGTAGTTAACCCAAAAATTGGGGGCCCCTCGAGGTTAGGGGGCCCCGGTGATTGTCACCTGGAACACCTGTGGTAGATACGCCACTGGATTTCTGTAACTATCAGTGAAACGAGCGTCTCTATTACATAAAAAGTATAGCGCCAAAGAGACTAAGAAATTATCTAGTTTGCACATGTCTACCGTAAATCAATCCTTCTTGAGCGTCCCACACTTCGCCAAGCCTGTTTTATTCCTCCTCTGCAAATGTGTAGGCTTTCAGTGTACCTGACTTAAGGCTTAATTAATATATACAATATAAACTACAGCCCTTAATGATATAGTGTACAAGCGCTTGACCTGCTAGTAGCGCTTCTGTAAGCACAGAAGGATAAATTTCCGCTCATAAGCGTGTCCTTCAAAGACTCTTTCGTCCTGCTGGCAGTACAGACACACGATCTTCTACACGTACCATTTTGCGTTGCAATTGCTTACAAAATACACACACACGATTATACAAGACTATATAAATTTTTGTACCAACTCAACAAAACGTAGTACTACTTTGTCTAAAATTTGCGCTGATAATTCATAAACTTATGAACATATCTATCTATAAAATTATTCTGCTTGCAGTTCTGAAAGTACAATAATATGACGATTTCGTACGTCCTCAAGTGAGTCGCAGCGGTCCATTCGGTAGGACGTTGTACACTCTATCATTAAAAGCCAACAATACCTATTTCATTTTTTTATCCCGAATCTTGTTGACTATAAGTGGATCACGTTTTCTATGGACCAACGAACTTTTACTTACCACCTCTACGATAGTAATTAGTAGGGAAGTATTGGTTTCAGTCCGAATTTTTTTCCGGAATATTAATAGATCTTCAAGTTTCGCCAACTTTGATCTCAGATATTTCAGAAAGCATCCACTTAGCCTATTACTTCATTATACGAAAAATACTCGAAATGAGATTTTTCTTCTAAATCCGTCGAAAAAATATAGAGTGCTATTTAAAATAATAAAATTGTGTGTTCCAGAGGCGGTTGGGGACGGCGCAACGATTCGATACCTATGCCAGTTTGTGTCTCTTTATCGACTATCCAACTCCGCAAAGTTTCCAATTTTTAATTCAAAAGGCAAAACAGTAAAATGCGTGGACAAGTGCAGTTCTCGAACGCTGGGTACGTGTACTACATTTTGGGACCCACTGGTTTAGAGAGAGTCCTTTCTCGATATTAATTTCTCCAATGTTTTTATTAATGGCAGTCACAATAGCACAGTACATTTTAACATGTTCTGTAATAAAGTATATAAATATGCAGCTAAACAATACTTATTAGGTAATGGAGGCCATCAGGCTGGTTTTCCTACGCACTATGGAAACGATGTTACCTATATCAATTTTTCCACGTAGGTGAACTTTCAAGCATGCAGAACGTCAAATGAAATTAGCATGTCAAAGTTGTCATAAATCTATAATATGAACCTGTTACGGTAAGAAAAGATCAAACCATGAAAGTGTAAAAAATACCTAAAAAGCTTAAGTACATTAACAAACAAATTATATTTTTTTAAACTCGCGCTTTAACAAGCTTCCGTTTGATACCCCATACGATAATCTAAAAAAAATGTTTTTGCCTCCTAGCCCCAAAAACTGACCCCCAAAATCAAAATTCAACTTTTCTTATTTCACGTCTGTAATTGGGTTACAGATCTTCCTACAACTATGCCAAATGTCAACTTTCGATATTAAACGGGCTCTGAGAAAAACGCCTGTGACAGACACACGGACGGACAGAGACCGAGGTGATTGCATAAGTTTTTCGTTTTGTCGATTTGGGTACGGAGATTGCAACTTGTCTTAAATCTATGAATCTCTTTCGTTGAGAAAATATCAAAGTGTAAAAAAACGGTCGAGCGAGAACGCAGTACGAGAGAACTACTTCGGCCATTTGCACCGCTAGAACTTAGTCAAGTGGAACTTAAAGTGAACATTTTGTTTGCACTAGCTAGTTAAGTCCCACATAAATCGTCTAAGTAGAACTTAATTTGGTCCTAGAAATCTAGGATTAAATTTCGAAGATACTGATGATGAAAATTGATATTTGTTCTCAATCCGATGTGGAAAGATAAAAAAAGTAAACAAAATTACGTACATAAAAATAATGTAAACGATCAAATGAGAATGCAGTGGTGAGTGCATAAGTACAGGCCTGGAAGTCATAAAATTTTTAATAAATCAGGAAAATCAAGGCAAAGTCCTAGGTGATCATAACGCCTTTTTAAAATACTTATGTCTAAAATAGTCACGTTTTAGAGAAAATAAATTTAAATTAGGTCAATAACAACACAAAATTACTTCGTTTTTTTCAGGTGACCTAGACAATTTTTAAACAGAATAGATCTGTAACAGCCTTGCCATAAAATTCAAAATGAACGCAAACATTTCGCCATTATCCCCCTGCTCATGACCTGCACCATTCCTCATGATATATATAATTTATTTACTTTAGGAGAACGGGTAACAAAGCAAAATATAGGTATAATATGGTAAAATCTCTAATGGATACCGAGGACAGTGTGGTGTAACGGTTAGCGTAGCAGCCCTTTGGATTACACTGTCGTGAGTTCGAATCCCACCTCCGCTCATGGATGTTTTGTGATGTTATTTAGTTTTAAGTGAGTTGTTATTTGATGTAAACAAGATGCTAATGACCTAAGTTGTCGACGCTCTATAATTTACAATAAATAAAAATCTAATGGATACCGTTTCAGCACTAATTATTGTGTCTTCTTCAATCTTCAGGACCATAAAAATTAGCAAATTAAGGCTCTGAAGAAGCCAAAATAGAATTGAAACATCAGCCATTCAAGAACAAAGTGTTTTAACAAAATTAAGATACCATTTATCCTCGACTTCGACCGTGTTAATTTTTGATCCCTTAGCCAAGTGTATCCGAAAAGTTAGTACCAACCAAGTTGCATCAAAATCGGACCAGTGATACTGGTACAGATAGACAGACCAAATTTCTGAAAACACGTTTGCCCGTCTAGGTATCATATAACCGAAAATCTTGCAAGAAACCGATTCCGGTAGTATTTTATATATTAATATTGATTATACCGATTTAATTGATTAATAATAATCCGGTACAGAAAATATTCTAAGATGATGTCTTAAGTTTTACACAAATTGTGTAACATTTCATTAATAAATTAAATTCATTCTCAATGGATCACTAGTTGTACATTATTGTACAACGATTTTATCGAAATCCTTGCCTCAAAAATGCTACAAAATAATTTTCGGTTGTTGTATCTGTATCAATTTGATTAGATTAATGAATATAAACGTTGGGTTAATTTAATCTGTCTTTTCTATCAAAAATTTGACATCGTTTTTAGGCTACCGATATCAAAACACTCTTGAAGAAATAATTTATTGTTTTATCATTTTGCAACGCAACACAAATCACGACTTGTGAAGTGGATAAATAAAGGAAAAAAATACCCACTTAAAAATGCTACGATAATTGACGAGCAAAAATAATCTTATCTTGGAAATTTTTAGTATGTATTGAAATATTTCATTGATATATTTTCACCGTGGCCAAAAGATATTTTTAACAGTGTTCCATATGATATTTTCTATTTTTAGTCCGTGTTCATTTACTGTCTATTCCAAAAACATCTGTACATTGATGTTGGCGTGAGACTCGTTTTAAACGCAATATGTACAAAATGTGTATAACATAATACAGGGATGTGATATTATTTATCTGAACAGAAATAATCCGTCTCTTCCAGGGCTGTAGCAAACAGCCATTAGGTACCCTAAAGCTCCCTATACACATGCAGGGTTGCCCAGATAAGTTCGTTAAAAATACCGTAGTGAAAAGGGGTTTACATGTAGACTGAGGGGGCGGGCATCTTCATTGAAACATTATTTCGAAGGAATTCGCGATTAAAGTGCACCATGTCGCCGCAATGCAGACCTTGATTGAACTAACGCAAGAGATTGACAGATTATTTCCTTGTTTTGTTTACTTGTGAATTAAAATGGAAAAACTAAACGAATTAAATATTGTGCCGTCCCGCAATGCGAAAATTTACAACATTTTTTACGGCACAAAAATATACCACGGCACACAATTTACAAGCGAACAATTGACATTTGAACACAACTCTCTTATACGGCCATTTTGGATGGAATGTTACTGCCATCTGTAGGGAACTTTATTCGCGATTAGTAATAATTTGTCTCTATTTCTAATGAATATAAAGTAATTTTTTCAACTTTCGCGCCTCAACACAGAAACACAAGAAGTACGATTGAGGCAGCAGTTCCATGTACACGGAAAACGCACGGAAGACGGAACTCGGAAATGCAAATGGCGAAGTTTGACCAATCAGATTCTTTCCGTAAAGTTTGAATATTACGGAAAGAATCTGATTGGTCAACCTCCGCCATTTGCATTTCCGAGTTCCATCTTCCGTGCGTTTTCCGTGTACATGGGACTGCTGCCTCACTCTGTCAATCTGGCAACCCTATTTGCAATTAAATCGAACTATATAGGTTGCAGGATGGAATGAAACCCCAAAATATATAATATTTTGCTTCTATGCTTTAGGGACGTAGAAGATAGAAGATTTTCTTTCAATAAAATATAGAAGATCTGGCAACCTTATTCATGTATGACCTGTTTTGGAAAATTATATCGATCATCTCATTTCACTTCTAAGCGCCCTAAATTATCGTAATAAGTTGTAAAAATATTTTTTATCTGCTTGTGAATTTAATTGGTAAATTAATACGTTGCAAAATTATTTAGATATTCTGTGAGAACGTCCTTCATTTGCTTTTAATCAATAATAATTTCAGCCAGCTTGATGCAAACATTCACACACAATACAAAAACTGCATCAGCAAAAAATTATCAAAAATTAAAGGTAACATGTTTTGTTTTTAAATACCGAACGTTCTATATCATTGATATCTATTTAGTGGATAGCTAATGGCAGCAATTTTATGCAACCAATCTGTGCACGGACATATTGATACTTGATGGATGGCTTTTTGACGTGTAAAGGTCCACATGCACTAAATTGACTCGGATCGGTCGACTCGGAACGGTCCGATCGGCACGTCAGCTTATACCGCGCACCGAATCGGCAAATTCCGCGTGTTCAGCAGCTCAGTACAGTTCGTAGCTAAACAATTTTAAATATGTAATTTAAAAAAAATTATATATAATATTCACGCACACTTATATTTCAATTAAAATTTCGTCAGACGCGATTATTTTGCAGTTTGGAACTTACTATCTGAAAATATATTGTTAAAAACTTTCGGAACATCGGAAATTTTTGCCCCTTCAATCATTCTCTGCCGTTGCCGAGCCGATCCGGCCGGTCTGGGCTGTCAGCTGATCGAACCGAAGTCAGTACGTGGGGATTCATTTAATTTCATGCATACCAAAACGTGCCGATCGTACCGTTCCGAGTCGACTGATCCGAGTCGGACTAGTGCGTGTGGATCTTAAATATCTTTACTGACGCCCCAAGAAAAAAAAATCTGCTAGAGTAACTCGGTGAAAAATGTTACGACATTTTTTTGAGGTTATGTGTAGCTATCTATAATATAAGAACAGTCCTATTCAAAATATTTTCAGTATTCCCAGATTGTTAAACATACCTAGCTTTACATAGGTAAACATATATATGTATA
This sequence comes from Mongoloraphidia duomilia, assembly GCA_039654895.1. Classification (NCBI taxonomy): domain Eukaryota; kingdom Metazoa; phylum Arthropoda; class Insecta; order Raphidioptera; family Raphidiidae; genus Mongoloraphidia; species Mongoloraphidia duomilia. The sequence continues at coordinate 25,213,390 of CM077524.1, read as the reverse complement.
GCGTAACTTGCGTTAGCTGTATTGATAATTTATATTTCCCGGTAAAATTGCCATCAAAAGGCCCCCCTTCCCTCACTACGTTTTACCAACATCCTGCCGCTTATAACAAGTTTCAGGCATCGCATAAGGACTAGCCATCTATCCGCTATCCATCAATTAGAGATCAGTGTTCTAAATACTTAGGTAGACTTGGCACATTAAAAAAAATGTTTTCTCATAGGAAATGCTGTCTCGTTGGTTGATTTTGATTCATAATGGAAAACATGATCGTTGGCGCCTTTTGAATACCAACGTATTCTACATAAATTTTAACCTATTAATACACACCAGTTAATTAACTAACGATGATTTAAATATAACTTAAAACCGGTTTTTTAAGCGTCAGTCAAAAATTAATTAAGCTTCAACCAGACCGTTGAGACACCGTTGTTTATATGGCATTAAGGGCCATTTTCTGGTAGTTTAGTTACTTGCGCGTTGCATGCCTATATAATGACACGTTATATACAACATAAACCGGCAGCCAAAGAACGTATTTTCGATAGAATCGGCAAGTTTGAGATAACTCGTTCTTTCGCAAATTGTCGAAAACGTATCTGAAGGATATCAAAAATGATGCTGTCGTTGAGGATAAAAAAATTCTAAAAAATAAATAAATAGGGCGAAATGGCACACCTAACTACAATTTAAAGGCTCCTACATACCAACGCGGGACTGTGGGAACTGCGCGGGTTTATGATGTAAATGTTAACATATCCCGCAATATAATTCCCGCGCCGCTCCAACTCCTGCAGTCCGGCGTTGAACTGTGGAAGCCTTTAAACAATATACAATTTCCTACAAACAGATATGGGATAAATATGGACAATGGACCAGTGCCGGATTTATATTTTTTATGAGTGTAGGCCACTTTATTTCCGCCGCCCCACGTACATACCTTTCTAAAATAATAATTTTCCATTTGTAGTAAAGGGGCCTCGCGCTGCTCTCATCTATCACTCACGCGATAATATAGGTTTCGATAGGAATAAGTTTCTTTCTATAGGGATTTATTAAAAGTATAAAAAACCATGAGAAACCCATGGACGTGTTTGACTTTTATCCTCTGAAATCAAGTGACCGTCCTCTGAAATCTGCCGCCCCTAGGCCGCGGCCTATACGGCCTATTTATAAATCCAGGACTGCAATGGACATCCTATTATTATACTGCAATTGGGTCATAATCATAAATGATAGCCCAAACGTTTTAACTGCAAATCGGGGAATTTTCAGGCGCCAAAGTTCAATTACGGGAAATAAAAGGAATCAGTATGTATAATAAGCTTATAGTAGTTTATACAACTAGTACAAGTATATAAGACGCGAGGGGTGAAGTTGTTACACGAGCCGCAGGCGAGAATACCAACACCCCGAGATCTCACTGACAGCTAAAAATATTGGCCTTGATCCAATATTTATTTACTTCGTTGCCATAGCTACTATATTCCTATATTTCTCGTATGGCATAAAATATGTATTATTGCACGCTGACGTCACAGTCTACATTTTACGTACGCCTAGCTATGCTGTCGTATCACATAAAATATTGTATTATTGCACGCGTGCTATATAATATTATTTTAAGCAGCCGACTAGAGACACGAAATGTACATTTCATATATTATGTGTTACAGAAATGAATTTTTACGTTTTAATCCATGCTTTTCCTGCCCAAGGTCATGACCCCTGATATTATTGTTGAAGTAAAAACATCAATAATATTTTTCCTTAGCTAACGGTTCTAAAGGTTTTCTGGAAATTAATAGGTAAAAGGTGCTATATCTGTACTATAGTAATTAAGAATAATCCAGAATTCATGTACGAACGAAAGACGTGTGTCTAGACAATATTATAAACAAATCAGCTGCAAAGGCCAAATGCTCCATCAGCAAAATATTGTTACGTATCGTTATATCCAAAACTCATACCGTTCTTTTCTCTCATTCTCTCTCTCTGTTTGTCATTTAGGTAATTGTTTTGAACTGTACACGAAATTAAAAATATTTTTTATACAGCTTCGCAGGTTTCCAAACAATTTATCTAAGTGATTTATTTGCTCTACAGTCAGCGTGTGGATCACCGAGTACTGAGTAGTCTACTGGAAGAGATTAGTGATCACATGGTTTTAGGTACCTTTCCCCTAACTACTTAAGTCGAAGCCAATTTTTATCATGTAGATCACGGAAAGGATATGATTCCATACGTTCGCGCAATACTGACATTATACCTCAAGGCATTGTTGTCACTTCATTGTAACAAAAAATAGACAACTACGTGACCCACACACTTCCTGAAGTTAGTAACCCGGTTGAAAATTCAATTTTAATTTTACTCCTGGATTTAAGGCTGAAAGTCGTACCAGAAACCCAGCATTTTAATGTTATAGAGTTAAAAAGGTGTGAAGGTATACTAAATTTGACGTAAGCCCATTTGCCTTGTGGCCACAGCTATCAACGAAACGTGCTAGTTGGGAGTTTGAGAAACGCTGTAATATAATAATATCGAAGTTAGTTTTTGTTTATATTTCGACATGCTACTGCATCAGCCACATGTGTGTTCATCTGGAGACATAGCAGGAACACGCCCGATTCAAGGAAAAACTCCGTCCATCTGGTTTTCTATACATTACAAATATAGAGAAGAGAAACGTAGGTACACATAGATAAAGTCTGTGGGTGTTGTTTGGTGGGCGAATCAACTTGACAACTGCGCTCGTCTCTTATACAGCATGTGCCACATCCAAAGTTATGATTCTAGCATCGAAGTTAGCAAATCTAAAGCAGGAAATAAGATAATAATAAGTATAATCTACCGTTGAATCCAACAAACGAATACCAAATCGAGGAAAATACAATATCTAATCCAAGATCTACGAATCCCTTAAATCGTAGATGATAACCACAGCATAGATGATAACCCTCTACATCCAGTACGATTTATCATCGAAGTCACGAAATTGTGGATGATCTAGAAATACTTCCTACATCCAAAGCTATGCTCAATCATCGAAGTTAGAAAATTACGACCGACCTAACAATACCTTCCTGCATTCAAAGCATGATCTACGAACCCACTAAATGTAGATGATTCGACAATATATCTTAGTCTTACACCCAGTACGATATATTATCATTGAACCACCAAATTATGGACAATCTAAAAATACTTCCTACATCCAAAACTACTCTCAATCATCGAAGCAAGTAAATTGCGAGAGATCTAGAAATACTTCCTGCATTCAAAGCATGATCTACGAACCCACCAAATCTAAATGATTTCATAACGTCTCCTACATTCAATACGATTTACCATCGACAAAGCCACCAAATTGCGGATATTTTACAATACTGTATCATGAATTTTTATCGGCAATAAATTAGGTTCTAACTAATTTGCTTGTCACTTTTTTATCACCCAAAAAATGTTTATCAGCTGAAACAAATGTCTGCGACTAAAATGTCTCTTCCATAACATTTTTTGCCTTTACTCTAAAATTTGCAATTAGAAATTTCATAGATCGGGAATGTTGGCCAACTTTTAAATCTGTGTCTATGTGCATAGGAAACAATTTCCAAACGCTCCCAAGTGTTTACAATAGTCCATTCTGAACACTTCAGTCTTTTAATAAGGCATTTAAATAGTTACTGCAATATCTTGACTGATTATTTTTTTAATGATCAGATTTTTTCCTGATTCAAATCGGTATTTGTGTTTCGCAATGGAATAGTTGGGAGGGGAAGTCCGTTATCAACTTCCCATTGCAAGGGAAAACGAATCGGAACGTAAGTGTTTTTTATTGTATACTTATACTACAGTTCGACCTGTGAGGGTTGAACTGTACGAATGCCATCAAACAAACGTTGTTCAAGCTTGTTTTCATTTTAATAATAAATCCTAAGATATGCCTTCAGAATGAGGTTGATTATGTTGATTGATGGCATAGCAGGCGGTAGAAAGATTTTGTTAATGTTTCTTCTTCTACTTTGGCGTTTGAAGAAACTGCCTTTAGACATACTTATATACATATTTATATAGGTGTTGACTCTCTTACCTTTGCTTTCAGGCGCTCGTGATCACACTTCAGAAAACAAAAACACAGAACGATGTTTTCGGCCACGAGTACACTTCAATACTTATTAATAGATATCCTTGATATTTCCTCATTCAAAAACGTTGTGCCTAGCTAAAACTCCTGCTTTTGATAATCTTGCATATATTATTGAAGAGATAACGTGATAAAAAAAACTTTCACAGTGTCTTTTCCAGCACTTGACACTTATAAATCGGTACCTAATTAATAATTATTTAATCACTCTAAGTATCAATTAATATAAAACTTCTACACATCTGCATTTTGCGCGCATTTCTGGCGCCTGGCATGTTGTTCGTTCAGACGTCAATAATTAAGGGCGGCAAATAGATAATTTTCGCGCCATCCTCCGCGAAGGCCGCCATCACCATTATCGTCGTTATCGTCATCATCACCATCGACGATAATACGATCATCGTCGTGTGTGTCGCTCCGCGGTAACAGAGTGGATCACACTACACCACTGCCGGATGGTTCGCTTTGCTTGATGCCACGCACCTTAACACGAGTTGATGAGAACACAACCACAACACTTCAGTCACACAAAAACACTGTCCGCATCACTTGGAAAACTGTTACAACAGCATTGGGAAAACGGCTTTTCTCAATTGAAAACACAACAATTTTAAGTTATATTTAAAAACAACCAAAACGGCGTTGTTTTCTATCTAAAATCTCGCTTTGGCTGACGGACGGAGACGCAAACTTTACTTACAGAGCAAGCAGGCAGCGGGGCCAGCAAACGAGCGCTGCTGAACGCAGAACGAGAGATTGCGCTGCCGACACAATACGCATGCGCTATGCTATTCGCCTCGACTCTCTGCTGGGTACCTTCCTTCACGTCTCACCTCACCGCTACTGGCCAACCGACCGACCCATTCATTCATGGCAATGCAAGGACTTGGCCTGGCTCGAGACTTCTCCACACATATATGTATTTACAGCATTATATCAATGTGTTCGTTTCGTTCGTGTTCTGTACTAGTGTGTGTGTGTGTGTTGATGCCATTAACCATGTAGGCCAAAACAAGTCTCTCCTCGACTTGATCTCGCGTCGTCGTCCACCCGCTCTCTCATACACAAGCAAGTTACCTCCACATTCACAAAACAACATAGTATAAACGAACGTATGTTGTTGATCTCCTATAATAACAATTAACAACAAAATAATATCATACGGATGAATGCATATTAAAGAAGCTGACAGAAAAACTACTACCGTATTACCTGATGAACGTATGGAGTGGCTAATCCAAACGGTAGCCGATTAAAACGTCATCATTGTGTATACTCTTTTTAATCTGCACTCTGTGACGATCGATCGGGATTCGAATGGTACAACTACAATCGATTTAATCATCATTCATTACCGAAGGAAAATTGGAAGAGCGTAAAGAAATCGGCAATTCACACGTTTAAATTGAACAATGTCGAAATGAAAATTTCGAAGAAGAATACAAAGGCAAGAAGCCATTTTTCTTTTGGAATGTTTTGGATTTACATGGTCGCTAAGTTGCCATTTTTAATCGAAATTTTACGATGGACATCACAAAGAAAATGTAAGGTCCTGAAGCTTTTTGTCGTTTGGAATTTAAGAATCGTAATCTATTTAATACCTACCTATTGTTAATATGCTTCCAATTAATATTTTACGAAAATGGAGACAATACAGGGATGCAAGAATGTGAGAAAGTCTTTGAGAATTCTGAGACCTAAGATCTAAATGATAACCGAGTAAGTGTTTTACAAGGAATGGAGGCATTTATCTAAAGAATTCATGGATACAAAATAAAAAGTTGAGAAACTGTTATCAGTTCCGTATTTCCGTAAAGTAAGTAAAATAAAAGTATGAATCCAGTTGCGTTGGAAGGAAAATGGAAATGTAATGGCGTCAAATCGTTTGGAAATGCATAATGTAATCAAACGGTAGCTAACTAAACATGATAAGCTTTTGTTGTAATATTTACAAAACTTACTGCAAAAAATATGGCTATGCAAAGAATGTAAAAGTATAAAATCATCCATTCTACGATCAGCTAATTCAGAGACTGACTGTCTGACGTCTGTAATTCCATAAATAGTTTGATAGCATTTCTATGAAAATATTAAAGTAGGTACCTAAATGGAAAATAGAAGAAAAACTAGATATGTACATTGTACGGTACACAAACGATGTTTGGACATTTATTTTTTTGCGGATGTGGTAAAATTTTTAATTTTGCTGTACCTATTTGTCAGCATTTAACTTAGATCTGATTAGAGCAAAATAGGTCCAGCGAATGCTGAAATAGTTGAAGAAATGTTCTCAAGGTTACCTTTTAACATAGATAAAACAATATAAACAAATTCTGATAATAAATATGAATAAAATCCGAATAAAATCTTTTTTTTTCAAAAATGCAGATTTTGAAAAATTTTTTTTTAATTGCGGGGAAATCACATTACGGTATCACGTTTTTATTTTCTGATTAAGGTAACTGAGATTTTAGTTGGTCATCATTAGATCAATAAACAAATAAGATGATCATGTTTTTTTTAGATTATAAAAAGAGGTTTGTTTTGTTGAGAAAATTTCAGTTTAATGACAGTTACGAGCGATTGCCTGCCAGGTGGGAAGTATAGAACTGGCTCCTCAGTCGAAATAGAATAATTAATAAAGGCGAATTTATATTATTATAAATCATTATTAACTTTCGATACTGAAAAGTTGTATTTCTTTTTTCCTTGGTAACTCGATATTTGACACGGTTACGTTTTATTTAAATACAATAATATTATTCTGAAAGAATATTGCAATTGACGCGAAGAAAATACTAAGAACTTATCCATCTTAATATTTCCAGGAAATTTAGAAGAAATTAATATTTCTCTATCTGCCAAAGTATTTTACAAATCTCTAGCAGATTATTATAATATCTAGGTGTACGTTTATTTATTTCTTTCATATGATTTGACGTCACCGCGATTTCACATATTAGGTTCCGTGGGTGTTACAAGTACTTTGTTAACCGTTGATTTACATGTGTTGAGAAATATATAATATTTAAACTTCAAAGTATTGCTGCATAACAGCAAATCGTTATATATGTATATATGCTATGTAGTTATGGTAACTTGCTCACTAATGATATTATTAAAACTGATGAAGAAATTATAAACCAATCGCACAATAGAAAATTCACAAAATCATCCCATAAACGATAAGAAGGATGTGTAAGCTTTCACGGCCGGCGTTGTTCCAAATCTTCATAGTTTCCGGGCTTGTAAGCCGTGGTCCAATGGTACACTTACCTGTGAGCCGCCAAAGCGGACACTTCGATCGCTGCCACATCTCCTTTGAAAATGTCAACCGCAGTTGTAGACGAAACGTCAGGTTGAAATACCATCGGACAACGGCCTACAAGCCCGGAAACTCAAGATTTGGGATAAGAAAGATGTTACACAAAATCGAGAATATAAAGTTTACTTCGCTGTCAAACTTAAATCCTTAGAAACTAAGAGTTTTAATGGACTGAGTGCCTTCTTAAAAAGGTTCAGCACTGTTCGGAGCCTAGTTTGTAGTCTGGGAAGCATAATTAATGGATCATTATAAGCCTAAATGGAGTGGGAAAGAATTTTTCCTGCCCCAAAATTATCTGTCTTCCTTCAAAAATTCCAATGACTCGGGACTAGCTAGTGTCTTGTTTGATAGTGAAAAATGGACCGTTAGCTTAGTGTTAGATACTGATTATTTCTAATTTAATAGTATTACTTACTAGTTTATCATAGAGGTTGCAGAGGCCAAGCTATTGGTTCATTTTTACTTTCACAGCTCTGGAAAAAAGACCACCTTAGCTTAAATCCGTATACAAGCCCAAGATTCTCAATGATAAAAACTTCACTTAGCGTGTGATCTCGTTAGGATCTTAGACCGTTGCGTGTTGGTCCATTTTTTTTCTAGTTCTGGAAAGTATACCAAAATGACTTACACTGCGCTAGTGTAAAAATGGATCAAGCTTGACACGTGTCATTAAGATGCTAAACTATTTGATCCATTTTACACAGACAGAACTAGAACAATAATTTATACCAAATAAACAGTTTGGAAGCACAATGGCCCCATGATATATGTATATTATCTTTATGCAAAGTCTGTGAAGTCAAACGTTTTGTGAATTTTTTACACGATTTTAAATCAGGAATCGCAAGCTGTGAAAAATACATACAATGTTAAATGATTAAGACTGTTAACCGTTGTATTTCTATTAATAAATATTTTGATTGAAGTGATAGTTGTTTTATTTTTTCATTACATTTACGAAAATTCCGGACAGTATTAGAATCCCGGACATAAAAATCCAGACGTATAGCTAAGGAATGCAATCTCGGGCCGAGATTGGCAATTCGAGATCTCGCGAGACCAGTCTGATTTCGAGATTGGCAATTCGAGACTCGCGAGATTGACTCGCGAGATCTCGAGAAATCAAGACAATATCGAGATTTCGCCTACTTTTAAAAAGAATGTATTATTTTGTATCTAAAACTTAATCAAAACTACTTACTTGGGACAGTGTGACTGTGTCACTGTGTACGTGTGTGATTTATTGCGTAGTGCACTGTGCAGATGATTATTATTCATTACTTTCCTTAAATAAACGTTGATTTTTTTGTTCCAAGATTCAATTAAAGTTTTGTTTTATTTTCAAAATATAACAGCAATACCCAACTCACACAGCACCCTATATGTCAATTAATTATTTTGGAAATAACTTCTTAGGAGTTATGAAGCATAGGGTAAGTTACTATTAGTAACGTTCACGAACATTTGGTTTGAATTGTTCTTAGACATATTCAGTATTCACTTAACTTTGAAATTTGTTAGCCATCTAATGCTTGTTATAAGTTAAATAACTGTCCATTTTACTCAAGAAAACAATAATTAAAACAATATATGCAGAGAAACAAACAGAACCAATTAGCGCGACTGTCAAAAACTATTACGTATAAGTTTTTTTTCAAGCGCGTTCGTTCTTGAAATCTCGTTCGAGATCTCGACCATATCGGGTCGAGATTTCAAAAACGAGATTGCCTGCCCACGTGATTGAATCTCGAAAAATGGCACGAGATCTCGCGAGATCGAGATTGCATTCCCTACGTATAGCACATCATGCTGACCGATTGCAAACTAAAAGATATAATAACTCACCGGTGTTCCGTCCCAACAAGTAAACGAATTTATTTGGCCGATTCCTGTAACAAGGAATAATTAAAAAGATGCACATCAATGAATGAAGATTTTAAACATTGCAGTCGGTCGGTAAGTCAGTGTGCATCTAAATAAGGTAAAAGGTCTGAGGTCATTTCTAGTAAAGTTAATCACAAAAGCATCTGTGATGTGATGCCTATACATTCTGTAACGAATTGCACACAGTTCAATAAACACGTATAGTATAATATTATATTATGTAGTTTAGATGCATGCAAAAATGCACTTTATAATATTCATTGTCGGGAATACCTATTGACTTAGAGAATGGACTGTGCAACAAACCAGAAAAATATAAATGAATTCTAGATCGATTTTCTCAGGAACTATATCGACTTGAAATTTGACACAGTTATAAAACTTGCGTAGGTACCTGCAGCTAGCCCAAGGGTCAGAATAAATTTTTTTTTATATGATTACGAAGCACTTTCTTTGTACTTTAGGATCAAAAATGGATCATTGTTTTCAGAGACTTTAATACATAATCTTTTAGGTATTATTAATTCTACAATGAATGTGAAACATTAACAATATTTTAATCTACCCATTGCAGATACAAAAAAAAATAAATCGGTCATCCACAAAAGGTTTGGTGGCCTCCACTGCACATTATTTGTATGCACAATATTGCTCGTATCGTTTCCGGTGCGAGCATTTAGTGTGTTAATCCGCGCAATGTATTCTAAGCATCGACCAGGTGTGCTGTGTACTCTTTTATCATTATGCTCCCGAAGTATAAAACTTTGTGCTTGCGCCAAAAAACAACCTTGTAAAGATACAGCATCAACTATAACTAAGAGATTTTTTATGTCAAGATACAACGCAAAAACTAATACAATATATTTAGGGGCCGTTTAAGTATTACCTAACGTATTTTGGGGGAGGGGGTCTTGTAAAACGTTACGGTGCGTTACAGGGGGTTCAAGCAATGCGTTAAGTAACGATATTTTAGTGATTTTACGGTATTTTGCGCGACATAATTGGCATTTTTAGGTAAGAATGGACACTTGGGTGTTACGTAACGTTGGGGGGGGGGGGAAGCAAAACGTTACGGCAATTAGCTCAGACAATCTTTGGAAGCTGAGATCTCTTGATACAATTTTAAATCTTATTTTAGTTGTGCCGGATCCTGTACAATAGTACAAGTGCACAGTTTGCTTAATCTTTTAACAACCGAAAAATGTGAAGCTACTTATTGGACCGCAGTTGATTCGAATTATGTTGTTGACGTCCTTTCTTCCGTCTTAACAAAATTTCGTTTCCTGTCAAATATTATGTTTACAATAAGCTATTTGTGTACATAATCTATTTTTATACTTCGTGTAAATGCGTCTGTTGAAAAGATTTTAGATTTATAATCTCCTGTTTTTGGATTCTAGCAGGTTTTCGTCTCAAATAATACGGAAATCATTTAATAACAACTAGAAATTCATAGAAACTGCCAAAACAAAACAATATTGTGGTCGACAATGTAGGGTATTAATGAATCAAAAAGACCCAAAATTAGGTACAAAAAACAATGGCAGCTGGTATAGCCTTAAAAACAACAAACTAATAAATAATTAGCATATTTGAAATTCTATTATCGAACCATCCGTACAAACTTTAGATTTCATAATAGATTTGGAACAATTCATTTAAATTTTTTAAATAAACAGACGTTTCCGCGAAAAAATCTCTATTATATAACACATGCACATTCCAAAACTTAAACTTTGTACCTTGGCTTATGCATAAATTTAGAATCATTTACTGAGAAAAAATTTATTTATTTCTAAAAAATCTATAGTCTATAGATTAGCGGTTCTTAATTTATGGGGTGTAAAGGGGAGGTGCGGGAGGCTTCCTAAAAATGCATCAAATTTATTTTCTTAGAGTTTGATGTATATTTACAGTAAAATGTAGTCGCTCGACAACTAAGGACATTAGCGTCTAATTTAATTACATCAAATAAAATTAAAAGAAATTACAAAACATCTATGAACGGAGGTGGGATTCGAGCCCACGATAGTTTGATCCAAAGGCCCAGCATGACTCTTACAGTTCGAGAATATAGTTCAGTCAGCAGATACATTGTACATTGCATTTCAGTCAGCAAATACATTATACCTTGCATAAGGTGGGGTAGAAGATTTTTTTTTGTATTTGTATAATTGGTGCCAACATGAAAAAAATTAATTGATTATTTATTTAATTCTAATTATTATTTGCTATGATTCATGCCATAACAACATACAATCTGTGATTTCTACTAGCTACCTTTTATACCGTTTGTGAGGTAGAACTCTGTGACAGACGGACGAATGGACAGACAGACAGACGGACGGACAGGCATCGTAGGCAGGGTAATAGGGTTCCATATGGAGATATGAAACCCTAAAAATCAAGTTATCCTACATCGGGATCATTGGAATGTCGCTGTTAATATTGTTATTCGTTATCATAGTTCGCCTATGCCCTATTGAAAACCTCCAGATAGAGAACTAATGAAAGTATTGTTAATGAAAATAATAAATTAAAAATTAGTACTAGATCTACGTAACCTTGACAATTGGTGGTCATAATATAACTTCTTTCTTCGCATAGCATTCGACAAGCGGAAATCTTTCATATATTATAGTTATGAAGGGTTCTAAATATCGAGGGAAAAAACTTGTTAAAACCGTATAACTAATTGCCTGCTTCCTTCTTTAAACAGACATTATATGTAAATGCAAGCCCACATGAAATACTATTTATTTGTTTATTGGGGCCCATTCACTAAAGTAATGACTTTTCTAAAAACAGAATTCATTCATAACAAATACTTCCGGCGGAATGAATGGCAACAATAAACCTGTACAGGAATTAGATTCCCAAGACAAACGTCGTACACAATGCGTTACAACCGGTATTTTGGAAAGAAAGAATTTAACGGCCAGAAGGGTATTACCTACGTTCTAAAGATTAGTGAAAGAATTCTACTCTATGTAATTCATCACCTCGAAATCTGCACACCGCTCATCAAAAACTAATCTGTCAAAATATTTCAGTTCTTATGCGAGTTCAAGCCATTTAACGCGTTAAACGGTGTAACCATGGCAACGAAAAACAAATCATATAATCAATACAATATATTATAAAACAAAGTCCTCCGCCGCATCTGTCTGCTTGTCTGTGACCGATGTTCACAGTAACTACTGAACGGATTTTGTTCCAGTTTTTACGATTAGATAGATTGATTCACGAGGAAGATTTAGATGTATAATTGAAACTGGCCGGCCCGGATTCGCCCGGGTGAATATCGGAGGTAGTTTTAGAAGACCGATTTTCTTCGTAACTATATACTGAACGGATTTTGTCCCGGTTTTCACGATTAAATAGATAAATTCACGAGAAAGGTTTGGATGTATAATTGAAACTGGCCGGCCCGGTTTCGTCCGGGTGAAAATCGGGGGTAATCTCAGAAATTACTGAACCGATTTCAATTTTTTTTCCACTGTTCGATAAGTGATACTTTGCGTTAGGACATAGGCTATATCTAATATATAATTGGAGCAAGCTATCGAGTTAGTAATATAGCACCCGGGAGCGAACGAGCAAAGCAAGTGAGTAATGTATTAATAAATTATAAATTCATAGCACCCGGGCGAAGCCGGACCGGGCTTCTAGTATTAAATAAAAAACACATTTACACTTTAACGTAAACAAGCTGCATTTTTACGCTTGCAATGCAAATTTTAAGTGAATTTACTATGCAATGTAAGGAGCATATTTTGTGGTACCTAAACCCACCATCAATTTCCTTCCGGGAAGGAAGTTTCTATGGTCACACAATAGGTTTATAGTAAAAATAAACAGGATATAAACCGTACTATTTATAGCCACAGTATAATAGTTCGTATTGTAAAAAAAAACAACCTAATGAGTAATGAATGAATATACTAATAAATTCTATTCTAATTACTACAAACTACAAAGCATGCATATAATTCCTAATTTCAATTTATTTACGCACACAGGATGTGTTATTGTTATCCCGGCTAGTACTCCCTATATTTTATCAATAGTCCTCCCGGCGTTATTTTAATTAAAGTGTAGCTGGGATACTTTTTTACTTCCCCATAATATTAGGCCTGCAACTCAAATGTGATTTTTGAAAATGGGACAAAATTTCATATCAACAATTTTGCATAAAGTAGGTATAACATTCCCTACAGAAAAGTCCGCGATCCAGCATTTATGTTAATAGTTTAAATATGTTAGGAGCTCGAATTTATCGCACTAGATATACAGGGTGTATCACAGGATTGAATACATAGAAAAGTAATGAGTGCAACACGGAAAACATAAGCAAAATGAGTAGCGTGACAAAGATAGAATACACATAGCTAACTTAACTAAATTATTATTATCATGGTTTTTTACATGAATAGAGGGCAAAGCAATCTCTGATCTTGACTAATTTGTACTGTGTACTTTTCCCTATGTTCGGTTTCCTGTGATACACCCTGTATATGCTATTTTTTGACAATTCGGCCCTTAAAGATGCTATTTAGTAATATACAGAATTTTTATAATGCTTATGTGTGCATTAGTATATGAATCGCCCTATTTGGTATGACTTAACATAATGCTGCTACATGGGAAAAATTCATTTTTCAAACCTATAACCGTAGGAATTCTAACCCTAAACTTTCCACTGTTGCGGCGGACTGACTGAACAATTATTCGCATAGTGACACATTTTCGAATGACTAACTATTTCCCTTTGAAGCATTCTGTCACTGAAAAACCACTACTATATAACCGAACCATCTTACATGTGAGAGCTAATCTCAAATATATAGTCCGCGATGTCTTTAACTCGGGTTAAAACAATGTGTATGGCTATTTAGTAAGTTTCGGCTAAGCAATTTTGGTCCTTACCTTATCCTTACCTGATATACTTTCAATAATTTTGCGAAAGAACGAGTTACCTTAAATTTACCTGTTCTGTCGCAATTCACAAAATATGTTTGAAGTGAAAAAAAGTGGCATATCCAGAAAATTAAAATACGTAAGCATTTGTTTTTCTTTTTGGCTATCTTTTCAGTTGAAATTTATCAACGGTTTTTTGGGTTTCCGGTATATTATTCCTTATTTGTCCGATTTAATCTTTAGTGACCCAAAAATGGTAAAGCATTACATTTAATACATGCCACGCACGTACTTAAAAGTCTAGTAAAACTTCCGGTTCACACTGGTGACTGGAGTATATAAAGGCTGATCTATAATCGACTCTGCTTGAATAAGCCCTTTGACAGGAATTATTACTTTAGTATTTTATATTAAATTCAACCCCTAAGGGGTTCAAACGAGGGTGTAGGGTTTTTTTGACTAATCAACGCCCAAGCCAAATCGCTGAAGCTAGAAACTTGAAATTTGGACAGTTGGTTCCTTTTCTGACGTAAGTATCCACTAAGAAGGGATTTTTCGAAATTCATCCCTGAGTGGGATCAAAAGGGGGTAAAATTTTGAAAGACTAAAATGAACAAAATAAAATATTAGTAAAAAAAACTTTTTAGTGACAAGGTTTTATTGAAATGTACTAAAAAGGAAAAAATAATATTTAATAATTTTGGTTCATAATTATTATAAAAGCGGGGGTTGCGACTAATAAACTATCATAGAGATTACAACCCCCGCTTTTATAATAATTATGAACCAAAATTATAAAATATTATTTTTTCCTTTTTAGTACATTTCAATAAAAGCTTGTCTCTAAAAATTTTGTTTTTACTAGATAATATTTTATTTTGTTCATTTTAGTCTTTCAAAATTTTACCCCCTTTTGATCCCTCTCGGGGCTGAATTTCGAGAAATCCCTTCTTAGTGGATACTTAGGTCAGGAAAGGAATCTACTGTCCAAATTTCAAGTTTCTAGCTTCAGTGATTTGGCTTGGCCGTTGATTAGTCAAAAAAACCCTACACCCTCGTTTGAACCCCTTATAGAGGTTGAATTTAATTCTAAAAACGATTTATTCATGTATTGTCATCGGGAATACATATATGTACAAAATTTCAAATCGATCGGATACGTGAAGGTCGTTCAAAATTGACTTGCAAGATTGACCTAAACAAGCAAACACACAAACTAACATATAAACATTGCAAGTTAATTAAATAAAAGCTTGTAATAAAAGCAGTGGCGGGGCAAGCACAAAAGTGGGCGTGGGCAAAATAAAGTTGCGCGAGGCCCCTAATATGAAAAACCAGCTGTTTACCCGGTTTAGCCCGAGGGAAATTTAAAATGCAAGCGTTTCACTCAGTCTAAATAGTGTGATTTTTGAATTAGAGCCTCTCACGCCTTCTTATAAATCCGATTATTATGTACTTCGCGAGGCCTCTCGGGGCGCGAGGCCGTGTGCGATGGCCCACTTCGCCCACGCCTCGCGCCGCCTCTGAATAAAAGTAACTTAGTTATTCAGATTAAAAAGCGCGCAAAAACGTGGTGAACGCTGAAATCTAGACCATATTCATAGTACTTTATACTACAGTTACCTTGTAAACATACTAAAGACAGCAAAATTTTCATCTATGCACAATATGTCAAAAAATTAAAAAATGGTCGTTTCCGTTCGAAGCCAAAACTGATTGAGATGATTATTAATAAAGTGCAGGCCACTTCAAGAAGTTTTTACTATACAAAACTATGGAAACTTTAAAATCACGTCAGTCGTTTTTGCGTCAACTCGGAACTGAGAGATAAAACTACGTTTTTATTATTGGGATCCGTCAAATGGGTGGAGCTTAAAAAACATGGTGCAAAGGGGGGGAAATTTTATATACGGGGTATACTTTTGCGTGTAATTTTGTGATTTTCAAAGTGATAAGAAATAATAAATATAAGTGCAATTTGCAATTGGGCCGGTACGAATCCTAAACAAAGGAATTTCGTTGAAGGAGAACGGACTCTCAAAGCCGGACATATTATCAAATGTGTGAAAAAAAACAAGATAACTGAGCTGTCAAAAGTAGTAATCTTTACGGCATATTGCTTAAAAACATCAAAATTAAAAGAAAATCTCCACGAAATTAATCATCCGTTCAATGCTTCTTTAAGGCAGGGTTAGGTGAATAATGTAAACACATAACTGCAACATAATATGTTATATTGTAATAAGTAGGTAAGTTACTAACCTCAAATATTTGTATACAAAGTTAGTCCTATAAATTTGTCAATCATCAAATGATTTTACTATTGTAGTACAGTATGATAATAAGCACATCTTATTATTAATATAAAATATTTTTTTTAATTCATAAATACAGTTTTTCTACATTTCTTTAGAAAATAATTCGCTGTAAAGTAAGTTTTCCAAGGCAATAACTGACAGTGTTTAATGCCATGATATTAGAAAACGTCGCGAATTCCATTTTCGATAAACTTTTTGTTTATTTTACTTGTTTATATTTGTTATAAACAATTTCACGATAAATTTGCACTGTTAGCATGTAAAATTTTCCCTCGTTTTGAGTACAATTTTGTGCCACCAGATGTCATATGCTCATTTGACGGATCCCAATATTTATATAGATTAATATTATAGAATATAGATTATAACGTTTCACCTACTAAGTTTAGAAAATTAAAAATTAGGAACTTATACGTTACAGAATTTGCATCTGCGTTACGTTGCGTAGTCAATGTTTGATATTCTTGCGTTACGATTTCGCAGTTACCTAGCTTCTACGGATTCATTTTAAACCAGACTTAATACGGCGATGTGCTATGGTGACGAAAGCCATAGGTATTAATGCATTGATTTGTGCTGCTCTATGTTAATTGTATATCCGTTTCCGGAATAAAATATGCATTTGGATTGTGGAATATATTTTGAGACCAAAAGATAAAATTGGTTATGTCAATTTAAAAGTGATGTGTAGTTCATAAACAGTGAGTCAATTGTTGATTGTGATCTATCTCTTTCTTTTTCGATCTATCTATATCTATCATGTCGCTTTCTCATTTAATCTCATGAACTAACCCTCACTATAGAAGTTTCACTTCCAAAACTATCCGAAGAAAATTAGTCATAAACGGTGTCGTCTTTTGGCCACAGATACGCATAATATGTGAGTGAATGTTAATACTATGTATTTGAATATCAGTATCACAAATACTATAGAGACCCTTTGATAAGAAACTGGACATACGAGACAGCAATCTTTGATTGCCGATTGGTTTGCTATTATTAATTCTTTCAAACTGCATCAGAGAGACAAATCATAACAACATAATGATTTGTTTAAAACACGTTGAGGTAAAAGATATAAAGGGATTATAAGCATTTAAAAGTGAAGCCAGTCGCCATTGTAACTCTGCCCTCATTTTATATGTGTTTTGCCGCCATGTTTACTCGGCCCTGTGACCGGTGACGTCAAACCTGACTTCAATGTTGTATAAACAGTTGTAAACGGTATGTCAAATCTATTTCTTTTACCTCAGTGGTTAAAAATGAATGCTCTGAAGATGGTTAAATCTGCTTCCTCGCTCGCTTTCCTCGGAGCTCATAGAGCGTGCTCGGTCTCCTCCAGATGTTAAATCCGAACACAGGATAGAGATCTTTCAGAGCATATACCTAAATAAATGTTAAGTTTAAAAGCGTTAGAGTGCTCGGATTGATCTGAATGCAAAATCGAACGCACCCAATATTTGCAGCGACGCACTTTGACACTAATGACGTAAGCATGTATTAAAATTTAAAAGTAATAATTGTGTTTCCGTAAATTCACTAAATACTTAACGTATATTGCAATGAAATAAATGCCATTATGTTTAATAGGAAACAAATATTTTTTACAAGCTCATTGTGAACATGTCTCTTATTGGAAGAGTCTCTACCCAATGCAATGTGCAGCAATGCCTCTAACGTCGATGTATTATAAAATATAAATCCACCATATTATCTACATGTGTATTGGTTTTTGGTGCGGAAGAGGTGTTGGTTTATATTTGTCGGTATTTTAACACGACGTTGACAGGAAACTGTGATGACGTACGTCCGCTTTATACATTATATCTATGCCCACAAGACAAAGTGGCGTAAATCGATTGACACTATTTTTTGAACTGTGCTTTCAAAAAAAGTTTATAATTTTTTTATGGTTGCTAACTGTCGAGTTTATCTAGATTTCAATTTTAAGGCACTTATGACCTCTGTTGTCGAGCGTCTATAATCTACAATATTTATGGATCTCAATTTCTTATTTCTTAGTTACTTTTTCGCTTAGTTGGCAGTTTGGCCACCTGTCTATAGAGTAAATTTCATTACCATTTACCTTAATTAGTAAGCTGGGCTATCTGTCCAGCTTGGCCATATTTCAGTGGAACCGTAAATGGCCAAAGATTTTACTTGTGATTTTTGACAAAACATTTTTCAGATACTTTACAAAAATAATAATTGGGCATTTCTATGGGATCTTTTTTAATTTAGAAGATATTTTCAAGGATTTTGAAATTTTTGAGAAACTTGAAATACCCATAACTTCTGAACCAAAAAAGATACAGAAGTGCGAGTTTGCAAATCGGAATCGTCTTTTTATACAAGGCACGATTAATTTGAAAAGTAACTTTAGCGATAAAAAAATGCGACTTAAGTCATTCAGCAATGTGACCGTAGATATTATGTATTATTAGCTCCTTGTAGTTTTCTAGCCTACTCTATTTAATTGGTGCTGATGAAGAAATGTTTGTTAACTTGACTCCAGAAATACAATATCCGGCAAAAAAACCGAACTTCGACATTTTAGAAAACTAATGTTATAATTTTTGCTACACGCTTGACTATTCTCAAGCCCCTAAGAACTGATAAACGTTTTGTTAGAAAACTAGCAGAATAGCAAAGCGTGTAGCAATGCCTAGTTTATGCTTTCTCTGTTACACTCCAGTTCCTAAGTTATAGGTATTCCGAAAACTGGTAAAAGTATCAATTGGATTTTAATAAATTAATATTATCCTGGCTGTTGGTGGCCTTATGAGCATTGCATACCTACAAATAGCCTTGAACGTCTGTAGCTCGGTAATCACGACGAATTGGACATTTGATCATAGGACATTTTTTGCTTGAAATGACCTCAGAAATATGCTCCTTAAGTTTGTACATGACGTCATGAAACACCTTGTATAGGTTGTGTGCACGAAGCCTACTAGCGCCGCTAGCGGGCAATAGTGCACGATTGAACTCGTTTTTATTGTTGTCTATACCGGGAAATTTTTTAACAAACGAATACCATTTTATCAAGCTGTGTGCAAATAGTATAAATAGCATAGCATCAAACGTACGTGAAAATTATTTATTTTAAGTTTTTTTCTTCTTCAATTTTGACGTATAATAAAATATAACTGATTAATTTATATCAGACATGGAGGTGTACCTACAGTCTATGGTTTATAATTTTATATTGCCAGGCGACTGTATAACCATGGCGCCGGTAATCTTGCGGACCGGGTTTAAAAGTGTCATCTGATTTATATTAATAATTTCCAAATAAGTTAGAAGTAAAATCATCGTTTTACTATCTTGAATTCTTTAACAACAATGCTCACTGACAATTATGGAAAATTAGAGTTCCGAGTTTACAATGGAACTCACAACGAGTGCTCGGATCGATATTATTATGACTCCGCCCCCTTGCACACAGCTTATAGCTGCTGATTCAAATTTATCATCTTTCAACGGTCCTTTCTGTCAAAAAATACCGATGTTTTTAACCCTTCTGATTTAGCGTATAGATAGATAGATAGATAGATAGATATTTATTTGTTTGAGCACCACAGCTACGTGGCATAACATCGTCAAATAAAAACAAGTTTAAGACATTACATAAACGAAAAATCTTCCACTTTATAAAGACCAGCCTCAGTCAACCGTCTTCTCACAAGATTTCTGAACTGACTTAGAGGAAGGTTTTGAACAGCTGTGGGCAGTTTATTAAATAAAGTAATGGACATGCAGACAAAACTGCTGTGTGTTTTTTGTAATTTATGAGGTGGTAATCTTACATTATAAGAGTGGACGTTAGAGCTACAGCTAAAGTTCAACATATTCTGTTTGACATACAATAATGCGTGAAAAATAAACAATGATGGCAGAGTTAGTATTTTGTAATTAATAAAAATTTGTTTACAATGCTCTTTAGTTGAGACTCTAGCCATAGCCCTAACGGCTCTCTTTTGAAGTACAAAGACTCTGTTCGAATTAGTAGGATTTAATCGTCGTGTCTTTTATTCAAACGAACGAGATATTACAGCACTTCGTTAGCACCGTTTTTTTCCGATAGATTTACGTTTAAGAAAAGCTTCTCGTCTCTCTCAAGTCCATTCATTTGTACGCTTGAGCTATTAAAGTGTTGATTATAATGTTTATGATTTTACGGCTGCTTTTACTCTCAAGGAAAGAAATAAGTTGGACTCGCATCCGTTCGGCAAAAAGCAAAACACAGAATCTGTTTAAAAACATTCAACAGAAAACCAAACGAGATGCCTTGCTGCGTCTATTATTGTATAGCCAATCAATTCAAGAATTCAATTTTTTATAATTTTACTTGCATCCGGTAATACAAGTTATATAAATAATATTAGTGGTCAAAAACCAAAATCACTCATGTCAAAATTTTCATGATTTTTTCTATATCTTTACTACAAAAAAAACTTTTTAACAAAAAAAAAAACCTCCTTCAAAAAGCCACTAAAAAGAGGAAAATAATGAAATTTTCAGGTCTGCGCCATTTTAATAAAATATAAAGTCGATTAAAAAGTATAGTATAGTAATTATTATCTTCTTTTTAACCAACTTCATATTTTATTAAATTGGCGCAGACCTCAAAATTTCATTATTTTCCTCTTTTTAGTGGCTTTTTGAAGGAGATTTTTTTTTGTTAAAAAGTTTTTTATTTTTTACTTTTTAGTGTCAAAAAGTGACATTTACCTTAAAGGAATCACACGCCGTTACTCACTTTTATTAAGCCGACTTTCTTACGCTATCTGATGTGTCAAAAAGTGACATTTACCTTAAGGAATCACACGCCGTTACTAACTTTTATTAAAATCAGCCGAATTACTGAACCGATTTTGATGAAATTTCTATGGGACCAATCTGAAAGTATATCCTTTCAAATAAAAAAAAAATTTTCCAAATCGGTTTATAAATGACGGAGTTCTGAGGTAACAAACAAAAAAAAAATACAACCGAATTGAGAACCACCTCCTTTTTTTGAAGTCGGTTAAAAATTTAGTTCGCTCGTATGCCAAGATTTAGGTACAGGCATAGATTATAGACACTAGACTGCAGGCGTAGATCAACATTTTAGCATTTAATGCAAGAACAAAATTTTTACGATTGAATTAATTACATAATAATTTATAATGTATTTTAGCGTTATTCAAGTATTTAGAACGCGTATATTAGCTCCACTTGTAAGTTTGTAAGTAAAATAATCTTTCAACTCGATTTTCACTCACTTTGCAAATGCCGTATTGATTTGAAACTTTGAACTTTGCAGACGTACTTAGGAGATAAGATTATAAACATCGATAAGTTTTGACAGAAAGGACCGTTAAAAGACAAAAAATTTAAATCGGCACCTAGACAGATATACAGTCAGT
Source organism: Mongoloraphidia duomilia (assembly GCA_039654895.1). Taxonomy (NCBI): domain Eukaryota; kingdom Metazoa; phylum Arthropoda; class Insecta; order Raphidioptera; family Raphidiidae; genus Mongoloraphidia; species Mongoloraphidia duomilia. Next base: position 25,191,388 of record CM077524.1, on the reverse strand, counting down.
GAAACAGACAAAGACCAAACACAGTGCGTTAGAAAATTTAGATTTTTCAGAAATAGAGGTTCGGCGTTATGAACGTCCCCGATCGTATTTTTGAAGCTGGGAGGTTCGGGTAAACGCCAAATGGAAGACAAAAAAATCAAACTACAGATCTCTCAGGCGAATTAAAAAAAAAGTTTTACCTCCGTGTGAAAGATTTATACAATTTATTTTTTTTTAAATTGAAAGTTTTTCCAGAAAAATGTTTTTAATGTGATTCTTGAACCTTCATTTGGCGTTTAGCCGAACCCTTTAGCCTTAAAAATAGCGTCGGGAGAGCCATAACCGTTTTTAGGCGAGAGGAATGGATTTGAAATTGTGTTTTTAAAGACCGCCAACAGCTAAGGCTATTTGGGCCTAGCACCAATTCATATTTTCAATTGATTATTTTTTTTTAATAATTTAAATTGAAAATCCAATTGACACTTTTATTAGCTCTCGGGCTAGAACCCGGGAACTGGGGACTTGTAATAGAGAAACCATAGCAACGCCATGTGAACAACAGCACCGCTACACGCTCGGAATGGATTTGAGATGAAGAGTGCAGGGGTATAGTAAATTGTAGGTATCCAATGCTCATAAGTTTGATGACAAATGACAATACAATATTATGGTGTTGAACTTTGAAAATCTGCAGAACCTGACGTGGAACCCTCGAGATCAAGCCTAAACTATTAGAGATAGGAAGTTGGTGCTCAAACAAAAGTTGTTCAGGAACTTTCGATAAAAAATAATAAAATAAATATATACTTAAAAAATAAAACGTTATTGACATCTCTGGTCTATATCAATTTGTATATGACGAAAAGACACTTGCGATATTTGTTGTCGAGCATCTATATTTTATATATTATGACCTCTCCAGTCTGTGACTTGCATTAGTTATGAGAAATATATATCCATTTAAGTAATTCAAGTCTTACCTTTTCAGCTGGAAAACTGTTGAATATGCACGTTTCATTTCAGCAACAGCAAATACACTTTAGAATCTATGTACTATTTCTGATCATAAAACACAAATCATTTCAAATGTTAATTAATATGTACCTATTAAACATTTAATTAGAACACAATTGATTAAAAAAACTATCGAACACAACCAAGGTTATTGACGATCAATGAATGAAATTACATGATTACTGTTTCAAAATTCAAATCAATATTATTTTTTAAAACACTAGATAATTAAATGTTGAAGATACTTGGATCAGATTGTCGTGGGTTCTATTCTAATCCCACATTTCATAATCTTTATCTATAAAAATATTTATATTTTCATTTATAGAACTGTTATTTAGTTAATGAAGTATTTATTTTATATCATTTTTTTATTTTAACACACTAAAAATAAGTAAAGGTTTCAGATAAAATCAAAATTCTTAAAAATATAGGACTCTACGCTACATAAAGAAATTAAAATTTTCCACATAATTTTCATACAAGTTATAAATAAGGGAAAATGTTTGTCTATGTTAGGATTTGAACCTGAAACTTCTCGATACATTACCAGCACTAAAACTATAACAATAATGGTATTGTGTTTGATTTTGACGAAAATAAATTATTTAGACAAATACGGATACAATTTGATGTCACTGTCGGGAATTGAACCCGAAACTACCCGATTTATGTTAAAACGTCGCTATAAAAAAGTAGGTACCACATTCGTGAATCATGTGTTTGATTTTCAAGAAAAAACCTGTTGATTACATCATAGTATTTACAAACATTATTTTTTTACGTTTTGATTTTAATCTTCAATCATAGTTTTCTTCTCGCAGCAATGAAAAAAGACGGTACTGCCATTCACATGCATTAAGATGGACAAACATTTACAAATTACGGAACATTTATGCTCGGTTTCTGATACAATTTTCAACGCTGACGACCTCAGCTGTTGAGCGTCTATAATCTACAATCTTCTGATACAACTTTTAACACTTAAGTACCTACTTAAAGCATTACTTACCGCTGCCACCATTGTAAACTTTTTTCTTAAATCTACTTTTAAAGTCGTACCAGAAAAACTAGCAATATTTACGACGAAAATTTCACGGGCAAAATCCAATTACCAAAACACTAAAAATTAATTATCTTTAGTATAATTTTAATTGAGAATAAACATGGGAAGTATAAAAAAACTACTTGTTTTAATGATTTGATAAATAAATTTTTGATTGTCATGATTTATTTTTGAAAAAAAAAAAACAGTTTCTCGTACACACTATAAGTAATACCCGCACATTTTAGCAGCTAATCCAACCCTGTACGTTAAGAGACAATGTAAGGGTGTGGTGTGGCCCACGCAAAAATTCTATCTACATTGAGGAAAAGCGGGTCATGTAATACTAACATGCTTTTCAACGGGAATAGGGGGATTTTCCTGAATGCACGGAGTGTACCAGTAGGGGTTGTATGAAAAGATCAATGAAACTCGTATAACTGAGGGGATGAAATGCGAATGGGGCGGAACCCAGACCTTGGATGTACACTCCCAACACCTACGCATTCAGCTCGTCGTCATAGCAATCGGTACAGTCTGGGCGTTGTCCTGGGGTAACCATTTCGGGAAACCATCACAATTTCATGTTTTATTACCTATTTTTTTTATACTGGGACCAGCCTTTTGCAAAAATTTTTTTCAGAAAATTAAAAAAATTCATTTTTAGTCCTATATTTTAGTGTGTATATTTTTACTGGGGCCAATTTTTTCGTAATTTTTTTTATACAAAAATTTCCGTCACCTACCTTTTTAGTGGGACTATACTTATATTTTTATAATATTTCAAAAAAAATTCGATCACAATGCCATATTTCATTTTAGTTTACTGTGATCAATCTTTTTGTAAAAAATGTCTTTTCATAGATTTTCAATTTTTTTTTTTAAATTTAGTTAATTTTTTTTAATTAAGTATACTGGGACCTTTTCAAAAAATGTATTTAATTTTTCATTTAGCTGAATATTTAATTCAAGTAGGGTACCTATGTGAAAAATTCATTGAGGATAAAACTTCATATACAAATCTTTGTAAATATTAAAAAAGTTATCGACTAAAAAAAAGTATAAAAAAAAAATCAACTCGAAAAAATTAACACCAGTTGTGGTCAGTTATATTTGTCAAAGTCAAAAATTACAAAGTTCGCAACACAACTGGTCAACTGCCATACATTTGGACACAAATAAAACAGTAACTTTGTAATTTTTAACTAAATTTCGACCTACATTATTTTAAAAAACTACCGAACCTATATTGATCAGACTTCCAGTAAGCGACAATAGCGAAAAAATAGATACACGCGAAGGAACGCGCTTAAAAACTAGTCTACAATAAAAGATTAATCTGTTTTTTAACATGTATGTATATATTTTTATATAAAGCATTGTAATAATAATAATATGTCCTTACATTCACCGATCAAAGATAATCCTTAATTCATATACCTATTTTTATCGACTTGGTATTTACAACGTATTTTAAGTAAATTAGTGGTCACAAGACGTAGAGAACATTCCATATTTTGATTGAAATTTAATACAGTGAATTTATTTTCTTACTAAAAATACCATAATTATTATAAACACCAGTTACCCATACTTAAAAGTGGCAGCTATGTATTAAAGTGTGTATTTTAAAATTGACCATAACACCAAGCCCGTGGCCAGAAAAATATTACTCTAAGCGCGTCTCGAACCTGCAACCTTATACACGGTTGACCAATGCCTTTCTTGGCCGTTCTGTGTGAGCGCTTAACAGACTTAAAATATGCTGTGTACCTTTCATGTTTGATTTCCGTGTCATGTTTGATTTTTTGTGCCAAGTTCGATTCTATGCAAAATTCTTTGCAGTCAAAATTTCGGAGGGGGTTACAGCCTTGCTTAACATAGATACTGGCTTTCTTCTAGGGTCTACGCTATGTACTATTACAGACGATTCACACATATCTGAAAATAAAAATTCTTGACTTTTCCAAGTTTTCCAGCATCTGAAAAATACTTATTTTGATATCTTTCCCTGTTACAATCCCTTGACATTTCCATGATTTTCCTGACCTACAAAAAATTCTCTGACTTTTCCAGGTCTGTGACCACCTGTATTTAGTTAAATTTTCTTCGGCAATAAACGAAATTCGTTTTTAAATATCCAATTTATTTTTCGTATAGAACATAAATTGACCACCGATGTTCAAATTTAAAAATACATTTTAATACATTGTTGTCACTTTTAGTATACGTAAACCATGGTATTAGTATTACAATGTGGTATGTTTAGTAATCAAAAAATCACTCTATTATCACTGTCCACATTAGACCCATGACAGAAAAATCAGTCTCAAATCTCAAAAATCCTTCCAAAAATACATTCAGAATAATACAAATAATGTACGAAAAAAAAAACCGTATTTTTCCAACTTATTCAATTCAAATATTCATATTGTATTTAATCGTTTGTTTCGAATTTTAACCAAAATTTTCAAACAGCAATACATATTTTAAGTCTAATGTAACAGCAAAATTGGCATCATTAATTATTGACGCTAATGATCTGAGCTGTCTAGCGTCTATAATTTACAAATATTCTTAATTAATTTATTGTTTACACAAATTCGATATTATTGAAGAAAAACTATACTCAAATAATTAGATCTCAAGAAAATCTAAATGTACAATTAGGTTCATTTAAGGTTAAGACACCGGTTTTCGACTACTCACTTGTGGTCGACCATTTCTATAATTTTGTAGTTGACAACAGATTATTATGTACATAACATATATTATGCATTTTTACCTCCAATTAGAATTGTCACCATATTCCTCATGGGGGATTAGCTGCAGTGAGCGAAAATAGTGAATTGGGTGGTACTAGCGACATCAGACGGGATTTGATATTATTCATTGGAAGTTAGTTTGGTAACATTGTTTTTTTAAGAAAACAAGTGATCCATATACATATTACCCTATACTGCTGATAGATCAAAAATCGTGAAGCCAACATACGTGCGGGTATATATTTCTGTCTTTTTTTATGGGGGCTCAGCTGGCGGGTTCCTGATTGGCTACTTCCATAGACAAAAACAGAATTTTTAAAAGAGAGCAGGTATACTATTGACCACTGGGGCACTGAGGTTTTACGTCAATGGCATCCATATATTACGTTTCACGTGTTGTTTATACTTCAGTTCATGGAATACTTCAGTTGATAGTGATATTATTATGTCCAAAAAGATCCGAAACCTGTGTTTACTTCTTATATCACTATGAATTTCAAGGAATATGAATAAAAAAACTGTTTTTAACAAAATTAAACTAGGTTACGTTACAATGACAACAGCTGTCAAGCGTTTTGTTTACATTTTGTTCGAAATGAAAGTTTCAACATTTTGTTCAGATGGAACGTCCGTACATCGACCAATGACATCATCGGAATAAATGCGGAATAACTTCGTCAAAAGAGACACAGATATATTTTTGCTCTCTTTGTGGACTTCACTCACCGCACATTAAGTAAATGGACAATGCGTGGTATATAATTTAAAGTATATGAAATGACCTTATGCGAACTGACAAAATTCTTGTACATAATTATTTTACTAATAAGCAGCGGGTACAGCTAGTTAGGTATAAAATTTCTAAAATCGTATTTTACTAATAATATCTATCGGTGCGAAGAGACATTAGAAAATATTAATTTGCAAGTGAGTTACACATCTGTTGCTTAATGTGTAAGTCACCTGTAAATTAATATTTTTTAATTTCTCTTCACACCGATAGAGTATATTCGGTAAAACACGAAATGAGAAATTTAAAATAATGTACTTATGTAAATCTATATTCTGCCAATTTTAAATATAAAAAATACTCTAAAAAAAGAAACTACTGAACCGATTTCAAATTCAAATCGGTTAACTTCTCGAGACGTTATGGTTGGACAAAACAAAAAAATATAAATATACATGTCGAATTGATAACCTCTCAGGGTCGAAAATCGGTGTCTTTACCCACTTTCAAAATTTGGAATATTTATGGAACAGAAAAAATAAAAAATCCGCTAATTTTTCATTCAAACGGCAGGGGTTAAAAGACACATGAAAAATTGGTGTTATTGTTGGTCACTGTTAAATATCACAAAAAAGCACTGAATTTTATTTTTAATAAAATATCTAAATTTTCTAAACTTTTTAAAATTTACAGAAGCGCCGTCGTCTTCGAAACTAATACTAATCTCGCGAGAGAAAGGGCATTAAACGAATTTTCAATTTAATCTTAAAATGCTTAATAGTTTTTTAACAAAATATAATTATTGTAGTTTATTTTTAAAATTCCATGGTGACTTATTCACATAAAGGCTTGTCCACCTTAACAAATCTTTGTGTCGTGTCTTTAATTTTAAAAACTCAACGCACACATTTTCGCAGCAATCTAACTTAAAACTGACAACGAATGGATCGTGTCCGTTGAACGCCGGCCACGCATTTTTTTGTGTACGCTCATATGCGGCATACACGTCCACATTCAGATACATACCTACAACGCACAACATAAATACAGAGTGTCCCAGGATAGATGTAACAAGAGGTGTAATGAATAAAAAAATTTCGATTTTCGGAATGACACTTGGGGATCGAATCCTGCTTGATGTAAAACTAAGCAAAAATGAATTGATTCGGTCTTTTACGGGGTGTTTTATAAGCAAAGTTATAAAAATGACCAAGAAAAAGTACCTTTATTTTTCAAAATTCTACTAAGAAAAACTGTTTAGAATGCAATTTTATAATCCCATACCAACTTTCAGATAGGTATATAAAAAAAAATCGTTAATTTTGTGTTACGGTGTATTGAACACAAAATAACGATTTTTTTATATTTCTAAAATTTGGTATGGGGTTATAAAATTTCATGCTAAACAACTTTTCTTAGTGGATTTTTTCATATTTTGAAAAATAAAGGTACCTAGGTACTTTTCTTGATCGTTTTTACAACTTTACAAAATACGATTTTTTTTATATTTCTGAAATTTGGAAGGTATAGGGTTATAAAATTGCATTCTAAACAACTTTTCTTAGTGGAATTTTTTCATATTTTGAATAATAAAGGCACCTACTTTTTGTTGGTCATTTTATAACTTTGCTAATAAAACACCCTGTAGAAGACTAAATCCACTCATTTTTTGGTATACCTTAGATATATATCAAGCAGGCCTCGATCCTCAAATGCCATTCCGAAATTTTAAAATTTTTTTGTTCATTACACCTCTTGTTACATCTATCCTGGGACACACTGTAGGTACCTATATATTTAATGTGAACAAGGGGCTTTATTATAAATTTTATATTATACGTTTTAAAAATAAACGAAAGTAGGTACTGACAAATTTCTAAAATCTATTTTGAAAAGTCGGAACATAAAAGACGAATTTTTTTCGCTTATAGTAAGAAAAGTTAAAATTAAAACTGATTGTGTAATATCGAAAATATGTAAATGAAAATTGAGAATTATACTTAAAAGGTATTTACGTGTGAATATTAACGAGTTAAAAAACTGCACGACTACAAAATTTGAAACATTTTCTTCAGTTCGACCATAAGTTGCCAATCGGTTTTGATGAGATCGTCTCTGAAATAGTCTTTGCAGGCGTCGATGCTCTGGCGTGATATCTGAAACAAAAGAAAATAAAAACATTAGTTGACATATCCTAGATGAGTAGGTGGAGATATTTCTGTATTTCCTAGAAGATATTTACAGGAAGATTGATACAAGATGTATAATGTATATCCCTACTAATACAACAAATTAAAAAAAACAAAACAAACAAAACTAGTGAACCGATTTAAACATTGGCATATTTTATACGTAAGAACATTTCTTTGGAATAGCTTATTCGATTTGTGAAAACCGCATCGAAAAAGGATCAACGGTTCTCGATATAATCGTGAACATAGTTACATACATACATACGCATCAAATTGATAACCTCTTTTTTTGAAGTCGGTTAAAAAAAAGTAAGAACTGAATCCCGACTACGAAAAAATAGAAAACAAGCTTCCAATCTGAAAAGTAGTCAAGTAAAAAGATGTTAAGTTTTAGTTACCAGATACGTTACATAAAATTCCAAAAAAAAATTTAGTTTTGAGATCCTTAAGAAAAGTCCTTATGGGAAGATATTTTTTAGGTTCTGACTATTGGAATATATGCTGGTTAGCAAGCTTTATTATTATGCCAAATTTCAGCTTGATACCTTTATTTAATTCAGAGATATTCGACTGTGACAGACATACGGACGGACGTACACATAAATTCCGTTTTTAAGTGAAACTTTATCCTCGTTTTTTTCCCCGTTTGGTTACGCAAGTCGAGGTCACGTTACGTTCTATCGAAGCGATCGAACAGACCAGCACTCATAGAAAAGCAGCGACGTTTATTTTCATTTTACGACAAGTGTGATGGTAGTCGAACAGACCAGTACTCATCGAAAAGCAGCGACGTTTATGTTCATAACTATATATATTGTACGTCTACTAGAACTACAATATCGTACGAATATTCAGTCGAACGATAGAATCTGAATTCTTACGTTCGTCTCCACACTGATCAGGGTTCAAATAATTACATTACCAAAACCACGTAAACAAAATTATAATATAATAATAATAATAATAATGATTTTATTTGTTTTGCCATAGATATGGATACAAATCGTCCTTAATTATTGGACGAGCTCATTAAAAACTCAGACAGTCATGTTAAGAAAATCATCTATTTTATAGAAAGTATGTTCAATTAAAAATATTTTTAAATGTTTTTTGAAATTGTGTAATTTTTTATGTGCTGTAATAGATTGGGGTAATTTATTAAATATTTTTATTCCCAGAGTGTTGGGTGATTTTTGTGCAATTTTTAACCGTGTGTAAGGAATTCTAAGTGCATGTTTTGCTCGCGTGTTTATGTCATGAATGTCTGAGTTCCTAACGAGCTCATTACAATTCTTAAAAATATGGATTGACAATTCATATATACTTTCGGCGATTTCGGGTTAGGCAAATCAAGTTTCACTTGCATTGTGGTTTCACAAAACCGCAACTCTAGTTTTCCTTTTGAAATACGGAGCCCTAAAAATCCCGAAAGTTTTTATTCGTTTCCATTTCTAGACAAAACAACATCAGAAAGATCTGCGCAACCAGGTGACGTCTATCTATTAACTGTTTTTTTTTTATTCATCCCATTTATAAAAATTAAAATTCTCAAAGATGACTGTGCTTTTACAAATATAAACTAATGAAGTCACTTTAATCGGCGCGCATATTTTTAAATATGAATTCCAGATGATACACATAATTTGCTGAATCATTCAACCAAAAGATCCGAACGGATGTCCACTGCGATGAATACGCAGGCTGCAGCTGCTGGGGCTACCGATATACAAAGCAAGTACGTAAATCTGTGATCAAAAGACAAAATCGCCCATGTCTGATTCTTTTAACTTCTCTTCGTTTAACGGTGTAACCATGGCAACGAAAAACAAATCAATTGCTTGGGTTGCAAAACGCACTGTCAGAAAATCTGATCTGACAATGACCTTACAGATTTTGATTAGATTTTACATGGGGCGATGGCCAAAATTTTTACTTCACAATCACTGCGATCTAAAAGATCCTCTGTGAATCCTCTACTCTCTAGTATTTATTCCCAGTCGGGTAGGAGAAGGCTTTTGAAAAACCTTACTGCTTTGCTGAGGGCTGCCTTCCACGCTTCATCAGGTTCTAGAAAATGTGTGTTGGAGAAAACTGCTTCACATGCACAGAGGATGTGATCAGTAGTTTCTTTTGGTTCTTTGCAGAAGCGACATTTATCATACTGAGTCTTACCTATCTTTGAGAGGTGGTACCTCTGCAGAGGGCAGTGTGACAATGATCTTAAATTGCGATCATGTTAACTTCAGTTTTTATATATACCAGAACAGTCTAATGTCGTTGTCAGACTCTTAGTTCTGTAGAAAAACAAATGACTCTATATAGAGAGATCGCTCTTCAAGCTAAATTTTGATCAAAATGCGTAGAAAAATGTTGTTTAGAAGTGAAAATTGTACAAAACACACAGTAGATATACAGTTTCAAAACAATTTGCAATCGATTTAAAATTCTACAACGCTTTTCTTATGGAAAATTAATGTGTGTGATCACTGTCAATGTCAAACTGCATTACACAATACTTATGTAGATTTTGCCCACTTGAAAACTTGCGTTCCAGATCGCTGACTATAGAATCACTGTTTGCCGGACGACGCGGGTTCATAGAGTTCGGTTGTCGAGGTAAAAATACCCAAATCACAACAAATTTTACATATTAGTAGTGAAAATACATACGTCGTTTTGATTTTTGACCACAGATACATAATCTAATAAATTATTCACGAAATCCTCTTTTCATTCAGTTTGGTACATACAAAATATATTATTATTGTGTATGTATACCAAGATAACACAGCATAAACAAAAAATAATACACCTTTATAAAAAAAAATAAAAAAGTGTAGAGACGCATAAAGGTGCATACGGGTGAAGTGTTCAATGCTTTAGGGCAATGACCAGTGGTCCCAAAAAACTGGCGACCGTAGTTGTGTCAGATTACATAGGTACAATAATTCGGCTCTGATTTTAGCACCTTGGGATTTTCTGAAGAGTACTACGGTTGGTGAGACTGACACGACCGCCATTTTGAATTCATAAAAATAGCTTATAGTCTAGAACACTCGCGTGATAAAGACAAATCGATTATGAAAATCGGCCCAGTTGATTTGGCCCTGCGTGGTAAGGAACTTAAATACACATTATGCTCGTTTGCAGAAAGCATTGACAGAAAATCTGATTTGACAATGACCTTAGATTGTGACCACACATATTTTTCCATAAGAAATGCGTTGCAGAATTTTAAAACGATCTTGCTCGAAAAATAACTGATCGATTGAGACGATATCATTTTAAACTGTGCATACATGTGTTTAACATAGTTTTTTGTACAATTTCCACTTCGAAACAACATTTTTCTACGCATTTTGATCAAACTTAAGCTTGAAAAGCGATTTTTAACATTGGAAATGTTTATGTTCGTATATGGGGGCAGAGTTACGAGTTTTCGTTCAAGGCCAAAAGACAACGATGTCGCGATCAAGTGAGGAGCAATCATGCAAAATTGAACAAGTGCAATTTTTTCGAAATGTGTTTTATATCATGTCTAGTTAATTGAGAGGTATTTGCGACGATCTGCGGTGTTATTTTTGAGCAAATGTTAATAAATACTGTAGAAAAATCCATTTAAAAGTTAAGTAATCAAGCAAAAGTGAACGCGTATATAACAGAAGAATAATAGGGTTATTCCTGACAAAACTAAACAGTGCATTGATAAATATTGTGTGTATAATAAACAGTTAATTATGTTTCATATATGCTGTTATCATTTCCAATGTCGTCGATGGTTGCAAGGATTGCGAAATCTGTGATTTTTTTTTTATTTAAATCAATAATTTGTTTTTGTGTGAGTACAATCTAATGTTCTATATGACAGGGAGTTTCACAACGATATTAGACTGCTCCTGCGTACATAAAAACTGTAATTATATCATCATAATAAGGTCACTGTCAAATCACATTTTTTGACAATGATTTCTGCAAGCCAGCATAAGATTGTTAAAATTATAACCCTTCAATTTTTCGTAATCGGGTAAAAATTCGGAACCGCAATTGTTCTCAAAGATATACCTTCGCTATAAACTCAAATAGGTACATTAGGAGCCGCTGGTATGCACAAAGAGATTTGCAAATGAGAACTCATGAAAGAAGGGGACACGTACACCCGGTATATCTGTGTGAGTATTTGAATGACTCACGACGGGTTTACGCACACTGAAATTGTTCTCATTCATACTTTTTAAAACTACTCGTGTTCTGCGCAAGAACGATTTTGATCACACCTGAAAATATGAATTTAGACATTGAATATTTCAGACGAAAAATGAAAAAATGAGTTACGGCATTAATTCTCCTGAAATGGGAAAACAAAATATCGCAAATTTAATACTTAAAAAATTACACCAGAAAATACAATTTCAAGTGTTGCCTCTGAGACGAGATTTACCTCGTCTGACTAAAATTTGAGTCAAGACTGGTTTTGAGAAAGCCTGGATACCGTTGATAAAATGGGTGTATATATATAACAGAGCTACCTTAATGTAGGTCCCAGGGCATCGAAGGCAACGAAATCGCAGACTCCCTCGCAAAAGAAGGAGGAACTGAAATCTTCGTGGGCCCAGAACCTTTCTGTGGTTACTCTAAAAGCCATGTTAAAATTGAGGTTCGAAAATGGGAGGATGAAAATAAAGACTCTCATTTATCTCGTATTCAACGAAAAGGACTAAAGAACTCCTTATTCTCAGCAAAGTAGAGCAAGAATACTGACATGACTCTTCACTGATCATTGCGCTATGAGGCCTCATCTCTCAAAGATGAAAAAGGCTCAGGATGATAAATGTTGCTTCTGCAAGGAAGCAAAAGAAACTGCTGAACATATCCTTGGTGCACGTGAAGCAGTTTTCTCCAAAAAGTTGCAATACTTGAACAGACCTTTTCTAAAAGTATAGAGGGCAGCCCCCAGCAAAATAGTAAGGTTTATCAAAAACCTCCTATTCGATTGGGAATAAATATTAGAGGATTCACAAAAGATCTTTTAGAACGCAGTGATTGTGAGGCAAGTTGCCTTATCGCCCCACGTTAAATCTAATGTAATCTATCTCGTCTTACACGAGATTACCAATTTTTCTCGTTTTGTATTTCGAGACGAGATCGAGATTAAGTTGTCGAGATTTCATTGCTAACGAGACGAGAAAGACACACTCGAGAAAGTACCGAGATAAAATGACATCCACAAGTTTAGCAAACACTGAATTCATCAGACCAATAATATCAAAAAAAGGAGTTACCAGAAGAAAATGTTTTTACAAAAGCTTTGAAGACAAAACTTCAAAAAGTAATGACAGCCAGTTAAAATATAATATTAAACTCATTAATTATTTTGCTCATTACGCTAATTCCACGTCATATCCAATAGAAAACGTCTCTATTGAAATTTGAGCAAAATAAAACGCTCTCATTCAACACAAACTGTCAATTCTAGACACATAAAAAAACTAAACATAGAACGTTAAAAGGTAAATATTCCTATATACCGTATACGCGTTTGAGTGTATATAAACAGAACAAAAGAGTTCGTAACTGTACTTCCCCTCCCTCAACCGTGTACATATACATCTGATATTATTACATTCATGTGCACCCCACGGCATCGACCAATCAGCGTACAGTTACACATGTGAATGTAAAGTGTTTTATCAATGCTCCAAATTGGGGATGGGTTTCAATCGCGTTTCTAAACTTTCGACTGATATGTACAGAGTCCGGCCGAAGGCCAGTTTTTTTTGCCCGAAGTTGAACTTCGGTTTACTCACGAGCGAAAATACTTTTATTATTTGAAGGGTAAAATGTTAGCTCGATGAAACAAAGAATGCATCACGGGAAAGAATGTTTGGAATGCATCTCCTCTTCTCCATGGGGTCTGCGAGACTGTTATAATATACCTAATACCTATGGTTATAGGTATAGTCTGTAGATACATTCGAAAGGCATTATTGTGACGACTGTGATTTGTCGATCCATTTATCGATACAAATCAACTCTGAAACAGCCAGTGGTAACTGGCAAGTCAGTCAAATTTACTGACTTGCCAGAAGTCGATTGACTGAGTCAATCGACTTCGGGACTTCGACGCACAGTGTACAAGTGTTCTCCTAACCCTAATTGATTTTTTCTTCCCTCTTCTGGTAATAATTCTTTCAGGTCATTTGCGTTTAGGCATCGTCTGCACACAGCCTAACTGGACCATACGCTGACGCTTCCTTTCATTTCTTCTGGATATTCTCATGACACCTCTCTAAGAATCCACATAATTCCTTATTTTATAAGAGCTGACGTTCGACTTCTATTTGCAAATTATAATTAAATATACTCAACTGACGTTGACGCGAGTGCTTATAACAGACCTACTTTGTCGAAAACCTCCTAGACTACAACGCGTCCGTCCATCCTTGAGTAGCGTCGCGGTGCTAGGAAAGTAGGTCATTCGCCGTCGCCGTCACATCAGCTCCCTCTTCTCTCTCTCACTCCCGGCTCCCTATGTTTAGCTAGAGTGTAGGTACATAACATACAGCTCTCCTTTCCTGAATGACGTCATTCATGGCAAACTGTGATCCATTAACAAAACATAAAACGATGTCCAGCGGGGCGTATTATATCATCTCAACATATTACATTTACCCTCTCGCTCTTTCTCTCTCGCGTAGCCCGACGCTCCTTTGTTCTTCGGTGAACTCAAGGCTTTGCGTTATGCACGCAAGTTTTGCGAAAATGTTCACCGTTTATCATTCGAATTTGGGAAAAAAAGTTTGTGGCAAATAAAATTTCTAAGGTCGAAGTTTGTGTATTTGACACAGCGTTTCCAAATTCCACGCGGGAAAGTAAAAACCAAGTACAGCTTCCAAATTTATTTAAAGTCGTCAAATTATAGCCTTACCAGTTCGAGTTAAAAGGAAGACTTGCAACCTAAAGCATCTATTTTATTCCAACAGTTTTTGAGGATCACCAGATAATGTACAAAATCCAGTATCCTGTTTAACTGATGTCTTTGAAGACTTTTGATAGCAACAAGGATCCGAAGTTTTATTATTGAGCAACTTTTATACCTATAACTATAACGACTATAAACGACTGTAGTCGGTGAGGCAGAGTTTTATTTTCGTTGTATGAACTGATCTTACTATATTATAAGTATGTCATTTCTATGCGAAAATCAGCTTCCATCAAAAGGTTCAGCAGTTCTTGGACTATAAGGACTTTCTGACAATTTCCACTGAAATTAATCGTTCTCAAAATATTTTCATTTATGATTCTCCGTACCGATTTTTTCTATTTTAACTTTAATAAGGGACAAAGGTTACAGTCCTTTAGAAGGACACTAACCAAAAAGTGAAAACTAAGTAGTTTTAATATTATGCGATAATAAATGTGAATAGGTATCGCTTGAAATTCATCAACACTGGGTTTATTGAGCGGGTTTCTAAACAGTCAGATTTTTGTGCAATATTATATCAGTCTACTTAGCGGCCTGGTCCGGCTACGCCTTCGCCCGCGTGCTATGATTTAATGATTTAATAAAACATTACTCACTCGCGTCGCTCGTTCGCTTCAGTTATTATAGTCTGTCTTAAAGCAAAGTATCACCTATTGAACAGTGAAAAAAAAAATTGAAATTGATCCAGTAATTTCTGAGATTACCCCCGATTTTTACCCGGGTGAAGCCGGGCCGGCCAGTTTCAATTATACATCTAAACCTCCCTCGTGAATCAATCTATCTAATCGTGAAAACCGGAAAAAAATCCGTTCAGACGGAGAAATCGGCCTTTTCAACCTGGCGAAGCCGGGCCGGCTATAGTTATTAACTTATTATAGCCTGTGTTCATCTTCATTGGCGAAACTACCCGTGTGCAAAATTTCACAGAGCTTGGCGTTAAAGCGGAACAAGCCAACAAACACAGTTTCGCATTTCTGATATAGGTTAATACAAAGTTTTCTTCTAGAATCAAGATGGAACTAGAGCTGTACCATATAGCTCCGTGATACGGGGTAATATAAGACGCTGGTGAATGACTCGGTCCATTCAAACTAAAACAACACGAACTGCGCGACGACGTCCTGCGGGGAGAATTACTTTGACAGGGGAACTTGCTTTCTCAGCAGGAGAAAAGACTTTGCGGTTACTTCGTACAGTCGGAGGGTTGATGAATAACGACTGGACTGCGGAATTTCGGTTAGAAAAATGTACATATAAACACAAATTAATATTTTTCAAAATACAACCATATATCTACAGTTTTTCTGTCTTACCTCCTATGAAATGGCTGCTTTACGTGCATGTAATTATGAATGTAAAGTGACTTTTTACAGGCAGGTGTGCGGAAAAGTAAAATTCAATAGTAATTTAATGTTTTGCAATTTATTATTTTTAATAATAACGAAAAAATCAAAAATCAATAAATTTAATATTTCATATTACTCCAAAGGAGACGCGAACCTGGTACCTTGTACAATGTACACGGTTGATCATTGTATTTGTCCACACGGCCACGTCGTATTGTGTCACTGTGTGTGAGCGCTTAGCATACTTATTTTTAATCACGCTGTTAAATGACGGTTGCTATGTTAACGATCAACAATTTGCCAAAATGAAAACGCAGCAACCAATGAACACGTATAGCAATCAAAATTTAACAGCGTGATTAAAAAAACAGCCTGTTAAAATTGTACGATAAACCTATTACCCAGCATTAAGTTATACATGCTATGTACAAGACCTATCCATTATCCAATGCCCTACTAGCTTTAGATTACCTAGCCTACTATTAGAGGTTACGTTTGCCACACAAATGAACTGTCAAATTTTTTGAAAATAAAGTCAAAATCAGTTGTTTTATAGGAGGTAGGACAAAAAATACCATATATATCTCGTGTACAATGATATTATGACTCTTGTGACTGTTAAAACTTGCTATCGCTCGTTTCAACATACTATCAATTACCCGTCAGGAATTTATACCTCATTACGCCACTAGATAAACAATCTATACTATATTCCCGAACAGTGTAAAAAAGTTTTTGGCTACGGAAAAAAGAACGGGATATCTAAATTTCATAAATAAAATCGCTTCACGATATTTTTGTATGCATTTTTTTCAAAAAAACACTACAAAATAAGTTAAATGGCCAACCAAATTTGGATACTTGAATGAACGAGAATTAATATTTTTGAATGAACTCATCAAAATAGCATCAAAAATATCCTGGCAAAGAATTTAAAGTCCGATGCTAGATAACAGTTGTTTGTTGTTATTGCCAGTTTTCCGCGATTAAAAACACTAAACTGTGAAACACAACGGGGCTTTTTTTAAAAATAAATCCAAGCAAAACAATAGAAGCTCTTAAGAATCAACAATTAGAGATATTGCACCATAGGCAGATAAGAATTCTTATAAAAATAACTCAACATTAAAACAGCAACAGCGTGCAAGTTTCTATATCCTCCAGTTCAAGGAGTATAATCGTCAGGGGTGTGGGAGTGACAGACAGAAAAAGTAGCGCACCAGGATTTTATCTAAGTTATTCGATAACTTTTGAACGGATAAACCGATTTTGACGATTGTTTTTGAACTGTATAACTTCTTATGCTAGTTCGAGCCGTTTAGCGTTTGCGTTAAATATTTAACGTTAACGGTGTAATCATATGGCAACGAAACACAAATAATACCTATAAGTATAATATCATATAATAGATATTAAATTTTGCGTAAGTTTCACTTCTGTAGTGTGTAGTGTAAACAACAGATCACTGTTGGCCGACCGAACTGTATATAGCTTTGCTGACTACAATCACTGTTTGTCGGACAATGGTCAATTTTAATATGTATTTTTTTTATTACACACGCGGGATTAGTAACAAATCGATGCTAGAGCCATCTCTTGATTATTTATTTAATTAATATTAAAAAACACATTAAAAAAGTGACATTCAAGTGACAGATAATAAATATTTCTTGCAATTTAAAAACTAAATTTAAAAAACTCGGGTCGCAGTGCCAAACCCTGCCGACAATATAGTGTATTTGCTAATACAGGCATTGTGGCATTATTATGTAAACTTAAGTTTGTTTTTTGACAAAATAAAAAATTTAACCCCTTAATACATCCCTTAAAATAATTAAATTTTTCTAAATTTCAGTATTAGACATGGATTTTATCAGTACACCCAATTAAATACACCCTTCCATAAGTAAATCCGTATCAACAAACTAGTGTTTTCATAAAATTTGAAAGTCCGGTCCTGTCGGGCCGATTTTATTAAAATTTTAGCAGCACATTTTAATCTTTACTAAAGAGTTAAATTTCAATTTTGAAATGATTCTGACAAATTTTTCGGTATTTTTGGGCCCAAAAACTTTTTGGAACCCCTAAATACAACCCTGAAAATGGTCCGATCGGGCCCATTTTAAATAGGCTTCTTGCGGTGATGGGTTCCAATATGTGTACCAAATTTCGTTTCAATCGATTAAGTCTGTCGAGAGTTATCGTGTACACACATATATATATATATATATATATAATATATATATATATATATAAATATATATATAAATATATACATACATATATATATAAACATTTTTAAAAATGGTGCCAAAGTGTTCAGGAGGCTATGAAACGTCGAGAAATTTTGGTCCGACCCCTAGGTCCCGCCATCCGACCGACGCCAATAGTGTATGTGCCATATTATGGCAAATACACTAATAACGAGCGCCAACTCAAAAACTAGTCAACCGATTGTGATCGGACTTTCACTAGGTTTGCGGAAATAGGATGGGCTAAATAATAAATATTATCGCGCTTCTACTAAAGGGGGTTGAGAGGTTGTCAAAAAACCGACGTTTACGCTAGCGAAGCCGCAGGAAAAGACTATAGATCTGTTTTAAAACAAAAAAAAAATACACTACAGGCCTGGAGAAAAGCCTCATCAGGACATTAATTTCATTCTTAATGAGCCGCCAACTCATTCGCGAAAGAAAAATACATTTTTTATAGTTTCTATATATTATAAGGAAAGCCAACATCGTTAGATTGTAACAAAAAACGACCAGTTTATGTGAGGAGCTCCATTTCAGAAATAGTTATGTTCATGTCAATTAAAATTGCATTCCAAATTCAATTTGCGTTTTTTTTTAATAACTCACAGGAAAAATTGTTTTTGAAAATTAAAAATTCGCACTACAGGCGCCAGGTGGTTGGACGTTTGAATTCGGAATTGTTTAGGGGAAAGCTGGAAATGGTTTGGGTCTGGAATGAACATATACTAAGTTTATCCCTCCTGCTAGGTGAGCTTTAGGCGGTGCGTGCAGACTTGTCGTAAGAAACATTATACAATTAAAACATATTTCAAACATTTGCCGTAAAATTATCCACATTTTTTTGTCCCAAATATTTTTTGATAAAACTTGTCGTTAAGCCATAAATTAAATGTCTTATTGTTGAAAATATCCACTGTTGAAATTATGTAACACTTTTGAAATGTTGTATATGAACGCGAAATACTCTAGTAAGAAGAGTGTTTAAGAAATATTATTTATTATTTATTTATTATTGTTTATTATTTATTATTGTTTATTTATTTATTTATTTACAAAGATTGTAGACCAGTTCATGGGCTATCGAACAGCATTGAAAAATTTGGTTGCGGCCACCCTACAGACACAATTTTTCCAAGGTAGTGTTTTTTAAAGTGGAATTGAAACACTTCACGCGACGTGCTCTAGTTAAAAAGTGTGTTCAGGTTATAGACCCTATCCATGGGCTATCTAACTGTGTCGAAAAAATTTAAAAACAGCCACTCTACAGAAGCATTTTTTTAGATAGAATTTTTGAAGTAAAAAAGTAAGATATTGGAAAAATGGCATGCATGTTCGAAAAGTAAACTTGCCCTACCAAAAAAGAAATGTTCCGTCGAAGCAAATGTAGTTTTTTTTTTTAAATACTCGCAGAGTAAAACACAAATTTTCCATGCCTGACAACGGCGCTACTTTCAAAACTCTTTCTTCAACTGAACCAAAATTTTAATCGCTACAAAAACGACGAATAAAATTGAAAAGAAAAGCAAAAAAACGAAACAAACAAAACAATCCTGCATTGCGTGAATTTTCGTAGCATTATAGGGCGCGGTACAGAAGGTAAATGGGACACTCACGTTCTATTTTTAGACTAAAATCTCAATACATACATATTTATGTACAGAACGGAACTAGGTCACAGGATATTATATAAGAGGGAAACAGGAACACATAAGTAAATACATAGTATGTATAGGGATACGGATATCTTAAAAAGTATCTAGATGCATGACATTCCTTTTTGTACCTAAGACGAAAGTGCATCAATAAATACTTGTTTTCGGGAAGGGAAGTTGACTTTTTCATGCCAACGACGTAAAATAAAAGTCGCGCATGCGCAGATGAAAAATGAAAAGTGTTTTCGTCCCTCGGGAAATTCTTTTCGAGTCGAAAGTAAGCGAGTGGCGCCATCCTACTCGATGATTGTAAACTATATCTGACATCGCCTAGCCTACAATATTTATTTATGATGTTTTTTAAGTATTCGCTAGTAAATTCAAAGTGGCTGACCTCTATAGTCGGTAACTGAAATTAATCCTAAGCGGGATGAACTCGAAACAAATATGGTCGCTGCTGAATGTCAGAGCCTTAGACCATAGATATAGAAATGGACAACTAGATTCAAGTACTGTAGCACCTTCTTCAATACACCTCACTCAGTGTTTTTCATGCGTGTCACTTTCACTTAGTCCAATGTATTTCCATATCGTCGGTTAAGAAGTGACACCTCATTATAACGTAAAGTCGCATTTAGGTAAATGCGACTTACCTAAATGCCATTTAGGAGGTGTCACTTCTTAACCGACGATATATACTTTGTTATGTTTTGTTGATTCTGCCAAAGCACGGATCCATAGTGCAGCTAACGTTGCTAGTCCATACTTGTTTCGTCAAACGTCATAGAAGTATGGAGACTCCATTGAATTGTTAAAATTACAAGTTCATCCCGCTCAAAACATTGCCCATGCTATTGGGATCCGTCAGATAGGTGGAGCTTAAAAAACATGGCGCAGAGGGGGGGAAATTTCATATACGGGGTATACTTTTGCGTGTAATTTTATGATTTTCAAAGTGATCAGAAATGATAAACATAAGTGCAATTTGTGATTGGGGCGGTACGAATCCTAAACAAAGGAATTTCGTTGAAGGAGAACGGATTCTCAAAGCCGGGCATATTATATCAAATGTCGGAAATATAACGAGAAAAATGCATGCAAAATGAACTGTCAAAAGTAGTAATCTTTACGACATATTGCTTAAAAACATCGAAATTAAAAGAAAATCTCCACGAAATTAATCATCCGCGTTCAATGCGCCTTTAAGGCTGGGTTAGGTGAATAATGTAAATACATAACTGCAACATAATAAGTTATATTGTAATAAGTAGGTAAGTTACTAACCTCAAAATATTTGTATATAAAGTTAATCCTATAAATTTGTCAATCATTCAACTATTGTAGTGCAGTATGATAATAAGTACCTACATCTTATTATTAATAATTAATTCATAAATACAGTTTTTCCACATTTCATTAGAAAATAATTCTCTGTAAAGTAAGTTTTACAAGGCAATAACTGACAGTGTTTATTGCCATGATATTAGAAAACGTCGCGAATTCCATTTTCGATAAACTTTTTGTTTATTTTACTTGTTTTATTTTTGTAATAAACAATTTCATGATTAATTTGCACTGTTAGCATGTAAAATTTTCCCTCGTTTTGATTAAAATTTTCTGCCACCAGATGTCATATGCTCATTTGACGGATCCCAATACCACCTATAGTTCGATTTAATTGTCAATTTGTTCTTTCATTGCACTTATCACAAAAAGTACTGTGTGTACTCGCGGGTAGAAAGCTGGCGATCGATTGATACGGACTTTTAGATCCTTTACATGAATTAAATAACCAGGAAAATCAATGTTGGCGTCTAACCAAGATTATGTTCCGTCTATATTTAGTTGTTCTAAGGTAAATATACATAGCATAGAAGGGAAGAGTGAGTACGAGTGAGATAACTGACAAGGACGACCTGAATGAATTGATAAACCGTGATGTTTAATGGATTGAATAAAGAAAGGAGATGGATTGTTGTTGCGGAATATTTGACATCTCCTATATATAGGCTATATAATGCGATGTCTATAGAAACGATTTAACAGAGATTATCAGTGTTCAAACAATGAAATTATCACTTTTTCAGTAGATAATTATCTTTTTCTCCCCGATTTAAACACTCACTTTCAAACGAAAAAAATCTAAACTAATGAGAATAATAAAAAAAAATTAAGAAAGATGGTTTTGCTAATTTCTAATTTTAAAATGCCTCCTTTGCACTTGAAAGTTTTTCTAAAGGCAAATGAATGAGTATATCCTCAAAACATCCTGTGTTCGTGTTCAAATAAGTATACTTATTTATAAAAAAGGTCTTTGCACGCTTTTTTACTTCCCACCTCTACTATGGTAGGGAAGTAATGGATTTAGTCCGAAAAAAATATTTCGAGATTTTAACAGATCTTCACGTTTTGAGACCCTATCAATTGTTTAAGATCATTTTCTGACTGATGTCTGTATGTATGTGTGTGTGTGTGTATGTGGTCAATTTTTCGCCTTCGATATCGTAAAAACGGAACAATAGACGGTAATGCCGATTGTTCTACTGTGTTTATCAGCCTTTAACTTAGATCTGATTAGATTTTGAGTCAAATCGGTTCAGTGGATCCTGAGATATTAAAAAAAACGTTCTTAATGTCACGTATTAACATAGGTAAAAAAAATTCGACTGATGACCAGTCCTATACTTCCCACCTAGTAAATATTTGCAAAAAATAAACACTCTTTTTTTTTTTTATTCTTTGACTAGGCCCAAATAACCTTAGCTGTTGGTGGTCTTTAAAACACAATTTAATTTTTATTCTTTGAAAAAAGCATGGCCCTCTTTTTTGTTTGGTGATCTACTGATGGCTAGCTTAATATAGTAAAAATTCGACTGATGACCAGTCCTATACTTCCCACCTAGTAAATATTTGCAAAAAATAAACACTCTTTTTTTTATTCTTTGACTAGGCCCAAATAACCTTAGCTGTTGGTGGTCTTTAAAACACAATTTAATTTTTATTCTTTGAAAAAAGCATGGCCCTCTTTTTTGTTTGGTGATCTATTGATGGCTAGCTTAATATAGCAAAAATCATGGTTACCTTGATTTACGTACAATTTTTATTTTTTTTAGTAAAATATTTTTTTTCTCGAAAACTATACATTTTAGAGAAAAAAAATATTTACATTTTTTTCATATTATAACATCTAGAATTCATTTATATTTTTTTTTACCTATGTTAATACGTGACATTGAGGACGTTTTTTTGAATATCTCAGGATCCACTGAACCGATTTGACTCAAAATCTAATCAGATCTAAGTTAAAGGCTGATAAACACAATAGAACAATCGGCATGCCCGTATGTTGTTCCGTTCTTAAGATATCGAAGGCGAAAAATTGACCACATACACACACACACACATACACACATACACACACACATACAGACATCAGTCAGAAA
Source organism: Mongoloraphidia duomilia (assembly GCA_039654895.1). Taxonomy (NCBI): domain Eukaryota; kingdom Metazoa; phylum Arthropoda; class Insecta; order Raphidioptera; family Raphidiidae; genus Mongoloraphidia; species Mongoloraphidia duomilia. Next base: position 25,167,985 of record CM077524.1, on the reverse strand, counting down.
ATGATCTTAAACGATTGCTAGGGTCTCAAAACGTGAAAATCTGTTAAAATCTCGAAATATTGTTTTCGGACTGAATCCATTACTTCCCTACCATAGTAGAGGTGGGAAGTAAAAATCATGGTTACTTTGATATTTACGTCCAATTTTTATTTTTTTTAGTAAAATTTTTTTTTCTCGAAAACTATACATTTTAGAGAAAAAAAATATTTACATTTTTTTCATATTATAACATCTAGAATTCATTTATATTTTTTTTTACCTATGTTAATACGTGACATTGAGGACGTTTTTTTGAATATCTCAGGATCCACTGAACCGATTTGACTCAAAATCTAATCAGATCTAAGTTAAAGGCTGATAAACACAATAGAACAATCGGCATGTCCGTATGTTGTTCCGTTCTTAAGATATCGAAGGCGAAAAATTGACCACACACACACACACACACACACACACACACACACACACATACAGACATCAGTCAGAAAATGATCGATTGCTAGGGTCTCAAAACGTGAAAATTGTTAAAATCTCGAAATGTTTTTTTCGGACTAAATCCATTACTTCCCTACCATAGTAGAGGTGGGAAGTAAAAATATTTTACTAAAAAAAGAAAATTGTACGTAAATCAAGGTAACCATGATTTTTGCTATACCTATTACTAGCCATCAGTAGATCACCAAACAAAAAAGAGAGCCATGCTTTTTTTTCAAAGAATAAAAAAAGAGTGTTTTTTTTTTGCAAATATTTACTAGGTGGGAAGTATAGGACTGGTCATTAGTCGAATTTTTAGAAGACAGTTAAATGATATAGTCGTGTTCGAATACATTTATTACTTCATCTTAAAAATGCATCAAAATAAGTACTTGGAAGCCTTTATAGAAGATAACTGCTGCTATTAGAACACGAACACATACATATTGCACTCATCCAAAAGTTGCCTCTAAATAAGTATTAGGACGCCTTTTTAGACGACAACTGCTCAGTATACCAGAACACGAACACAAAGATTGCACTCATCCAAAAGATACCTCCAAATAACTATCAGTTTGTGTTTGAGTCTACTTATATCTTATCACATAATATCTAAAAGATACCTCCAAATAAGTTTTTGTTTGGAAGCTTTATTACCACAACACAAACATAATTATGACTATATTGTTGTCATGTTCGAGAATACTTATCACTTATCCAAAAAATACCCTCAAATAAGTCTTTGGAAGCTTTATTTCCAGAACACGAACATAATTATATGAACACATTGTGTTCGTGTTCGAGTATACTTATCCATAAGATATCATCAAATAAAGAGACTTTATTACAAAATAATTGATTAGTGTATCTGAACAAGATATTATGTTCGTGTTCGGGTACACTTATCACTTGTCCTAAAGACGCGTCTAAATATTATATATTTTGACGCGCCTTTAGGACAAAAGATAAGTATATTCACACGCACACAAACGTACAAACTGAAAATCGTAAAACGACACCCACGATCAAAAACATTCCATTCGCTCGGTCGCATTGGTCGTAAATAAAGTTATTATATACGAGACGCGAGAAAAGACGGATCGAATATTATAGGTACGTACTTATAAAGCGACATTTACACGCTCAATTTTATAATATTGCCGGATCGATTTGTTAAAACTAGAATCCGACCGAAGCTTCGACCACACTCGGCCAAAAATTGGACCAGCACTCAAACATTCGGCTTCAGCGAAAATCAGGCCGAAGATTTTGCCAAAGCCGAATGTGGAATTTACTGAAGTCTGAATAATCAAATGAGTATTCAACGCAATTACATAATAAGTATTTTCAGTCGCTGTTTTAGCATTATACAACACATCCGGCTTCGACCGAAGGTTATGGAAAAAGCCGAACAATCGGCTTCGACCAAAGACTGATCTTCAGCCAAAACCGACAGTTGTGCGAGCGAATCTGCGAAAAAAATTGACGTTCGCGGGAGGTAAAGTCGCGGGAAAAAACTAGTATTAATATAACTAGTAACAGTACCTCAGTAAAATCGTTTTGTAATGTCGCGCCACTGCCTTGACGATTTGAGAGATAAAATGCTAGCTCGGTGAATGAAAGAATACGTCACGGGAAAGGGTGTTTGGAATGCATCCCAGCTTTTATCCGCGGGGTCTGTGTTAAAATAATGTTGCATCACTAGAGAAAGGCGGGATCGATTTTGACGAAATTTAGTACACTGGTGCTTTAATTTAAAGTAAGCATACTTTGTATCTTGCTATACGATTGAGTAAAGATTTCTGTCAAAAGCGACATTATCGAAGTCGCTGGAAAATTATCCCTCATATTATATCAAGCAGCCATTGACTGAAATAATAATATAGGAGTAGTAAGTGATGTCAGGATAATTTAACGTAAAATTTTTAATTTATATTTATTTAACACTTAGATATTTATATACTACTTTAAAGGTCGTTTGCTAGATGTAATCGCTACGATCAGATGTTTGTCAAAACCGGCAATATAGCAAAAAGAGGAGTATGTAAACGAGGATTTACATACAAACAATCGAATACAATTTGTGTGTGTGTGTGTGTGCCAAAATACTTATAATAATAGTATCGAATACGTCCTTGCAGTAATTGATATCGCTATAACTCGCGAATATAATACGGTTTTGTCGTTGAACCATAAATCTCTTAAAAATATCTCTTTTTTTATTAATTCCATTATTATTTACTGCACATCGAATTTATATACGATATTATAACGATTCATGTTTTTTATGCCTCCATTGTCACTATCATATTTTCAATTTAGTCAGTGTAGCCTCTGGTGGGTATTGGTCGCTTATTGAAGTCAAAATTCTAGTTAATGATGGCGTCGCGTCGCTGCAATCGGGAAGACATAATAAAACAAAGAAATCATTTTATTGAAGAGATAAAAGATTAAAAAAAAGGGTGTGGGTCTCGGGACCCCCGACAGATGTGAAACATCAAAGAAAAAGTTATTGAACTCGGTGGTATTCTTTATGTAGTAGTATATATTTTTTCAAAAGCAGCAACTAACTGTTATGCTGACGTAATCCTATATATCGTACTGCACTGTAACACACGCGGTAGCCCGAGCGCGCGGAAACCGAGAAAGAGAGAGTGTACCGCAGTTGTGGGGAGAACAGCAGCGAAGGAGCGGACCAAACATTTCGTTGCATATTTCCTCACGCGGCTGTTCACAGCCCGACATAAGATGTTTCACATCAAAAAACATAAATCACAGAAAATGCGTAAACAAATTTAAAAGTTGTTCATTTCTTCTGATCACACGTTTTTATTTGTCTTACATTTGTCTACCTGATCGCAACGTCGCTATCATGAACTAAAAACTTTGACTTCAATAAGGGTTATCCCCACTCTACCGCAGTGATCTGTCTATACGACGTGGCTACAGCGTGTATATTCCATATGTATGTACGGACCACTAGACACCCTGTATAGCTATTGCCCACACGTTTACAAGTAGGCTATAGGTGTGTTCTACCCGTTTTGCATAATAGTGTGTGACTCCAGTGTACTTCGTTCAATTGTTTCATCCACACACACAACTGGTTATGTTATAACTTTGTATTTTGATGTACAGGTAAACACATCTATAGATACCACGTGTCCAAACACAGAGGCGGTCTAATTTAAAAATAAATATGCAAGGAAAAAACACGGAAAATTAAAAAAAACATCGATAAAGTCTGGCAGGGGAAAAACTTAAAGGTTCGTGTCACTGTGAGCCGTCACGCCGTCACACTCATGTTATTAAAAGTACCTATATCTATAGCTATGGCCAGCAGTGAAAGTAATATACTGGCGCACGCGCAGTGGCCTATGTAAAATTAATATCTGAAAGTATTATAGGACACAAAAAAATAAAATGGCGTCAGATTTCAAAATGGCGGCTATATGTACTTTTGTAAAAATTATCCGATCTTTTTGAAAATTGATATTTAAGTGTTTTATAGGACACAAAAAAATAAAATTGCATCAGATTTCAAAATGGCGGTCAAATAATAACTTTTCAATTGTATTGTCTATAGCTTTGATAAATTCGGTTTTATATACAATACGTAAAAAGCATAGCTTCTGTCGGATGTCCCATGACACCTCTTGACTTTTTTCTTTTATATTTTTAGTGTTGAAGAAATAATTGGACTGGCAGCATGTTTGAAAACATCAGATGATCGTGAACGAGAGTATGCCGAAGGCCTAGAGAAAGATTTGCTGCCTGAAATATCTCCGCGACTCTGTACGGGCGTCGAAGCAAATTCCTCATCAGAACATCAAATCGTTCCAGGGTATTAATATTTATTATAAAAAATAATAAGAAAATATGAATTAATAGTAAACTTCGCTAGTTGCTGACCGAAAAAAAACAATATACCCAATCTTGTGTCGGACTGATCATAGAGTAAGGGTGGCGTTTGCCACCCGGGCCCTACCCTACGCGGATTCCGCAGGCTTACTACCTACACATAAAATAGTGCATCCACAGAGAAAAATGAAACATTAAAACTATAAATTAATTGAACTTTTTTTCTGCCCTGATCCTAGGCGGGCGGCGGTCTTAATGCCACCCGGGCTCCTTAGGCCCAGTCCGACGCTGCGATACACTTCCGTATCTCTTTGCTCTTTGGGGTTAGGACTTTTTTACAACGCCCTTTCTAAACTTCAAAAAGAGGTAGTGAAGTTTGCTTATACTTTTTGGATTCCGCGTATCTTTCTCTACTAACATGGTAAATTTGAAAGAGATCTTAGCGTTTTCGAATTATCTCAACAAATTCATTTTTTCAAAGGATTATACCTTAACAAAAAAACAAGAATTGAAACCTCTCCGATCTTTGTATCGAAACATATTCTGTATGGAAGTTTTAAAATATTTTTGAAATTTTTTGGGCGTTGAACACTTTCAAAAAGGAGTTATGTGGAAACGAGTTAAGCCAGTCCTGTAACGGACTGCATAACTGATATTGGTACTCGAGAGCCGAGAATTAAATATTTTAGGTTATGTTCATAGCAATTCCACGTATATATGCAGAATTCTATGAATATCTAGTAAATGTTACGATAATATTATTGTTTATGCAATAAATTTATTAGTTTATTTGCCATTTACACGTCAACTACGCAGAGCTCTGAAATAGGGGGTTCTGCAAGCAATTTCGGATACAAGCTAAAAAACGACAAAATCCCAGATCAGGGAATCTTAACAAGCCAGCATCCTAAAAACAAAAACGCAACATGCCGTTTCTGTAAAAAATCATTTTTTTTAGGGTTCCGTACCTTCGAACGGAACCCTATTACTGAGCCTACGATGTCTATTCGTCTGTCTGTCACAGAGCTCTGTCTCTCACAAACTGTAAGATGTAGCTAGTTGAAATTTTCACAGATTGTGTGTTGTTATGACATGAATCCTGGCAAATAATAATTATAATTAAATAATCAATTAATTTTAGTAATTTTTAGTACAGTATCGCAGTAGGTACGACTATACTGCACTATATAACATCGTTCGGATGGGTCAGTTGGCAGAGCATTTGACTGAAGATCTAAAGGTCCCTGGTTCAATCCTGGGTTTCGGATCGCAATATTTTTGTCCTTTTTATTTATAAAATATTCTGTTAATATTGGAAATAAATGATGTTCAATCCAAACTACGAACTCAATGCTGATTGTGTTAATATATTTTTTTACTTTAAAATATAATATAAGTAATTAAATTTGATACGGAAAAATTTAGTTTAATTTCATTTTGAGAAGACAGTCTGTAACTGCTATATAATTTTCATTCAACCTGCACAAAAAACGACGACCTATATTTCTATAAAAAATATGCGAAACAGGTGAGTTATTAACTTAAATAATTAACTTACAACAGATGTAAAACCATTTTCTTAATAATAATTACACTCTTCGAACAATTGAAAAGTGAGCAAAAAACTTAAACTTTTATTTCACTATATAAATGCAAAAGTTCCAATTGTTCCAATAAAAAATCTGACATGCAATTCATAACTGCTTCTATAAAAAGGGACGCTTGTTTGAATTGAATTGCATTATTGTAAAACGCTGCAGTCATGCAGTATTTTCAAAAAGTCCATCGATTACAAAATTTCCTCTTCAATATCGCGGCCGTCAAATTCCCCGGTGATAATTTTTCGCGGGCTATCCAACAAGTGTACAATGGAGTGGTTGATTTTGTAACTATTACGTATATAATTATGTGCATCATTGGTTTTTGCAACGCCGACGACCGCAAAGCAAAAATTTTCAGTATTGCAATGACGTGCTACTTATCCGAAATGCTTTTTGAGGTTATGTGCAAACGTTATAACCAAAAAACACTTGACGAAATGATAAGTCTACTAAACGAAATTGTTCGCGCAAACGCAATTGAATTTGAGAACACTTCTTCGCACTACCTGAAGGCATATAAGAAAAAATATAATTTCCTAAGAGCCATTGGATTATATGAATTTTTGAGTTTGACGTTCGCTTCTTTTTCATTATTTTTGGCTCATTACATCACTAATATACTGTCTGGAACTCGAGTCCCATTTATGCCAACTTGGTATCCATTTGATCATGCCCATTTCCCGTTATATGATTTTTGTTTTTTGGTGGATATGTTAGTTGGTGCATTTTCATCTGCTAGGATGGCAGCGCTTCGCAATACATCATTGTGTTTAACAACGTTAGTTGCTGTGCAGTACCAACTTCAAGATGCAATACTGGTCGACATTTATGGTAAATTCAAAGACAATGATGCCAAGTCCGAAGGCCAGTTAAAACTATGGATCGACCATAGCAAAAAAATTGAAAGGTAAGAGGTCTTATAAAATTAGATCTGCAAACTTCAGCGTAAGAGATTCCCTAATAATATTAAGAAAATGCGTCGCCAGCTGCTATTGATTTTTGAGCGATATCTCAAAACATAATAAAATTCGGACACTATATTATTATAAAAATTTAATTTACAGATTGGTGAACTTGTTGAATAATTATCTAGGACAAATTCTGACCATCCAGATAGGATTTTGCGTATCATACACTGCTACCGTGGTATACACAATATTTTTTGTAAGTGTTTTAAACGAAGCCAAGAATTATGATTATTTTTAGAATACAACAAGCCATTTATATACTCCACGTTCTCGAACCCTTATGGCCATTTGCACCGCTAGAGCTTAAAGTTAAGTGAAACTTAAAGTGAAAATTTGGTTTGCACCGCCTCATTAAGTTCCACTTAAATCGCTAAGTGCAATTTAAATCTGGGGCTTAAGTTCAACCTAAACGTAAATTACGATCCGCGCATGCGTGTATTGCCTGTATTATTTCCTTTCGAGTTTTGACAAGTGAAGACGTCAGAAATATCGTGTGCAAATTAATATAGAAAATAATAAAAATGAATGGTTTTGATTACGATGATGATGATGTTGAGGTAGTCAGCATAATTTCACGGAAAATATATAATAAGTCAGACCACTTTCATGATCTAGAATTCCGCGGTTCCTAACCTTTTTCAGCCGCGGACCCCCAAGGAAATCAAGCATAATGCCAAGGACCCCTGAGTGAAAAAAAGGTGCAATTTTCGGACAATATTATATTTTAGTATTCCTTCATTAAATTAAAAAACAAAAAACAAACTTTTTCGTAGAAAAACATTAATGAGAAGGTTGGTGCTGCCTTTTTCCAACTAATAATTACGAGATGTTTGGCGTAGGTAATTTATTTATTTTTGTTAATGCTCTAAGTAAGATAGATGCGTATGGGACCGCGGACCACCAAACATATGCTCGCGGACCCCCAGGGGTCCGCGGACCACAGATTAGGAAACAATGATCTAGATGAACTGAATTTTCATCGAAGATTCAGATTAACGAAACCCGTAATTGTATACTGCCTGTGATGTTATAATTACCACTGATAAATAACAACTAACATGGCTACCACAAAACTATCTATTATCTATGGCTACCAGTACCACCTGTCAAAATTAAGTGTGTGCAACACAATAACACTAAAATTATTAATATTAAACTAGAAAACTGCGTATCCACATCTTAAGTAAGTTTAACTTAAAAGTGAACGGTGCAACACAATGTTGTCCTTAACGTTAAGTTCTACTTAGGTAAGACCTACTTTTAAGTTCTAGCGGTGCAAATGGCCATTAGTCTTTAAATTTTCGCACCAGTTGGAAGGTTTATATCACGAATAAACATAAATTAATAAAATTCCACCAGATGTCGCTAGTCGCTATTTTCGCTCCAGTTGGGAAGGTTTATATCACGAATATAACAATTGGTGACAGGAACAATTATATATAAGCAAATTGTAAATAAAAATTGTAAATAATTTAAATCAATAAATATTTTTATAATAATCACGAATATAAACATATTTTGATAAAATTTTGTCAATTGTCGCTAGTACTACTAAAGTCGCTATTTTTGCTCACTGTTCATGCGCTTTTTGTCGTAGCGTAATAATATATGAAACATTTTCAAAATCGGTTTAGTAGTTCAGGCGTAATTGATTAACAACAAAAAAATCTTTTCATTTTTACATATCTAAGATTATAGTATTGATGTCAATTTGTTTTTACAGGTGGTAAACGAAACTTCAGAGCTACTGATTTTTATGTTCTGTGTTGGATTTAAATTTACACAGCTCTTCATGCAATGCCTGGCGGCTGATTATCTATCCGATTCTGTAAGCAATTTTGTACCTCATATTTTTCCCTTAACTGTTGAGATCAAGCGAGATCGTCGGAGTATCATTGGTCCATCACAATTTACAACCTCCCAATTCCCAGATTTTAATCTAAAAACTCCACTCTCCTGTTTTCAGATTATTAATATTCTAGAAATGGTGAAAGAATTATTTGGATATTTACTTTAATATGTTATAAATTATGCAGTTTGATTTTAGTACGGCTGATAATTACATTGATAAGGGTTATTGGAATATAATATTACATTTCAATACGGAAAAATTTATTTTAATCAACCAATGCCACAGTCGGAACTCAAACTCGAAACTTCCACTTTGGACGTGGAAATTTCGGGTTTGAGTCCCGACTGTGATTGGTAGATAAAAATGATTTTTTCTAAATTATAACGTAATATATGTATAATTGGCTGCCTTTCCAATAACCTTTATCATTGTAAATAATTAGGTAAAAATTATATGAACTATGACTTGGATTGGATTGACCTCGCAGTTGGTGGTATTTGTTATAAAAAAAAATCAAAATATTAAAACTTGCTGGTAAAAACATTGATCTACAGAAATTACAATTTTTCAGCGCGATCGACATTTCAGAACTGCTTTTACAGATGTCTGGATAGGTCGTTCTCCAAAACTAGCTCGGACATTCCAAATCATAACGATGTATTTTCAAACTTCGAAATGCACCAAGGCTTTCAAAATATACGAAGTATCTCCTGAGCTGTTTTCGAATGTAAGTTAACTGAAAGTAGTTGCAAAATTCGTTCCTAGGGCGCGGCGGTCAAGTTATTAAAACTCGTAAACTGACAATTATAATAATGTTTTTATTTCATCTTTTAGGTGGTGCGACTATTTTATTCGATGGTGACTTTATTGTTGAATATGGAAGAAAAATAAGTTATTCAATATCAATTATTACGAATAGCCAAACTGTTTTAGGGAAAAATTCAGACGCTTATGTGTTGTCGAACGTCTATAATTTACAATATTTATCTTTTAGGGAAAATAGCAATTTAAATAAAGTAGCGAATTAGGTGCACACATTCATTATATAGTCAAGGGTGTACGTAAAATTTTGTTCAGGCGGGGGGGGGCAGGAATTTTTTGAGCAAACATGGAGAGTCGGTTATCAGACTGCAATTATAGGCCATGAACGATAGTCTAAAATTCAATGCGGGAAATTTTCAGGCGCCAAAGTTCAATACCGGGAAATAAAAGCGATTCGTATGAAGCAAGCTTCATTAATGTTCACACTTTGATTATTTCAGATGGGGTGGGGGGCAGTTGCCCCTTATCCCCTCGAGTACGGTCAGGTTTATAGTGAAATTTTCATTTTATAGATTTGTTACAAAAAATCATATAAAGAAACTGCTAGTAAATCATCACAAATTGAATGAAAATTATTGAATAAAAAATACCAAGTATGTATTGATTTGTGAAACTATAAAACGAATATCCTTAGAGCACCTCTGTAAAACTATAAGTATGAGATTTGTTAGCACAATAATTTATTAATAAGTGTTCCGTTTTGCCGATTTAGGTACGGAACACTAAAAATTAATCTTATAAATGGATGAAAGAATTTTTTGTATGCATAGGTAATTAATATTTAGGATAAGACCACTCTATAGTTCTGTATCAACCACAATTCACACATACATACAAAACATTTTTTTGCCAGCCCACTACAAAATAGCTACTTTCCGTGCTTCTATACCGGCCTGTAATGAGTCATTTAACAGGCAGGCGTGCCGAAATTGTTTTACTTACCGCACTAGTGTAATAGTAAATAGTAATTTATGTTTATTCGCTCTATCCGCCTACTATAACATACTAACTGCTCACAGCCTACTGTAAATGTAAAGATGGCGACGCAAATGAACCGTCAACATTTTTTGAAAATGAAGTGAAAAGTAGGTATTTTGTAGTGGGTATGGCAAAAAATACCATATATTTCTCGTGTGTAATGGTATTATGATTTCTGACTCGTGCGTGACTAAAAACTTGCTATCGCTCGTTTTTTTTACTCTCACAACTCGTCAGTAATAAACCCCATTACGACACTAGAAGTACAATCTACTGTTAAGTGATTGCACATGCGGCCTTAAAAATGTATGTCGCCAAATTGTAATGACGAGCGGACCCTGTTATTATTAAAGGAAAGTTCTCAAATTTAAATACAAAATTCACAAAATAAGTGAATGAATCAAAAAGTACGTAGGCACTATAAATGAACCCACGCCACGTCTCCAATTAAAGTACCTTACAGAGATTTTATAAGAGAGAGAGAGAGGGTTAAATAATACGTTATTGTGAATGAGGTAGCCGGGCCAAGTCATTGAACAATATAACAATTTTAATTTAAACCAAATAATACGTGAATGAAGTGTACAAACAGACAGTCTGTCGGGCCGCGTGGGCACGTCGCATATACAGGTGTTCGAATCACACGGTTCATCGTTATTCAAATCCTAAAATCGGTTAAATGATTCAGTCCTGTGCTCTCTTAGAAACCGATCAAAGGAAGTCTGTGGAAATCGTTTTAGTTGCATAAAATATAGGGCGGATCTGTTCGCAATGGAGATGGGCACATGTAGATGGCAGCAAGTTTATAGCCACCTAAGTTATCATTGGTTTTCGTAGAAAAACGCGCGAGAAATCAAGTTCTTTCCCTTCTGAGAGCATGCAACCACTTCTTTTCAGTTCCGAACCCTTTGAAAATACAAAACCTCTATGATTTGAACATTGGTAAAGACAGTACATCGGCATTGTCAACAATTTATTATTTTAAATAAACATATTCTGTAAACACTACTATGAACTGTCCACAGACAACGGTAGTTACATAGTTGGCGCCCCTAGCGGTCAAGATTGTAAGTGCCTCAGCTGATAACCATCCTAGACAGTGCCAGATTAAGGGTCGTGCAGACCCGTGGGCAGTCAAGTCGGTTGGGATCCGTCTTCAATATGAACATTTCTGTAATAAAATTAAGCAAAATCGCAGGATAGTCGACAAAATAATTTGATTTATTAAATTAAATGTACGACGTTTCGTCTATATAGATTTAGACTTTTTCAAGTACATACACGATGGACACGATTTCTAATATACATTTCTGTAATGTTGACAGTTCATTTGTATCGCCAACTTCACTTCTATAGTAGGCCGAGAATAGCTGTCAGTAGGTAATAGCGGGCGGATCAAGGCGAATCACTATGGAAATGGTTTACTTTTCCACACTAGTGTGGGAACGATACGTTCCCGCACACCGGTCTGTCAAAAGCCACTTTACATTCGTAAAGCAGCTATTTTATAGTGGGTATGGCAAAAGGTATTTTTATCCACATTTTTGGTTGAAATTTGACATCCAGTTCTGCTTGTGTACAATCTAACAGCTTCGACAGCATCCAGGTGTGTGACAATGAGTCGGACAACTCGAACATCCTGTATACAGTTGTATAGAGACAAGTACACAATATTACTTATATGTAAGCACAAATCAGCCCACAACGTGGCATGCCACGGTAACCCACACGCACATGGTCGTGTATTAAACTAATTCACAGTTTTTTTTTCAAACAAATTATAATAAATGAACGTAAAGGATATATTATACACGTAGACTGCATGATTGAATCGCCAGTGACACCCACGACAAAAACAGGTAAAGGTGACCCACGATTAAACAGTCAGGGCTGGACACGACTCACTGCTCAACCGACCGATTTCAAAATCAAACAACGCAATGGAATTGGCGGTAAGTCTCTTATGTTACTACGCGTGTTTGTTTATTTATTTATTGTGGATTATAGACGCGTCGACAACTCAGGTCAATAGCGTCTTAAATACAATAAATATCATATAACACTTAAAACTAAATAACATCACAAAACATCCATGAGCAGAGGTGGGATTCGAACCCACGACAGTCAGATTCAGAGGCCGCGACGCTACCAACTGAGCCATACTGTCCTCACGCGTGTTTGTATAACGCTATTTCATACACGATTGAAAAACAGAGGGAATCATCACCAAAATTAATTCCAACACTGATAAGAAATAACGACTCGGAATTCGGCTAGTGGTAAAGTCTTTTCTGCTATAACGCGTGTTTGTATTTCGCGAATTTTTTCATACACGATTGAAAAATAGAGTTAATTATCACCAAAATTAATTCCAATACAGAGAAGAAACAACGGCTCGGAATTAGTGGGTGAATTCTTGTCTGCTATAACGCGAGTTTATACGCGGTTTTTTTCTTATACGATTGACAAATACATGACATTATTACCGAAATCAACTAAGATCAACACAGATAAGCAAAAACGGCTTGAAATTGATACTAAAGTTTCTTCTGCTATATCACGCCTTTGTATTATGCGAATTTGCTCATACACGATTTATAAATAGAGAAAAATTATCACCGAAATCAACTCAGATAATGAATAACGGTGTGAAATTGGTGGCAAAGTCTCTACTGCTAGATATAACGTGTGTTTGCATTACGTAATTTTGCTCATATGCGAATTTCGTCATACGCGATTGATAAACACGAGAATAAAATGAACAAAATTAAAAGGTGGTTATGCTTTGCGGTACCAGGTTATACCGGGTGTACCTATTACGTACTTTGACAGAAACCCTATCTTAAACCCATCAAAGCCGGATATAGAAGTTTCTATAATACCTACTTTAAGTTTGGGTACCAGTAGACAATGTATTAAGTTCCAGCCGTTCTCGAGTGATGATGGTAGAGAAACATACATTTATAAGCCAGACACAAATTCTGAAAATACGTTTAAGTCCCGTCACTATATTTTTACATACACTGTGGAAGTTTCGTCTGGAACAATCCATATATAAAAAAAATCATCTGCGACCAAAAAACCTCGGACACGTCTATTTTTTACCGCGCATCTTTTCTGATAATCGTCTTTTTTTACCCCCACTCCTTTCCAGTATGACGTCATCGCCGTTTTTTTCAATGGCACTCAATTTTTTGCACATTTGGATAGATTATCAAAATCTGATCTCGGCAATAATGCCATTATTTGACATAAGTACCTATTACTCGGCCAAGCCAGCTTGGCCTCTGATGTGCGCAGAAGAGTAACAGAGAGCGTCGCTGTAAGACAACGGCTTTTAATATGCAGTCGAAGGAAGACAGAAGAAGTACACTAGTTTATTGCGTATTTAAATCTCAGAGGCCAAGCTATTTTAGCCGAGTAATAGTGATAGTTCCCGAGATATTAATTGTTAATAAGCGCATCCCTAGTAATTTGTTGTGTACAGTGGTACCCCTGAGTGGGCCCACTGAGTACACACGCACACACATACATACAACACACATACCTACACCTTTGCAGTCACATAAATGCAATAATTGTACGAAACTATGAATGAATTTCGCGATCTACGGCGATGATAACACAAACACATACACATAAACGGAATATGTGTATAACATAATAATATGTCGGGACCACGTAGCCACAGCACGCTACGTTATTTACCGGAGCCCACGTTCGTAGGTCGTACGGAGTTGTTATTGCATACCCCGAACAGAAAACAACTATCCCATTAAGGCCACCTGACTCTATCCAAACAAGGCTTAGCTTATACGATTCTTTTTTTAAATTTTGGATTTCTTCACTTTTCTTTCAAGAATTCTTAGTTTTTCAACTTTACCTCACTAAGATGATACCATACTCCATTCAGAATTGTATTTTGGTTTCTAGGTTTTCTCCCATTTTTTTACAGACATTCTTTTAACTTTACCTCAAAATAAGTACCATACACTCCATTTACATTTTTAGATTTCTCCCATTGTTTTAACTTTATCTCAAAACAAGGACACTCCATGCAGATTTACATTCTGGTTTCTAGATTTTGTCATATTTTGAATATTACCTCAAAATAACGACATTCCATTCAGATGTTATTCGTCGCCCGCCCTGACATTGAAATTTTTGAAGTGAAAACTTCCTTTGGCACTCTTTGCCTGGGTACTGAAAAAATGTGAAGCGTTCGCAATTTTGCGTAAGAATTCGCACCGTAAGAATATCATAAAAACGGCGAGGTATACTTTTGTGTCAATAGTTCAGTTAGCAGTGTGTTTGCGTTCTATGCATAGGGAGCTGGGTTCGAAACTGATGGCATCGTAGAATTTTTGACGTATTTTTTTTCTAAATTCTACTTGATATTTATTTATATATTTTTTTATTTTTGTTATATTCTTTCTTTGACAATAATTATTATAATTTTTTTGAAACCAAGGTGGAATTAATTAAAAATACCATTTTAGTATTTTACTAATAAATTATTTTTAGTTCATAAATGCGCTATAATAGATGACACCAAAAATTAGAAAATCTGAAGTTTTCACTTCTGTCGTGTGGTCATAAGCACACACCCATTTTTTAACTTTCCATTGGAAGTTATTGTAATGGGTCCGAAAATCGAAATCAAAATGTATAACAAATTTTTGTTTCAAGGTCACTACACTATTTTTAGAAAGATGTCTGTGTGTGTGTGTGTGTGTGTACGTATGTGTCCATTTCTTTCTAAGACGAAATCTCGAGAATGAAAAATGATATCGACTACGTTAGGGTGCCAATCGACGCGTATTAACGTAAATATGATCTGAAAGAAATTTTTTCAAAATCGGTTCAGCCGTTCTTTTTTCTTAACCAAATAGACTCCAAAAAAGTAGATTTTACACAATATCTCGCGAATAAAAAATTATATCGACTTCGTAAGGGTGTCAATCGAAGCGTGTTAACGTCATTTTGATCCGACATAAATTTTATAAAAATGCGTTCAGCCGTTTTTTTTTTTAATTGTTAAAAAATAAATAATAATTATGTTTTAATGATTAAAATGATTACTTTTCTGTGTAATATCTAATTTAATAATTATTATTAAATATTTATCAAACTGGGAAGTTCGTCGTGTGGACCTCAAGGGTCGCACTTTAGTCCTAATAAACGACCCACCTCACGGCTTGTTCATTTATGTATCTCCTAGGCCTGTGGCGAGAAAAGGTGTTGGTATCCTTAATCCCTGTCTTTGTTATTCCTATAAAAAAGTTTTGTGTTTGGTACATGGGGGTTCCCCCTGAAGCCATATGGTGATTGAGAAAAAAAAATGTATCTCCTAAGTCCTAACGCGCTATACAAAATATTTTCCTTCAAATAATAATTGAAGAAAGATTAGGCATACCTATAAAATATCCTACTGCTAGTCGCCCCATTACTGGTTCACCATCCCACATATTATTTGATATTCTTGATAATGAAAAGCGTTAAAACATCCAACAATTTAATGAAATATTCTCAGATCAGCGCACATTTCCATTTCTTTACTGTTCAACTACCCCACGTAAACAGATACAAACAACCCCTACGCACTGCCAAGGTTATAAATATAAAAGTTTAATGAAACAGTCTCACATTACCGATTATTCCGGGAATCATAATATAATACTATACAGGGTGTTCCAGAAAAAACTTTCGAGGATTCTGTGGCCAGATTTCTTGTGAATGCCAAAATAAAAAGCCTTTTACAATTTCTTTCTCGGACGTGTCACTATATATAACCAAGTTATTCAAACTACCAAATTATAGATAATATTATGTTGATTTACTATATAGTGAATTTATTTGCTGTAAGGAATATCTAATCAATTGATTATTATTAATAATACTAAGTTATTAATTGAAGTTTAAAAAATCCTGTTTAAATATCAAATTAATCTCGGTCGGTTTTACACGGTTGTCAATTAATTGCTACTGCGCCATAGATGGCGTCCTATGGGATTTATCGAAAACGTTTATTTATTGTCACAGGTATAGGTACCTGCAGATCAAGCGCTTCACGGATTCCAATACCTACATCCCTTTCCATCATCATAATATCTTCAGAACCGTTTGACATCTCACGATGAAAAAAATACTAATTTGGTCTGAGGGTTACTTTCCATCTGTGTAAATTTCATGTCAATAGCTTCAGTAGTTTTTGAGTTGAATCCGTTCATATAAACAGACAAAAAAATTTAACATTAGATTTGGTTTAGTGTAAGACGAAACTTTTTTATTACCGTATAGTTTTTCAAAATTAATTTCTTAGTCGATATACTTTAAAGACAAAAATGGTAAAGGGCGTTTCGATTCGGAATTTTACAAGAAATATTCCATTAAAATCCTTCTCAGACACCCTGTACAAGTTACACAGGTTGGTATTAGTGTTTTGCGTCAGATGTGGTGTGGTCGGGTTTTTAATTATGGAAATTGGTTCGAGTCTAACACCTTAACGTGGGCGTCCACCTCGGTCACTGTGTAGGTAATTTTATTATGTATTCAATATATGGAGAAACTCTGTCACAACGCATATTAAGCTCTGGTTGATCTACGTTCGAACTAGTTCTATGGTGTCAAAAAAAGTCAAGAATTAATCTTCATGGTTTCCGGGCTTGTAGGCCGTGGTTCGATGGTATTTCTACCTGATGTTTAGTCTACAACTGCGGTGTCCTCCTTGCGGCAGCTCATAGGTCTTATACCAGTGTGCCGTCAAGGAGGACACTTCGACCGCTGCTACGTCGCCTTTGAAAATGTCTACCGCAGTTGTAGACAAAACGTCAGGTAGAAATACCTTATCTATACTATGGAAAAATCATCGGACCACGGCCTACAAGCCCGGAAACCATGAAGATTTGAATTAACGCCGTCCGTGAAAGCTTACAAACTTGGATAATCAAGAATTAATTTGGAGAACCGTGTGTCTTCTTTGAAATCAGCGTGCCGTTTTCTACAAGTGTGGCAAATTTGAGAAAGTTCTGAAAGTTCAAGACTTTTAACAAAAAGCCCATTTCTCGTTAGATGCCTTGAAAAAATAGAAATTTTCTTAATATTGTTCATATTAAGAATGTTTAGAGAAAAAAATTGCCTGTGACAGACGTACGGACGGACAAGTGATTCCATAAGTGTTTCCGTTTGCACGGAATACTAAAAACACGCTGAATCTAATAAGCACAAGCAAACGTCTGTACATTTCTTTTAGTTCAGAAGCTACATGGGTTCAAAGATTTAACAGTTTTCGAGCACTTTAAACGGCTTTAACTCCTAAACGAAAATAGTTGTGGAAATGCGCGTACATAATCACTGAAACCAACGTGTCTTTTTTTATAAGCGTGGTCATTTTGAAAAGTTTTCAGAGATTTTGATTTTTATCCCCGAACAACAAAAAAGGGGTGTGATTACTTTTTTTCTTAAATCAATATTGTATATGTCAAAGAAATCCGCACAAGATATTTAGGGTATTTATTAAATTAAGAAAGGCGACATGTGTCGGCACCCTGTGCCATCAGGTCAGATTGTGTAACAAATATATCTTACAGAAGAAAAGGATCTTAAAGTATGTTATAAAAGCTTCATATTGGAAAAGTTTTAAAATGTAAGATGAATTGTCATATTTTTGCTAGACATTGAATTCAAAGTCTTGACTTTGAATTCAATGAAACTAAATGTAATATTGTGTGGGTTTCTTTGATATACAATAATTGATTTAATTCATAATACCAGTGGCGGCGCGTGAACATTTTAAATGGGTGTTCTGCAGAGTCAACCCGGAGTTTGGAGTAGCCCCCCCCCCCCTAATGAGGCAATCTCGAAAAAAAAATTCAAAAATACATTTGATGCAATTTTTAAGTGTATTTTTTGATCTGAATAATTTGTCTATACATTATACAATGATTTCGCTAGCGCTAAAATCGTAAATAAAGTGATTTTTATAGCAATATTTTTTATTGTATTAAAAAAAAGAGTGTGTGTGTACCATGTACGCACGTCAGAAGTTATACTTCTTTTAGATAACAAAACAAAAATAACTCCGAACATTTTATCCCGCGTGCCAGTACTAAACGTTTGTAAAAAAGACGATAAAATAATAAAATAAAGATATTAAATAAATTAATTTAATTTAATAAATTATTAATTTATTAAATATATTTATTTATGATATTTATCCAATTATTTATTAAAAAAAAAAATAAGGTATGTTTGTATTGAGATTTGAACTCGAGACCTATTGCTTATAGAGCCACTACGTTACCGCTACACCACGAAGACACCTTATTGCATTGCTATATAATACGGTATTATAACCAAGAAAAATAATACTGTACTAGGTTCTGTGCACCCGTTCTGGCTTTTACGCGTATAAATCTGTCTCATTTTTACTAAGTCATCTCTTTTTAACACATTGGATTTAGGTGCAACACCAACTGCAGCACCTCCTGCAGGACTGTTTATAGAATATAGGCCTGCGGCATGCCGTCATTCATAATAATGCTATGTGATTATGAAATTAAAACATATTATGCAGATTTATATAATATTTTTTTTGAATTGTGCGTTATATTCTGGCAGTGCGGCAGCTCCGCAGCTCTCATAGAGGAGCCGCCACTGCATAATACACAAGTGCTTCAACAATTACTTTTTTTTTATTGAAGGTTTTTAAAAAACTTATTATGTATTAATGGTGTCATAGACGTTAACGGCCTTAGAGTTGTCGAGCGTCTACAATCTACAATGTCCATCTTGACTGTATCTCTCGCGTACAAAGACCATATTATAGGTACGTGCTTTATTTTTCGCTAAGTTGTCACCACTGTCAATTGGCTTAATAATAACTCGGCTATGTTTTCTTTTATGTTTGCACGTTTGGTAACACAAATGACCACAAAACAAACGATAGATGCAACAACTCTGAACAGAAGACGGCGATTATCTATCGGGTGCATTCGCAATCACGTATGCCGATCCTCTCCTGTGCACGCAACTGTTTGATTTAGCAACGCGTCTTTTTGTCAAAAGAAAAATTATAAAACGTGTGAATGTATAATAAAAGAGGTGTCAAATGCATCCGGTGCTGAAAAGAGACAACAACTTTTTTTATAGAAAAGGAGAGATGGCGTGCGGCGATAATACTCTGTATCTGTGCAAAGATATATAAGGAGATTATTTATGCACCGAAGGTTTGAGAGATTGTAAAAAAATTTGAGACGCTCAGTAGCAGTGACGAAATAACAGTTCATTACGTTTTGAGGATACAATCAGAATCTGATCTTTTCTCAGACACGATCTTTTGACCCTATTATAATATTTCCATTTCCTTACGCCGAGTCCATACTGACGCGAACAATCATTGTAGAGTTAAGACAGAATATTGTTACGGATCACCCTGTATATAAACGGCAGGCGAGAGTTCCGAGAAACGGGATCTGCTTACTGTAACAACGAGTACCTGCACAAAGTTCTAGAGAACGCGAGAACGTACTGGGATTAAGCCGCGCAGCATATATAAACAGCCGACGCGAGGGAATTAATCAATCAGTCATCGGTGAGTCACGCAATCAGTCAATGGAGAATACTGAGCGACAAATAGTGCGTCTGATATAAATACAGTGAATATAAATATTTGAAACATAAATAACTAGAAATAAATAGTCCTGGTATATAGTTAAGTGTTAATTACTGTTTAGTTATTGTTTACTTGTGTTGATTATTAGAACTGACTTTTCGTTGTTGCATTCATTGTTATTGTATTTTTAATTATTGTAAATAAATATTTATTCCGCCAACTCAGAAAACAGTTTTGGAACAATATGTTGTTACATGTTGGGGGCGGTCTGCATCCCTTCCATACCGCTATCTACGAAAATCCCTTACTCACTTTAATATGCCTCCCTCAACATCTTCACAAAAATAAGGCTTTGAATAAATAACACCAAAAAATTGTCACTAGTTCTCAGACTATTAGAGAGATCAACGGATACAACAAAGTTTTCAGAGAGCAATAAACTGATAATAAAAATATATTTTGAATGAACAAATTCAATGTATTACGAGAACCGGAATTATCCCCGCTAAACTGAGACGTACCTTGTATATAGATTTCATTGATTCAAAATGACAATGAAGCATCACACACCAATGCACCGGTCAATGTGTTTATGCCAACATAATACATGCATTTATAATAAATAAATAATAATAATAAACACAGTCATCTCTCATCGTAGGTTTATTTCCATGTCAATGAGATTTGCTGATCCATGGGTTCAACAGACCCAATACACGAACGCTTACTAGCTTAAATGTAGGTCACACATTATATAGCTCTAGATTTTTGCCTGCGACTTCGTTTACGTGAACGTCGACTTTGCCCGCAGATTCGAGCGCGACGATGACGGGATCTAAACCTGAGCGTAGCGTGATAAATAAAGGATGTGTGTTTTACGCACGGCGGAAGTTGTACTCCTAAACATATTGTTACGGATCACCCTGTATATAAACGGCAGGCGAGAGTTCCGAGAAACGGGATCTGCTTACTGTAACAACGAGTACCTGCACGAAAGTTCTAGAGAACGCGAGAACGTACTGGGCTTAAGCCGCGCAGCATATATAAACAGCCGATGCGAGGGAGTGAAGCAGTCAGTCATCGGTGAGTCACATAATCAATCAATGGAGAATACTGAGCGACAAATAGTGCGTCTGATATATAAATACAGTGAATATAAATATTTGAAACATAAATAACTAGAAATAAATAGTCCTGATATATAGTTAATTGTTAATTACTGTTTAGTTATTGTTTACTTGTGTTGATTATTAGAATTGACTTTTCGTTGTTGCGTTCATTATTATTGTTTTTAATTATTGTAAATAAGTGAAATAAATATTTATTCCGCCAACTCAGAAAACAGATTTGTAACAATACAACCCGCGACTAGTACGGCAGCGATTTCTATGAATCGAGGTACAAAGTGTTCTTGGCGCAATTTTTCTTAATAAAGAAGTATAACTTCTAAAAAGTATCCGATCTTTTAAGTTTGTGTATCAATTGATAAATGTATCCAGTTTCATCACAATTGATCCAGGCGTTTTCGAGTGACGTCTTATATGGCGTTGCTATGGTTCCTCTATTACAAGTCCTCAGTTCCCGGGTTCTAGCCCGAGAGCTTGTAATTAGCTGGTAAAAATGTCAATTGGATCTTCAATTTATTATTATTAAAAAAAAAAAAATAATGAATTGAAAATATGAATTGGTGCTAGGTCCAAATAATCTTAGCTGTTGGTGGTTGAAAAATCCGCAAAAAAGAATTAAATAACACAGGGGTTTCGTTAATATTTAAATAATCAGTATGAACTATAAACATTACCGTTACCCTGCGGGTATATATGTAAGCAGTAAGATTGATCATGTAGGTATGGTAAAATCAGCAATGTCGTCAGATGTTTGGAATCATTTCCCATCAGATCGCGCTTTTACTAAAATCCTCCCTAAATTTTTAAATGTTCCTATTAAAAATTCCCTAAATAAAAAAAAATATTGACGGAAACGCTTGTAAAATAATAAGAGTGATTGGGGCGGTTATCTGCAACTTGGTTTTCTCGCGAAATGGTACCTATAGACATGCTATGAATTATTGGTACTGGGCCCACTTAACTCTGGCTATCGGTGATGTTCACACTGAATAAATAAATAATTCATTGATGAAATAACAAAACGCTAGAAAATAGTTGCCATAATATATATAGCAGCAACGTTTGAATAATTGTATTTCGATGAAAAAGGGTTACATCATTAAATACACCGGTTCAGTGAACAGAAATCCGGTGTTGAACGAATTACAGATCTAGGTCACACGAAAACTGCAATTCTACACGATCAATCAACCTACCTATATAGTTGTTATAGAACAGAGCGAGCTCTGCCCGTCCACGTTAATACTGGATGTTCCATAACACGGATTATTTGGCTTTAGAATGTACTAGAATATCCTCCATCCCAAAATCATAAGTTGCGTAGCGTTTCTAAGTTTGTTTAATTAACAAGTCACATATCTTAACACTACATCACAAAGCATCCATGAGCGGAGGTGGGGTTTGAATCCACGACAGTTTGATCCAAAGGCCAGCATGCTAACCATTACACGAAGCTCTCCTCAACTTCAATAAGAAGACAGAACTATAAGTTAGGATCACGGACAATTCTTATGAAAGCAAGGAACAAAGAATTCTAAACTCGAAGCAGCTCTACTATAACCGGTGAAAGGAAAGCAACTCTTGAATTGGATGAGGGGGTCGAAATGCAAACCCATCGCGATTTCATCGATCCTCCGGAGCAGTAAGAATGAATTGCAATGTCATCAATGAAACTAGGACACCAATACCTGGAGACCGAATCCTTGAACACACTGCAACCATCGCATTCGTTCATACTGCAGATTACAATCTGAATCATCGTAATATGTTCAATGGATTCGATCTCTCTGCAGCTACAGCGTGGGTGGCAACATCATAATCCCTTTTGCAAGGTTCGATAACCCGCTTATATTCCTGGATGACCTGTTTCCATTGACAAACAGGTCACAGGGAGAGTGGGAAATGCAGCTGTAATCTCGTGGGGGATACATTCGAAGTTGCTGCACAATGAACTGCAAGACATCAATGAGTAACTGGGCCATGACCTGACAGAGATGACCTACTTCTATATTGTAGCTTTCGCGCGATGGCAACTACCCTCCACTTGCAAGGCTTAGCAATCCTTGGATTCCTGGTTGCATGTCCCGTGGGACATACGGCCGTGTCCACAGTGAACTGTACATTTAACCGAACAGACTGAAATGACCAACGAAACCGTTAGATTTGCGCAGTTTTCTTGATCATTAAGATTGATCCCATTGATGTTGGGCTGTTTAATAATGGATTATCTCTTACTATTTTATACTGTTGGAAATATTTCAAATAAAAGTTGGGGATTAGGTTTTTACTACTCGAAACTCAAAATTCAAAACCTTTGTTGCCAAGCGTTCAAAGTTCAAATTAACTTTCTCATATTTTAGTATTTTGTAATGTTTTTAAGAGTTGTTCTTATTACTGCCACGGTAGTCTTTTGAAGTTATACTTCTCTAGCGAGGGTAATGAATTGGAATGATCTCAAATCAAAAATTACCGGCTCAAAAATTAATGTAACGCTGTAACGACAGGGGTAAAACGGCTCTAACGATTTGGATGAATTTTACTGACAAGGAGTTTTGGAGGGCAAAAATCAATCTAGCTAGGTCTCATCCCAAAAAAATTCGTCTTAATAAATTTTATAATTTTAAAAATCAATTTTTGTGATTCAAAATAGTGTAATATTGTAAATAAACAGCACTTGGAAAGATGTTATGATATCCATGTTATCATATCATATATCAATATCATGGATTTTATTAATAATAATTATTTATTTAGTTATTTAAAAATGCTGAAAGGGAAAAAATCAAAATGTAAATGTATGAAGTATAACTTCGACCGTGCGCTTATGTGAGTGCGAGGCACATACCTTTTTTCAGTTCAGATGTGGACATGTCCTACGAGTCATTGAAGTGAATTTTTATTGACGGTTAATTTTATGAACGCGATCAACACAATTTTCTCTCTTTTTCCAATTGCATACAAGGAACGAAGACAGAGAACAACGTGCAGTAGTGCAGGGTGCAACGCCCTGTTGCAGCGAACAAATCATTGATCGGTTGCCGCTGGTGTTAGGGGTATCTACCCCGAGTTGCAGACATTATAAATTATTTAACAACCCCTTACTGTTCTGCCGAATCACCATGGCAACGCAGTACTTTCAATGTTGAATCAGCAGTAAGCGAACTTCTTCAAAATTCCAAGACTCGAATTATACAATTTAGTAGCCTTCTCGTTAAGTCAGCGCTACTAGCCGTTCCCCTCACACGCCTTACTGTTTTCACCCTCGCCATGATGAGACTGCGGTAAATTAGATATCAAAGAATGTTTGAACTAAGAAGAACTCAGCATTTTGTTTCTCTACTGCCCTGCAGATGCTGATTTAGCGAAAGTATATTGGATTTCGGTTTACACGATATAAAAATATGCAACCGGACTTCAGGTAACACGGTTGAACTTACATGACCGAGCAAGAAAATCGACCAACGAGTTCACATCATGACGTCTAGCGTCTGTCATATTGATTTTCCTGTGACGTCATATAGCCAGTACACATTCTGGATCATGACGAATTCAACGACACCTCGTTTGTTGAAATCGGTTCAGTAGTTTAGGATGTACGAGGTAGCAAACTGTCTAACATACATACAATCATACATAGTCTGTGAGATGTAAAATATTATCTTCTTTTTATTTAACTTTTTGAAAGAGACCAAACGATACGCCAAATGAAGGACCAAGAATCACACTACAGATCTTACAGGCGAATTTTTGAAAAAAAGTTTTGGTTATACGTGTGAAAGATTACGTAATTTTTAAAAAGTTGCAAGTTTATCCAGGATTTTTTTTTCAATTTTTTGCCTGAAGAATCTGTAGTGTGATTCTTGGTCCTTCATTTGGCGTTTACCCGAACCCTTTGGCTTAAATATCGTCGGGAGAGCCATAACCGTTTTAGGCGAGGGGGAAGATTTGAGATAATGAGTGAAGGGGGTGAGTTCCGGTATCGAATACTCAATATCGCTTTAATTTCACGTTTGGTAACCGCGCAGTCAAATTATAAACACTTGTGTCAAATTGCATTTTAAATGGATGATACCATATATTAACCGATGCCACAGTTTGAGATCTTCTGTTTCAATCTAACCCCATTCTATTATACATGTTATGTAACAAGGGTAGGCTAGGTATATACACACGAAGGGGAAGCGACATTTGCCATTCAAACAAACAACTTCATTCTTAAAGCCACAGTTTTTGTCAATGGTACAAATAATCAATGAAATATTACGTATATGTAGTATACACCGCGTTTTGTTTCAGCATTTTACCTTGAAACATTTCTTCGAGAACGACAATATTTTCGGGAAATTCATGTTTCTCTCTTCAAAAAATAACATTAAATAAGACTTGGGAGCTTTGAAAAAAGTCAAGATCGTTGGAACATCGTTGTTTAAATGTCAGTACATTCTGACTGTCGCTAAAAAAAACATCCGTTTCCCCCCAAATTTGTCGACATCCTATCGAACCCCACGCAGGCTTGTAAGGTATTTCTGGAAAATTTAAATTATCTACACATAAGTATTATAACAAAACGAGTCAAATAGCTTTGATATCCCCCGCACAAGTCATATAGCTTTGATATCCCCGCACAAATCATACAGTTTTGATATCTCCCCGCACAAGGCATATAGCTTTGATATCCCCCCGCACAAGTCATATAGCTTTGATATCCCCCTGCACAAGTCATATATTTTCCCGGTATTTCTTAGAGCATAAATTAAGAGCTAATGTAAAAATCAGACTTACTTTACTAATAAGCATGTCGGTCTCATCGAAATGTCGTCCGAACATTTTGGGCGCTTCTCCGGGCACCGGTTCAATCTTGATGCAGACTTCTTGCCCTTTTCGGGCAGTTTCCACTTGCTTGTGGTTACTCTCAATACTTGTCACAATGCCCAATTCAACAAACTGAAACAAACAAAAAAACAAAATTTGATCACCAAAATCCATCCATTTTAACATTATCAACCTGAAAACGAGATCATAATCACAAAAGTTTATCATAAAAAAATATTTTTTATAAAAATTGAAGCGTCTTTAAAAAAAGAATAAAATAGTTTTTCCCTTCGCTATACAACCACCTTCCCTACCTACAGTCAATTAGAAGTCGGCGCAATTACATTTCTTTTATATGTACTCATATAGCAGCTCTGCGCGGTCTGGATTCGCCTGGGTGCTATAAATTTATAAAAATGCCTATTTTGAGGGTTAAAAATGCAATAATCTGTTTTTCATTTTAATTCATGACCTCCTGTCTTTACAACATCATAGGTATATGCACAGTAGTGCTATAGTGTGGATGCTTAGCTTGAATACTCTCCCTCGGGAACAGTTTTTCAGGATAAAAAGTAGTCTATGTCATTTGTCGGCCTTCAAGGAATTCTCTTTGCCAATTTTCGTCGAAGCCGTGAAGGGGTAACAAACAGACAAACACATTTTCTCATTTGTTATATTAAACATATAGCTGTTTGGATTATTGTAAAACGAATGGAAAAACATATTTTAAATTATTTCGGGTATCGCGCGCCCGGATAATGCGCCTAGTATAAGGCCCTAAACAATATGGTCAAAGTTTCATTCAAATTGATTCAGTAGTTCCTGCTTTAATTCGACCGAACGATCGAAGCGAGTATGTTCCGTATTAACTTGATTGAACGAAAGAAGTTAACGAAATCCCGCAATAGGAATAGGGAGAATTTAAGTGGCCGTGAGGCTTTATTTCTGCCCTTAAATAAAAATTATTATTATTACTATTATCATCTAAAAGGCAATTGTGAGATGCCAAATTAAAATTTACATGAGCGAAGCCGGAAAGCTAATTGTTTATAATTATATTTCTGCGTATCGCTATAATGAATTTTAATCAAATCTACTTAAATATCGACTATAAGTTAACGAAAACAAAACACTGTGCGAAAACGTGGGGAGAGATCGGAACGCAGGAAGGACGGAGACGGTTATAAAAAAATGGCTATGTCTGTATCGTGGGTACAGACAGATGACGTGAATATCATTAAACACAAACAATTGTATTCGTTGTCATGGTAAGAAATATAAAATCAAATGTTCGTAAAATATAATAAATAACATAATAATGTAATTTTTATTTTTTTGTGTTTTAAATTTTTACATCCAATACTTATATAGTTTCATTAAAAAAAATATTAAAAGCCTTCGGGATTCGAACCTGGGCTTGGCGTTTGTACTTGTCGGTAGACTCGTACTTTTCCATACGGTCACCTGGCTTACTGTGTCTGCGACCTTAACATAGTTATAAATGCTGTATTTTGTTTCACATGGAGGACAGTGTGGTCCAGTGGTTAGCGTCGCGGCCTCTGGATCAGACTGTCGTGGGTTCGAATCTTGCCTCCGCTCATGGATGTTTTGTGATGTCATTTAGTTTTAAGTAATTTGTTATTTAATGTTATATTAAAACGCTAATGAGCTAAGATGTCGACGCGTCTATTATCTACAATAATTGTAAAATAAAAATTGTTTCACATGTCAACTACTTCCGACTATTTCCGTAACATCTAATATTTCTAAAATGTCACCCCAGTATGAGACATTACACGTTATTCATGTCAAAACTTCTGACTGAGTTGGTACATCATCCGACCGTAAAAGTCGGATTCGCATTTTTCTTAGCTGACTATTTTCCACAATTTAGTTTGATTCCGCTAGATCAGCTTTCCTGTATCGGAATAGGAGAGCAGACATTCAAAGAGAGAGAAAGAGAGAGAAGAGAGAGAGAGAAATCGACTGACGTCATCTGAGATGATCATAATATACGTTATTTAAGTGTAAGTTTAGCGATTGACAGTTTGACATATGGACGCACTGACGGTTTACGGCGGCACATCCGGTGCTCGGGCCGCCGTTGCGAAATATCCTCTCCGATCGCCGTCCACTGGAGAATCAGAACGCATCATATATACTCAATCAGCATCAAATAGTAACGAGAATTAGGAAGTTTCCATTGGACGAAAATACTAATTATGATACTGTCACATCATTATAATAAAGATAACTTTAAAAATTCTGAAAGAATTATTTTGATATCTTTAATTTCAACGGAGATATTCAATTTCTTGTACGTGGGCTCGCAAACGAAACTGATTTTTGAATATGACGTCACGCGGTACAAGTTTGCTGTTTTTTAGCTTTGTGAGTAATTAGAACCTAAGTTACTTAGTAACTATTTTGTTGTAATGCAGACTTTTCTATTTATATTAAATTAAAATTAACTGTCAAAAAATTAAATATGTCAATATTTTCCGTCATCAACTGGTTTGTTTTCAGTGTTTCCATAACAATTAACGAGTTTATAGAAAGAGATTTATCGGAAGTTACCATGTTAAATTACCACACATACAAACTGAAAATAACTTTTAAAAATATCGTGCCGCGTGACGTCACCCGGACTGAAAACGGAATTTCTTGGAGAATTGTCAATTCAAACTTTGAAGTAGCATAACTTTGTTGTTTTTAAAGATAGTTTAAAAATTCTTCCGCCATTAATTTTATAATTTTTAGAACTATGATTTAGACCAAAAAACTAAAAAAGGGAAACTTCCTAATTCTGTCTGTAACTTCTTTTTCTTACGGGTTCTGTATGATACCTACTTAGAGTTTCGAATTTGAACCCGGTAACTGAGACTTGTAATAGATTGATCGATTTGAATATTTTTAGGGTTCCATACATCCGATGAAAAAAAGGAACTCCTATAGGGTCACTTTCGTGTCTGTCTGTCCGTCTATCACAATCTATTTTCTTCGAATCTACTGGACGAAAAAAGTTGAAATTTGGTACATATATAGAGTTAGGTGACCCAATCACGGACGTATAAGTAGATAAACGAATTCTGACTTTGGGGGTTAATTTTGGGAGGCAAATTGATGATGAGTTCCATATCCCCTAGAGGACGTTGGAGACCACTTCTTTCCATTTAACCCTGTCCTGGACAGTACGGATGAGTCTATTGAAGTTTAATCCCATCCATTCTGTGATGTTATCTAACCACGATATTCTTTTCTACCTCTGGGTCTTTTCTGTTCTAATTTGCCCATTAGTATCACTTGCTGGAGGTTATATTTTTGTGACCGCATTATATGACCAAAATATGAACACTGTCTCTTTTTGACAACATTTACTAAACTTTTCTGTTCTTGCATTATTTTCATCACTTTATCATTAGTCACATAATCCGTCCATTTAATATTTAACATTCTCCGATAACACCACATTTCAAACGCGTTTAACTTTTTAATCACCTCATCTTTTAATTAGAAAATTTAAATAAAAATGTTTTTTAAGTGCATCCATGTGGCATATCAAATGATAGGGCTCGTTATGAGAAATACAAATATATTTTTTTTATAATTTTAAAATGCATAATTTAAAAGATATCAAAGAAAATATACGAAAATCGAGCATTCCCCCTTACCTCCGAAACAACTAAGCCTAAAAGTTTGAAAAAATAGGGAACATAGCTAGGGCCTCACTCAGTTTACAGGGAAACCTAAACGAAAATCCTAAATCTATTCAGATGAACTTGTGCGCATAGTGGGTTACGACCTTTCAAAGGATATGACCGTTAATACTTCCGCTATTCACAGTCTCAAAATAAGCATCTCTCTTGGAAAATTATAATTAATTATATATGCAGGAGGCGACATGGCGAGAATCCACAACGATCTAATTGATTGATATATCCTTAATGATATTTGGATCGATCGCAATCTACATCGGAGAGGCTCGTTGTGGGCGCTGTATCACCAATTGGGTTTTTAAATGAATTTTTTTTTTACTTAAATGGAAGGACCACATACAAGTTTTATAGCAAAACTGTTTTTATTTAATTTTTTTGCTTACTAATTAAAAAGTTATATTTAAATAAAAATTAATTTTTAAACTCAGTTCCGATAACGCGCCGAAAGAATCCGAACGCGTGTGACGTCATTATGTTATCTATGGTCTTTGTATCCATGGTTACCAAGTTAAAAATTTATTATTTTTGATAGTATGTGTAATACATATACACAAATACCAACAAATACAGACACATTTTAACATGATCTAAATTCTAATCAATCCAATCACTAAACTACTTGCCGACGAAGTTCGATCTTCTTTAAGAAAATGGACTGTGTGCCCCAACCACATAAGTGCACGGTCGAAGTTATACTTCATACATTTTTTATCAGAACATCGTTCGGTTGAAGTTTATGGCATTTTTAATTTAAACTATTTACTTATTTTTATTTTTTTTAATTCCTTTAAGCCATGGACACGTAAGTATCCAAAGCCTGCTTACAATATTACACTATTTTGAAACGACACTTGTATGCAGTCATACAATATAGTTGGACGTGACGTGACGTGATTTCGACATGCGTACCTAATCGAACGAAAAAAAGAGGCTAAAAAATTACACTAATGGCCGGTTTATCGTACATTTTAATCACACTGTTAAATGACGGGTTGCTATAAAAACATCGTGATTAAAATGTATTAATAATTTTGTGGACAAGATGGGTTTCGTTTCTGAAAACACGTGTCTAAAATTTTATTTCCAGAAATGAATTAGCACGCTATAATAAAGAGCGTTTAGAGAATGACGGCCTTTGGACGGTCGGCCAAACAGACAGATAGAATTTTATATGTTCAATATATACATATAAATGTTGATTCAGGTGTGCCGGATATAGTAACCGATCACGCGGCTAAATATGCTGATGAAAATTTGTTTTACGTAGGGAAAAACGTACGCTGCCAAAGTGTGAATGAAATATCGCATGTATAAAGCATCCGGCACGGAACTGTGCTGTGACTCAAGTGCACTCGAAACATTGTGGCTGCAGATCAAACTGAACAGATAGCTCAGCCTATTCTAGATTTTATTTCGGAAAAAATCCGATCTGGTCAATTTTTTTTAGTGAATCGGGACAAAAAATACATGACACGAAATCAAACGACACAAAAAAATCCAACATGACACGAAATCGATACAAAAATAATCAAACGACAAAAAAATCAAACACAAAAATCAAACATGAAAGTACACAACATGTATAAAGTCTATTAAGCGTTCACACAGAACGGCCTAGATGGCTGCGTGGAGAAACGCATTAGTCTACCGTGTATAAGGTTGCAGGTTTGCGACGCACTTGGAGTAATTTGAAATATTAAATTTATTGATTGATTTTGTCGTTATTTATTATTAAGAATAATAAACTGAAAAAATGAAAAATGTAGGTAGGTATACCTACAAATAAATGTAGATACGTACTTAATTATTAATTAATTTATTTAAATTCGTATGATTGACGTATGGTTGCGTTTATGTAGGTGTACCCCTTTTTCCTTAGAAATAATTTTTGCTTGCTCTTTATCAAAATTTGTCCATTCGTTTTCGATTGATACTGTTACAAAAATAGAGACCCACAGAATCTGGAAATGATTTCCCATTGTGTCATACAGAATATTAAAAAATACCCTGCAAGGAAACGAAATTACCGACAAAGGTCCCGTTACAATTTTATATGCATAGGTATACTAATTGTATTGATAGCTGTTGTTAGACAAATGAAGGCTGAAACCTAGTGTCATTTGTTTAGTAATAAATTGTTTTGTGTGTGTATAATTATACAAACTGTACTAAATTCATATACCTAAATAAAATGTAGTTCAAAACCAAATCCTAAATATTTCAGTTTTCTATTTTCTATACATTGTATTCAAAAATAATAAAAAGTTTGTTTAAAATTTGAGAAATTTAAAACGAAAGATATTATCCAGGTAATATACAAAAATATTCAAAGAACGAAAACGTGTTTGAAAATTGAAAATTTTTATAGATTTATGTGTCACGAGTTTGAAGTTATGATCGAAGAATCTCGTTAGAGATTCTTTTCTGTGCGAATACGAATCTCTAACAGATTCTTATACAACGATTTTGAGTCTCTCCCATATGGTGCACTGTGGACCTCGAAACTCCCGAACGTCTTGACAAACGACGAATACTTGTAGATGGGTCCTCTGCCACCATTCCAATTATTTCATCTTCGTCAATGTCAAGTCTAGGTCTTCCAGCTCTTTGCTCATTCCCAGGGATTTCACCTTCTATGTACCGCCGATGTATACTTTGGAACACCCTGTGGTCAGGATAGTGTTCTCGGTTGGTATATCGTGCCCGATATTCTCTTGCAGCAGCCCGAGTATTCCCGTCACAAAACCCGTAGACATAGTGCATTTCTGCATACTCCCGATGGGAATAAACCATTTTGATGCGTCCAACTCGAAGAGAGTCCAAATCACAAACAGGATCGAAGTTCAAATTACCAAGCGCATGGTCCAAATAACAAAGCACAAAATGAAAAGTCAAGTCGGAGGCTTGAACGTATTAATTTGTTTAAGTCGTTCCAGCCAACTTAGATTTTGAAATTTTCGAAAATGTATTGTTTAACAAACACGACTTGCATGTAAAAAAATTGTTATAAAAAAAAACTGTCCTGAATAACGGGTTGTATTATACCGTGTTAGAATCTATTAAATGGACAAGTTTTTCTGATAATTGGTCAATTTTTTTTATAATATTTTTTTTTCTGTCAACGTGAATTTAAAATCAAATACATTTTTCTTGCCACCGAAAAGTGTTCATAAAACCATTTTTTTTATTTGACAGATGATAACAGAGCTTATGAAAATTATTTTTTTTGGAAAAGCAGACCCTTCAGGATCCTATTAAAAAAAAATCAACCAAACAACTCATAGATTTTTTTTAAATTAATTTTTTAGTATAAGCACTACACGATTTCAGAGAAAAATACAAAAATTGAAATAACTTTCGAACCGTCAACAATTGGATAACCACATTTATGGTTATTTTGATAGGAAATGACCTCCCCCATCACCTCACTTCGTTTGGACGACGACTTATGGGACACCCTGTATATAATATACTATTATATACCATATGCTATAAGCAGTTCGTATTGTAGTGGTGACAGTCGCGGCCTGTCACGCAAAGGTCCGAGTTCAAGTCCCCCCACAAGCATGCAATTTTTTTTGTTTTTTTAATAAATAATTAGCGTCTAAATATGCACATATACAGCGTGTCCACGAAAGCTTCTTGTACAAATGGGCTGCGCGCTCATCAAGTAGATATCGGCGGTGGCGGCATAGTAAATTTTGTTCTGAGGCGAATAAGTTCTGACTGCGCCTCGTGAACCGTGCTACGACGCGTCAGAAGTCAGAATTTCGGTCGACCTAAAGTTAGACGAGGTGTGTTCTTAAGTTTTATTTTACTAAAATTCAAAATTAGCTGTGATATCCCTACAGAAGTATCGCGGAAACCTAGGGTTCCGCGGAATCACACTTAGAGTCAAATGGCTGCCATAACTAGCTTCTAAGCAGTTCTGTATTGTAGACTGATAAGTCAGAAGTCAACATGTCCGCCGGCTCTGTCCATACAAAGACCAAAGTGTCCTTGGTGTTTCAGAGGTCCCCGACGAAGCATGCAACTTTTCCACAAAAAAAATTTTTGCTCCAATAATTAATAAACTAGATCCATTTGTAAAGAACTTGCGTGGACACGCTGTATTTATTTTGGAGGATAAATAAAAATAATGCTTTACACTTTGGAAAAAGACGTGAAATCTTAAAAAAAAAACTTCGGAGAAGTAAAAACTTCTTTCTGTGCTAAATACAAAGACTTGAGGCGACTAACTCTCAAGATTACAACTTAAAAAAAAAAACAGAATTTCGAGGCAGACAAGGAATTGAAATCAAGCTCGAAATTCTGTGCCTGAAGACGTCGAAAAAAAAATGAATTTCGGGGCAGACAAGGAATTGAAATCCAACCTCGAAATTCTGTGCTTATAAAGCTACAAGAGCAAGAGCAAGAAAAAAAATGCACAGGCGGAGTTTTTTTAGTGGTAACTAGACAAATATTTCAATATGGAGTTATGCAAACGCCGCCTGTGCATTTTTTTTCTTGCTCTTGCTCTTTTAGCTTTATAAGCACAGAATTTCGAGGTGGGATTTCAATTCCTTGTCTGCCCCGAATTTCATTTTTTTTCGACGTCTTAGGCACAGAATTTCGAGCTTGATTTCAATTCCTTGTCTGCCTCGAAATTCTGTTTTTTTTTTAAGTTGTAATCTTGAGAGTCAGTCGCCTCAAGTCTGTATTTAGCACAGAAAGAAGTTTTTACTCCTCCGAAGTTTTTTTTTTTAAGATATTAATATACTTCAAATTTAAGAAGTTTGTCACCTTTGAAAGGCATTTTCCATTAAAATGTATTTTTTTTAAATGAAGTGCATTTTTATCTCAGTCGCCGTCTACATACAACCATCAATAATCGATCTACCTATTGCGTGAGCCACACCTCATGCGAGAGTCAGCAGCCACACAGACCACTCTCGCACCACACGCTGAATGCATGTGTGATGATTAGTGAACGTGATGTTGACGCGCCGCCAGTGCTGGACTGCATTAAAAATTTCGATTTTTTACAAAATAAAAAATTCAATCAAATGTTTTTCACACAAAGCGTGTATTTTTCTATAAGCTTGCTAAGTTTGAAGAAATTCTGAAAGATTTAGAATTTCATAAAAAAATCGCACTTTTTCCAAGGGTATATGCCTTCAAAATTGCAAAAAATGATTTTTTTTAGATCGGTTTTAAATTTTCAATACTTATATAAAAAGACACGCTGATTTCAATATTATTCATCATGACTTCTGTATCTCCTTTTGTTTAGAAGTTATGAGACTTTAAAGATTTTCTTTTAATTTCTGAGAAACTTTAAACACCGCGATAACTTCTGAACCAAAAGAGATACAGAAGATTTCTTTTGTTTATTGGACTCAACCTGCCTTTTACTATAAGTATGGAAAATTTGAAAAAGATTTAAAAAAATTCGTTTTTTGCCATGTGAAGTATATGTATGAATCACTGACAAATGACAATTTTTTTAGAACAGTACTATATAGTTATAATTCTCCGAAAATTTTGCCGCGAGTTATCAGTAGCGCGCGATCGACGGTTTGGCATTCGTCGATATTGGACTGACTTGTATTGATATGTCGGTTACGGGTGTTTCATTAGACGAAATACGACTTGAGCAGTCCACGTGTGTATGGTCGAGAGGTAACACTTAGAATGATTTAATTTAAATTTCATTAAATTTTGGTTCGGTCCTGGCGGTGCACCAAAATTACGCTCACTATATAGTGATGATGTACAACAACACAAAAACAAGCCGACAGAACAGGCGAACGGAAGTATGGTCTCGACAGGAAACGGAAGGGCACACTTCCGACATCCTGACAAACTGTATAATGAAAAAAAAACACACACATACACACATACATAAACGCACGTATGCGTGCATTATTGGTTGATGAATGCATGCGGTGCAGTAGTACCGAAGTACAAACATATGCCGATCGCAAACGAACAAATGAGTGTTAGAAGCCAAACAGACGATACTGGAGTGGACACTGGACAGTCACGTTTCGACAGCGCAAAAATGCAGTTTTATAAATTTTATTTCAGGATATGCCTAACAGTATACCTACCGTCCCAGGGCTTGAGAATAGCCGAGCGTGTAGCAATGCTGTTGTTTACATGGCGTTGCTATGGTTCCTCTATTACAAGTCCCCAGTTCCCGGGTTCTAGCCCGAGAGTTGGTAAAAGTGTCAATTGGATTTTCAATTTATTATTAAAAAAAAAATAATGAATTGAAAATATGAATTGGTGTTAACTGTTAGGCCCAAATAACCTTAGCTGTTAGTGGTCTTTAAAACACACACCTACCGTCCATAATCATTCAACATCTCTGAATAATATTTTTTTTTAAATCGACTTCAAAAAATTGGCATCGGCATAGAACAGAGGTTCTCAAACTTTTTGAATGTTGTACCACTTAAATAAACTGCTAAAGATTCATGTACCACCCAGTGAGCGCAATCTCCTCCTTCTCCAAGTGCGCCGCAGGCGATTTCTTTTTAAACAAAGTTATATGGCGCCTCTAAGAAAATGGTTTTTTAGAGGTATACTACGTAAGGTTAGAGGTATAGGTGGAATAAATTAATAAAAAAAAATAAATATTAAACACGTCTTCGGTTACATCTCTGTGTACCACCTGGAACAACGTAATGTACCACCAGTGGTACATGTACCACAGATTGAGAATCCCTGACATAGAAAATTAGATAACGGCTTTTTTTGAGCGCGATTCATGCGAGAACTAATTTTTAAACTGGTAAAGTTAGAATTGAATCTTCTCACACGCGAGAGCTAATAATTATGGGTGAATAAGTAATGCATTTATGGAACCTATGGCTCGTCTATTAAACACCTCGACTTCTCAGACAATCTGAGAACTGTTGAAAGTATAAAATTGGATTTTTAGGCGCGATCTTAGCGAAGCTAGAAGCGCCTATATACACTCGCTTTGTCTGAACGTCTGTCAATCTGTGAATCTGTCACGCTATTTTGTGTCACGCGTACAGCCCAAACGGATGAACCAATTTTCAAAAACTTTTTTTTGTTCGATTCCTCTCGGGGTCTATTTGATCCTAACGGCGCCCGATTTTTGAATTTTGGCCCCAGAGGGGAACAAATTAGAAAAAACGGTGTTTTTTACTTATAGTTTGCTCAATTTAAGTCAGATCGATTCGAAACCTGTCTTAAACGAAAGAGCAGAAAATTTTAGATAGATTTCATGTATAATATTGTGTCAAAACAGTTTTTTTATACAGATTTATATGATTATTAAACGAAATAAATGCGACTTTATCTAATAAATCGCGAACTTGTTTCGGTTGTCCTTGTCTGTTGCACAGAGTAATATGGATATTGGAAGATAGCGTATGCTCTGTCTTATATTGCATTATTTTAATATAGTTATTCAATTTTTTGACTGCTGATGTTTGAATTTAAGTTTAAAAACCCTGGCCTACTGAGTTAAAATGATGTGTAACTAATTATTGACGTCGATCGGATGGCGAGACCTAGGGATCGGACCAAAATTTCTCGACGTTCATACCTCCCCGAACAATTTGACTTTCTCTGTCTGTATGTCCCTTTGTACGCTTATAACTCGAGAACCACTGATCCGATTTACATGATTTTTTTTCAAGTAAATAACTTCTTATGCGACTGCGAGTTTTAAAATATTCTGGCATCACGCAAAAGCAACCGAACTGATTCTCAAATAAAAACGTATGTTCTGGCATCACGCAAAAGTAAGTAGGTAGTAGATGCTTTGTTTTTTAAACGGTGGTTTTATTTAGCTTAATCCCGTATATTTGTTACAAATCTTGCGACCGACTGAGTTGAAATTTTGCACAAATGTGTAGCTCCGGTGACAATACAATTTATGGTAACTAGCTGACCGGCCCGGCTTTCGTCCGGATGTAAATCTTACTTTAGAATTTTCACCCACTTCCCGTGATCCGATTGAGTTGAAATTTTGCACACATGTGTAGCTCCGGTGACAATACAATTTATGGTAACTAGCTGACCGGCCCGGCTTTCGTCCGGATGTAAATCTTACTTTAGAATTTTCACCCACTTCCCGTGATCCGATTGAGTTGAAATTTTGCACACATATGTAGCTCCGGTGACAATACAATATTATGATAACTAGCTGACCGGCCCGGCTTTCGTCCGGGTGCAAATCGTACTTTTGAATTTTCACAGGCAAAAGGTCTTTATGGTAACTAACTGACCGGCCCGGTTCGTCCGGGCGTAAATCGTACTTTTGAACTTTCACCCATTTCCTATGATCCGATTTAGTTGAAATTTTGCACACATGTGTAACTCCGGTGACAATACAATATTATGGTAACTAGCTGACCGGCCCGGCTTTTGTCCGCGTGTAAATCGTTTTTTGAATTTTCACCCACTTCCCGTGATCCGATTGAGTTGAAATTTTGCACACATGTGTAGCTCCGGTGACAATGCAATATTATGATAACTAGCTGACCGGCCCGGCTTTCGTCCGGGTGCAAATCGAACTTTTGAATTTTCACCCACTTCCTATGATCCGATTGAGCTGAAATTTTGCACACATGTGTAGCTCCGGTGACAATACAATTTATGGTAACTAGCTGACCGGCCCGGCTTTCGTCCGGATGTAAATCGTACTTTAGAATTTTCACCCACTTCCCGTGATCCGATTGAGTTGAAATTTTGCACACATGTGTAGCTCCGGTGACAATACAATATTATGATAACTAGCTGACCGGCCCGGCTTTCGTCCGGGTGCAAATCGTACTTTTGAATTTTCACAGGCAAAAGGTCTTTCTCCGGTAACGTTTCAGTGGATCGGATAAATAAAATCAGACTAAGGAAATAAAGCACACTAAAAAATTAAAAATAAAAATAGATAAAAAACTTTTAAGTTAAACGGTTTTATAAATGTACTAAAAAGAAAAAAATAAAATTTAATTTAGGTTCATAAGTATAAAAGCGTGGGTCGTGACTATAATAAATTATCATAGAGTTTACGACCCACGCTTTTATACTTATGAACCTAAATTAAATATTATTTTTTTCTTTTTAAAATATTTATAAAACCGTTTAACTTAAAAGTTTTTTTACCTATTTTTATTTGAAGCTATGCTTCTTAACGCACGTTTCAGATGGGGACCTAAATAATAAAAATTTTGGAGCATACAAGTAATTCAAGAATTACAAGGCGCGATATTCATGTAGGTATTGTGTGTAAACGGTTTTACCGAACATAGGGAAAATAACACTAAGAAGATCAATTTTGTAGTAGGCTATGGCCATAAGACCTAATGTAAATATGTATTGGATTACATAGAAAAAATAGTGTAGTGAATTTTTTAAACAATTTTCCATAGCAACGGTTGACTATTAAGCGAAACTCGGAACCTGCTAAATAAAAAAAGTCATGAGGTGTCGTAAGATACCCGACAGAAGCTATGTTTCTTACGCATTGTATATAAAACCGAATTTATCAACGATATAAACAATACAATTAAAAAGTTATTATTTGACCGCCATTTTGAAATCTGACGCCATTTTATTTTTTTGTGTTTTATTAAACTCTCAAATATCTATTTTCAAAAGGATCGGATAATTTTTACAAAGAAGTATATACCTATGGCCGCCATTTTAAAATATGACGTCATTTTATTTTTTTGCGTTCTATAAAACTCGTCAATATCTATTTTCAAAAAGATCGGATAATTTTTACACAAAAAGTACATATTGCCGCCATTTTGAAATCTGACGTCATTTTATTTTTTTGTGTCCTATGAAACTCTCAAATACTGATTTTCAAAAGAATCGGATAATTTTTACAAAAAAGTACATATGGCCGCCATTTTTAAATCTGACGTCATTTTATTGTTTTGCGTCTGAAACTCTCAAATATCAATTTTCAAAAGGATCGTATAATTTTTAGAAAGGAGTACAATATATTTCCGCCATTTTGAAATCTGACGTCATTTTATTTTTTTGATGTGAAGAACTGTTTAATTAAAAACAGAAAAGTGGTGATCCTGATGATAATGAAAGAAGACAGCTTTGAAATGGCTTAAGGATCCAAAAATAATAAGCAAATACTGTTAATATTGCATTTATTAAGCTGACGTTTCGACGGCATTTGAGCTCTGAGGATGAGAATATAATTCTCGAAACGTCAGCTTAATAAATGCAATATTAACAGTATTTGCTTATTATTTTTGGATTCTTAAGCCATTTCAAAGCTGTCTTCTTTTATTTTTTTGTGTCCTATGAAACTCTCAAATATCAATTTTCAAAAGGATCGGATAATTTTTACAAAAAAGTACATATGGCCGCCATTTTTAAATCTGACGCCATTTTATTTTTTTGTGTCCTATGAGACTCTCAATATCAATTTTCAAAAGGATCGGATAATTTTTACAAAAAAGTACATACGGCCGCCATTTTGAAATCTGATGTCATTTTATTTTTTTGAATCCTATGAAACTCTCAAATACCGATTTTCAAAAGAATCGGTTAATTTTTACAAAAAAGTACATTTAGCCGCCATTTTTAAATCTGACGTCATTTTATTTTTTTGTGTTCTATGAAACCCTCAAATATCAATTTTCAAAAGGATCGGATAATTTTTACAAAAATGTACATACGGCCGCCATTTTGAAATCTGACGTCATTTTATTTTTTTGTGTCTTATGAAAGTCTCAAATATCAATTTTCAAAAGGATCGTATAATTTTTAGAAAGGAGTATACTACATATTTCCGCCATTTTGAAATCTGACGTCATTTTATTTTTTTGTGTCTTATAAAACTCGCAAATATCAATTTTCAAAAGGATCGGATAATTTTTACAAAAAAGTATATATATTGGCCGCCATTTTGAAATCTGACGTTATTTTATTTTTTTATGTCCTATGAAACTCTCAAATATCAATTTTCAAAAGGATCTGATAATTCTTACAAAAAGTACATATAGCCGCCATTTTGAAATCTGGCACCATTTAATTTTTTTGTGTCCTATAAAACTCTCAAATATTAATTTTCAAAAGAATCGGATAATTTTTACAAAAAAGTACATATGGCCGCCATTTTGAAATCTGACGCCATTTTATTTTTTTGTGTCCTATAAAACTCTCAAATATTAATTTTCAAAAGGATCGGATAATTTTTACAAAAGTGACGTTACACTACTTCGTGACGTGACGTTTCACTTTTTATTATTTAGGTCCCCATCTGAAACGTGCGTTAAGAAGCATAGCTTCAAATAAAAATAGGTAAAAAAACTTTTAAGTTAAACGGTTTTATAAATATTTTAAAAAGAAAAAAATAATATTTAATTTAGGTTCATAAGTATAAAAGCGTGGGTCGTAAACTCTATGATAATTTATTACAGTCACGACCCACGCTTTTATACTTATGAACCTAAATTAAATTTTATTTTTTTCTTTTTAGTACATTTATAAAACCGTTTAGCTTAAAAGTTTTTTATCTATTTTTATTTTTAATTTTTTAGTGTGCTTTACTTCCTTAGTCTGATTTTATAACATTTATCCGATCCACTGAAACGTTACCGGAGAAAGACCTTTTGCCTGTGAAAATTCAAAAGTACGATTTGCACCCGGACGAAAGCCGGGCCGGTCAGCTAGTTATCATAATATTGTATTGTCACCGGAGCTACACATGTGTGCAAAATTTCAACTTAATCGGATCACGGGAAGTGGGTGAAAATTCAAAAGTACGATTTACACCCGGACAAAAGCCGGGCCGGTCAGCTAGTTACCATAATATTGTATTGTCACCGGAGCTACACATGTGTGCAAAATTTCAACTCAATCGGATCATAGGAAGTGGGTGAAAGTTCAAAAGTACGATTTACGCCCGGACGAACCGCGCCGGTCAGTTAGTTACCATAATATTGTTTTGTCACCGGAGCTACACATGTGTGCAAAATTTCAACTCAGTCGGTCGCAAGATTTGTAACAAATATACGGGATCAAGCTAAATAAAACCACCGTTTAAAAAACAAAGCATCTACTACCTACTTACTTTTGTGTGATGCCAGAATATTTTAAAACTCGCAGTCGCATAAGAAGTTATTTACTTGAAAAAAAAATCATGTAAATCGGATCAGTGGTTCTCGAGTTATAAGCGTACAAAGGGACATACAGACAGAGAAAGTCAAATTGTTCGGGAAGGTATGAACGTCGAGAAATTTTGGTTTAAGACAGGTTTCGAATCGATCTGACTTAAATTGAGCAAACTATAAGCAAAAAACACCGTTTTTTCTAATTTGCTCCCCTCTGGGGCCAAAATTCAAAAATCGGGCGACGTTAGGATCAAATAGACCCCGAGAGGAGTCGAACAAAAAAAAGTTTTTAATAATCGGTTAACCCGTTCGGGCTGTACGACTGATACAAAAAATCCGTTACAGATTCACAGATTGACAGATTCACAGACAAAGCGAGTGTATATAGGCGCTTCTAGCTTCGCTTAGATCGCGCCTAAAAAGTGAAACGTCACGTCACGAAGTAGTGTAACGTCACTTTTGTAAAAATTATCTGATCCTTTTGAAAATTAATATTTGAGAGTTTTATAGGACACAAAAAAATAAAATGGCGTCAGATTTCAAAATGGCGGCCATATGTACTTTTTTGTAAAAATTATCCGATTCTTTTGAAAATTAATATTTGGGAGTTTTATAGGACACAAAATAATAAAATGACGTCAGATTTTTCAAAATGGCGGCCATATGAACTGTTTTGTAAAAATTATCCGATCCTTTTGAAAATTAATATTTGAGAGTTTCATAGGACACCAAAAAATAAAATGACGTCAGATTTTTCAAAATGGCGGCCGCATGTACTCTGTTGTAAAAATCATCCGATCCTTTTGAAAATTGATATTTGAGGGTTTCATAGGACACAAAAAAATAAAATGATGTCATATTTTTCAAAATGACGGCCATACGTACTTTTTTGTAAAATTTATCCGATCCTTTTGAAAATTGATATTTGAGAGTTTCATAGGACACAAAACAATTAAATGGTGCCAGATTTCAAAATGGTGGCCATATGTACTTTTTTGTAAGAATTATCAGATCCTTTTAAAAATTGATATTTGAGAGCATAGGACACAAAAAAATAAAATGACGTCAGATTTCAAAATGGCAGCCATTATATATACTTTTTTGTAAAAATTATCCGATCCTTTTGAAAATTGATATTTGCGAGTTTTATAGGACACAAAAAAATAAAATAACGTCAGATTTTAAAATGGCGGAAATATGTAGTACTCCTTTCTAAAAATTATACGATCCTTTTGAAAATTGATATTTGAGAGTTTCTTTGAGAGTTTCATAAGACACAAAAAAATAAAATGACGTCAGATTTCAAAATGGCGGCCGTATGTACATTTTTGTAAAAATTATCCGATCCTTTTGAAAATTGATATTTGAGGGTTTCATAGAACACAAAAAAATAAAATGACATCAGATTTAAAAATGGCGGCCGTATGTACTTTCTTGTAAAAATTATCCGATTCTTTTGAAAATCGGTATTTGAGAGTTTCATAGGACACAAAAAAATAAAATGACGTCAGATTTCAAAATGGCGGCAATATGTACTTTTTGTGTAAAAATTATCCGATCTTTTTGAAAATAGATATTGACGAGTTTTATAGAACGCAAAAAAAATAAAATGACGTCATATTTTAAAATGGCGGCAAAAGGTATATACTTCTTTGTAAAAATTATCCGATCCTTTTGAACATTGATATTTGAGAGTTTAATAAGACACAAAAAAATAAAATGGCGTCAGATTTCAAAATGGCAGTCAAATAATAACTTTTTAATTGTATTGTTTATATCTTTGATAAATTCGGTTTTATATACAATGCGTAAGAAACATAGCTTCTGTCGGGTATCTTACGACACCTCATGACTTTTTTTATTTAGCAGGTTCCGAGTTTCGCTTAATAGTCAACCGTTGCTATGGAAAATTGTTTAAAAAATTCACTGCACTATTTTTTCTATGTAATCCAATACATATTTATATTAGGTCTTATGGCCATAGCCTACTACAAAATTGATCTTCTTAGTGTTATTTTCCCTATGTTCGGTAAAACCGTTTACACGCAATACCTACATGAATATCGCGCCTTGTAATTCTTGAATTACTTGTATGCTCCAAAATTTTTTAATATGAACTGACAGTAAGCCTAGATAGCCCTGAGAGTTGGTGGCTTTGAATTAAAAAGAAAATAACTGAGAAAATTGAACACGAATTCAGCTTCATACATTTATGTGTATCACGGTGTATCATCATGGGCAGCGGTTTTCTATGATAGCAAAATAAGTAGCACAGTTATACAATGTGTCGCTTGAACGCTTCATATCTCGAATATAATAAATTAGCACGTAAAATTAAACATTTGTAA
This sequence comes from Mongoloraphidia duomilia, assembly GCA_039654895.1. NCBI lineage: Eukaryota > Metazoa > Arthropoda > Insecta > Raphidioptera > Raphidiidae > Mongoloraphidia > Mongoloraphidia duomilia. The sequence goes on along the minus strand of CM077524.1, from coordinate 25,123,712 downwards.
ATATTGATTCTCCTTTTGTCATATTTGCATTTTCAAATTTCATAACCGTTTTCTTTAAAAATAATTTAAAAATGTTATGTCCCAAATAATGTTATAGGTAGACTTGCCATACGTCCGGATTTAGTTCGGATTTGGTAACCATGTCCGGACTTTTGTCCGGAATCGTAATTACGTCCGGATTTTTAATTAATAAAAACAAACAAAGTTTTATTAAAGAAAGCCCTTACGTCTGAAAACTACCTACGAATGGTCCTAAGAATCAGAAGGAGCCAAACGGAGACGTGAAAATGAAGCTAGAGATGAAGAAGGACTGAGTCAGTAGCCATTTATATCGCAACCCTATGTATAGGTATTTGACTATGCTGATTGTTGGCCTAAGTACTAATTAGAAAACAAAGTTTTGTTTCATAAGTAACTTTCTTAGGAAGTAACAATTAACTAATTATATAATAATGCATTGCGACCTAGCTTTTAATAAAATATGACAGTACAAAACAGATGCCACATAACACATTGTTCAATGTTTTAAATATTTTAAAAACATTTCATCGAACGTAGACTTGGTCTCAATTCAATTTGAAAAAAAAACACGAATCGCAATACAAAATTCTGCCGACCAAATTTAGTTTAAATCGATTCCATTGTTCCCAAGTTATTGTATATAAATATATCCAAAAATGTTAGTTTTCCAGAATGATTTAAAACGTCGAGATTTATGGTGCGACCCCTAGGTCCCGCCATACAGCCAACACCAATAGTGTCTATGTCTATATACTATGTATAGGCAAATACACTAATTAATAAAATATATTAAATAATTACACATCTTGACCAATTCCGAAGTACCTATGCTAAATTAACGATTACAAGAAGCATCGTCTAATCAAAGAGAAGATACCTATTTACATTATAGAGTCGCCATGCAACGTTAAAAAACTAGACCGTTATAAGAGTATTCTCCACCGGAAGTTACCCCCTGCACTCTTCATCTCAAATCCTTTTTCCTCGCCTAAATACGGTTACAGCTCTCCCGACGCTATTTTTTTAGCTAAATGGTTTTGGTAAAAGTCAAATGAAGGACCAAGAATCACACTACAGATCCTATAGGCGAAATTTTTGAAAACAAGTTTTGGCTACGTGTCAGTTTTTAAAAAGTTATAAGTTTTTCTAGGAATTTTTTTTCAATTTTTCGTCTGAAGGAACTATACAGCGTGATTCTTCGTATTCATTTGGCGTTTACCCGAATCGTTTAGCTTTAAAAATAGCGTCAGGATTAGATTTATTTACACCCTAAATACTAACTAATCTCAAAATAATAGTACGGGATCCGGCTGCAGAATTAGTACGTTCATCACGTAGGTAATCAAACTCAAATTTTTTCATATATTTATGAATAGAATAAGACACTTTTCACAAGGTGCCGATCAAAAAGTGCCCGCAACTAATTTTAATTAAAATAGCGTTAATTGATTTTTCACAAAAAATTTCGTTCACTTGTTAGTCAAATAAAATATCATCCATTTCACAGAAAAGTTAGTAATCTAAACGAACAATCTTGTAAAGAGTTACTGGGTAGCTGTACCTGCTCACTGCAACCTAATGCAGCAGGTTAAACGTTTTTATTATATTTATACGTTATGACGTATATTCATTACGTTTATACCAAAAAGTAATTTTTTTGATCATGACTTATAGCTGCCTATGAAAAATTAAATTCTTGACAATGGATATATTTTATTTTATAAAAGTAAAAATTTTTTGGATCAATTAACGCTATGAATGTAATTGTTGCGGGCTTGTCCACATTGTGATCAAGTTCTTACTATTCATAAATATGTGTACAAAATTATATTTATTTACTACCTATAATACTAATTCTGCAGCCGGATCTTAGGCTATAATTAAACCTTTAGAAAAATCTTGCAATTTTTGATCAAAAATCTTACAATTTTTGAACACGAGCTCTTGGACTCTAACCAGTCAACTTCTACTCCACTGAAATTTCGAGTCTATAATGTACTTAGTATATGGTCTAATTAAAACTTCAATTCGCACTGCAAAATAAAAATCACCATTAAAGTTCCCTATATATATGAAAGTCATAATTCCGAGCGATCATCAGTTCGTTGGCTATTATTACACAAAATGGGATACTTCCAAAAAACGCATTCATTGCAAAGAACATTGTTGAACATTGCAGCTGTCAAATCTCCGGGCGATTTTCAAACCGGCCTCAAAACAAAACAGCAACTGTACAACGCATCTCTTGATTTTATAAAAACAATATATATCTTTTTGGGTATTATTGGATACTTCAAATCGGAAGATCGCAGAATGAAAATGTACAGTATCACAATAGTTTGCAATGTATCCGAAATATTATTTGAAGTATTGTATCGACGTTTCCATCACAAACAACTTGATGACTTGATAGATTCATTGAACGATATCATAAAATCAAACTCGTCTGAATTTAAGGATTTATCGTCTCAATACATGGAGAAATACAGGAAGAAATATAAGTTGTTAAAAATCGATGGTTTGGGTGAATTTGTAGGAGTGTCAATTGCGATGTTGTTATTTATTGTTGGTCACTATGTAATAAATATCACCTCAGGAAAGAGAGCTCCGTTGGTGCCCACTTGGTATCCTTTCGATACGTCGACATCGCCGAACTACGAATTTTCCTTGCTGTTAGATTTGGTGATTGGGTGGTCGTCTGTTCTGAGGTTGGCAGCACTTCGTAACACGTCTTTGTGTTTAATAACTTTGGTTGGTACTCAGTATCAACTACTCAATGCAAGTTTCGCAGATATTTGTGAAAAACTCAAAAATGACTGTTTGCATTCAGAAAAGGAATTGAAAATATGGATAATTCACAGTCGGAAATTAGAAAGGTTAGCAAGTAGGGGTCAATACCGTAGCTACGGAATAATAATTTGAGGGTATGAAATCAGAATCCTACCCTAAGCATCCACGACCCTAGCTACGACACTGAGTAGAGTAAAGGCACGGATTCCCCATTTTAAATTTATAATTGACAGAATAAATGATTACATTAACTTAACTAATAAAGAAAATTATAATGTTATTTTAAATCTCTATAGTTTCGAAATTAAAATGATTAACAATTCGCAGATTTCTGTTTATGTTGAACAACCACTTCGCTCCTATTTTGACCATTCAAATAGGTTACTGCGTTGTGTGCGGAACTACAATAGTCTACTCGTTATTTTATGTAAGTATTTTTTTAACAATACTCATTATACAAGGTGTTTAAAAATGGCAAAGAAAAACTTCGAGAGGTTTTCCTTAGTTAATTTGACGAAAAAAAATCCTATGGACGGGGGGATCCTAAACGCTTTATTACGGAGTTGCAGCCCTTTAAAAATTTAGATTTTTCATCAGACACCTCTGCAATTAATTAGGTGATAGAAATTTCTCTAAAGTCTAAATTGACTGTTTTTAGTCCAGTCACGAGAGGAAGTCCACCTTGCGTTTTGTGCAGCAAATGATTTTATTTTTTTGTGTCCTCAAGCATGTTTAGGACATGTCAAATCCAAGTTTGCGACCTCTAAAATAGGGCGGGGGAGTTTTGGTGGGCTAAAAACCACGATTTTTTTGCACTTTTTTCGGTTTCTTGCTTATAACATGGAAACGGCTGGTCCTATCGAAAAAATGGTCCTATTCAAAATTAAAGGGCACAAAATTTACTTCAAAATGCACTAGTCAAATATGTTTATGTTCCCATTTTTACCGGCTCTACAGAACTTAGAAAATCGCCAAAATTTACCAAAATGAAAAAAAAACATTTTTTCAAGCTTTTAACTATTGAAAAACTCGAATAGCCTATAACCTTCCTTAATAAACGGGCTATCTAACAAAAAAAATTTTTCAAATCGGATTGGTAGTTCCTGAGATTAGCCCGTTCAAACAAAAAAAATAAACTCCTTTTTTGTTTGAACGCGCTGATCTCAGGAACTACAAGTCCGATTTAAAAAATGTTTTTTTTGTTAGAAAACCCGTTTATTAAGGAAGGTTATAGGCTATTCGAGTTTTTTTAAATTCAATCCCAAAGGGGGTGAAACGGGGGTGTAAGATTTTTTGTTATTACAAAAACTCTTGCACCCACGTTTTACCCCCTTTGGGGTTAAATTTAAAAAAAAACTCGTATATCCTATAACCTTCCTCAATAGGGCTATCTAACAAAAATTTTTTTTTTAAATCGGACTTGTAGTTCCTGAGATTAGCGCGTACAATCAAGAAAAGAGTTTATTTTTTTTGTTTGAACGCGCTAATCTCATGAACTACCAGTCCGATTTGAAAAAAATTTTTTTTGTTAAATAGCCCGTTTATTAAGGAAGGTTATAGGCTATTCGATTTTTTTTTTAAATTCAATCCCAAAGGGGGTTAAACGTGTGTGTAGGATTTCTCGTTATTACAATAAATCCTACACTCCCATTTTCACCCTTTGAGATTGAATTTTTAATAGGACCATTTTTTCGATAGGACCAGCCGTTTTTATGTTATAAGCTAAAAACCGAAAACAGTGCAAAAAATCGTGGTTTTTAGCCCACCAAAACTCCCCCACCCTGTTTCAGAGGTCGCAAACTTAGATTTGACATCTCCTAAACATGCTTGAGGACACAAAAAAATAAAATCATTTGCTGCAGAAAACGCAAGGTGGACCTACCTTTTTAAGCTCTCGTGACTGGACTATTTTATTTCTGTGGAAATTTGATTACATGTTGCTTATTTTTTTTATAATTTTTAAGGAGACACATCTATTGAGCAAACTGCAATAATAATTTCTCCAAATTTGCTCAATATTTTTTTTTTTATTTTACAGGTTTTCAAAGAGTATTCAGAACTGGCTACATTTATATTCGCAGTATTTTTCAAATTTGCACAACTGTACATGCAATGTCATGCCGTCGACAATTTGTCTCAATCTGTAAGTATTTTACTACATTTCTTAATCATTTTTTTCGGAAGATATCCATGTGTACCCTTTAAGAAATATAACTAAACTGGTAAAAGTTAAATAAAACAAATGTTTATTTGAATTTTGTGTTTTAGCGAGAAGAACTGTTCAGGACCGTATTTACAAACGCATGGATCAATCATTCCTCAAATATAGGTAAAGCCTTTCTATTTATCATGGCTTATTACCGAGTTTCTCAAGGCATTAACGCATTTAAAATATACCGAGTTTCTTCAGAAACGTTTGCAAAAGTAAGTACTGCTTTTTTATCGATAACAAAATCTAATTAGATTTGACGTTTTGAAGTCGTTTGTCAATTAAAACAGTTCTGATTCAATTTATATATAAAAAATATATATATACAGGGTGGACCAGGTTATAGTAGCAATAATTCACCATTCGATGGTCCATCGAAAAATAAGTCGACATGCATAATTTTATTTTTTTCCAAAACGCTTCCTAAGAGAGATACACCCCTTCAAAGTTCAGTTTTAAAATTCTTTTTTTTGTCCTAACTCTCAGGTCATTAATGCGTTTTTGACCAAATTTGGTACAAGTATTTATACAATAGATACTCATTACTTGACGTAAGTAACTTTTGTCAAAATTGTCAAGTGGCGTAGATACAGGGGGGTTGTTTCACTTTTCCCGCCCTATTTTCTGCGCCACTGGATATTTTTAAAGAATAACATTTTTTTCGAATTCCCTGTTCAATTTAGAAAAAAAGAGTCACTCTTGCGAAATTTCGATTTGAGGCTTCGTTTACGAGATAATTAGAGTTGAAAGTTTAGAACACTTCTAAAATAGCCACCTATGAAAATAATAGGTCTGGAATCTTGTACAACAATTGTAAACTTTTTACTGTTTGACGAATTTAAATAAATAATTCATTAATTAAATTAAAAACAACAAATAAATAACTTATGAAAATAACCAACAAAGTAGGCGATACTTGGTTTTGAGATAATTTATGACACTTGTCAGTATTGATTTTTAAAACTGGACTTTGAAGGGCTGTATCTCCCTTAGGAAGCGTTTTGGAAAAAAATAAAATTATGCATGTCTATTTATTTTTCGATGGACCATCGAATGGTGAATTATTGCTACTATAACTTGGTCCACCCTGTATATTTTGATCTGTAAAATCAGTGTATCCGAAAAGTTAAAAAATACGATAAAATAGTCCATTTCAGTTTTGAAAAAACTAGTCGACTCTAAAAATATTACTGTTTATTTTTAGTTGTCATGGTTTTTCAGACTTGCCCCGAAGAAGTGAACTGCAATGTTTACGAAACGTCAGCTACTAATAAATATCGCACGATTGAAAAACCATGACAACTAAATCAAAGAAACTTTCAAATCTACAACTATTTATTTTTAATTTTTAATGGGCAATTTTAATTCAGGGACACTAATAAAATCTTAGCTCATAATATAATCTTTTTTGCAGGTGATGCGGATCTTTTACTCAGTAGTTACTCTATTACTTAAAATGGAAGAAAACTGATCTGTCCCCTCAAAAATCACCTATTCAATTGGCACCAAAATCAACAGGCCTGGTATCGTTACTGAGACAAATATAAAAAAAAATAAATTTTGCTGAAGTTTTTGTGAACAAAGAAAATTACACCCCCCCCCCCCACACACACATACACACACTCAGAGCCGCCGTGCGCAAAGTCGCTTTTCTTTACATTTTGAGGGTTATTCGCAATTAAAAGCGAATGTAGATGACAGATGTCAGCACTTCAGACGTCTATGTGGAGTTTAATCGGTCGTAGACCTCGCGCGGCGAAAGATGAAGCCACCGCGTCATATTAGCGTGAATGCATTACGCCCGCCTTCTAGCTTGCTATTGGCTGTTTATTGTCATGGAATAGCAGTTTGCCAAAATTGTACCTAACGTCATAAAACCCAATGTGCAGTTTTGTGTGCACGGCACTGTCTGCGGGCAAGCAGGCGTTTACTAGCATATTATTGATGACTTGCCTGGTCTCATCTCTCACCGAGGGCACTCTATCACAAAGCGAATGTAGATGTCAGCACTTCAGACGAAATGATGGTTTGAATGGCTTTGTAAGTAAAGTAAATTTTTAAGTTAATGAGGTTAGATTTTTAATAGATTCTATCTATTGTCTCCTGTCAATTTTAAGAAAAACTCTATACGAAGCACCCAATATACATAAGCATAATCTTCAACAATTTTTGTACTTTATTTGAACGGGCCACCAGCTGACGTCATTCCCGCGCTTACGCTGATTGGTCAGATGGAATGAGGCAACCTTATATTCTACTAACCTTGCGTAGACCCCACATACGACGACTTATTGGATTCGAACACTAATTTGCTTTTAATTGCGAATCAGAATCTACGACACTATTTTTCGACCCTATATTATCACCATATTTTAATTTTCGCACAGAATATAAAAATAAAATAGTAATAATAATTAATAATGCGTTTAACGTTCGATTATGTCAGACGCCACTCGCACCATTACTATATTTTATTTACCACTTTCATCACGGAAGTAAAATAATTGAAATCGGGACCCGCGTTTTCTAAGACCGGTCCTGATGATGTCCATCATTTTGCGGCGTTATATAGTTTTTTCCCCTTAAAAATAAATTTCATCACTCAGCAGGATGCGGTTTTGCCTTAAAACCGACGATTTATAATATTTGTTAGACTAGTCACATCCGTCCGTAAATAATTTACAACATTTCGTATTTACAGTGAATTTCACTTAAGACACAGCATAGCTATTGGGATCCGTCAAATGGGTGGAGCTTAAAAAACATGGCGCAAAGGGGGGGAAATTTTATATACGGAGCATACTTCTGCGTGTAATTTTGTGATTTTCAAAGTGATAAGAAATAATAAATATAAGTGCAATTTGCAATTGGGCCGGTACGAATCCTAAACAAAGGAATTTCGTTGAAGGAGAACGGATTCTCAAAGCCGGACATATTATCAAATGTGTGAAAAAACAAGATAACTGAGCTGTCAAAAGTAGTAATCTTTACGGCATATTGCTTAAAAACATCAAAATTAAAAGAAAATCTCAACGAAATTAATCATCCGTTCAATGCTTCTTTAAGGCAAGGTTAGGTGAATAATGTAAAAACATAACTGCAACATAACATGTTATATTGTAATAAGTAGGTAAGTTACTAACCTCAAAATATTTGTAAGTATACAAAGTTAGTCCTATAAATTTGCCAATCATCAAATGATTTTACTATTGTAGTACAGTATGATAATAAGTACATCTTATTATTAATATAAAATATTTTTTTAATTCATAAATACAGTTTTCCACATTTCATTAGAAAATAATTCGCTGTAAAGTAAGTTTTACAAGGCAATAACTGACAGTGTTTAATACCATGATATTAGAAAACGTCGCGAATTCCATTTTCGATAAACTGTTTGTTTATTTTATTTGTTTTATATTTGTAGTAAACAATTTCACGATAAATTTGCACTGTTAGCATGTAAAATTTTCCCTCGTTTTGAGAACAATTTTGTGCCACCAGATGTCATATGCTCATTTGACGGATCCCAATAGGCGAGTTTTGTTCACCTTGCCGCTAGGGAAAACATTAATGCATGAGAGAAAATTGTTCCACTTAAAATGCAATATCCACTGAACAAAAACATGTATCAATATCAATATTTTAATTTAAAAATAGTAGATTGTATATCTAGTCGCGTAATGAGGTAACTACTGACGAGTAGTGACAGTACGTTAAAACGAGCGATTATAAGCGAGTTTTAACAGTCAAACGAGTCATAATATCATTACGCACGAGATATATAATATGGTATTTTTCGCCACACCCACTAGAAAATAGCTGCTTTTCACTTCATTTTCAGTATTTTCAAAATATTTTGACAGTTCATTTTGTGTCTCCAACTTCATTTCTATAGTAGGCCGAGAATAGCTGTCAGTAGGTAATAGCGGGCGGATCAGAGCGAATAAACATAAATCACTATGGAAATTGTTTGCTTTCCCAAACTACTGTGGGAAAGATACGTTCCCGCACAGTGGCCTGTCAAAAGTCTCTTAACATGCATGTAAAAAGCAACTATTTTTGAAGTGAAAACTTCCTTAAACGCGTTAGGCACTCTTTTCCTGGGTAGTTAAAATAATTAATTTTATTGTAAAAAAGCGTGGGGTGCTTTGTATCATATTTTCATACTACCCCACGCTTTTTTACAATAAAATTAATTATTTTTTACTTTTTAGTTCATTAAAGCGTGTTTTTTAGTTTTTTTAAATTATAATTTATTTTTGCTTTTTAGTCCTGGAGATTCTGGTCAGGATAATGGGACAAACTTATGGAAATATTGTATTGTAATCGGTCCTTGATAAGTGTGCAAAGTTTCAGTTCAATCTGAAGTTTTTTGCTTTTTTTTTTAGTCCTGGAGATCCTGGTCAGGATAATGGGACAAACTTATGGAATTATTGTATTGTAATCGGTCCTTGATAAGTGTGCAAAGTTTCAGTTCAATTTGAAGTTTTTTGCTTTTTTTTTTAGTCCTGGAGATCCTGGTCAGGATAATGGGACAAACTTATGGAATTATTGTATTGTCGTCGGTCCTTGATAAGTGTGCAGAGGACAGTATGGCTCAGTTGGTAGCGTCGCGGCCTCTGAACCAGACTGTCGTGGGTTCGAATCACACCTCTGCTCATGGATGTTTTGTGATGTTATTTAGTTTTTAAGTGATATATTATGATATTTGTTGTATTTAAGACGCTAATGACCTAAGATGTCGACGCGTCTATAATCCACAATAAATAAAATAAATAAATAAATAAAGATAAGTGTGCAAAGTTTAAACTAAATCTGACCGTTCAAAGTTGGTCAAAATCAAGTTCAAAGAAGTCGGTTACAAACTGACAAACAAGCAAGCACGCACGCAAGCCCGCACGCACGCAAGCCCGCAAGCTCGCAAACATACAGGTGTTAAGCTAATATAAGCGTGTTAAAAAGGAAACTGTTCGCAATAAATGTGACGCGGCTGACATACCTATATCATAATAAATTATAATTTAAAAAAACTAAAAAACACGCTTTAATGAACTAAAAAGTAAAAAATAATTAATTTTATTGTAAACAAGCGTGGGGTAGTATGAAAATATGATACAAAGCACCCCACGCTTTTTTACAATAAAATTAATTATTTTTTACTTTTTAGTTCATTAAAGCGTGTTTTTTAGTTTTTTTAAATTATAATTTATTTTTGCTTTTTAGTCCTGGAGATCCTGGTCAGGATAATGGGACAAACTTATGGAATTATTGTATTGTAATCGGTCCTTGATGAGTGTGCAAAGTTTCAGTTCAATCTGAAGTTTTTTGCTTTTTTTTTTTAGTCCTGGAGATCCTGGTCAGGATAATGGGACAAACTTATGGAATTATTGTATTGTAATCGGTCCTTGATAAGTGTGCAAAGTTTCAGTTCAATCTGAAGTTTTTTGCTTTTTTTTTTAGTCCTGGAGATCCTGGTCAGGATAATGGGACAAACTTATTGAATTATTGTATTGTCGTGGGTCCTTGATAAGTGTGCAAAGTTTAAACTAAATCTGACCGTTCAAAGTTGGTCAAAATCAAGTTCAAAGAAGTCGGTTACAAACTGACAAACACACAAGCCCGCAAACCCACAAGCCCACAAGCAAGCATACAGATGAAGCTAATATAAGCGTGTTAAAAACGGTACGCAGTACACTTGCATTCATAGAGCAGTTGGTAACGTCTTTGCGTTCTATGGATAGGAACCTGGGTTCGAGACCTGATGGCAGTGTAGAATTTTTGGCGTTTTTTTTTCTAAATTCTACATGATATTTATTTATATATTTTTTAATTTTTGTTATATTCTTTCTTTGACAATAATTAGGTATAATTTTTTTAAAACCAAGGTGGAATTAATTAAAAATACAATTTTAGTATTTTTTAGTAATAAATTATTTTTAGTTCATAATTAATGCGCTATAATAGATGACACCAAAAATTAGAAAATCTTAAGTTTTCACTTCTGTCGTGTGATCATAAGCACACGCCCATTTTTTTTTAAATTAAAATATTGTTAGTAATTGTTAGTGATGTATGATTTTGTCTACTGCTTCAATGTTTTCCATAACTAGGTACCAGGTAAACAAAACCAGACTTCTATTGCGTCTTATGTGAAATTCACTGTATATTATATAAAATAGTGCCGTTCAGTCAGCACAGATATCGATAATTCCTGGAAACGTCGTGTTTTATGACAAATCTTAAACCGCGAATTTCCGCTACTCTAATTATTATCTTCCACTACTAATAAACGCTCAATGTTGCAATTCAAATAAATATACACGTCAGTTGCCAATCGGACATTTTCCTGCACTTTTCTATCTTGAAACTAAAGGTCATGTTGCAACAACTCAACGTAGCAACTCAAAAATAGTAAAATCACTTTTGCATTAAAAGAAGCAGATAAATTAGTATTCCGTAGCTGCTGTACTTTTCATGAAATAATTTCGTGTTTTTTTCTGATTTTGTAACAAACAGTTGAAGAGTGAGTAGAGTGGGGTACACATTGCAAACGACTTTGTATGCTCATTGTCCGTTACCGGGGCTCCAAAATTAAATTAGATGTAAGGACGGCATGGCATTTTAAAATACCTTAGCATGTCCATGACTCCATCATATTTTAGTCCGATTTAACACATACTCACAAGGCAAAAGCATAATGGTCAGTATTCGTTCGCACCCGAATGAAAGTGCATATGTACTATATCGCGTACATTACAAGTTTGAGTATATACTCAGCGTTTTAGACTCTACGGAGTATTCAATGAAAAGTTAAATGAGACGTTCCCCGGACAGGCGGACACTTATAATATTGTAGCAAACCCCAAGATGATACGGCGCTGGCTACAATAGAAGCGTCGAGAATAGGTCACAGTGGTGAGGCGTGGAATGATATTGAAGATACCAGTACCTGCTAGACGACTGGAAAGTACTAGAAGCGCTGTGTTTAAGCCACGTAGCTATATATAAGCAAGGAGCCGACGGGAATTGAGTCAGTCGTAAATGAGTGTCGAGTTGAATTTGCGAACATAAATACAGTATATAAATAGTTATTGAAGTGTCTCACTTTGTTTGAGAATTACTATTGTGTTGACTGTTAGAATTGACATATACTTGTTGCTTTGATTGTTATTGAATTGTTGTTACATTTTTAATTATTGTAAATAAATAATTTATTCCGCCCACGTAGAAAACAGTTTTGTTACAATATCATTTCTTTCTTTCAACGTATTGGTGCCAGTGAAACAACTTCAAACAAGATCGTTTCGCGGACAGGTTTCACTTAAACATGTCCGCGGAGATGCTTCCCGGAACCATGTCCGCTCAACAAAGAAAATGTTCCATATTCGGAATGGTTTTGCGCAAGCCTATAGTCGGTAGGGTTAAATTTAAAAAAAAAATCGACTCACCTCTTTACTAGGAACACAAATCGGCGTGCCCTCTCTGATGATTCCAGCCTCAATCATGACGCCGCAAACGATTGGGTCACGTGAGTTGAACACGAATTGAGGCAGCACGCGCAGTTTGCACGGAAACACGGCGACATGTTTGAATTCGTCGCGCTTGCGCTGTTTGAGCTCTTCACGATATTGCGTGAACTTGTCAAACAAATGATAGATGATGTCAGCCTGGAATATTTTCACTCCCAAATTGTCGGCCAAATCTTGCGCGTCGCGTTCAATTTTCACGTCGAACGCAAGAATTGTTGCGTATCTGAAATTAAAATTATATAATATTAAGTAATAAAACTACCCTTAGTAAAGGAAACCATGGAAAACCTCAACAAAATGGAGAGAGACATTAAAAAAAATTTCAATACTATATCGCATCTGAGTCCATTGAAATTCGAATATGAGAGTAGAGCTCTCTTCATCACTACTCCACTTACTCGGTCCAGGTGCACTGTCTTTATTTATTTATTGTATATTATAGACGAGTCGACAACTTAGGTCATTATCGTCTTAATTACATCAAATAACATATCACTTAAAACTAAATGACATCACAATACATCTACAAGCGAGGTGGAATTCGAACCCACGACAGCTTGTTCCACAGGCCAGCACGCCGACCAATACACCGAGCTGTCCTCCAGGTGCATTGTCGATGAAAAGTAGTAGTTTAAAAAATAAGATGCGGTTATACTTAAAAAAATTACGTATTTTTCCAAAAAACCAACCAGAAAACAGTAACACATTTTTCTCGACGTACGTTTCGCTAACCATGTTAGCATCATCAGAAGATGATTAAAACACAAAACGGTCTAATCCCTCTGTAAGCAATTTTATATAACCATTAAAATTTGAAGTTTAAATTTCGTTATAAATATGTAGGTTCAGAATTTCAGATTTTCGATAGTAAATAATAGACAGAATAAAAAAACCGAGCTGACCATGATGATTACTTACTGGCTGTCATGTTCCAACATAATTGACGCCTTCATGACATCCTTTTTGACAACTGGGCCAATTCGAATACCGGCATACTGAAACAAAGAAAAAAATGGTTATAGCACTACTGTTCATAAGTGTAAAAAAATCACAATAAATCTGAATTTTCTTCTACAATTTAATAAACCTCTTTCAAAAATACTAGGTTAGTTTCCTGTATTTATTCCAGAACTAAAAATGAATCACAGGCTCAGCATTTGCCCATTTTTAACCGACTTCAAAAAAAGAAGGTGGTTCTCAATTCGGTTGTATTTTTTTTTTGTTTGTTACCTCAGAACTCCGTCATTTATGAACCGATTTGGAAACATTTTTTTTTTTATTTGAAAGGATATACTTTCAGATTGGTCCCATAGAAATTTCATCAAAATCGGTTCAGTAGTTCGGCTGATTTTAATAAAAATTAGTAACGGCGTGTTATTCCTTAAGGTAAATGTCACTTTTTGACACATCAGACAGCGTAAGAAAGTCGGTTTAATAAAAGTGAGTAACGGCGTGTGATTCCTTTAAGGTAAATGTCACTTTTTGACACTAAAAAGTAAAAAATAAAAAACTTTTTAACAAAAAAAAACTTTGAGGTCTGCGCCAATTTAATAAAATATGAAGTTGGTTAAAAAGAAGATATTAATCACTATACTATACTTTTTAATCGACTTCATATTTTATTAAATTGGCGCAGACCTCAAAATTTCATTATTTTCCTCTTTTTAGTGGCTTTTTGAAGGAGGTTTTTTTTTTGTTAAAAAGTTTTTTTACGCTAAAATTTTCTATGGCACAAGTACTACACCAAATTAATTCTGTTTGACACTTTTGTATGTTGGTGTAATAAAAATGTCCTTCATTATTTACTAAATAAATTTTAATTTTATATTTTGATACCAAATATAGCGTTAAAAATGTCTACCTTTCACAATTCGACAAATTATGAGAATCAATTTACTTCCAATTAATTTCATCCTTCACTTTCCCATGAACTAAAAAATTACATTTAGGCAGTTACGCAACACATAAAAAAGTACTATAAGTACTGAATTTATGTAATCATACTATTAAAAATTAAACAAAAGGGTATTTCAGAATTAATTACTTTATTCATTATATTATTTTTTTAACAAAGGACAATAAAAAAATCTAATTAACGTATGAATGAAAATTACAATCCATTCATTACTGGTATTCCATTCATGGTTACCTTACTACAAACATCAGGTGCACAATTATCAATTGAAGAATTAAAAAAAGAAAAAAAAGCAACAACAAAACTCGTGTTTCGACTAAATTATATTGTGTTATACCACCAATAACTAGAGTTATTTGGATCTAGCACCAATGTATACTTTCAATTTATTATTTATTAATAATAGCTAAATTGAAAATCCAATTAATACTTCTACCAGTTGTCGGATCAGAACCTGGGAGCTTGTATCACAGGAATCATAGAAACGTTATTGACTACACGCTCGGCTATACTCAAACCCTATTAGTATTAGTCCAAGCTCTGACCGTACAAAAGTCTACTGGACAACACCACTAAAATTTTATTATTGAATTTGATATGAAAAACGTCGAATCGCTGGCAGACTAGTTCAATTTTTTTAATAATTTTTTTTGTTGTCAGTACCTATCTCGAATATCAACACTACTTGGTGAAAATACTGATCATAGAGAAGTATCAATTATTTTTTACAATTATTATCGTCTGCGTTGTAAATTTTTTGCATATACTTGGGAGACCTCATATTTTGTCCATTTGGTTTGAAATAGTTATTTTCGATACGTGTGCGTGAAGTGAGGTATTCTAGTAGTAGGCTATTGATTATGTCATATAGAAAGGAACTAAGACGTTCACGAGTTTTTATTGCAAGAATCGGTCAATGGGTCATTTAAGAAGAAAAAACCGCGGAGTGCCATTAAATTAGAGGGTGGAAATTGGAGATAGGGGTGAAAATGCACCCTTTTCAGTTTTTTCAATATATCTCACAAACGAAGCAAAATTTCGATATACTTTATATGAAACTTTTTGTAGAGAATTAAATTTCCCATCGAAATGGCTTATTTAAAAAATTTTAAAACATTTTTTTATGCCAAAAATGTTGAAACAAAAAGGGAAAAAAAGCAAAAATTTCGATTTTTTGACATTTTTGCGTAGCACTTTTTTTTGGGTCAGAGACAGGTATAGGCATTGCTTTGTAGGAAAAAAAGTAGACAAAATTTCTTTTAAAATGCTGGGTCGAAAATTTTTTTGGGTTAAACATTGACCGAAATATGGCCACTCGAACATAGCTTTTTTTTCGATTGACTGACAGACAACGCCCAGGTCAAACCGCTGAAGATATAAACTTGAAATTTGAACAGTAGGTTCCTTTTGTGACGTAAGCACCCACTAAGAAAGGATTTTTCGAAATTCAACCCCTGAAAGGGTTAAATAGGGGATGAAAATTTATATGGAAGTTCGTCATTTTTGAAGTTAGAAACATGAAATTTTGCACAGGAGTTCCTTATAATATTGTACAAAGTGCGGAAATTTCGAATTTATAAAAATGTAGAGATTGTACTTTTACACACGCTTTGGACTTTTACGCACGGTTACGGTACTTTTGCGCACGTTTTGGACTTTAACGCACGGTGACTGCACTTTTACGCACACTTACTAAAATACACCTCTTCACGCCCGCCTCACAGTGCTCGAATATTGAACTTTAGAAGCAGGAGCTACAAAAAAAAATTACAAGGCATATAACGATAATTGTAAATAATTGATACTTCGACTGTATAATCTGTATTTTCTTTAAGTAGTGGCGAGCCGTATTGAAGATACTGACAACAAAAAATGGGTCTTGAAAGACGGTCATCCAACCATCCAGCTAGCCTGACGGACAAATGAGTGATCCTATAACGGTTCCGCTTTTTCTTATTGAGATACGGAACCCTAAAACTGATAAAAAAATTAATTTAGTCTGCCAGCGATTTGATGTTCTTCATCATATTATTATCTGTTAAATTCAACAATAAAATTTTAGTAGTGTTGTCCAGTAGACTTTTGTACGGTCAGAGCTTGGACTATAGTGATCATGGCCCAAATTCGAATTCTTAGTGGAACTATATCAATCGATAATGAATTGAGAAAATTTAACTTTTGGCTCTGATCATCTTGGCAGATGGTGGTTTTTACAAAAAAAAATGTGTAGCACGAACGAGATGCAAAACAAACAACGCGGTCGCGAATCGACTATAAAAAGCATACCATTATATGTAATTACACAATACGTTCATTAAAAGTATGCCCATGCCTTTATTTTACATGAATGGTGTGTGCAATGGCCTCGCTTTTGGCGTTGCTCTGACACATTCCACACATCGTGTATAAGCAGTTCGTTAGCATTCATTGCCGCACTGACTGACTGATCACTAATAAATGAATAATAATAAAAGATTACTCTTTATTAACTGTTATATACCTAAACATACAGTAAAGCAACATAGGTGGCTTTTTACAAGCTTTTATTAGTGTATTTGCCATATGGCACATACACTATTGGCGTCGGTCGGATGGCGGGACCTAGGGGTCGGACCAAAATTTCTCGACGTTTCATAGCCTCCTGAACATTTTGGCACCATTTTTGGAAATGTCTATTTATATATATATATATATATATATATATATATATATATATATATATATATATATATATAAATAGACATTTCCAAAAATGGTGCCAAAATGTTCAGGAGGCTATGAAACGTCGAGAAATTTTGGTCCGACCCCTAGGTCCCGCCATCCGACCGACGCCAATAGTGTATGTGCCATATGGCAAATACACTAATAAAAGCTTGTAAAAAGCCACCTATGTTGCTTTACTGTATGTTTAGGTATATAACAGTTAATAAAGAGTAATCTTTTATTATTATTCATTTATTAGTGATCAGTCAGTCAGTGCGGCAATGAATATTTATATATCTTATATATACGTGCGGGCAATAACTTTCGAAGGAGTTAATTGATTTTGACGAAATTTGGTAGGCACGTTGAAATCCATCACCGCACGAAGCCTATTTAAAATGGGCCCAATCGGACCATTTTAAGGGTGGTTTTTAGGGGTTGAAAAATGTTTTTGGGCCCGAAAATGCCGAAAAAATTCTCAGAATCGTTTCAAAATTGAAATTTAACCTTTTAGTAACGATAAAAATGTGCTTCCAAAATTTTAATAAAATCGGCCCGACAGGACCGGACTTACAAATTTTATGAAAACGCTAGTTTGCGGATAGTGCTTTACTTACTGAAGGGTGTATTTAATTTGGTACCGAGGTTGCGTTGATAAAAATATTGAAATTAAGAAAAAAAAATATTATTTTAAGGGATGTATTAAGGGGTTAAATTTTATATTTTGTTCAAAAACAAACTTAAGTTCACATAATAAAGCCACAATGCCAGTATTAGCAAATACACTATATTGTCGGCAGGGTTTTGGCACTGCGACCCGAGTTTTTTAACTTGCAATGTATGTTAGTTTGCTTGTGTCTTTGTTTAGGTCAATTTTGAACGACTTCCGATCGATTTGAAATTTTGTACACATATGTATTCCCGATGACAATACATGAATAAATCGTTTTTAGAAATAAATTCAACCCCTAAGGGGTTCTAACGGACATGTAGGGTTTTTTGACTAATCAACGCCCACGCCAAATCGCTGAAGCTAGAAACTTGAAATTTGGACAGCTGGTTCCTTTTCTGACGTAAGCATCCACAAAGAAAGGATTTTGCGAAATTCAACCCCTACGGTTGTCAAAGGAGGGTAAAATTTTGGAAGACTAAAATGAACAAAATAAATATTAGTAGAAAAAACTTTTTAGAGACAAGCTTTTATTTATATGCACTAACAAGGAAAAATTAATTTTTAATAATTTAGGTTCATAATTATTAAAAATTATTTTTTCCTTTTTAGTGCATTTAAATAAAAGCTTGTCTCTAAAAAGTTTTTTTTACTAATACCTATTTATTACCTGGTAAGCATGGAAAACATCAATGTATTTAGAGAAAATCGTTTCACTTAACATCATCATCATGGGGTCCTCAGTCCTAGGACTGGTTGGACGTGTACCTCCACCCTTCCTATTTTGAGGTAGTCTACTCATCTTCCTGAAAGTTGAGCACCCTACATCCCTAATATCACTAAAAATTATGTTCGGTAATTTATAAAGCTTCGCTGTAATTCATTTTAACATTGGAAATGTTTATGTTCGTATATATGGGGGCAGAGTTACGAGTTTTCGTTCAAGGCCAAAAGACAACGGTGTCGCGATCAAGTGAGGAGCAATCATGCAAAATTGAACAAGTGCAATTTTTTCGAAATGTGTTTTATATCATGTCTAGTTAATTGAGAGGTATTTGCGACGATCTGCGGTGTTATTTTTGAGCAAATGTTAATAAATACTGTAGAAAAATCCATTTAAAAGTTAAGTAATCAATCAAAAGTGAACGCGTATATAACAGAAGAATAATAGGGTTATTCCTGACAAAACTAAACAGTGCATTGATAAATATTGTGTGTATAATAAACAGTTAATTATGTTTCATATATGCTGTTATCATTTCCAATGTCCTCGATGGTTGCAAGGATTGCGAAATCTGTGATTTTTTTTTTTAATTCCAATTTTGGTTGACCTGCACATTTACTAGCGTTAAAAAAGGTGTAACAAAATCGAATTTAACTCGAGTAAATGCGTTAAAGACGGTTTTGATGGAAACCCTATCGTAAACTTGAAATTCTACTGAGCTTCTGCTTTCAGTATCCAATCATAAAACACCAAGAGCACATATTATAATTAATGATTGTGTGTACTAACTGTGTATACTATATACCCACCTACGCAGTTTAGGAGTGGAAAAGTCAAAAGGCGCGGCATCTCATCAAATTAATATGTTAGTGATAGCACTAAAGATAACATAGATTAAATGAATTAAAGCATTATTACTTCAATTCGTGTTTATTAATTTCATAAAGAGATATTATATTCACCAAATACAATCCAATTCATGAACATATTATAGTACGATTCGGAAATAATAGAGAGAGAGTTAAGTATAGTTATTATAGTGTTGTATCGAAATTTAAGGATGCATACTTTTTGGTCTCATTGAATAGATCTCGATCAAATCTACTAAAAATATTAAAATCTGCTGGACTTTTTTCAAAAGAGGTAGACCCACGGGAGACGCTGCAGTTCAACCAGAACTGACCCAGCAAAAAAAAAATTTTTTAAATTTAATTCCACCAACAGCTAGGGCAGCAAATTTTTAGTATACAGAAAGTTAACAGCTAAAAAGTATGGACGTTTTCAGTGATACAACGTACCTTTTTGGTTCATTATTGCACTGATAGTTCAGCTGGGGAGAGCAACTATAGGCCGGGCGCATACACACAACTGAACAGTTTAGTCGAATTGTGTACGTGTCGCGAGTTCAACTCGACTAAACTGTTTAGTTGTTAGAGGTGCGCATATACAATCAATCAGTTGCTCACTATTAAACTAGTGGATCGCCGAACAACTATTTAGTCAAACGTATGCTAGCGTCAATACACAGCTGTGGACAAATAAGCTGCCGACGATAGTTGTTCAAAAAAAAGGTCAAAAGAAAATCGATGCGATTTTATGATTTTTTTGTTGTACAACTATCGTGTCAATAGTAAGCGCAGTCCCATCTAATCCCATAGCCTTTTGACAAACAACGATAAACAGTTGTGCGATTAAAAATTGATTGTATGCGCCGTCCGCGAGTCTGCGCCCTAGGGGGGACAGTTGTCCCCGCTGGCTTCGAGCAGAGCTACTATCCGGTCACTACTGGTATATAAATTAATTAAAAAATAGTACAGGTTAATACGCATCAATCGTGCGGTAGCTATGGAAGTTGGAGAGTAGACGAGACGACAGTAGCGGCGCGGCGTCCAGGGGGCGAACGGACGTGCATTTATAATGTATACTGTACACATTATAATATTCTAAGAATAACGCGTTGGCGGCTAGAGGCGGCGGCGGTAGGTAAAAAGTACAGACAGATACGCAGAGAGCGCTCCTCACGACCGACGGCGCGTTCACCACGTAGCGCTGTTCATTTCCCGGATGCCGTCAAACACGTGACACGCGCGTATACAGGTAGCACAGTATACGAATCAGTGGCGCAGACACGGGGCCGATATCCTAATAGTATCAATTAAGACGGAAACCCATCAGCGTTGCCAGACGTCCCCCGACTTTGACGTGACGTCTCACTCCTAGGCCTACATATTATCTATGTATACGAAAAGTTTGCGTTACGAAATGCAGTGGCGCCATCTATTTTTGTCTCATTGCAATTAGTTAGGTAATGTATAAAGCCTATAACATTAACATCCATGGTCATTGGTCATAATAATTAATTTAATACCTAATAAAGAAAAAATCAATTAATTTAATATTGCATTTTATCTTTGGTTCTTCATTTGGCATTTACCCGAACTCTTTTGCTTTAAAAATAGCGTCAGGAGATCGGTAATCGTTTTTAGACGAGAGGAAAGAATTTGAGATGAAGAGTACAGGCAGGCCCGGATTTCTGCCTAGGCCAACAAGGCACCGGCCTAGGGGCCCAGCCGCAGAGGAGACCCCGGCCAGGGCGGAGATGGAAAATAAAGAAAAAAAATTCCAAAAAAGTTGTAAGATAATCCAATTGGCGACTTTTTTTTGCTAAATTTCCATCCAATTCCATTTCCCCCCTTTTTTTGGGCTTGGGGGGCCTAACTGTCAAGTGCCTAGGAGCGCTGGGTCTTTAAGTCCGGGCCTGAGTGCAGGGGGTAATTTTCGGTAGAGTACACTCTTAGCTCTGGTAGGGACAGAAAAATAGTTTTATAGCAGTAGTGTCTGCGCCGTCACTGTTACGAATGATGCAGACGAAGTCCTGCGTGCTCTGCCTTTGGCTGTCCGCCCGCTCTGCAGAGAAAGCTAGTCAGTCCGTCATTCGGTGAGTCGATAACGCGTGCTAATTTATCAATGAGTTATTGAATGGAACCAGACCGACACAACGGACAAACACACTCTTGTAAACTGCACGCTTATATGTATGTGTGCGTATATATTATTATATATCAAAGACTCATTCATATCTTAACCTAACCTTACCTTTCCTAACCTTATACCTATCTATATACATTATACGTATAATAGAGTGTACATAATAATAATCGTAATGTATTAATATTAATTCATCACCCATCAATGTGGTCTGATCTATATTTGTCAATAAACAATACCACTAACCAATCGGATGGCTGAGAGCATCTCGAATTGAAGTAACGAAAGCAATTAGAATTTGGGCCATTCGAACACAATTTAATGTCCTACCAAGTATAAAGACATAAGATAAGACGAGAATACTTCACTCGT
This sequence comes from Mongoloraphidia duomilia, assembly GCA_039654895.1. NCBI lineage: Eukaryota > Metazoa > Arthropoda > Insecta > Raphidioptera > Raphidiidae > Mongoloraphidia > Mongoloraphidia duomilia. Next base: position 25,101,788 of record CM077524.1, on the reverse strand, counting down.
GTTAATGTCGGCTTTGGAATTAAAATAAAAACGCATGCGAAGATTTCGTCTTCAACCATCACATAAATGAGCCATTTTCATGAGAGTAGTTCCTTCATTTGTCCACGAGAGGCAGCATTTGTGGTAGGTACAAACATTGTTTATTCCCCATTAGTGTCGTGTCATTTTAGTGGTATAACTTAATTATTTAATTAATTTAATGATAATAATAATTTAATAATTAAGTTATACCACTAAAATGACACGACTCAATGGGGAATAAATAATGTTTGTACCTACCACAAGTGTTGCCTCTTGTGGATAATTGAAAGAACTACTCTCAGGAAAATGGCTCATTGAAGATTTCCGGATCACAATTCTCCAAAGAAATTGCAGTGAAAATATTAAACACAAACGGTTCTGAATAAAAAGTACCCTACACTTTAGTACCTAGGGGTATCCTTGATAGTGTACCAACTAGCAAGTGCGATTGAATAGACACCCTTCAACAGGCGCGGATTTTTTAGTTCCCCTATAGGCTCTAACGCGGATTTCGAACTTCTTGTGTTATATTTTTATAATTTTTAAGGAATATTACGAAGAATGTTTGATTGTTTACCATTACTCAGAAGAATAATGATGGATTAATATTATAGAAGAAATTGGATATTAATATGGCTAATGACGCAAGTAAGCGCAGAAGTCAATCATCACATGTATTAACAAAACCCATAAACAATGATTCCGAGGACAGCTTAGTGTAATGGTTAGTGTGATGGCCTTTGCGTCAAGCTGTCGTGGGTTCGAATCCCACCTCGATCATGGATGTTTTGTGATGTCGTTTAGTTTTAATTGATGACGCTAATGATCTGAGTTATCGAGTGGCTGTAAAACGAAGATAAAAATTATTTCATCCTTTTTTGATTCCTTTTTAGGGATCCGTACCAAAATGGTGAGACTTCGTTGTCGGTCTGTCTGTCTGTATGTCACAGTCGATTTTCTCAGGATCTACGTCGACTTGAAATTTGGTCGGTTCGACTAAAAAAAAAAAAAATCTCAACTGTGTACGGAATTGAAATTCAGGAATTGCGTAAACAGATACTTCGTTCGCACTTGGCAATACTTTGCACAATTAAGTGAATTAACACGCCGATGCTGATACTGACGAAGAGACGCAGACGACACAAGCTTGGCGCGGTGGGCGGCGGAGGGCAAGGAGAGGCGGTCGGCCGTTCTTTTCATTCTATTTTAAATCACACACACATACACACGCATGCGCCCGATGTAAATGAAGTAAAAACCATTGACTTAGGAGAACGGACCGCGCGCAACAGGCCAGCAAAAGATGACAGGCAACGGTGGCTGCCCTCTTCACGTCCTTTTCTAAACAGAACGGGGTCGCCTCGCCATTTTTTAATAGCATCACCGGAGAGCTCTCATACCTAACCTAGAATATTGTACAAGTACGCTCGCCGAACTCTTATTTCACCTAGCTCTCACCGTTCGCGAGATAGACGGACGGACGGACACCGTAGGCTCAGTAATAGGGTTACGTTCGGAGGTACGGAACCCTAAAAACAATAAATAAGTTATTAAGCGACAAATGGAAAATTTAATGAACGGAATAATAAACTACTTCAAATTATCGACTTGTTACGCAGATTTCTACAAACGATGCAAATTATATATTTTTTCATTGATATGCGACATAAACAAATCAAAATGTTTTTAATTAACTCTTTATGTCAGTGGCTCTCAACCTCTGGTTTGTCGTGGACCCCCAATTAAATTCAGAAAGCAGTGAATTAAAATGTCAACTCATGCCTTGATTACACGTAACAAGTACCAGGGGCTCAGGGCTCGGTAGGTATAAACACATCATCGAGTGGCCCGGCCGAGTAATAGAACGAGACGTCACTCGAACACTATTCCATTTACTAGACCGAATGCCCAAACCCGCGCCCACTCGGCACTGTACTCGTTACGTGTAATCAAGGCATTAAAACTGGAATCAATGAATGACCCGTTTTTTCTGCTTTGGATTGCATGTAAAAATAGGATACTTGCTTGGATTTTCCAAATTGACTTTTGTTGATTTTCGTTCTTCATAATAAAAAAATGAATGAAAGTATCTACCCTATGATCCCCAACGTATTGACGAATCCCTTATATGTGCTTCGTGGCTCCCTGGTGGTCCACAGACCCAAGATTTTGCAGAGCCGCTGCTTAAAACATCTGATTTAGTTTGTGACGCAGAACGTACACAAATAATCGATTTTCGTTTATCGTCAATCATCAATGAATGAAGAAAAACAAATCACCATACAATTATGATTAAGTCACATGATTAGTCAATCCACTCAAGTTTCCGACGTAATCACGTCATTCAATATTTCAACTGATTACAATGAATGGTCATCATGGTCATATAATATTTACTATAGCAATTATCATTAAATAAATATATTTCTTTATATTGGGTCATCAATTGAAATGATACTTGAATATTGACAGGCAAAATTTAGAGATACGCTATCCGGTCTCTTTAATGGTTATTGCAGTAGTTAATACTCGATTGCAGAAAGCATTGTCAGAAAATCTGATTTGACAATAACCTTAAATTGTATTAGTATGAGTTTAAGACGGCTGTTATTTATATAGGGAAATTTTATTCGTCGGTCCGGAGAATTTCAAATTTTACAAATTTATTGGACCGTATTTATCTATTTATTTTGTTGTAAAATGTAAGCTGTAGGTGAGTGATACTGTTGGAATGTATTGTTTCAAATTACTTTATCTTGAAAATTTATATTCTTATATATTCTTTCACAACATCATGAAACATAGATCTTTTCATGGTGGTTCATCTAAAACAGGTTTTTTCTTTCAGATGGATCTAATTTCACAACTTGGAAGATTTTTGTCTAGTTTTGTTTGAAAACAGATATATGTTCGAATGTATTGTAATTGTATTATTTTGCTATAGGTATTTAATATTTTGTGGAATTATGTGGAATTCTAATTCTAATTTAAAAAAAAACATGACAGAGAGTTTCACAACGACGTTAGACTGTTCCTGCATGTATAAAAACTGCAGTTATACTCGTAATATGATCACAATTTAAGGTCATTGTCAAATCAGATTTTTTGACAATGCTTTCTGCAACCCAGCATAATTCTAGTTTCTAAAATTAGAATAGTTATAGTAGATATCGGAAAATAATTTTATCTATAATCTACATGCAGTTTAGTTAGATATTTTAATAAGTATGATAAGATTGTGTAAACAAATTCATTCATTGCATTTAACACGGAATTCGTTTTAAATTTCACAAACACAAATGGCCGCAAACTTGTAATAATAATAATAAGTAGGTGATTCACTGCATGTTTGCTGTAACGTCGTGGGCGACCGAAACGTCACAACTACGTATTTCCTAACACAGTATATAGAATTAGGAATATCACAGATAAAATCGCGCCAAATTCACGTCAGCTATTGCTATTTTTATATGTGTTTTATTCATATCTGTATTGTCTGTTAGTTCCACTATCAATACTAATACAGTAGAATCACATTCCGGATATAGCGATATTTCGGCTATAACGAGAAAAACTTTATATTCTTCACGTGTACATAAAAACCAGTTTAAATATAATCCCCTTTGTAAAAAGCAAAATTTCATTTATAACGAACGTTTCTCCAAACCCGGGCGTTTTTGCTACTGGTAAGGAGAAAGGAATACAAGCGCGGTACTAGCACATATGGCAGAAAAAATTAATAAAAGATGTTTCCTCTGATCCAATAAATTGTCGTCGATGGTGTTTGTGTTTTAAAGACCACCAACAGCTAAGGTTATTTGGGCCTAGCACCAATTCATATTTTCAATTCATTATTTTTTATTTTTTAATAAATTGAAAATCCAATTGGCACTTTTACCAGCTCTCGGGCTAGAAGTTGGGAACTGGGGACTTTTTAAAAGCTGTTTCCCAGTTCAGTTTGTTAGGTCGTACAAAGAACGATTGAAAAATTTGCTTATTTTTCACTAGTTTTCGGACCTCCAAATTTAGAACCGAATTATGTGTCAATGATTAGTTATGATGATCGATGAGTCAATAATCAGTTAATATTACGTTGAGCTTACGATTGGTTTTGGAAATATAGAGGATCAAAGTGATTCAGCAAATAAATGAAATTTAGATTTTTACTGCACTAATTTGTTGTTGCATTTGATCCATCCAATACATAAAATTATATGGTGGTATCTGTTTGCTCACAATAAGCTTAAAAATTAATCAGCGATTCAAAAAAACCTTTAGATACTATCAGCAATTAATGCAGTAAAAATCTAAGTCAAACTTGCTGAATGGAGGATGACGACAACTTTATTTGTATTTCTGGAATCTATCATATGCTTAACCTAAATTTTGTTCATGATTGTAGTCTAATCATAACTAATCATTATTATTATTATTATTGTAGATTATAGACGCGTCGATAACTCAGGTCATTAGCGTTTTCAACACAAAAATTAATAATTCATTTGTGTATTAGAATCTGCCGGCCGGCATACACAAACCAACTGGTACGAGCTCAGGCTCCTAGGAACGCCAATTCCCAAAGAACATTGGAATGCAATTGCGAGAACAACTACATTCCAATGTCTCCCCTGGGGGAATAACTAATCATCTGACATACAATTCGATTCTAAATTTGAGGGCCCGAAAACGGGCATTTTCTTTGATTTCTGCCGCACTCAAGCAAACCATATTAATCGACCCTACACTCTGTATATATTATGTATTGCCTCAAGTATAAGAGATTATGTATGCGTATATACTCGTAGATAATATGATATATAGGAACACATAATAATAATAAGATGACTGGTTTTAGAAAACAGTAAGTACAACTCACTTCCTGCCGCCATTAAGATACGTTATCTGACTGGTGAGCAATGCGCAGGAAATAATTATTATCAACTAAACTAATACAGTATGTACTACAGAGACAGGACCGTAACGTTCTCAACTTTAACGCCCTTTACAAAAAAAGGCATGTCGCGACACACACGAGCGAAGTAAAACTTGTAGAGTGCCCGCGGTGAGAGATGAAGCCAGGCACGTCATCAATAATATGCTAGTGAACGCCTTCTTGCCCGCAGAGTGCCGTGTACACAAAACTGCACATTGTGTTTTATGACGTTAGGTACAATTTTGGAAAACTGCTATTCATGACAATAAACAGCCAATAGCAAGCTAGAAGGCGGGCGCAATGCATTCACGTTACTATGACGCGGTGGCTTCATCTTTCGCCGCGCGAGGTCTAACACACAATACTATATGTAAACAGGTAAGATGTAACCAATTGTAAATTTTTATATTGGGACAATAAATCTTATCTAGCATTGGAATAAAAAGAATGGATGAGAATGAGCCATGAGTACACGATTTACTTATGTACTTCCGGCCTTGACTATAATATTTTATAGCGTTGTTATTGGTTACGCGAATAATCACACTTCCGTTGCATTTTCAGCATTTTAGTCTTCAAGTCGGCGCGACCCAGTGCCCCGACGTTGACACGTAGTTTCGCTCGTCGTCTGTCGGTTTTGATATGAACTGTCTTAACCGTGGCCGGGTAAAAAGTGCGCTATATTTTAAGTTTGGATACCAACTGATGGTATACTAAGTTTCATCAAGATCGATCCCGGATCCAGTCCCCATTTAGGATATCCCCAGTCATTATAAAAACAATCAGCACTTTGCTCTGCTGCGGTTGCCAATGATCGGCCAACGTTTGGCGATTTAACACTGGACCATTTTTGGCATATACTGTATATCACTATTTTTTTTCCTTTAATACATGTAAGTATACTACATTATTCCATCCCAACGCAGTACTGGCGAGGAGAAAAGATGGGCTAGTTTGTTGATCAGTATCAGCAATCAATTGATTGGTCAACATTATATTACCGTCCCTAGGTCAATATCATTTGCCATCCCATAGTCCATTATTAATCATTAGTAATGAACTGATGTTATCCGGCTGTTTACCATTATTGTATCAGATATGGGCGCCATTATCTTGCCATTCTTGCAAATCTGCCAGCCAGTTATAGCCCGATTCTGGATCAATTAATCAATCCTATATATGGGTCGGTAGTTCTATGTTTATCGATAACGATCAGCAATCATGTATTTGCCAACATTACTGTCGCTATAGGTCAATATCATTTGCCTTCCATATGATCCATTATTATAATCAATAGTAATGAACTGATGTTATCATCCGGCTGTTTACCATTATTGGATCAGATATGGGCACCATTATCTTGCCATTCTTGCAAATCTGCCAGCCAGTCATAGCCCGGTTCTGGACCGATTGTTCAACCCTAAATTGGTGCGTACGCTTCGAGCAATTTATGCGACGGACTTACAATTCGATGAGTCCGTACCGGGATGTGAAGTCCGGACCTATCAATTGCGATGGCACTGGCAATGGTTATACACGGGCAAGTTTCGTAACATTCCGGATATTGCACATTCCTGTGATTATATAGTTTATTATGTGCACACATTTATATGGAAATATTATCATAATAATATGTCATTAGTAATCGTTTTGATAGCTTTAGTTTAATTTACTGCAAATGTTTGCCCTAAATTATTAATACACAAAATACTGTTACATTACAGTGAAATCTCTCAACAATGAACATCGTAGAAAACAAAGAGAATTCTCTTTTTAAGAGATAATTTCGCATTAACCTTCTTTTTGAAGAGCATTCTCTAACGGAACTCATCCCCTGCACTCTTGATCTCAAATCCTTTTCCCTCGTCTAAGAACGTTTTACCGATTTCCCGATGCTATTTTTTAATGTAAAGGGTTCGGGTAAACGTTAAATGAAGGACCAAGAATCACACTACAGACCCTACAGGCGAATTTTTTGAAAAAAAGTTTTGGCTATGTATGAAAGATTACGTAATTTTTAAAAAGTTGTAAGTTTTTCCAGGAAATTATTTTTCGATTTTTCGCCTGAAGAATTTGTAGTGTGATTCTTGGTCCTTCATTTGGCGTTTACCCGAACCCTTCAGCTTTAGAAATAGAGTCGGGAGAGCTGTACCCGTTTTCGGGCGAGGGGAAAGGATTTGAGTGCAGAGAATTTTTCGGTAGAGAATACTCAATGCTAGTTCATATCGCACTGGTTTTACAACATTTACCACTTTCGTGTCGCCATATTGATTACGTTACAAGTAAACTCCTCCCACAAGTCAGATCCCAATAGACAATAAGTACGTGTATACAAAACATATTTTGATAAAATGTTTCTTAGAATGTTCTTACGGTTCTGTTAGCATGTATGTTGTCTACACTTTAATCCGTCCAAAGTATACGATGCCGGAAGTACAAAACATCAATAGATTGTTTCAGAAAAAACCGCCAAATAACAACAAAATGAATCAGAAAATAGCATATTCATTACTCAGTCAAAATGACTAGATCTGTGAACAGTAGACATCGATTTTATTTATTTATTGTAGATTATATATACGCTCGACAAGTTAGATCATTATATCGTCTTAAATACATCAAATAACATCATCAATTAAAACTAAACATCACAAAACATCCATGAACAACGTGGGATTCGAACCTACGACAGCTCGATCCAAAGGCCAACACGCTGACCATTACACCAAGCTGTCCTCAATAATTATTATAGACATCGCTCCCCCTCTGTATTTTTAAAATACGAAATTTTAACGTAACGAAATTTCGTAGATCTAGTTTACGAACGTGTTGAAAGAATTAAAAAAGGCCTGATTCACGTCACGTACGACAGAAGTAAAACTTCTTATGTATGAATAATATAAATTTAATGGATCAGAACGAGCCATGACTTCATTGATTATTGATTTAGATACCTATTTAGAGTTGTTATGGATCGAGAAAGCATTTTACCTTTCAACTCGTCGAGGCAGTGCTGTCTAAAAAGCTTTAATTTAAAATCGCCGCATTTTTATTTTTATTTTTTCTATTCAATATAATATATATTTTTGTAGTTCAATATAATAACGACTAAATAAACAGAATCATAAGCACTGTGAATGTTTAATAGGTCGTTAATTTATCGAAAAACATAAGTTACTTGTTCAATTTGAGAAGCTTTTTCAATTGCATGAATGTCTATTTTCTTTCCTTGTTAGACATAAGTTCACCAAAATTTGATTTCCAAATTTTTAAAAGCGAAAAAATCTATAAGTTTATAAATATCTACGATTAAAATCCAGTTAATTTGTTAATCGACGTTGATGCAATCGACCATATTATTAAAAAGTTCAGTCCCCTTGCACCCCTTTCAGTGCCATAGCATCGCCTACGGAAACCTTCACTCTTCCTCCAGAGTATCTAACCTCCTTAGTTGAAAACGACGTGGCGACACGGCTTTGATATTAAAAGTTCACGAGAAAAAGCACGTCGTCCACGAGTCAATATAAAAACGCATTTAGAAGCGACATCTTTCATTCTGCCACCTCGTGATTCCAATCAAAAACAGATCCTTCAGGCGAAAAATTGAAAAAAAAACTTACAACTTTATTACGTAAGTAATCTTTTACATGTAGCCAAAACTTTTTTCAAAAAAGGGTGTGGGTCTCGGGACCCCCGACAGATGTGAAACATCAAAGAAAACGTTATTGAACTCGGTGGTATTCTCTATGTAGTAGTATATATTACATGTGATTGTAAGATTAAAACAGAGCCTCGCCTCGTGTCATATTTATACGCACAACTAATTGTTATGCTGACGTATATACAGCTCTGTAACACCGCGTGTGCTACAATGCACGCCTAGCCAGTGCCGCAGTGGTGGGGAGAACAGCAGCGAAGGAGCGGACCAAACATTTCGTTGTTATTTCTTTCGTTGCATATTTCTCCTCACGCGGCTGTTCACAGCCCGACATAAGATGTTCCACATCAAAAAATTCGTCTGTAACATCTGTAATGTGACCTGATGGTCCTTCATTTGGCGTTTACTCGAACCAGCTTTAACTTTAAAAATAGCATCGGGAGAGCTGTAACCGTTTTTAGGCAATTGGGGAAAGGTTTTGAGACATGAATACTCTTATAGTCCGATTACTCTTAGGGATGTGAAAAAATAATCGATTTTTATATTAATCGATTATTTTTTTCTTATAATCGATTTTTAACAATCGATTTTTTTTATAATAATAATCGATTTTTTATAAATCGATTAATTTTTAAATAATAATAATCGATTTTTTATAAATCGCTTATATAAATTACACTTTTAAATCGCTTATATAAATTACACTTTTTTTTATTTTTTTTTTTATTAATATTAATATTAAGAAAGAATATAGGCTTTGGGAAACCCAATGCAGCCAACATTTACAAATTACACGTTTTAATCGATTTTTGTAAACAACGCCATCTGTGCGACGGATGAAAAAACGTAAAATAAGTTCACTAAACGTAAACGAATCAGTCGGAAAATGGCGCCATCTGTATGTATTATGTAAAATAGTTTCATATCGATACCCTTCCAATTGTTTTCATTCATTATAAAAGTATGCAATTTTTCGAATAATAAAAAAAATCGATTTTTCACAAAAATCGATTATTTCTTTAAAAATCGATTTTTTACAAATCGATTTATATTGAAAAGAGAAAAATCGATTATTAAATAATGATTTATATTAAAGGAAAAATCGATTATTAAATAATCGTTTTTTTTAATCATTGTCACATCCCTAATTACTCTTAGAATGACTATGGCGTCATCAGCCTATTGGTGGCAAAGCAGTAAACACCGCCCGTACACTAGCAATCATAGCTAGCAACGAACTGTCTGTTTGACAACCGTTACCCTCTCTGCTGCTCTCTAATGGTTTTTACCATAGACGGCGTGCATGAGTTTAAGTAGGCGGAAGCAATAGCCGTTGTCGAGTGATAACGTCTCGGGTGTCACTCTTATAGAATAGTAAATATTGTGTCTCTATATAACCAGACAGGCAGACAGACAAAAAGGCTATACCAGTGGACAGCAGACATACAGAAGCAAGCAGGCAGCAGAAATTGAACACACGGCGTGTTTGCTGTCGCGGCGTGGGCGGCGACGGTCCGCGAACGTCTTCTCGTCGGCCGAGCCAAAAATATGTTTATGTCGGCAGCGGTGCGAGTGGGCGGACTTCCGGTGCAGTGACGGCCCGTCACATCACACCTATAATACCTGGTCGGGCCACTGATCTAGCCTTTTTAAAAAAAAATTAATAGCAAGTAATAGGAAAAGTGCACATTACTATTTATCAACAACACATTAAACACTAAGTATATGTGACCTTGAGGCTGATAATAGATGCGCTTACAACACGCTGCGTTGTGCTCTGCCGATTTTTGAAAACACACGCACGTTTTCTAAACGCCATTGCAAAAACTGCCGACACAATCATTTAAATGAGAATAGGGTCGTCCCACGTATCAAAATTGGAAAATTTTCAACAATGCATATTAAGTATTCCTTACATACACAAATAATGTAAACCAACTTTTTCGTTCTTATATCCTTCCTCTTTAATAATTGCAAATAAGAATTAAATATGTATTTTTAACCGACTTGAAAAAAAGGAGGTGGTTCTCAATTCGGTTGTATTTTTTTTTTTTATGTTTGTTAGTACCTCAGAACTCCGTCATTTATAGACTGATTTGGAATTTTTTTTTTTATTTGAAAAGATACTTTCAGATTGGACCTAAAGAAATTTCATCAAAATCGATTTTAATAAAAGTTAGTAACGGCGTGTGCTTCCTTAAGGTAAATGTCACTTTTTGACACTAAAAAGTAAAAAACTTTTTAACAAAAAAAAAACCTCCTTCAAAAAGCCACTAAAAAGAGGAAAATAATGAAATTTTGAGGTCTGCCCCAATTTAATAACATATGAAGTTGGTTAAAGAGAAGATATTAATCACTATACTATACTTTTTTATCGACTTCATATTTTATTAAATTGGCGCAGACCTCAAAATTTCATTATTTTCCTCTTTTTAGTGGCCTTTTGAATGAGGTTTTTTTTTGGTTAAAAAGTTTTTTTTTAAACGCCATTTGATGACATAGACAGCATTCTTTCTCTATAAATGTACTTATGTATAGGTACTTATGTGAATTATCTTTCTTGTGGTTTCCATTTGACAGATCAGTGAGCGTGACACAGTAGATCTAGTCAGTCAATCACAGTCTGAATGATGTCTACGTCATTTCTGTAGCGGCATAACTCTATGATTAAAATTTCATTGAACAAGCCGTGAGGTGGGTCGTTTATTAGGACTAAAGTGCGACCCTTGAGGTCCACACGACGAACTTCCCAGTTTAATAAATATTTAATAATAATAATTAAATTAGATATTACACAGAAAAGTAATCATTTTAATCATTAAAACATCAATAATTAAAAAAAAAAAAAAAAAAAACGGCTGAACCGATTTTTATAAAATTTATGTCGAATCAAAATGACGTTAACACGCCTCGATTGACACCCTTATATTACGAAGTCGATATAATTTTTTATTCGCGAGATATTGTGTAAAATCTACTTTTTTGGAGGTTATTTGGTTAAGAAAAAAGAACGGCTGAACCGATTTTAAAAAAATTCCTTTCAGATCATATATACGTTAATACGCGTCGATTGGCACCCCAACGTAGTCGATATCATTTTTCGTTTTCGAGATTTCGTCTTAGAAAGAAATGGACACATACATACGTACGTACGTACGTACATACGTACACACACACACACACACACACACAGACATCTTTCTAAAAGTAGTGTAAAAATAGTGTAGTGACCTTGAAACATAAAAATTTTTTTTCCTTTTTGATTTCGATTTTCGGACCCATTACAATAACTTCCAATGGGAAGTTAAAAATACACATTTGGGATTTTTTTATTATATAGAAAAAGCTTCCGAAAATTCTCAAAAAATGTTTTTGATAATATATTATTTTGTAATGTAGATTCGAACAAAAAAAAAGTGGGACGACCCCATTACTAGACAGTCGTGCAGTATCGCTGGCCGCTGCCCGTGTATTCACATGTATATAATAAACAATGTATTACAGTGCCCGCGTCTTTTACATGACACGTACTGAAAGCGTGATTTTTAGCGTTTGGCCAGCACATTCGAAAGTGGTTATCGCCCAGGTAAATTAATAAAACTGTAGAAGCTGTGTTACGTATAAACAGATAATATTCCACCTACGTACAGGTATTTTATATTGTATTTGTAAATAATTTTTTCTTTGTAAAAAACAAAATATTTACGAGTAGCTATGTTTTCATCGTTTTGGTTTAGTTATGTAAATTTCAATAACAAGATGTAAATTATCAACAAACTGTTTATTATTTTGGAAGAGGCTTTTCAAAATACTCGACCCACTACAAAATAGCTACTTTCCATGCATGTATATCGACCTGTATTGGGTCATTTATTAGGAAGGCGTGCCGAAAACATAACTAGTGCGGTAAGTAAACAGTTGCCATATAGTAACTTGTTTATACGCTCTCTCCGCCTGCTATTATATACTCACGGCCTGCTGTAAATGTAAAGATAGTGACGCAAATGAACTGTCAAAATTTTTGAAAAGACTGAAAATGAAGTGAAAAGTAGGTATTTTGTAGTGGATATGGCAAAAAATACTGTATGAATAAAAATACTGTAGATTTCTCGTGCGTATCTATAATGGTATTATGACTTGTGTGACTGTTAAAACTCGCTATGCTCGTTTTAACATAATGTCACTACTCGTCAGTAATATACCTCATTACGCCACTTATAGATATACAATCTACTATTGTGCATCACTTTCAATTTCAAAATTATTTTTATTCGAAAAAAAAAATTGATCAATTCCATTTGTGCCCTTTACAAATTATAATAAAGTTCCAAAATTTAAGATAGTGGATACCAAGGTTTATGGAGCGGCAAACCAATGAAACAATGTAAGTATACGCGTCCCATGCAAAAAAAACTGTGCCGCTTAGTATATAAATAGTGAAGTATAAGTATAACTTAAATTTTGGGCTTAACTATGTCAGGTGTTATTTAAGTATGTTCACAAATTTTAAGGAATTAATCTATAATTAATTTTAAGACAAAACCTATTCATATAAGTATATGGGTCCGCAACAGCTGTTTCCAGATACAGGGTGTTAAAATTTGAATTTTTTTTAATTATTAAATAAGTAGCTGGCATTATTCAAAATTAAATAAAAAAATCTTAAATTTTTTTCAAATTTTATAACACCCTGTATCTGGAAAACAGAGCCGTTGCGGACCCATACTTATATGAAGGTTTTGTCTTAAAATCAATCATATAGAAATTAATTCCTTAAAGTTTGTGCACATACTTAATTAACACCCTGTATAATATGTCTATATTTTCAAGTAGAAAGTAAGAAAGTAGGTAGGTAGGTAGGTAGGTACTTATTTCGGGGAAAAAAATGAAGTGATGATTTTATAGACAAATCAAAATACTTCTGTTGTGATATTGCAGCTTATCTGTATTTATTTTCATTTTCTAAAAAAAAAAATAAACTAAAAATTCTCAGTATCACGAAATTAGCTGACTTTCCCCTATATATGTATTTTTTATTCGATTTGCGTCATTTCCTGTTTTATAATATTCTGATGATGATGCGGGGCCGATGTTATAGAGTTTATAGAATTATAGCTGATACCTATTTACAGATATCAAATTAAAAACGTTGTGGGATTCGTTTGAACACTTTTAGAAATTCATTGTAAAATACGACAGAGAAAGTCGCCCATGTAATATCGATTATTCAGCCTTTATAGCTGCACCTTAGGCCGCACTTTAATGATAGTGTACAAGCGCCTTGTCCTGCTAGTATAGCGCTTCTGCGAGTACTTCTGTACAGAGGTACAACTGAACATACAAACAAACAAACAAAATCAAATGCTGATATGTCGAGTTTAACTTAGATTAGATTTTACACGGGGAGTTTGCACTAACTGTCCTTCGTTCACTGCGACCTGGAAGATCTTTTGTGAGGCCCCTCCTACTTATTCCCATTCAGGTATTATAGGTTCTTTACCTTTTCACTGCGCATTTATTTTACGAGAGTGCATGCTGTGTGCGCAATTTTTTCGGCTGTTCCGTATAGATACGTCTGGAGCAGTCCACTGTTGTTATCAGTGCGGTAAAATAATGAAGTTAAATCCCGTCAAATCATATCAAATTGTTTTTTTTTGGATTTTTTGTTTAAAACATATATTTTTATCAAAAACAGAACAGTCAGTGCATGTATACACGTGTAAAACACGTGTACATACGCATTGACTTTAAAAGAAAAAAATCACAACAAAGTTTAGAATTGGTGTTCTAATAGGCGTTGGACGTATATATACGGCGGTAGAAGTTTATCGCTGTAAAAAAATTCTGCGGTTAATCGCAAAAAACTTCCGGATTGGCCAGTATGATCTGGTAGGCGTTGCTCGTATATATACGATGGTAGCAGTTTATCGCTGTAAGTATTTTTTCCAGCCCGAACGTAAATATACGGCTGGAGCAGTAACCCAGGTAATCGTATATATACGTCTGGAGCAGTCAAAGGGTTAAAGAACCTTACTACCTTTCTGGGAACTGTATTCTACACCTCATTAGGCTCTAAAAACCTTCCATGACCAGTGTAGTAGCTAAGATTAGCGGCGCCCAGGGCGATTCCTGATTTCGCGCTCTTTACTTGAAAAGAATTCACATCGCTGATTTCACTAATTTTCGCTGATTACGTTCTCAATTCGGGGTTAGCGCCCCTGGCGCGATTCCAGTTGCCAGACCCTAGCTACGACGCTGTCCATGATCCGTCGAGTTAAAATATATAACCTCACTCGCTTCGCTCGGTCAACAGACAATTAAGTGTTTTTTTATATTTTTTATAAATATTTCGCATATTTCTTTTAAAAATAGCAAAAGTTACGATTTGTTAATTTCGTTCATTTTTCCGGTCATGTCAGTCACTCGACCAATAATAATCAGGCGTCGAATGCATGAGGCAGAGCGTTGGTATTTGCATGCGTCGCGACGCCGGTTTGAAAGCAAGCACCGCGGCATGTGTGTTGCGTTATTCCGTATTTCCTCAAATAGTTGCACCGCTGCGGCACAAGGAAGACACCAGAAGGTGACTTCTATTATATAATAGACAACACATGCTCACCATTCGTGTATGTGTGTGCAGTGTGCATGTACAGTGGAAGTCCGATAAAAATTGCGCCCGACAGAAATCTAATTTCTATTTTCGAAAATATTAATTTGATTTCTATCGGGCGCCATATTTACTAAAAAAGGTATATTTAAATTCCGCCAGGTACCACCGAAACTACAAAAATTAACAGTTTAGTCACTTCTACCACAACTTTTTACTTCCCACCTCTACTATGGTAGGGAAGTAATGGATTTAGTCCGAAAAAAATATTTCGAGATTTTAACAGATTTTCACGTTTTGAGACCCTAGCAATCGTTTAAGATCATTTTCTGACTGATGTCTGTATGTGTGTGTGTGTGGTCAATTTTTCGCCTTCGATATCTTAAGAACGGAACAACATACGGGCATGCCGATTATTTTATTGTGTTTATCAGCCTTTAACTTAGATCTGATTAGATTTTGAGTCAAATCGGTTCAGTGGATTCTGAGATATTCAAAAAACGTCCTCAATGTCACGTATTAACATAGGTAAAAAAAAATATAAATGAATTCTAGATGTTATAATATGAAAAAAAAGTAAATATTTTTTTCTCTAAAATGTATAGTTTTTGAGAAAAAAAATATTTTACTAAAAAAAAAAAATTGTACGTAAATCAAGGTAACCATGATTTTTGCTATATTAAGCTACCCATCAGTAGATCACCAAACAAAAAAGAGGGCCATCATGCTTTTTTCAAAGAATAAAAATTAAATTGTGTTTTAAAGACCACCAACAGCTAAGGTTATTTGGGCCTAGTCAAAGAATAAAAAAAAAGAGTGTTTATTTTTTGCAAATATTTACTAGGTGGGAAGTATAGGACTGGTCATCAGTCGAATTTTTTTATTAGTGAATGTACATTTCAAGAGCTAAGCTCCCATCTTCAGTACATACTAAGTATACTAAGATTGGAGCTTAGCTCTTGAAAAGTACATTCACTAATAAAAAAAGTTGTGGCAGAAGTGACTAAACTGTTAATTTTTATAGTTAAACAACCACAATGCTCTTAATTATTTCTACCGAAACTAGTCTTACATAGAACTTAAAAGAAATGTTGTTTTTTATTCCAGGTCAAAAATTAAAGGACTAATCTTTACGGCCACAAAGAGATATTTTTGATGAACTCTAGTGTCGCCATTTTTTGAAAAAAAAAAATAAAAAAATCGTATATACTCCTCAAAGCATGAACAACAAAATCCTTTATACAGATTTTGTATTGCATTTACTATATTGTTATAAAAACATTCTCAAAGTTAGGTACTCTTTTTTTATTCGCCAGAGTGGCATCACCCCTTAAGTAGGTGTAATTTATCATGATACTTTCTTGCCACTCTATGACGACACCCATGAACACAAGCGACTGGGCCCTGCAGTCAGGGTCCATTCTGATTGGTCGAATCTTGATGTAGTTTGACACACACAAACACCTAAACGAACGTAACAACTAACTAATGAACTTTGTATACTAATATGGATAATAATTGATAGCGATTAAAAAATGGGTTTTGTATGTGGACATTGTTCAAATACATATTGTTCAAGAAAAACATTAATGTTCACAACATTAGAATGAAAACTTTAGATAAGGCTTGTATTCTAATTCTTTCTCTAAAAGTCGATTAATTTTCTGACATTTCAAAATAAAACTTTAATAAAATTTATTTTTCCATTCCAATTTCTCAAGAACACTGTTATTGTATAAATTTTGGACATCCTAATATCTCAAATAATAATAATAAATTAGGTTTTTTTTTTGAAATGTCAAAAAACTGATCGACTTTTATAGAAAGAATTAGATTACAAGCCTTGCCTGAATTTTTAATTCTAATTTTGTGAATTGTTAATTTTGTGTCTTGAAGAATATGTGTTTGAACATTCTCCACATACAAAACTCATTTTTACTCATTGTTACGTTCGTTTAGGTGTGTCTGTATGTGTGAAACGACATTAAGATAGGGTATTCGACCAATCAGAATGGACCCTGACTGCACGGCCTAGTCGCTTGTCCCATGAACACTCCGTTACTATTTTATATTAGTATTGATGACAATATTGAGACAGACTGTACAGACTACAGACAGACAGTTTAATACAACGGCTGGCTGATGGGTCAACTGGTACAGGTAAACCTTGACCCCGAAGACTACACGTAAAGTTTTGAATGAATCTCTATTTATACTGTATTCGGATCAAGTCGGCTGGATTTCTATTGTAGTACAATAAAGCGTGTGTGATTTCCTCACTCTGACATATTTCATTCATACTTTACTACACACAGCGAATCGGAAATTCATTCAAGAAAAAACGCACCCATCCGCAAAATGTGCCTCTCTTGCATACGTAGCAGATGTTAAGGACGATTCACATCACGAGCAAATCAACAGGAAATTCATTCAAGATATCAACTAGACGAATGTATCTCATTTTTATAATATCTATAGTAGCTTTATGTTAAGAGTCGATCCACATTGACAATACTGATTTTGAATGTATATAAAATAGTAATGGGAACTCTGCTTGTAATTTCGTTTTGACGTGACAACGTCTCGCACTGCGCAGGGAGATATGTATGTACGAAAAGTTTGCGATACGAAATAATCTATTTTAGTTGTGAAGTCTACATTATCGACCGTGATCTACATAATATAATGCCTGTAGATGGCGACTACCTTATAATCTACTTTAGAAGCAGAGCATATTTTAAGCAATTTTCACTGGGCGGCACTATAATAGAGTTCGGGAGTTAGGTCCACTAAAAAAATGTTGCAAAGCATCAAGGATAAATAAAAAATATGCAATTTTAAAGCATAGTACATTTTATTATAGCTATTTAATGAATAAAAAATTATAGTGTAGTGTCTTTTGCATCTTAACCTGCCTACCCCCCATACTGTAGTGTGCAGACTGCAGATACAATATATTATGCCGAAAAAATAAAATTCTAACTCTTGTGCCGCCGACACAACCGACTGTCACTATGCGACACAAACTCGTCACTAGGCGGCACTATTGCCGCCTATTTTATATGTTATTTTATGCTCTGATTAGAAGTGAAGTTTGCTATACATGTGAAATGTCAAAAAATTTGAAAATACTGAAAATGAAGTGAAAAGCGTCTGGAGTCACCTAAGAGCTGGTTCACACTAGAAGGATGCCGAAACGATTTTTTATCGGATGCTAGATGCCTCCTGTTCACGTTACACGATAAAATTCTAGACCGTTCGTTGATCGAGCTCATTTTTTGGAACAGGCGACGAAGTTCTTGTTATCATGATACGGTACTTTTTAAACAAAAAAAGAATGAAAAAAAGTGTGGACAGAGATATAAGAAACTATAAGCCAACTAATTCGGATCCGATTTTTATTTGTCTGGCAGGCGGTGACAAATCACATGGGAAAACGTGCCGGATACGAATTTTTATTCGTGTCGGATAAATGTGAACTATGCCATATATACATTATACACTAATAAGCCATAAAGGCATCCGATAAAAAATCGTCCCGGAATTAATAATAAAGACGATTCACAGAAAATCCATTCAATTGCGACAAGATATTTTTGTCCTTCTGAACAGTTCTTATAGAACAAAAATGCGATAATAAATTTCAAAGGAATTATTATTACGTTTTATAATTTATATAATATATAGATAATCATGTTATTCAATTTTAAAGCACTTATTATAATATACGTGTAGGCCCAGTACTTTCCACATGTGTATTCTATTGTTAGAACCACCTACTATTTCATTAATAATACAATAGAGTAAATAATATTCGTTTCACTGATGTCGAACTATGCTATACAAAATTTAAAAAATGGATATGTCTGTATAGCGGGTACAGACAGAAGACGTGATTACCGTTAAACACAAACAATTGTATAAATAATTAAATCAAACGATTTTTCTTCCTTTAATTAAATCCACATCATATTAACATAACAAATAAGTACTGAAAATATCAGACAGCAAAGCTGCGGCTGCCCTGTTTGGATATATCTAAGAAAAAATCAAATATCACTGTCGGGACTTGAACTACATTCACTTTTATTTATCTTATAAAATTATATGTTCGTAAAATATAATAAATAAAATAATTGTAATTTTATTTTTTTATACTTTAAATTGTTCAGTTGTCCAATACCTATATAACTAAGTATTTTCATTATTAAAAAAAATTAAAAGCCTTCGGGATTCGAACCTGGACTTGGCGTTTGTACTTGTCGGTAGACTCATACTTTTCCACACGGTCACCTGGCTTACTGTATCTAACACCTTAACATATGTATTATATACATGCTGTGTTTTAGACGCTAATGACCTCTGTTGTCGAGCGTCTATAATCTACAATTCAATTCAATTCTACATGCTGTGTTTTGTTTCACGTGTCAACCACTTTCGACTATTTCCGTTACATCTAATATTCATTTCTCCTTATTCCTTTTTCGATCGAAATCATTCCTACCTATCGCGCCTACAGAAGTTTCATCTCAAAAATGCTAATATTTTTTAGTCGTGTATATTTGTTGAAAAAAAAATATATTGCTGCATGTAAGTATCTGAACGGAAAAAAAAGTCAATTACATACAGTAATGCGGTGTTTACCATATTTGCCAGCAAACATGGCGTATACAGTTTCAACGCCCACTTTGGCCGCACCAGAGGTAAAATATTTATATAATAATAAATGGCATCGTATATGGAAGAAGCCATATGGCCGCATTAATGGGATGAGGAAACAGTTCATTAATTTCATCAAGATACGCCAATCCACTATAATAGGTCGTTACCAAAATCGATTTTTGGCATCAACACTTCGTCCTTCCGACCGCGACGCTATTAACTGACCGAGCGAACAAAAGCGATCGTTCAGCGTTTTTTTACTCAAACTTGCTAAATGGAGAGTGACCATTTCGTCTGCAGTATTTCTAAAATCAATCATAATATGCTCAACTTTTTAAATTTTCCTGTGATTATAGTCTCATCATAAGCATTCATTTGAATATTATGAAGTATTAGAAATACCTTGTATTTTTTGATGTCCGTCTTGTGACTTCCTGTGTTTTAACACGACGCGTTTCAGCAACCAGTTGCTATCTTCAGGTGTGGTTAAATTTTTTTAAAAATTACACATTGAGTATCCGTAACACGTTATTATATTAAGCACATATAGTGACGTGGAGACCCAACACTCTAAAAATGTAACATAATCATTTGACATATTATAATTCAATTAAAAACTCGAGGACCCGAAAACGAACATTTTTCGGTTCTTCTTTATGTCTATCTTTCTGTAGCAATTGTTGACTGCACCTCGGCCTATGGGAAGGTATAGTCCTATTCCTTTATAGATAGGGGGCCATCCATAAATTACGTCACACAAATGTTATGATTTTTAACCCCCCCTCCGTCCTTGTCACAGATGGTCACATTTTTAAAGCCCCCTCACCCTTGGTGTGACGTCACATATTTTTTAATTTTATAATTAGAAATAATTAAAATAAAATCGAGTTAGTGATATTTTTTGTTTACATATAAATTTCGCGTTTTAATATTTTAAATTTAAATTTTAACATGTGACGTCACAAAGCTTATGACCCCCCCTGGCCCTTGTCACACGATGTCACATTTTGTTGACTCCCTCCCCCCCCCTTAACGTGTGACGTAATTTATGGATGGCCCCTAGGGTCTTGCACTCCAAGTTGTCGTTAAAAACCTTTAGAGGCGTTATAAATATAATATTATTTTTTACAGTTAATTTTTTTAAATATTTTAAGTAGTGCGACTACTAGAATATAGAGGACTCTGAACGAACAATAAGCCCATGTAAGTCTGACGTCACCCCACGCTTACACTTTACCGCATCGATGCTTGAAACACAATCTATCACAAAACCGCTGAAAAACACGAACTGAACACGAAATTCAAAACTGACATTTATACCGACGTAAACAAAACGAAAGTAGCGCTCTCTCTTAGTCAATAGTTATACTTTTTAGTGATTGATAGCATCCGTAATGTTACAGTATCTGTCATGAGTGACTTATTATTCAACATTCTGCTATTATTAACAATTTCGTCTCGTACTTCAGCATATCCATTTGTTTACCTCCAATTTAGTTATTTAATGCCTCTTCATTGAAAAAATATTTCAATCTCAATTCCTACTTTTATTAATTTCAATACAAGAATCCAAAAATGTTTAATAGGTACCAAGAATACCATCTATAGAATCTTACTGATCACACAAATTGACTGTACTTTCAATATAACAGCTGCTATGTTAAGAAGAAGGGGTTAAATTACATATGGTGGCGCCATCTTTTGAAATGGGTGAATGCAGGTCACTTTTTAATTAAAGTTCTATCGTATTCGGGCGATGTTCTGCCAGCCCTAACGTATTCAGACATTGTCTTTTCTGTTAATAAATTTACAAAGAGCTTATTTATTAATTATTATAACAAATTCACCAGGGTTTTGATTTATGGATGTCTTTATTTGACGCTCTCTTTACAAGTTTACAACTGTCAAAACCTTGCTGTCTGTTGACGCTAAAATTTGACGCTGGAACTTGACGCTACAGTTTTTCAAGATGGCGTTTATGTCACGTGACCACATTTGACGCTAGACGCCAGCGTCTAGCGTCACATGAAAATGCACCTTTAGAGGCGTTATAAATATAATATTATTTTTTACAGTTAATTTTTTTAAATATTTTAAGTAGTGCGACTACTAGAATATAGAGGACTCTGAACGAACAATAAGCCCATGTAAGTCTGACGTCACCCCACGCTTACACTTTACCGCATCGATGCTTGAAACACAATCTATCACAAAACCGCTGAAAAACACGAACTGAACACGAAATTCAAAACTGACATTTATACCGACGTAAACAAAACGAAAGTAGCGCTCTCTCTTAGTCAATAGTTATACTTTTTAGTGATTGATAGCATCCGTAATGTTACAGTATCTGTCATGAGTGACTTATTATTCAACATTCTGCTATTATTAACAATTTCGTCTCGTACTTCAGCATATCCATTTGTTTACCTCCAATTTAGTTATTTAATGCCTCTTCATTGAAAAAATATTTCAATCTCAATTCCTACTTTTATTAATTTCAATACAAGAATCCAAAAATGTTTAATAGGTACCAAGAATACCATCTATAGAATCTTACTGATCACACAAATTGACTGTACTTTCAATATAACAGCTGCTATGTTAAGAAGAAGGGGTTAAATTACATATGGTGGCGCCATCTTTTGAAATGGGTGAATGCAGGTCACTTTTTAATTAAAGTTCTATCGTATTCGGGCGATGTTCTGCCAGCCCTAACGACACACGTTGTCTACGTGATGTGTGAGTTGGATACCTGACATAACACATTCTATGAATGAAATCTATTTACCTTTATGCACACACAGCCATACAGTAGTGTAGTTATATACATATTAATTGAAGGAAAGCTGCATTACGACAAACGCTAAGCGAATGCCACGTTAATTACTGAATGAATTGTACGTAATATTTACATATCTTCGGCCAGGGCCGGTCTTAAATCGATCGGACCATAATTAGCCCCGAACGGGTCTCGCGCTCAGAGGGATCATTCCGTGCCTTAGTGATAGGGCCGTCCCGCGTATCAAAACTTGATCATTTTGAACAGTTATTCCTCATACATTAACGAATAATGTTAACTAATTTTTTCGTTCTTATATCCTTCCTCTTAATCATGCAAGCAAGAATTAAAGAAATATATATTTTTAAACGCTGAGCATAAAATTCGGTACAAGTTTTATTGGGCTTCCATACTCAAAGGATAGAACTTAGACACAATTTGATCTTATCCACAAACATTCGGCATTCTCAGTGAATTTCGATGGAACATTGTAAAATGAATAAAAATTAGTCTAGTTATTATCTGTAAGAGTGCACTGTTTAAGGTACAGGCTTCCCGACAAAACCGACATTTGAGAACGAATCTGCGGGCAAAATTGACGTTCACGGACGCCAAGTAGCGGGCCTAGTCCAGACCTACATACATTTGCCCGCAAACAAATGTTTGTAAACATTTGCCCGCAAACAACACGTGTTTTCCAGCCTCGACGGAACACAGAAAACATACCTATAGGTGCATTTGTTTAAATGTTTGCAAACACTTTTTAAACAGTTAATTTATACAGATGTGTAAATGTTTGCGGGCAAATGTTTGTAGGTCTGGACCTGGGCTTGATATATTATATAACTCGAGCGAAGCCGCGGGTTCAAGCTAGTTTTGAATATGCCTACATGAAAACAAGATATTATGTTATTTTGGCATTAATTCTCTATAATCTCAGCCTTAAAAATTAAATTTAGAAAAAATAAACATTTAAGTGGCACTTCCGTTCGTATAGGCCAGGGTATCCTAAACTCTTCCGCCTATGGACCCAGAAAAATTGTCGCGAATCCCCATTAATATAAATCAAGAGTAAATTATTTATTTAATTATGTATTTTGAAGTGTGTCAATTCGTAACATTTATACGTAGATTTTGTGTAAGTTTCACTTCTGTGGTCTGTAGTAAAACAACATGTCGCACTGCTGGCCACATGGCGTTCATACAGTTCAGTCTTTCGCCGGCCGAATTGTATAGTTTTGCCCTGCACTTATAAACTTGCATGCTAGATCGGTGGAATCACTGTTTGCCGGACGTCGTTAATACAGTTCGGCCGCCGCCGGTCGAACTGTACAGAATTGCGTATTTACACTGCGAGAGATTGGATTTTCTAGTATTTATTAAGAAATACATTTTATTGGCTCTGAAAATACGCTCTTCCAATAGACTTCTTCGGATATATATTTATACGGACCCCATTTTAGGAAACGCTGGTACAGGCCAAGATAGTATAGAGAGGCCGTTATTTTGGGAGCGGAGCTTAAAAGAAGACACTATAAGAACGAGGGGTGTACATTGTATATAATATAGTATATATATATACCTCTCGCCACACAGGAAGTCGACCGTGAGAAGAAGTTGCACGCCGGAAGCAGTCGAGTACCGCGGCTGAACATCCGTTCCATTCATAAGATCTAAACACACACACACATACGAGTGTCTACTAACAGTGGTATGCATACAACTGTGAATAAAAAAAAAGAAGACGTGCTCAACACGAAAATATTGGTGTGAAGGAACCATACGGCATATATGACTTTTATGTTTTAAAATCATTCTTCAAAATAACTTTTAATTCGAAGTTATTATATTTAAATAGAGCAATTTGATCCTTGAAAACAGTTTTAAGAATTGTTGGAAATGAGCACTTCCGTGGCACAAAGGATCAATAAAAAGCAATACTGATTTTTTTAAATTTGAATTTTACTAGCGTTTCGGTATTCTGAAGATGGTATGAAGAATACCGAAACGTTAGTAAAATGCAAATTTAAAAAAATCAGTATTGCTTTTTATTGATCCTTTGTGCCACGGAAGTGCTCATTTCCAATTCTTACAACTTTTAATATGAAAAATTTCAGAAAGCCAGAAAGCCTTATTAGTTATTACGATATTGTTAAATGTATAAAAGTCGTTAGATTTATTTCACCGAGGCCGGATGTGCCCCTTGTGCCGCTCCTGGGCAGTAGGAGAAAAGCCCCCCCCCCATCAAAATATCTTTTGATGGTAAATAATGTTCTGGAAATTTATTTGTGCAATAATTATTGCAAATTAATGACTCAAAAAACTTTTGGGTGTTGAAAATAATAGTAGATATAATTGAAAATTTTGTTGGAAAGCAGCCAATTATTGATTCCAAACATATCGGAAAAAATCATTTTATCAACCATAGTCAGTCAGGATTCTAACCTAAACCTTTCCACTTTCGCGGCGGAATAAGGTTACAATTACTCAACCGTGACATGATTACTAATCTAACATTCTCCTTATATGCTTCGGAATCAATAGATTTTCACTACATGCGAGTGTTAATTCAATATAGCTAGGTTGTACTAGCGGAGAAATGGAAGAAATAATGAGGTCAAAAGAGCTTGAGGAGAGGGAGATTCAAATGAGACCTCGACAATTACCGTAATATCGTGTTCTCAGGTGACCTGGTATCCGCGATGTGTGTCGGTGACGACGATTCCGCGCTACCAGGGGACGAAAGGTAGGGGTTTTTAGTCGGTAAGAATCCGACACTACCCAGGCTGGGTGTCTTATGCAAGATTTTCCCCTACTGCAAAAAAAAAAAAAAAAAAAAAAAAGGTTGTACTAGCGAGAGCTCATCATGAAAGTGAAAATTATTCATTCCGCCGCGAAAGTGGAAAGGTTCAGGTTAGAATCCTGTGACTATGGTTGGTAAAATGACTTTTTCCGATATGTCTGGAATCAATTACATATATAATTGGCTGCTTTCCAACAAAATGTTCAATTGCAATTCAGCCGTATAAAAAAATCTATTAATGGTATATAGATAATAATAATTTACAAAACAAAGTCGAAAATTTTCTTTTGATCGGAAGTTTCATTTCAAAAAACGGAGGATAAGATCGTTCCTTGAAAGCGTGCTCTTAGGAAGATCTAACTGTATCTCGAAGTATATATTTATTGCAAACACATGTATGTGTGTATAGTCATTATTACGATGTCATGACACAGAAGAAATTTTTTGTCGGAACATAAATTCAGTAGCGTGGTTAATTGCAACTCGGTGCTCGAGTTACTGCCACCAGGTACAACGGTGTATATCATTAAAAAATAAAGCCGGTCGTACAATGGCGCGACACGCAAAGATTACAGCGCGAATTCGCCATGTTTATTGATGCGTAAACATCTTTACGCTCCCCCACCCCAAGAAATATCACAGGCCAGAGTGAATTTGTAAAATCTTTCATGTGAAACGCCACGATTATAGTACGGCAATTGCTGCCATCTGTGATAATAATTATGAACTAAACAAAATAAAAAGTGTCCCGGAAGTATCGTCGAGGATTTTAAGGAAATATTCCTTGTAAAAATCCGAATCGAAAAGCCTTTTGCCGTTTTAGTTTAACTATCCAGTTATTGATTGTTAAGATTTAAAAGAAACTCTGTGTAGACGCTCGACAACTGAGGTAACTATTATACAGAAAATAATTATGTAGTAAAGAAAATCATATAGGTAGTGATAATGTAATATATGTCTGTGAGAAGGGAAAACTTACTTGCAAATTAATATCGTCTAATCAGTGGCGTAACTAGACCTCTAATTGGCGCCCGTGTGCGAAAAAAGTAAAAAAAAATATTATTATATAATTCGTTGGAGGGCTGCGCCCGTGTGCCGTCGCACACATCACACCCCGGTAGTTACGGCACTGTTTCTAATTTCTCTTCTCACCGACAGAGTAAGTACTATATTACCGATAAAATACAAAATTAGAGATTTACAATAATAACATTCTTTTATGATCTACTAGCGGCCCGGTCCGGCTTCGCCAGGTGCTATGATTTTACGATTTATTTATACATTACTCGCTCGCGCCAGCTATTATAGTCTATGTCCTAACGCAAAGTATCACCTATCGAATAATGGAAAAAAATTGTAATCGGTTTTCTGAGATTATCCCCGATTTTCACCCGGGCGAAGTCGGACCGGTCAGTTTCAATTATAAATCTAAATCTTCCTCGTAAATCAAATTATCTAATCGTGAAAACCGGAATAAAATCCGTTCAGTATACTTAGAGAAAATCGGGCATAGACAGACAGCGGCGGGGGACAAATTGTTTTATAATTATATGTATTGATGATGTTATGTAATAATCTATTCGGTGAACTACAGGTAGGTATTCCGGCTACAAGTGAATGGAAACCCTAAGACATCCCCACAAAAAACAATCTTTAATTTTTGTGTGACAAAATTCTAAAATGCCCTAGCTAATTGAACAAAATTATGAATTAAACAGATGTGTATCCTACTTAAGAATCGCCTTATCTTGGGACCTTGGCAGATCGTGTTCATTCATAAACATACTGCAGATTCCACAGCTCCGGTATTATAACACGATATCTTATAGTAAAGTTTATTAATTAATATTATTTCGGTTTATCAATTTTTATGATGCAAGTATCGAAACTAAGGAATTTGTGGCTTTTTTGAACTGGTACACCAGCGAGTTTGTGAACAGTATACGAACTGTTGTTTTATGCTTTATTTTTCCAAAAGGTTGCAATACCCGAACAGGCCTTCTCTAGAACTTAATGAAGATGTGTGCAGGGCAGTCCCCAGCAAAGTAGTAACGTTTATAAGAAATCTAATGGCCGGTTTATGGTACATTTTAATCATAGTGTTTTTTAATCATACTGTTAAATTTTGATTGCTACGTGTTCATTGGTTGCTGCGTTTTGTTACCATAGCAACCCTTCATTTAACAGTGTAATTAAAAAAACACCGCGGTGATTAAAATGTACGATAAACCGGCCATAAATATTAGGGGATTCACAAAAGATGTTAAGTCGAAGTGATTGTGATGTAAACTGCCTTATCGCCATCTATTGCTTATAGTTCAAGAGGTTATGGTTAAAAATTGTAAGAACATTGTAAAGGCTAATATTTTGTACATATTTAGTAGTGATGTGCCGGATCGTTAAAAATGTATATCCGCGGATACGGATCTTAACTTTCTTAGAGTACGCGGCGGTAAATACTAAATATTGTACATCGACCTTTGGAAAGAGACTATCTGTTATGGGAAAAAGTTATTGACCACGATATTAAAAAATAAAAAATAATCTGAATGGAATTTAACTGTTTTTCATTATTACCTAATCACCTATATATATATATATAAAATTTTATCTATGAATTGAAAATTGATAAGGTAAAAGATCCGCCAAAAAACTAACGGATACGGATCTTTCTTTTCCCTCGGATATCCGCGGATACGGATCGGATACGGATATCCGGCACATCACTAATATTTAGGGTGTAAATAAACATACTACAATCAACAAGTCAGCGGTCGAGACACCTGGCGTCGGGGCGCTTTGAAAGATGTAAAAAAAAACTAGTGAAGAAATGTGTATTTTCCATTTATGTAGTAGTCCAGTAATTTTAGATTTCTACTGCAGAAAAATTCCCAGTTAGCTGATTTTTTTTTATTTACCTTCGTTATGGTGTTTTAACAAACGTGTAAAAAGTCCCCATCGATATCGTGCCGGCGTTGCCAGATATTCGAGGTTCAAGTTCACGATAGACGGTTTTTAGCGAATTTCTCGGTTCCGTTCTATTTTTTGTAAAAAATGGTTATTACTAATCTTGTAGAGGACAAAATTATCTACAACTTTTGTATAAACATTTTTTGTCTACGATTTATAGTTTTTCTTATTAAAGCACCCGCGGCTTCCTCCCCCTCGATTTTACATAACGGGATTATGCTGTTTCCCGAGGACCTAACAAAATGATTTGTAGATTTATTTTAAGTTGAACTTAAAGCTAACGATTAATTATAATTTTATCGAAATTAATGCAATAGTTCTCTACTTATAAACAACCAAACATACAAATCGACAGCGCTCAAACAGACAGACAGACAGACAATTTTTTCCGAAAATACGATATTTATACTTGACATCAATTATAAAGACCATTCGTAAAGTAATTTTGTAAAAAAAATTACAAGGGTTGAGAGAGTGCGGATTAAGTACGAGTATGCATTTGCATACCGTATAAAGCACTCTACTAAGAATAGCTCGGAGTAGCCATACTTTTAATTTTTTTTTTCAAAATTCTTTTACGAATACTCATTATAATTGTTATAAAGACTATTCGTAAAGGACTTTTGTAAAAAAAATTAAAAATATGGCTACTATTACTAGAGTGCGTTATACGGTATGCAAATGCATACTCGTACTTAATCCGCACTCTCTCAACCCTTGTGCATTTTTTTTACAAAATTACTTTACGAATGGTCTTTATAATTAATATCAAGTATAAATATCGTATTTTCGAAAAAAAATTGTTTGTCTGTCTGTCTGTTTGAGCGCTGTCGATTTGTATGTTTGGTTGCTTATAAGTAGAGAACTACTGCATTAATTTCGATAAAATTATAATTAATCGTTAGCTTTAAGTTCAACTTAAAATAATGGTACAAATCATTATGTTAGGCCCTCGGGAAGCAGCATAATCCCGTTATGTAAAATCGACGGGGAGGAAGCCGCGGGTACTTTAATAAGAAAAACTATAAATCGTAGACGAAAAATGTTTCTAAAAAAGTTGTAGATAATTTCGTCCTCTACAAGATTGATAATAACCATTTTTTACAAAAAATGGAACGGAACCGAGAAATTCGTAAAAAACCGTCTATCGTGAACTTGAACCTCGAATATCTGGCAACCCCGGCACGATATCGATGGGGACTTTTTACACGTTTTTTAAAACATCATAACGAAGGTAAATGAAAAAAAATCAGCTAACTGGGAATTTTTCTGCAGGTGGGCCATTTTAATATCTAAAATTACTGGAGTATAGTGTGCAGACATGATTTCAAGTGAATAGAATAAGCTACCAAGATTTAGTTACTTATTCACGTGTAAATTCGCCTATAATGCAAAGCTATAAACATTATTAATGTTCACGGCAATGTGACAGCCATGACAGTTTGATACCATGAGTGTGATTGCGAACGGTTACCGCTCATGCGTACATGCCGATGGGGTCTGCCGTACAATCAAGCACATCCTTCTTAGCGGCCGTTAGCAGGATACGACTCATTGCGGTCCCCCAGCCCTATTGTATAAACTGGCTTATACAGACCGTTCTCAAAAAAACGTAAGTATAATAAAATTAATAAGTTATCATAACTCTTGATATTATCAAGATTAATTTGGGTAAAATTAAATATAATTAACGAGTCTATAAACGAATTTTTTACTTCCCACCTCTACTATGGTAGGGGAAGTAATGGATTTAGTCCGAAAAAAATATTTCGAGATTTTAACAGATCTTCACGTTTTGAGACCCTAGCAATCGTTTAAGATCATTTTCTGACTGATGTCTGTATGTGTGTGTGTATGTGGTCAATTTTTCGCCTTCGATATCGTAAAAACGGATCAACATACGGCCATGCCGATTGTTCTATTGTGTTTATCAGCCTTTAACTTAGATCTGATTACATTTTGAGTCAAATCGGTTCAGTGGATCCTGAGATATTAAAAAAAAACGTTCTCAATGTCACGCATTAACACAGGTAAAAAAAAATATAAATGAATTCTAGATGTTATAATATGAAAAAAATGCAAATATTTTTTTTCTCTAAAATGTACAATTTTCGAGAAAAAAAATATTTTACTAAAAAAAATAAAAATTGTACGTAAATCAAGGTAACCATGATTTTTGATATATTAAGCTAGCCATCAGTAGATCACTAAACAAAGAATAAAAAATTCGACTGATGACCAGTCCTATACTTCCCACCTAGTAAATATTTGCAAAAAATAAACACCTTTTTTTTATTATTTTTTGACTAGGCCCAAATAACCTTAGCTGTTGGTGGTCTTTAAAACACAATTTAATTTTTATTCTTTGAAAAAAGCATAGCCCTCTTTTTTGTTTGGTGATCTACTGATGGCTAGCTTAATATAGCAAAAATCATGGTTACCTTGATTTACGTACAATTTTTATTTTTTTAGTAAAATATTTTTTTTCTCAAAAACTGTACATTTTAGAGAAAAAAAATATTTACATTTTTTTCATATTATAACATCTAGAATTCATTTATATTTTTTTTTACCTATGTTAATACGTTACATTGAGGACGTTTTTTTGAATATCTCAGGATCCACTGAACCGATTTGACTCAAAATCTAATCAGATCTAAGTTAAAGGCTGATAAACACAATAGAACAATCGGCATGCCCGTATGTTGTTCCGTTCTTAAGATATCGAAGGCGAAAAATTGACCACACACATACACATACACACACACACACACACACATACACACACACACACATACAGACATCAGTCAGAAAATGATCTTAAACGATTGCTAGGGTCTCAAAACGTGAAAATCTGTTAAAATCTCGAAATATTGTTTTCGGACTGAATCCATTACTTCCCTACCATAGTAGAGGTGGGAAGTAAAAAAGAGTGTTTATTTTTTGCAAATATTTACTAGGTGGGAAGTATAGGACTGATCATCAGTCGAATTTTTTAACTTCCCATTGGAAGTTATTGTAATGGGTCCGAAAATCGAAATCAAAAAGGAAAAAAAATTTTGTTTCAAGGTCACTACACTATTTTTACACTACTTTTAGAAAGATGTCTGTGTGTGTGTATGTGTGTGTGTGTACGTATGTATGTGTCCATTTATTTCTAAGACGAAATCTCGAGAATGAAAACGGATATCGACTACGTTAGGGTGCCAATCGACGCGTATTAACGTAAATATGATCTGAAAGAAATTTTTTCAAAATCGGTTCAGCCGTTCTTTTTTCTTAACCAAATAACCTCCAAAAAAGTAGATTTTATACAATATCTCGCGAATAAAAAATTATATCGACTTCGTAAGGGTGTCAATCGAGGCGTGTTAACGTCATTTTGATCCGACATAAATTTTATAAAAATCGGTTCAGCCGTTTTTTTTTTTTTAATTATTGTTAAAAATAAATAATAATTATGTTTTAATGATTAAAATGATTACTTTTCTGTGTAATATCTAATTTAATTATTATTATTAACTATTTATCAAACTGGGAAGTTCGTCGTGTGGACCTCAAGGGTCGCACTTTAGTCCTAATAAACGACCCACCTCACGGCTTGTTAATCATTGGAATGAGCTCCGTCTAACTTAAATAATGCCGTTGGATTTTTTTGTGTAGCACGTAAAAGGGCTTCACAATACATTTTTGAAGTATAGACCACAACATATTTTTCCTTTCGAGCGGCTGACGTCACTAACGCCTATGTGAAATTTAACTTGTTTTAAAGACCACCAACAGCTAAGGTTATTTGGGCCACCAATTCATTATTTTTTTTTAATAATAAATTGAAAATCCAATTGACACTTTTACCAGCTCTCGGGCTAGAACCCGGAAACTGGGGACTTGTAATAACCATAACAATGCCATGTATAAACAACATCATTGCTACACTCTCGGCTATTCTCAAGCCCAACGCCTATGTGCTTATAACACGCCGCACTACACTACAACCACGCCGCCACGTCATCGGCGTTAGTGACGTAAGCAGATATTAAAATTTGAAAATTTGTATCGCCTACAATACTTAACGTATGAAAATGAAATAATATAATCGCCGTTGCGTTTGTGGATTTCTAAAAGGAAATAGTCATATAGCAATTGTTTTTAAATTTAAGTTATTGTAACAAAAATATGATCTCTAGAACAAAAAAAAAATCTATAAATAGTTACGATAATTTAACTTTTCGGAGTTATTAATTCGTAACTTAACGTTTTATAAAATGCACAATTACAGTTTTTGGCGCAGTAATATAGAGCTTTGCAATTTGCTCGTGTTTTAAAAACATACACAAGTTTTTTAAACAAATGCAAATTGCAAAGCGCTGTTGAAAAAAAAATAGTTTTGTTAAATAGCTATACCAACGCGTGTAAGCTGAAAAAACTAGTTTTTGAGACGCTGATGACCTCTGTTGTCGAGCGTCTATAATTTGCAATATCTATCTGACACGTTTTTAAATGGAAATAATTCCAGTTTTTTTAGTTGAAACATTCTAGGAACTCACCTATGTATAATTAAGAAAATATTTAAAACGAGAAACTGAATAAGTAAGCATTCGGTTGTTTTTGAGTATTACGACCCAAACGTTATATATTCTGTTAATAGTTTAATACCTTGTTTTTTAGAAG
Source organism: Mongoloraphidia duomilia (assembly GCA_039654895.1). Taxonomy (NCBI): domain Eukaryota; kingdom Metazoa; phylum Arthropoda; class Insecta; order Raphidioptera; family Raphidiidae; genus Mongoloraphidia; species Mongoloraphidia duomilia. Next base: position 25,068,681 of record CM077524.1, on the reverse strand, counting down.
TTATACTGCTTTATGCGAGTTCTGACGCGTTTAACGCAAAGCGTTACCTATAACACGCACGCAATACCAGTCGCGGGGTGGAGTACCAGTCGCGGGATACGGAGACAACATCTGCTTTTGTTGTGTGCCGCGGGGCATTAGTGACATCTAACGGAGTTTTTGTAAAGAAGTATAACTTTTAGTCGTGTGTAGCACACACATACCTATGCCTTTTTTTGTTTTAATTAAATCTCATAAATGTTCGTTCTGCCGTTTCTAAATAATTGTATGTTCGCGCTGATCTCAGAAACTACTGTGGGGACTTTCATTCGGATTTCACCAATAGACAGACTGATCCACGAGGAAGGTTTAGGTGTATAATTTATTAATATTTTGTCGATTAAGTCGGAAAAAATTAGCGTATTGGCGGAATCCTACTAATGTTATAAACATCACCAGCCCGGCTTCGCCTCGCAGGGGGACAACTTCTCGCGGGGGGATAATAAATCATAAACTCATGAAATCCGGGTGAAGCCGGACCGGGCCGCTAGTTAAAAATAAATGAAAGTAAAGTTATAAATTACAAAATAAAATACTGCGATTTTTTGAATATTTATATTCTCCATATTTTACTATCACTTGTAAAAAGAAATTGAATTTCACAATGCAAAAAATAATATAAAAAAATATTTCAATTAAGTTAGTGATTTTTGTTCCAAGAATTTTATCTCATAAAAGCGAATCCGAAATTTAAATAGACTGTTAAAATCACAACCCTTCTGTTTTTTTGTAGTCGGGTAAATCCCAAGGCGTAAATTAGATCGGGACTGCCATGACTCAACACTAACCCTACTATTTACACTTATTTTGAAACGTCTTTAGTAAATTCCAAAAAAGTTCAAATATATCTCTTATTTATCTGAGGTCTTTTTTTTCTTTAGTAATTTGACATTAGGCGCTACGACATCAGGTGGCAGATAATCAAAGTAAATTGTGATTTCGCGATTAGGCTGCGCCTCCATGTCTAATTCCTACAGCTAAATAGGTAATACACTTGACACAATTTTCAAAATCAAATTATTGTTGTAAATAAAAAAAAATTCAAAAATGAAAATCCACTCACCGGAATCTTGCTACTTTTGAGGAAATCGAGCAGCGCTTCCAAAGATCCAAGAGTCGACGCCTGCACGAACACGCCTCTTTCTTGTAATTTAATATGACTAAGTGCGGACTTCAGTTCCTTTGCTACTTCCTCCTTGAGCACTTCTACCTCGTCCGGATATCTTGCGATCACCAGATTTAAACCAGCAATCGCCTTTTCTAATTCTTTTGCCGCAATTTTTACACCTTGAGCCGCTTTTATTTCTTTGTATTCTTCATATGCATTCTAAAAACAAAAATAAACGTTATAAAGCTTAGAAAAAAAGGTCCAACAACGATGTGCAAAAGCTAGTTATATATATATACAACCTTGACTCTCAATTCTCTCATTGGCTGAGGCATCAGCAACGATCGGATTTGCGTGACGATCGGTCCGTCCGTTCCGGCCAAAAGCATTGTATCGCCTTCCCTTAAAACTCCATTGACTAAAATAGCATCGATCGTTGTTCCGAGACCTGGAATAGCTTTGACTTCCAAGACAGTCGCTTGCAATTCCTCCGAGTACATAAGACGTTTAGCTAAGTGCGATTGACAAGCATCGACTATTAAAGCTAACAAATTGCCCATTCCTTCACCTGTGACTGCACTTGTTGGTACTAACGATACATAACTACGAGGATCGGGATTTTCATAGAACAAAGCAGCATTCAAACTTTGTTCAGCGAATTGAAGAATGACTTCCTTAGTACGTTTTTCAAATTCCAACTGTGTATGCGATGCTTGTGCCTTAACAACATCTCTGATATCTTTCCGTTGCATCGTTTCCCAATCGTACAAACGATCGATTTTATTTAAAGCTACAACGAACGGAGTACGTTTTAGTTTTAGCAAGTTTATCGACTCGATTGTTTGTGGTTCCAGTCCGTGCATAATATCCACGACCAAAATAGCAATATCACATAATGATGAACCTCGACTACGTAAATTACTGAAAGACTCGTGACCAGGTGTATCGATAATTAATAACCCAGGAAGTTTCATTGTTTTATCACCCATCTGTAACCGAAATAATTTAAAATTAAAATTCATTCAGAAGCTTTTTTTATATAAGAATATTAAAAGTAATGCTCGTACCCCTTTAACAATTTTTATTTGTTCTTTAATTGCGTCTATCGGCACATTCGTAGCACCGATTTGTTGTGTGATCCCGCCAGCTTCTCCATCTTGCACATTTGTCCGCCGTAGTTTATCGAGAATTTTCGTTTTACCCGTATCTACATGTCCAAGAACGCAAACGACAGCTGCACGTAAATCTTCTAAGGTTTTTTTTTTCTCGGCCTCCTCTCGACGTTTCTAAAAAACAAAAATAAATCATTAAAACAAAGTTATGCATCCTGTTTAATTAGATAATATAACAAAAAAATAAAATACCTGTATCCTCTCCTTCGCTCTTAAATATTTCTTTTCGGCATCAGTCCGACGGTCTTCTTCTTCTGATTCCTCACTACTGCTTTCTTCCTCAGAATCATCATCATCGTCGCTTTCACTATCCGAATCAGATTTCTCCAATTTCTTTGATTTTTCCTGCTCTGTCACCCCAACTGGTGTTTCTAAATAAAATACACATCAAATTTCAAAATTCTGTAATTCTTAGATTTAGTTTCTTCTGGTGGTTTGGAAACCAAAAGTTGAGACATTGATGAAATTTTGACTTTTATTACAAAACTAGCCTTTATCCGCGATATTGCTCGCGTTTGTCAGTTTTTTGGCTATTGCTCAGTTCCTTGGTGGTATCTTATTATCTGATGTATAATATAACAAACACTATAGTGAAAGTTCGATCAAAATCAGTTCAGAGTTTTAGAGAAAAGCCAGAAGAAACTTCACAATCGATTGTATATAAATACTTAGGTTTAAATGCAAGATCTTTACAATCTGGGTTTGAAAAGAATTGTAAAATTTGATTGAATCGTAAATTGCCCTGTATTGAACCAACTTTAAACGACTTGCAATGAAGGAAAATCAGCAGAACCCCGTTATATACGAATTGAGAGCGAATGAAACCACAGGTATAACTAGTTGAGAATAAATATTGAGGGTCCCACAATCCTATTACAATAAACAAATTACCTTGACTTTTTTCAGAAGTTTCGTCTTCAGAACTTTCAGCGTCCCAAGCATCTTTAACATCATCTTCTTCATTCTCTTTTTTCTGTTCCGTCTGATCAACAATTTGCACTTCAACTTTAGAGTTTTGATCAACAGCTTTTGCTTGTTCCTCGTCTTCTTTCTTCTCGGTACTCGTCTGTTGTTTTAATTTGCTAGGACGCACTCTGGTACCGGGTCTTACTTTCTTCTCACCAACTTCAGGTAACTCGACTCCTTGAGCCTTCAGAGCTTCGAGCATAGCTTGAGCTCTCGCTCTGTCAGCTTTCTGTTTAGCTGTAAGTAATTTTCCTTCTTTCCGTTGACGCTCCTTGCGTTCTTTTTCTTTTTGCTTTTTCTTTTCTTTACGTTCTTGTTCCAAACGTAATTGTTCTAAACGAGCTATTTCAGCTTCTTCTTCACGTTTTATCCTCTCCTCTTCCTCTCTATGTAACCGTTCTTCTTCTTCTTTCATTTTTTTCAAAGCTTCTTGCATTGCAGCAATTGTTTTTTTACCAGGACCTTTACCAGTCTTAGAATCGTCAACTACTGCTTTAGCTCCCTTTTTCTTTTTTTTGCCTTCCGCAGAAGCATCTTCATCTTCTACAACGCAAAAAAAAATTTTTTAATAAAAAAAAGAAAAATCTAAATAGCTTTTTCCAACTCTTACCTTTAGGTTCATCATCAGGGCCGGGTTTAACTTCTTCAGGTTTGGGTGTTGCTTCCTTACTTTGATCACCAGTATCTCCTGATTCTTGTTTCTTGACTCCATCTTGTTTTTTAGCAGCCTGTCGTTTCGCTTTTTCACGTTCTTTTTTTTCTTTCTTCTTTTGCGCTGCAGTTTTAACCGTACCCCCTTCTTGTTCTTCGTCATCTTTTTGAACAGTTTCTAAAACTTCCATTTCTTTTTCCTCATTTTTCTTTTTCTTTTCTTTCTTTTTCACGTCCTTTACTTCTTCTACTGGCTTTTCTTCCGTTACAACAGGTTCTTTTTTAATTCCTGAATATTCCATTTCTAATTCAGCAAAAACCTTTTCAAGATCTTCTTCATCGCTATCCTTACGTCTTTTTTTCTTTTTACTTTTCTTACCACCAGCTTCTTTTTTGTTTTCATTGCTATCTTGTTTTTGGACGGTTTGTTTTTTCGAACTTTTTTTGGGTTGAACATCTTCATCAGAGTCTGGCTCTGGTATATCTTCGGGGTCACTTTCAACTTCTAATAAAGCAAAACCTCCGCGAGGTTGTTGAATTTTTTTGTTAATCGGTTTGCTAGAGGGCATTTCCACATCAGAGACATCTGAATCCGGCTTATTTTTGGCGGCTTCTTTGACTTTCTTGTTTTTTGATGGTTTTTTTGATATTTCTAAGTCTTCAACTTCTTTAGATAAATCCTCAACATCACTATTATCATTGCTATGGGATTTACCTTTCTTTTTCTTTGTCTTTTTACTCTCTTCTGGGACTGCTGTTTCATTCGTCTCATTTTTCCTGTCCACAAAATAAATGTTACAAATCAGAAGTGATAAAATTACAAAATATTGTTCGAATTACATTTTCTAGTTTAAAAAACTTTCGAATAACTTCTAAAGTAGTATTACAATTAAGAGAACCAATAATACAACTTTACATTACAGTGCGTTATTGCAATTCTCAAAAACAGAAAACATTATCGAAAAAAAACAACAATGTTTTGATGAGTCACACCGATACTGCGGTTTAATATTATTTGCAAAAACAAAACTTACGTTTTTCTCTTTCCTTTTTCCTTTACCGAAGTCTCCTTTTCATTAAAGTGCTGTTCTTCAATATCACTTTCACTGAAATATAATTAAATATTATAATTTGCAGTGTGGTGCAACAGATTTTTTGACACAATACTTACACTTCTTCATCTTTGATATCTTTTCTTCCTTTCTTAGCTTTACCCATTATTAAGAATTAATGAAAATAGTAAATAGTCTTCCAAAATGTATCAGAAAAATAAAATAAACACTTTTAAAAATATTCTTAAACAGCATGGAAAAGATTGTCCACGGCACTTTTACGTAAATATGATTAAGGTTATGTTCACTGGTTACATTTTTAAACAGTTGAATGTCATTTCTTTAATTTTAGGGATATTTCGTAGTTCGTTCCTTCAGATAAGATATCTATGGATCACACCTTGGGCCACGTGTCCTTGGGCCCGGCCAATATGGTTTTACATCTCGATGTTTTACTTTTAGGTTATAGTTTGTATTAATTCAGTTGTCAATAAATTGTCAAATTTTTTTGGTTAGAAAGCTGAAAATAAAGAAAAGTGCATAGAATTAGATTAATTACAGTGTTTAAAACATTTAAAATGAGTTCAGAAAAACTAAGTTCAGCTAAATTAAACGAAACACGTTTGAAGTTGTTTGAAATTTTAGGAGACAAAAAACTGGAATATTTAGCTTTTCTTCGTCGTTGGTTAACTGCTAAAATATCCAGAGAAACTTTTGATTTAAAAGCTCGCAGTTTAATAAGACCTGAACACAGTCATTTACACAATGCATTCTTTTTGGGAATTTTAAATGACGCCTTTTTCAATTCAAGTTCAAGAACTCAACCTCAATTACATTCAAATGTTCCGCACGGCATATCAGAAAAATCTGTCTCACATCCGAATAGTAGCAAATATAAACGAAAAACGCCTGATAAAACAAACTTTGAACCTTACGAAGCTATTGAAACTCATCCGTTTAGTCCTATTCCACCCAACGTTATAAACGATATGCCATCTCCGAGATACGCTTCACAAGAACTATTTCTACCCGATACGGAGATGATCAACGGTAGAATGCATATTTGTGCTTGGAGCGAAGATTTAGAAGGGGCTGATGCTAATATTGCTGAATATGTTGTCCAAGCAGTCCAGGTAAAATTTTGTTCCTCATTGACCATAAATTGTTAATAAAATGTCCATCAAATTACCTTTTTTTTTGTTGCAGGTTTATTTGAAAAATATTATAACGGCAATAATAACAAAACATAAGGGCTACAAAGTAAGAAGAGGTTTTTTCCAACACAGTTTCGGATGCGATGTACCAAATCCCTGGCTACGTAACACTAATTACATTGTTGATCATACAGACGATGCAGCTATGGTAGTATCGGAAGATGAGCCACATTTAATACCGAAACGTAAACCGACATTACCAGACATCGAAATGAGAACAGCTTTTGAATACTCGTGCAGTAATGCAAATAAAAATATATCAAGAGTAACTATGCATCAAGTTTACAACACGTTAAAAAACAATCCCAAAGTCATTGGAAATCATAGTGTCTATTCTATTAATATGGAAAAAATTATAATGTGTTTGCGACAAATTACCGACTGTAATTAGTTTATTTTAGCAGTGTCAAACTGTCGGCAGGTGCCATCTTCATGAAAAAAAACTATCAAAATAAGAAGCAAAAATTATTACAATTTTAGTTTTGATGTTATCATGAAAACTCATCGATATATTGAAGTTAGTTCGAAGTTTTTAGACTTAGCAATTGCAAGGTCTGTGGGTCGTGTTACACTTGGAGATGACCAGCAGCTCAAATGAGTTTGACACCCCTGCACTATTTCAATTGAGGGTAAGTTCGGTTTTACGCTCGATTGATCGAGCCGAGCGAACAGATTTTTGGTCACGTGACAAGCGAGCAAATCGAGCCATCTAAACAATTCCGAACGTAATCTAGCAGATTTTTCCAAACGTCAGAATAAAATAGCCCCAGCAAGTTAAATTCTTATTACTAAAGCCGAAATACATTCTTTATTGCTCCTCATTTTAATTTAATTCAACATTGTTATAATAATAAATCATGATTCACAATTTTTTTCGTTTTTATTCCTTTATTTTAAAATTAATAGTACTACCAGTTGTTGATTTTTTCGACCCATAGATATAATAAATATTTTATTTAATCTTTCTGTGCGATATAGACTTATTGGTTATTAGTATTCTTTGAATAAATATTATTCGTGTATTTTTACCTATTGAAAAATTACCTCATATAAATAAACTTCGAAATTTATCCATTCTCACAACAAGGGTTTCCGCTCATTTTTAAAATGAATGCTCTGAAGTTGGTTAAATCTGCTTACTCGCTCGCTTTCCTCGGAGCAAATCGAGCGCGCTCGATCTGCTCCAGATCTTAAAACCGAACGCAGGATAGAGATCTTTCAGAGCATATAAATGTTAAATTCGAACGTATTAGAGCACTCCGATCAATCTGAGCGTAAAACCGAACTTACCCTGAATAATAAACATATTTATTTATTGACTGTGGTTTATTTTTTAATGGGTATAAGTGACATCGAAATCTTAAAATATTTACATTTAAAAAATGCTTTAATACAAAATGAGGACCCAATAAACTTTAATGATGAGAATATGTACACAATGTAAACTATGTTTTGTTCTAATCAAGCTGATGATTCAAAAGAAATTTTTTCATATCGCGATTTTTTTAATGGCAGATATGAAGCAATCTGATTAGGATCTAAATACATTGGTACTGGCAATCCCAATTCTTGCACCCCACTTTCTCGAGAGGTATATTCACGTAGCAAATACGGACTTCCAAACTCGTGAAATAATCTTGTGTCATTAATGCGTACCATTACGTTATCGACACGTAAAAAGTAACGTAGAAGAATGAAAAATGAGCTTGGCATTACGCGCTGAAACAAAAATTATCATCAGTATTTTGTTTTTTAATTTATTTTAAAACCGACAGCTATCTAACAATTTAATTTATTGTGGAAAGTCAGAGTAGTTGTCAAATTTTATAAGTTCAATCCAGGTGTGCAAGCTTTCACGGCCGGCATTGTTCCAAGTCTTCATAGTTTCCGGGCTTGTAGGCCGTGGTCCGGTGGTATTTCTACCTGACGTTTCGTCTACAACTGTGAGCCGCCAAGGAGGACACTTCGACCGCTGCCACATCGACTTTGAGAATGTCTACCGCAGTTGTAGACGAAACGTCAGGTAGAAATACCACCGGACCACGGCCTACAAGCCCGGAAACCATGAAGATTTTATAAGCTCTGTTTTATTTTTATTTATACTTTTTTTTGTGAACCAAATATTGAGGCAATGTAAAGAGTTCTGCATACCATTAATAATGCGGCGTTCCCACGGGGCGTGAATCACAAGAGTGAGTTACGCTAGTTAGCTTAGTTCGTGGGAACGCCACATAGGGGATTCTCGTTAGACAAAGCTGTAGGTACTTACAATTTTCACAGATAATGATGCGACACCATGATCATTTAATTCGTCTTCAAATAAAGTCAGTTCATGGTAAAACAATATTTTTTCGCGTTCACGGAGTTTATCCATATTTATCCTTTCATCAGTTAATTCGATATTAACGTTTGACATAGTACCGTTATAATCAGTAGTGAATGTCCAATCGAATGGTTTAACTTTTTCTTGAAGGTCACTGCTTGACCGCGACTCCTGCCAAACTTGTGCTACGGCCACTTTGAGTGGTAATTTATTGTTACTAACACATTTTAATGCATCGAGCGAATTAAATTGTATTTCAGCTCCACTTTTATGTCTTAAAGTTAATATATTATTTGGGAATACCATGTCTGGTAAATGTGGAAGATCCAAGGTACGGCTGTATCTACAAGCAAAATATTTAGTTTAATGTTTCATAATCGTACAAAAACATATTTTTATGGAGCGTTTTATGAATGAAAACATCTACTATACTGCATTACTCAATATAAATTTGCGTCTATAAAACGCTTCGATACATTCGGCGCATTAATCAGTTATAGTAATCTCCGTGTTCATGAGAAATCATGTCGCGACCAATACAATAGTGTTGATTGCAATTAGAGTCCAATCGAATAATCGATCGTTCAAAAACTGTACCTTCGGTAAAATAATCGGTTTCGGCCAAAAACAAACCGACGGTTTCGCAGCAGCCGAAGGTTCATTTTATGCTTATTGCGTACAAACGGCCGATATCTCATATGTTCCTGTGTGTTCTTTTACTTTATTTCAGTAATGTTTTATTAACTGACAAAAATGAAATGTACATTGTTAAAAATAAACACTTCTTTAACTGAAAGTGCTCATTCCTTATTTTTGTTTGCTTTAGAGTTTCTTCAGCTTCGGCCAAATGTGCAAAAAAAATGAACTTGGGCTTCATATGAAAATATCACCTTTGGTCGGACTCCAATTATGAACTCAATATTTACACCCGCTCCTTGAATAATTAATTAACACTTACTGACAAAATAAACAATGTTCACATTCGGCTGTATTTTGTACACAGCTACCATTTTTTGAACACATTGAGTGTAGTATATGTGATTGCTCATATTTTATATACCAATCGTGAAATTGGTGATCCTCAGAATTAACTGGAAGTCTCCGAACTCCAGCTTCTTCATCTGGTACATTATCTGTCATGTTTCTGTAAACATTAACATAACCTTAATAATTATGCCAATACATTTGCAACTTAAATATATCTACAAGTCCACACAAAAAATGATTTTAATTATAAATTTTAACTATGGCTGTCTATGCAACCGTTTATCTGTCAACTTACATTCAATTACCGTCAAGAAATCAATTCGCAATTTCAAGAATCCAGAAAGTGTTTATTTCAAACTTCAAACCAGTAACTAATACACAAAGCACAAAAGCGTTTTACAAAACTATAAATTTATAAATATAAAATAATAAAAATCCCACAAATTTCTATTTCATCAACGATTAGAATAAAAAGGTGACGGCCCAATTGACAATTTGTTGAATAGAAAAAACAATTTAACAAATATAAAACCAGTTCCGAAAAAATCCTGTATAAAAATACAATTTCTAAATATGTCTATGGTTTAGTTGAGTTTTTGATTTGACCAATAGCGGGCAACACATTCTGGACTTTCCAAAAATAAAGAATTTATTTGAAAGGGCGCCGAAAATGATTCAATATATTATTTTATTTACCTATTTAGTTTTGTACATTAGATTAATAATAATAATTTTTTATTGAAAAGCCACTAATGTGGATACAAACGTCAGGAAAATATAATACATATTAAAAAAGATCCTTTAAATCATTTTAAAAATAATCGAAATTTTGTTTAAGAAATACACGTACCTAGGTAAATAGAATACTTATATTGCAATTTGAAGATATTTTTATATACTATAATATATTGTTGTATACTAGCGGTCCCGTTCGACTTTGTCCGGGTGCTAAGAATTTATGATTTATTATCCCCCCCCCCCGTGAAAAATTCTCCACCTGTGACCTGTGAAGCGAAGCCGGGCTGGTGGTGTTCATAATATAAGTAGGATTTCGCCAATATAGGTAAAATGCAAAAAAATTGTAGAGTTACGTTTTGCTAATATCCCATAGAAATTATCCCCTCCCCCACGAGAAATTCTCCCCCTGTGAAGCGAAGCCGGGCTGGTGGTATTTATAATATTAGTAGGTTTTCGCCAATACGGTAAAATGCAAAAAAATTGTAGAGTTACGTTTTTTTACAGTCCGACAGGAACTAAATATTTTTCCAGGATGAAAAGTACCCTATGTGCTATTCCAGGACCTAAAGTAACTGCCTATACTTATACCAAATTTCATGAAAACCCGTTCAGCCGTTACGGAGCTGAGTGGTAACAAACATATACACACAGGCACACAAACTTTCCCATTTATAATTATATAATATAGAGAAAAGTTTTTAGTATTTTGAAAAAAAAATCAGCCCAGTATAAAATTACTGCATACTTATTTTTTACAGATTCGTTATTTAAAAAAAATACGTCCTATAAAAATCATAAGATTGTTAAAACTTTAAAAATGCATTTATATTGGACTCAAAAAAAGGTGAATAAGAAATTGGGAAAAACAAGCTAAAGAAAAAAAAGTTTTCACTTTTCACTAGTTTAAAATTATCACTTACGACTGCAATTACTGTATAGACTGAGTAGTGAGTATAGTTTAACATAGGTAGGTATAACAAAAATACTTTTTTTTTACGAAAGTGAAAAACTTTACAGAGTAATGAAATTTTACGGTCTAACGAATAAGAAGTTATTCCAGAAAAGTTTTTTTTTGCGCTTGCGTCTTCTAGATAAAATAGCATATAGAGAAACCATGCGTTAAATATTTGGTACAACGCGGCGTGCGTTTGAACAAAGTTAGATAGCGTCGCGACGTCGTTGTGAAACGTTCAAGTGCGTGGTTAATTAATATATTTAATTAATACGTCCGTCATTACTAAGTAAAACTTAATTACGAACTTTTGTAACTGCACAATGCTTTTATTTCAATACCTACATAATTTTGAGTTTTGGTGAAGAATAAATATATTAATAATTTTTAAAGTCGGTTTTTAAACCTTCAGTTAATTTGGAATTTCAAAATGTAAATTTTATTAAAACTATTTTTATTAACCTAATAATGTAGTCAAATCCTCAAAAATTAAAACTTCAAATCTATAAGGCGCTTCTAAATTTATAAAATAGTCTGAAGATAAAATGTTTTAATTTCAAAATACAAGCGTTAATATTTTTACCCGACTACGAAAAAGGAGGGTTGTTTTTGGATAATGTCAGTTCTTCAGGAGCTTATTGTGTCTTTTGCTTGGTTTCAAAACTCATTTGCATAAAAACATATTTTTATCATGAATAAATATTTATAAAAATAAAGTTATAAAAAACTATTGAAAGTTTTTGTTCACTCATATTAAGATTTTTTTACTATCACAAATTATTTTACAGTAGAGCTTTGATTATTAGAACTATAGTGAACACATTCATACTTTTTGTATAATTTAGTTCAAGACAAATGTTCAATAATCTGAATAAATCCCAATCAGTTCGGATAATCGACGCTTTATTGTATTAATAAAGAGATCAATAAATTAATCATTCAAATAAAAACAGGTCACGGGTAGTCTGGCAAAATCACCTATCTCAAATTTTTATCCAAAATAGGATTCAAGAACAAAACAATTTGTAAATTATAGACGCTCTACGATTAAGTAAATTGTAGATTAGATTAGATTGTAAATATGTAAAAAAATATTTAGCTATACACTACTCTGTTCTAGCAATAAACCCTCTCGCCCCTGTAACGAACTTCATTAGGGTCCATGCAAAAGTGGCCAAATTAGGCAAGTGAAGGGTGGCCCCTCTCCCACCCTTCCATATTGTGCCGCCCTTCACAATATGGAAGGGTGGGAGAGGGGCCACCCTTCACCTGCTTAAGTTGGTCACTTTTGCATGGACCCTAATGAAGTTCGTTACAGTTTACAAGCTGGCCACTTTTTGGTAGAACCGTAAGTGGCTAGCATTCAGAAGTTTATTGTATATGGACGTACGAAAGGGGGCTGTGGAGGCAGCTGTTCCACCTGGAATCTGGAATAATGGAATAAATTGTGAAAATTCATTCAGTTTGCTTCATACTATATACTCTTTTTTTCCGTTATTGAATTTTGACGCCTGAAAATTCGCCGAATCGCACTTAAATGTTTACTCTCACAACTCTTGACCCCCTCCCCTTCCGAACAAAAATCTGCGTACACTCTTGGACTAACACAGCTACCTGTCTGTTAAAATAATGACCGCTTTTACATAAACATACGAATTTCTTTGCGTTCATGACGGTTTATAACCCACCTGTCCAGCTTTTCAATATTTTGTTGGCCAACAGATTTCATTGTAATTTACTAAATGGGAAGTATTGCCATGCAATCCGGTGACCTGCGACCACACGTAACACGTACTTATAAAATAAAAAATCTTAATTATGAAAACAGAACATAAATATAACAGTAAAAACATGGTTAAAAATCGAAATAATATAAAAACACATCTGTAAATTAGCGTTGGAAGTTTTAATTATGATAAAATACGAAGTTAAGTAGAAATAAAAACAATGGGTTATGAAACTACCACAAGTCCGATGGGTGGTACAACAACCAGGGTTGTCAATGAGTTCGGTATCAGATTCCAGTTAAAAAGTTGGTGGCAAAAATTAAGACTTAAGACCGCACTATCTCATGTAGGACTTCTGATCACACTTATGCTGTACACATTCGTAGGTGGTTTGGTAGGTACCGTATAAATTTTCATGTTTACAGTCAAATCTGTCAGTTTACACATTGTCAGATTACACAGTGGCCATTGGGCATTGATTTGTACACGTACACCGTTTTATTTGCATGTTTTGTCGACGCAGAGGCGCGTTTAGTCCAGTCAATGATGCTTTTTACTTCTAAACCCACCATAACAGATCCGATCTTGATGATTTTTTTTAAAAAATGTTTGTAATATATTACATTATTTGAAATCAGAAACATTCCAGCCCGCGGACTAAAAATTTTCATTTTACAACAAATTTTCCTCCGAATTTTCTTATACGCCCGCTTCGCTTAATTATTTGCCATTTTACAAATAATGATTCAATCTTGACTGAATTTTTTATTTGTGATGTATTGACTTAACGATTCTGAAATTTTTAGCCTTCCAAGCTCAATATTTTCAATTCTAGAGCAGTTTTCCCATGGATCTGCAATTGTGAGTTTAGAAATTTTAATGATTTTTCTGTTTCATTGACTAAACTAGTAAACTATCTATAGGTACGTGTGTCAATATTTTTTGAGACGCCAAAATTTAAAATTTGCGGCATGTAGTAATGCATATTAGAGACGCTTGAAAACTAAGGTCACAAATGTAGGGCCGTGTCAATTTTTGAAAAATATCAAGTCGCCTTGTTTTTTATTTTTTTTTTCGTCAGTGATATTAAAATCATAATTTAATCAAAAAAATAATTTATAAATTGTGTTCAGACCGTTCTCGACGGTGTGTATTCTGACATCTTTGACTGTATCTATTATTTAATTCTTGTATTGACTAAGGCTGTGTAGATTTGACTATGTATTTTTGCCTTATACCCACTATAAAATAGCTGCTTTACATGCAGCATATGTGTTTGCATGTAAAATGACTTTTGACAGGTGCGGGAAAGTATCTTTTCCACACTAGTGTGGGAAAGCAAACCATTACCATAGTGATTTATGTTTATTCGTCCTGATCCGCCCGCTATTACCTACTGACAGCTACTCTCAGCCTCCTACAGAAGTAAAGTTGTTTAAGTTGACGACACAAAACGAAGTGTCAAAAAATTTTGAAAATACTGAAAATGAAGTGGAAAGCAGCTATATTATAGTGTGTGTGGCAAAAAAACACCATATATATATCTCGTGCGTAATGATATTATGACTCGTGTGACTGTTAAAACTCGCTGTGCTCGTTTCAGCATAATGTCTCTTACTCGTCAGTAATATAGCTCATTACGCAACTAGATATACAATCTACTATTATATTTATCTTGTGTGCTATATAAAACTTTTCCCCGCGCTCAGTGGCTAGGTGGCCAAGTGCTCCGGTGTAAAATGATTTGGGCTCCCTAATTTCTCTCTGTCTGTACCGGCATAGCTTAAGAAAGGCTGGACCGATTTTGATAAACTTGGTATATACACAAACATAAGGTTTTCGCTATAAACGACATTGACACGAGCGAAAATGAATTGGTGCTAGGCCCAAATAACCTTAGCTGTGGTGGTCTTTAAAAAAAAAGACACGAGCGAAAGTCATGACCCCCCTGGTAATACTTATATAAAATATATATTCAATGGAGACGGAAAATAAATAAATAAAAGTTGACACAATGAAAAACTTATATGAAAACGTTCACACTTTATATATTACCGGGGAGATTACGATAATACCCAGTTCCATAAACAATTGGAAAAGCAGAGAAAAGAAACGGTCTTTTTGGAGGGGGAGAACAGTGCATTCAACTTCATAAAATGAATGTACGCATTATTGCTTTATGGCGTCTATAACATTTTCAATGTCCTTTTTCTCATTTTCAAGACACATTTTAAGTTGCCCTGTGAAATATGGACGATACTTAACATTATAATATATAGTTACGAATTTTCATTACGGAAATATCTTGTTTTGTTGTAACAATCTAGTACGGTTTAAAAATAATTGGCAGTGACAATGTTATATAAGCGGCGCAGTTTTTACTATGCATGGGATGCGTATGCTTCACATTGTTTCATTACTTTTCCGCTCCATTAAGCTTGTAAATTTAACTATCTATGACTCACTGCCATTTATTTTAAAATTGTACCTACTATACATCGTCTATTTCTATAGTCTATAAATATATAGGTATATAAATATGTAGGTATATAAATATGTAGGCATAAATAAATATTATAAATAAAAAATAGTAGATGCCCCACGTAAACTTAAACTGTCTTTTGAAGGTTTGGTTTCTGGAAATTTAAATATGCGCCAGGGACACTATCAATTCAAAATTTTTAGATAGCAAACGGGGTCACGTTGCATCTCATTTAAAAGATATTTCATTCTCAATACACACACTCGGAAAAAAACTAGTTCTCTAGTGAAGTAGTTATGAATAGTTTTAAAACAGAACAAACAAACTTCCAATATGAACATTTCCGTTTTGTATAAGAGAGACTAATCTATAATAAGTCAAATTTTATTGCATCCGTTAAATTGCAAGATGCATAAAATATAGATTGGAAATTGAGTTGTAATTTCTGTACACTCAGAAACCATTAAAAGTTTAAAATTGAACTTGATTAAAAATAATAATAGTTCTCTTTAAAAGCCAATTATATTTTCGGAATAAATAATGATGATTGATGGTCGTACATAAAATAGTAGTTTATATATTATTTACGTGAGTAAGACGCGAGGTGTGCAGTTTGGCACTCGAACCGAAGGCAAGAGTGCCAACACACCGAGCGTCTTATATTTAATTTGACGAGATGTATACATTATTTTTTGAAACACATATTTGAAATGTACAACATTTAACTTTAGAGCTTTACTCAATTAATGTCAAAAACCGTAGATTCACTGACAGAAGTACATGTACCTATTGAAAATATTGGTCTTGAAACAATATTTACTTCTTTACCATAGCAACGCACGCTAGCCATACTCCCGTATGGCAAAAATGTTGCATTATTATAATTGTCTATTTTTCTTGTCATTGTCTATGTTATGTAACCATCTGTAATTGGAGCTTAGCTCTGTTGATTGTGAAATAAATAAATAAATATCATAGATAGAAGAGGGAAGCCACCCAAAAAAGTGTCGGTGCAAATAATAGAGAATAGAAGTGTTCATCTATCTTTTTCAATCACAAATAGATAACCATGGTTACAGATGTAAATTAAAAATACTTACTATACATTTTTAAATTCACAAATGCGTCAGAAGACAAGGAAAAGAGAAACTATCCGTTTTCTATCTCATTGTGCATATGACTCCCCTACTCTATCTATTATATCTCTATGATTATTATACGCTGATGTCACAGTCTATATTTTACGCACGCCTAGGTATACTTCCATATGGCATAAAATATTGCATTATTGTATACGCGTGCGATCTGCATTATTTTAAGCAGCCGACTAGAGGCATAAAATGTTGTACATTTCAAATATGTGTTACAAAAACAATAAAATGCACTAGCACGATAAAAAACAGTCAAAAATGAAATTCTAACAAAAAAGTGAAATGTTTAAACAAATTCAGAAATAAATAAATAAATACTTATACATTCAACAGCTTGAGTGTTAAATTTTAAATAAATATTTAACAAGTTGGAGTTTCTATATATAACAAAATACGTAAATAAGAAAATTAACGGGGTGTTGTAATTTATTTATAGTTGCATATTATGCATGTGGATCCTACAGAACATTCCAAGGAACGATACAAAAACACAATAAATCATAAGTTCGTCATCCGAAAGTACGGATAATCCGATATGTATAGTTAAGAGACAGAGAGAGATTGTAGATTGAGCGTCTATAATCTACAATCTCTCTCTTTCTATCTCTCTCTTGACCGGGGTGCATTCGTTGGTCAAACGGTATACTTTTTCACATCCGATTCCGTATCCGAGATAATTATAACGTCAATCGTTACTTGCGGTGAATCCCGTCCGTTGCAGCGAGTACTTCCAAGCTCCACTCCCTCGCATAACTGTTGTTTTGCTGTAGGTACACTTTTTAAATAAATTTTATATAGGTAGATATGTAATTTGATTTGGAAAAAATAAATGCGTAAAAAGGTTAAAAAAATTACTATTAGGTCTGATGATTGAAGGAAGAAATAATTTTTTTTCCCAGTGGCAACAGGGTCTGGCAATCGGAGCTCGCGCCAGGGACGCTAACCCCGAGAGGGCGCAATCAGTGAAATCAGCGATGCGAATATGATTATTTTCAAGCAAAGAGCGCGAAATCAGAATCCAAGCTACGACGCTGGCAACAGGATCAATTATAAATTGCAATACTGATTATTGATCTAGTTGCCACTGGGAAAAAATTCTATTTCTTCCTTCAATCATCATCAATATTGTGGATCGCAATTATACTCTACACCAACTAAAGTCAATATATTAATAGGTCTATTATTTATCCACAAATAGTTCGCTATAATTAAATAAACTACTGTTTATAATCACCCATTGTTGTCATAACGTTACAAAGCCATATCAGAAAAATTGATTCACAAAATTTCACTGTCGAGACTCATACTCGACAATTCCAGAATCGCGTTGGCTGAGTTCAGCTTCTCGTACGCGATTGAATATAATATATTACTCATGGGCGTAATTTGAGCATTTTGATTGGGAGGATTATACAGGGGTTCAAAAAATTAGTATTAAATTGGTAGATTTTAAAGCCTTTTGAGAGCAATTTGCAACCACAAAATTTATTTTCCTTCGAAATATTGGGGAGAGGGTAACTACCATTCCGTGCTAGTTGCTACCCCCGAATTACGCCTATGATGACACATGCGTGCCCTATATGATGCAGGTACTATTATTTAGCTAGAACATTACTTGTACATATATCAAAAAAATTCGACTGATGACCAGTCCTATACTTCCCACCTAGTAAATATTTGCAAAAAATAAACACTTTTTTTTATTCTTTGACTAGGCCCAAATAACCTTAGCTGTTGGTGGTCTTTAAAACACAATTTAATTTTTATTCTTTGAAAAAAGCATGGCCCTCTTTTTTGTTTGGTGATCTACTGATGGCTAACTTAATATAGCAAAAATCATGGTTACCTTGATTTACGTACAATTTTTATTTTTTTTACTAAAATATTTTTTTTCTCGAAAACTATACATTTTAAAGAAAAAAAATATTTACATTTTTTTCATATTATAACATCTAGAATTCACGAGAATTCATTTATATTTTTTTTTACCTATGTTAATACGTGACATTGAGGACGTTTTTTTGAATATCTCAGGATCCACTGAACCGATTTGACTCAAAATCTAATCAGATCTAAGTTAAAGGCTAATAAACACAATAGAACAATCGGCATGCCCGTATGTTGTTCCGTTCTTAAGATATCGAAGGCGAAAAATTGACCACACACACACACACACACACACACATACACACACACATACATACATCAGTCAGAAAATGATCTTAAACGATTGCTAGGGTCTCAAAACGTGAAAATCTGTTAAAATCTCGAAATATTTTTTTCGGACTAAATCCATTACTTCCCTACCATAGTAGAGGTGGGAAGTAAAAATTGTACATATGCCATTCGGATTCCCGATATCAGACATCCCTAACATCTCTGCTGTACAGTCTATCAACTACAGTCTACTCAACTTTGGAACACGCGACCCATTATAACGCCGACGCGACTTGGCGGCGTTGTGCTGGAATTATACGTTTGGGACTTACTGTAAATGTATTCGAATGGAGACGATTGATCTAAAAATAGCTACACAAATTCCGTACTACTGTTAAGAACACTGCTACTAAAATTAGTCATCGATAGAGCAAGTTGGGGAAAATGAACCATTTATTAGTAAGTTAATAGCACACATAAATTACGTCCCAATTTTATCCTGAACTAGCATTTATCCGCGGCTTCGTTCACGTCACAGAAACTTTATATTATCTGATCTTTATACTAATAACTTTTTACAGAAAACTTTTAAATTATTATATCTAAACGATAATTTATTCCTGACATCTAGCAGCAATTGATTAAAGTACGATATTACTATTTGTATTAGAAATCGTGTCCATCGTGATTATAATAAAATTAAGAAAAAGTCTAAATCTATAGACGAAACGTTGTACATTTAATAAATCAAATATTTTGTCCACTATCCTGCGATTTTTCTTAATTTTATTACTATTTGTAGTTTAGTCAATAATACAAAACACAAAATTTTAGTAAGAGTTGTTAAAAAAGACAGTGCTCATATTCTGGTCAGATAATTCGATCACAAAAATATAACACACAGCAAACTATAGTAATGAGAAAATTAGAGCAGAAGAGACCTAGAGGTAGAAAAAGAATATCGTGGCTAGATAACATCACAAAATGAACGGGATGGAACTCCAACAGCCTCATCTGTACTGTCCAGGAAAGGTCTAAATGGAATGAAGTGGTCTCCAACGTTCATAGAACTAATCATCTTCATCTGCAATCGCTGTTATATGTCATAAATAATTTTCACATGATTACGATCACTTTTATGTCGGTTTTGACTTTTGTGACAGAAATTATGTTAACGTGACCAGAGCGTACCAGTAGATAGTATACCAAGTTTAATCAAAATCAGTTGAATCGTTCTCGAGTGATGCCGGAAAAAACTAAGATGCTCGTAAGAAAACGAAATTGCAGATTGCAAAAGTTCTATTATTATTTATTTTATTGATAATAAGCTACTTCAAAAATCATATACCAATTCCCTATTGATCCATTCTGTATAACCCTAAACTGTGTTTCGGTTGATCGATTCTTAATTCAAATGTCTTCTAAGTTTCCATTATAATGTGCTGACAAATGATCTTGTTCGACGAATTTTGACAGTTGTTAAGTGACGAATAATGACGAGTCGATTTAACGATAGAAACCTTCTTGTAAGAGGCAGCACAATGCTCAACTGACACAGAGAAAATAGACTAGACATTACCTATCTTAGTAATGTGCTGAAAATGTTCACTGTTGTGTGAGCGAGATAAAATAAAGTCGCTGCCAATCTTTGTGAATGCTGTTGATCCGAATCTAAATCTCTATTAACGTTATTGGCCCACGTCTTAATCTCTGTGAACGTTATTGGTCCGCTTCTAAATCTCTGTGAACGCTATTGGTCTGCTTCTAAATCTCTGTGAACGTTATTGATTCGCTTCTGAATCTCTGAGATTGCTATCGGATGAAGTCTGATACTCTGTTATTCACTAATATTTAATTATTATTAGGTTACTATTAGTCAAAGTCGGAATTTATATGAACACTATTAATCCAAATCTGAATCTCTGTAAATGCTATTGGTTCGAATTCAGTTAACGCTATTGGTCGGCCAAGTCTGAATCTATGTGAATGCTATTAGTCCTAATCTGATTATCTGAGAATGCTGTCGGTTAAAATCCGAATCTCTTTGAACGCGGTTATAATTGGTCGAATACTGAATCTCTGAGAATGCCACTGGCCCAAGTCTGCATCTCTGTTACCGCTGCCGTCTGAATCTCTGAGAATGCCACTGGCCCAAGTCTGCATCTCTGTTACCGCTGCCGTCTGAATCTCTGAGAATGCCACTGGCCCAAGTCTGCATCTCTGTTACCGCTGCCGTCTGAATCTTTGAGAATACCACTGGCCCAAGTCTGCATCTCTGTTACCGCTGCCGTCTGAATCTCTGAGAATGCCACTGGCCCAAGTCTGCATCTCTGTTACCGCTGCCATCTGAATCTCTAAGAGTGCTATTAGTAGGACTCTGAATCTCTGGGAACGCTATTGGCCCGACTCTGAATTTTTGTGATCGCTGTTGGTTCAAGTCTGAATCTATGTGACATCTATAGGTACGAGCCTAATTAGAAAATTATGTGAGTATGTGAGTAGAAAGCCTATCTCCTTCTGCTGAGATAGACGCTATAATGACCTCAGCTTTCGATCTATAATCGACGCAATCTCTCTCTCTCTCTCTCTTCTTCTAGTTAACGACACGTTTTCTGGGCTGTTGCGCACTGCGCAGTCCATTCTTTATGTCAATGGATAATTCCTATAGCGCGAAGAATATAGGATGTCCGGGAGTGGGAAGGTTTACTATCTTACACTGTTCGGAAAGTTCAGAGGTCGTTAGATAGTTGCTTCAAGGATTACAGATTTATTAGACATTTTGACATAGAAGTATCAACCTGAACTGACAAAGTACCAATTTTATTTTAAGTACGGTACTCGTATTTAGCGACTAAGACCAAAACGAGAACCTGTTTTGCTCATACATTTTTTTATGTCTTTTAATTTTAGTTAACTTCTTTATACTTATATATAAAAAACATTTTTAAGAAAATAATGATTCTTTTTTCGAACGTGTAATCAATTATTATAACATAATAAATAACATACTAGTTGTTTGACCCGGATTCACCCGAGCGCAAATCGAATTGAAGTTATGAATATATAAAGATTTATTTATTTATCTATTCTACTTAACAAACATTAAAATTATAGTTATGATATTCTTTTTATACCGATTTTTAATGAGGATTTGCACTGTCAAACTTAACCGCTAGGGGCACCAGCTATATAATTACCGTGGTCTGTGGGTAGTTCATAGTAGTTTATTTAAAATAATAAATCATTGACAATGCCGATGTGCTGTGTTCACCAATGTTCAAATCATAGAAGTTCTGTATTTCCAAAGGATCCGGAATTGAAAAGAAGTGGTACTATCAGAAGAGAAAAAACTTGATTTCTCGCGCGTTTTCCTCGAAAACCGATGATAACTTAGATAGTTATATAACTGCTGCTATCTATATTATATTTCTCATGTACTCATCTCCATTGAAATCGACTGTATAATATAATCAAGGATTTAAAATATTTGGAAAAGCAGCCATGTATGAATATTTTCTTCTATAAGTTTTCCTTATAATAGGTATAGAAGAAAATAATAATTAACATAGATACATGGCTGCTTTTCCAATTATTCAGACGTAAAAACCATCAACAAATAATCAAGGATGTGTATCATGTACACCTATTCAAAATTTCATCGAAATCCGTTCAGCCGTTTAAGCGCGAAAGAAAGACAAAAAATTTAAATATTTATAAACGCAAACTAGTTTCATCAAACAGATTTTTGCATTATGTTATTATTATTATTTTGCTAGACGCATTGACGGCGGAAGGGGTAGTGGAGTGTGTTAAGCTCCCCCCTACCCACAACCCCCCAAAGTTGTCAATGGCTACACGTATTCTGTATGGAGGTGATTCTTGTTAATCTTTTTACAGTGACATAATCATTTCTTACCAATGAACATAAAAATCACGCCAGTTGTCTATTTTCCAATTTAATAATACGAAATTAGTGTAAAATTCGTAGTGAAATAGAGAAAATTTATAAATGATTTGTTGTGCAGAAATATTAATAAATATAATAATACGACGACCGACGCGACGCTGTGAGCCTGTGCTCGAAGAGGATCGGCCAACTTGTTTGACCGCAGTAAAGACTGAGTTAATATAACATGTCGTAAAACCAACCGGACGCCCAACGACGTTGTTGTTCGCCATTTACACCATCGGCGCCCACCCGGTGTTCCCGATATGTTTAGTGTTCAGTATACCAAAATTGATAAAATGGAACACTTATTTTCCCCAGGGGGAATATTGGAATGTAATTGTTCTCGCAATTGCATTCCAATGTTCTTTGGGAATTGGCGTTCCCAAGAGCCCGAGCTCGTACAAGTCGGTTTGTGTATGTCGGCTGGCAGATTCTGATACACAAATGGATTATTAATTGTTGTGTTGAAGACGCTAATGACCTGAGTTGTCGACGCGTCTATAATCTACAATAATATTAATAATGGAACACTTATTACTTCCCACCTCTACTATGGTAGGGAAGTAATGGATTTAGTCCGAAAAAAATATTTCGAGATTTTAACAGATTTTCACGTTTTGAGACCCTAGCAATCGTTTAAGATCATTTTCTGACTGATGTCTGTATGTGTGTGTGTGTGTGTGTATGTGTGTGTGTATGTGGTCAATTTTTCGCCTTCGATATCTTAAGAACGGAACAACATACGGGCATGCCGATTGTTCCATTGTGTTTATCAGGCTTTAACTTAGATCTGATTAGATTTTGAGTCAAATCGGTTCAGTGGATCCTGAGATATTCAAAAAAACGTCCTCAATATCACGTATTAACATAGGTAAAAAAAAATATAAATGAATTCTAGATGTTATAATATGAAAAAAATGTAAATATTTTTTTTCTCTAAAATGTATAGTTTTCGAGAAAAAAAATATTTTACTAAAAAAAATAAAAATTGTACGTAAATCAAGGTAACCATGATTTTTGCTATATTAAGCTAGCCATCAGTAGATCACCAAACAAAAAAGAGGGCCATGCTTTTTTCAAAGAATAAAAATTAAATTGTGTTTTAAAGACCACCAACAGCTAAGGTTATTTGGGCCTAGTCAAAGAATTAAAAAAAAAAAGAGTGTTTATTTTTTGCAAATATTTACTAGGTGGGAAGTATAGGACTGGTCATCAGTCGAATTTTTTCTCTTGGTGTCAGTCTGTCTGTCTGCCACAGGCATTTTTCTCTGATGCCGTTTGACTTAGAAAGTTGAAATTTGGCATATAGTTATAGGAATTGTGATGAATGCAGGTGGCTGGTGGCTCAATTACAGACGTGAAGTACAAATTTTGATTTTGGGGGCAGTTTTGGGAGGTGGAAGGAGGAGCAAATATTTTTTTTTTAAGTTTCAGTGCATAAAAATGTGTATAAGAACGAACGGCTTTGAATTTGCACCTATCGCGACGCAGTTTTGAAAAATAAATCTTTACTTATCTCACTTCAATATTCATTAGTGGGCAGTATAGCCTAGTGGATAGCGTATTTGATTCCGTAACCTCTAGACTAGACTGTCGTGGATTCGAATCCCACCTGCGCTCATGGATGTTTTGTGATGTTATTTAGTTTTAAGAAAGTTGTTATTTAGTGTAGTTGAAAGACGCTAATGACCTGAGATGTCGACGCGTCTATAATCTACAATAAATAAATAAATTAATATTCATTAGTATAAAGAATTGTAATGTGATTGCTGACTGTATAATTGTTTTCTTGTGGGATTTTTAATCTTGTGAATTGTAGGTATGTTTGAATCGGAGTACATCTAGCTTCTGTGACATGGTGCCCGACGCATAAAGATGTATTTAGCACACTAGTTGCACAATATATTATTTTGTTGACAAGTGGTGATATGATTTTGAAAAACGTTTTTAGTACCTACGCCAATGAATTTTATAGGAATACGAACTTCGCTAGCAACAAGCAATGGAAAGTCTGGTTGTGTACTGAACGGCTGTATAACGAGAAAACGAAACGACGTGGTCTACTCTTGTCATACATAAAAAGGATAGTGCCATTGGGTTGCGTACAGCCCAATTGCAGCTATGGGCCAGTTCATAAATTGGTTACATTTAAATTTAAAATAAGCACGAACAAACCAACGTTATCATTGCCAAAACAGTTATCTTTCCTAATTGGAAAAAAGGGTACGTGCCTCACCCACATTTAAGCGCACGATAGAAGTGAAACTTCTGTTGTCTACGTCAACCATACTAATTTAAATTAATAATTATACAGGGTGCTGAATCGTTTTGCGGGTAATAGAGATTTAACCCTTAAAATCAAACTTTTGCGATTTCCTGCTTCCCTAATTATTTTAGGAAAAATATCTTCGAATAACAGTTTTAGAACATAAAAATCTGCATTTAAATCATTAAATACAATTAATTTTGCATGCTTTGTGACGGCAAAAATTTGATATGAAAATGTCAAAATTACCTCAAAAACAGATAGCGATAGCCATGGAACTTGAACAAAATGATTAGAAATTATTCTGACAGCTAAAACGTCATCATTTTGTTCAAGTTCCATAGCTATCGCTATCTGTTTTTGAGGTAATTTTGACATTTTCATATCAAATTTCTGCCGTCACAAAGCATGCAAAATTAATTTTGTTTAATGATTTAGATGCAAAATTTTATGTTCTAAGACTTTTATTCGAAGATATTTTTCCTAAAATAATTAGGGAAGCAGGAAATCGCAAAAGTTTGATTTTACGGGTTAAATCCCTATTACCCGCAAAACGATTCAGCACCCTGTATACCTATATCTATATTTTTCATTTTTTCAATTTATTATTTTTTTAAATAAACAAAGAAAAAAATCGTTGATAGATAGAAAAACGCAAAACGTATTCTGTCCAACCTTAGAACTGGCAATAATAATTTCCAAAAAAAAAAACAAAAAATTCCAACATTTTTTTTTAATTTGAAAATGTTATAGACTTTTGTGGAATAAATCTATCTTATCTTACCTATCTAATTTTTGGGGCTAATTTCACTCAAAAAAGTGGTCGAAATTGGTGGCCTCTCAGCTCTTGTTCCATGTGATTTTCCATGAAATCTGTTTGCTAGTGTAATTTGATGATGCTAAAGGTGCGACCGAGTGATGAACGGTAGAACGGATTAATTTCAAGTTAGGTATGAAAACGAGATTAACTGAAATTTAATATTGTCTTTCTTCCTTTTTTCCATTATTTTCGCTTTCAATTCACTGGATTTTGCTGATATACATTCACAAAATCCACATAGTATTATAAACAATGAGGTATCATTTTCCTGCATTTTCTCCAGAGAAGAGAAAAGAAAGTATTATGAATTCTCCTGAAGCACACAGCAGTGACTTTCATTTCCGGTCGTGGCAATATATACACTGTGTCCATGAATTCGTGAAGTTATCTATCGGTAATAATTTTCAGAAACAATATTTTTTCGAGTGATCTATTCCGCAGATATTCCAGTTGTTTTGCAAAAAAACATTTGTTGCGTCCCGTGCGGCCAATAAAGTGAAAATTAAAAAATATGCTTTTTTAGCATGTGGCATAACATTGGAAAGAGATCACATTGAAGACAATAAAATTTATTTTTTGATGAGTTTCTTATAGCTTTATTTCATAAAAATATAGGTATACCAAAAAAGTATGAAATTTCGAAAGTAATAGATAGAAAATTCTATATAATATTATTATGTAGATTATTTTAATTATTACATAACTTCGAGTATCCCTGCAGGACACAGTGTACAATATACACGGCCTACACACACGTAGCAAGTTGATGCGTGCTTCAGTTTTTACAAAGTACGTTTTGTTTTCAGTTGACTTCAAGTTTTTTTGTTAAATAATTAATTTCACTAGAGAATTTTAAAATTACTATAAACCAAGGCATGCGCTGAGCGGTCCCAGATCAGGCAAATTTTTTCCTTAGTCAACGTACAAAATAATTTTTTATATATAATTAAGATTTCAATTTTTGAATCGTTGACGAAAATCGAAATCTCTCAGAACTTTGATAAACTTAGCGTGCTTGTAGAAAATGACACGCTGATTACAATGAGAACAAGCAAACGTCTGTATATTTTCCGGTTTAGAAGTTATATGCATTTAAAGTTTTCAAAAAATCACAAAAAACTTTAAAAGGGCACTGCACAAAAAGTTGCCGATAATAAACCGTTAGAGGCGCTGTCGTCGCTGTAATTGTAATATTTTTCAAAATATTGTGAGTATTTCGTCTACTAGCGTATAGAGGACACTAATATAACAATAATTTTTATAATTGATCTATGATGACAGCAAAGTTAGTAATGATATAATATTTCTGAAATTGCCATGGAAACAATGTGAATAAAAAATTTAAATATTTGAGAAATGTTGACACAAGTGGACACAAGTCGTGTCATAAATAGTTAATAATGTTGAGTTGAAAGTTGAAAAATTATAATTTCAGAGCAGAAAATTAATAAATAAGGACATTTATGAAATCTTATAGAACATGTGCGAAAAAATGTATAAATAAAATCTATTAAAACGCTTGAATCAATCAAAAAGAAATAAAATCTGAGTCAAGAAGAAAGCATTTATGAAATTTCTCCTATTAGAAAAAAATAACTCTATGACAGATCTTGGAATTAGGCAATACGTCTGAAAAGCCCAAAAGAAGAATAATTGAAGTGTAATAAAGATTTAAAAGTGCCAAGTGAATTTATAATTTTTTATAATAATGTGAATGTAATGTCACTTTTTATTACCTATATAAATTTACTTTGTGCTTTTTTATTTTACATAAAATTTCTGTGGTGTCATTTTTGTAATAAGCGATATGAAAAGTTTCATTAGTTAATTAGTTCATTTCACTATTCTTACTTGTAAAATGAATAAAATAAATAACAAATCGAAGAAAATTCATGCATAACAGTCTATAAAATGATACTAATATTTTTAAAAATTTACGTCGTTTTGGATTTCGATTATTTCTTCCCATTTCCCTGGTTACTGAACTATTTTTTTTCAGAAAAATATGGAGGGTAGAGGTAAGGAGGACTCTCTCTGTGTATGAAAAAGCGTCCGTCAAAACGCGTTAAATAAGGGTGGCGCCACTATAGCAAGAGTGTAAATTTTAAAGGATGCGCGTATGGAAGGTAGAGGTCCATAGATGCGCTAAATAATACTAGAGTAGGACAGAGAAGTAAAGAAGGAAAGCAAATTTCCGCTTTTAAATGGCGCACTTTTCGAAAAAAAAACCGAAAATAGAAAAACAGTGATATATTATAATTAATGTTATGTCAAATATCATTGGTAAACTTCTAATTATGCATAAAATAGTAAATAAAGATAATCCCAATATAAATAAACGCCTGAAAAATTATTTAATTTTTTAACAATGATTGCATTTATAAAAAATTACAAACGCAAAATTTAAAACACCTGCAAATACTTAGAATTTGTCAATCAATTATATTCTTTTCATTTTTTTATAATAGTTCCACATAATAATTTTTGAAATTTCTTCAAAAGTAGAATTCTCTAATAAAAATTATTCAAAAACTGAAATGTTTGATGTAAAACAGATCATGAAAATTAAATCACCGTCCACGTTATCTGACAGTAGTTATTTTAGGTTATATTTACAAAATTATTTTGAACTTTTGGACTACGTAAACAGTTGAGGTTTTGTATACTGCAGTTTTGGTATAACTACTCTAGTCATCAAAAATATTAAATTTTTCAACTCAGCGCACTTCACTCAGTCAACTGCTAAGTTCATTTCATACTCTCTTGCTATTTTAGCGCCATTCTGGAGAGATTTGGAACTGTTATTTACAGCTTACAGATGGACACTTTTGCAACTGTTCATCCATATGAGAGTGTTCTCCTTAACTCTACCCTCCATACAGAAAAACCTGGAAAATATAAAAAATCTAATCTCAATTTGAAAATTGTGTACGTGGTACCAACTTTACACAATCAAATAAATTTCTCAAGAGGAAAATTTGATAATTTAAGTTGTCATATTTAGAACATCTTTGAATTCGATACTTTTTATGTTTTCATGTTAATTGAAAATTGATTATTCATATTCATAGCAACCCGTTGCCTTGAAGAAAAAATCTATTTAGAAAACAAAATCAATCTCAAAATCTTTGAAAAACACGAACTGAACAAGAAATCGAAAACTGACATTTATACCATAAATCAAGATGTAAACAAAACGTACGTAGCGTCATTTCTTAGACAATAGCTACACTTTTTTTAGTTATTGATAACACCGCGGTTGCATTATCTGTCATTAGTGACTTTTTACTAAACGATTTGCTGTTATTATTAACAGTTTCGTATTGAAATTTAGCATATCCATTTTTTGTCCTTCAAAGTATGTTTTAAATGTCTAAAAATCCTTTTTCATTGAAAAAAATATTTCAAGTTCAATCTGAATTCCTACTTTTATTAATTTCAATACATGACCCCAAATATGTTTAATACAAAGAATATCATCTATAGAATCTTACAGATCTCACAAATTGACTGTATTGTTTATATAAAAGCTGATTCTTTGAGTAAAAAATTGGGAAAAATGACATATGGTAGCGCCATCTTTTGAAATTGGTGCCAGGCAGATTCCTATTAAGTGATCGTCGTATCTTCTAAACTAAAAGACTTACAGACGTTTTGCTTGTGCTCATTAAAACCAGCGCAATTTGTTCTATAAACATTATCAATTTTAAAAATATATTACAGTTTTCAATTTTTGTGATTTTTTAAAGGCACACACTTTAGAAAAACGCGGATTTTTGACGAAAATTGAAATCTCTCAGAAATTTTTCAAACTTACTATTTATGCTTATAGAAAGTGACACACTGATTACAATGAGCACAAGCAAACGTTTCACGTTTGTATCTCTTCTGGTTTAGAAGTTATATGCGTTTAAAGTTTCTCAAAAGTCAAAATGATACAAAGTAGTAAAACTGTAGAGAGAGATTGTAGATTAAAGACGCTCGACAACTGAGGTCATCAGCGTCTAATGTAAAACTGTAATTATTCAAAATATACATTATAATAAAGCTGGGGTCCAGTAATCCACCCTTCAGACTAATAACTCACTTTCAAATTGGACGTATTATGTAACAAGGGAGTACATAACATAATCTTACGACTTTGACGGCCATTTTCTGGTACCGTAGGTATCTGTACGTTATATATAGCAGCACATTATATGAAATAAAATGTATTGTGACAAAAAAAACTTTATTTCATTAAAGTCTGAATTGATTGTAAATATAAACACAAGCCGTGAGGTGGGTCGTTTATTAGGACTAAAGCGCGACCCTTGAGGTCCACACGACGAGCTTCCCAGTTTAATAAATATTTAATAATAATAATTAAATTAGATATTACTCAGAAAAGTAATCATTTTAATCATTAAAACATAATTATTATTTATTTTTAACAATAATTAAAAAAAACAAAAACAAAACGGCTGAACCGATTTTTATAAAATTTATGTCGGATCAAAATGACGTTAAAACGCCTCGATTGACACCCTTACGAAATCGATATAATTTTTTATTCGCGAGATATTGTGTAAAATCTACTTTTTTGGAGTCTATTTGGTTAAGAAAAAAGAACGGCTAAACCGATTTTGAAAAAATTTCGTTCAGATCATATTTACGTTAATACGCGTCGATTGGCACCCTAACGTAGTCGATATCATTTTTCATTCTCGAGATTTCGTCTTAGAAAGAAATGGACACATACGTACGTACATACGTACACACACACACACAGAGAGAGAGAGACATCTTTCTAAAAATAGTGTAAAAATAGTGTAGTGACCTTGAAACATAAAAATTTGTTATACATTTTGATTTCAATTTTCGGACCCATTACAATAACTTCCAATGGGAAGTTAAAAAATATTGTCTATAAAAACGTTATAAGAACAATATGTATAACGTACATTTCCAGTTCATTGTAGAGTTCTAGTCAAAACTGACACGTGAATGAAGGCACGGGCATAATCGATGTTACGAGCAAAGTCACAGGCAAGAGTATTCGATACCGAAAGTTGTCCCCTCGACTTCATCTCCCCTGAAAACGGTTATGCCTCTTCCAACGATATTTTTAAAGCTAAGAGGTTCGAGTAAATGAAGAATCAAGAATCACACTACTGATCCCTCAAGAGAATTTTTTGAATAAAAGTTTGGCTACGTGTAAAAAATTACGTAATTTCTAAAAAGTTTTAAGTTTTTCCAAGAATTTTTTTTCAATCTTTCGCTTGAGGAATCTGTAGTGTAGTTTTTGGCGTTTACTCGAGCCCTTCAGCTTTTTAGCTTCAAAAATAGCGTCGGAAGAGCCATAACCGTTTTTAGGCGAGTGGAAAGTAGGTGTCATTCTTGTAGTAATGTATCTCCAGCCACACGAACCACTACTGGGATATGTCGTTTTTTTCTGTAAAAATCTAGTTAGGGCTGCTATATACATGAGACCCCATTAAAGTGCTCTATGAGTGCGTCAAAATCACCAATTCATATTATGGAAGTGGATATAACGTTACATCATGACTGCATGAGAATTATCTACCATGTTTTGACATTTCAACGCATACGCACTTCCGTATTATATGTGCAATAGATACGAGAAACGTGAACATTGCGCAAAATAGGATCTTCAAAAAGTAAAATAAAAAAAACCGGTCAAATGCGAGTAGAACTCGCGCCCTGAGGGTTCCGTGCCGTTACAACAATTTAATTAGTATAAACTAGTGTAAGCTCGAACGTCACAATTATTGATAGTTATGAATTATATAGATAGTTTATAATCTTCGCGCACAGATGACGCCACTTTGACAGACTGTTATATTATAGTTTGATTCTAATACAGATAATAAAATATGATGATGATAGATGACGTCACTTACACTTGTCAGTATAAAAAACATTTATTTATGAAAACTAAGTGATTATTTTATACAAATAATTATTTTCCAGGATTCATGCCATAACAACACACAATCTGTAAAAATTTCAACAAGCTAAATCTTACCGTTTGTGAGATAGAGCCAGCTTTGACAAACGGACGAACGGACAGACAGACAGACAGATAGACAGACGTCGTAGGCAGGGTAATAGGGTTCCATACGGAAGTACCGTTAAAGTTCGAGTAGAACTGGGGCCCTAACGGTTCCGTACCGTTATAGTAATTTAATAAAAATTAAGTTTGTCATGTAATAATTTCCAGCTAAAGTTTACAATCATCGCGTAGGATGACGCAACTTTCGTTTACTTTCGTCACTATTAGTTTTCATGAGTGAGTCAGTATCAAAATACGTTATTTGAAGAAGGTCGTAACTTAATTTAGTGGGTTGAGTTAGAAGCTAGAACTTTTTACAGGAGTATAGAGTTGTAGATCTTAGTATGTAGCTTCAACTGTATCGACACCATGTTCGTTGGATTCTAATAGAAAAGCTCGACGCCGTATTTGCGTTTCTGTCTGCCTTTTGTTGTAGTAAAGAAGGGGTGTCCAACCAGTCGATTCTAGACCAATTGTCGGTCGATCTTCAAGCAAACATTTTATTAATAGGTAATGAAATGCATGTATAATGCCATTTTGGACGAATAAAAAAAATGTGAGCCTTCGTGGAACGCCTGGCAGATGTGAAACAATTTCATAGCTTGAAAAAATGGTTACGTTCTGTTAGTATCGCACAGGAATCATCCCCTCGCGAAAAATGTATCAACATAAAATATAGCCTATATCACTCAGATACAGCGTAGCTTTCTATTAGTGAAAGAATTTTTAGAATCGGTTCAGTAGTTCCAGAGATGTGAATTTATGATTTATATGCGAAGCAAAGTCGCCTGTCGTTGTTCAGATTTTTAGTTTGGAAAGCTGTCACTAAATATCGCTGCTAGTAACTTATTTTTAATTATTTTATTATAGTATATTTCTTTAATTTAGCTATTGCCCACTAGAGGTCAGAAATAGCAACAGATTTTTAGTTTGAAAGCTGTCACTAAAATCGCTGCTAGTGTATTATAAATTATTTTTAAAATATAGATAAATGTGATGGAAGCGCAACTATTAATCACGGCACCTCCACCACATAATTAACATATTACTTATTAGGTGCGTTTGGTATCAAGGTGTAGTGCAGTGTAGTGTAGATAATTTTTCACTGAAAAGTGTAAAAAGTTCACCAAAAGTGTAAACTAAATGTACACTTGTAACAAACAGGCTAGTGTACATTCTGAATAGATTGTACATGCGCATTACAAAATAAATTAATGACAGATTGGCTGAGTTCATTATTTCTAGTTTTTACAGTTTTTTTGGTCGTAAAAATATTAAACTCACTGCCATATTTATCTTGTACCATTACATTTTGAAGCTCATTCATTTTTAAGAGACAAAAATTGTAAAAAACAGAGTACAAAAAGGTATCAAATCTGTCAAAGCGATTGTCAATTCAGACATATATCACGTGATCTCTACTACACTACGTGCACTTGCTCAAAAGCCGCGACTAATAGTTGTTACACCTTTAGTCCCACACTGAAATAACAAACAGATCAGTTATTTTACACTTTTGTATAACAAACGTAATAGTGTCAAAAGTGCTTACACTTTTTACACTACACCTTGATACCAAACGCACCTAATATTAGAATTAGTCTTTACCTGCGGTTTTTCTCGCATGAACGTCAGTTCTGACAGAATCCTTATCTTAACCTGGCCGTAACCGAATAAAAAGCACTCTCCATTTTAAGTTTCATCAAAATCGATCCAAGCGTTCTAAATTTATGCAAGTAAAAATGAACAGAAACATTTTTTGGAAATAAATTTTTCCGTCTATCATTAAAAAAATCAAAAAAGGTTACTGCGTAATAAAAAGTGAATTAAAAAAAATGGAAACAAGATCAAATGATAACATTCAGTCGTATAGGGACGAATGACCTCTCTGGTAGGAGTTCATAGTTTGGATTGAACATATTGTAAGTTGAAAAAATGTAGACCAAATCCAAAAAGTAATTTTTAGATGTCTGATGATGATACTATCTATATCGAAACGATCGTTATATTTATAATATAAATTAAATTACTTTTTGGATTTGGTCTACATTTTTTCAACTTACGAATGACCTCTGTTGCTGAGCATCTATAACTTACAATTCATTCATTCAATCAGTCGTAGGCATAGGTACATGTGGTAACAAGTTGAACAGAAATATCTGATTCTCCGACTCATGCATGTTTTCATTTGATCTTGTTTCAAGTTTTTTGATTTTTTAAATTGTTTTTTAAAATAGTGTAAAATGAGTTAAGATAGAATTCAAACAATTTAAAAATAAAAAGTAGCTCCCAAGCTCGTAAAGTTTAGACACCCTTATTATAGAGTGACGACGCCAATGTACTGCTCTCTCTATTATGAAACTGATGTATCTTCATGGCATAGCAGGATTATGCTGATAACACTAACAAGAAAATGAGCAATACCTTACACCTAAGAAACCATTGTTCTCGTCTTCATACATGTAAATAAGTTTTTACATAAAAACTTTTTGCTTTTTTAAATATTTTCACAAATTAATATTACATTTACATTGTATAAATTTTATGTAAAATTACATCAGCTATGTGGATTAATTATTGTATAATAAAATTTACAGCCGTATAGTAAAAATTGCATATTCATGTAAAATTCCATTCATTTTTTATGATGTCTGTAAAACTAAATTCATTATATTATGGCTATTATCGATCGAGTAGCACTTTTCGGCAGGTAGGTACTAAACTTTCCGAGTACCGATACACTCTTATTACACTTATTACACTTATTACACTTATTACACTCTTATTACCGATACACTATTATTTAAAGGTGTGTGAGTACTCAAAAATCGCGTATTAATAATGTTCGATCCTCGTGAGACGTGTAGAAAAAATACTCGAACATAATTTGGTATGTCTATATCGCGGGTGCAGACAGATGACGTGAACAACGTTAAACACAAATAATTGTATTCGTTGTCATGGAAATAAATACATCCACTTTTATTTATCTTATTCGTAAAATATAATAAATAAAATAGCTGTAATTTTATTTTTCTATATTTAAAATTGTTATCCAATACCTATAATATATTTCCATTACCTATTACAAAAAATTTAAAAAATATTAAACGCCTTGAGGATTCGAACCTGGGTTTGGCTTTATACCTGTCGGTAGACTAGTACTTTTTTTGCACGGCTACCTGGCTTACTGTGTCTGAAACCTTAACATAGTTTCACATGTCAACCACTTCTGACTATTTCCGTTTCATCTAATATTTCTAAAATGGCACCCCAGTATGAGACATTAGACGTTATTCACGTCAAAAATTTGAGTCATGTATAGGCACCTAGTATAAAAAAAATAGAACCGTGTATTCTTACTTGCAACTAGCGCCATCTGAAGAATAAAAATTTAGTCGTCCTCATTCACTCTACCGCGTGCGCGTGCGTAAACAAGTTTCACTTCAAAATGTACAACGTTTTCATTGGCTGCTCGACCAGTAGATGTGTGGGGAACTGTTTCGAACAGGTCGAGTAGTACAGAAAGAAAAATATGACATTCTAAAAAAGGTGTAAGCGCAATTCGCTGGGTTGATTTTCTAAATAATGGATTTTCTTTTTCGACTGGAGACTACAACGAGTATTCGACATTTCTTTTAAAAAGTCGAATCAAATAAAAGTTTGATACTGAAATAAAACAAATGACAGGTACGGCTCTACCTAACTGGCTTAGTGATGAGCGATTACGAGGTATTTTTACAATCGAAACAAGTGTAATCGTTCATAATAACAATCGAGGTCACAATCGACTCGGAGTTTGATTTTACAATCAAAATGTTCGATTGTTCAAGTCGATTATTTGTCACATAGGTTATAGCATTAGCAGCGAATGAGAATACATAATATAATCGCAATTCAAGATTATATGCTAGTCGACTGACGTTCACGCTACTCGTTGGCTGCTGTTCAGTCGGTACTTTGTGATCTCTTCACTATTGAATTCGTATTACGCGATTACTGCACAATCGACCATCGACTCGACCACAGTTGTTGAGTGATGAACGATTGTATATTATGTGGCTCTCGACAGTGTACGATTCAGTACTATGCGACTCGGTCTCGGTGAACTATGAAACAACAACAATCGAGTCCAAGTGACAACCATCGAGAATCATCGAGATTAAACAATCGAGACAATCGACTAAAACATCTCGTATCGCGCATCACTAAATTTACTGACTTTCTCACTGAACTGAATTCTCCACGAATTTTCGTTCATCTGTAAATTATACTCTTTCTGGATTTTTTCGATCGTTTGAGCCGTTTTTGAAAAATTGTCGATTCATATCGATCATCAATTCAACATATTCTAATTTTTAACACGGTTACTTATATTAGCTTCCAAATGTCCAATTGACATGACACTTTGCAGTTGTATGTAGTTTTGATGAGAATACAATATTCTGGTCTTTTGGCTATAATAATTTATTTATATATGACAAGTTAAAAAATGGAACTAAAAACATGTGGTGGCAGTGACGGTGTTTTGATGGTGGGAAAACGTGCCTCAGGTCTAATGAAAGCTAGCTACCTCCTCCATATCGGATAATTAAAATGTACTCTAGTTAAACAAGAGTTGAAATTTATCAGATTAAAAAGTTAAATAATAAAATTTATAGTTTCAAAAAAATCTAAAAAAGTTGCTTTTGATCCATTAAACGATGTGTCAGCCAGGTCTTTGCACATACGGACGGACGGTCATCCAAAACTTGCTTTTTCATTATGTAGGGACCATGAAACATCTAAATCTGTCGAAATCTCGAATTAATTTTTTCAACATGACAAAATTTTGTTCACTCTGGTCGCATGAAAGTCAAAATGTTGAAAAACTTTTTCAGTACCTACCTACCTACCTAAGGTTCTCTCCTCACACTGTCGACTATAAATCGAGTATAATATCTACCTATTTATTAAATAAGCAATACGGGCTACAAGGCTAAATTAAAAAACAATATTTATTTACTAAACATATTTAATGATCGACGTTTCGACAAAATTTGTGACTTCCTCAGGACCATACACAAATTTTGCCGAAACGTCGATCATTAAATATGTTTAGTAAATAAATATATTGTTTTTTAATTTAGCCTTGTATCCCGTACTAGTTATTGAATATTATAAACAAGGTGTCTTATTTTATTTATTTATTAAATATTCAACATGACTCGAAAATGAACATCCACCATTCGTAACCCGAACACCTATCAGTGGTATTAGCTGAACACTTGCACTACATTTCAAAGTCAACAAACGCAATTGCCCGATATTGATTTTATGGAATTTTGATTCAAAATTGTACGGGCCTGCTTAGTCTGCGCTTAAACTCGGCTACAGTTATCAATTCATTAAATTTATTTATGGTCAATGTTGCGTAATCGGCCATATTATTTTTCCAGACGGCTGTAGAGTATGCAGTAGTTGTAAATTTGAGCACGTCAATATCTCTGTACATAGATGACCAAGAAAGTCCCCTAAGAACGGATGAGAACGTTTGTGAACTGTCTCAGGAGACACTGCAGCAATATATTAGATTTATTGATAGCGCATGGCGCTGAAAATGGAAACTAAAATCGAAGTTTTAGTGCAGTTAACCTTAAGAGTTTCCCATTTGCGACAATCAAGAATTACACTTATGATTTTCTTATATTCTATCTAAAAAAATCAAATCAGTTTTAAAACTATTGGATCCAGCGTCAATAAGTTTCATCTAGATTCTAGATGGTGTTGCATAGAACAACGTGTACAGTAATCTCTGCGGATATTTATTATCTGATTCGTCATACTTGTATTGTTAAAATTAAGAAAACAAATAATTTGTTACTGTTCTTAAAGTCAATAACAATGAATACCTACACCAAAATAAATCAATCCAAATAAACCTTGTAGATTTGATTTTTTGATACAAAGGTATATTTTGAATAAGCAAAATTTCCTGAACAATGACGGAACTATACGGTGAGTTCAAAAAAGGTGTATTTTGGGATTAAAACAGCAACTTTATAACGTTTTTATCATTTGTCTCTTATATCAAATTTTTTGTAAATAATTAGCATTATATGTGTGGTCACAATTTACATAAAGTCATTGTCAAGCCAAATTTTCGCAGCAGCAGCACTAAATGCTAAATCTGCCAAGAAAAAATTCGACTGATGACCAGTCCTATACTTCCCAACTAGTAAATACTTGCAAAAAATAAACACTCTTTTTTTTTCTTTGAAAAAAGCATGGCCCTCTTTTTTGTTTGGTGATCTACTGATGGCTAGTAATATAGCAAAAATCATGCTTGATTTACGTACAATTTTCTTTTTTTTGTAAAATATTTTTTTTCTCGAAAACTATGCATTTTAGAGAAAAAAAATTCGACTGATGACCAGTCCTATACTTCCCACCTAGTAAATATTTGCAAAAAATAAACACGCTTTTTTTTTTTATTCTTTGACTAGGCCCAAATAACCTTAGCTGTTGGTGGTCTTTAAAACACAATTTAATTTTTATTCTTTGAAAAAAGCATGGCCCTCTTTTTTGTTTGGTGATCTACTGATGGCTAACTTAATATAGCAAAAATCATGGGTACCTTGATTTACGTACAATTTTTATTTTTTTTAGTAAAATATTTTTTTT
The DNA here is from genome assembly GCA_039654895.1 of Mongoloraphidia duomilia. Classification (NCBI taxonomy): domain Eukaryota; kingdom Metazoa; phylum Arthropoda; class Insecta; order Raphidioptera; family Raphidiidae; genus Mongoloraphidia; species Mongoloraphidia duomilia. The sequence continues at coordinate 25,030,209 of CM077524.1, read as the reverse complement.
CTCGAAAACTATACATTTTAGAGAAAAAAAATATTTACATTTTTTTCATATTATAACATCTAGAATTCATTTATATTTTTTTTACCTATGTCAATACGTGACATTGAGGACGTTTTTTGAATATCTCAGGATCCACTGAACCGATTTGACTCAAAATCTAATCAGATCTAAGTTAAAGGCTGATAAACACAATAGAACAATCGGCATGCCCGTATGTTGTTCCGTTCTTAAGATATCGAAGGCGAAAAATTGACCACATACACACACATACACACACACATACACACACACACACACACATACAGAAATCAGTCAGAAAATGATCTTAAACGATTGCTAGGGTCTCAAAACGTGAAAATCTGTTAAAATCTCGAAATATTTTTTTCGGACTAAATCCATTACTTCCCTACCATAGTAGAGGTGGGAAGTAAAAATATTTACATTTTTTTCATATTATAACATCTAGAATTCATTTATATTTTTTTTTACCTATGTTAATACGTAACATTAAGAACGTTTTTTTTAATATCTCAGGATCCACTGAACCGATTTGACTCAAAATCTAATCAGATCTAAGTTAAAGGCTGATAAACACAATAGAATAATCGGCATGCCCGTATGTTGTTCCGTTTTTACGATATCGAAGGCGAAAAATTGACCACATACACACACACACATACTGACATCAGTCATAAAATGATCTTAAACGATTGCTAGGGTCTCAAAACGAGAAGATCTGTTAAAATCTCGAAATATTTTTTTCGGACTAGATCCATTACTTCCCTACCATAGTAGAGGTGGGAAGTAAAAAGCTGTTCCTTTATTTATCGATTCGACAATCGAGTAATTTTACTACTCGACCAGTACCTACTTGATTTTACAAGTACTCGCGTCCGCTACTACTAGGTGATCCATACATTCACCGAAGGGTTATTGTTTAACGTTAAAAATGTAGCGTGAGCTAAAACCGTTAGTGATTGTATCAACGTAAAAGCTCACATATGAACTGTGTGGCTGATTGCAGGTCCCGATTGTATACTCAATTATTGCTCATTTATGGAGTTTGCCGCATTACCGTTCTCATTAATAAACACATTGTTTATTCTCTTAATAAGATTACGGTCGTAATTTAACGAGCCGCGTTAAAAAATACCCTGGCACTTAGTTGAACTCTGTTATTTACCGCTCCAACATCGAAAATTCGTTGATAAATATTTTTTATATACTTTAACTGATTTTTTTGTTGTATATATAATATACCGTGATTCCAAAATAGGTAACCAAACTTCAAGAGTGATATTCTACTAAAGAAACTAAATTAAAAAAAACTTTTTAGGGACAAGCTTTTATTGAAATGTATTAAAAAGGATAAAATAATTTTTTATAATTTAGGTTCATAATTATTATAAAAGCGTGGGTTGTAAACTCTGTGATAATTTATTAGTTGAAAACCCCGCTTTTATAGGTAATAAACATGAACCTAAATTATTAAATATTATTTTTTTACTTTTTAATACATTTCAATAAAAGCTTGTCTCTAAAAAGTTTTTTTACCTACTAATATTTTATTTTGTTCACTTTAGTCTTTTAAAATTTTACCCCCTCTTGACCTTCGTAGGGGTTGAATTTCGAAAAATCCCTTTTTAGTGGATGTTTACGTCCAAATTTCAAGTTTCTAGCTTAAGCGATTTGGCCTGGGCGTTGATTAGTCAAAAAAACCCTACACCCCCGTTTGAACCCCTAATCGTTGACTGAAGTCCTTCACTGAACGCCCTAATTCTAAAAACGATTGATTCATGTATTGTCATTGGGAATACATAATATGTACAAAATGTCGTTCAAAATTGACTTGCAAGATTTGTGACCCAAACATACTAACACACAAAGTAACTAACAGGTGAAGCTAAATAAAAGCTTGTAATAAAAAGGCATATGTCGCGGCACACACGACCGAAGTGAAATTTCTTATGTATGAATAATATAAAAATTAGTCAAAAAATAAAAATATATGAGCACTGCGGTTGGAATAAAAACAAAAATAAATTATAATTTAAAAAAACTAAAAAACACGCTTTAAAGAACTAAAAAGTAAAAAATAATTAATTTTATTGTAAAAAAGCGTGGGGTGCTTTGTATCATATTTTCATACTACCCCACGCTTTTTTACAATAAAATTAATTATTTTTTACTTTTTAGTTCATTAAAGCGTGTTTTTTAGTTTTTTTAAATTATAATTTATTTTTGCTTTTTAGTCCTGGAGATCCTGGTCAGGATAATGGGACAAACTTATGGAATTATTGTATTGTAATCGGTGCTTGATAAGTGTGCAAAGTTTCAGTTCAATCTGAAGTTTTTTGCTTTTTTTTTAGTCTCGTTTTTAGTCCTGGAGATCCTGGTCAGGATAATGGGACAAACTTATGGAATTATTGTATTGTCATCGGTCCTTGATAAGTGTGCAAAGTTTCAGTTCAATCTGAAGTTTTTTGCTTTTTTTTTTAGTCCTGGAGATCCTGGTCAGGATAATGAGACAAACTTATTGAATTATTGTATTGTCATCGGACCTTGATAAGTGTGCAAAGTTTCAGTTCAATCTGAAGTTTTTTGCTTTTTTTTTTTTAGTTCTGGAGATCCTGGTCAGGATAATGGGACAAACTTATTGAATTATTGTATTGTCGTCGGTCCTTGATAAGTCGACAACGTTTAAACTAAATCTGACCCTTCAAAGTTGGTCAAAATCAAGTTCAAAGAAGTCGGTTTACGGTTACAAACTGACAAACAAGCAAGCAAACATACAAGTGAAGCTAATAAAAGCGTGTTAATAAAGATAGTTACTTCTTACCACAACAGTTTCCATCAATAAAACTGTTGTGATAAGAAGTAACTATCTTTATTTTTGTTTTTAAAAATTAGTTGGTAGTAAGCTCAGATAATCTTGACAGTTGGTAGCCTTAAAAATATATATATATGCATAAAACCACTCCACGGGTATTTTTTCGCGTACGCCAATGCAAAGCCGTTTAACTAGAAATCATTTCCTCAATATAACTAGTTCTTTACTGGAACCATAAACAACGAGGAAGTGTTTTAATTTCGCATAGCATTTAAATTAAATAAACTGCACTTGCTACACTTAAAACATAAATTAAATTCAAGTAATCCAGTTCAGAATTTCAAGTACAGTTCAGTAAAAATTTTAAGTTAACGTTTGTACAGGGTTTTCAATTTGTTATTTTGTTTATTTTTACTTTGCAAACAAATTCATAGAACAATAGCAAATCCACGTATCTTTGTGACCTTGATTGCGCGCGCATACCGTGTTCACAGATGATCCGACAACTATAGGCAAAGAATGTCACTTGTCAATCCCTTCTCTATGCATGTTACTGTTCACCATAGTTTCCAAAATTCCAACACAAGTTTTGCCAAACTGCTGCTGGATAGGTGACAGGACACGGTATGCATGCGCAACCATATTTTTTCTCTTTTTTTCTTGCAGAATAAACAATAACGACCTATCGCTCTTAATACGAGAGGTCCATTGTCATGGGTACATCGATATTTAAAACACGAGAGCCGTTTTCTTTCGACAATTCGAAATGCATGCGAGGGCAACTCTTCTCCCAAAGGTTTCTAACTGTTGCTCAGTTATTTTTGACTTATCATGTTGATTTAAAGCTTTTTTTACCAATGCCTAAGAAAGATAGTCATCTGCTATGATAGCTAAATAAGATATAACTTAAAACATTTTCAAATATGTTCTCTAACTATTCATGAAGAATTGCATGTAAAATCGGATGAATACTTTTCGAGTTTATCGCATTTATTATATATAAGTATTATGCACAGAATAAATGTGAATGGGCCTTCATATTACGTTTGTGTTTGTTAGATGGGGGATCCCCCTGAAGTCATTTAGTTATTGAGAAAAAAAAGTCATAAATTATAATGATATGTCAAAAATAGCTGAGCAACAGTTCGAAACCCACGAGAGGGGAGTCGCTAGTTATATCATTATAAGTATTATATGCACAGAATAATTGTGAATGAGCCTTCATAAATTATAAAGAGTATAATGTAATTATTTTGATAAAATAATGCGGCATTTTGCAGGTGTAACATTGATCAAACAATTCACGGAGCTTACTCATAAATCCTGCGCCTTATTTCTTAACCACTTTACATATTCCACGCGTAATATAACTGAAAATCTACGCAACCTACATAAATAAACGGATGTATTATCATTCGTGACGTCTTGTCAAAGCCAAAAATTTATATTAACGATTTTTATTTATTCAATGTCAATAGAATTTCATAATTTTCGTCTGTCTGTCCTCTTGTTTGTTTCGGGTTATTTCAAAAATTATTGGTCGCTACAGCGTGGCCTCGTTTTGAATTTAATTTAAAACGTTAATGAATGAATTCCGTTTTCTCGGTGAATGAAATATAGAATAGACGGAGAGCTGGTCACGTTTTTTCTTAAGTGTTTACGTAAGGCAACATAATATTACAAGTACCTGTATACAGTGTGTCCACAGACTCATCCTCAACATGGGGATCTCCGTTATTATGGGAGATAGAGATTTGGTTAAATGAGACAAAATGTGCAGAATCTCCAGTACTACTACCCTGCGTAGTCAAACTTTCCATATTTTGCTTGGTTCGCGACCGACAGTTGAAAAACGAGATTTACCCATTTTCGTTTTTTGTTTATAACTCGCTTATTAAGTAAGTTAGAAAAAAAATATTTTCACTTTCTTAAGGCCCTTTTTTATGAAGATTTCAAATCTCTTTTCATATTTTTATTTACTTTTATAGTTTTAGAGATACTTGTATTAACTTTGTTTTTTTAAATACACGTCAAAGATGGCCATGACGCCATTCGAAAGAGATTTTTTTTATCTTTAATTTGATATCAGGGTTGATGGATTTATTTTCAAAAATAACAGAGTTATACGTAAAACACTGATTTTTAATAGTAGGCTATGCTAAATTAATTGATAAAACACAACAGAAGGCTTAGCAAACAGTTGAAATTCGCGTTGGCTTAGTAAACGGCTGTTTTGTTTTAGCTGTCAAAGTGTAGTTTATTGCTAATTTGTCAGTGTACTAATTGATTTATCAAATTTACTTTTGTTATCATGGAACCATTTTGTAACAATGAAAAATAAGCGATTTTCAACAATTGATCGTAAAACAGTAATTTTGTCTTTTTCACTTATTCGCGTTGACTTAGTAAACGGGTTTTTAAAAGATCCATAGTTTATTAAATTTACTCGTAGTTCTGTAAATGGACGAAAGAGGTTGTCTTCGTTCTGGATACTAATCGAAGTACATTTCTGCAGCTCTGGTCGAATTTTTGTGACATAGAATGTAACAAGATAACATATCAAATTTTTCATTGTTACAAAACGGTTCTATGATAACAAAAATAAATTTAATAAATCACTCAGTAAACTGACAAATTAGCAACAAACTACACTTTGACAGCTAAAACAAAACAGCCGTTTACTAAGCCAACGCGAATTTCAACTGTTTGCTAAGCCTTCTGTTGTTTTATCAATTAATTTAGCATAGCCTACTATTAAAAATCAGTGTTTTACGTATAACTCTGTTATTTTTGAAAATAAATCCACCAACCCTCATATCAAATTAAAGAGAAAAAAAATCTCTTTCGAATGGTGTCATGGCCATCTTTGACGTGTATTTAAAAAAACAAAGTTAATGCAAGTATCTTTAAAACTATAAAAGTAAATAAAAATATGAAAAGAGATTTGAAATCTTCATAAAAAAGGGCCTTAAGAAAGTGAGAATATTTTTTTTCTAACTTACTTAATAAGCGAGTTATAAACAAAAAACGAAAATGGGTAAATCTTGTTTTTTAACTGTCGGTCGCGAACCAAGCAAAATATGGAAAGTTTGACTACGCAGGGTAGTAGTACTGGAGATTCTGCACATTTTGTCTCATTTAACCAAATCTCTATCTCCCATAACAACGGAGATCCCCATGTTGAGGATGAGTCTGTGGACACACTGTATACGTGTTCCCCATTTGAGAATCTGTAAGTTTGGCAGCCTTTCTACCTTGCGTTTTATGTGGCAGGTAGAAATTGGTGAGATTATTTTGCCTTACGTAGACACTTTAGAAAATCCGTCGCTTCCTCTTAGACTAGAAAGATTTTAAGTTAAAAGCCTTGCAAGTGACCGACATCAAGAGAGGTCAAACCATGTATGTGTCCTGGAGTTACGGATATGGGTGTGGCGATTTCCTACAGGATATTTAAGTACATCATATTATGCGTTCATATGCATTCCACTCCGTTAATAAATTCAAGCCATAGAAAGTTCTATTTAGGTCTCCTATAAATAAAATATCATTAAGGAGTTTGCGTTATTTTTGAAGCTGCTTATAAATATACTAGCTGTCCAGTCCGGCTTCGTCCGGGTGCCAATTGCTATTTTAGCTCACTGCTCATCCCCCTCATTATTTTTTTTATGGTAAATTATAGACGAATCGGCAACTTAGATCATTAGCGTCTTAATTGCATCAAATAACATATCATTTAAAACAAAATGGCATCACAAAATATCCATGAGAGAGGTGGGATTGGAACCCACGACAGCTTTATCCAAAGGCCAACACGCTGACCAACCTACCAGGCTGTCTTCCCATCCCCCTATTGTCGTATCGTAATAATATATAGTCTATGTTACTCGTCACGAGGTGGGCTTTTAAATAGCGAAAGAATTTTTCAAATCGGTTTAGTGGTTCTCGAGTTCCGGCGACCCTAGTAATTACACAGTTGCACATTTTTGCGTGACACTCACTTTTGGAGACATTTTATGTGCAAACATTTAAATTCAATTAAGATAAGATATTATTCTACAAAAAAAGATTTTACATTTTCAAATTAAATATTAATAAGATGGAATTTTCCAACCCAACCTGGCTATTGCCAGTTCTAGGGTTGGACTTGGGACAACTTAAAAAATATATAAGTTTAAAAACTTTTATATGAAAAGTTAAATTTCACGCATATTTTTAAACTTCATATTTCACGTGTATTTTCTTTCTACCTCCTCTATTTCCCTCAGTTACTATTCGTTGCCACGGTAAATTATTTATGGAAAATTAACATAATTTCCGTGCCATCGATCGCGATGTTCATAAATATAAATTACGTGTGGATAAAATAAGACGTCTGCGTTCTGAAAACAATAATGTGAAGCCTTATGCAATAAGAATTCTAAACTCAACAGGTTTCGAAAAGCTCAATCAATCATTGCTTTAATATTCAATAATAACATTAAAGCGCTACATTACTGCTTAAATTATTTTATTTTTTTAAAGTTCCACGCATGCTTGTAATAAATCTGTAGCGGCAGCGCTGAACAAGAAACAGTTTCGCCGCTACAGCAATTCACAAGGCCACTGGGCAAGGTGCAAACGACAACCACTATGCATATAACTGAAATAATTGACACTTTTCACGCGCCTATGTTTTACGTTATTCTGATGGCATTGTATACATTTGTAATTGTACTTATATATAAATATCAAATCGTTCAATAAAACTCTCTGGTATTTCATTGTTAAATAATAATTATTTGACTATACACAATATTTCTTTATCCATCCACACAAATTTACTTCCACGAATCTAAAGTAAATCGATTCTGTAAACTAAAATCTGCTAAAATATATTTCAGGTATTTCGAGAATTGGAAATGCCGACTGAAGTAGCGCGTCGCCTCGAATTGAAGGAAAGGACGCGTGCTGAACGCGTCCACCTGGTGGACACAATAAAAAACAACACCGACGTATCGAATTTGGAGGCGCTTGTGTCGTTGGAACTAGAACGATACGAACAAATCCTTCAGGAAGCCGTATCGGCCGGTATCGAGTTAGACGAGATCAACGTCTTTAAGAGATACAACGAACATAATAATGATCCTCAGTGGAGCATCCTACAGGCTGTTTTTTTCTCGTCAACCGTCCTCACCACTATAGGTAGGTAAACACCTCACATATAAATCACTACCATTATCCTATACAACATATATTTCAAGGACCTTTTTTTCCATACTCATTTAAATGACAAATAGTCTGTTTTTCCCATTTTTTTCAAAATTGCACTGCAATTCACGCCACGTAGTATGGAATTCGCCCACGATTAATTCATTTCTGATCTTTATTCAACGAAAAAATTTTTCAATCTTTGTTCATATTTCCTGACTTTGCCAGATCTGAAATCACTCTAATTCTACGTTCTAATCGGTGAGATTATACACAAATTTTATTGATGAATTTTATAAGTAAACTACGTCAGAATTAGATAAGTAAATTGTGACTCCAGGGGCTCTGGGATCCTTAAATTAAATATAAAAATTGAAACAAACAATGGGATTAATGAAACTCGGACATACTCCAGTAATTTTAGATATTGAAATGACCCACCTGCAGAAAAATTCCCAGTTAGCTGATTTTTTTTTATTTACCTTCGTTATGGTGTTTTAAAAAACGTGTAAAAAGTCCCCATCGATATCGTGCCGGCGTTGCCAGATATTCGAGGTTCAAGTTCACGATAGACGGTTTTTAGTGAATTTCTCGGTTCCGTTCCATTTTTTGTAAAAAATAGTTATTATCAATCTTGTAGAGAACGAAATTATCTACAACTTTTGTATAAACATTTTTTGTCTACGATTTATAGTTTTTCTTATTAAAGTACCCGCGACTTCCTCCCCCTCGATTTTACATAACGGGATTATGCTGCTTCCTGAGGGCCTAACATAATGATTTGTTCCATTATTTTAAGTTGAACTTAAAGCTAACGATTAATTATAATTTTATCGAAATTAATGCAGTAGTTCTCTACTTATAAGCAACCAAACATACAAATCGACAGCGTTCAAACAGACAGACAGACAAACAATTTTTTTTTGAAAATACGATATTTATACTTGACATCAATTATAAAGACCATTCGTAAAGCAATTTTGTAAAAAAAATTTACAAGGGTTGAGAGAGTGCGGATTAAGTACGAGTATGCATTTGCATACCGTATAACGCACTCTACTAAGAATAGCTCGGAGTAGCCATACTTTTAATTTTTTTTTCAAAATTCCTTTACGAATACTCATTATAATTGTTATAAAGACTATTCGTAAAGAAATTTTGTAAAAAAAATTTAAAATGTGGCTACTATTACTAGAGTGCGTTATACGGTATGCAAATGCATACTCGTACTTAATCCGCACTCTCTCAACCCTTGTAAATTTTTTTTACAAAATTGCTTTACGAATGGTCTTTATAATTGATGTCAAGTATAAATATCGTATTTTCAAAAAAAAATTGTTTGTCTGTCTGTCTGTTTGAACGCTGTCGATTTGTATGTTTGGTTGCTTATAAGTAGAGAACTACTGCATTAATTTCGATAAAATTATAATTAATCGTTAGCTTTAAGTTCAACTTAAAATAATGGAACAAATCATTATGTTAGGCCCTCAGGAAGCAGCATAATCCCGTTATGTAAAATCGAGGGGGAGGAAGCCGCGGGTACATTAATAAGAAAAACTATAAATCGTAGACAAAAAATGTTTATACAAAAGTTGTAGATAATTTCGTCCTCTACAAGATTGATAATAACTATTTTTTACAAAAAATGGAACAGAACCGAGAAATTCACTAAAAACCGTCTATCGTGAACTTGAACCTCGAATATCTGGCAACGCCGGCACGATATCGATGGGGACTTTTTACACGTTTTTTAAAACACCATAAAGAAGGTAAATAAAAAAAAATCAGCTAACTGGGAATTTTTCTGCAGTGGAAATCTAAAATTACTGGACTAACACTCTGGTGGCAGCAACTCGGAATTATCCCTCCGAGAAAATTGTGAAAAATTTAGCTCAAAATATGCTAATTACATCGATTATGACACCCTAACTAAAGTTTCACGTCTCTCTGGGGACTCGTAGCTCATACTTTAAGACGTACTATATTTATAAAATTAAAGGAAGTAGTAGAATGTTTACGTGTCTGTATCCACCACTGAAAAAGCTTCGACCACAACAGGACAAAAAAAATGTCACCTCCCAATTTTAAAATTTTCGACTACGCTACTGACTTGAGGATGGTTTTTTTTAAGGCCTTGGTTGTATTAATAATAACGACCCTTGTTATTTGAATTGTTTTCAAACTTCAACAAATTAACAGGTTTAAAGAAATCCAAATAAAAAAAGTGTCATTGTCTGAAAAGTTAGAACGCATGCGGAAACTTTACAACATAAAAAAGGTTCGCTTAACTTTTATCTTTTTCTTCACACCAGGGTGAGATTTAATTTTACTCCAGCCGCAAATAAACGTGCATTTTTATGCCGCAAAGTGTTACAAACTTCCTAAAGTTTTCTTCAATTTTACCAATTGTTTTTCTTGATCAAGTATTTATTAAAAAAATATTGACTTTTATAACATTGCTTTTTAAGATTTGTCTTAATCTTTTAGTTTTATATACTTACTAGCGGACCCGGTCCGGCTTCGCTCGGATGGTATGAAATTATGATTTAATAGCGGTCACCCATTTAACTCCGCTCACGTATATTTAGTATAGCTGACCCGGCAAACGTTGTTTAGCCATATACGTTATTTCCAGGAATAATTACATTACTCACTCGCTTCGCTCGTTCGTTTGAATTTTACTGATATACTACTCACTCGCTTCGCTCGTTCGTTTGAATTTTATTGATATACTACTCACTCGCTTCGCTCGTTCGCTTGAATATAATAGATACACTACTCACTCGCTTCGCTCGTTCGCTTGAATATAATAAATACACTACTCACTCGCTTCGCTCGTTCGCTTGAATATTATAAATACACTACTCACTCGCTTCGCTCGTTCGCTTGAATATTATAATTACATTACTCACTCGCTTCGCTCGTTCGCTTGAATATTATAATTACATTACTCACTCGCTTCGCTCGTTCGTTTGAATTTTATTAATACACTACTCACTCGCTTCGCTCGTTCGCTTGAATATTTTCGCCTACTCACTCGCTTCGCTCGTTCGCTTGAATATTTTCGCCTACTCACTCGCTTCGCTCGTTCGCCATATATGTATTTTTTAAAGCTTAATATAAAAATCGCGATTAAAAATCAGGGGTTGATCGTATAAGGGTGAAAATTTAGAGTTGTATGTATTTTTCAATGCTGAATCATGAAAAAATTAAAACAAAAAATTTTGTCCAAAAAATAAAAAAAAAAAAAAATTGGGGTGGACCACCCTTAACATTTAGGGGGATGAAAAATAGATGTTGTCCGTGTCTCCACCCTACCCGATAAGCACACAAAATTTCATCAAAATCGGTCCAGCCGTTTTGGAGGAGTTCAATAACATACACCGCGACATGAGAATTTTATATATCGCTCGTTCGCTTGAATATTATAAATACACTACCCACTCGCTTCGCTCGTTCGCATGGATATTATGAATACACTACTCACTCGCTTCGCTCGTTCGCTTGAATATTGTAAATACACTACTCACTCGCTTCGCTTGTTCGCCATATATGTATTTTTTAAAGCTTAATATAAAAATCGCGATTAAAAATCAGGGGTTGATCGTATAAGGGTGAAAATTTAGAGTTGTATGTATTTTTCAATGCTGAATCATGAAAAAATTAAAACAAAAAATTTTGTCCAAAAAATAAAAAAAAAAAATTTGGGGTGGACCACCCTTAACATTTAGGGGGATGAAAAATAGATGTTGTCCGTGTCTCCACCCTACCCGATAAGCACACAAAATTTCATCAAAATCGGTCCAGCCGTTTCGGAGGAGTTCAATAACGTACACCGTGACATGAGAATTTTATATATTAGACAGGGGTTGATCGTATAAGGGTGAAAATTTAGAGTTGTATGTATTTTTCAATGCTGAATCATGAAAAAATTAAAACAAAAAATTTTGTCCAAAAAATAAAAAAAAAAAATTTGGGGTAGACCACCCTTAACATTTAGGGGGATGAAAAATAGATGTTGTCCGATTATCCACCCTACCCGATAAGCACACAAAATTTCATCAAAATCGGTCCAGCCGTTTCGGAGGAATTCAATAACGTACACCGCGACACGAGAATTTTATATATATGATTAGTACTTTTACACCGAAATTACAGATAGAGTTTATGATTACTATTAACTTCCCATTGGAAGTTATTGTAATGGGTCCGAAAATCGAAATCAAAATTTTTAACAAATTTTTATGTTTCAAGGTCACTACACTATTTTTAAACTATTTTGTGTGTGTGTGTGTGTGTGTACGTACGTACGTACGTGTGTGTCCATTTATTTCTAAGACGAAATCTCGAGAATGAAAAATGATATCGACTACGTTAGGGTGCCAATCGACGCGTATTAACGTAAATATGATCTGAAAGAAATTTTTTCAAAATCGGTTCAGCCGTTCATTTCTCTTAACCAAATAGACTCCAAAAAAGTAGATTTTACACAATATCTCGCGAATAAAAAATTATATCGACTTCGTAAGGGTGTCAATCGAGGCGTGTTAACGTCATTTTGATCCGACATAAATTTTATAAAAATCGGTTTAGCCGTTTTTTTTATTATTGTTAAAAATAAATAATAATTATGTTTTAATGATTAAAATGATTATTTTAATTTAATTATTATTATTAAATATTTATCAAACTGGGAAGTTCGTCGTGCGGACCTCAAGGGTCGCACTTTAGTCCTAATAAACGACCCACCTCACCGCTCACGGCTTGTTTTATATAATATTTATGTATTATATTATTAGTGTTACTACAACCATACACTACCTATATTTTTAGAGTAGATACGTATTCATACACACGGAGATATAAATAAATTCCCCTATAAATAGGTCAGATACATACATCAACCCGTATATTACATTATATTGGGGATGTCAACAAATATTTACCCAGCAAGTATATTTTATTGGAACTCAACGTTAAATGTAAATAGATATGTTGACGACACGATGATCTAAAAATGTTCACACAATTAAATAATAATATATTTACAACTAGTCGTATTTACCCGGCGTTGTCCGGGAATGACAGCCCTAATATACAATATACATATTTTTCCACTAACAAAACTGGCTTTGTCAATACACTTACAGCAATATGAGGCTGAAAAAAATAAAAAAACCGGTCGAGTGCGCGAGTAGAATTCCCTACTATTATAACAATTTGATAAAAAGTTTATCACGTAATAATTCCTAGATATAGCTTACAACCATCGTGTAGGATAGCGCCACTTTCGTTTACTTGTAGCGAATAACTAGCGCTTCGGTCGACCGCAAGACTGCTTTGCGTCCATAGCTATATGTTTTTAACTAGTACTCTAGATGGTTTCTACATACTTGTGAGTGAGTCAGTATTAAGTTAGACGGAGCTCAATCCAATGATTTTATAAAAAAAAAAAACTCGGGTCGCAGTGCCAAAACCCTGCCGACAATATAGTGTATTTGCTAATACAGGCCTTGTGGCTTTATTATGTGAACTTAAGTTTGTTTTTGGACAAAATGAAAAATTTAACCCCTTAATACATCCCTTAAAATATTTTTTTTTCCTAATTTCAATATTATTATCAATGCAACCTCTGTACCAAATTAAATACACCCGTCAGCAAATAAATCACTATCCGTAAACTAGTGTTTTCATAAAATTTGTAAGTCCGATCCTGTCGTGCCGATTTTGTTAAAATTTTAGCAACACATTTTAATCTTTACTAAAGGGTTAAATTCCAATTTTGAAACAATTCTGAGATTTTTTTCGGTATTTTTGGGCCCAAAAACTTTTTTCAACCCCTAAAAACTACCCTTAAAATGGTCCGATTGGGCCCATTTTAAATAGGTTCCGTGCGGTGATGGATTCCAACGTGTCTACCAAATTTCGTTCAAATCAATTAAGTCTTTCGAGAGTTATGCCGCGAACACACACACACACACACACACACTATATATATATATATATATATATAAACATTTCCAAAAATGGTGCCAAATTGTTCAGGAGGCTATGAAACGTCGAGAAATTTTGGTCCGACCCCTAGGTCCCGCCATCCGACCGACGCCAATAGTGTATGTGCCATATTATGGCAAATACACTAAAAAGTCGTTTACAGGCTCATTGTACAATTTTTCTATAAAGCAATATTTAAGTGTAGCATAAAACCGAATTATGAGGGGAAAGGTGTCTGTGCAAAACTTTTCCCATTTATTTAGTGTTTCTCTGGTTGAAAAGTTTAGAAAACACTGTTCTAGAGCATATTTAACATGAGCGGTGAGGAAACCTTATTATCCAGACTCTAGTTATTTTCCTAGTAATTGTATAAACTACCTAGTAAATCTACGAAATGGGTGCCCATAAATTTAAGTTTAATTGCCTGTAACATATATACACCACATATCTTGGAGTACAAGTTATATGCATATATGTAATACGCGACTGTATATATTATGTAATGTACATACCGGTTGATGGATAGTAAAAGTTCATATTATACTTTAATACTCCCTGTGCCTGAACACCCCTACTACATATGTCCTACTAGAGTCTACAACTAGGACATAATAATATTATACAGAGGTGCTACCATGCACTGAACTTAAATTGTACAAACTTCCTGTAAAATTGTACGCTGTATTAATTTTTCTTATTTGCCATACCCACTACAAAATACCTACTTTCGATGTATGTGTAGCGGCCATTAATGATCCATTTAACAGGCAGGTGTGCGGAAAATAGTTTACTTTCTGCACTAGCGCAGAAAATAACGGTTACCATAGCAACTTCTGTTTATTCGCTCTATTAGGCCTGCGTGCGCCTGTCATTACTTACTTGCACGAAGTTCGCGGCACACTGAGGAAGTAAAGATGGTGATGCAAATGAACTGTCAGAATTTGTTGAAAATGACGTGAAAAGTAGGTATTTTGTTAGTGGGTATGGCAAAAAATACCATATATGTCTCGTACGTAATGGTATTGCGGCTCGTGTGACTGTAAAAACTCGCTATCGCTCGTTTTTACATATTGTCATCACTCGCCGTAATATGCCCCATTACGTATCTAAACATACAATTTACTATTACAGAATCAGCATGCCTTTTTCCTATAACTATGGTTAATTTGAAAAAGATCTTTAAAAAATGTGCTTTTTGAAGTGAAAATATTATATTTTTTTCGAAAAATGCTTTTCCTGTACTTATAGGGGGATACCAGAGGTCGTCAATGGCTATTAATAAATGTATCGACTTTACTAATGTTTTTTTTTATTATTGAAGTAAAACTTATGTAGTTATACGATGAGAGTAATTTTGTTCAATAGCGTAACGAAAACGAAAAACGACACCGCTTGGAGTGGGGGAAATGAGCTGCAAGCGGGGAACCGGAACCGATTGGCTGGCAAGTAGTGTAGGTACGAATGCGTTGAGGGAGAAACTCTATCGACACGCCCCTTTCTGTTTAGTGTTTACAAATGTTTACCATTGGAGGTTCACTTCAGACACGTAAGATTTACACGAACCCAGTTTTTTTTTTCCTACCTCTAAAAAGTGTGACTTTACACAAAATTGTAAATCTCTCAGAACGTTTTCAAACTTATCATATTTTTAGAAAAAGACACGCTGGTTCCAAGGAGCACATCTCTTTTGGGTTAGAAACTATAGGATATTCTAGTAGTATTCAATCTTACTATTACCACAACAATTGATATTTTTTCTCTATTAAGTTTAACAAAAGAAATGAAGAAAGCGGGTGTCAGTGCTGAAAATGTGACATTTTGATTGATTATATTTCCGTTGCAACAGCGTTGTGATTTTCAAGTGTTCTAGAACGTTGCGAATGGTCTTTAAGGGTCTGATTTTAAGGCATCGTCGGTATTAAGGAATGAAATCATATTGTTTACTTATTACCATTTTCTGGTAGCATAATTATAGGTATTTGTGCGTTACACATAGCTGCACGTTATGCGCAATAATTACAGGCCTGCATTAAAAAACGTATTTTTTATGGAATTACTAATAAGTTCAGGATAATTCATTCTTCCCCAAAATGTTCAAAGCATTTCAGGTAAGGGTACTCTGGAACAAAATAACCCAAAATAATTATGCCTCCTCTACACAATCGGCTATGATGGACGATAATACAGGCGATCACGATTGTGTGGAGGGCATAATCGCTTGTAATTGCCCATGTTTGGTGACGGTCGAGCATGATTGCCGATGTGTCGGTTTTTCGACAAACATCAAAGGACGTTGGGTCATCAAATGGATAATGCACGATTGTGTGAACAGATGCGCAATGATGGTGACAATCATGGTCCATTCTGTGATCGTCCATCATGGCCGATTGTGTAGAGGACGCATTAAATGGCGTCTAGGTGAGAAAATTGAAAAATGTTTTTTTCCAGCTTTTACTTTAAAAGCTATGTGAGAACCATAGAACCATGCTAGGGCAAAATAGAATATACCCAATATTAAAGAGTATAAAATGTCCTACAAAAAAAATCGCAGTCAATAGTTATCTCGAGCTTCAAGTGGCGGCGCTAGACCAAACGTGGACGTCTGTGACCTCTTTCATTTCCCAGTCAGAAAGAAAATTAAATGAACTGAATTATACATTAATGTATGAGTATACGAGTGCTATTGCTAATCAAATGATGACAAAAATTTTGCGAGGCCCCCTCAGGCGCGAGGCCGTCGGCGGTCGCCGACGCCTAAGGCTCATTTCGCACCAAACCAGTCCAGTACAGTCGCATCCAGTCAAGTCGGACGCTACTGGATTGGACATATTAACTTATCAATGAAATAAAGGCAATGTGTAAATCTGGTTTCATTCTAAGCGCGTCACGTCCAGTGCGATCGCGTCAAGACTTGTCAAGACTGATTGCGACTCAGCCGGTTGAATTTTTAATGTCAGTCAGCCCAGTCTTGACACTCAAAATGGATGTAGAAACCGTAATTTTATTAGTGCAAGCAAAAGAGGCAATCTACGATCCTAAGCACGCGAAGCACAGAGATCGGAATTTCATTGCTGCCGCCTGGAGAGGTAGGTATAGCCAGAGAAATATGTGGTTAAAGAACCGAACACTGGTCTCCTAGTATGTATGGGATGAACCCAATACAAATTTCCTCGTTACTTCACCCTTCTTCTTCTGTGTAGCCGACGTAAAATTATGCCTTGAAGAAGTACGTCCATCTTGACACAAAATTCTTAACAAAACTGTCGCGAACTTCGATTGGAATTTGTGGGACGGCTGACGCGACGTATTCAGTGCGAAAGGAAATATTGACGTGACTTGACTGGACTGGACTGGTTTGGTGCGAAATAAGCCTAATGCCGCCACTGCGAGCTTGCCAGTTCTTGTCAAACAATAGGCTTTCTTCTGCACGCCTATATTGCATATAACGTGCCGATATAATATGTAAACTCACAAGTACCAATGCTACCAGAAAATGGCCAGTAAACTTGGAACATCAAATGTGAAATGTCGAAAGTGCTTTCGCTTCTTTAACATTCATACATAGGTCGAACGCTATTTTGATGGCGGGATCTCATTTGTATTCTGACTTGAAGTCGAGGATAACATCCCAGCTATCATTATACAGCTTTTTCTGACATGGTTATTGGAAATATTTCTGCATTTGCAAAATAATACAAACTGTACGATGTATTCAAATAATCGTAGAAAGAAAGGCTGTGCCTCACCCACAAATAAGCGCACGGTTGAAGTGAAACTTCTTTTGTCTTCGTCAAACATACGAATTTAAATAAATAAATTAATATTTAATAATTACATGTAGGGTATATTCATTTTTTGACTTTATTATTTTTAATAATAAATAAAGAAAGAAAGAAAAAAAACAATGACTTTAATTTTTCATATTACTCCAATCTGATGCGTACCTGGAATCTTATCTATTGCGTTTCTCCACGTATAGCCATCTAGGTCGTTCTGTGTGAGCGCTTAACAGAGTTATGCATCTACTGTCATGTTTGAATTTTTGTGGCGTTTAATTTTTTGTGTCACTATTTTTGTGTCGAAGTCATTTCGATTCACTAGTCTCGCTAAAGAAGTCGAATCAGATACTGGCAAAATATGTTAAAAAACTGTTTACTGCCCCTACTATTCAATTCGAAAATCGCGACTGGGGGTCGCAAAATTGAAATATACTACCTGTCAAATATTGCATGTATTTGTCAAAAAACAAAAAAGATAAAATACCGATGTCACAAACAGCAAAAATGAAATGTTGACCCGCGAGCTTATCTTGAGAACGTCATAGGGGATATAAGTGGAACCATTATATTAATTACCTAATTAATCAATTTCGAATTGTCGTGTTATGGGGGTTGCAAAATCCCTCCTTATGTTAAAACAAAGGGAGCGTAGAAATACATATGTATGTACAACATGTTATTCAATACAATCACATAACATGACAGTGCTAAAGTACCGAGAGATAATACAGTGTTGATACCGTTATCAATAGAGATGGTCATATGAGAAACGTAATATGTTCTTATAAGTAGATGGCAGGAGGTATATATAGCCACTCGAATTATCATTGGTTTTCATAGAAAAAACACGCGAGAAATCAAATTTTCCCCCTTCTAAGAGCGTGCAACCACTTCTTTTCAGTTACGGATCCTTTGAAAATGCAAAACCTCTATGATATGAACATTGGTAAACACAGCACATCGACATTGTCAATAATTTATTTTACTTTAAATAAACACATTACTATGAACGTGATCGCTAGGGGCGCCAGCTATGTAACCACCTCGATTTGTGGGCAGTACAGTTCATAGTAGTGTATACAGAATAAGTTTATTTAAAATAATAAATCGTTGACAATGCCGATGTGCTGTGTTGACCAATGTTCAAACTCATATAGAAGTTTTGTATTTCCAAAGGATCCGGAACTCAAAAGAAGTGATTTCATGCTGTCAGAAGGGAAAAAACTTGATTTCTCACGCGTTTTTCTATGAAAACCAATGATAACTAAGGTGGCTACAAACCTGCTGCCATCTATATTACGTTTCTCATGTGCCCATGTCCATTATCGCAATTCGTAACTATAATCGCGTATTGAAAAATGAAATACAAGAGAGTTTTTTTTGAACGATTTGATATTTATATATACAATTACAAATGTATACAATGCCAGCAGAATAACGTAAAACATAGGCGCGTGAAAAGTGTCAATTATTTCAGTTATATGCATAGTGGTTGTCGTTTGCACCTTGCCCAGTGGCCTTGTGAATTGCTGCAGCGGCGAAACTGTTTCTTGTACAGCGCTGCCGTCACAGATTTATTACAAGAATTCGTGAAACTAAAAAAACAAAATGAAGCAACTTTATATCATTTCAGTTAGATGCGTAGTGGTTGTCGTTTGCACCGTATCCAGTGGCCTTGTGAATTGCTGTAGCGGCGAAACTGTTTCTTGTACAGTGCTGCCGCCACACAATTCTGACAAATGAAATACCCATGTACATAAGAATCTGTACTGCTGATAGATCAAAAATCGTGAAGCCAACATACGTGCGGGTATATATTTCTGTCTTTTTTTATGGGAACCCAGCTGGCAGGTTCCTGATTGGCTACTTCCATAGACAAAGACAGAATTTTTAAAAGAGAGAAGGTATACTATTGACCACTGGGGCACTGAGGTTTTACGTCAATGGCATCCATGACATATTTCTTTGTCTTTATATATTACGTTTCAAGTGGTGTTTATACTTCAGTTCATGGAATACTTCAGTTGATAGTGATATTATTATGCCCAAAAAGATCCGAAACCTATGTTTACTTCTTATATCACTATGAATTTCAAGGAATATGAGTAAAAAACTGTTTTTAACAAAATTAAACTAGGTTACGTTATAATGACAACAGCTGTCAAGCGTTTTGTTTACATTTTGTTCAGATGGAACGTCCGTACATCGACCAATGACATCATCGGAATAAATGCGGAATAACTTCGTCAAAAGAGACACAGATATATTTTTGCTCTCTTTGTGGACTTCACTCACCACACATTGAGTAAATGGACAATCCGCGGTATATAATTAAAGTATATGGAAATACCTAATATAATTGTTCCGTTAATTCAACTTTTCCTTCCCCAAAAGTCCCGACTTAAAAGTCTACAGTATTTATTATTTTTATCCGCCTAGTGATCACTACAAGCGGAGTTTTACTGTATAGGTCACGCAATTCTCGTGTAATATAATGGACATAATATACATAGTTTTATATAATTCAAACAAAGTCTTGTATTTTTAGTACAAACACATTACTGTTTATTTATAAAATCTTTTTCACGTTATAGCTGATGTATTATTACGTTTTCCGGATGCTTTTTCCGCTCCATTAAACTTTAAAACAATACCTTAGTTTATTTGTTTTTTTATTATTGTCGGTCTGAAACGTACCGATTTGTTATTTTATTGACTGGATCAAAGTTACATTTTATTTCATAAGTACTAGATGCCTCGTCCGAGTGAACTGTCACTCGCTACGCTCGTTCGCTCAAATTTATAATGGACCTATCTTTCGAAATAAGAGCGAGAGATCATTATTGCTTATTTTGCAAGAAGAAGAGAGACGTAATGTGGTTGTGCGCGCATACCGTGTTCTGTCACTTAGCTAGCAGCAGTCAGTAACAACCGATGTAGTTACCGAATCATCTGTGAACACGGTATGCGCGCGCAATACAACTAAAAAAGATACGTGGATTAAATAATACCTTAGTCACTCGCTTCGGTCGTAGCTAGAGCTGAATTCAAGATATGGCACTGAAAGTTTAAAGTAGGGCTGAAGCAAAAGACTACAATTTTTTAATTGGATTGCCCACCTCATCTGGTGATATCAAATTACAAAAACAAGAAAACGGTAAATGAAAATTTAATCAACAAAAAAAAAAATACCGAACTTGCCATGTTATCAAATTTCCGAAGAACTTCATTTAGTCCCACGAATTTAATCTTGTTTTTCCAAATGCCAGATAGATCAAGTCTGTCATTCTGTCGTGACAGTCTTTGCGGCTTGTTTATAATTCCTTAAAGTAGGGCACTGGATGTTTTAAGGTAGGGCATTGCCCCTTAATGCCCCCCCTAGCTACAGCCCTGTCGGTCGTTCGCCTCAAATTTATAATTAATATGCCCGAGACTTATTATTATTAATGGGTATAACATTATATTTCACACCGTTTTTGACATAAACTTGATTTCAATCCAACTTAGAATCAATCTGATTTGCGTAGCCGGGCGAAGCCGGACTGAGCAGCTAGTATAGACATAAACTTTCCCATAGAACTTATGCTATCGAATGGTAAAAACCGCATTCAAATCTGTTCAGTAGTTCTCGAGATTAGCCGGTGCAGACAGACAGACTTATACACAAAATAATGTTAATTTAGTAACATCAAATATAATCTTGGCTATACAGGGTCTTCAAAGTTAAGTCGGCACTATTGCTAACTTCGTTATTTTTGTATCTACAAAATCGGTTAAATTAGCAAACTAGAAGTATTTTTTCCGCTGAATAAAACGATGAAAACAGAAAAACAATTGAGCATCGCGTTTTCGAGTTATGATTGTCAGAGTCACTAGGAGTGTTGCAAGCGGGCTACAAAATGCTTGGACCAAGAGGGTGATGTTTTTGAGAATCTTATTTGAATTTTGTTTTCTTCCAAGTTATAGAATAATTTGAAATAAACGATATTTTTCACCTCATGGATATTCTTGTCACTTTCTATTTTATGGTGAGCCAAAGCTGCCACTAACACAGCTACCTTTAATTTGAATTTGAAAAATCATTATCAACTTAGTCATTTTTGACATAAGGATAGAAGACTATGGGACACTTTTTGTTCAGAATTCAACTGTCTATCGATTGTGAATATTGTATACCGGGTGTATCATTTAAAAAAATAGAAATTTTTGATAAAACTCGAAAACGCGATATTCAATTGTTTTTCTGTTTTCATCGTTTTATTCACCGGAAAAAATACTTCTAGTTTGCTAATTTAACCGACTTTGTAGATCCAAAAATAACGAAGTTAGCAATAGTGCCGACTTAACTTTGAAGACCCTGTATATGTATTTTCTGTTATTCTATCTTATATTTTAACTGCTTTAATATTATTTAGGCGCGCTGCCAAATTATGAACTGTCAGATTGACACTGAACAGATGTTAGCATAGCTACTAAACATGACGTCCAACTGTTGAAACTACTTAACCTAAGGGGAATTGTTTGCCGCTTTTATTACTTATTAAATACAACTGTCACTTGTTTAAACCCTTTCAGGCAGGCCCGCCGCTAGCTGTTTCGTCGCCCGCGTGCAATACCGATTATGCCGCCCTACGACTACTTACTCTGAGTTTTGTCAAAAAAAGGATAATTAATGTTTTCTCATTATGGTGGGGAAAAAAACAACTTAACGAAGATAAAACATTTATTTTAAATAATTAAGTACTTATTATTTTTGTTTACAAAAATTTAACTCTTCTTGCCTTTACTTTTGCGAAATCTTCTATCAAATTTCTTGTATCCAAACTGTCTAAAATTTCATGTTCAATTGAAACTATAGCTAAATAACTTAGTCTTTGCTAATTGCTGAAGCATTGTTGATCTTAAATAGTTACGGAAACTATATATTTTTAGAATCTGCATTAAATTTCCCTCATTTTGATGTATAATTAACAAGGTTTTATTAAAAACAGCCCCCCTAGTAATTAAAGTACGAGAATTTACCAAAAAAAAATAGATTTTTTTACCTCATAAAAAATTGTTGTGTTTCCTATATTAAAATGCCTATTGGTCGCGCGCCGGCTAGCCGGTGACCGGCTAGCCCGCTGCGGGCTAGGCGCCCCAAGTTGGTATCCTATGCGCGCCCTCTGCGTAGGAGTCGACCGGCCAGGGGTACAATCACTTGAATTAGGTATGAGTCGCTCGATTTGCCGCCCCCTGGGCGTGCCGCCCATGTGCGGTGCACGCTTTGTACGCCCGCTTACGGCGGCCCTGCTTTCAGGCATCGTCTACTCGATTTATCCAACCTTCTTTACTCTTAAAACACCAACAATACAATCGGAATTACATTTTCAGATTACACATAAGTGACACCTCGTTTGAACTGTTTCTGGGTGTCAATGATTTTTTTATTTATTAAAGTGAAACTTTAGCCTCGTTTTTTTCGGTCGGTTACGCATGTCGAACGTAACGTCACGTCCAATCGAAGCGATCGACCAGATCAGTACTCATCCAAAAGCAACGACGTTATATGTTCATAACTATATTGTTACGGAAATTATTTATACCGTTTTATTATGTCCGTAAAAATACACTTTTATTAGCTACGTAGTTATACACGTGTGGAACGCGCGTCCCCGTTCGCCGGAATGCCCCTGACCACCCCCCATCTACCTGGGGACCATTCACCGTGTGCCGGGTTGGCACAATTAGTTCTCACCAGTGCCGCTAGGCTAATACATACGCCTTGTTGTCATTGTCTATGGTTGTGGTAATTGTCTATCATGGTTACGCCAGTGAACCTAAGTCGGTAGTGCAATAGTCATCAGTCGAACTGAAGCGCCACTGCTCTTGATGCGTGTAACAATATTGTACGATTGCATACAAGTGTGCTGGTAGTCGACCAGACCAGTACTCATCGAAAAGCAGCAACATTATGTTCATAACTGTATTGTACGTCTGCATGATAACTACAATAATTATATCGTACGAATATATTCAGTAGAGCAGCACATCAAATACCCATTAACCACCAATGACAGAATTTGGATTCTTACGTTCGTCTCCATATTGATCAGGATTCAAATTACATTACCAAAACCACGTCAACAAAATTATATCTACTATCGGTGATTTGGGGTTAAAAGCGTTTAGAGTTATGGCAAGAAAGTGTCACTTGCACCGTGGTAATTCATAATTTCTAATTTTAGATAGATGATATTATTGTAAATAATAGATTCTCAACAGCTAGTGCTAGATTATAGATGCTCAACAACTAATGCCATTAGTAAGGATACACAAAAAATATAGATGTGTTCTGAACATCGATCTCTTGTTCACGGTGTTGTTACCGATGAATCGGGAAAAATATCGATCATGTTCTTTCAATACATCCTTCATGTTTTTTAAAAAAAGGTTGTGCATCCCTGGTTTTTAATGTCGATTGGGTACAAACTTCGTATGCGTACAACAGTTTTTATTATATGAATACGTTTTTCCATTGTTTTCACGTCCCTTATATGAGCGAAACAGGTAATGGCTAGAGGTAAAAAATAACGTTCATTAATTCATAGCACTGGGGACAAAAAATTAATGTTTATATGTATATTATACAGTCGTGGCTAGTGTTGCCATCTAGACAAGACAAGACTTTCAAAGTCTTGTCTTGAAAATCTAGACAAGACAAGACAAGAGTCTAGAAAGTCTAGATCTAGACGGCAACACTATAGTCGTTGCTCATGGTGTAATGGTTAACGCATCTAACGCGAAACTGGCGAACTTGGGTTCGAATCCCGACAGTGATAGGTAACTTTGCTTTAAAGAAACTCCCGATCAAAGTTGACGGATCACTCAGTTTTTCTGTTACATTTTTAAAACTGAAGGAATTTTTGGGCTGAAAGCACGTATTGAATTCTGATGAAACCAGGATAAGCTTAAAAATCGTGAATGTATGACGAAGGCCTGAAGAAATATTTCTGCAACTCTGTGCGGGCGTCGTAACAAATTCCTCCCTAGAACACCAAATGATTCCCTTGTAGAGTATATACAGGCTGTTTCGCCGCACACTCATTCACGACCAGGTGAACCCTGATTTCATCAGAAAACAAAAGTTTACAAACGAACGCGAATTTAAAGTAACCCTAAATGGGTGCGTGACGAAAAAAGTTGGCATGCCACTGCTCTAGGATAGTCTAGGTACCCAGAGAGACTTGTAATTAACTGCATTATACGTAACATAACATAAGATTTAAGAACGATTTACGATGTCGGCCGTAATGGTAAGCCTAATTGACCATAAATTAATGTTTACACTATGTTTACCTATTATGTCATTTTGCAACATTATACACCATAAAAATACCATCTATATGCGCTATCTACAGGTGTCCCAGATTCGTCGTATTTTTAAGGTGCCATTATCTCACGTCAAAAAAAAGTTTAGTTAATGAACATTCATTAAAAAGTTTATTGTGTGTACTGTGTGTATATAAGTAGAGAGCTACCTATATTACTGCAGACTATCTTGAGAAAATAATCTGATTAAAAGGCATATGACTAAAAACATGTGCCAAACGCTGCTGCTAGTATACTCTTAATATTTGCCAGTTTTACGGAAGACCATTCAGGGTCACAGGTAATATATTCAAAATGGCCGTCACCTATATTTTTGTTGAAAAAATACCGACCGCGAAGTCAGTTTTTGACATTATAAACATTCGTGGAATTATTTTTAAACTATTCAATATAAATAAATCATTCGACGTCATTTAAATCGGACCGAGACATTGAAAATGAAATAAAACTGATGTATAATAAACACATTCAAATAAACTTAACATCTATCCCGTTATTTCAACAAGCATTAACCAGCCGTAAAAAATCAAAATAATTTTTTTTTTAATTAACTGGACAAAAGATTAGGAAAGCTTCTTGAAACGTCGTTGTTTACAACGACGTTCCAAGGAGCTTGGCTAATCTTTTGTCCAGTTTATTTAAAAAAAATATTTTGAATTTTTAATAGATGAGGTATAATATGGCAGCGTCATATAAATATGACGCTGCCGTATAGCTCATCTATTAAAAGTTCCGAGTTCGAAAATAGTAATGAAAGTCGCAGGTAAAGGCTAATATTTAATACATTATCCATCTCATTCTGGCCGTGCGAGATCAGTGTACAGGGAACATAGGCGGCCTTGTTATTATATTGACTCTAATGACGTAAGCAGGTATTAAAATTTATAAATTTGTATCTCCGTAAATATTACGTATTAAAATGAAATAATTAAACGCCATTGTGTTTGTGGCAATGATTTCTATTAGGGAAGTCATAGGTATACCTATCAATTTTTTTTTAATTTTTACAGCCTCATTGCGGTTAATAAAAAACTCGAACCGCAGTGCCAAACCCTGTAGACAAAATAGTGGGTATTTGTATAGCTCTATTTTGTGAACTTGTTTTCAATTTCAATTTGTTTCCACGAATAAAATTACCGCGTTGGATATTAGACTGGTATCAGCAGAAAATAAAATCACTGAACATAAAATGTTACGGGAATTATTATTTTCCGGAAAGCAGGAAATATACTCACATTTAGATTTAAACTCCAGACAGAGATTTCCAGACAGCATTAGACTTGACAAACAAACGCATTTTGACGTATCATCAAATAAAATATTGGAAATCGAAGATTTTTATCTCATATTAATAAAACAGTCGAAGAATAAAAATAAAAAAAAAACTAAAACCCGACAACGAAAAAAAAACTGTTTTTTTTTCATAAATTATATTCAATAAATTAACAGCCTGTACCAAATTTCAGCTTTTAGAAATCACTAGTTTTTTTACATCTTTTAAAGCACCTCGACGCTAGGTGTCCCGACCGCTGACTTACAAACTAATTTATTTACACCCTAAATGGTAACAAATCTCAAAATATAGTTCTTTACAAAAATCTTGCAATTTCGAAGTAAAACTTCTTAGGCGGTACAGCCTTGACAATTTGAGAAATAAAATGCTAGATGAAACGGAAATGGAATGACACAAATTACGAATTACCATAACAACCCTAAATAAATCAAATGTAGTCATGGCTCATTCTGATCCATTCATTTTAACGGACGTATGGTGACGCGAATTACCGTAACAGCCCTAATATTCATACATAAGAATGTTTACTTTTTTGACCACGAGCTCTTAGTATATATATAATATGTATTACACCTGAAATAGATTTGACGATTGTATCCAAATTTTAGTAACACTAATAAATAACACATCGTATCCGTATGACAAGATGTGTTTGTAAACATCACGGTTTAATAAAATAAATGGATACAGAAATCTCATGAGTGTCGCATCTAGTTATTTGATTAATCTATGACGTTCCGTGATATTTCTTCTGACTTCTATAGAATGTCGCCCATGTTTACGCAGGCGTCTATTTCCCAGGGGTTCGTGTATCTACTATGTTATTCTCGCATGAGCTTATTTTCACGCTGGAACAGAAAACATATTAAAACAGTTGTAAAAACTATTTTGAAGGAAATAGTTCTGAGAAAAACACGCAACGTTTAAAATATCAAAATATTAATTCTTCAAAATATACCGACACTAAAATTTCTACGTGAAAAAATTTACATTACCGACAAATAAATCTAGAGTCACAAGGAAAAAACTTCTTACGGCCAGATTACACGGCGCTTGGCTCGTCTTGGCGCGACTTGTGGTTATATTCGGGCCGCTTAATGGAGCAATGAAAACGCATGATGACTGTGTGATCACCGCGTGCAAAGTATCTGATTGGTTGCTTGAACGTTCGGGAACGAAACTATATGCGAAGGCCACGCCTGCGGCGCAAGCTATTCATGTGCTTTTCACGTGATCACTCCATCTGTTAAGCGGCCCGACTATAGATGGCTAGTTGAGACTGGAGGTAGGGTTGTGATATCATACTTATTATTATATTATGAGCCATCATAAAACCCTTTGACTCGTGTTCATTTACCGCCTTCGAGGCGATCCACCGAATTACGAGCCACTGCCCACGAGCCAAGCGCCACTGCGAGCGACCCATGTTTCACAACGCGTGGCTCGTGGTGGCTTGTAATGGCTTATAATGGCTCAACGAGCTATCACAAGCCGTGTGACCCGTTCTTTAAGAGTATTCGATATCGGAAATTTCCCCCTGCACTCTTCATCGCAAATCCTTTCTCCACGCCTAAAACGGTTCTGGCTCTCCCGACGCTATTTTTAAATCTAAAGTAAACGCCAAATGAAGGACCAAGAACCACATTACAGATACCTGGAAAATTTCCTGGAAAAACTTACAATATATCTTAAAAAAAATAAATTACGTAATCTTTCACACGTAGGTAAAACTTTTTTTTTAATGAGCCATTTTCCTGAGAGTACTTCTTTCAATTATCCACGAGAGGCAGCACTTGTGATAGGTACAAACATTATATATTCCCCATTAGTATAACATAATTATTAAATTAATATTATCATTAAATTAATTAAATAATTAAGTTATAGGTACCACTAAAATGACACGACACTAATGGGGAAGGAATAAATAATGTTTGTACCTACTACAAGTGCTGCCTCTCGTGAATAATTGAAAGAAGTACTCTTAGGAAAATGGCTCATTCGCCTGAGGGACCTGCAGTCTGATTCTCTGTCTTCCATTTGACGTTAACCCGAACCTCCTAGTTAAAAAAATACGATCGAGGGACGTCCACAGCGAAAAATCAAGAACTTAATTATTATCCAAGTGTGCAAGCTTTCACGGCCGGCATTGTTCCAAGTCTTCATGGTTTCCGGGCTTATAGGCCGTGGTCCGGTGGTATTTCTACCTGACGTTTCGTCTACAACTGCGGTTGACATTTTCAGTGTGTCGGTGACCAGTCACCGACACACTGACCTGTGAGCCGCCAAGGAGGACACTTCGACCGCTGCCACATCGCCTTTGAGAATGTCTACCGCAGTTGTAGACGAAACGTCAGGTAGAAATACCACCGGACCACGGCCTACAAGCCCGGAAACCATGAAGACTTGGAACTTGATTATTAAATGAACTGGATGACCAAACCGTCATTTATCTCAGTTTACAAAAAATTAGACATAAGCGGTTCAGCTATATGGTTACAGATATAAAATAGGGGAAAGGATTAATTTGCTGCTAACACGTAAATGAATATCATATACGTATTTTTTATTTATATCTAAAATGGTGTAATATAAAGGCGGTTATAAATTAGACTATTCGGTTTTGACAATTAGTAATTCTTTAAACGATTTTATGACAGACCGTCGGTGCCGCGGGAGGGATAAGGGGGTTAGATCGAGGAGGTTTTAGTGGGTAGGGGGCCTTGGACCGAGTCCCACACTACTCAGGGCTACCTTGCCTGGGTGTTTGTAAGAAGGATTTCCTCCTCTCAAAAAAAAACAAAAACGATTTTATAGGAAAAGTTGATATTGTAACGATAAGTTAATTCTAGTCATGCAACATCTAGGATACATGAAGGCGTCGGACAAGAGTATTCGATAACTGAAGTTACACTCTGCACTCTTCCTCCTCACCTTAAAAGGTTTTGGATCTCCCGGCGCAATTTTAAAAGCTGAAGGGTTCGGGTAAACGCCCAATGAAGTACCAAAAATCACAATGTAGATTCTACAGGCGAATTTAAAAAAACAAGTTTTGGCTGCGTGTGAAAGATTACGTAATTTATAATTTTTAAAAAGGAAAATGTTTTTCAATTTTTCACGTGCAGGATCTGTAGAGCGATTCTTGGTCTTTCATTTGCCGTTTATCCGAACCCTATAGCTTTAAAAATAGCGTCGGGAGAGCTGTAACAGTTTTTAGGCGAGGGGAAAGGATGTGATATGGAGAGTGCAGGGGGTAACTTCTGGCATCGTATACTCTTAATTACATTTTTACTTATTTTAAATTAAATAAAAATACGTTTTAATTTATTTACACTTAACTTTTAGTGCACTTTTATTCTAAACTGTTTAAGTAGGCTACTCTGAATAGCCCGATCGTTTTTCTGGAAGGTGCATGTGTTTTAAATTTAAATAGCAGAATGGGTCTCTTGATTATTTTCAATAGCTTCAGCTAGAAATCTGTCAATTATGAGTGTTTTTGTATATTTCAGGTTATGGCAATATAGCTCCCGCCACGGTCGAAGGTCGCGTGTTCTGCATGATATTCGCTCTGGTTGGGATTCCCCTAACTCTAACGGTAATTGCCGATCTCGGCAAATTGTTTGCGAGCGCCGTATCAACACTCATGCAGCATTTGCCAAGGACGCGGCTATTCTCGGGTAGCACAGGATCGGTCGGAGCAGCAGCTGGAGGAGGAATCGTTGGTCGAACGTCGCTCTATGCCCTAGCTGCCGTGTGCTTCCTGTTTGTGTATCTGGCGGCAGGCGCCGCACTTTTCATGCTCTGGGAAGACGATTGGACCTTCTTCAAAGGATTCTACTTCTGTTTCGTTACGATGACTACCATTGGTTTCGGCGATATTGTGCCAAGTAAGTAATAGCCATAGCAAACATTTTTATCTTTTTTGATTTTTCCAATATACAGATTGTCCGAAAGCTATTCTGCACATAAACAATTGAGTGCAACAAAGAGGTCATATTTTCCATGGACACTTTGAATGTCTACTTAAATTTAGTTTAAACATTTATTTAGCCATGATTACATTCTATCTTTGTCGCGTTATTCATTTTGTTTATGTTTTCCTTGTTGCACTCATTTTTTCTATGTTCAGAATTGCTTTCGCACAATCTATTTTGGTGCTCCGAAAAATTCAGTTCAAACGCCAAATGAAATTTAAAGTGACCAATACACAAGTTCCCACTGCAATAAATTAAAAACATATAGATAAATTATAATTCAGTAATATTGTGTTTTCACTAGGAAAGTTTTGGGGTAGTTCTGATTTCTTCTATTCTATATGTGTTTTGGAGTGCTGAATCAGAATCTGAGGTTTGCGAACAAAATTTCGTGACGCAACATTGACAAAATCACAAAAAAGTGAAATATTTCTGTTTTTTCCTGAAGTTTTGCGTAAAACTCGAAAACTATTTACTTTTAGTAAATGGCCTGTTTACAGAAATTAAAGTACGTAAAATTCTCTACAAATATTGCTATTTAGTTTTTCTTTCATAACAGTTTCTTTGACTTTTAAAACTCGAACCTGATACACCATATTGCGATTAGTTTTCTTTTTTCTTTGCTGTTCTATGAACTCAGGTGTTATGACGAGACCACACATAAAACATTGAGTTTTGAAATTGAAAGGTGGTTCAGTAGAACGTCTTTGGACATGCTCCCTACCCTCCTCAACTTTCTTCAAATGAGCGGTAATCATTCTTACATTGTTGTAGTTTTTACGACATCGCTCATGAACCTCAACTGTAGATTTTTTACTTAGCTGAACATGATGATCATCCTTCCTCTTCTTGCTAGACTCAATAAATGTTTTCAAACCTTTTTCCCGCACCGTCGTCACCTTTTCTACATCATTATCCAGTACTTTATCACAAATAAAACACACGTCAGAAGCTATTTTTAACACCACAAATCTAGGTGAAATTCACTATCTGACAGCCTTTTAATAAAAAAAGTAAAGTTTTGGATCGAAAAAGTGGGTTTTGCAGAGACCGCCAAAATACGCCAAATTTCGACTGTCACTTAAGACCGAACGGTTCTTCTGAAAGAAAAAATAAATAGTAATATTTGTAGAGAATTTTACGTACTTTAATTTCTGCAAACAGGCCATTTACTAAAAGTAAATAGTTTTCGAGTTTTACGCAAAACTTCAGAGAAAAGCAGAAATTTTTCACTTTTTTTGCGATTTTATCAACGTTGCGTCACGATATTTTGTTAGCAAACCTCAGATTCGGATCAGGACCCGAAAATACAGGTAGAATGAAAGAAATCAGAACTACCCCAAAACTTTCCCACTAGGGGCAGTTTTGAGAATAAATAAGCTGAATTATTAGTATTAAGCCCAAATAACTATTGAGATCTGACATCTCGTTCCATGATATCGAAAAACTTCAATAAATAATTTTAAAATAGGTTTCTTTATCAAAGGTTCGCAATAATTTTCTTGTTCGTTAAGCAGAAAATAACATAATTTAAAAAACAAGAAAAATCAGACGGTTTATAAGCGAAAGAAACTTTTATATTATACTACACTAAGATGTAATCACGAAAATATAATTAAAATGGAAATTGGGTACTTCAACCATTTTACCTTTTTTCGCCTAAATAACCATTATTTTAATCTAATCTATATTCTATATGCCTACAGTACTTATAATTTTTTATCCTTTAAGATTTGAGAGATGAGTTTTCATTTGTTTATACCAAATACCGCAGCATATAGGTGCCCAATACACAATAATAAACAATAACTAAACAGTAATTACAAAGCAAAACAAACAACTATATACAATAACTCGTAACAATTAACTATATACGAGGACTATTTATTTCTAGTTATTTATGTTTCAAATATTTATATTCACTGTATTTATATCAGACGCACTATTTGTCGCTCAGTATTCTTCATTGACTGGACCCCTCGTAAGCTTGAATGCCTGACTCACCGTTGACTGCTGTTTATATATGCTGCGTGCATAAGCCTAGTGTGTTCTCGCTTTCTCTAGAACTTTCGTGCAGGTACCAGTTGTTACAGTAAGCGGACCTCCGTTTCTCAGAACTTTTGCCTGGCGGTTATATACAGGGTGATCCATAACAATACTGTATGTACTCGGATCAACTTACATAGTACATTGGATTAATAATTTAAAAGTAATTTTTTAAAATTTAACCACTTGTTAATATCCGAAGTGTTTTCTTTTCAAATAAGATAATTATATTTTTAATTCGGTATTTTACCAGTTCTTTCGCGACCCATTAAAAATTTAACGCGACCCGAAGATTAAGAAACGTGGGTGTAGAGCATTATCTATGCTCTATGGCCTATGGGAATGCTTTAGTTTGGGCCTTAGGCTATATTATAATCATCAAGCTAAGTAACGGGCAACGCCAAGCTAATTCTATTCTAGATAATAATAATATATTATATGAAGGTCACAGAGAATGAAGACGCAAGTCTAGTTTATGGGACCGTGAAAAACCATAAAATATTTATTAAATGAATTTTAAAAATTATTTTCTTATTTAAAAAAAATATAGTTCCGTATCTGACATATAGATTCAATTCATTTCACTGCGTTTAGTTACTTATGGCCCATTCTATATATAGTACAAGCTCACTGTTTACCAAGCTACGTGTTCAAAGAGAATGAATTAAAGCACTTCTAAAGCCGACTTCCTTTTGCCTGTCAAGGCGAATTATTTCGTTACAACAAAATTTACATAGAGATTGAATTTAACATATTTCTAATATTTTCCAATTACATTAATATTAATTATTAGTTAATAAGTACACAATGATCTTACGTGTATTTGTTTGTTGCCTAATCGCGGATCCACATTTTGCTATAGTTTCATTTTCTGCCATCAGATGTCATACCGACAGCCTATAAAGCGAGTTGACATGGAGGCGTGGCTTAATCGCGAAACCACACTTTGCTATACTTTCATTTTCTGCCACCAGATGTCATACTGTGAAATGCCAAATTCCTATTCTATCACCAGATTGATTACCGACAGCCTATAAGCCGATTTGTCATGGAGGCGTGGCTTAATCGCGAAAGCACACTTTGCTCTAGTTTTATTTTCAGCCACTAGATGTCAGCATGAAATGTCAAATCCCTATTCTGCCACCAGATGTTATAGCGATAGTCTATAAGCCGATTTGACATGGAGGCGTGGCTTAATCGCGAAAGCACACTTTGCTCTAGTTTTATTTTCAGCCACTCAGATGTCAGCATGAAATGTCAAATCCCTATTCTGCCACCAGATGTTATAGCGATAGTCTATAAGCCGATTTGACATGGAGGCGTGGCTTAATCGCGAAAGCACACTTTGCTATAGTTTTATTTTCAGCCATCAGATGTCATAGCGTGAAATGCCAAATCCCTATTCTGCCAGCAGATGTCATAGCGATAGTCTATAAGCCGATTTGACATGGAGACGTGGCCTAATCACGAAACCACACTTTAATTGCTATACTTTCATTTTCTGCCACCAGATGTCATAGCGTGAAATGTTAAATCCCTATTCTTAGGCCCAATATTATTTTGTGATCGCTAATAAAAAGCTATAAATAGCATTGTAACAAACAAAAGTCGTAGATAAATCATTTTCTGGTAAAAACGAGAAAATAATAATGTAAAATTTATCGGATGCTTTCATATAAAAGAGAAGTACAGAATGTAATGTGTTTATGCTTCACTTAACAGAGTCAAATGGATATAAAAGAGTTTTATAGATGTTTTCAATTAGAGAGAAACGTTATATTTTCTTTATATAGGCATTCTAGGCGTGTTATTTGGTCTGGCAGATAATTCTCAGACAGTATTTCTCAATATTATTTCACTTAACAGTTTTCGTACATTCAGTTTTGTTCAAAGCTTAGCATTGGCGGATCTAAACACTTTTTCCGGAGATCTGATTTTAGTTTGAGATTCTTATAGTTCATTCTAATTATCACAGATGGTTGCATAATCGTTAGTATTGACACATCTCACTGACGCCAGCGCTGGCGGCTCGATTTAATCTTACTAAAGTAAATCTTATTTTTACCGCACCTGATTAAGCGTCTCACTGTTTGTAAGAACTTACTATTTCACTCTAGCTTTAGATTTATTTATTTATATATTCGTTTTTGTATTGCATTATTAACTTCCCACTGGAAGTTATTGTAATGGGTCCGAAAATCGAAATCAAAAAGGAAAAAAAATTTTTATGTTTCAAGGTCACTACACTATTTTTACACTACTTTTAGAAAGATGTCTGTGTGTGTGTGTGTGTGTGTGTGTGTGTGTACGTACGTACGTACGTACGTACGTACGTACGTACGTACGTATGTGTACATTTCTTTCAAAGACGAAATCTCGAGAACGAAAAATGATATCGACTACGTTAGGGTGCCAATCGACGCGTATTAACGTAAATATGATCTGAAAGAAATTTTTTCAAAATCGGTTCAGCCGTTCTTTTTTCTTAACCAAATAACCTCCAAAAAAGTAGATTTTACACAATATCTCGCGAATAAAAAATTATATCGACTTCGTAAGGGTGTCAATCGAGGCGTGTTAACGTCATTTTGATCCGACATAAATTTTATAAAAATCGGTTCAGCCGTTTTTTTTTTTTTTTTTTTTTTTTTTAATTATTGATGTTTTAATGATTGAAATGATTACTTTTCTGTGTAATATCTAATTTAATTATTATTATTAAATATTTATCAAACTGGGAAGTTCGTCGTGTGGACCTCAAGGGTCGCACTTTAGTCCTAATAAACGACCCACCTCACGGCTTGTTAATATTTATAATTAGGTAATTATTTAATTTTTCCTACCCAACTTGGCAGTGCCAGTTCCAGGGTAAGAAAAAAATATTCTTTTTTGGGAGGGGAGGAGCGTAAAGATGTTTACACATCAAAAATCTATCTGAAGATAAAAAATACGAATAATTCGACAT
Organism: Mongoloraphidia duomilia; assembly: GCA_039654895.1. NCBI lineage: Eukaryota > Metazoa > Arthropoda > Insecta > Raphidioptera > Raphidiidae > Mongoloraphidia > Mongoloraphidia duomilia. Next base: position 24,994,769 of record CM077524.1, on the reverse strand, counting down.
ACACGGTTTTGCCTTATGGTCATAGCTTTATCTGGAATAATAACCTTTTAGATATTTGACTGTAGAGGCAGTGAATAGTGTTTTGTTTCTATTTGCATAGAAAGACGTAACTAAAATCGTTTTTGTGATGAATTTAAAGAAAACACATAATAAGTTTTTTCCATTCTTTTTTTCCATTTAAATTGTATATCGCACAGCGTCTTGAGACTAACTAAATCCCAATTTACATATTGCAGTTGAAAAATGTTTTAAAGAAATAAAACGTGAACGACGTTATTGTCTTTACAATTTTCCCGAATGTGTCATTTTCTTTAAAAGTCTAAACTTTATGCTTAGTACTAAATCTATACGGGCTTAAGAATAGCCGAGCGAGTAGCGATGCCGTTGTTTAGGTATATGGCGCTTCTGTGGCTTCTCTATTACCAGTTCCTATCAGGGCCGGCGTTAGGGGGGGTTAAGCGGGGCAAAGGTACCCCGGACCCGGGCTCCTAAAGAGGACCCGCCGGCCCGGGGCTTACCTGTTATATGTGACTGCCGTATTTAAAACTGCGAGCATTAAAACATTTTCCCAACAAAAAAGGCGTTATTTGATTTTTTGCAATAAAATTTTCTATTTCCAAAAAAAAAAAGAAAACAAATTTTGCAGAAAAACATTTTTTTGGGGACACAGGGGCCTGGGAACGATTACCCGGGGCCCGAAAATCCTAGCGCCGGTCCTGGTTCCTATTTCCCAGGTTCAGAGGCGGTTCTACATAGGGACTAATCGGGCTTAAGTCCTGGGCCCCCGAGTGTCAAGAGCCAACAAAAATTGAATTATTATCATACATTTTTAATACTTTTTCATTTACGAAAAATGGGGCCCCATTACAGAACTTCAATAAATCCTAGGTTCCGAAAAACCTAGATCTGCCCTTGCCCAGGTTCTAATCCAAGAACTCATGGTTAAAATAGCAATTGAATCTTCAATTCAATATTAAAAAATAATAAATGATAAATTTAAATTGGTAGTACTAGGTCCAAATAACGCTAAGTCTTGGTGCACTGGCTAATTGACTATTTTTAAGTTTTTTTTTTCATTTCTTAAGGCCACCAATCTAAAAAAAACGTGATTTTTGATAAAATTCATAATCTAGCAGAACTTTTTCAAACTCATCATGCTTATAGAAAAAGACACGATGATTCCAATGGGCACACGCGCACTTCTGTATCTCTTTTGGTTTAGAAGTTGTAGCCATTTAGAGTTTCGCAAAATTCACAAAAAAACTTTCACTGCCCATAACTTTTAAACCAAAAGTCGAGATACAGAGAATTCTCAGACTATCCATAGCTTCTAAACCAAAAGAGTTACAAACGTTTGCTTGCTTGTTATCAGCGTACTTTTTTTCTAAACCTAAACAATCCCAATTTGAGAAATATATGAAAGGCGTGATTTTTTTAAATAAGCTGCACGCACACCCCTTTGTTCACATACTTGAATTTTTCCACTGTATGAGACATAGGCATATATCACGATAAATTCCAGGCTCTCAAACTTTCAGTCCCATTAATTCAACCCTCCAAGGAACTCTTGACCCAACTGTGTGCCTAGCTCCTGACTTCTAGTTACTAAACAAATTTGTCATCCCTAGGCCTTATAGAAAGTGTCGAAAGCAGTCAGGTGTAGTAGTTAGCATGACTGGCGTGGGGTCAAACCCCACTTCTGCTTTTGGATATTTTGTGGTGTCTTTTTGATACTGCAGCTTAATTAATTTGATGATATTGTTCATCTCAAAGGATATCATCTTATATGCACAATTTGATATAACTTAATAGAATGTGTAATGTTACAGATAAACCCAAATACATGCTGCTGTGCACCCTGTATATCTTGGTGGGTTTGGCGCTAACCTCAACCATAATCGAATTGGTCCGACGCCAGTATGCACAGTCGTGGCGCCAACTCCAAGCGCTATCCGGTCCGTTGGCAGACACCCTTCGGCGCCTTGGAGAGAGCGCGGGAGGCACTTTGGACGTTGCCGCCTTTCAGCAGGATCTTCGACGCGTCCTTACGGTGGTAACGAACTTCCATTTATACGTTGAATTTGATATTTTTGAACAGTGCACATTATTTCTCATTCGTAAACAATATTGTTACAAAACTGTTTTCTGAGTTGGCGGAATAAATATTTATTTACAATAATTAAAAACACAATAATAATGAATGCAACAACGAAAAGTCAGTTCTAACAATCAACACAAGTAAACAATAACTAAACAGTAATTATTAAACAAAGCAAAACAAAACAATAAATAGCACTTAAGTATATATGTTACCGGCAATCTGTATAATACAGGCATTGTATACAATGCCTAGGCTATGTATAGAATGCCTTGAGCCGGTAGGCAATGTATGAAATATTATGAATATTAATATCTATTATATGCTTTGCCTAGGCATTGTATATAATGCCTCGGCATTGTATAGAATGTCTGCTGGTACACCGGCAATGTGTGAAATAAATTGATATTGGTCTATATTTATGAGTATTATGTAATTACCTACCTCCTTAGTATAGGGACACATCTGCCGAACATTCGGCGGCGGAAAGTTCAGTAGCGCAAAATTACCAAGGATATGACAGCGGATAGTTCAGCCTAGTGTGTCATACGTAACTCACTCGTAAAATACAGTACACGCGTGTCACAGATGTGTCCCTGCACTTACATACAAAATGACGAACCAATAAGACACCATATAATATCAGATAGCTCAAAATCAACTTTATTAAATGATAATGTTAGAGAACTTCTCTTTTTTGCAATAGAATTGTTACATTAAAACGTATTTTTTAATATTATAAACTTACTTTTGAGTCATATATCAAAAAAATATTCACTGCAAATTTGCAACACTCATGAAAAAGGAACTTAGTACCTATCTATAACTTAAGTATGTAAATCAGAATAAAATTTAAGTGAAACTTTAACTTAAAATAATTTGGGTCAGCAACAGTCTCATTTGGTTAAAAATAATCAGGTCATATAATTAATAAAAAAAGGAACTTATAGTACCTTCCTATAACATTAGTAATATTAACACATTGCCGGCTGCTCATTCGGCATTGTACACAATGCCTAGGCCAAGTGTGAAATAAATAATATTTCATACATTGCCTGGACGTTTTAGGCATTCTATACGTAGCCTAGGCATTGTATACAATGCCGGATTATACAGATTGCCGTTAACATATACAATAACTCGTAATTATTACCACTACACTAGTATTTATTTTATCAATTTATTTATTTATATCACGGCACTATTTATATTACTGATCCACCGTAGACTTGAATGCGTGACTCACCGTTGACTGATTCACTCACTCGCACTGGATGTTTATATATGCTGCGTAGCCTAAGCCTAGTGCGTTCTCGCTTTCTCTAGAACTTTCGCGCAGGTACTAGTTGTTACAGTAAGCAGACCCCGTTTCTCAGAATTCTTGCCTGCCGTTTATATACAGGGTGATCCGTAACAATATAGTAGATTGTATTTCTAGTGTCGTAATGAGATATATTACTGACGAGTAATGACAGTATGTTAAAACGAGCTATTTATTAGCATGTTTTTACAGTCACACAAGTCACATAATCATTACGCACGAGAAATATATAGTAATTTTTGCCATACCCACTATAAAATAGCTGCTATTTTCACTTCATTTTTAGTATTTTTAAAGAAATTTGACAGTTAATTTACGTCGCCAACTTCTCTTTTTTAGTAGGCCATGAGTAGCTGTCGCAGTGCTCACGCACAGTAAATAGACATAAATCACTATGGAAACTGTTTACTTACCACACTAGTGTGTTTTGAAAACGCATTCAACACACCTCTTGTTAACTGACCCATTCCATGTATACATAAAGTAGCTACCTATTTTATAGTGGTGTATGGCAAAAAGAATATAAAACCAACTTGTTTGTTTTTGAGATGTTTTCATACCTACTAAATGTTTCGCAATTTACAACTGAACTGACTTTCTTTATTAAAACACAAATTAAATACAATTTATTTCATGATTACGCAACATTCATACAAATCATTCATACTATTACACAATTTACGATTTAACCCATTCATACACCACAGTTTTTAAATCCTTTCTCTTAATAATAATTTGCAAACAAGAATTTAAACAAGCCGCGAGGTGGGTCGTTTATTAGGACTAAAGTGCGACCCTTGAGGTCCACACGACGAACTTCCCAGTTTGATAAATATTTAATAATAATAATTAAATTAGATATTACACAGAAAAGTAATCATTCTAATCATTAAACCATAATTATTATTTATTTTTATCAATAATTAAAAAAAAAAAGGCTGAACTGATTTTTATAAAATTTATGTCGAATCAAAATGACGTTAACACGCCTCGATTGACACCCTTACGAAGTCGATATAATTTTTTATTCGCGGGATATTGTGTAAAATCTACTTTTTTGAAGTCTATTTGGTTAAGAAAAAAGAATGGCTGAACCGATTTTGAAAAAATTTCTTTAAGATCATATTTACGTTAATACGCGTCGATTGGCACCCTAACGTAGTCGATATCATTTTTCATTCTCGAGATTTCGTCTTAGAAAGAAATGGACACATACGTACATACGTACACACACACACATACACACATACAGACATCTTTCTAAAAATAGTGTAAAAATAGTGTAGTGACCTTGAAACATAAAAATTTGTTATACATTTTGATTTCGATTTTCGGACCCATTACAATAACTTCCAATGGGAAGTTAAAAATAGTAGATTGTATATCTAGTTGCGTAATGAGGCATAATACTGACGAGTAGTGACAGTATGTTAAAACTAATGATAACAAGTTTTCACGAGTCATAATATCATTACGCACGAGATGTATAAGTATGGTATTTTTTGCCATACCCACTATAAAATAGCCGCTTTTCACTTCACTTTCAGTATTTTTAAAAACATTTGACAGTTCATTTGTGTCGCAAACTTCACTCCTATAGTAGGCCGAGGCACGCACAGGAGTATGTAATAGCGGACGGATCAAGCGAATAAACATAAGTCACTATGAAAATGGTGTGGGAAAGACACGTTCCCGCACACCGGCCTGTCAAAGACCACTTCACATCCATATATACATGCATGTAAAGCAGCTATTTTATAGTGAATATGGCAAAAAGAATATTATTTAAGTATTTCGAGACATGTGTCCACTAGAACTTTTGTTTACTTTGACCTACCCTGTTCGCCCTAGAAGTTACTTTCTGTTTACACCCTGTATGATGTTTGTTTTAGAATCAAACACAAATATTATGGTACAGAACTAAAGTAAAGAGTAGGTAACACAGAAATACCGGAAAGTTGTACTTCAAACAATAATGAATCACAAGCCTGCGCTGAATGAACTCATTTTGTTTATTTTACGCTTAACTCTACGTCAATTGTTTGCAAACAATCATTTTACTGTCGTTGTGAATGATTGATAATACGGCCACAATAACCGATCATTTTTTTTATTTAATAAAATATTTATTGTCCACGTAAACTAGCTGAAATACCTATATATATAGAAAATATATATAGGATATAGTGGCGCCACCCTATTGACCAAATAGTGCAGCACTGGTCTAATACTCTGTAAACAAGCCGTGAGGTGGGTCGTTTATTAGGACTAAAGTGCGACCCTTGAGGTCCACACGACAAACTTCCCAGTTTGATAAATATTTAATAATAACAATTAAATTAGATATTACACAGAAAAGTAATCATTTTAATTGCATTAAAACATAATTATTATTTATTTTTAACAATAATTAAAAAAAAATGGTTGAACCGATTTTTATAAAATTTATTTCGGATCAAAATGACGTTAGCACGTCTCGATTGACACCCTTACGAAGTCGATATAATTTTTTATTCGCGAGATATTGTGTAAAATCTACTTTTTTGGAGTCTATTTGGTTAACAAAAAAGAACGGCTGAACCGATTTTGAAAAAATTTCTTTCAGATCATATTTACGTTAATACGCGTCGATTGGCACCCTAACGTAGTCGATATCATTTTTCATTCTCGAGATTTCGTCTTAGAAAGAAATGGACACATACGTACATACGTACACACACACACATACACATACACAGACATCTTTCTAAAAATAGAGTAAAAATGGTGTAGTGACCTTGAAACATAAAAATTTGTTAAAAATTTTGATTTCGATTTTCGGACCCATTACAATAACTTCCAATGGGAAGTTAAAAATAGTAGATTGTATATCTAGTTGCGTAATGAGGCATAATACTGACGAGTAGTGACAGTATGTTAAAACTAATGATAACAAGTTTTCACGAGTCATAATATCATTACGCACGAGATGTATAAGTATGGTATTTTTTGCCATACCCACTATAAAATAGCCGCTTTTCACTTCACTTTCAGTATTTTTAAAAACATTTGACAGTTCATTTGTGTCGCAAACTTCACTCCTATAGTAGGCCGAGGCACGCACAGGAGTATGTAATAGCGGACGGATCAAGCGAATAAACATAAGTCACTATGAAAATGGTGTGGGAAAGACACGTTCCCGCACACCGGCCTGTCAAAAACCACTTCACATCCTACATAAAGCAGCTATTTTATAGTGGATATGGCAAAAAGAATATTATTTAAGTATTTCGGGACATGTGTCCACTAGAACTTTTGTTTACTTTGACCTACCCTGTTCGCCCTAGAAGTTACTTTCTGTTTACACCCTGTATGATGTTTGTTTTAGAATCAAACACAAATATTATGGTACAGAACTAAAGTAAAGAGTAGGTAACACAGAAATACCGGAAAGTTGTACTTCAAACAATAATGAATCACAAACCTGCGCTGAATGAACTCATTTTGTTTATTTTACGCTTAACTCTACGTCAATTGTTTGCAAACAATCATTTTACTGTCGTTGTGAATGATTGATAATACGGCCACAATAACCGATCATTTTTTTTATTTAATAAAATATTTATTGTCCACGTAAACTAGCTGAAATACCTATATATATAGAAAATATATATAGGATATAGTGGCGCCACCCTATTGACCAAATAGTGCAGCACTGGTCTAATACTCTGTAAACAAGCCGTGAGGTGGGTCGTTTATTAGGACTAAAGTGCGACCCTTGAGGTCCACACGACAAACTTCCCAGTTTGATAAATATTTAATAATAACAATTAAATTAGATATTACACAGAAAAGTAATCATTTTAATCATTAAATCATAATTATTATTTATTTTTAACAATAATTTAAAAAAAAATGGTTGAACCGATTTTTATAAAATTTATTTCGGATCAAAATGACGTTAACACGCCTCGATTGACACCCTTACGAAGTCGATATAATTTTTTTTATCCCGAGATATTGTGTAAAATCTACTTTTTTGGAGTCTATTTGGTTAACAAAAAAGAACGGCTGAACCGATTTTGAAAAATGTCTTTCAGATCATATTTACGTTAATACGCGTCGATTGGCACCCTAATGTAGTCGATATCATTTTTCATTCTTGAGATTTCGTCTTAGAAAGAAATGGACACATACGTACGTACGTACGTATACACATACACACACAGCCATCTTTAAAAAATAGTGTAAAAATAGTGTAGTGACCTTGAAACATAAAAATTTGTTATACATTTTGATTTCGATTTTCGGACCCATTACAATAGCTTCCAATGGGAAGTTAAAAAAAATGAAAAAAAATTGAAGAAATATCTTTAATTTTATGTAAAATAGTAACTATAAGTATTGTATGTCTTGATGCGTAATGAAGTCTAATACTGACAAGTATATTGACAGCGTCACACGAATCATAATATCATTTAGCACTATATATACCCACTATAAAATAGCTGCTTTTCACTTTATTTTTAGTATTTTCAAAAAATTTTGACAGTTCATTTGTGTCGCAAACTTCACTTCTATATAGTAGATTGAGGCACGCACAGAAGAGCGAACGGATCGGAGGAATAAACATAAATCAGTAGGAAATGGCTTATGTTTTCCCACACGTTCCCGCACACCGATCTGTCAAAAGTCACTTTACATGTATACATACATGCATGTAAAGCAGATATTTTATACTGAGTATGGCAAAAAGTTAATGGCAACATAGTTGTCTGAAAACCGTAATTTGCTAATGACAGAGAATTCTTATTGTAGTAAGGAGTTAGTTACTTGGTTTATGGTTGTATAAACATTTATTAGGTATTATAAAAGAAAAACAGTTCATTAAAAAAACTCTCTTTTGCTGCTCCAGCAGCTACGGCATTTTTTTATTATTTTCTCTTTCACCCCTAGAAGTTTGTCGGGAAAGTCATTCAACACTCTGTATACATATAAATACTAGCATGCTGTTTTATACAGTATTTTATCGTCTCACTAATTAGTAATTAACTACGCATCTACCTTTTACTCATGTACAGTAAAATTAACAACACCTTAATCTCCACATATTAATTAAAAATAAATTAATAAAAGTTGTTATACAACAATCTTCATAGCTAATTAAAATTTTTCATCTCCCATCCCGTCTATTCTTCTCCCAGATTGTCATGTATGTCTGCACTGCATCCAGTGGTGATTAGTCCGATGATAAGCCATGATCCCCCAAGCGATCTCGTGTCCCATTTCTCTTATATCCATGCCTTATAGAGCAGTGATTCCCAAACTGCTACTCTAAATAATTCCACATACATGAATGTTAAAACGAGTGATAACGATGTTTTAAAAGTCACACGAGTCATAATATCATTACGCACGATATATATATGATATTTTTTGCCATACCCACTATATATAATAGCTGCTTTTCACTTTATTTTCAGTATTTTCAAAAATTTTGACAATTAATTTTGTATCGCCAACTTCAGTTCTATAGTACGCCGAGGCACGCACATGAGTAGAGTCCAATTACTCTTAGAATGGTACCGATACGTCATCAATGTATTGGCGTCAATCATCAAAAGGCCACCTACAAAGGGAAAAAAACAAAGAAATAACTTTGTTTTATTTTATTTTATTTTGTTTTGTTTTTTTTTTTTCATTTTTTTCAGTAATCCTTTGCCCACTATGCCACTGGGTCAGGTAGGCGGCGTCCAGATAAATAGACGTTTTCTGTCAATGACATAGCGGTATCATTCTTAGAGTAATCGGATTATATCAAAAGTCACTTTACATGCATGTAAATCAGCTATTTTATAGTGGGTATGACAAAAAAATGAGTAACGCATTACGCATTAAATCATTCTGAAAATTAATTCAGAGTTGCCGTGATCGCGTTATAAAAGATTTCCACTGTAAATAAACAAAACTTTTTATTTTTAAATTATGTAGATAGGAAAAAATATTATTAAACTTTAATATAACCGGCTAACAATGGATAAGAAAGCTGTCATTGTGTAAATTATATTTTCACACGAGACATGGCGAGGATAAAAAATATATCCTGGTTAGATTGTCATATTGATTTACTGCAGCAGTAGCACAGCTCTGTTTGACCAAAATCAGAACGTGCTTTTACGTACAAATAAGTGGCCGCACGGCAAAACAGCTTGTGTCTAGTTTTGAAAACTAGAGTGCATACAATTAGAGAAAACCAAATCGTAACGGAAACTTGCACACAAAAAATTGGTGGGAGAAGCCGTCAGTGGTGTACACAAAACAGATTCTGACACATAGACGTAGACTGAAGACTAAACAGTGAAGAATGAACACAAGTAAACAATGACATTTTGTCTACCCGGCCATTCACAGGTAGAATAGACGTGTTTGAACACAAATTCGTCTGTGCGCATTATGACGTCAGTATCCTTCTCTGAATGTAAGCACTCTACTTATTTTGTCAATATTGAAATTACATATTCCTGGGGTCATTCTGAACCAAAAAGTCTTAATACGGACATGCTTTAACGTAATTTTGATGTAATCGTTGTTTAATAAGAAATAAAGCCATTGTAATTTTCAATGTTTTGCAGGTATAACTTGCAAACGGTAAACTTTAGGGTAAATTAGGTAATTATAACTACAAAGTTTGTAGAGACTGTGATCCACTAATGTAAATGAGGAAGATGATGTCTTCATGGCTTAAGAACCAATAATGATGTTCAATATATTTCATTTAATACCAACGTTTCCGCAGAAGATGGCATGACATTGTTGCCGAAACGTTGGCATGACTCCAGTAATACGTAATTTCAATATTTACACGGGACACTGCATAAATAAGCAGTAGATCTTGCCCCCCCTTTCAGTTACGTAACTATAGACTTCGATTACGACGTACACGTAGATTACTACAGAGTGACGGGCTTGCAAAATGGCTCCCCCCCAGCGGAAATTTGGTTCCCACCGGGAGAGCACTTCAAAAATGTATCAGGGACCCAGAATTTGTAAATTTTCTAAATTGATTGATGAGGTTTTTTGGGTAACTTATAATTTTTTCATTGGGCACTGGATTACTTTTGTAGTCTAAGGAGTCGACTGAAGGGTTAAATCATCATTATTATTTTGCCAAAAATCTAACATAAGCTACTATGCCTTGTGACCACATATATGTTCCTAAACCCCTAAAGTATTCTCCGCCGGAAGATATTAGCCATAAAACAAAAAAAATATGACAACGATCAAATGGCCTGATCATCCACTCTTTTGTTTTTACACATCTAGATTAATATTGCACATTCAAATAACCGGGATGCGTTTTTTTAATACCTACCACCAACAGCTAGGGTCATTTGCGCTTAGCACCAATTCATATTTACAATTTATTATTTTTTTAATAATAAATTGAAAATCCACTTGACACTTTTACCACAGTTTTCGGGTTAGAACCTGGAAACTGGGGGGCTTATAAATTGTAATAGAGGAGTCATGAAAACGTCAAGAGATGTGTAAACATTCAGATTCGAATACGATATCTCCTGAGCTGACCAAGGAGGGTGGGTTTAGCTGACATTGCGACACGATTCCGTGATATTTCACCGAGTCAGACATTTTGGATGGGAGTACCATCAAAAATTTGTCAAGAAATTTTTGGATGAAATTTCAAAATATCAATGGTTTAAAATTCAGTTTTAAATCGCAAACTCAAAACTGTTCTTGAAATGAATTTTCTTCAATACTACAAAACAAAAGAATGCTTCATATAGAGTAGTACCGTTTAGAGAAGATAGTGACGTAATTTTTGCGCACAAACAAGTTTCGGGTCGAACGGGTCTATGTTTCTAACAAGGGGTGGTCCTATAAATATGGTCATTTAGTCGCCAGTCGAGACGCACCGTTGACCACTCCTTGTTAGAAAACATAGATTTGTCCGATCCGAAACTCGTTCGTGCGCAGAAATGACGCTATTATCTTCTCTAAATAGTCTAAAGTGACCCAGGGGTTCCCAAACTTTTTTAATCATGACTCAAATTTAAAATTGCAAAAGCCTTCGTGACCCTTAACAATTTTTTCCTCACAATGTACAAAATAGTCTATAAAAATATTTTTCAGTAAAAAAATGCAGCAATTAGGTATTTAAGTTTAAAAAAAATTATTAATTTTTTAATTTTTTCTGATAATTTAACATAAATAATATTGAAAATCGAAAAGAAAACATTTTTTAACGCTATAGATAAATTACTAAAAATTAATTCAAATGTATAAAAATTTAAAAAATATCACGTGACTTCAAAACGCGCCAGGAATGTTTGTGACGTCCTTATGTTAAAATGTGTCTGCATTAGTTATAGACCAAGAGGCGGGCGTTAATATATGAAGCTCATTTGTGACAGGATGAAATTTTCAGGGAAGGTAGTATGAATTATGACAAAGAAAAAGCGCTAGGGTTGCCTAGTCAAATCCTGGTGCGACGGCCGGGATAAGCCACTTCCGGTGCAAAATGTCAATTTTTATATGTATATGTATATATGTATAAATTCAAACAGCTCAAAATTACAAAGTGGCCCTTTGTCCAGCATGGTAACCATAGTTTTTAAGAAAATGACATTTCGAAAATTATAAATTGTTAATAACTGCTCAAAATTGGATAAAATATAATAGTTAAATCCTGTATCACGGAAAAGAAAAGTTATACATTTTGTAAAGTAGTATCAGTATATGCAAAAATTTAAATTTTTGATGTGAAACATCTTTAGGTACGGGTGTAAAGTCGTTTAAATGGAACGTCGCCAAATGTCATTTGTTATTGCATTTTGAAACTACGTGGTCAATAATTATAGTTTTTACTTCCCACCTCTACTATGGTAGGGAAGTAATGGATTCAGTCCGAAAACAATATTTCGAGATTTTAACAGATTTTCACGTTTTGAGACCCTAGCAATCGTTTAAGATCATTTTCTGACTGATGTCTGTATGTGTGTGTGTATGTGTGTATGTGTGTATGTGTGTATGTGTGTGTGTGTGTATGTGGTCAATTTTTCGCCTTCGATATCTTAAGAACGGAACAACATACGGGCATGCCGATTGTTCTATTGTGTTTATCAGCCTTTAACTTAGATCTGATTAGATTTTGAGTCAAATCGGTTCAGTGGATCCTGAGATATTCAAAAAAACGTCCTCAATGTCACGTATTAACATAGGTAAAAAAAAATATAAATGAATTCTAGATGTTATAATATGAAAAAAATGTAAATATTTTTTTTCTCTAAAATGTATAGTTTTCGAGAAAAAAAATATTTTACTAAAAAAAATAAAAATTGTACGTAAATCAAGGTAACCATGATTTTTGCTATATTAAGCTAGCCATCAATAGATCACCAAACAAAAAAGAGGGCCATGCTTTTTTCAAAGAATAAAAATTAAATTGTGTTTTAAAGACCACCAACAGCTAAGGTTATTTGGGCCTAGTCAAAGAATAAAAAAAAGAGTGTTTATTTTTTGCAAATATTTACTAGGTGGGAAGTATAGGACTGGTCATCAGTCGAATTTTTTTACTAACATTATCAGCGGTAATGTGTCATGCATCGTTTTTTTTTTTTTTTTTTATTAAAAAAACAGATAGATTATTATGTATTGTTTTTTTTCTTATTGAAAAATTATTAATGTGATATTTTTTAGCACCTTACCTATATTAAAAATGTTAAAAATTCAATTTTCAACAAAAAATATCTCGCATTATTTTCTAATTTAACTAGCATAAAGAGATACCTTTATTAAAAAAATATATATAATTTTTATTTCATGATTTTCTTGACTTTTTTTCAAAGCAACTACCTTAAACTACGTTTTGTTTAAAAATGTTTACATAATATTATTGTAAAAAAAAAAATAAATATTTTAATAGCACGTTAATATAAGTATGCTTAGAATAAGTAATTTAATAATAATTCATAAAATGTTATTGCCTTTGTTCGGAACATTTTTGAATAGTTTAATGTATAGTAAACTATATTGAAACTCATGTCGATCACTCACGTATGTAATATAATAAAATTAAAAAACCGGTTGATTTGTGAATCAGAATTGTCAATCATTGGCAATGTTTGCCTTCTTCAGGCCTAAAATTACATAATTCTAATAATGTAATTTTTAACTATTTTGTTGCCTTCTTCAAGCCTAAAATTACATAATTATAATAATGTAATTTTAGGCTTGAAGAAGGCAACAAAATAGTTGCTGAAAAGTTGCCATAATAAAGATTGACAATCCTGACCCACAAATCAATCGGTTTTTTCTTTTATTATAGTAAATTATTATTATTTCCCATTTTTTCATTATAGTTATTTTGGTTTTACATTCGCTTAGTTAACTTTATACCTGCGTCTAATTAAGTTGAATTTCAAGAAAAAATATTAATCGAGGTTCAGTAAAGTCAAATGCTTCAATTAGTTTTTAGTGTCAAACCAAATTTAAAATCACAAACAAAAATCAACCTTTTTTCTCTTTTCGAAACAAACTCCAAACCACCTTTTTTAAAACTTTTATTACAGGTTACTACGACCTTCAAGTAAGTAATTTATACTAATTTATATAAGAGGTGCACGTTGAATTACGTTGAAAAATAAAAATAAGAAATTGCTACCCTAAAATACATAAATTCTTGGGAAAATTGTCAATACCAGATTCAGGCAATTCCTGCGTAATTATACGGATATGAGTTAGAAACCAAATGCGTTGAAAACATAAAGTTATAAATAACTAGACATACGTATGAATGTTTGCCAAACACAAGGCCGATAACTCATTTCAGAACGGTTACAATATATAAGTATACATATATACATAATGTTATTTGACAGCTTTTAAAATGTCAAAAAAACAAATATAATTTATAAGTTTTCAATGTGTTACCCAAAATTTCCTTAGGCAACCCTATGTATTTCAATACAGCTCTTCGAGATCTACAATATGGCGTCAATTGTATGCTGTCATATAATGACGAAAGATAATTATGAGCTAATGAAATATGTGTATTTTGCACCGGAAGTGAGCTCCTCCCGGCCTTCGCACCAGGATTTGACGAGGCAACCCTAGCACTTATTCTTTGTCATACTAGATTCTACCTTCCCTGAAAATTTCATCCTGTCACAAATGAGCTATATAAATTTACGCCTACCTCTCGACCTATTAGTATTTGTGTATATATGTATTACACATACTATCAAAAATAATAAATTTTTAACTTGGTAACCATGGATACAAAGACCATAGATAACATAATGACGTCACACGCGTTCGGATTCTTTCGGCGCGTTATCGGAACTGAGTTTAAAAATTAATTTTTATTTAAAAATAACTTTTTAATTAGTAAGCAAAAAAATTAAATAAAAACAGTTTTGCTATAAAACTTGTATGTGGTCTTTCCATTTAAGTAAAAAAAAAATTCATTTAAAAACCCAATTCAAATTTAAGTCGTTTAAACAAGAATTTAAGTATATACCCCAGAGATCTCCCCTCCCGCCTCTTCACTCCGTTTTTATTTAATTTCGTGTTCTTATTTAGTATTTTTTTCTATTATTCGAATTTAATGGTCTATAATCACGAGAGCTATAAATTCTATAATGACGGAAACAGGCTGTGACCCTAAAAAATCAGCCCGCGACCCCACTTGGGGTCGCGACCACAACTTTGGGAGCCCCTAGTCTAAACGATACTAGTCTACAATAAAATAAAACGAATATAACGACAGCTTGGATTTGTAAAATTGTCAGTAAAGGCATTGATCGCTATACCAGAAATATCGTTGCTAATGATGCAGATATAATTTAACCGGAGTTTATTTCCATTAACTGCTCTTTCAATAGTATTATGTGCTAATAGTTATTACAACTCAGTCATTCATGAGAACATCAAACGCAAAGTAGGTAATAATAATAACAGTATTTTATGAATGTGTATACAGGGTGCTGAATTGCTTTGCGGGTAATACGGATTTAACCCGTAAAATCAAACTTGTGTGATTTCCTGCTTCCCTAATTATTTTAGGAAAAATATCTTCGAATAAAAGTTTTAGAACATAAAATTCTGCATCTAAATCATTAAACAAAATTAATTTTGCATGCTTTGTAACGACAGAAATTTGATATGAAAATGTCAAAATTACCTCAAAGACAGATAGCGATATAGCCATGGAACTTGAACAAAATGATTAGAAATTATTCTGACAGCTAAAACGTCATCATTTTGTTCATGTTCCATGACTATTGCTATCTGTTTTTGAGGTAATTTTGACATTTTCATATCGAATTTCTGCCGTTACAAAGCATGCAAAATTAATTTTGTTTAATGATTTAGATGCAGAATTTTATGTTCTAAAACTTTTATTCGAAGATATTTTTCCTAAAATAATTAGGGAGACAGGAAATCGCAAACGTTTGATTTTACGGGTTAAATCCCCATTACCCGCAAAGCAATTCAGCACCCTGTATACCTAAATACTATGTATATACAGGGTGTCTTCAAAGACACTAAACACACGCTTACCACATGTTCCTGAGACCAAAATAAGCCGATTTAAGCAGACTTACCTTCTTACAAACTTGCTTAGTTTGGGCGCTATACGGCTCTGAAGTTACAATTTTGAAATCGTTTTTTTGTTATAAATTTAAAACGGCTTGTGCGATTTAGCTAAAATTTGGCATGTTGACATAGTTTTATGGAACAAAAAAACCCATGTTAAAATTATGATTAATATTAATCCATAGGCGTAGAAATCGGGTTTTTTAATATTTGAACGTTTCAAATTTCTACACAAATGGAAGAAAAGGGGTTTAAGTATAAAATTTAGAATCAGTAACTTATTTGCTACAAAAAAGCTACTCTTAATAAGACTCGATTACTCTCATGGTTTTTGAGAAATTTGTATTTTAATAATAAGGTAATCAATAAAAATACGTTGATAATAATAAGTTGATCAATAAACAAATAATATAAGATAGCCATGCTTTTTTCCAAGAATAAAACTGGAGATAATGAAAAAGTTATGCACAGAATAAATTAATTTTCTTCGTCGTATAAATCTTTGTATGCGTAAACATGGTGGACACTTTGACCACTTTTTATGACATATTTATTTATTTTTATTCATGTTTCAGTAACTTTACTTCATTTTGTAAAAATGACTGCCAATTATTAAAACGCAAATTTCTCAAAAACCATGAGAGTAATCGAGTCTTATTAAGAGTAGCTTTTTTGTAGCAAATAAGTTACTGAATCTAAATTTTATACTTGAACCCCTTTTCTTCCATTGGCGTAGAAATTTGAAAAGTTCAAATATTAAAAAACTCGGGTCGCAGTGCCAAAACCCTGCCGACAATATAGTGTATTTGCTAATACTGGCATTCTGGCTTTATTATGTTTGTTTTTGGACAAAATAAAAAATTTAACCCCTTAATACATCCCTTAAAATTATATTTTTTTTCTTAATTTCAATATTTTTATCAATGCAACCTCGGTACCAAATTAAATACACCCTTCAGTAAGTAAAGCACTATCCGCAAACTAGTGTTTTCATAAAATTTGTAAGTTCGGTCCTGTCGGGCCGATTTTATTAAAATTTTAGCAGTACATTTTAATCGCTACTAAAGGGTTAAATTTCAATTTTGAAACGATTCTGACAATTTTTTAGGCATTTTTGGACCCAAAAACATTTTTTAACCCCTAAAAACCACCCTTAAAATGGTCCGATTGGGCCCATTTTAAATAGGCTTCGTGCGGTGATGAATTTCAACGTGCCTACCAAATTTCGTCAAAATCAATTAACTCTTTCGAAAGTTATTGCCCGCACATATATATATATATACATATATATATATATATACACACATATATATATATATATATATATATATATATATATATATATATATATATATATATATATATATATATATATATATATAAATAGACATTTCCAAAAATGGTGCCAAAGTGTTCAGGAGGCTATGAAACGTCGAGAAATTTTGGTCCGACCCCTAGGTCCCGCCATCCGACCGACGCCAATAGTGTATGTGCCATATGGCAAATACACTAAAAACCCGAGTTCTACGCCTATGGATTAATATTAATCATAATTTTGATATGGGTTTTTTTGTTCCATAAAACTATGTCAACGTGCAAAATTTTAGCAAAATCGCACAAGCCGTTTTAAATTTATAACAAAAAAACAATTTCAAAATTGTAATTTCAGGGCCGTATAGCGCCCAAACTAAGCAATTTTGTAAGAAGGTAAGTTTGCTTAAATCGGCTTATTTTGGTCTCAGGAACATGTGGTAGGCGTGTGTTTAGTGTCTTTGAGGACACCCTGTATATAACAAAATATGATAAGATACGACATCTTTATAAAAATCATTAATAAAGTGACAGCATAATCAACTATATACCAAAACAGCCTGAATTATTTTAATTTTTGTTAATACATTGTTGATTATCAACCTGTGGACTTTAATCGAAAAAGCGTCTTTACTATTCTACAGACCAAACGCTTCACGGAATCCAAATTCTACATCCCTGCTCATCATGATATCTTTGGAACCGTTTGAGATATCACGATGGAACAAATACTAAGTTGATCCCATGGTTCCTTAAACCGCTTTTCGGAACCCAATACCTACACATCCTTAGTTATCATCACCGTTTGGATATCACGAGTAAATAAAGACTTAAGTGAGTAACGGCGTGTGATTCCATAAGGTAAATGTCACTTTTTGATACATCATACAGCATAAGATGATAAGACCTCAAAATTTCATTATTAGTGTATTTGCCATATGGCACATACACTATTGGCGTCGGTCGGATGGCGGGACCTAGGGGTCGGACCAAAATTTCTCGACGTTTCATAGCCTCCTGAACAATTTGGCACCATTTTTGGAAATGTCTGTTTATATATGTATATATATATTATAGGGGGCTAATTTTAGTCGTATTTAGGGGGGCAATTAGCCCTTTTGTACATCCAGTAGATAGCGGTACAATTTTAAGTTCAATGCATTTTATGTTTTATTATGAATTCATTGAGACGATTTTAACTTGTAGACATTGGCATGTTATGATGACGTCAGGTTGACTGGTGACCGTCTAAAAGCAAGGTGTGCAAAACGAAACCAAAATATACATGACTGGCGGCCTATCATCTCTATAAGTGCGGTAGACGAATACATGTTTTTAACGTGGGTAAAAGAGAGAACGCCTAAGAAAAATACAGATTATTCGTGTAAACTTTTGCAAGTCAAACAGACGAGGTCTGGCGACCGTATCAGGCACATCGATGCTGTAAAAACAATCAAAAATGAAATGATTGAATATCTGGCGAATAAAATACTTTTTATTTTGGGATTTTGGAGTTGGATTTGTGCTTTTCGTTTTGGAGCTATATTGTTTTTGGTTTGGAGTTTGGATTCTGCGTTGTTTCCTGCTTCGATTCCTGTATTGATCGACCTTCCTAGTTTTCCTAATTCCCGAAAATTGATTTATTTTCCGTATTTCCATTGTTGGATTATTGTATTCGATTTAGTTAGTTTACCGTGCAAACATTAACCATAAAGGCGCCAAGCGCTTCTCCTAGTAGGGATTATAAGTTGCTGCTTTTGGATTTCCGTGTGGTTGTGTTGATTCTGGAATACGGGAATAATTTAATTTATTCCAGAAATTTTGAAGATTGTGCAATTATTCCGAAATTTTTAATATTCGCTATCATAAGTGACGACGCATAAAGTATCCCAGAATATTATCAAGTGTTTATCCCGGTGGGATAGATATGGTACTACAATATATCCCGAAAATATTAAAGGATCAAATCTAATATTTTATGAACATTTTACATTTCTGAATGTCGACCACTTTGAGTAGTACTGGGTAAATTTTAGATATTTACGTCAGAATTAAAATGATTAATGTTGCGTCGATTGTATTCCTGTAGGATTTCTTGCACTACATTGGGAATTTTATGGAATATTTTGAATCTTATTAGGAATTAAGTTTGAATTCCACGTCGCCGGTCTCGCGATTTTAAAGTGTTTATGTCTCTCGTATGCTATGTATTTTCTTTTCAGGCTCCGGAATTTCTGTACAGGCCCGGATTAAGTGTGAAATAATTGTTAAAAATTAATTATGTGAAATTCGTTATCGTTCCGTATCGATTCATTATTTATGAAGAGTTTTTGTTGAGAATTTCGCTATTGTTAGGTTATCGTTTCACTATCGCTCGCTAACGTCACGCTACGTTTTGCGATTGAATAAGTAGGTTGTTGTGAGGCTTCGAGGCCTATTGAATTAGGATTTTTGTCTCGATTGTTGGAAGTTCCGTGAGGCCTGTGATTACAGTGCCGCTTTTATTTTTTTGTATCTCGAATACCGTGTGTCCCGATATTGTGTTCGGAATCTATTGTTTTGTTAGTATTTTATGTTAAGTTATCGTGTGGATTTGGCCATTGAAATCACCTCTGATTTTTTTTCTGTTTATCTTGCTAAAGAAGTAACAGCGTTAGGCCTGGGACTTAATATAACTGTGATTGTGATTCTGGACTCTGTTCCGGAATATTTTTCGGATCTCTTTTGGCCAACGTGGTTATCCTTTTTGAATTATCCCTAACTGTGACCACTCTCTACGTCTCAGTTTGGACGACCTGAGACTTACGCAGTGTGGCCCTATAAGTTCTGGCGCCCTTTGATCTCTCGGTCGGTATCTGGCCCACTAAGTAATCTTCCAACGAGGTCCGTCTCTGGTTAGGTGATACTAGTGTAGAGGTGACTTCAAATTTAAATTAAATTATTTTGACGCACGATTCATTGTGTGCGTTCACTTTTTGTGTTGTCCTAAGTGTCGAGTGGTAGGTGGTTGGGTTTTTTATTGCCCATTAAGGGCTTTTCCTGTATTTAAATTTTAGAGGCTGCTTCCCAAAACAAGTGCGATCGTAACTAGATAATAATTTTTGTTTTCCGACCCATGACCCCGCGCCGTCGGTAGCTAGCCGCGCAACCGATTCAATTCGGGTCTTTTGAAGCAAAAGCAATTGCCATAATATATATATATATATATATTTATTTATATATATATGTGTGCGGGCTATAACTTTCGAAAGAGTTAATTGATTTTGACGAAATTTGGTAGACACGTTGGAATCCATCACCGCACGAAGCCTATTTAAAATGGGCCCAATCGGACCATTTTAAGGGTGGTTTTTAGGGGTTAAAAATTGTTTTTGGGCCTAAAAATACCGAAAAAATTTTCAAAATTGTTTCAAAGTTGAAATTTAACCCTGTAGTGAAGATTAAAATGTGCTGCTAAAATTTTAATAAAATCGCCCCGACAGGACCGGACTTACACATTTTGTGAAAACACTAGTTTGCGGAGAGTGATTTACTTACTGAAGGGTGTATTTAATTTGGTACAGAGGTTGTATTGATAATAATATTGAAATTAAGAAAAAAAAAATATTATTTTAAGGGATGTATTAAGGGGTTAAATTTTTTATTTTGTCCAAAATCAAACTTAAGTTCACGTATTAAAGCCAAAAGGCCTGCATGAGCAAATACACTATATTGTCGGCAGGGTTTTGGCACTGCGACCCGAGTTTTTTTTTCCTCTTTTTGGTGGCTTTTTGAAGGAGGTTTTTTTTTGTTATATTAATTATCTGTATTGATAAGTGTTCCTTAATTTTTCAGGTGAGCATGCCAAAACGAAGTCACGGCGGTGGAAGCGAAGTGTCTCGTAAACAGCAGCGCGAATGGGAGGAAGCTATGAAAGCCGTTTTGAGGGACATCACGGCGTCTACGCCACAGGCACGACCTCCACCACTTGTACAAATCGTCATCTACGAAAGTTCAGTTTAGTTTTGTAGTGCAAAAATATTTCAATTAATTAAATTAATAAAGTCAATTAATCTTTAATCGGTATTAAAACAGAGTGGCCACACAATATATCTAAAAAAATCCCTGATTGCTTCATTACCCAAAACGTAATTTTCTCTAAGCTTTTTCCTCATGGTCATTCCTCAAATGGCAAGTCTTTTTTTGATTAGAAAACTATTTGAGTTATTGGTACGTTTTATCAAGGTTTTACTTTTTTTTGTTTTATGTTTTTAAGGCCACCCACACCTATTTTTTATGGACCTAGTCTTAAATTTTCATTATGAAAAAAGATATTATTTTTGCACAATATATTGAAATGTAATATTTTCACAAAATATTTTATTTCTTCGCCTTATAGAATTATAGATACTTAAATATATTTGTATAAATGCGTATAAAAATTTCCAAATTTCTATGTAGACTAAAATTCAGTACCGTAACCAGAAAGGGGCGTAAGGGTGCATTTGCACCTCCCAAGAAATGTATTATTTTATTTATGAAAAATGCAAGGAGGTAATTTCTCGGGAATTCTGTGTACATTTTTTTTCGGAAGTCTAAAAATGTACCGTTGTTCTTTCGAGATTTTTTTTCTCTGTTCAAATTATTCATCAAAATCCCGGAAATTCTTCGGAACTCAGGAAGTCGAGATTCTTGTGTACATTTTTCTCGGGAAATTATCCTTTCGGGAAAACATCAATAAACTACATCTCAGGTGGTTTACGTTAACAAAATTGGTACCCCTTAATTTTATTTCTGCCTACTCTCCTGCTGAAATTAAAGTCTATTTGGCACAAATGTCTTTGTATTTTCATAAGACACGACGTGACAAGTTATTACTGTTGAGTTATTTTATTTCTCGTAGTAGCAACTATAGAGTATAGTCGAAAAATATAGACATAATTATATACAGTATGTAAACAGGTAAGCTGCACATAGGGAAATTTGCATTGGGAAAAAATGAATGGATCAGAGTGAGCCATGGCTCATAATGTACGTATTTATATAGGGTTGCTATGGTTATTTTAGTGTTCTTATTTTAGTTTCAATTTATTTTATTTGACATTTAAACAACTATTAAAATAAAAATAATTGAAACTGAAATAAAAATACTAAAAAAACCATAGCAACTCTATATAAATATGTATATTATGAGCCCTGGCTCACTCTGATCCATTCATTTTTTCCCAATGCTAATTTCCCTATGTGCAGCTTACCTGTTTACATACTGTATACTACAAACAATGCAAAAATCTTAACGTTTATTTTTTTTATTACTTTAACATTTTCCGCTAAAAAATATAATCATCTACTAATAGGGCTTCCACTCATGTTCCGTTTCTTCATTTAATAAGATTCCTAAGCAAGGCCGTAGCTAGGGGGGAACATCGAGATTCAAACTCCTCCCGAAATTTTTGCAGAGATCAGAGTAAATACGCCGTTTACCTATACTTAACAGCATTTCCCAAACTATGGGTCGCGACCCACTGGTGGGTCGCGAGCAAATATTAGGTGGGCCCTGAAAATAGGACGATACATCGACCGACCGGCCACGTATTAAAATTTTCGATTGGAACTGAATGTTTTTTTCTTATTTGAACAGTCCTTCATTCATATAGTTATGCCTCTTTTTTCTTCATGACAGCCAAAAGGTGAGTCCCGAATTTGGAAGTTATTGTTAGGTGGGTCGCAGTCCAGTCAACTTTGGGAACCACTGATCTACTAGGTTTTTAAAAAATAATGACGAACCCGGAAAATGGTGTAGTAAGAAATGTCGGACTCACAAACTGACAACACCCCCCAAAAGTTTTTTTTCTGGTTACAACTTTGTCCCTAAGTGAAATCAGTAAATGAGGATTGATCCGCCAAAATCATCGGATTTGTAAATGTACTTTTATCGAAGTTTAAAGCACGATAACAATATACAGAGTGTTTTCTGAGTAATGCCGCGAATACTTCGGAAGTTGTTGGTCAATTTAAATTTAAAAAAACCGGTCAAGTGCGAGTAGAACTCGCACCACGAGGGTTCCGTATCACACAGTGTAAACTCGAACCTCATGATTGACAGTTATATTCCAATATAAATAATATAGTATATAATCATCGCGTACGATGACGCCACTTCCACTTGTCAGTATAAAAAACATTAATTTATCAAAATTAATTGATTATTTATTTATAATTATTATACTAGGGGATTCACAAAAGATCATTTAGGTCACAGTGATTGTAAGGTAAAAAATTCGCCCATCGCCCCATGTAAAATCTAATCTAAATAGGTATAATTATTATCCAGGTGTGCAAGCTTTCATGGCCGGCATTGTTCCAAGTCTTCATGGTTTCCGGGCTTGTAGGCCGTGGTCCGGACCACGGCCTACAAGCCCGGAAACCATGAAAACTTGAAAGGTATAATTATTATTTGCCAGAATTCATGCCACAACAACACACAATCTGTAAAAATTTAAACTGGCTACCTTTTACCGTTTGTGAGATAAAGCCCTGTGACAGACAGACGAACGAACAGACAGACATCGTAGGCAGAGTTCTACACGGAGATACGGAACCCTAAAAGATCCTAAAAACATATGTCCGCAAACGTACAGTTCCTGAGGTACATGGTGTTAAGATTCCAAATTGTTTCTTCATTTTGTCGCGAAGTATATGAAATCAATTTGTTTGAATTTTTCGTAGGTTGTTGGGAAGGTAATTTTGAATAAAAAATCTCATGTGACCTTGAAAATCAGCTGATATAATAATAATAATAATACAGTTTCCTTATATAATTATTATTACTATAGAACCTCTACACTTGAAAATTAGGGAAAAACTGTAGTATAAATCAAATGAAACATTCACTGATTCTGCAACACTATCTGTAAGTATTTATAGTTTAGGCATTGAGAAAAGATCAAAAATGTAAGTGAACGAAAGTTATATTTTGCCTACCGTATGACTACATTCTTGAACTGTTCTCAATGTCTACGGTACATTAAAAAAGCTGTTTTTTTAATTAAACGAATCTAATAAGTGCACCTGAAATTTAAAATACGTACATTACCTATATTACATACGTAAGAAATATATCTATACATAATATTATGTTTTATTATACAATAAAGTTTCTTTTTTACATTAAAATAATATATTTTTATAGCAATATATAACACTTAATCCGATAAGCACACACGCATTGCTGTATTTCTTTCTGTTAACCAGTTAGGGGTGTTTAAAATATTTTGTTGTCTACCAGTTTCAGAGTCGAGGACAGTAATGGTTAGCGTGCTAACCTTTGGACCAGATTGTCGTTGGTTCGATTCCCGCCGGATATTTTAATTTGTACCGGAAATTAATACGGGATTAAACTAATTTGGAAAATATATCTTCGATAAAATTATTGTTTGTCATTAGCTTATAGTCTAACTTAAAATTGAAGCTAAAAATCATTATGTTGGGTCACCAGGAAGCAGCAGATTACCGTTATGTGACGAATCGAGGGCGAGTGAAGCCGCGTGTACACCTAGTACTGTATATACAATTAAATATGCCTAGACGTAATATATTGCAATCTTTGAACAGATATCTCTAATAAGATTATGTATATGTATTATTATTTGCAAAATCACTAAACTGTTGTTTATTCTCAAATAAACAGCGAAATATGTCTTCCGTATTGGTAAATCAGTGACGGCAAAATAGAGGCAATATAAAAAAGACATGACGGTTCACGGCACACACTACCAAAGTAAAACTTCTTATGTATGAATTATTTAGGGTTGCTATGGTAATTCGCGTCACAGACTTTTGTTTCATCCCAGTATTTTTCTTCTCACATCGTCGTAGTCCAGTAATCTTAGATTTCCACTGCAGAAAAATTCCCAGTTAGCTGATTTTTTTTTATTTACCTTCGTTATAGTGTTTTAAAAAACGTGTAAAAAGTCCCCATCGATATCGTGCCGGCGTTGCCAGATATCCGAGGTTCAAGTTCACGATAGACGGTTTTTTAGTGATTTTCTCGGTTTCGTTCCATTTTTTGTAAAAAATAGTTATTATCAATCTTGTAGAGGATAAAATTATCTACAACTTTTGTATAAATATTTTTTGTCTATGATTTATAGTTTTTCTTTTTAAAGTACCCGCGGCTTCCTCCCCCTCGATTTTACATAACGAGATTATGCTGCTTCCCGAGGGCTTTACATAATGATTTGTACCATTATTTTAAGTTGAATTTACAGCTAACGATTAATTATAATTTTATCGAAATTAATGCAGTAGTTCTCTACTTATAAGCAACCAAACATACAAATCGACAGCGCTCAAACAGACAGACAGACAGACAGACAGACAGACAAACAATTTCTTTTCGAAAATACGATATTTATACTTGACATCAATTATAAAGACCATTCGTAAAGTAATTTTGTAAAAAAAATTACAAGGGCTGAGAGAGTGCGGATTAAGTACGAGTATGCATTTGCATACCGTATAACGCACTCTAGTAATAGTAGACACATTTTTAATTTTTTTTACAAAATTCCTTTACGAATAGTCTTTATAACAATTATAATGAGTATTCGAAAAGGAATTTTGAAAAAAAAGTTAAAAGTATGGCTACTCCGAGCTATTCTTAGTAGAGTGCGTTATACGATATGCAAATGCATTCTCGTACTTAATCCGCACTCTCTCAACCCTTGTAAATTTTTTTTACAGAATTACTTTACGAATGGTCTTTATAATTGATGTCAAGTATAAATACCGTATTTTCGAAAAAAAATTGTTTGTCTGTCTGTCTGTTTGAGCGCTGTCGATTTGTATGTTTGGTTGCTTATAAGTAGAGAACTACTGCATTAATTTCGATAAAATTATAATTATTAATCGTTAGCTGTAAGTTCAACTTAAAATAATGGTACAAATCAAATTGTTAGGCCCTCGGGAAGCAGCATAATCTCGTTATGTAAAATCGAGGGGGAGGAAGCCGCGGGTACTTTAATAAGAAAAACTTAATATCGTAGACAAAAAATGTTTATACAAAAGTTGTAGATAATTTCGTCCTCTACAAGATTGATAATAAATATTTTTTATAAAAAATGGAACGGAACCGAGAAATTCACTAAAAACCGTCTATCGTGAACTTGAACCTCGAATAACTGGCAACGCCGGCACGATATCAATGGGGACTTTTTACACGTTTTTTAAAACACCATAACGAAGGTAAATAAAAAAAAATCAGCTAACTGGGAATTTTTCTGCAGGTGGGTCATTTCAATATCTAAAATTACTGGAGTAGTCGAGGCAGTGCCGCTTAAGAAGTTTTACCACAATTTTTTTTTTTCGATTTTTGAAATGCTTACAGCATGATTTTGTTTATTAATTTATAACTGCCGGATTTCCTATGTATCGAATAAACAGACAAATTTGCCGGTGGAAACAAATAGGGAGCCGCAATTATTATTTTTATTCTGCCGGAAATTGAAAAAATGGCTGCCAAGGGGTTGCGGCAGGATAAACTCTGGCACCCCATGATGATCCAGCAAATTAAAACCCAAAAATATCACCCAAAACGCAAAAATCACGCGAAAAACCCAAAAATACGTCTAGAAGAGAGATTGTAGCTTATAGACGCTAAACTTGAAGATAGTTTAGTTTTACTACTCGACCGGTACTCAATTTTTTGAGTACTTAAACACCCCTGATAATGAAGTTACAAAGCAGCCCAAATGCTTACGTTTAACCTAATTTATAAATATTGACTTTTTTCCAATTGGGTTTTAAAGTCAAAATTTTTTTTGTCATAAATGGAAAGAACGTAGGTACCTATATAAGTTTTATAAGAAAAAAATTTTTTATTTTTATTTTTTTATAATAAATAAGAAGTTATATCAAGTTAAAAATAAATATTTAAACTTAGTACCGATGACGCCCGACAGTTCCCGAAAAAAACCCGAGCGCTTTGTGACGTAACTATGTTTAAGCTGACTCTATGTGACAGGTGTGATTTTGTTTATAATTTATTTATTCCTAATTCTCAACGTCGGTGTATTGATTATTTCATTGAAAAAGTCAAATCTCAAAAGTTTTCGGACCTGTTTCATACCACTTTGTACAAACAATAAAAAAACAAGTCCTGAAAAAA
Source organism: Mongoloraphidia duomilia (assembly GCA_039654895.1). NCBI lineage: Eukaryota > Metazoa > Arthropoda > Insecta > Raphidioptera > Raphidiidae > Mongoloraphidia > Mongoloraphidia duomilia. Next base: position 24,967,295 of record CM077524.1, on the reverse strand, counting down.
TGTTTTTAAATGTGCCACAAAATGTTAAACGTCGAAAGCAATGGTTCCGAGCAGCACGATGTATTTGCCCTAAAACTACGTCAATTTTTTTTTTGTTGTGAAGATCATTTCGATGTAAGTATTTTATTATAATTATATTATAGTTAATAATGATTTATATCAGAATATAAATACAATGCATATTATTATAGTTAGGTACGTCAAATAAAAATTTGTCAGAAAATTAACTCCAAATCAGAACTTTCAGAATTAATAATAAATTTGTATACTGTTATCAAATGATTTTTGTTTAATTCTTAGTTTTAAAAGTTATGTTTAGCTAGGTTATACATGTACTAAATGGACAGTGTAAACTGATATTTTGCTAAATATATATGTCATGTTGATTGTTCCGCAGTCAAAATGATATTGAAATCTTTTTGATAATTATTATTTTTTTCTAGCTTAAAGAAGATATGGAGAATTATATGTATTATACTACAATGGGAGGTAGAGCAGCAATCAAAGTTGAACATAACCAATTGCCTTATCACCACAACTTTCGCGTGACACCCTAAAAATAAATTTAATTATGTTTAATAAAAATATTTTGTTTATTATTTCCCTTAAGGTCAAAAAATTTTATAAAACTCACATTGACGCTTTAGCACCTCGAACTTCAGCTGCGTTAAATCGAATGTCATTCCTCAAAAAATCTGTCACCATAAAAATATCTACAGCAGGTATATTATCAGAATTGGCCTTTATATAAACCCTTTATCACACATTACTAGAATAAATTTATAAACAATACTTTTATTTCACTAAACTTCAATAATTTTTACAGTTGACAGTACTCACATGAAAGCACATAAACATAATTACGTCACAAACATGGTAACCATTCATGGAGTGTTTTGTAGTCACGTGATATTTTTTAAATTTTATACATTTTAATTAATTTATAATTAATTGTATATAAATTTTAAAAATATTTTCTCATCGATTTTCAATATTATTTATGATTAAGTTTTGAAATAAAATAAAAAAACTGATAATTATTTTTTTATTAAACAACCCAATTGTCCATTTTTTCAATCTTCCAAAATAAACAATAAAAAGAAATGAATATGCAAAAAATTTATACATATACGCCTACAAAAAAAAAACATAGATATCATTGTTATTGAGTACAGAACTTTTTTTATCATCAGTGCCACAGTGTACGTGACTGGACCAAATTTGAGTTTCTTAAAACGAAGGTAAGATATTTTTGAGTTTTGTCTTATTTTATTTACTTATAATCTTCGTAAATATTAAATTAGAGGATTTTTTCGTTGGAGAGCAGCCAATTATATAATTGTTTCGAAACATATAGGAAAAAATCATTTTACCAACCAGTGGTCACAATCAGGATTCTAACCTGAACCTTTCCACTTTCGCGGCGGAATGAGCTTACAATACTCAATCGTGACAAGATTGCTAAACTAACATTCCCCATATATGCTTCAGAATCAATAGATTTTCACTACATGCGAGCGTCAATTCATATCTGCTAATTCAATAGCTATATGATATGAAGTGAATCCTCGAACCAGCGAGAGTCTAACATGAGAGTGAAAATTATTATTCACTCTCATGTTAGACTCTCGCTGATTCGAGGATTCACTTCATATCATATGTTCAGGTTAGAATCCTGATTGTGACCACTGGTTGGTAAAATGATTTTTTCCTATATGTTTCGAAACAATTATATAATTGGCTGCTCTCCAACGAAAAAATCTTTCAATTGCATTTCAGCCGTATAAAAAAACTATTATTATATTAAATTGGAGTAAATGTTGTTGAAAATTTGTAATATTATGTAATCGAAGTATTCAGAAACTCTAGCGTAACTATGGTAGTTCGCGTCACACATTTTTTGTAACGCAATTTTCGTCTCGCATTATTTTACCCTCCTATATACACCGCCGGGAAAGACATAGTTCATACGACAAAAAAATATGGTTAAAATTAAAATTTAAAAAAGCGGCTAATTTAATTCTTGAATACTAAAAACTGACGTTCGACTATTTTCAAACCCCAGTTAGCATTCTTAAAAATTATTGCAAAAAGATTTCGGCATTTTCACATCGTAATCGAATAAAATTAATGTAACAAACTTTTATTATTATTATCTAATATAGATAATTTACCGTTTGTTTTATTGAAACTTATAAAGTGAGGTAATGGGTACTGGGTAGGTGATAAATGGCGTGTATATGCACAAAGTATTAGATTTTAATTAGCGCTTACAAAATTTCTTCTTCATTACTGTATATAAAGTATTTTGAATTCAAATTAGAAAGTATTTTGTTACTAATTTTCGCGTCAGCACAAGCAAAATTGAAATTCGTAACAAAAGTGACAACAATCCATATTTATTTTGAAGGTCAAAGTTGTGAGTTTACACAATCGACCGTATTAACCGTGGAATATCAACATTATCTATTGATCATTTTATTGAACTCTACGAAATCAGCTCATCAAATTATTGCATCGATAAAAAAATGTTTAAATCTGCTAAGAATTGGTGCGATCCTGATGATATCAAAGATTATTGTCGAAGGCTCATATAGCCCTTAGCTGTCAAGCGTCTATAATCTACAAACCGAGTCTAATTTACAGTCGATTATTACAACGTAAATATCGATACTTAAAAACATATCGTTAAAAATTACCCATTGAATTTTATCTAGAACAAATAATACGGGCGATTTCTAGTTTACTCATAACTCATAAGTGATATTTGATACCGGTCCATTGTTTGATTATTATGTGTTTGTGCATCAGTGTCGTATGTAATTTTTATCATGAAATGAAATGTTATATTTTTGTTTTATTTTCATGAACACAATAAACTGTAAGTATATTTTTTATGAATAGTGGAAAGTACTTTAAAATTCTGATGTGAAAGTTCGAAGAAAATCTGTGTTTTACTCTCATCTTCAGAGCTCAGATTCCGTCCAAATTATCATGTAATAGTCTGTAGACCGGCATTAGAAAAATATACCCTCATCTGTTAATAGAAAAAGATAAGATTTAAGAGAAAGATAATGATATAAGTAGGTAATCAAACTGTGGAAGGGCAGCCTAAAAAATCCTGCTGTCATTAGCTTTAATTAGCTAAAATAAAGCTAAAGAGTGAGTGTGAGTAGAATAACCTTATGTGAGTGCGAGAGAGCACGTATATCGAGAGTCAAGCGTCATGAAATGTATATAGATTGTCCGAAAGCAATTAATTCTGGACACAAATAGAGAGAGACTGCGCTCTGACCTGAAAAAATATTATAGGCACAATTGTAATTTCAATTGACAGTGCAACTATCTTTGGGAACTAATGTCGTTCAAAAATTAACAGGAAGGTTGGAGCGCGCACTGTCTAATAATATTAAATCATAATTTATCCTGGCAGATTTGAAAGCAACCGATCAGAGATGATTCTTTTTCTGGTGCTTTTGAGCATCGCCATTTTTATGCTCTGGTACTGGCTTAACCGAAGACATGTAGTTAAAATAGGAAGCAAGTTACCAGGGCCATCTGGATTACCATTTATTGGAAATATTTTGACACTATGGGGTAAACCAGAAGGTAATTTTGATTTTTTTTAAAGAACACTTGATTGAAAAGTATAACAGGAAAAATGTGTTTTTTTTTCAGAAGTTTTTTATCGATTGTTTAGATTAGCCCAAACTCATACCCGAATGGTAGCTTTATGGATTGGGCCGAAATTGCATGTGGCTTTGTTTGATCCTGAAGACATAGAAATCGTTTTAAGGTCAGGTAAACAAGTTGATAAAGCTGATGAATATTATTTGGTCGAGCCATGGTTGGGAAAGAGCCTTCTTACCTGTAGAGGCAAGTTTATCCTTTTTTTATTTTTTTAAAGATTAATAGATTTTTTTTTTTTGAAGCCGTCCTATCGCCGGAAGCACTGCAACTTCTTATACTTCTTGTGCTAACTTCCAATCGCTTATACTCCCCCATCCAGTATTCTTCCTTGTACTAATAGATTTATTTACGTACAAGGACACCTTACCGCTAAACTCTAGAGTTGTCGATTTCATACCGCTAAAACTGAAAACTATAAAAAAATGCTTTTTTAGTATTAGTTCTACTGGGTCTTAAACCCTAAAATATCACATTTAGAAAAAGCATAGAATTCAATGCGCAGTGCGCAGTGAATTCTATGCTTTTTCCAAATGCGATATTTTAGGGTTTTAGAGCTTTTAGGGTGTTAGAGCTTATACGGTGCGCATTGCGCACCGTATAAGCTCTAAAGAAGGACACGCACTGCATCAACTCGGTTTAGTCCAAGACGGAACAAATAGGACACAAGAATACAGGTCCGCGCACTACGTTGGATTAGTTCTGTGCTGACCAGACTTGATACAGAGAGTAGATTTTCGTGTTTCCTGAAAGCGTCAATTTTTGGTGCCTTACTAAGCTAATTATTAATATGAGTCGATTCAGTGCACCCTCTGCTATAATATAATTTTCGGACTATTCAATTCTACTATTTAATGAATACAAATATTTATTACAGGCGAAAACCTAACAACATTTCGTGCCCACAAAAAGATTATTTTACCTTATTTCCAAACAAATGTTATTAAAAATCATTTAGACATCTTCAACAAGAATGCTAGTCAACTGACGAAAATTCTACAAAACGAAATCGGCAAAGAAGAATTTGATATGCACGATTATTTGTCAAAATGTGCCATGAATATACTATTAGGTATGTTGTTTATTATTTATTACGTCAAATATATACTTTTAAACTTTGTAACGGTCTCTTGTTAACCACTAAAATTCTTCTAGAAACATCAATGGGTGTAAGTAAGGAAACGCTTGGCCAACAGGCAACCAATTATGGAAGAGCTGTCGAAACGTAAGACTAATTTTTGATCGATAACTAAGTTCATTAGCGTCTTTAATTTACAATCGAAACGATATAAAAAAAATTATTCGCAACATATCCTCGTTTTTTTAATTTGATCTAAGAATATTAAAAATAATCAAGTTTATTTTTTCGATATTTTCACAGACTATGCAAAATAATTCATATTCGCATGTATACTTTTTGGTTGAGATCGGACGTTTTGTTTTATTTTTCATCGCTTAAAAAAAAGCAAGATGAGTGCCTGCGACTTGTTCATTCGTTGACAGAGCGCGTCATCCAAAGCAGAAAAAAAGAATTTCTTCTACGGAAACAACATCAAAGTGAAACTGGAGAGGTAATAAATTAATACTGCCAATATTCGTTAGCTTCCTCAATTTGCATTTTATAAACGAAATTGGCCAATTAAATCAATGCATCTCCTTCTTTGAATCATAATACCTATTATGACGGTTAACCGGATTGATGAAGAATTATTTTCCACACTAGTTGTTATATACTAATAACTTTACTTTACTAGTCAATGTAACGAACAAGTCTGTTAGGATTTTAAAAAGCACTATTTTTATAGACCGAGCAACCAAAATCTTCAATATTTTTGGACGTTCTGATCGATGGCTCTATAAATGGAAATGGCATGACAGATAAGGATATAAAAGACGAAGTACTTACAATTATGTTTGCTGTAAGTTATAACTCTCAAGTGTATTTTTTGTTTCTTTTCATTCTTTCGGTTTTTCCACCAATAAGAAAAACGATTGTACGGAAACCTTTGACTGTCTACATCAAACAAGTCAAATTTTTAATATACACTAAAATAAGACAGGATGCATTGGCATGTTTAACTTCACCTTAAATCAGTTTTTGACATTTCAGGGCCAGGACACAACTTCAGGAGCCATTGGGTTTGCTTTAAGTCTCCTCGGCTGTTATCGCGAATATCAAGTAAGAAGTTAAATAATAAAAAACAGAATTAACCACAAACACCAAATCATAATAATTTAATACTCGACGTATGTTTCGCCAACCAAGTTGAATGATAGTTGAATGATAGTGAAAACAGTACAATTCATGTTAACGGTTTTTATAATTATAAAAACCGTTAACATGAATTGTACTGTTTTCACTATCATTGAAACTGTGGCACTAACAAAGCAAACTATCCGAAAAAGGGAGGTTCTCTGTTCGACTGAATTTTTTTGTATGTTTGTTATTATTAAAAGATTAAAGATCAAAAACAATTAGGGGTGGTCCTGGATTGGCCCATAAACTGCACCACATCCTAAAAGGATTTTTGTGCTTCCCCCATTAGCTGGATCTAGTCCACAAATAGCCTGGATCTTCTTATGAGCTCCAGAAGATTTGGCACTAGATTATCCTATGGAATAATTCCGTCCTCATCTATATTGTTTGTTATTATAGTTAAAAGTTCAGGAAGAACTGGATGAAATATTTGGTGATTCAAATCGACCTGTGACATATGATGACATTCAAAGAATGGAATATACTGAAAGAGTCATCCAAGAAACTCTGAGACTATACCCACCCATTCCACTTATTGGAAAGAAACCTAAGGAAGATATTAAACTAAGCAAGTATTCCTATTAAATAAACTCGTGATAATATATAGCCTATAGCACTTCCTGGTGTTCTATGAAACTATGAAAACCAAATTGAAATCGGTCAAGCGATTTTCAAGTAAAACGCTGACATGCAGACAGACGTGAAAGGTAGACTTTTCATATAAAATTTAATTTACCCATTTCGGTTTAATTTTATTTGTAATTTGTAAAGTTCTAGGGAATACACTTATTAAAAAAATTCGGTAGATTTTCGTCTTTTTACCTATTGGATCATTAGGTACTTAAAAGAATTACTTAGTTAATAATAGTATCCGCAAGATAGGAATAGATTTTATGGAGGATTCGAAGAGTATCTGAGTTTTTTAAATATCAATTTTGTTTCAGATGGTTACACATTGCCAAAAGGATGTACGATCGGGTTAATTTTCATGCAAATTCACAGAAATCATAAATATTATAAGAATCCACATCGTTTCAATCCAGACAACTTTCTTCCAGAAAACGTTAAAGCAAGACATCCGTACAGTTTTCTTCCATTTTCAGCAGGAATGAGAACTTGTATTGGTAAGTTTTAATATTTTCAGACTAAACTTCAGGAGTTTCTGATTTCAGTTCATAGATAAGATAAGATATTTATTTATCACAGTGGACATTCAAACATGTATGTGACGAGTCAAAGAAAGAAAAAATATTACTGATAATTGCAAAATTCATTCAAATTATAAAAGAAATTCATAACCAAAAAATCAAGTCGTGTTTCCCACAGACGCTATAATGACCTCAGCTGTCAAGCGTCTATAATCTACAATATCTATCATAAGTTTCCCTAAGATTTTGACATAACTTGAACATTCACTGGTTTATTAAATGACTTTTTAATAATAAAATTTTGTGGAGATTTTTCTGGACACCAACGCATCTTTTCAAAAAACTTAATGTCCCTTTCCACTTTTGTAAAACCCGTACAATTTTGATTTTCTATATTGATTTACAAAAAAGAATAGTTTTCAAAAATACCCGGTTCGACAGTTCCCAGGTTCCAACTCGAGAGCTGGTAAAAGTGTCAATTGGATTTTCAATTTATGTTTAAAAAAAACAACAAATAAAAAATATGAATTGGTACTGGGCCCAGATAACCTTAGCTGTTAGTGGCGTAAAAAAATATGTTCTACCTATATTTTGCTAGAATAAAATTTTCTCTTGACTCTTAGACAAAATGTGGTAAATAATTTTTTACAGTTCCACTATTGAAAATTCGATTTTCGGTACCTGTTTAGCGGGTTGAAATTGAGCGTGTTCATCCCTAGGGATGAAAATTTTCAGGTCGGTTCTCTCTGTTTTTAACGTTGTTAAGAGGGAGAGAGAGCGATTGGATCCGTATATAATTTTCGAAAACGTCAAATCAAGAAGGAGATAGAGCGATATTGAATCCGCATATAATATTCATAAACGTCAAAATGGCAGACATAACTCCACATAAATCTGATAGATCTAATATTTTTGCGACTTTTTTGCACGCCCAAATTGTAGGTACCTCAAATCAAACTGGCAATAGAGTTATTGTGAAAAATAATATGCAATTACTCGATATAAAACTTGGCGTTTGCAACACGTGTGGTTGCATGCCCTCGTACCTCGGGCAGCAAACTTCGCACTGGTTGCAAACGCCAAGTTTCTTACCACAAAAATACTATTTCAGGTCCTAAATATGCAATGCTAAAAGCCAAAGTAATTCTAGCATATATTCTGCGTAATTATACCGTGACTTCAACAAAAAGAGAAAGACAATTTGTACTATCTCCTCAAACGACGCTGAAACGCAAAGATGGCTTCCTATTGAAAATTGAACCGAGAAAAGATATTCCTTGTTTAGATCAACCTCTGAACAACAACGAAATTACTGAAAAATGCCACATTAAAAACAATATTGACTTGAATGGTAAACAAAAATTGAGTTAGGCTCACAAAATAATATTAAATATAATACATTAGTAATGGAGATGGGCACTGCCAAACTTGACCGCTAGGGGCGCCAGCTGTATAACCACCTCGGTCTGTGGGCACTTCGTAGTAGTGTATACAGAATAAGTTTATTTACAATAATAAATCACTGACAATGCCGATGTTCTGTGTTTACCAATGTTCAAATCATAACGGTTTTGTATTTCCAAAGGATTTGGAACTGAAAAGAAGCGGTTGCATGGTTTCAGAAGGGAAAAAACTTTTTTTATGAAAACCAATGATAACTGTAGGTGGCTATATACCTTCTGCCATCTATATTACGTTTCTCATGTGCTCATCTTCATTGTTCACAAAACATTTTACAATAGGTACGCAAAGCGTTCACAATACTGTTAAGTTAGTTGCATACCTACGACAAATATTACACATTTTATGGTTGGTTTAATCACATCTTGTATAATGTAAATTAAGTCATAATAAAATAAAAGTCAAACATCAAACAAAAAAATAATTTGCTTAAAGCCGATATTACACTATCAAAGATATTTGGCAGAGATATAATGTTGTAACCCTTGTAAGAAGGTATTCCTCTTATCTTTTACAAAAATTTCGACGATTTAATACCTTTTTGATGACGTAATATCGGCTTAAAATCCGACATATTTACCAAAATCATTAAAAAAAGTTGCATCTAAACGTATTAAGAGTATTCTCTACCGGAAGTTACCTCCTGTACTCTTCATCTCAAATCCATTCCCCTCGCCTAAAAACGGTTACCGTTCTCCCGATGCTATTTTTAAAGGTAAAGGATTCGGGTAAACGCCAAAAGAAGGACCAGGAATCACACTACAGATCAAGTAGCAAATCATCTCCAGACTTCAGGTCGTCGTCATACTCGTTCACGAGCATCTTTAATGAATTCAAAGCTTACCTGGTTTCCACAGAAAATATCATCCAGCCCAATAATTCCTTCAATATTACGAATATAAAATAAATTAGAATAAAATATCAGTAAAAAGTACTTTTTAGAGACAAGCTTTTATTGAAATGTACTAAAAAGGAAAAAATAATATTTAATAATTTAAGTTCATAATTATTATGGGGCTATGGGGTTACAAACTCTATGATAGTTTATTAGTCGCAACCCCCGCTTTTATAATAATTATGAACCTAAATTATTAAATATTATTTTTATTTATTTTATTTTATATTTTGTCGACGCGTCTATAATCTAGAATAAATAAATAAATTAAATATTATTTTTTCCTTTTTAGTACATTTCAATAATAGCTTGTCTCTAAAAAGTTTTTTTTTACTAATATTTTATTTTGTTCCTTTTAGTCTCAAAATTTTACCCCCCTTTGACACCCGTAGGGGTTGAATTTCGAAAAATCCTTTCTTAGTGGATGCTTACGTTAGAAAAAGAATCAACTGTCCAAATTTCAAGTTTCTAGCTTCAGCGATTTGGCCTGAGCGTTGATTAGTCAAAAAAACCCTACATTCCCGTTTGAACCCCTTAGGGGTTGAATTTATTTCTAAAAACGATTTATTCATATATTGTCATCGGGAGTACATATGTGTACAAAATTTCAAACCGATCAGATACGTGGAAGTCGTTCAAAATTGACTTGCAAGTTTTGACGTAAACAAAGTAGGTAACATACAAAAATTGCAAGTTAAATAAAAGCTTGTAAAAATTGAGTGGTGCGTTAATTTTGACTAAGAGAGTATCAAGGACGTATTTGCCTCTTGGCACAAAAAGGGCACTTGCCCGTGGCGGCAGACTTGAGGCACAACTACCGCGCCGCTTTTAAAAAGCAGAAGCACTGTGACGCAACGAAAAAGGAATTGAAAGGCAGACCTCAAATCGTGTTTGCCCAGAGTGTAAATTTTAAAATACGTCCCTGGAGTATATATTATACATATTATAAATATCAATAACCAATTATATGAAAAAATACCACAGTAATTGAAATAATTATAAACAATAAACAAGCTCGAGATTATAAAATCGCAATAGAAAATTAAGCAATAATAATTGTAATCTCAAATAATCGGGGTATTCCCGCATTTAAAAAAAAAGCGGCCAAGTGCGTGTCGAGCCACATACAGTGAAGGGTTCCGTAGTCGGCATGAACGTTCACGGTTAAAATTCAAAGTTAATAATAATTTATATCTTTTAAATAGCGTGTTAGTAAGTATATTTATGAGAGTTCTGGATGACGTCACGGCCTGAGTACGGATGTTGTAGAACTCTCATAAATATACTACTCGTGTAACCGAAAATATATCATATCTCAAAAACTAGACAACATATCTTATTGAAACTAATTTTCGTTGAAAGTATTTTATAAGTTCTACCACATTAAACACACTTTTTACGACTTAGAAACGCATATCTCACCAACTATTGACTTAAATAAAAAAGTCATTTTGAAACTTCTATATCTTTTTTCAAGACTTATCTAACGAGACCCCTTAGTTCACACGCTTATGTGCACTGGATTTTTTTCCACGCCTCATTTAAATGTATGGAGAGCCATCCCTAATTTTTTTTCGTAATTTCACCATACTGTTACGAATCACCCTGTATATAACCGCCAGGCAAGAGTTCTGAAAAACGGGGCCCCGCTTATTGTAACAACTGGTACCTGCACGAAAGTTCCAGAGAAAGCGAGAGCACACTAGGCTTATGCTACGCAGCCTATCTAAACAGGAGTACGAGTGAGTGAGGCATTCAAGTCAATGGAGAATACTGAGCGACAAATAGTGCGTCTGATATAAATATAGTGAATATAAATATTTGAAATATAATTAACTAGAAATAAATAGTCATGGTATATAGTTAATAATTACGAATTATTGTATATAGTTGTTTGTTTTGCTTTGTAATTACTGTTTAGTTATTGTTTAATTGTGTTGATTGTTAGAATTGACTTTTCGTTGTTGCGTTCATTATCATTGTGTTTTTAATTATTGTAAATAAATATTTATTCCGCCAACTCAGAAAACAGTTTTGTAACAATACCATTGTATAGCGGTTCATAGAAGACATCTACCTTCCAAATTTCATCTATATAGTGCCAATAGTTTCCGAGTAAAATAGCTGTGACATACGGACGGACAGACGGACAGGACGAAATTACAAGGGTTCCGTTTTTGACATTTGGCTACGGAACCCTAAAAACGCAGTCGAGACATTCCGAATTGATACTTAAAAAAAATAGTGCATTTCATTATAATATAATGTTATTTTGTTTACATTTTTAAATGACCTTCTAGAATCAGCTTATAAACTTGACATAATGTAATAATATAAATTGTATTCGCAATGTGGACGGCAATACATAAGTAATATGAGTAAAGTATATAAATAAAAAAACACAATTCAACCTCCACAAGGTGAAATTTGAGCGCTGGAAAATTGTTAGCGAAATCGAGGCCAATTTGAAACAACACACAATCTGTGAAAATTTCAACTAGCTACCTCTTACCGTTTGTGAAATAGAGCCATGTGACAGACAGACGGACGGACAGACATTGTAGGTTCAGTAAAGGGTTCCATACGGAGGTACGGAACCCTAAAAAACACATTGCAGCCTCGATAAGGTGATATTTTAGTATTGGAAAATTGTAAGCAAAATCGAGGCCAATTTGGAAAAATGAGTGACATATTTTATTTTAAAAATATTTCACACAATAAAATAAATACCTATGTTTTGCAATCTGCAGCTGGTTAATCGATTTTTTTTTAAACTAATAAAAAAGTAAAAAAAAGTCGAACGTTACGAATATGGATCGTCTTATGAAGGCAACATCCAAACGATAAATATAGCGTCGAGTAGACAAAGGATGTCCGTACCTGAGTATGCTACCGTAGAGAGCAGGGGTATGGAACGCTACGGGCTTTAAGCCAGTGTACTTCGGATTGCGACGAGTGTGGACTACGAAAGTGGTATCAATCGAAAGCTATAAACGAACTATACTACAATCTAAATTAATATTATAAAATTGGTAAATTCTGCACTTTGTACAATAGAAGCACTACTGGGTATCGATCGATGTGTTCATATATATAGTAACGCGCCTACAAAGTCCACATCATGAGAGAGTCATGTTTTTAATGCAATTCCTAAACCATGCAACGGATTTTGATGCGGTTTTCACCATCAGTTAGATAATTTTTCACGGAAGGTTTATATACAGGGTGTCTTCAAAGACACTAAACACACGCCTACCACATCTTCCTGAGACCAAAATAAGCAGATTTAAGCAAACTTACCTTCTTACAAAATTGCTTAGTTTGGGCGCTATACGGCCCTAAAATTACAATTTTGAAATCGTTTTTTTGTTATAAATTTAAAACGGCTTGTGCGATTTTGCTCAAATTTGGCACGTTGACATAGTTTTATGGAACAAAAAAACCGATATCAAAATTATGATTAATATTAATCCACAGGCGTAGAACTCGGGTTTTTTAATATTTGAACTTTTCAAATTTCTACGCCAATGGAAGAAAATGGGTTTAAGTATAAAATTTAGATTCAGTAACTCATTTGATACAAAAAAGCTACACTTAATAAGACTCGATTACTCTCATGGTTTTTGAGAAATTTGCATTTTAATAGTTAGTTGATCAATAATTATACGTTGATAATAATAAGTTGATCAATAAACAAATAAGATGGCCATGCTTTTTTCTAAGAATAAAACTGGAGATAATGAATAAGTTATGCAAAGAGTAAATTAATTTTCTTCGTCGTATAAATCTTTGTATGCGTGAAAATGGTGGACACTTTGACCACTTTTTATGACATATTTATTTATTTCAATTCATGTTTTAGTAACTTTACTTCATTTTGTAAAAATACTGCGAATTATTAAAATTCAAATTTCTCAAAAACTATGAGAGTAATCGAGTCTTATTAAGAGTAGTTTTTTGTAACAAATAAGTCACTAAATCTAAATTTTATACTTAAACCCCTTTTCTTCCATTGGTGTAGAAATTTGAAACGTTCAAATATTAAAAAATCCGATTTCTACGCCTATGGATTAATATTAACCATAATTTTAACATGGGTTTTTTTGTTCCATAAAAGTATGTCAACGTGCCAAATTTTAGCAAAATCGCACAAGCCGTTTTAAATTTATAACAAAAAAACGATTTCAAAATTGTAACTTCAGGGCCGTATAGCGCCCAAACTAAGCAATTTTGTAAGAAGGTAAGTTTGCTTAAATCGGCTTATTTTGGTCTCAGGAACATGTGGTAGGCGTGTGTTTAGTGTCTTTGGGGACACCCTGTATATAGTGAACGAGCGAAGCGCGTGAGTAATGTAATTATAATATTCAAGCGAACGAGCGAAGTGAGTGAGTATTGTATATATAATATTCAAGCGAACGAGCGAAGCGAGTGAGTATTGTATTGCACCCAGGCTTTCTTAGCAACCGGGCGAAGCCGGACGGGGCCGCTAGTTATTAATATTAGGCTTGGGTAACAACCCCTCCCAGATTTTCTGCAGAACGCAAAAAAATTATTTTGTTACTCCAGATCAGATAAAAAAAGTTATAAGGACAATAGTTTTTCTTTTTACAAGCGGAATCAGAATCTGTTAAAAAATATGACCTGCTGTTTAAAAAAAAAAACAAAGTTGACCTTAAATTATCTTCAAAACATTCACTAATTGAAAAAGGAATTACTTTCTTTCCCCATCGAAATTATCCAACTGTTCAGTTTTCGAGATATTTTTTATGGAAGTTTTCATATTATGAACACCTAGTATATGGAGATGGTTCATCTTTATTAAAGTTTGACGCTTAATTCATTTTGAAAAAATAATAATAAGTAAGTATTTTCGTGCAAACTGCATTTCTTTTCCAAGAAAAGTGCGTCTATAAAAACAATTCTGATACACATATTATAGGTACGAAGATTCTAGTTGACCTTCAGACTTGGTGGAAATTTTGTGTCTTCTGCTGGTTTAATTCCTATCAGGTCCGGCTTAATTTATTGCAGACTTTTGTTGAAATTAATAATATATCAAGCCCACAATTCGTTGCCGAACAAAATATCTTAAAAGTATTCGATCCCGAAAGTTACACCCTGCACTCTTCATCTTAAATTCTTTCCCCTCGTCTAAAAACGGTGATGCTCTCCTGACGCTATTTTTTAAAGCTAAAGGATTCGGGTTAACGCCAAATAAAGGACCAAGAATCACACTACAGATCCTTCTGGCGAAAAATTGAAAAAAAAATCCTGGAAAAACTTACAACTTTTTAAAAATTACGCGATCTTTCACACGTAGCCAAAGTTTTTGTTAAAAAAATTCGCCTGTAGGATCTGTAGTGTCACTCTTGGTCCTTCATTTGAAGTTTACTCGAACCCTTTAGCTTTAAAAATAGCATCGGGAGAGCCGTAACCATTTTTAGGCGAGGGGAAAGGATTTGAGATGAAGAGTGCTGGGGGTATTTTCCGGTATAATTATAAAACAAAAAAGGTTTATATGTTAAAATATTAAAACTATAATATTTTTACAGAATTATTAATATTTAGTACATGAAATTCAAAAATATATAAAAAAATATCATATGACAAGGGTTCAAATTTCACCGAGTAATGGATAATACACGCCCACTTTTTTGATTACCCCGCCACTGCTCCAGGATCGTAGCTAGGGAGGGGGGTATTAAGGGACAATGCCCTACCTTAAAACATCCAGTGCCTTACCTTAAGGAATTATACAAGCCGCAAAGACTGTCACGACTCACGACAGATTGACAGGTTTGGTCTATCATTTGAAAAAACAAGATTAAATTCGTTGGATCTAAATGAAGTTCTTCGGAAATTTGATAACATGGCAAATATTGTATTTTTTTCTATTTCATTAAAAAATATATAATTATTAACTTCCCATTGGAAGTTATTGTAATGGGTCCGAAAATCGAAATCAAAATGTATAACAAATTTTTAAGTTTCAAGGTCACTACACTATTTTTAGAAAGATGTATGTGTGTGTATGTGTACGTATGTACGTACGTACGTATGTGTCCATTTCTTTCTAAGACGAAATCTCGAGAATGAAAAATGATATCGACTACGTTAGGATGTCAATCGACGCGTATTAACTTAAATATGATCTGAAAGAATTTTTTTCAAAATCGGTTAAGCCGATCTTTTTTCTTAACCAAATAGACTCCAAAAAAGTAAATTTTACACAATATCTCGCGAATAAGAAATTATATCGAGTCGTGTTAACGTCATTTTGGTCCGACATCAATTTTATAACAAGCGGTGCAGCCGTGGGTCGTTTTTTAATTATTGTTAACAATAAAGTGCGACCCTTGAGGTCCACACGACGACAGCTTCCCAGATGGCTTAAGGATCAAATATATAATAATCAAATAATTAAATTAGATATTACACAGAAAAGTAATCATTTTAATCATTAAAACATCAATAATTAAAAAAAAAAAAAAAAAAAAAAACGGCTGACCCGATTTTTATAAAATTTATGTCGGATTAAAATGATGTTAACACGCCTCGATTGACACCCTTACGAAGTCGATATAATTTTTTATTCGCGAGATATTGTATAAAATCTACTTTTTTGGAGGTTATTTGGTTAAAAAAAAAGAACGGCTGAACCGATTTTCAAAAAATTTCTTTCAGATCATATTTACGTTAATACGCGTCGATTGGCACCCCAACGTACTCGATATCATTTTTCATTCTCGAGATTTCGTCTTAGAAAGAAATGGACACATACATACGTACGTACGTACGTACGTACGTACGTACACACACACACACACACATACACACACACAGACATCTTTCTAAAAGTAGTGTAAAAATAGTGTAGTGACCTTGAAACATAAAAATTTTTTTTCCTTTTTGATTTCGATTTTCGGACCCATTACAATAACTTCCAATGGGAAGTTAAAAATCGGTTCAGCCGTTTTTTTTTTTTAATTATTGTTAAAAATAAATATTAATTATGTTTTAATGATTAAAATGATTACTTTTCTGTGTAATATCTAATTTAATTATTATTATTAAATATTTATCAAACTGGGAAGTTCGTCGTGTGGACCTCAAGGGTCGCTCTTTAGTTCTAATAAACGACCCACCTCACGGCTTGTTTAAATTGTTGTTCACTGATTTTTTGCTTCTGTAATTTGATTTCACCAGATGAGGTGGGCAATCCAAATCAACTGTAGTCTTTTGCTTCAGCCCTACTTTAAACTTTCAGTGCCCTATCTTGAATTCAGCTCTAGCTACGGCCCTGCACTGCTCACTACTAACACCAGTCGGTAAGTGTAGTATTTCAAAATAACTTTTAAAACTGAGCCGGAACTGGAAGTTTTATGTTACGAATAAAAATATACCTGAGGTTTTACTATTCAGTTATACTACAACCGCAGCCAATGTTGAAGAACCTTGACCGTAGAATATTCTAGAATTTATACCGCACATATCAAATTGTTCTATATTTTCTAAAGGGTTTTTCAATAAGGACATAACAATTTTGTATTTAAATAAAACACAGAATAATTGAGATATCGGGCTGAAATTTATTCCAGGTGTAGTACACATGTTACAATTATGTATGGAATTTGACGTCGTTCATATGACCACCACGAGCACGACGGCAGCGATCGATTCTTTGGATCCAATTTTCAATCACTCTTTTACACATATCAGCTAGAATGTTGACAATTTCGCGTTCAATATTGTTCCTGAGCTCCTCTAACGTTGTTAGAATGTTGGCATAAACCTTTGACTTAAGGTAACCCCATAAGAAAAAATCCAACGGCATCAAATCGCATGAGCGAGGTGGCCATTCGACTGGACCATTTCTCGAGATTAAACGATTAACAAAGTTGCGACTACCGACTCAGAATTTCGGTAGTAAGTTTTAACGATTTCGAAACGTTGCTCGTCCGTGAACTTCACCATCAAGGTTAGTAGAGTATAGGTTGCCTCATTCCGATAGATAGTAGTGGGGGGATGACGTCACTCAGAATATACCATGCTTACTCACTTCAATAGAAAAGATCAGACGATGGACGCTGCTAATTTTTGGAAATAAAAATCACAGTAACCATGGTAGTGTGATATGTTTTTTCAATACCTAATAGAAACATGATTCTTCTGTTAGTGAAAAAAATATGATAAGTTGTCAATTTTGCGATAGCTGTTAAGTGTTATGGTGTTTTGTGGTTATTTTTAATATTTTGTGAATATAAAAGATAAAATAATTAATTTATCAATTTGTTAGTTAATTCTATTCGTTTCTTAAATTTAAAAAAATAGGTAATTAACAAGATCTGCCATTTCTTGAGCATTATTTAATTTCTTGTTTGTTTATATTATAGATATTAAAACCTAAATTTTGTAATAAAAATAAAAATTATCCTATTTTTTAACATCTATTCTCCTATTTATTGTCTCCTGCCAATTTTAAGAAAAAATCTGCACGAAGCACCTAATATAAATAAGCATAATCTTCAACAATTTTTGTATTTGATTTAAACTAGATTCTAGCTGACGTCATTCCCGCGCTTACGCTGATTGGTCAGATGAAATGAGGCAACCTGTACTCTAATAACCTTGCTTCACCATGATAAAAATGTAAGCCTTGACTCAAGGTTATTAGAGTACAGGTTGCCTCATTCCATCTGACCAATCAGCGTAAGCGCGGGAATGACGTCAGCTAGAATTTAGTTTAAATCAAGTACAAAATTTGTTGAAGATTATGCTTATTTATATTAGGTGCTTCGTGTATATTTTTTCTTAAAATTGACAGAAGACAATAAATAGAAGAATAGATGTTAAAAAATAGGATAATTTTTATTTTTATTACAAAATTTAGGTTTTAATATCTATAATATAAACAAACAAAAAATTAAATAATGCTCAAGAAATGGCAGATCTTGTTAATTACCTATTTTTTAAATTTAAGAAACGAATAAAATTAACTACCAAATTGATAAATTAATTATTTTATCTTTTATATTCACAAAATATTAAAAATAACCACAAAACACCTATTAACAGCTATCGCAAAATTGACAACTTATCATATTTTTTTCACTAACAGAAGAATCATGTTTCTATTAGGTATTAAAAAAAACATATCACACTACCATGGTTACTGTGATTTTTATTTCCAAAAATTAGCAGCGTCCATCGTCTGATCTTTTCTATTGAAGTGAGCAAGCATGGTATATTCTGAGTGACGACATCCCCCCACTACTATCTATCGGAATGAGGCAACCTATACTCTACTAACCTTGGCCTTGACTGACGTTTTGACTTTGACAGATCATAAAAAAGTTTGTAGGTTATGTTCCGTATTATAAAACAAAATTGTTATGTCCCTATTGAAAAACCCTTTATTAGCGTAATTTGTCGTAAAAAATCACAATTCTTAGTGATTTACAGCAGGAAGTTACTTTTAGGGTTCCGTACCTCCGAACGGAACCCTATTACTGATTCTACGACGTCCGTTCGTCCGTCTGTCACAAGGCTCTATCCAGCCCCGGATCTTCAATTTTTTTTAGGCGAGGCAAAAACTGAAAAATGCCGCTCCCGCCCACTTATATTTATTTTTACCTTTATTAACTTCCCATTGGAAGTTATTGTAATGGGTCCGAAAATCGAAATACAAATGTATACCAAATTTTTATGTTTCAAGGTCACCACACTATTTTTACACTATTTTTAGAAAGATGTCTGTGTGTGTGTGTGTACGTACATACGTATGTGTCCATTTCTTTCTAAGACGAAATCTCGAGAATGAAAAATGATATCGACTACGTTAGGATGCTAATCGACGGGTATTAAATGATTTGAAAGAAATTTTTTCAAAATCGGTTCAGCCGTTCTTTTTTCTTAACCAAATAACCTCCAAAAAAGTAGATTTTACACAAAACGAGTGAAATTTCTGTACTTGTACTAAGTATTATTTATTCTGTGGTCAAAGTTAAGTAAATGATGAGTTGTCCATTCGTCTGTAAAGTGTGAATTTGAATTTGGCCGCCCTCTGAACTTGCCGCCCGGGGCATAGACCCCGGCTTGCCCCCCCCCCTAGATCCGGGGCTGGCTCTATCTCACAAACGGTACGAGGTAGCTAGTTGAAATTTTCACAGATTGTGTGTTGTTGTGGCATGAATCCTGGCAAGTAATAATTAAAATTTATTAAATAATATACTGTACTATAGACTCAATAGAGCGTCTAACATCATCGTTCGACTGGCTCAGTTAGTAGAGCGTTTGACTGAAGATCTAAAGGTCCCTGGTTCGATCTCGGATTAGTCAGGTTATTGATGTGAAACTTCTTAAGCGAGACTAGTGATCCGGAATGACCTCGACACGAAAATCAAACTTGAAAGTACACCGCATGTATAAGTTTGTTAAGCGCTCACAGAGAATGGCCTAGATGGCTGCGTGGAGAAACGCATTAGTCTACCGTGTATAAGGTTGCAGGTTCGCGACGCGCTGTTTACATAACAAATGGAAAATAAAAACTCGGGTCGCAGTGCCAAAACCCTGCCGACAATATAGTGTATTTGCTAATACTGGCATTGTGGCTTTATTATGTTTGTTTTTGGACAAAATAAAAAATTTAACCCCTTAATACATCCCTTAAAATAATATTTTTTTTCTTAATTTCAATATTTTTATCAATGCAACCTCAGTACCAAATTAAATACACCCTTCAGTAAATAAAACACCATCCGCAAACTAGTGTTTTCATAAAATTTGTAAGTCCGGTCCTATCGGGCTGATTTTATTAAAATTTTAGCAGTACATTTTAATCGTTACTAATGGGTTAAATTTCAATTTAGAAACGATTCTGAGAATTTTTTCGGCATTTTTGGGCCCAAAAACATTTTTCAACCCCTAAAAACCACCCTTAGAATGGTCCGATTAGGCCCATTTTAAATAGGCTTCGTGCGGTGACGGATTTCAACGTGCCTACCAAATTTCGTCAAAATCAATTAACTCTTTCGAAAGTTATAGCCCGTACACACACACACACACACACACAGGGGTTGAAAAATGTTTTTGGGCCCGAAAATGCCGAAAAAATTCTCAGAATCGTTTCAAAATTGAAATTTAACCTTTTAGTAACGATTAAAATGTGCTGCCAAAATTTTAATAAAATCGGCCCGACAGGACCGGACTTACAAATTTTATGAAAACACTAGTTTGCGGATAGTGCTTTACTTACTGAAGGGTGTATTTAATTTGGTACCGAGGTTGCATTGATTAAAATATTAAAATTAAGAAAAAAAATATTATTTTAAGGGATGTATTAAGGGGTTAAATTTTTTATTTTGTTCAAAAACAAACTTAAGTTCACATAATAAAGACACAATGCCAGTATTAGCAAATACACTATATTGTCGGCAGGGTTTTGGCACTGCGACCCGAGTTTTTTTTATTTCATATTATCTGCTCCCATCGGCTTCGCCGGGTGCTATGAATTGAATGTCTTTTTTGACTATTAAAAATGCAATAATCTGTTTTCCAAAATTACACAAATAGATACATGATGCGTAACTATGAAAACGTAGAACGCATCTTTAATTCATGACCTCCTGTCTTCCCAACACCTGTACTACTGAGGGCAGTATAGCCTAGTGGTTAGCATGCTTGGTGCCGCAACCTCTAGACTGGACTGCCGTGGGTTCGAATCCCGCCTGCGCTCATGGATGTTTTGTGGTGTTATTTGGTTTTAAGTTAGTTGTTATTTAGTGTAGTTGAAAGACGCTAATGACCTGAGATGTCGACACGTCTATAATCTGCAATAAATAAATTAAACACCTGTACTAAAAGGTATTCACAGTTGTGTGAATGCATTGCTTGAATGCTCTCCCTCGGGAACAGTTTTCCGGGATAAAAAGTGGCCTATGTCCTTTCTCGGACTTCAAGGAATCTCTTTGCCAATTTCCGCCGAAATTGGTTCAGTGGTTAAGCCGTGAATATGTAACAAACAGACAGACAGACGCAAACACACTTACGTATTTATAATATTAGTTTGGATAAGCATTTATTTCGACGTTCTATAAGGAAATTAAAGTATGGTGATGGGATCGAAAAATCGTGTCAGATTCAAGGTACCTTCAAAACGCAAAGAAAAGTTGTTTTCCGTATGATGGCTGTGCGTGTGCGTCTGGAACTTTAGAACGCCCGACATCTTGTAAGAACCTTTTCCGGGACATGCGCAAATGCACGTGGGTCCAAAATAATTCATCGGCACCTTATAAAAAGTAAAAACAATTGGTTCATTCACTCAAGTTCACGAATCACACATCTACGCCGCATGCCCGAGAAATTATCTCAACAAGTTGTTGGATGTTCAATTTTAAATGACTACTGACTACACAGGAGTGGGGACTACGGCGTTGACTGTTCATATAATATAAAAAAGGGTGTGGGTCTCGGGACCCCCGACAGATGTGAAACATCAAAGAAAACGTTATTAAACTCAGTGGTATTCTCTATGTAGTAGTATATATTTTTTCAAAAGCAGCAACTAACTGTTATGCTGACGTAATCCTATATACTGCACTGTAACACCGCGTGTGTTACAGTGCACGCCTGAGCCAAGAGAGAGAGAGAGAGTGCCGCAGTGGTGGGGAGAACAGCAGCGAAGGAGCGGACCAAACATTTCGTTGCATATTTCCCCTCACGCGACTGTTCGCAGCCCGACATAAGATGTTTCACATCAATAAATGTCAGTGTCGAAAAACAAAATATAAAAAGTCACTATGCGAGATTCACTTTTTAATATAAAAAACAATCATCAAAATCGGCTTAATCGTTCGAAAGTAATTGAACATAAAACTTAAAATAAAATGTTAGTTTGCTAAAATCATTACAGAATCTCTATGGCTTTTATTGTAAATTTATCTATAATATTATAGCGTCGCTATGTAAAAATAATTTTGAAAAAGGCATATCAAGAATGAGTGTAATGTAACAAAATTATTGCTACATATTACAATATTAATATGAATCATTAAAATAACGTGCTTATTTGTAAAACAAAATAGTCGGATAAAGGTCAACTTGTTGAGTTTTTAACGTTTCATTTAAAACATACATTTGATAATTGCGTTATACTAAACCTGTAACAGTTTTAACCTGCGGAATTTTTTTAGAATAAAAACCAGATTAACGTGTATTATGTTAGAGGGGAACGGTGTAAAACTAAGCAGATTTTAAAAACCTGGAGGACACGAAACAAGTTAGTGATAATAAAACTGGATTCGAGGTAGTCTACACTTCATAAAACACTTTTTTAATAATTGCTGGTAAGAGTTTACGTATTTCCAGAGAAGTTTTCAACTGGTTCTACAGGTGTTTCTTTTAGATGAGTCGAAATAACTTTCGTTATCAAATAATGAAAAATATTAATAATCAATCTGATTAGACTCCTTATCGCAAATAAATTCACTACAATAGTGAATTAATAATAATGCGTTTAACGTGCGTTTCTCTTTTATTTATTGTAAATTATAGACGCGTCGACAACTTAGGTCATTAGCGTCTTGTTTACATTAAATAACAACGCACTTAAAATTAAATGACATCACAAAACATCCATGAGCGGAGACGGGATTCGAACCCACGACAGTGTGATCCAAAGGCCGCTACGCTAACCGTTACACCACTCTGTCCTCACGTGCGTTTCTCGATATTATGTCATAACAGATGCCATTCGCACCATTACCATTTTCCTTTTTTACCACTTCCCGTGTTATACATTTTTATACTTCAACTTAATTAATAGCAATGTGCGAATGAAGGAATTATAGAACATTAGGATAGGGTAGGCAACTTTGGGAGCATAGGAGTTTGACAGGTATAATCGGCCATGGCCTTGAATAAAGAACCATCTCGATATTCATCTGGAATTATTGAGGGAAACCATGGAAAACCTCAAACAAGATGGCCGATACAGAAATTACCGTTTCTCGGCGTGCGGCAGTAGGTAAAAATCCTAACCACTTCTGCCCCCGCCGCTATTCGCTGGGTCAATAGTGAATTAACATAATGATATCAGACGATGCTGTCGCTATAGCTATAGTTATGTAAATGTTTTTCTTTTCTCCTCAAATACCTGTTTATCTTTCAATGCTAATGTTTCATGGTGGCTCGGCCTACTATAGGAGTGAAGTGTGCGGCACAAATGAACTGTTAATTTTTTTTGTTGAAAATACTGAAAATTAAGTTAAAAGCAGCTTTTTTATAGTGCAGGGTACGGCAAAAAATACCATATAGATCTTGTGTGTAATGATATTATGACTCGTGTGACTATTAAAACTTGTTATCACTAGTTTTAACATACTGTCACTACTCGTCAGTAATATGCGTCATTACGCAACTAAATATATAATCTACTATTATGAATGCCCAGGTGCAGCAAAACATCTCGGATCGGCTCGGCACGACACGAAACATTCGACATTTTTAAAAAACACAAGGATAAACGAAATTTTACGTCACGCCTAAAAACCAAGCATTATAATAATAATAATAATTTGTGTTAAATTTTTTTAAAAAGCTATTGTATTTTTGCAGTTTTTTGTTATAAACTAATTATTTTTTTATTAAACAATTATTGTGTTCATTATTTATGTAAAACTTGTTATTTGTCTAATTGCGTTATAAACACAGAAAAAAATAATTTACTAGTTTGATATTAAGAGGTGGATATGAGTGCAGACAAAACAGATCCGTATTAGGATTTAAAAAGTAGAGTGCGGTTTAATGAAACCACGGTGCAAGTGAAACTTTATTGCCATAACTCTTAAACGCTTTTAACCCGAAATCCTCGAAAGTATATAGTTTTGTTTACGTGGTTTCAGTAATGTAATTTGAACCCTGATCAGTCTGGAGACGAATGTAAGAATCCAGATTCTATCGTTCGTGGTCAATGAGTATTTGATGTGCTGCTCGGCTGAATATTCGTACGATATTAGTTATGTAGATACAAGGGCGTCGCCAGCCAATGCACCCAGGGAGGGGCAACATGATAGATAGAGGATATGAACTGTAGGTAAAATAAATACAATTTGTACAGTTTTAATCGTTTACTACTGCAAGAATCTTCATTAAAATATAATCTTCTTGGGTTTCTTGTGAATTTTTCGACTACTTTATTTTTGACCTTGACGACGCCCTTGTGTAGATATAGATGCGATACAATAAAGTTACGGACATAACGTCGCTACTTTTTTTACGAGTACTGGTCTGGTCAATCATTTCCATTGGACGTGACGTGACGTTCAACATGCGTAACCGAACGGAAAAAACGAGGTTAAAAAGTTTCACTTAAAAATAATCGATTTAACCGATATTTTAAAAATGAAATCAATATAAGATATTGTTGCATTAAATTCACGACTGGCGAAAAAAATACATGAGGGGATTTACGGATTGAAACCCCTAAAAGGCAGGAGTCAGAAATTATTTTGGACGCCGCTTTAAAAATTTGCCAGACTTCTACGATCCAGCAAATATCCTGCCCTTTTTTTAATTTTTACTTTTTTTAGCAATTCTTATAATTCTATTCTAATATTATAATGAGGAAAAGTTTGTAATTTTGTTTATCGCTGGTAATCTCTGGAACTACTGAACCGATTTGCGAATGTGCGATAGAACTCACTGTATATTTAACTGGAAGCTGAATCAAGCTGCCAGTGCGTGTTTCGCGTGTCGATGC
The DNA here is from genome assembly GCA_039654895.1 of Mongoloraphidia duomilia. Taxonomy (NCBI): domain Eukaryota; kingdom Metazoa; phylum Arthropoda; class Insecta; order Raphidioptera; family Raphidiidae; genus Mongoloraphidia; species Mongoloraphidia duomilia. The sequence goes on along the minus strand of CM077524.1, from coordinate 24,942,090 downwards.
TAGCTGCCGCAACCAAGCTGCCATCCTGACCCTGCATTTTGCTGGCATCTCAACCAGTTGAGCTACCATTGGTAGCTCGATGAGGCATGGCTCTAAAGGTAGCTTTACACTATACCTTTTTTCTTACGGCTAAAGACACATCTCTTTTCATTATGCATCATAGTATTTACACGTAGAGTTCGTTGCACATGAAAATTGGCTATCGAATCAATAAAGTCAAGAGTTTTTTCATTATTCAACTTCATTTTACTAAACAAAACAACACAAGACGCATGAACGATGCAAGAAAGTTCCGACTTAAGGTACGTGCAGTACGCAGCTGGGATTCTAGATGGTAGCATGTATGGTAGATGATGGCTGAAATTATAAGCGCTTATAGGTTTGCACAACGAAGCTTTGATACTAGCATTGATACAAGCTTAAGTCGCGTTTGAAATGTCAGATAGCGAAGACGAATATTTGTGTTCTTCTGCTACACAGTGGTATATTTTAAATACAAATTTGGGTAGGAGCTGTCATGTCCATCCTATTAATAGAACACGATCTAAACATGGCGAATTTCATCATTTATACCAAGAATTAAAATTTTACCCAAACCGGTTTTTTGAATATTTACGTATGGAACCTAACATTTTTAAATACGTCTTAGAAAAAACTCAAAACAAATTAAATAAAAACTGGCAAAATTTCACTTATTAAACTAGTCATATCCATTGCGAAACTTATAACGGCAATTTGACAGTTGTCACACGTTGATTGTAGTAGTCAGCGCGCTGAAAGAATGGTGAGATACATTCTTGAATCTATCAGCTCTTGTAACAGCGCTTATACCTGCTACACTCACTGCTTCGTTGTGTACGCTCGTATATATAACAATGCATTAATTTAAGCAAGCTCGCTATGATTTACGCTACCATCTAGAATCCCAGCTCTATACTGCACGTACCTTTACGCGGTACACACTTGCGTCATCTTGTCTCTCAGTAAAATGTCTCGTGCGTTATAAATTGACGCATGCAGACTTACACATGTCTTTCACTGCAGCGCATGCATCAAGTTGCACGAAAAGAGGCATCGTGTAAACTTAGAATTAGGGTATGAATATGCCTCGATGAACGCAGTGTATGTCGCGGACGATGAGAGGGCGAACATACCAAAGATGCTTCATATTAGTGTTCTTTGGAAACACTGATATGAATTATCTTCGGTATGTTCGCTTTCTCATCGATGTAAACATCGACCGCGTCCTCGACCTAACCTAAACCGTGCTCATCGAGGTATCTTCGGTATGTCCGTACCCTTAGAGATGCAGTAAAATTATATGGGAAATGTGTTGATCTTCCTTATTTCGTTGCCAAACTAAAATCTACCAGGGCGGAGCGGGACCGGATTGTCGGATAGCTGATAGTTTCTAGTACGTTCCTGGTATCTCAAGCGCGCCGTCCGAACTATAATTGTTTCCTATAAGTACTCTTTTTTCCGTAATAAAGTTTTTAATAATAATGCATTTTCTACTTTCTTGAACGTCATCCAACAATCAAAACAGCTATGGTTATGTGTGATTATTTATTTCATGGTAAACAAGATTATAGTACACTATATTTTTTGTAATTTATAACACGTCGGTATACTCAAAACTTTCAGAGTGTTTTTCCATTTACAGTTTACTCCTGTTTCATTGGCGATTGTGGAATTTACCTACGTTTAATGATTGTTATTTATTTATTAAAAAATATTGTTTTTCAAATTATTTCGTGCGTATTAAATATTTATCGAAGCAATCTTCGCGTTTTTTAGGGTTCTGTACCTTCGTATGGAACCCTTATTACCCTGTGAGCGGAAATAGTGATTTGCACCCGGGCGAAATCCGAACCGGGCAGCTATACATATAAGTGTGTATAAGCTTTGTTTTCAAATTAATACTTTAAAAAAGTCACGTATTACTCAACATGACGCTTGTAAAAAGAACAATTAAATTTTTTTAATAAAATTTATATTTTAAATGGAATAAAACTATAGGGTTTGCAAATATTTAATAGGCTCAAATTAATGATACATAATATATGGATTAGTAATGAGTCAGCTATTTACAAGTCCCCAGTTCCCGGGTTCTAGTCCGAGAGCTGGTAAAAGTGCAAATTGGATTTTCAATTTATTATTAAAACAAAAATAATGAATTGAAAATATGAATTGGTGCTAGGCCCAAATAACCTTAGTTGTTGGTGGTCTTTAAAACACAATAGTAGTGAGTCAGTTATCTATACGTATAATAATTTCGAATTCTAACATAAATTATTAGTGTATTTGCCATATGGCACATACACTATTGGCGTCGGTCGGATGGCGGGACCTAGGAGTCGGACCAAAATTTCTCGACGTTTCATAGCCTCCTGAACACTTTGGCACCATTTTTGGAAATGTCTGTTTATATATTATATATATCCAAATATATAAATATATATATACATATATAAACAGACATTTCCAAAAATGGTGCCAAAATGTTCAGGAGGCTATGAAACGTCGAGAAATTTTGGTCCGACCCCTAGGTCCCGCCATCCGGCCGACGCCAATAGTGTATGTGCCATATATTATGGCAAATATACTAATGATAATGTAGGTTAGGGACGACGTGAAAAAGTACTGTCACTGATAATTCTTTTCTAAAGTTGAGGAAATAACAAAGTTGATCGATTTGCATAATGTTAATGTATTCGTTGACTTACTAAGTCACCTGGAAACTATATCTTATATATTATTAATTTATTATATGTAAATACTAAACGCATAGTTTTATAGGTAGGTATAAGTATAAATTAATATTATGAATAATGGTAGAAATAATAATGAACCTGAAGTATTAACTCAAAAGTTTTAATTGCCTTATTTTAGAAATGTAAGAGTAGGTAGTGACTTTTCTTTTTTGAATCATTCAGATCAATCATATAAATTCGAGTTGTCTCCTAAGTAGGCATGTAAATTTTTAGATGGTTCGACTTGTATTCCGGATAGGGTGTAGTATCTCGGACACGTATGGTCCCGTCAAATCCAAAAACTCGGACTTTCGCAAGAATACTTAAAAAAGGGAGAAGCAGCAACCAATGTAACCCACTATCTAAGTTACTTAACCGGATTACCCTTTTTACACCCAGAAGATGCTTTGGAATTGATTTCGCTGCTATCGAACCAAACGGAGAATCAGTTGCTAGATTGGCTGACTATTAAGTCGAAAATTACATCGCTGAAGAATGAAGATGCCCGATTCCCTCTCGCCATTTAGGCTGAACTTTCGTCATTTTTTCAATAAATCACGAATGTTTGCGAATCGTTCCATTCAATGTACAATGCATCGTTTTATACACTGGGAGACAATTGCATCCTGATTTTTTTCACGTTCTGGTAAAATCATCCATTGGGGATACAACTCGAGCTCGCTCAATAAATTAAAAAAATACTTGATTTTCGCAAGTCGAATCGAGTATGTAGAGAAGTATAATACAGTAAATACCTCTGCAAGTGAGAGAAGCTGCTCCTGAGTCCTGTACCTTTATTAGTAAGAAACTGGTTAAGTGAAAAACCTCGATAAGCGAAAAAAAAAATGCCCGGTCCCTTGAACTTTTCCATATCCAGGTTCTACTGTATTCGCTATGTGCAGCTGCTTGGAAGGGAGACGCTGAACGACCGTGCGCGCTTAGCGGCGAAAGCTGGCATTCTTAGGGCACGTCAGTGACGTCATATACTGATATAAAATCAAAAGTAAGAAATGACAATTCGTAAATGCTGCATTATTAATTGTAATAATACATAAAAAATAGTGATGTTAGCTCTTATTGTTTCCCAAAATATAAGCATAAGTTAATTCAAAGAGAAAAATGGATTTCCATCGTGAGAAAGCACAAGTAAGTATCATAACCTTAATTGTACATTCACAATAATGTTCCAAAAAAATGAGTGTGAACGCACTATGAAAATATATATTTAATATAAAATAAATATAAGAATAATGAAATTTAATAATTTTTATAAAATTACAACTTGAATTTTGATATTAAATTAATAAAATAAGACAAAATATTCTTTTATATATATGACAGATGTGACAGATAAAATTGTACTATTTACTACTTATATTAGAAATAATAATAATTAAAAACTACTGTTAATATATAAAAGAACTTACATAAACTTTAACAGAATAAGGCTCAGAAGTTACTGAAGTCTGCCTAATTACTGTTGCTCGAATCAAATAGCTTTTTCCATTTTGTCTTAATTCTTCAACATCAATTCCATGATTAGCCTCAGCTAAAGCTTTACCCTTTGACACAGTTTGAGGTTGAAAGTTTATAGTATGATATATTTTTTCAAAGCCCGTTTTTAATATGGCATTCATACTTTTTACTTTTATCATCAATTTTAATTTTAATTCACTTTTTTCTAGTTGTCCCATTTGACATAATGTATAAAAGTGGCAGTGGTCTCGCCGATTAATGCCGCTAGATGTCTCGACTTTTGATGTTGCACATAGCGAATACGCAAGGTTAGTAGAGTATAGGTTGCCTCATTCCGATAGATAGTAGTGGGGGGATGACGTCACTCAGAATATACCATGCTTGCTCACTTCAATAGAAAAGATCAGACGATGGACGCTGCTAATTTTTGGAAATAGAAATCACAGTAACCATGGTAGTGTGATATGTTTTTTCAATATCTAATAGAAACATGATTCTTCTGTTTGAAAAAAATATGATAAGTTGCCAATTTTGCGATAGCTGTTAAGCGTTATGGTGTTTTGTGGTTATTTTTAATATTTTGTGAATATAAAAGATAAAATAATGAATTTATCAATTTGTTAGTTAATTCTATTCGTTTCTTAAATTTAAAAAAATAGGTAATTAACATAATCTGCCATTTCTTGAGCATTATTTAATTTTTTGTTTGTTTATATTATAGATATTAAAACCTAAATTTTGTAATAAAAATAAAAATTATCCTATTTTTTAACATCTATTCTTCTATTTATTGTCTCCTGCCAATTTTAAGAAAAAATCTGCACGAAGCACCTAATATAAATAAGCATAATCTTCAACAATTTTTGTACTTGATTTAAACTAAATTCTAGCTGACGTCATTCCCGCGCTTACGCTGATTGGTCAGATGGGACGAGGCAACCTGTACTCTAATAACCTTGGCGAATACGAAGAAAAGTTTTTTAACATTTTTATTATCTGAACATTTTCTTCCTGCGCACTTCTCGAGTGGAAAGGAAAAATCGAGTTATTATCAAATATTGGAGCAGAAAAAATAACGAATCTGAGGAATTTTTCATTCTGAAATAAGTTTTTACCATTTTTACTTTCCGAATAGTTTCATCAGTCGCTCGATAATTCAATCAGACTTATTTAGGCCTAGTACCAATTTATTTTCAATTTATTATCTTTCAATAATAAATTTAAAATCAAATTGATACTTTCACCAGTTTTCAAATTAAGCTTGTAATAGTGAAGCTATATGCTCGGCTATTCTCACGCCCTCGATAATATAGTTTATTATAATAATAATAATGCGTTTAACGTCCGTTTCTCGACATTATATCATAACAGACGCCATTCGCACCATTACTATTTTCCATTTTTACCACTTCCCGTTGTTTTCTACATATTTTAAACTTCAGCTTTTTTTTTTTATTAGCAATGTGCGAATGGAGGAATTATAGGAAATTAGGATAAGGTAGGCAAATGTGGGAGCATAGGAGTTTGACAGGTATTCGGCCATGGCCTTGAATAAGGAACCATCTCGATATTCATCTGGAATTATTGAGGGAAACCATGGAAAACCTCAAACAAGATGGCCGATACTGAAATTACCGTTTCTCGGCGTGAGGCAGTAGAAAAAAGTCCTAGCCACATCTTCCCCCGCCGGGATTCGAACCCAGTACCTTCCCAATGCGAGTCTAGTGCTGTACCACTAAGCTACATCGCTGGGTAATATAGTTTATTAACCTTAATGTTTAAAAATGATTTTGCAGATATGCATGCATAAAAAAATCAATGGAAAAAATCAATTTCTAACAATTTTGACAAGATTTAAATGCAGGTAAAAAAGAAAAATATGTCAAATGTAAATTTTCACCAAGAGCCTTATTGTTTAATATAGCCAATAAGGTATATAAGTACTATCACGTTAAATATAAAACAAAGCAGGAACTGGTAAACTGAAAGGTAAAAAATATGAAAATTATAATAACAAATTATTGCATTTATGCATTTATTAATATCATTATTTATACACAATTAGAAACATTCCGCATTTACTGGTGTAATTGATTACTACATTTTTAAGTTTAGTTTAATTTTATATAGTTTAATTGTTATAACCTTCAATATTATCAAGATGATGTACTTTTTTACCCGACTACAGCAACAGAAAGAGCAGTGGCGTAACTACAGAGTGCAGGCAGAACTGGCAAAAAGCCAGAGGCCCCTGGCTTCAGGGGGCCCCGCGACAGCTAACAATATTATAACTGAATGTGCGTTGTGCAGCGCACCACTCGATAGAAGTCTGCACAGCGTAGTAGGTTTCTTAAATGCACATAATATCCTTCTGTATTATGCTTTTTGTTCTTCATATCTCATCTCGGATTTTTGCAAATTTTTCCTTCCATTAATAACAGAGTGGAGGGGGTTGGGGGCAACGTTCCTTTTTGTTGAGGAGCTCAAATTAATGTTCAAAAAGCCAGAGGGCCCCCACAAAAACAGTGCCGGACTTAAAAACCCAGGGCCCCTAGGCACTTGGCATTTGGGGCCCCCCATCTCGAAACCATTTTGGAAATTTAGCGAATTAAATGCTCTAGTATACAGAATATATAATTTTTAATCGACTTTAATTAATCAAATCAAAATACAGAAGATCTTTAAGGTAGTTTACGGTATTATTATAATTAACCAAGAAATTATTAGTTCTATCCGTAAATAATATTTTCGATAAGTAAAGCTTTTTGATAAGGCACGCCAAGCTTTTGAGCTTATATGAAGGTTCCGCCACTGGGACCCCTAGGCCGGGGCCTTGTGGGCCTAGGCGGCTATCCGGCACTGCACAAATATATGCCAGGGACCCCAAATTTATAGTTACGCCACTGGAAAAGAGGGCTAATATTTTTCACCATAATGTAAAAGTATAATCTGTTAGTTTAAAAACGAACTATCACTTATTTTCTAGGGGTGCCTCGCATCAGAAACTTACAGTTAAATTTCGATCCAAATATCTTTATAATAAAATTATCAGTATTACACACCAATATTGAAAAATGCCGAAAAAATGAAATATGATAAAGAGCTTTAAATTTCAGCGTCATTATAAAGGTATTTATTATTTATGATTACAACTTCTCAGAAAACAATATATCTGTGTTTATAAACAAATCAGAACACGAGGCTACATTTTACCGTTTTTATTTACCTATAGAAAAAAAATTCCAAGTCGCTGAAAATATTCCACAATACATTAACTTAATTATTCTTCAGTGGTGGAGAATATACCTAGACTTAAAAGGGTCCTATTCCACTAATGTGTATAGGTAATTAGATTACATTCTTAAGAGTTTTCGATACCTACCGGAAGTTACCCTCTGCACTCTTCATCTCAAATCCTTTCCCGTCGCCTAAAAACGGTTACCGCTCTCCCGACGCTAATGAAGGATCATGAACCACACTACAGATCCCTCACGCGAATTTTGTGAAAACAAGTTTTGGCTACGTGTGAAAGATTAATTTTTAAAAGGTAATTTTTAAAAGGTTGTAAATTTTTCCAGGAATCTTTTACCCGAACCCTTTAGCATTAAAAATAGCGTCGGGAGAGCCATAATCGTTTTTACGCCACTTGCAAAATATGTAGGTTACGCCCTTTGACAACTCCTTAAACTTGCTTAACTCAATTTATCAATTTTGGAGGGTTACCGCCTATTGGCCCCTGACATGTCGATATATTTTTATATTATAGTTGTTCTACTCTACCTGGCTTTGCCCGAGTGGAATTTAAGAATTCCAGCATTTGGGTCATTCTAAATAGTGATAGTACTTCCATGTTCATTCAGTTTGATGTTTACACATCAAAAATCGAAAAAGTGGTTAAACGTTTTGAAAATTTATCGGTTTCATTTTATTAGTCATTTCTCAGACTAATTCAGTATCCGAAGACCTGAGTCTTACAATTTGGTTGAATGCAGGGGAATTTGGACAAAGTTCAAATAACACAGTGTCTGATTTGAACCGTGTCCAAATTTCCAACGAATTCAACCAAATTTATATAAGTGTGTATGCCCCCATAATAAATATTCAAGATCTACTCCACTGCTTATGGTATTCCCAATGGAATATTACTGAGGGCAAGGACCTACCCAACAGAAATTCATTTCACTTGATTGGCATCTCTTAACGCAGAGAGCATGACCCAACACAGAGTTTAATGTTGGTACCTATACTTACTTATTAAATCAAAACTTCCAGATTTGTTGAAAAAAAAAAGAAATAGAAAATGTCTCAAACGCCTTTTAAATTAGTTATAAATACATATACTAAAAAGGGGCAAAAAGAAACGGGACAAATGAGTCACTTACTGTAAAAACAAAAAAGACCACACTGCAAAAGTGACACTTTCATACTCAAAAAAAAAAAATTTTTTTTGTTAGAAATATTTTTTTATGGATATTATAAACACCACTCACAAAAAAGTACCTAGACATTTAAACACTAATACAGTAAATTTTTTTAATCGTTTTCCGTACAATAAAAACTTAACGGGGCTGGCTTGTCCCGTCTTCCAAAACTGGATGCCAGTTTGAATGACATGTTAATGAATAGGTCTACATTAAAATTCTTTAAAAATTAAGGAATGATGTCTACTACTTTTTACAGAATTACTAGTTTTATAATTATTGTGCATTTTTAAGTTAGAAACAAATTCATATTTTTTTTAATCTGACTGTTACGATACTTAGGAATTATCTAAATTACAGCACATTGACGCCCCTAAGACAATAATTTATTTGGAATATAATTACGTTAAGCTGTATACAGAGATACATTTTTACAGAATGTAATGATTATACCAACATGTAGTTTTTCCAGTTCGTCGTTTTTATCTGACAGTATTTTTATTGCACTGAACTTATTAATAGGCATCAGGCAGTTTCTGTGGATAAATAGTCGATATATCACACTTTTAATAAGAAACTATCATGTAAAAATATTTAAATATATTCAATAAAAAATAAGTTAATGAGATCTAAGTAAGTTCTACTTTAATCTATATCTATAATACTTAAAATATACAGAATCAGAGGCTGATTTCATAGGAGAAAAAAAAGTTCCTATAAACAAAATATATCCGCAAACGCATATAGTTTCTGAGATACCCCGTTGATATTCCAAATTTCTGCTTCATTATTTCGCAAAATATTATTTCAGTTCGCTTGAAATATTGATAGTACAGTATATTCCAGTATTTTTCCAAATTATATTATTACTTTATATAACAGTCTAAGCAATTTATTTAATCGTTAAAAAAACGAATAACTGCGGTCAAGAGCATGTGGAAAAATAATTGAAATTTTACCTCGAATGACTTGCTTTTCTCAATTTCACATGTATAAGTTGATTAATTAATATTATTTAATTTTCCATGAATGATCTACATTTATTGATTTTCACGTCAGGAAAAACCCATGTATTTTTAACGACTTAAAAGTGGTTTGTTTGTAAATAATTATTTTTAAGAATAAAATATTCCACTTTTCTTAAATGCACTTCATCGAAACTAAAAAAGAAATTTTGCTAACATTGCATTTGTAATTAGTATTTTAAATACTACATTGTAGAAAATAGTAATTAACCAACATAAAAATATTATGCAAATAACAGACAAGGTCGGTGTGGGAGCCATTAAACTCAAACATTAACGCCCATTTTGCATTTGGTGCAGATTGTGAGATTTAAAAATCCCCGAATTTTCCAAGTTTTTCAGGCTTAATGTAGAAATTTCCTCAAAACTTATAAGAAATCTTTGGACAGACCATTATCTTTTAAACCAAATGAAATACAGACATTTGCTCAGTGGCGGCGTTAGAGGGTGGGCCGGGTGATCCATGGTCCACCTTAAACTGTCTTGGCCCACCCTGGAATAATCCTCTATCTCTAGTTTTTTTAAATATATTTCTAACCCTAGAAATTTCAATAATTTTTCTTACACATCCTATAGCAAGGAATCTGGGTTAAAATTTTAACGAGCAATGAAATTTTGGGAACAAATGTTATTGTCCCACCTTCAGACCACCATGTCCAACTCTGGCCCACCCTAACAAAAAATCCTAGCGCCGCCACTGCGTTTGCTTGTGCTCATTGAGAATCAGTGTATTGTTACGGATCACCCTGTATATAACCGGCAGGCAAGAATTCTGAGAAACGGGGGTCCGCTTACTGTAACAACTGATACCTGCACGAGAGTTCTAGAGAAAGCGAGAACACACTAGGCTTATGCTACGCAGTATATATAAACAGCAGTACGAGTGAGTGAGGGGACAGTCAATGGAGAATACTGAGCGACAAATAGTGCGTCTGATATAAATACAGTGAATATAAATACTTGAAACATAAATAGCTAGAAATAAATAGTCCTGGTATATAGTTAATTATTACGAATTATCGTATATAGTTGTTTGTTTTGCTTTGTAATTACTGTTTAGTTATTGTGTTGATTGTTAGAATTAACTTTTCGTTGTTGCGTTCATTATTGTTGTGTTTTTAATTATTGTAAATAAATATATATTCCGCCAACTCAGAAAACAGTTTTGAAACAGTATGTTTTTTCTGTAATCAATTTGTAAAGTTCAAAGATTTTAAGTCTTGCAATTTTATAATAACGAAATGCGATTTCAAACTAACGAAGTTTATAGAAAAAGACACGCTGATTCCAATGAATTATGGTTTAGAAATTATATCCCTTTAAAGTTCCCTAAAAATTATAAAAAAATATTTGAACAGGCATAACCATTGATAAAGAGGTGTCTAGTCACCTCCCTTCCGCCTAAAATTTTATTAGACACACCCAATCGTATTTTTGATTCGAGGATAGATTTTTTTTAATCAAGTTAATTGTTCCATCTTGGGGAGCTACTTCAAAAATTTTGTATGGGGAAATAGACTTCAACGGTGCGTTAAGCAGGACGCCCAAAATATTAGAATCGATTAAATAGCTCATCTATATTCCGTATTTCGAAATTTTTAAAGGAGCCTTTTTTTCGAAAAAAGTAAGCTCTATGTACGTGAGTGTTTGTTAGTATACTAACAAAAAAATGAACGCTTAAATTGTGCACTATGTGCTGTAACTGCACGATTATCCTTACTAATATTATACTTATAATTAATGCGAGAGTAACTTTGTCTGTCTGTTACCTTTTCACGCCTAAACCGCTGAACAGATTTCGATAAAATTTGGCAAGGAGATAGATAGATTGGATCCTGAGGAAGGACATAGGCTACTTTTTGTCTCAAAAAAAACCAGCTTCGCCCGAGGGAAAAAAGTAATCTCTGAAACTACTGAACCGATTCTAAAAATTCTTTCACTAATAGAAAGCTATACTATCCCTGAGTGATATGGGCAATATTTTATTTTCATTCTCGGGGGGGGGGGGGGTATAAATTCTTATCTCTGGAACTATACTGAACCTATTCTAAAAATTCTTTCACTAATAGAAAACTACGCAGGGGGAAAGATTCTCGTAGGGGGATAACAAATTAACAATATACTAAATATACGTGAGAGGAGCAATGGGTGACCGCTATTAAATCATAATTTCATACCACCTGGGCAAAGCCGAACGGGCCGCTAGTATCCACATATATTATCCTAAATAGAATAAGGATGTATGGATTATGTATGGATACAAATTTAAGATGCGTGACTAGATAATCATAAAAATCTGCTAACAGGGTCAAGATCTGACCTCAAATTGAAAAAAATCTATATATTTATGTAAACAATTACAAGTTCACTATAATTTTTCTTCAGTTGCATATACTATATACTTATTTATTATGACTGCGGAAAGAATAAATAATAAGGGCCGGATTTCATAACTTTTTGATAATATAATCAGAACTGGGATGACTCTAATACTAGGACTGGGTATAGTACCTAATATTAGGACCGATATAGTATCTGGAATAGTACATCTTGTAGATTGTATTTCTAGTGTCGTAATGAAGTATATTACCGACGAGTAAGTGATATTCTGTTAAAATGTAGATTATAGACGCTCGACAACTTAGGTCATTAGATTCTTAATTACATCAAACAACATCTTGATCCAAAGGCCAACACGCTGACCATTACATCAAGATGTTCTTAGCGAGTTTTAACAGTCACACGGAGTCATAATATCATTACACGCGAGATATATATGGTATTTTTTGTCACACCCCCTATAAAAGAGCTACTTTTCACATCCCCCCAGGGGGGATATTGGGATGTAGTTGCTATCGCTCCCAGGGACCCGGGCTCGTACCAGTCGGTTTGTGTATGCCGGCTGGCGGATTTTAATACACAGATGTGTTATATTTTGTTGTGTTGAGGACGCTAATGACCTGAGTTGTCGACGCGTCTATAATCTACAATAAATAAATACTTTTCACATCATTTTCAGAATTTTCAAAAAAATTTAACAGTTCATTTGCGTTGCCAACTTCACATTTATAGCAGGCCGTGAGTATATATAGGTAATAACGGGCGAATCAGCACGAAGAATAAACATAAATCACTATGGAAACTATTTATTTTCCACACTAGTGTGTTTTGAAAACATTTTCAACACACCTGCCTGTTAACTGGCCCCTTCCATGCATACATATACGCAGGTAAAGTAGCTATTTTATAGTGGGTATGGCAAAAACACGTTTTGTTATTTTTAGCACACTATTCACAAACTCAAAAACTCAAAGTGCTGTATTAGGAACACAGCGTAAATGTAACTTGGACAGGGTTTGACTGTATTTCAAATGTTTATTTTGAAAAATTTTCGAAAATTTTCCAAAACAATTTTTTACATAATCTATATTATGTATAGTGAGACTTCGTTATTAGCAAAATGATAAACTAAACATAATTTTTAGATAGGTACATCAAAAAACAAGCCGTGAGGTGGGTTGTTTATTAGGACTAAAGTGCGACCCTTGAGGTCCACACGACGAACTTCCCAGTTTGATAAATATTTAATAATAATAATTAAATTAGATATTACACAGATAGTAATTTTAATCATTAAAACATAATTATTATATATTTTTAACAATAATTAAAAAAAAAAAATAACGGCTGAACCGATTTTTATAAAATTTATGTCGGATCAAAATGAGGTTAATACGCCTCGATTGACACCCTTACGATGTCGATATAATTTTTTATTCGCGAGATATTGTGTAAAATCTACTTTTTTGGAGTCTATTTGGTTAATAAAAAAGAACGGCTGAACCGATTTTGAAAAAATTTCTTTCAGATCATAATTACGTTAATACGCGTCGATTGGCACCCTAACGTAGTCGATATCATTTTTCATTCTCGTGATTTCGTCTTAGAAAGAAATGGACACATACGTACGTACGTACACACACACACACACACACAAATACACACACAGTCATCTTTTTAAAAATAGTGTAAAAATAGTGTAGTGACCTTGAAACATAAAAATTTGTTATACATTTTGATTTCGATTTTCGGACCCATTACAATAAATTCCAATGGTAAGTTAAAAAATTAAACTGTGTAAATTTTTATGAGTAGGTATGGTATTGGTAACCGGTTTTCAAATTCAAAATTTTTTCATAAAATTATTTCCTCAATGTTATCAACTTTAATGAAATATTTCTAAGCTAGACATTATTATTAAAATGTATTCTATTTCACTGGAAAATACCTTTTCATTAGATTAATTCAATGTAACATACTCGTTAAGCAAATCAAATCCGTGTTTCAAAAAAAAAACTTGAAGTTGTATCATTTTAAAAAAACAAGATAAAAAGTTACCTTTTAAAATAAAATCCTATAATATTTTAGATGTATAAACATCTTTACAGACCACCCCCCAAATTTTGACTCGGTGAAATGTCACGGAAGGCATGTCATAGAAATGACTTGGTAAAATACAGGTTAACTATGTTTGATAAGGATTCGGCAAAAGAAAATCGCAATTTTGTGAGAGAATCGCGTAATGATTATGTTTATAAAAGACTAGCGGTCCCGTCCGGCTTCGCCCGGGTGCTAAATATTTATGATTAATTATCTCCTTGCGAGAAATTCTTCCCCTGCGAAGCGAAGCCAAGGTAGTGGTTTTTATAAATAATATTAGTAAGATTCCGCCAATACGCTACAATGCAAAAAAATTGCAGTTACGTTTTGTTACTATCCCACAGGAATTATCCCCCCCCCCCGTGAGAAATTATCCCCTTGCGAAGCGAGCCGGGCTGATGGTGCTTATAATATTAATTATAGAATTCCAACAATTCGCTACAATTGCAAAAGAATTGCAGAGTTACGTTTTGTTACTATCCCACTGGAATTATCCCCACCGTGAGAAATTTATCAAAATAAAATATAGCCTATTGCACTCAGGGATAGTGTAGTTTTCTATTACTATAGCACTCAAGGATAGTGCAGCTTTCAATTAGTGAAAGAATTTTTATAATCGGTTCAACAGTTCCAGAGATTACCCACACAATACAAACAAACTCACAAATTTTTCCTCTTTATAATATTATTAGTATTAGTATAGATTGCTACTTTGGTATGGGGTCAATCACCATCTGCAAATCGAGTTTTTAGTCTATACCAAGCAGGGTTGGAAAAAGTAAGGTATACGTATTATATAGGTACTATAAATAGACACAAAAAATGGAGTTGTTTTATCTCTACGGCGATATATGTTGCAAAAAACAACATTGACAACAGGCAAAATTAAAAAAAAAATCAACACAGGTTTAGCCAATCGACTCAACAAAGCGTGCTGCAGAAACATAAAAAAATGATTTCAATAGAATTATCGCTATAGGCACTTGGTAGAACATGATTGAATAAAATAAATACACAAACACTTGAAAAATTCTACACATTTATTAACCTCAACGATCGTTTCGGGAGAGTTCAAACTAAAACTAAAGTCTATAAACTCTCCTGATGATGGACTAGAAACCCGAAACGATCTTTGAGATTAATAAATGTGTAGAGTTTTTCAAGTGTTTGTGGATTTATTTTATAAAAAATACGCAGTAAGAGCTCATTTGCTCCAATAAGATCAATCACGGTTTTAATACATGCGTTATTTGCACGCTCGGAATTCTGACTTTACGATTAATTAATTTATCGTGCAGTCGGGCTAAAAGTTTGTTGGTAACAGGTTATTATTTTTTTTCTCAAAAACTAAGACCCCATTGTTCAAATCGAAACCGCTCGTATTAAAAAAATGTCGAGCTTGCAGTCCCCAGTCCCCACATTCTGTTGAGGGTCCACAGGCAGGATCTTTAAGCGGGGGCCCCTACATACCGGTCATATTTGTGTCTTCTGCCCATCTTTTAGTTGGCAGATTCGCCACGGCAGGCCCCTCCTAGAAACATGTCAGTCCTCCCCTTATGGGGGAACTATGGGTTGATTTTTTCCATTCCAACACCACAAGTGGGGAATTGAGGTCAAAATTCACTTTTCAAATTTTTTTTATATTTATTGATTTATTATTATATGTGATTATGAAGCATTATTTCTTGATACTTTAAGATCAAAAACGCAAAAAAAATCACATTAAAAAAAATCGATTCTTCGAGTCGATAAAAAATGACCGATCGAACCCAAACTGCTCGCATTTAAACGAAAAAAAAAAGTGTTTTAAAGACCACTAACAGCTAAGGTTATTTGGGCCTAGCACCAATTCATATTTTCAATTTTTTTTTTAATAATAAATTGAAAATTCAATAGACACTTTTACCAACTCTCGGGCTAGAACCCGGGAACTGGGATTTAAACGTATGTCGAGCATGCAGTCAACACGTATAAAACATTTAAAATCGTATTAGGTAAAATCCTTAAGTTCAGGTTCTATAATATCAACAACAACAGAATCTATAAAAGATCTGCGAACGGCCTCTGATGACCAGTCCACCGCAAAGTGGGGTCGAACCAGTGTGACACTGCTTTACAGTAGATATTGTTTTGTTTATAATAATATAATAGGTACGAGGTGAAACATTACTAATTAAAGTGATCTTATTATAATCATTTCATTTTGTTAATATTGTGTTGTATCACAAAAACTAAATATCACAAGTGATAAAAATTAAAATTATCCAATTTTAAAGTGTATCACAAAAATTAAATATCACATTAAAGTGATTGAAATTTGTTCGAGTTTCAAAGTGTGACTAATTTTTTTTGGATTTTAAACGGTGATTTTAAATTGTGATATTTTTAATTAGTGCTTAAAAAACGCCAAATAATATTGTGCTTATACATTTTAGTGTCTATTATGTAATTTACATTTTGCCATACCTACTATGAAATAGCTACTTTGCGTGTATGTTAACGGGCAGGTGTGCTGAAAGTGTTTTCAAAACACACTAGTGTGGAAAAGTAAAGCCATTTCTATAGTGATTTATGTTTATTGCTACTGTGCGATGCGCACTGCGACAGCTCACGGCCTACTATAAAAATGAAGTTGGCGACGCAATTAAACTTTCAAAATTTTTTGGAAACACTGAAAATGAAGTAATAAATAACTATGTTATAGTGGGTATGGCAAAAAATACCATAATAGGTATAGTTCTCTTGCGTAATGATATTATGACTCGTCTGACTGTTAATATGTATACCTCATTACGATACTAGAAATACAATCTACCGTTGTAAGCTCTGTAACCATGAAATATTATTTTTTTTAAAAGCTTTGTATAGCTTCGATATAATTGGGGCTTGAGAATAGCCGAGCGTGTAGCAATGATGCTGTTTACATGGCGTTGCTATGGTTCCTCTATTACAAGTCCCCAGTTCCCGGGTTCTAGCCCGAGAGCTGGTAAAAGTGTCAATTGGATTTTCAATTTATTATTAAAAAATAATGAATTAAAAATATGAATTGGTACTAGGCCCAAATAACCTTAGCTGTTGGTGGTCTTTAAAAGACAATTTAACAATTTTTTTTCGATATAATTTGTTTTCGATCAACGTAATTAGAAGGTTATATGCTAGTCGACTGACATTCACGCGACTTGTTGATTGTTCACTATTTAGTCGGTACTCTGTGATCTCTTCACTATTGAATTCGTATCGGCCATCGGGTATGCAGTATGCAGTACTGTACGATTCAGTACTATGCGACTCGCTCTCGGTGAACTATGAAACAACGACAATCGAGTCCAAGTGACAACCATCGAGAGTCATCGAGATGTTTGAACAATCGACTAAAACATTTCGTATCGCGCATCACTAGTAGAGTTCACAGTCAAGGTCAACTCAAGGTAGTGGCAACTCCCAAAATTGCCCGAAGCACTACAAGTGTATAAAGATATTAGTATTTTATTATGATAGTAGATTGAATATCTAATGTCGTAATGAGTGAACTATGTTAAAACGAGCGCAGCAAGATTTAAGCCACACGAGTGATAATATTATTAGGAACCAGATCTATATGATATTTTTGCCATACCCCATATAAAAAAACTCGGGTCGCAGTGCCAAAACCCTGCCGACAATATAGTGTATTTGCTAATACTGGCATTGTGGCTTTATTATGTGAACTTAAGTTTGTTTTTGAACAAAATAAAAAATTTAACCCCTTAATACATCCCTTAAAATAATATTTTTTTTCTTAATTTCAATATTTTTATCAATGCAACCTCGGTACCAAATTAAATACACCCTTCAGTAAGTAAAGCACTATCCGCAAACTAGTGTTTTCATAAAATTTGTAAGTCCGGTCCTGTCGGGCCGATTTTATTAAAATTTTAACAGCACATTTTAATCGTTACTAAAGGGTTAAATTTCAATTTTGAAATGATTCTGAGAATTTTTTCGGCATTTTTGGGCCCAAAAACATTTTTCAACCCCTAAAAACTACCCTTAAAATGGTCCGATTGGGCCCATTTTAAATAGGCTTCGTGCGATGATGGATTTCAATGTGCCTACCAAATTTCGTCAAAATCAATTAACTCTTTCGAAAGTTATAGCCCGCACACACATATATATATATATATAAATATATATATACATATATAAACAGACTTTTCCAAAAATGGTGCCAAAGTGTTCAGGAGGCTATGAAACGTCGAGAAATTTTGGTCCGACCCCTAGGTCCCGCCATCCGACCGACGCCAATAGTGTATGTGCCATATGGCAAATACACTAATAACTGCTTTTCACTCCATTTTCAGTATTTTCAAAAATTTTGACAGCTACATGTGAAAATAACTTTTTGCCATACCCACTATAGAATAGCTGTTTTACATTTATTGTCTGATGAATTGTAGTCTTTTGAATGATATTAAATTGAATAGAGAAATTACGGAATATTAGGATATTATATTGGTCGTGACCTTGTAGAAGAAACAATTAATCTCGACAATTAGGTAATTAAATTTAAAAAAAATTATTAATTTTTTAATTTTTTCTAATAATTTAACATAAATAATATTGAAAAACAAAAAGATATTCTTATGTATTTAGTTACGGTCTAGGGAATTAATCATATTGATTGTTTATCTCGAAAAGAAAGCCATAGATAAATTACTAAAAATTAATTAAAATGTATAAAAATTTAAAAAATATCACGTTACTTCAAAACGCGCCAGGAACGTTTGTGACGTCGTTATGTTAAAATTTGTGTGCATTTGTTGGTATTTGTGTATATGTATTACACATATTATCAAAAATAATAAATTTTTAACTTGGTAACCATGGATACAAAGACCATAGATAACAGAATGACGTCACACGCGTTCGGATTCTTTCGGCGCGTCATCGGAATTGAGTTTAAAAATTAATTTTTATTTAAATATAACTTTGTAATTAGTAAGCAAAAAAATTAAATAAAAACAGTTTTGCTATAAAACTTGTATGTGGTCCTATGGCACATCTTCCTCCGTCGAGATTCGAACACAGTATCTTCCGAAACTAGTCATCTCACCACTAAGAAATTAGTCTTTAAATTAATTATTAAATTTTAATACCAAAATAAGTACATATCAGTTTTAATCAAAATTCTTTGTTATGCGAGTTTTTACGATTTTTCTATTTTCACCATTCATCGTTTCTTACGGTTTTCTAAAAAAAGTACTTAGAGAATGAACAAGAAAAATGGTTAAACGAGAAAAGAAACTAAACATTTTGGGAGCCTCTAGTACCGATAGAATCAATGACCTTCCGAAACCTTTAAACACATAATAATATTATGTGTTTAAATGACGATATTAATTCAATTAAAAGAGTTTCATTCATAAATTGCAGGCGTAAATTAATAGTTTGAATGTGACAAAATAATATTAATTAAATTGCATCATATTATTTTTATTGAACTATTAATTATGTAACGTGCGTTTATGAAAACTTTCTATTAGAGCGATGACACACACAGCGGTCGAGTCGGCTACCTATTAGGTCAGTTCTATCAAAATGAGGTCTGACTGTTTTTTTTTCATAAATTATATTCACTAAATTAACCCTGTACCAAATTTCAGCTTTTACAAATCACTATAGTTTTTTTTACATCTTTTAAAGCGTCCTGACGTCAGGTGTTCCGACCGCTGACTTACTGTCTGTAATATATTTATTTACACCCTAAATACTAGCTAATCCCAAAATATTAGCCTTTACAAAATTCTTTCAATTTTTGAACACGACCTCTTGGGCTAGCGTTCACAGTAGGCCATCCAAGTCCCGGGACCAAAGAAGACGTCAGGACTTTGGACTTCACTGAGAGAATCCCGGGATTTCTCCCGAAGTCCCGAAATAACCAAAATTATTTCGGATTTTTGCTGTATTAAGATTTTAACGAATTTTAAGTATAAAAGAAAATTATATAAAAATTAAAAAATAATATTTATTATTGTATTTGGTTTTAAAATAAAGAATAAAACTAAAATGAAATCAAGGCCATAGAGCATTTCCCAACGATGACCTTACCTTAGTAGCGAAAGAACCTACAACTGAGAAATTTCGGGACTACGGCAGGTCCCGGGACCTCTGCAAAGATCCCGGGACCTGAGAAATTAGTCCCGGGATTCCGGGACTGGACGACCTATTTCACAGACAGCCACTTCTTTTTGTCTCGTACAACAGAGGACATTTTCATTGCTGATATTATAGAATACGCAATCCCATTCTATGTGTCAATGTATTTTTCACTCGATCACTTGCTCGTACAACACTAGCTTTTGTTTAAACCACCTTACTGATAGATTTCAATTGTTTACAGAAAAGAGCACACAATGACATTAAATGCGGCGGAGCCCGTTTACTCGTCGACCGTCAATTCCTTTACGGTGTTTTACTATCTCCTAATACCAGTCCTAGGATTATGGTACTTCTACTGGCGAATGTCCAGGAAGCATATGCTGGAACTGGCTGAGAAAATACCCGGTCCAAAAGGATATCCCCTCATTGGAAATGCTATCGATTTTTTGGGATCACCACATAGTAAGAATTTTTTTTATTTAATGAACTCGAAATTCGTCAGGGGCTAATAGTATTGGCACAAAATAACTATAAAGTGCTTAATGAATAGATATTTATCAAGTTGTCAGCGCATTCGACTGAATGTGACCAATAAGGTTCCAACACTTCAAACCATAAGAATAACAAAAGTTATATAAATCTCTTGGGCTGGAAATCTTGGAGTAAACCAAAAAATTAAATTTGCTATCTATCTTTAAACAAATCAGTATAAAAATTTTAAACATATTATTTTTTTAGATATTATGAACACCATAATGAAGCATGGTCATAATTACAATGGCGTCGGGAAAATTTGGATTGGTCCAAAACTACTAGTTTTCTTATGGGATCCCCGTGATGTGGAAATAATTCTTAGCAGTCATGTTTACATCGACAAGGCACCAGAATATCGATTTTTCAAGCCATGGCTTGGAGATGGCCTTCTTATAAGCACAGGTCAGTGTAAACAACCTCACATCTAATAAAATTAAATGTCAAATTAGACCTTCTCAATTTGGCAGTTGCAGACAATTTATTAACTATTAACATGTCACATCTCTATATCAAATGTTTGATAGTTTATTTTTGATGACTTTACTGGTAAAATACTCAAGTACTTATAAATCATCAATAAAGAAGGTTTGGGTCATGTGGGAATTTGTTATAAAACTGAAAACAAATTATATGCGTGTGAAGACATCAAAAAGATTTTTAGAGCTGGGGAATATCTTGTGTCTAAGATACCTTTTGAAGTATTTAAAAGTAACTTAGACGCTTAAAGTATTTTAGATAGTAACATTTTATATGCATTTTTTACAAATTGCCAGATGAAATAAAAATCATAAATAAAACAGAATATTTTAAAAATAAATTAAAAAAACATTTTTGTAATACTGTGCCTTATGATTTAAAGGATCTTTTTTAATATGTATTATATTTTCCTGACGTTTGTATCCACATTAGTGGCTTTTCAATAAAAAATTATTATTATTATTATTATTATTATTATATGCATTAGGTGAAAAATGGCGCGCTCACAGAAAGCTGATTGCGCCCACGTTCCATTTGAACGTTCTGAAGTCTTTCATCGATTTATTCAATGTCAACAGCAAGGCCGTTGTCGAAAAGATGCGAAAGGAAGCAGGCAAAACTTTTGATTGCCACGATTATATGAGCGAATGCACAGTCGAAATATTGCTCGGTAAGAAAAAGTCTTCTTTAAATTTCATTAGAAGTTATATGAAATACAATTAAATTAAAGAACAAAAAAGTCGATGACAAAGTTATTAATTCGTGAATTTATTACCCGACTGCGCGAAAGCAAAGAAGGGTGGCTTTAGGTAATATCTTTTTGCCCGACAACTTTTCATATTGGAAGCTGGTTTAAAAAATGCGATTTTTGATAACATTCGAAATCTCTCAGAACTTTTTCAAACTCATCATGCTTCAACGAAAAGACAAGCTGTATCTCTTGTGGCTTAGAAGTTGTATCCATTTAAAGTTTCCCAAAATTCACAAACAAATCTTCGAATGCCCATAACTTCTAAACCAAAAGAGATACATAAATTTGCTTATGTTCATTGGAATCAGCGTATTTTTTTCTACAAAGGTCCTCAATTAGAAAAATATCGGAATTGAAAAGTTTAAGAGATACCTATTTGGAGCGTGTTCATTATATTTGCGTATTTCAATTATGATTTAATGAATTGTAAATATTTTCCAGAAACTGCAATGGGTGTTAGTAAAAAAACTCAAAATCGTAGCGGATTTGAATATGCCATGGCTGTAATGAAGATGTGTGACATTTTACATATGCGACATACGAAAGTTTGGTTACGTCCAGATTGGGTGTTTAACTTGACGAAATACGGAAAAGATCAAATCAAACTGCTCGATATCATTCACAGTCTGACCAAAAGGGTTATTAAACAAAAGAAAGAGGATTATGTCAAAGAAGACAGTCCGAAATCCGTTAAGAAAACGCCAATAAACACTGCATCAGTAGATCAATTAAACAAAAAAACTAACACTGTTGAAGGAATGTCATTCGGACAATCCTCTGGACTCAAAGATGATTTGGATGTTGATGACAACGATATTGGTGAGAAGAAGAGAATGGCATTTTTAGATCTCATGCTTGAATCAGCACAAAAAGGAGCAGCGATTAGTGACACCGAAATCAAGGAACAAGTCGATACTATCATGTTCGAAGGACATGACACAACAGCTGCTGCAAGTAGTTTCTTCTTATCTGTAATGGGTTGCTATCCTGAAATACAGGACAAAGTCATTCAAGAACTTAATGATATCTTCGGTGATACTGATCGACCTGCCACATTCGCAGATACTTTGGAAATGAAGTATCTTGAACGAGTTTTGATGGAAACGTTGAGAATGTATCCACCAGTACCGATCATAGCTCGCGAACTAAAAGAAGATGTCAAACTAGGTATAGTTCTTCTCATCAACTTAAATTTAATATAACTCATGATTGGTTTATCTGTAACCAGAACGTACATTTTTAGGCCTACATTTTACTCTTAGCGTTAAGGACAACCCAAAGGTATTCGGAAGATTCTTATCCAAATATCTCATCTCATTCTTCATTATTTGTACGCCTTCTTCTATACAGTTCATCACAGATCTTTTCGATCTGCATTTTTCTCATTTTTAAATTATACAAATAAATTGGTTACAGCTTCGTCCGATGCCGTTTTACCTGCCGGCGCTACAATAATCGTCGCTACAATTGCATTGCATCGTCGACCGGATGTATACCCTAATCCTGACCAGTTCAATCCGGACAACTTCCTGCCGGAACGAACTGCTAACAGACACTACTATTCTTTCGTGCCATTCTCGGCTGGACCACGAAGTTGTGTCGGTAAGTTTTATCTTCTTTCGGATAGACGTTTACCACATTTGTTGTTGAGCGTCTATAATCTACAATATTTATCTATTGACCTTGTTTCAAATCCACACAAATTATTGAAATATAAATAATCTAACGGCTAATAGTTTTACAAATTATAATACTGATTTGGAGTGAAACGCGCAAATATAGCTGCAGTCACGAGAGTAGAGGCAATTGACGAATGACGAGAGTAGAGGCAATCGACTAGTCTAACGACGAAACTTGATTTATCAAATGCGTTTTAAATGAGCCCGTCCATCCGTCCATAGTGAAATGGTAATCAGCGTAATTAACTAGTGCATTTGATAATTATTCAAGGCCCGTCGCTAGACTCGTCGATTGCCTCTATAGCTTCAACGCAGTACTGTATTTGTAAGTAGATGGCAGTAGCATTATGACTGGTGTACCTAGGGTTTCAATCCGGATATCAATATTTTGGTCCCGATAACTTCGGGATTAGAGATAACAGTTCCGATCATGGAACAGGGTTTAATTCGGGATCGGGGTTTTCTATGAAAGTACCACTTTTTAGAAATCTTCAAATACTCACCGTTATGGCTCTATACATTTTATCGCGTGCAACCTTTGTAAAAAAATATCCTCAATTATTTGTAAACAATGTATCCAATAATTCATATACTTCACGCAACAAAGATAAGTTTGTACCAATGCAGTCTAAGCTTTCAGTAGGTAACCAATAACAGTCCACTCAACGCAATTATAAGAGTTTATAATAAATTGCCGACTTCTATAACTAGCAGGGATTGCTCCCTTATAACATTTAAAAACAATATTAAAAGATTGCTAAATCAGTATAATTATTACAGGCTAGAAGAATTCTTTAACTCTGACTTTTTAAATTTCGTATAGTATTAAATGCAGATTAATTGTATTCATGTATTTTATATTTCTTTGACTCATTCCACACTGTATTGCAGTACCTTTTTATAGAATAATAAAGGCTTAGATATATTATTATGTTTGTAAGGACCGTTTCTTAGGGTTCTGTACCTCCGAATCCCTATATTATTAAACGAGCAAATCTTGTATATATATGTACCTATGTACCTATATAAATATTTTCTCGAAAACGGCTCTAACGATTTTGATCAAATTTACCGAAAAGGGGTTTCGGGGGGCAAAAAATCGATCTAGCTAGGTCTCATCCCTGGAAAAATTCGTTTTCTTATTGATTTTATCATTTTAAAAAACAGTTTTTTTAACGTTATAAAACAGTGTCGTATGGTGAGTAGGCTTTGGAAAAACAAACTATTTTCATTATTTATGTCAAATTACTCTGACAGTCAATCTTTAACTTATTAAAATAATCAGTAATTATTTGAAAATATGTAGGTACATATGTTATGTAGTATGACGTATACTGACGTATAATAATATTATCGACGCTAATGACCTAAGTTGTCGACGCGTCTATAATTTACAATAAAAATAATATTATCTACTTATATAGGTATGTAATTTTTTTTCTTAAAAACGACTAACGATTTTGATGAAATGGGAACTTTAAGTACTATTTTTTTTGAACTCATCCGAGCAAAGCTCGGTCATCCAGATATTATAATATAATATGAATAATTTTATATGTTATTCTATTGTCTTACAGGTCGAAAATATGCCATGCTGAAACTGAAAATTATTTTATCGACGATAATGAGAAATTTCCGTGTATATTCAGATCTGAGACCAGAAGAATTTAAACTTCAAGCCGACATTATTCTTAAACGGGAAGAAGGCTTTAATATTAGGTTAGAACCTAGAAAACGCCTGGCAAAGGCATAAATTAAAAATATTATCCTACAAATATTAAGGGTTACACTGGAAAAAAAGATTATACATAATGCCGTTAAGTAACCTTTAGTAAAATATCATTAGAAAAATATAAACAATAATTTTGAGAAATAACTCATTTTTATAGTATTAACAATTTCACACATTTTAAAAGTAATGTAATAAAAATGAAATTAAAGATTTTGTTAAATTCTTATGTATAGGAATAGAATTTTTGTTGTTAATACTTATCATAGTGACTTTAGCTGTGTTAGACGTCAAGGGCGTCGCCAAGTGGGAGCAGGGGAGGGCAGCTGCCCCCCCCCCTAGAGGGTAAAACTTTAAAAATTTTGATCGCAACCTAGAAGATTTTAATAATAAAGTAGTCGAAAAATTCACAAGAAACCCAAGAAGATTATGTTTTATTTATTTTACCTACAATTCATATCCTCTATCTATCACCTTGCCCTTCCTGGCCCATTGGCCGGCGATACCCTTGTTAGACGTACGTAATATATCAAATTATTATATATTATTTATATGAAACATGTAATCAATAAATTGCTATTGATATTGATTTGACGACTTCGTGCTTTAATTGAAATAAAAATAAACTATTCGTATTATAAAAAATGTACAATTTTTTTTATTGATGTGTAAACATCTTAGCGCATGACAAATGGCAGTTCGGATTCTCAGACGTAACGTAAGTATTTGCGTTAGTGTGTGTGTTTGTGTGTGCGACACAACCATCGACACCTATTGCCTGATGTATACGTTGTGAGAAAAATTCAATGCATATCATATTTTTTCTTTTTATATTGCATCAAATATTCGGTTTAAACATGATCTTTTAAAAATAAACTTTTAGGTTAGAATGCCTAAAAGATTTCTTGATTCAACCAATTAAAATTTGAAATTATTAAAACCAGTTTACGTCCATAATTTTTCCGAATGAAACCAATATGAGTTCACATGTTTTCACAACTAGATACCTACTCTCGTGATTATACCGCGTCACTCACGCTTTTTTTATTTTTTTTTATTATTGTAGACAGTATTTCTTATTACCTACCGATTTTATATCTTTTAGGTCTATCCAGATTTTTTGACAACGCGTTCTGCAATCCAGCGTATTGTAACAACACAAATTTTTCTCCTTAAAAATTTAAATCAATGTTAAATATCGAAATTGGCAATGACCGTGATACAGCAACATATTTAATATATGCAATGACATTGCCATTAAATTCTAAAAATGATAATGTATAAAGGGACGGAATAAGTAGCCTTTTTTCGTTACACTTGCAGCCACAAAATAAATAACTGTTTTTTTTCAAGTGCATTGAATACCTACAAATATGGAAATACCCCCTTCACTATTTTCACCTCAAATCCTTTCCTCTCGCCTAAAAACAGTTATGCGGCTATGCCTATCCCGACGCTATTTTTAAAGCTAAAGGGTTCGGGTAAACGCCAAATGAAGAGCCAAGAATCAGCCTGCAAATCATTTATTATTACTTGACATTTAGCATTAATTAGTTGACGGTACACTCAATGCTAAAAATGCCACACATTTTTACTCACATCGAATACGTTGATATGGTGTTCTGTTACGAGTTTTGCAATGTAATTGAATTGGCTGTATCCCAGTAACCATTGAGAATAATTTGGCCACATGATTATATGAACTTTTTGCTCAAAATGAACGATACTATAACATATTATAATATGTACCATTCCTCCTGAGATGCCATGTATATTATGTTCATTTTGATATTGGTAATTCACTATGTTATTTATCTACTATGTTGTTTATCTATAGGTAAAACCTAAGGCTTCCCGGCCTAACGAGTTTATTAAGTTGATAAAACTTATAAAATGTTAACTCTCGCATGTATAATGATTCGACTGTTTAATAGCTGTACTATGCTTTGCAGTTTATTTAAATAGTCGACTCTCGCATGTAGTGTGTTTTCAACGTGAAATTGCTATATATAAGAAGAGATCGGTTTCCACTCTCGGGCACTGTGGAGAAATCGGTAACTCACCTAGCCGGAAACTGGGGGTTTCGGGTTCAAGTCCCGACAGTGGTCATTTGATTTTTTCTTAGATATAGCTCAAAAATCATGGCAGCCTAGATGTCTGAGATATTTATTATTCTTCACCTCTAATTGTTATGTGAATAATATGGTGTGGATACAAGGGGTTTTAAATCGATTGATTTTATCATATAGGACCAATTATGTTATTTAATTCTTAGTTTTCTTATGAACTATTGTTGAGTAGGTAATCTATTTTCGATGCCTAGAGGTAATTTTTTTACTTCACGAGCCTTGCAAACAACGAGTCGTACGAAATTCGTTAATAAATCACAAACATTAGTGAAATACGTGTTAGAAAAACAATTATAGAAATTAATCCGGTCCTGTATTAAATGCGTAAGCAGCTGAACCCGTGAAATTAAAGTTGGTCGTTATAAAAGCGTTCGCCGTATTCGTAACTGCCAGTCCCCACTAAGTGGTGGTGAAAAATTACGAAGTAGTGACAATTATCTGCGCTCTAAAGAGGAGTGCATCATTTTGGCCGTTGTTAACAGGTAGGCGCTAATTGTTATTTTCTGTTATTCGAACGAAGACCGCAAAAAAAGTCATTTGAGCCAACGACCAACTCATGTTTTCAAAGTTCTATTTTTCAAAATAATCTTGAAATTCAATTGACACTTTTTAGATTAAAGCCCAATTATTGAGAATTTGTAATAGTAAAATGCTGAAGTTATTCGAACCTAAATTTTGTAAAAGAGAAGATTTCGAAGTCAACTTTTATAAAAAAACGAGTATGTCTGTATCGCGGGTACAAACAAATGACGTGAATCACTGAATACCGTTAAACACAAATAATTTATTGTAATCGTTGTCATGGAAAGAAATACATCCACTTTTATTTATATTATAAAATAAGTCTTCTTAAAATATAACAAATAAAATAATTGTAATTTTATTTTTTTGTATTTAAAATTGTTATCCAATACCTATTTATTTTCATTAAGTATTAAAATAAATAAATAAAATAATAAAAGACTTCGGGAATCGAACCTGGACTTGGCATGTGTAGGCTGTCGGCAGACTCGTACTTTACCATACAGCTACGCTGGCTTACTGTATCTAAGACAGTGGCTCCCAACCTGGGAGTAAATATCCCCTGAGGAGTAAAGTGGGATGATTTTCTGAGGGGTAAAGACAAGGATTGGATCATCGTTCAGTCACAAAACATAATTATTAACAAAACAACAACAAGGAACCGATTGAATTTAGAGCACGACTTAGATGTACATGACGCTAATGACCTCAGTTGTCGAGCGTCTATAATTTACCATTCATTCATTCATTCATACTATGTACATTAGCCGGATCTGCACCGAATATTAAACAAATTCTTAGAACTAAGCAATATCAACCGTCTTGATTTATTAAAAAATTGCTGAAAAACAGGTGTTTTCTTTGTTTGAATGATTGTTAAATAAAAATATTATTTATTTTTCGTAATTTAACGATTAGAAATGCATGAGCTAATTTGTTTTTCAAACTAAACTTGTTTGTGGGTAGTTGCTAATATCTAACCCTCTTTATGGGTGATAGCCTCTAAAAGGTTAAGAACCTCTGATCTAAGACCTTACATAGTTTTACACGCTGTGACGCTGTGTTTTGTTTCACATGTCAACCACTTCCCCTGTTTCCGTTACATCTAATATTTCTAAAATGCCACCCCAGATATGAGACATAAAACGTTATTCATGTCAAAATTATTCTCTTTCTCCGTATTTTATTTACGTGAAATTAGAATTACATAAAAACTCGTCTAAAATAAAACATAAGAGAAAGGCGAGTTTATTGGCAATGTCGTCAGAACTATAAAATATATTGTGACAATAACAGCAATTGAATAATTAACTGCGAATTATCCAGACTATAATTACGTGAATTGTCAAACAAATCGATACCTAGAACATCACAACAATGCAGTCAGCAGTGATGTGCATTGAAGCAACAATAAACTGCAGGAACAATTGAAATACGTAGTCACTAATTAGCCAAAAAAAAATGCCAACACCAATAACGCTCTTACTTTTATTTTACACTGGCTATTAGGTCCGACGTTGCTTGTGCCCATTTCGTATTTAGCAAAAATTTTTGATGTGCAAACATCTTAGATCTCGCCCGCGGTACGGGTAAGTCATAAAATAGCGGTGACTGCGTCAGTGTGTGTGTGCGTGCGACACACATTGCCGATACTGATAAGGTGACCAGAGGTCCTCCTTTGATGAGATTTGTCCTCCTCAGTGATAGTGTCCTCCTTTCGAATGATGACGTCATAACGACCCCATTTGTCCTACTTTTTAACGATTTCAACAAATGTTTTTGTGGTTCTGTACTATGGGTAGACAATCTCACAACCGGTAGAGTAGTCACAGCATATTAATGATTATATTATTATACAGCAAATAGTAATACGAATACGGCTATGGACTGTTAGATGGCGCCACTCCTGTGTGTTTCACTCTTAGATTATAAGAATGTTTCACTTTCAACAAAAGTAGTTTTTTTTTGTGTCCAGTTGGTGTCCTCTTGAGCAATTTTAAAATTCTGGTCACCATACGATACACCTATTGCCCTATGTATACATAAGAGCAACGTCAACTCTTCTCAGTTGAATAAAATAATAATATCTTAATATTTGCAAGTATAGTAAAACCAATATGAGCTTACATGTTTACACATCAACTTCCGTGAGTACCGTTTCACTCACACCATTTTTTTAAAGGATTCCCAGAATAATATTCTAGACACCAGCGTTTCCTAAACTGGTGTCCGTATATTCGAGTGGGTCCACGGTCTCTGACATGTCCACCCACATTGAGAATTGATCTTTATTCAAAATACATGCAGTTTAAGAATTTTGTGACTTCTGATACTACATTTAAACATATTACTTTTAACAAAATGTTAAAAATAACCACAAAACACCAAAATCCAAACCGTTTAACAATCTCGGCGTACATTTCGCCAACCATGATGGCACAATCAGAAGATGATTAATTTATTAATCATGATGATGCCAACATGATTGGCGAAACGTGCGTCGAGAATTGTTAAACGGTTTGGTGTTTTGTGGTTATTTTTAACATTTTGTATATTCACACCAAAGGTTCCATCACTCCTCATGGATATTAACTTTCAAATAATTATAACTACAGAGTTTGTAGAGATTGTGATCCAGTAGTCAAACTAATCTAATGAGGAAGATTTCTTCGTGGTTTAAAGGATCAAAAAAACGATACTGATGCTCAATATTTACATTTAATACCAACGTTTCGACAGCGTTTTATGCCATCTTCCAATTTTTTTCAGTATCTGAAGATGGTATAGAACGCTGCCGAAACGTTGATATTAAATGTAAATATTAAACATTTTTTCCCCCTTTAAGCCACGAAGAAACCTTCCTCATCATATTGCTTTTAACAGTCTGTTTTTAACAGGGTCCGCGAAAATTTTGATAATCTCTAAGGGTGAAAAAGTTTAAGAAACGCTGCTCTATACAAGCGTGAAAATTAAATTGAAATCGGTTCATATAAAAAATATCTGGAAAAATCGCTTATTATTATTTTTTTGAAATTTTTTATATAATATGTATCATCAGATACATTTTTTTAACAGTAATTTGTGTTAAAACGTATAATTTCTACATAAATTTTAAATTTAAACTGCACTTCAAAACAACTTAATAATTATTCTTCTCATTTGGGCCTTCATTTTGCTATGGGTCAGCTGACTGGCCATGTACATTTTTTTGCAACAATAATGACTAAGTATAAAGAGCACAATTTTTTACCCGACTGCGTTATTCAATGGAGGGTTATGTGCTTAACTCCTAACAGTCTGTGTACGTGTCAGGATATATTTTATCCGTTTATAGACAAAAAAAATTATTATGTTGTTTTCATACAACAAACGATTCCTCTTAATCCTGGAAGTGACACCTGTGGTGCGTTCCACTTGGCGACCATTGCGCCCACTACGCTCACGCCTTATGGCCGCGCTAATTACGTTTGGTCGTTGTAGGCGTTGCGATCGTCAAGTGGAACGCACCCTAGGTATGTGAAAACCTAGAAAAACTATTTTTCTTTGCCAAAAAAAAAAAATGGCATCATGAAAAATATAATAAAATGTTTGAAACATAATTTTATATTATCATTTAATATGTAAGGTCAATCTAAAAAAACAAATATATGACATTTTTTTCTTTAAATTATGTAAAAATTGCAAAATCAATCATTCAAAATCACATACTTGACTTTATGACCTTATTAATCAATGCACATATTTTCAAAAAAAAAACTAATTTGCGTACAATAATGTATAAACTATTTAATATTCACAGTTCCATAGGTTATTATTTTACAAAAAAAAAGTATTAATAATAATTAATTTACGGATTTAATGTACTTACCTAATAATTTTAGCATAATTATCCAACACTTTTAACAATAACAACAAACTTATTTGCCAAGATGGAATTTCTTGCAGCCAAATTGGCCATTTCGGAAATAACTAACGAACAGAAAGGCAGACTGCTGACACAAAAAATATATAATATTATTTTTCACACCGCTTTTGACATAACCTTGATTTCAATTCAACTTAGAATCAATCCGATTTGCATCCGGGCAAAACCGGGCCGGACAGCTAGCATATAGACCTAAACCTTCATCAAGAAATAAGCAATCGAATGGTAAACACCGCATCCAAATCCGTTCAGTAGTTTTCGAAATTAGCTGGTACAGACATCCAAACAGACACCTACCGAGACTTTCTTTACTATGTATAGATTGATGTTTTCTTTTAAACCTCAGCCCATGGCTTCAGGGTTTAACATCTTATTCCCTAGATTACAAAAACATAATATAGGTAAGACTAGGGAACAATGATGTATGGATAAACAGGACTTAGAATGAGGAGCAAGGAAAGCAATAGACTCTTAAATGCAGGACCAAAACAAACACGGGAGTCTTTCATTTAAGGATTACTTTAAGGTCAAGGAACAACACATTAGGAAAAATATAACTCTCTGATATAAGACTGATAGTATATTTTTAATCGAAACATTATTTATGACGCAGAATTCGTTCATTACGTCGTATACTTCGAAGTTCTTTGAATTTAAAATATGACTCGTATTCATTGGGAATGAAAAGCCCTTATTTTTTAGCAGATGGATAAATTCATTAATATTGTAGTTTTGGCACGACAAGAAGATAAAACTGATAGTTGATTTTATCTATTTATTGCATATTTTATCTGTATCTCTTGCACTTTAATATGACATATCGTAGGTACTGGTAAATGATGTATTGAACTTAAATTTAAATTTAAATTTGATTTCTAGATCCAGCCACACAATGAGTATTGACGTAACCACAACGGCGGCACCTGAATTCGTGGCATCGAATTTGATTTCGGCTACCACAGTGTTTTACTATCTCCTCATTCCTGCACTAGCATTATGGTATTTCTATTGGCGCTCTTCGCGTAGACACATGTATGAATTGGCAGAAAAGATCCCAGGTCCAAGCGGTTTTCCGATAATTGGAAATGCCCACGAATTTATTGGAAGTTCTCACAGTAAGTTGTTTTTGGAAATTGGAGTCGTACCAACAGTGCACATCATTCCTCATTCGTAAATAATTGTAGATTGTATATCTAGTTGCGCAACGAGTTATATTACTGACGAGTAAGTGACATCATGTTAAAACGAGCATAGCGAGTTTTAACAGTCACACGAGTCATAATATCATTACGCACGAGATATATATGGTATTTTTTGCCATACTCACTATAAAATAGCTACTTTTCACTTCGTTTCCAGTATTTTCAAAAAAAAATTGACAGTTCATTTGCGTCGCCAACTTCACTTAGTATAGGCCGAGAGTAACTGTCAGTAGATAATAGCTGACGGATCAGGGCAAATAAACATTAATCACTCTGGAAATTGTTTGCTTTCCCACTAGTGTGGGAAAAATACGTTCCCGTACACCGGTCTGTCAAAATTCTCTTTACATGCATCCATACAATATACATGCATGCAAAGCAGCTATTTTATAGTGGATATGGCAAAACCAACTTATTCATTCTTATATACTTTGGGATTACGAGTAACGATTTAATTTGTATCAAGTCATAAAAATCTAGAAAAGTAACTTTAAATTTTTCAATTCAGATATTTTCAAGAATGTTGTGAGACGAGGTGAAGAATTCAACACAGTAGCCAAATTATGGATTGGCCCAAAATTAATGGTATTTTTAATTGATCCACGTGATGTTGAACTTGTCCTTAGCAGTCACGTGTACATTGACAAAGCACCAGAATATCGTTTCTTCAAACCATGGCTTGGCGATGGTCTTCTTATCAGTACTGGTACGTAATTAAATTTTCAAAAATGATCATAGATAATTTTTTGGAGAACGTTTGTAATCTACGATTTAATACAATATAATCTTGATTTTTTTTAAACAGGAGAAAAATGGCGCGCACATCGTAAATTGATTGCACCAACTTTCCATTTGAATGTCTTGAAATCTTTCATCGAATTATTCAACGCCAACAGCAAAGCTGTTGTCGAAAAATTACGCAAAGAAGGCAGCAACACTTTCGATTGCCACGACTACATGAGTGAAGCTACTGTGGAAATTTTACTCGGTAATTATCATAATCTCGTCCTTTTTAGAGTTTCATACCAGAAAGGACCCCTACTATTGTGCCAACGATGTCTGTCTATCTGTCTGTTACAGGTTTCTAACTTCTAAACGAAATGAGATAGGAACTTGAAATTCACACATAATATGTATTACCGCGGCCCAATGACGGAGAGAATAACAAAAGATTAAAGAGGTTTATTTAAGGGGAGCGCCCATACATGTAAACGGGGGTCAAAAAAAAGTTTTTTTCTACTTATTCTTGCGGGGTATCGTTAAAAAGGGCGTTTTGAGTAGATTTTGATGTGTATTTATTTTTAGTTATTTTATCAAAATTGTATAGGTTTTAGAGACCGTCAAAGTTGCAATTTTTAGACCTATTTTGTTATGAAGCATAATTATACATTTTTAAAGATCAATAATTTATTTATACAAATATGTCTGTGCTCCTCCATGTGTCCCAAATCGTAAATTCACACAAAAACGTTTGCATTTATTTTAGAAACTGCAATGGGTGTCAGCAAGAAAACACAAAACAGAAGTGGATTTGAATACGCAATGGCCGTCATGAAAATGTGCGACATTTTACACATGCGTCAAGTAAAAATCTGGTTGCGACCGGATATCCTATTCAATTTAACGAAATACGGTAAAGAACAAATCAAACTGCTCGACATCATCCACGGTCTTACGAAGAGAGTAATTAAGCGCAAGAAGGAAGAATATGCTCAACAGACCAAGGAAAGTCCTGTACTGAAGAGGAAAGAAGTCGAACCGACAACATCGATACCAACTGAGACCAAAGCATCTTTGGAAGGAATGTCCTTCGGACAATCCTCTGGACTTAAAGATGATTTAGATGTTGATGACAATGATATTGGTGAAAAGAAGAGGAAAGCTTTCTTGGATCTGCTGCTTGAAGCTGAACAAAAAGGAGCTATGATTACTGATACAGAAATCAAAGAACAAGTGGACACAATTATGTTTGAGGTATTTACTCGTGTGTTTTTTCCTATTTTAAATAATGTTTGACAGTCTAATAAATATATGAAGATTGAAGGAAAACCTCCGTACCACAGGATCAATAATTGCAATACCTACTGATAAATACTTTCATTTATTTACTGACGTTTCGGCATTCCTTATGTCATCTTCAAAGTATCAATGATGTATGTTATCAGTACTTTGTAAGAATTTTTATTGATATCAGTATTGCAATTATTGAATCTTTGTCGCGGAGGTTTTCCGTCAGTCTTGATATTAATTCTAAGGATCGCATTTTGCTCTACACCATTTTAGAGTCAACTTAATCATCACAGTAAGAAAGATATTTGATTTTTTAAGGGTCACGATACAACAGCTGCCGGTAGTAGTTTCTTCTTATCGGTGATGGGATGCTACCCAGAAATCCAAGAGAAAGTTATCCAGGAGCTTGATGAAATCTTTGGAGATTCTGACAGACCAGTCACTTTCGCTGACACATTAGAAATGAAATATTTGGAACGTACTTTGATGGAAACCCTTAGAATGTACCCACCAGTGCCAATCATTGCCCGTCAATTGCAGGAAGATCTCAAACTCGGTATATTATTTTTTACTTTACCATATATGAAGTATAATATATATTACTTTCCCATATACGAAGTCTTGTGATCGTGCAAAAAAATCTATTTTGAGTTTTAGGTGAATTTGTAATGTTTGTGAACGCACCTAACCCACTGAATCGATTTTAATAAAATTTTCATATCTCGACGCGAAATCGCAAAATCGATTCTAGCTGAAATGTAAGAGAAGTGACCCTCTAAAAACTGTTGAAAACTAAAATTTATTTTTATCGAAAATTCTTTTAACGATTTTGATTAAAACTTACAGTTGGATACTCTAATAGTGCCATAAGATTGCATGACTAGATCTTCCTAGAAAGCGCAGGGAGGAAGGCTGTGAGGATAATGATGCACTTCATAGTCTTACCTTCTCATATATGCGAATTTTAGTTCAAGTTGTGTCGGATCATTTATTTTTAAATAAAATCAGTATAGCACGCTAGTTAGGTTATGACTGAAAATTAGTAAATGAATCTAGAATAGAATAGAATAGCATAGAATAGAATAGCATAGAATAGAATAGCATAGAATAGATAAGAATAGAATAGAATAGAATAGAATAGAATAGAATAGAATAGAATAGAATAGAATAGAATAGAATTGATAACTAAACATTAATTTATCATTTGTTGTAGCTTCAATGGACGCAGTTATCCCAGCTGGTGCCACGGTTGCTATTGGAACATACAGACTCCATCGCAGACCCGATGTCTACCCGAATCCTGACAAATTCGATCCGGACAATTTCTTACCAGAAAGGACCGCCAATAGGCATTACTACGCTTTTGTTCCATTCTCAGCTGGACCACGCAGCTGTGTCGGTATGTAACAAACAAACTGGAAGATTTACTTCACTTTAGAATGATAAAAATACCTCTTGAAGAGTGATGGAACTTTTTATGTAAAGACGCTGAATATTAAAAATAGCCCCCAAACACCAAACCACTAATAATTTCTTCTCGACGTACATTTCAGGAGATGATTAAAACTTTAATCATCTCCTAATAATGGTTAATGAAACGTAAGTCGAAAAAAGTAGTAGTTTGGTGTTTGTGGTTATTTTTAATAATCTGTTATTGATATAAAAAAATATATTCTAAGATTTTATTAGAAATATAATTTGATTCAGTTTAGATACATTTTTTTCTGAAGAATCGTAGATTAATAGATTTCGAATCGTGAAAGCTACTATAGAAGTTCTTAAAAAATTCAACAGAAAAATCTGAAATTTTTAAAGTTCATTATCAATTTTATATTTGATGGAATTCCCTAATCATATTTGTTTTTTTTTAATTTTAATTTTTCAGGTCGTAAATACGCTATGCTGAAATTGAAAATTCTTCTGTCAACTATTATGAGAAACTTCCGTGTCCACTCTGATATTAGCCCGAAAGACTTCAAACTTCAAGCCGACATCATCCTAAAACGTGAAGAGGGCTTCCAAATCAGATTGGAGCCAAGAAAACGTGCAGCCAGAGCCTAAGAAATCATTCATAACTGTCTAGCAGTTTGATTTTTTTTTATTGTTAATAATAATCAAAATTATATTATTATGCAGTTTATTTTATTTAATTTTCCAGTCATTATTAATTACGAAATTAAACTAGCTGGATAGTTTGATCTTAATATGTATATAAATGGTTACTGATATAATATATTGTTTTTGTTAAAAATTGTTACAAAAAGGGAAGTTCTACAATAAAATTTTTATTTTTCTTCAATTTGTACGTATGTTATTTAAATGTATATGTAGATAAAAATATTCAAATAATATAGTAAAATAAAAATGTAGTCTTGCAATTAGTGAACTTTTTCAATTTTTGCGCAGAAGTCTGCACTGTTTGTCCGTCTGTCACAGCCTTCTAGCTCCTATAAGTGCTGCAGTAATGAAATGACCATGTTATATAACAATGGTGGCCAAACTGTGCGCGCAAGCCGCATGCGGCTCGTCAAGATTTTCATTGTGGCTCAACTAATTTGTTATTTTTTAAAATTTCTGAATCTTGTAAATACAAATAAACCTTTTCCAAAAGAAAATAATAGAAAAGACATTCAAGCACGTTCCTCGCTTAAAAAAACCGTTTCAGAATCTAATATTTTTATACCAAGAACTCTAGATGCGACTCCCAATATATTTTTCAGGTAGGTATAACTACTAGGGCTCTTGCTGCAAAAAGTTTGGTCATACCTGTTATATAACAGTAAGATAAATGTTATAGCGGGGTGGTCGAGATCCCCCGCCAGGGTGAGGTTAGCCAACCCATATTTTTCGTGTAAGGCTACTAACCATCTTTCATTTGATATGCCACTCATCTTGTTAAGTTATAACGGGGGATTTTACACGGTCGGCTCTGGGACTATAAATGGATGGCCCATTATTAGCAATCATTTAAAAAACGCAAATTTGTATCGTACCTAGAAAACGGATGCCTTAAATAATTTTCCTTTCTTCTGAGTAAAAAGAGAATGGTTCTAGCTATCGTTCATTCCTTTAGCATTTTTAGGGTTCCGTACCAGAAAGGAACCATATTCTTACACCATATTGTCTGTCTGTCACAGGCCTCTAACCTCTAAACGAAATGAGATAGGGACTTGAAATTCACACATAATATGTATTATCGCGGCCCAAAGACGGAGAGAATAACAAAAGATTAAAAAGGTTTGTTTAAGGGGATCGCCCATATATGCAAACGGGGGTCAAAAATGTTTTTTTGTACCTATTATTGTGGAGTGTCGTTGAAAAGAGCCTTTTGAGTAGATTATGAATGTGTTTTCATTTTATTTATTTTAACAAAATTGTAGGTTTAGCATAACTTACATAGTACGGAACCCTACTCTATGCATGGCTCGACACGCACTTGGCCGCTTATTTCATATAGTTCAGACTTTAGAAAGCCATAGAAATATCATCGATAGAGGAGGGAAGCCACCCAAAAAAGTGTCGGTGCAAAAGATAGAGATGGAGATTAGAAGTGTAGATACTTCTATCTTTTTCTATCACAAATACATAACCATGGTTACAGATGTAAATTAACAATACCTACTATTTTGCGATTTCACGTTAAGGTCTGACCAGTGACTCATTGGCGTTAATAGGTTTTGAAGCTGTAGTGGGCATGAGGGTCCCAGTCTGTCATCTGTCTAATCAGTTCTTCTTGAGAATACATTAAAAAACTGCATAATTTTTTTATTGATTCTTATTTCAAGGCGAGACGGTAGGCACAGGGTAGTCCCTAGAGGTTGAGGCGCCCGGGTCAAAGACACCTGAGGCGCCCGGGTCAGACACCTGTGGCATCGCACTCCCCCACTGCCAAATTTATCTAGTAGTGTAAATATTTTCATTTGGTTTTTAGAACAAGCTGAATTCTATTCAACCAATGCA
Source organism: Mongoloraphidia duomilia (assembly GCA_039654895.1). Classification (NCBI taxonomy): domain Eukaryota; kingdom Metazoa; phylum Arthropoda; class Insecta; order Raphidioptera; family Raphidiidae; genus Mongoloraphidia; species Mongoloraphidia duomilia. The sequence continues at coordinate 24,902,919 of CM077524.1, read as the reverse complement.
ATTCTTGAAACTTCTTGAAGTGTTTACATTAAACTACACAATGGTTTTTAAGCAGGGCGCTAAGAATAAGATAAATGTAACTTGGGCACTGTATCGCGTAAAAGATGATTAATTACATGGATATTTTTCGGTTTTGACACTCTCAGAGGGGCTGCCTGTACCTGGCGGCGCCCCCTTGACGCAACGCTCGAGTCAGCTAGACCCGCTTGACCCCCTAGGAACGGCCCTGCAGCCAAGTTATTAATAAGTTGGAATTAATTTATAAAACAAACTCAAAAAATAGTATCAGCTGATATTAGAAAATAGAAAGATAATTAAAATATGAAAATGAAATTTTATTTTTTTTGAGTTTTCAATTATGAGGCGCGAGAGTCGGGGAGCATAACAAAAAGTGAAACGCCTATTCTCGCCCCTCAGTGCGACAGTGAAAGGCAGGGGAGAGGGGAAAATCGATCCCTCAACTCCTTATACGAAATAAACCGCCAGTAAAGTAAAACGGTCGTGTTTCAAGCTTCGTTACGCTCTCAGTCGTAGTGTTTAGTGAGACTACAGTGTTTCATTTTTCGTTATGATGAGAGCTATTTAGATTTCAATAAAGATATATGAACACTTCTGAATGAATTTATGCATTTCCTTGTTTTCCCCCTACAATTTTCATTTTCCCCTCCATCTCTTTACCTTAAAAGTTCCACTTTCAGAGCACGTGGCGGCCATACACCCATTTTTTTATAGCTATTAAAATTTTTCGAAATATTTTTCGATCTTTATTAAATGACCTTATGACGTCTTTTTAAAGACGAAACTAGGCATGATATTAAAATATGTTTGTTAGGTATAAGTGTTTCTGTGTGCATTTTCTAAATCCCTATATTATTAAACGAGTAAATCTTGTATATATGTTTCTATGTATATATGTACCTATATAAATATTTTCTCAAAAACGGCACTAACGATTTTGATCAAATTTACCGAAAAGGAGTTTCGGGGGGCAAAAAAACGATCTAGCTAGGTCTCATTTCTGGAAAAATTCGTTTTCTTATCGATTTTATCATTTTAAAAAACAGTTTTTTAACGTCATAAAACAGTGTCGTATTGTGAGTAGGCTTTGGAAAAACAAACTATTTTCATTATTTATGTCAAAATTACTCTGACAGTCAATCTTTAACTTATTAAAATAATCAGTAATTATTTGAAAAGTAAAAAAATAACAACAATAAAATCTAAACATAATTATGTAAGTAGTTGTAGCTAATATTTAAATAAATAGGTATGTTATTTTTATATTACTTATATAAAATATGTAATATAGGTAAGTACGTTAAATGTAGTATGACGTATAATCTTCCCTAGACCTTTTTTTCTCAAAAACGACTAACGATTTTGATGAAATTTACAGAATGAGGATTTTTCGGGACGAGAAATTGATCTAGGTAGGAATTTTGGTTCCAGAGGGGAGCAATTAAAAAAAAGGTGTTTTTTTATTTATTATAACTCGCTCAATTAAAGTCAGATTGATTCGAAGTCTATTTCTACATAGATTTTATATAATATATCACAAGTGTTAAAATTGTAAATGAACACTAATATAAGAAGTGTCTTGCACAATATGTAAATAATGACAAAACGGCGGGTCTGTGTAAAAACACATCGATTTTTAAAAACTATTGTTAAGATACATACAAAAAAGTTTTGCGTATCTAAAAATTGGCACGGCGGCCCAAAGGGCCGCACTTCTAGCGCCGCAGGCATGTGTATCAGAACACATCGATTTTTAAAAAGTATGGTGAAGATACATGCAAAAAAAGTTTTGCGCAGGTTATAGTCTGACGTTTGTTATTAAAAGAATCGATTTTTGTGAGTTTTTCAGTAGGTACCTATGCAAAAAAGAGTATTTGAACTTTACTGGAAGTTGTTAAGATGACATCACAGAGAAAAAGTACTTCGATAAAGTTGATATTTGGTATTAATGCTTAAAATTGGATTGTTAAAATGGTAACGGGCGAGCAAAATTTCATCTGATTCGAACATTTTTACAAGATATTCAATCTATGAAAATCGGTTTTTGCGAGTTCTTCAGTCAACAAAACAATAACGGCGGTAGATTTGAAAATGGCGACCTAAATAATATTTACAGGAAAAAATGCTTGATTCAAAATGATACTTAGTTTTTACGCTTAAAAATACACATAGGTATTTAAAATATTTAACAGAAACAATTATTTTAAATTATGTTTCAGAAATAAATTCGTTTCGGAATAATATTCTGAGAAAATAATATCTCACAACATACAAGTACTGTTTTTATTGAACTCATCCGAGCAAAGCTCGGCACCCAGATATTAAAATATTAATTAGCAAATTGTTAAAGTTAAAACAACCCACCAATTGATTTCCTGTCATCGCACACGTGAACGTTTCATTTTTGCATGGAAAACTTACCTTAACCTGGGCGTAAAAATTACCCTATAGGTATTTTAAATTTTCGTACCAATTTTAATCAAAATCAAAAATTTACAATGGATAACGGTATAGACAGACAAAAATCCTGCAAAAACTCCGGGGAAAAAAGCGACAAAACGTATAAAAACTGAGATCCCATTACCAATTTATTATAAGTATAAAATTTAATATAAATAATTAATAAGGTCTAGCCGGGTCTAGCCTACGTAGAAAATAATTGTATTATTCTTTAAACCGTTTAAAAACAATGAAGTATGGAAATTTAAATGGAATTTATAATAATTTATGAAAAACATAATATTATCTTGAATACAATACTTTTTTAATTAGAAATTTTTCCAGTCTAGAGGTCGTCATGTTATAGCAATTTATCTATTTAAGGGTGATTAGAAATTAGGTACAAACTTTAAACATTTCTTGAAGATTTTAATACTTTTAACCGACAGCGGAGGTAATCAAATTTGTGGGTATATTTGTGTCACCGGATGGGCGGATTTTTATAAATGAGGTGTCGATAGATTCGCCATAATCTCACGAGTGACTGTTGACAGTGGATATATGACGTCATGACATCAATATTGACGCTAGATGCCATATTGTCAAAACGCAAAAAACAAGTCAGCAAAAACATAGTTTTTATTACCATTATTATATGTGTAACATTATCAAAAAGATTGAATTTTGCATTAAAAACATTTTAACCTGACATAGATTTTATTAGACAAAACGAAAATATTCGTCAATTTCAACGAAGCACTAAAATCTGAGAAACACAATAATAATTTTATTTATGCTATCCTTGCTTTCAAAGTTCACTTTTACGTCGTTGCGTAGCGTTCACAAAGTGGTCGATTTCAAAATACGAGTACACTTTAAATTATATCACACTGTGCAATAATGTTAATATTACTGCACAGTGTGCAGTAATAAAATATTATTCATTGATTTTTGTTTCCATTATTGCAACGGGTGTAATAATGAGATATTATTCAACGATTTATACTCATTATAGCACAGGGTGCAGTAATGAAATATTATTCAACGATGTAATTTAATAGCGTTACCATGGATATGAAGATTTATAATAGACGTTTCCATGTAATAGAAAAAAACTTTTTAACAAAAAAAACCTTCTTTAAAATAGCCACTAAGAAGAGGAAAATAATAATATTTTGAGGTCGACGCCAATTTAATTAATATCTACTTTTAAACCGACTTGATATTTTATTAAATTGGCGCCGACCTCAAAATTTTATTATTTTCCTCTTTTTAGGGGCTTTTTTGAAGGAGGTTTTTTTTGTTAAAAAGTTTTTATTTTTTATGTTTTAGTAGCTTTACAATACGTAGTTTTCACAAATTAACCGACTTCTGTCTTGATATTTGATTACTAAACTAAAGAAAGAAAACCACTGAACCGATTTTAATAAAATTTATGTGGGACCATCCTGAAAGTATGTCCTATTAAATAAAATAATAACCATCAAAATCGGTTCACAAAAAAAAACATACGCGCCGAATATAGAACCACCTCTTTAATGATTGCGTTTCAAGGAATCGTTCAATGTTTCTCAGATTTTACCGTTTTTGTTTAAATTGACGTATGTTTTACTCTTGCATAATGCGAATAACACAGAATAACACCGATACGTCAAAAAACCCTAATTTTTAAGACATTAAAAATAGTTTCTATCAAAAACAGTAACAACGACATCTGTTATTGGCGAAAGAATCACTGTCAAAACCGTTTCTAAATTACAAATAATGAGCCAACTGTATCATGAAATGAAATGCATTAATTAAATTTTTGTTATATTTGTTATTACGTTACGTTTTTTTTAATAATACAAAACTATTCGATATTACTTGAACTTCTCATTAATTATAGCATTTTGTTGAACTTGAACAGTAAAGTTACTGAGCCTAAAAAGTAAGTTTTTTTCTCAATTTTAAATACAAAAAAAAATAATAGTTGCAAACAATAATACTAATTATATTACAGTATATAAAATATATACCCAGCGCTAGATTTACACTAGGGACACTAGGGGCTAGTGCCCAGGGCGGCAAATTTTCAGGGTCGGCAAAATTTGGAACGTGAAAACATTCATAAATTAAGATAAATAAAATACTTTTTCTCATTATTAAGAATGTGTGTAAAATTATGAACACCAGTTTTATTTACAAAATTGTGAAAAAAAACTTCAGTGTGGAGCGGCATTTTTCACGGTGCCCCAGGGCGACACATAGGATAAATCCGGCCCTGTATATACCTATTAATTGTGACGGTTTTTTTAAATACATTTTTTAAAATGATTTCTTTCGATGGATGGTTCCTAACAGTAATGCTAACATAAAAAAGCATTTATTTGTATATTAATTTTAATAAAGTTAATGAATTATAATAATTAATAAATAATTATAAATAATATTTTTAATTGCAGGCCCTGATTTACAATGACTGGTGTGACTGCATCGAGTTCAATTCTGTCAAAAAATATAATTTCAATGAGTCCATCGCTCTATATTCTGATACCACTATTTTTTGTGTTATGGTTTATATACTGGAGGATTTCGCATCGGCATATGATAAAGTTGGCAAGTGAAATACCTGGAGAAGATGGTTTGCCGTTGATAGGAAGCGCATGGGAGTTTATTGGAAAATCTTCGCCTGGTAATCAAATATACATATCAGCTGAATCACTCGATGTGTCGATGAATCGCGCATATTTGCTGCGCAGGCGACCGCCATGTTCTTTACATTATTGTACTTTGTTTGTAATTCGTAATTGTTCGAATCAAAATTCAATAATCATATCAAGTGGCTATGGTACCGAATGTACCGATTCTTGCCGAGCGGCGGGTGAATCAGTCACGAACGAATCATTTCAAAAGATTGAATCAAATGATTAACAGCTGTGTTCAAGTTCTCATAAATTGGCTAACAAAAATTAAAGTGCCGATAGTCGAGTGAATCTGCTAGCAGCTAGTGTTTCTATTAGTCCAAGAGCCTACCGTCAGATTTCGTATGTATCGAATACACAATGCCTCTGTGAGTTAACATTGAGGCAGCCACAAATATTAATTATATTTATACTGCCGATTTTGAAAAATCAAGCCTGCCAGGGGGTTGCGGCAGGATAAACTCTGGCACCCCATGATGATATGAAAGTACTCGTTGAGACCGACATAAGAAGACAATCCCAAAAAATGACCGGAAGTGACGTCAGAATTAACATAATAATAATTGTGGTTTCCTATATGTCTGCCCCAATGCTAACTACACAGACAGATTTGTCTGTGTATTCATTGTATAGGAAATCTGACGATGGGATTAGCGGCAGTGTACTGTATGATATTTTGTTTCAGTTATCTTCAGCGAACTTATGAGAAGAAGTAAGGATTATGCCGTAGCTAAAATGTGGTTTGGTCCTACACTCGTAGTGCTTTTGGTCGACCCACGTGATGTAGAACTAGTACTAAGCAGTCAGGAACACATAGATAAGGCATACGAATATAGATTCTTTGAACCGTGGCTTGGTAATGGCTTACTTATCAGCACAGGTATATGAAAATATCAAATCATTATTAGAATTCCATACCTCAGAATGACAAAACGGAACTCTTATAAGATCACTTTGTTGTCCGTCTGTCTGTCTGTCCGTCAAGACCCATCTTTCAGGGACGACTAGAGACATCAAATTGAAATATTATTCTTTAATTGTTATAGTTAAATATAACAAATAGTGTCAATTGCAATATGATTAACCGAGATTTCCAAAGAATTCATCAAGACAGTAAATATGTCTGTTCAGTTAAATAAAACTTCAGATAACTTTTAAATTTATTATAACTTTCAATCAAATACTAAGGTCTACAACCCCACAGTCCTGTAAAAATTTCAAGCTTCTAACTCAACGCAATAAAAAGATACAGCCTTTTAAAAATCACGTATTTTGTTACTGACTCACTTATCAAAACCTGCAGTGTCGAAGTAAGCGAAAGTGGCGTCATCCTACGTGACTATTGTAAACTATATCTGAGAATTATTACGTGGCAAACTTAATTTTTATTAAATTATTTTAACGGTACGGAAACCTCAGGGCGCGAGTTCTACTTACATTTAACCGGTTTTTTTTACTTCAAAATAAGAACAATTTTATAATAATCGGTGAAATCCAAAGTCATTTTACAAAATATTTTTTAATACGAAAAATTTCGGTGGAACTTGCCAGAAAGCCTTTATAGGTACAAAATTGCGTACCTGTATTATTTAAAAAAACCATCTGTTCCGATTGACACATCAATAGCCGTTACAGATTTTGTAAAAAAAATATTGAAATCGGTTCATCTTTCCAGAAATAATTATGAACGAAAGAAGATGTCACATAGACACACACACACGCACACACACATCCGCCATATGGAAAATCACGTTTCTTTACGCTTTGATAGTAGGACAATCAGAATCTGATCTTATTTCAGACACGATGCAAAATTTTTGCCGCAATTTAAATACCCTTTCCACATAAAAATTTACGCTATTTTTACCGACTGCCAAGGAAGGTTATGTTTTTATTTATTTTTGATTAAAATGTCTCTTTTACAGGACAGAAATGGCAAGCACATCGCAAATTAATAGCGCCGACATTCCATTTAAACGTTCTTAAATCATTTATAGATTTGTTTAATACTAACAGCAAAGCTGTTGTGCAAAGGCTACACCGCGAAAAAGGCAAAACATTCGATATTCACGACTATATGGGCGAAGCTACAGTGGAAATTTTGCTCGGTAAGCCATTAGCTACTACGGTGCATTATTTACAAAATAGTTCAAGAGCTCGTCATCGAAAATTAAGGGTTTTTGTAAAGGCTATATTATTTCGAGGATGGCTAGTATTTTGGGTGTAAATAAATACACTACAGTCAGCAAAGTCAGCGGTCGGGACTTCTGGCGTCGAGGCGCTTTAAGGTGCAAAAAAAAGTTGAAATTTGGCACAGGGTTAATTTATTGAATATAATTTATGGAAAAAAAACACTCAGACCTCATTTTGATAAAATCGACTGCTGACTCACTATCTTTAATTTATTCCAGAAACCGTGATGGGCGTAGACAAGAAAACTCAAAGTAAAAGTGGATTTGAATATGCCATGGCTGTGATGAAAATGTGTGACGTTTTGCACATGCGCCACACAAAATTCTGGTTAAGACCAGAGTGGTTATTTAACTTGACAGCGTATGGCAAGAAACAAGTCAAATTACTGAAAATTATTCATGGTTTTACACTGAAAGTTATGAAGAATAAAAAAGAAAAAAACGCCAAATCGTTTAAAACAAGTCCTGTATTGCTTAAGAAAACATTTGAAACCGACAAAATCGAAACTGAAACTTCCATTGAAGGGGTATCGTTTGGACAAGCTGCTGGACTTAAAGATGATTTAGATGTTATTGATAATGATGTTGGAGAGAAGAAAAGGATGGCTTTTTTGGATCTTTTGCTTGAAGCAGAACAAAATGGCGCAATAATAAGCGAAACAGAAATCAAAGAACAAGTTGACACGATTATGTTTGAAGTACGTATTTAAAATATAGGTGAATTTTATTAATTTTCTTTAAAAAAATTATTTTGAATGCTTAGGGACATGACACAACAGCTGCAGCAAGTAGTTTCTTTATATCGATGATGGGATGTTATCCTGAAATACAAAACAAGGTAATCGAAGAACTTGATGGAATATTCGGAGATTCTGATAGACCTGCTACATTTGCCGATACGTTGGAAATGAAATATTTAGAACGCACAATTATGGAAACTCTGAGATTGTTTCCACCTGTTCCAATAATTGCCAGGCTTATAAATCAAGACATTAAACTTGGTATGAGCAAGTTACATTAACTATTAAAATAGAGATTTGTACTTTTAAAGATCTATTCATCCCTATTTCTTTTTAAACATTCATGTTCGGCGCGTATATCTTCATTGCAATTCTTCTCTCTAATCGGAAGAGACCCGGTCTCCTATTCAAGTTTATTTAATTTTTTTTTTAAAAAGCAACTGACACTTTTCATAAAATATTTATAAAGGTCCGTATCCATCGAAGGCACATTGAGAATTTTTTTGTTGCCGTATGTTGCCATTTTTTTCCGAATTTAGGAACCTAGGTCAAAAGCATAAACTTTTTATCCACTGAAGCAACTCAACTTAAGAAACATTTCAGTTTGGTTTATGTTTCAAATTCTTGCTGAAAAAACTGTCTTCACTCGGTTAAAATGACGAAGACCGCTTTGTTTTTACCACGGCAACAAAAAGTTTCAACTAGGTTTGTTTACACAATGTTACACAATTGTTCCAGTTGACTCTATTGATGTTATCCAACAGCCAGTAGCTTTTAGTTTTTGCAACTAGAAACATTGTGCAACTTACTGGATTGAACATTGAGTCAATTTTTCGTCTCCAAGGAAAATTTTCTCAGAAACAAAAGAGTTTCTGTGTTCTTTGAAGTGGATACGGGTCTTAATATTTCCGTGAGTGTGTATATTTTTTTTGAATATCTAATAAATTGGAAAACGTTTTGACTGGTCATTTTTCTCAGTACGATATGATTTCTTAGTACCTAGGTATACCTACATGTAAACAAAGAAGCATCGAAACTAATTTATAAAAACTCAGTTAAGAATAAAAATAATCAGTTAATTAAACGTATATTTTTAGCATCCTGCGACTTAACTGTCCCAGCTGGGGCTACAGTCATTATTGGCACTATTAATATCCATAAAAATCCAACTGCATACTCTAATCCAGACGATTTTAACCCGGACCATTTCTTATCGCAACAAACTGCAAACAGACATTATTATGCCTTCGTTCCATTTTCAGCAGGACCTCGTAGTTGTGTTGGTTAGTATGATTTTGTTTAAATTTAATTAAAGATGTCAAAAAGTATTACCTAGAATGTTTCTGTACCACTTTTTACTTAGATAGATGGATGATAGATGAAATTGGGGACCCATTGTGCATCCCCGTCATCTAAATCAGGTTCAAAACAATCCTGGGCTTTCATGAGAAGTTACCCCGACCAAACATTAGGTTTCCAACTCGCTAATAACCTCAATTGTCGACTGTCTTTAATCAACAATCTAATCTAACCTTTGTTTCTAAGGGTTAATCTGAGGAGCTTGTGTAGGTTATAGTACCTCCTTATTTTTTACTTTCCCTTATAAAGGAAGTCTTGAATTTACGCATTTTAAAATCACCCGAATCAAAAAAAATGGATTTTAAAAGATGCCTGTCTGTCGACTATCTGTCTGTAGTAGCACCTAAAGCTCAAACCACTGGATTGATTTTGCTCAATTTTCGAATGCATATTCAAGACGGTCACATCTCGAGGCAAAAACGCAAAATTGGTTCCTAACTGGAAAATACTTTTTTTGTCGAAAACGACTAACAATTTTAAATAATTACGTATGGATACTGCCTTGGTACCAGTATGTGAGATGGCATGACTAGTTCTTTCTAGAAAATGAAGAGAAGGAAGCTGCGGGGACGACATTACCATATAGGCCTAATCATGTATGGGAAAGGTAGACTGATTTGTGGTCTGAATCTGATCTTTTATTTTTTCCAGGTCGTAAATACGCCATGTTGAAATTAAAAATTCTCCTGTCAACTGTGATGAGAAACTTCCGCTTTTATTCGGATATAAAACGAGAAGATTTCATGCTTCAAGCCGATATAATTCTCAAACGCCATGAAGGTTTCCCAGTTAGATTGGAAGCAAGAAGACACAGTTAAATAAAAGACACGTGTCTCTTTCAATCAATACGATGATCCACGCGTCTACTGAACGGTCAATCATCTGATATTATAATAGATAAGCCCCCTCCTTATGAACGAATGATTCAACATTTACCTATGAAGAAAGCGCGTTGCAAAAGACATAAAAAAACATTGTCAATTGAAACAAGGGTTCAGTCCCGTTTGGCACTGAAAAAAAAAAGTTTATTGTTTTTTTTTAATTTACGAGAATATACATTTTTTATTTTTAATAATAATAATAGTTTGAAATAAAATTTTATTTTGTTTAGCATTTAAGTGGCTTTTATTTATAAATAATTCAAATACCTATTACGTTATAATTATAATAAAAAGTTTTAGTTTTAAAAACAAAGCAATAATAATTGTTGGATTTAATATGTAAGTACCTATACCTACTCAGAACATCGTTAGAACAGATTCGAATATTAAGTGCGTAATTACCTCAATTTAAATAAATCCTAAAACACTATAAATACCGAAAATAGGTATAAACGACATATGGATCAATCGAATCTTGAACTAAATTCAATCAATTTAGAAAAAATATATGTTATTCTCTCTAGATAAAATCCGGTTTAGTTAACGTAGAACTGCAAAACCGATTGTTGTCAAAGATTTTCAAAAATAATAGGTCGGGCAACAATATCTTAAATAAAATTTTCGGAAATGTTAGACAATACTGCTATAGTTACGAATACGTCCAGTACTTACTTTTTGTAGTTAAAAAACAAAATAATAAATCTGTTTTCTTAAGAACGTTTCTTAAAAACGAAAACACGAAACCTATTTCTTGTGGTCTATTTGGATAATTCAAGAATAATTTTGAATCTCGACAGTTTTTCCATTTTCCAAAATAACGTGCACTGAGCACTTGCAAATTTTTGAGAAAAAAATTATTTTTATCTGGGGTAGCTGATTTAGGTCAAAAAACGATTGATTGATCATGATTTTAAATTATAGATGCTCAACTAGATCAAAAAAAGATTTTTGATAATTTTCATCATAAATCATATTTTCTTTTTATCCTTCCGGAGGAATTTTTAACATATTTTTATTTTTGCCTCGCGAATTTTTTATTAATACTACATTATTCAAACCTTTTTTAGTTGTCTACATCAATCAAAAGTCAAATTTCATTAAGAGTATTCGATACCAGAAGTTACCCCCTGCACTCTTCATCTCAAATCCATTCCCCTCGCCTAAAAACGCTATTTTTAACGCTAAATGAAGAATCAAGAATCACATTACAGACCCCTCAGGCGAATTTTTTGAAAAAAGTGTTGGCTACGTGTGAAAGATTACGTAATTTTTTTTTTATTTTAAGAGTGGAAAAAAAGAGTGTCTCGACCAATTTTTCGCCTGAGGGATCTGTAGTATGATTCTTGGTTCTTCATTTGGCGTTTATCCGAACCCTTTGGCTTTAAAAATAGCGTCGGGAAAGCCATTACCGCTTTTAGACAAGGGGAAAGGGTTTAAGATGAAGAGTGCAGGAGGTAACTTCCGGTATCGAATACTCTTAAATATAGATTTTGAATAAACACGAAAATAAACACAGCACTGGGCTTGATAATAACCGAGCTCGTAGAGATGTCGTTGTTTATATGGCGTTTCCATGGTTCCTCTATTACAAACCCTCAGTTTTCAGACGCCAGTGACTTATGTTGCCGATCGTCTATAATTCACAATTCATTCATACCCCCAGTTTCCAGTCTGGTGAAAATATCAATAGGATTTTCTTTCTTTTTAAGACCATCAACAGCTAGGGTTATTTTCGCCTGGCACCAATTCATATTTTCAACTCATGATTTTTTAACAATAAATAGAAAATTCGATTGATACTTTCACCTGTTCTCGGATCAGAACCTGGGAACTGGGGGCTTGTAATAGAGAAACCACGTGAAAACGCCATATAAACAAATGCATTGGTATACGCTCGGCTATTCTTCAGCCAAAATTGGATTTTCAAATTACATATTATTAAAAATAATAGGTGTGCTTATTTCTGCAGTTCTGACAGTTCTAAAAGGGTTTGCTGACAATACTAATAGTCCAATCCGAAGAGTTCTAGAACTTGCTAGCAAACCCGACCCCTAATATCCGTAACGTATTAACTTAACAATTATTAATGAATAACAGAATATCAGACAGCTAAACTGTCATGATTGGCAAATGCCACTGCCGGGACTTGAACACGAAACTCCCGATTTCCGGCTGGGCGAGTTACTAATTACTCCACAGTACCCGAATGTAGAATTTGTTTTTCTCTTATATATAGCAATTTCAACGATGAAAGGCTCTGCATGCGAGAGCTAATTTTAAAAAAAAATTGTGTTTGAAGACCACCAACAGCTAAGGTTATTTGGGCCTAGCACCAATTCATATTTTCAATTCATTATTTTTCAATAATAAATTGAAAATCCAATTGACACTTTTACCAGCTCTCAGGCTAGAACCCGGGAACTGGGGACTTGTAATAGAGGAACCATAGCAACGCCACGTAAACAACAGCATTGCTGCACGCTCGGCTATTCTCAAGCCCAGCTAATTTTTAAGTTATAACGTAATTTAAAATGTTAATACTCTTTTGGCGGCCGGGAAGCCATTTATAATCAAATACAGGATTTAGGTAACTGTTGATAACAATATTAAATAGTTAATTAACTATTTTAATCAAAACACTATTAAATAGTTATTTAACTATATTAAATATTGTTAATCCACAGTTACTCAAATCCTATATTTGAACACCTATAAATACTTGCAAATTTGAACCGGTACTAAACCTGGATAACCCTGGAAATTGGTGGTCTTTTTTTTAAAAGGGGGTAAGTGTTACAGACGCGTTGTTAGCAAAAATATAGACGTATAGCTATGACGCGCTTCCCATTTTCCATAATTTATATTTATTGCTTTTTGTTCTGATAACGCTGTGACAATAAATCGCAATAAATATTCAATTAGTATGTGACGCATGTTTTCAAATAGACGGCAGTGCGAATGCAACGCAAACAGCGTGAAAGTGTATATGGACTTTATATTGTTTATTTCCTTAAAACAAAAGCATTAATACACAATGCGCGTATAGCAATGGCCGCTTTCCTTTCAGAATAAATATCAGTTTATTTTATCTCCAGTTAGAGATGACCCAGTTCGTTTTTAGGGTTCCGTACCTCAGTATGGAAACCTTTTACTCTTCCTAGGATCATTCTGAAAATTTGCATAACGCCATAACTTTTCATTGTGAACAACTTTTCTTAGTGACACTTTTGCGTACTATGAACGGAAAAGGTACTTTACCTGAAACGAAAAGAGGTTTTGCTCAACTGTAAAGACCTACTTGATTTAAAAAAATCGAAAGTAAACTAAAAATAAGTTTCAGACCAAGCAGGGCGGAATCCCAAAATATGAAATTCCAATTCGAAAATTTTTGGTCAATCTCACCTATTGTGAACTCAATCCGGGGACACACTGTATATACTGCGCTATGCGCACCTTTGTAGCATCAATTGCATGGCTTAGTGGTAAAGCGATTGACTGAAGATCAAAAGATCCCTGGTTTGAGCCTAGGTTTCGTATCACAATATTTTTGTTGTTTTTTTATTCATCAAATATTGTTAATATATTTTTTTACTTTAAAAATATAATTTAATTGTAAATCCTTATTTTTTTATTGCACGGAACCCTCGATTCGCGGGTCTGACTAGCACTTGGCCGGTTTTTTCAATTCTCGTCACCTACTTTAACTGGGCCAATTTAAATTTCCAGTTTATTATATTTTACTTTTGCCATTTTTAAAAAAACTTCAAAAATCTCTAAGGTTCTGTTTAAATATTACTTGATAAAATATAAAGATATTTTTACAGAAAAAATTACGCTGAATAGATTCTGAGCACTCTCGCCTCTATACCTTTAGTGTCAAAAAAAGTTGCGGATTCGGTTTATTGAACAGCCTGTATAATAATTAAGAATTAAAATTACAGTTTTTTTTTCAAAAATATTTGCAGATCACTAAAACAAAATTAACACCAATACGATGGATGATTTAAAAGAAGAAACACAGTTATCATCCTGGCTCTATTATCTTCTGGTGTCAGGATTGTTATTATGTTATACTTATTGGAGGTTAAGTCACCAACGAATGATAGAATTAGCGAACAAGCTGCCAGGGCCGGAAGGTTTCCCGATAATTGGAAGTGCTCTTGAATTTATTGGAGCTTCGCCACATGGTTAATCAAAAGCACTTTATTTTTCTCTTGATATCTGATAGTTGTGTCCTTAGCCCTTTATTTATAGTCAGGTCCGGATTAACCATTAGGCAGAGTAGGCAACTGCCTAGGGGCCCTGCATCGGCTAGGGGCTCCGCGCGTGCACAAAAGAAATTAAAAATGTTTCATAGAGTGAACATTTAATTGGAAAATTTGTATCCTCAATGACAATGGGTATTATTGCTTTTTTTCGATGCATGCTGTCAGTTGATGAAATACTTCATACTTACAGAAGAGAACCATCTAGTATCGAGTAATAGAACTAATAAATTTAGAGTCGATCAGACCTCTGGAAGTTACTCACATCCATTCATCAACTTGAAAAGAGCTGATCATCTTCAAAAGGCTGAAAAGGGGCCCCGAAAATTGCATTGCCTAGGGGCCCCGACATGGTTAATCCGGCCCTGTTTATAGTAGTCAACCAATGCGACGCTTTATGGAAATAATATACAGGGTGTCCTAGACATCACTCCCCAGTCCTGTATCTCGCTTATTTTTGAAGAAAACCCGATCAAAGCATATTATATATTCGTATATGGAATGAAATTATCTACAAGGTGGTGTTAAACTATCGACAATATATTCTCTGTATAGGTCAGAGAGGTAAGATTAAATTTTTTTTCTTAAATAGCACCATAAGAATTTTTTTAGCTATTCTGATAGAGCTTTTCATTCTCTTTTCATCCGTTTATTTAAATACCAGCGTTACATTATAAAATGTTCTAGATAAACGCAATTACTAAACTATGCAGAGATATTGTCGATAATTTTATCGTCATCTTGCAGTGAATTAGGTATTTAAATTTTAAAAAAATTATTAATTTTTTAATTTTTTCTAATAATTTAACATAAATAATATTGAAAAAAAATTTTTTAGGCCATAAATTACTAAAAATTAATTAAAATGTATAAAAATTTAAAAAATATCACGTGACTTCAAAACGCGCCAGGAATGTTTGTGACGTCGTTATGTTAACGAGTACAGGAAGGGAGGGGACGCCGAGACACGGACCCTTCTGAAAATTGTGTCCCTCCGATATAAATAATATCACTTTTTTTAACAAATAATGAAACATCAGAAAACTGAAAATTTGTGCTCACTAAACAAATTGTTCGAAAGCAATAAAATCAAAAAATTTAAAATTTTCACCTGGGGTTGTTTTTTTTTTTCTCTTTCTCCACACAATTTTCTTCTAAATTAATTTAGTTACAAAACCTTAATAGCTTACTGTGAAAATTTTAGAGATATTCGAAAAAATACTCGAGACCAGTTCGGAAAGTGATCGCGTTATAAAATTATGGATCGGTCCAAAATTGTTAGTTTTTATTTACGAGCCAAGAGATGTTGAGCTTGTCCTTAGCAGTAACGTGTACATTGACAAAGCACCTGAATACCGTTTCTTCAAACCATGGCTAGGCGATGGTCTTCTAATCAGTACTGGTAAGTAAAACATTCAATTTTCAAAATTCAACTTCTTTATTGTCATTTCAATAAAGGATACTAGAGGCTTAGAAAGTTAGAGCATTATGGTTGAAGCCACCCAAAAAAGTGTCGGTGCAAAAGATAGAGATGGAGAATAGACGTGTACTTCTATCTTTTCCTATCACAAAAACAGATGTAAATTGACAACCTACTATAAATTTTATAAATTCACAAATGACGAGGAAAAGATAAACTATCCGTTTTCTATCTCTCTTTTAGTCTTTTCCAACCTGGCGGCTGACACTGTCAACTACAGTTGTGCCTATGACTCCCCTAATCTATCTATGATATCTCTATACTATGGATCACGTGAATATCACAAACCACTTAGTACTAAGTTGTTTGGGGTGAATATCGTTAAACACAAATACATAATTGTATTCGTTGTCAGGGAAAGAAATATATTCACTTTTATTTATCTTAAAAAAGCAAATGTTCGTAAAATATAATAAATAAAATAATATTGTAATTTTATTTTTTTATATTTTGAATTTTTATCCTATATATTTTCATTATTAAAAGGCTTCGGGATTCGAACCTGGGCTTGGCGTTTATATATCTGTCGGTAGACTCGTACTTTACCGCAACGCTACCATGGCTTACGGTCTCTAATACCTTAACATTGTATAAGTGCGTCATATTGTTTTGTTTCACATGTCAACCACTTCCGACTACATATTTCCGTTACATCTAATATTTCTAAAATGCCACCCCAGTATGAGACAGATATTATTCACGTCAAAAACAACGATTTAGTCACTTCTTAACCACAGCAATTTTATTAATGGATGGATATTTCGAGAGCTATGATCCCATCATCAACAAAAACTAAACTGAAGAATCGATTAAATTTTTATCATTTCAATGTTTATTTATTTTTAAATATAGGCGAAAAATGGCGCGCACATCGTAAACTGATTGCTCCGACATTTCATTTAAACGTTCTGAAATCGTTTATAGAATTATTCAACATTAATAGTAAAGCTGTCGTCGAAAAATTACGTAAAGAAGATAACAATACTTTCGACTGTCATGATTATATGAGCGAAGCTACTGTTGAAATTTTACTCGGTAAGCATTTTATCTTCGATACCAAATTTCATTCACGCTATATGTTAAGGTGACTACAGATATGTTTAGGTGACTTATGCGTGTATTTCTGATTAGTGATGCGCTATGCGTGATTTGCGGACAATTAGTGAATAGTGTGTAGGGACTGGGTTATCGCATGGGTCAAAACTTTTATTGCATGGGTCATGGCCCACCCGGGTCCATCCGTAGATACGTCCATGTCGTGTGCACTAAAAACGTTGTGTAGGCTTACTTCAGCGAATTAATACGAAGAATTGCAAATCCACGCATAGTCTGTAAGCTTCGATTTTAATTTTTAATGAATTACTACGAACTACAACGAACCGGACAAATCACGCTTAGCGCATCACGAATCGTGAATACACGCATAGTCTGTAACCACGTTTAGGATGGAGTTATGCTACCAACCACAGTGATGTCATTCTTGCAAAGTCGAGGAATTAGGAAATCAATCTGCTTACACAAATTTTTATACCACAGCTCGTATATATATTATATTTTATAATTTTATAACTAAGATTGTTCATTCACACAAAGCATTTTTTAAAGATACTATAAAGAAAACTATATTTATTTTTAAAGAAACCGCAATGGGAGTAACTAAAAAAACCCAAAATAACAGTGGGTATGAATACGCAATGTCCGTAATGAAAATGTGTGACATTTTGCATATGCGTCACGTCAAAATCTGGTTACGTCCAGATTGGATTTTCAATTTGACAAAATACGGTAAAGAGCAAATAAAACTATTGAACATAATTCATAGTCTTACAAAGAAAGTAATCAGGAGAAAGAAGAAAGAACTATCGACAACAAATAGTCCCGCGCTTTCTAAGAAAGATCTTGAAACAAACACGATTCTAACTACCGAAGCGAACACGTCTTTAGAAGGAATGTCTTTTGGGCAATCCGCTGGACTCAAAGATGATTTGGATGTTGATGACAATGATATTGGTGAAAAAAAAAGAAAAGCTTTCTTAGATCTGTTACTCGAGGCAGAACAAAAAGGTGTTATTATAAGTGACACTGAAATAAAAGAACAAGTCGATACAATCATGTTTGAAGTAAGTAATAAAAAAAAATTTAAACCTGGCCACGCTATTAATGATCCTTATCTTTTCAGGGCCACGACACAACAGCTGCTTGTAGTAGTTTCTTCTTATCAGTAATGGGATGCTATCCCGATATTCAAGAAAAAATCATTTCAGAACTTGATGATATTTTTGGAAATTCAAACCGATCAGCAACTTTTGCCGATACTTTGGAAATGAAGTATTTGGAGCGCACTCTCATGGAAACCCTTAGAATGTTCCCGCCTGTTCCAATTATTGCCCGACAGTTAAAAGAGGATCTTCAACTTGGTAATCAATTGAACGACAAATATTTTCATAATTTTAAACAACATTTTCAAAATTCAGACAATATGCACATAAATAATTACAAGTACACATTACGTATAGATAGAAAAACCTTAATTTTGTAAACTGTGCAGGTTTTGTCAACCAACCCTTAAATCTCAGCCTAGCGCCAATGTAAATTTAAATGTATATTCAACTGAAATTCCAAATGGCAATTTCACCAGTTCTAATCTTAAAACCTACGCATAAGGAGTTTGAAATAGTTAAACCATACAAAGAATTGCTTCCGAACAACCTCGACTGTGTTCAAGCCATGTAATCAATTGTAAAATCCTTACTATTACAATAATTCTGCTATTCAAATATAGCATCAATGGACGCAACAATCCCTGCAGGTGCCACAGTTATCGTTGGAACTTACAGACTTCATCGCAGACCGGATTTGTATCCCAATCCTGAAAAATTCAACCCGGATAACTTCCTGCCAGAACGAACGGCAAACAGACACTATTATGCCTTCGTTCCATTTTCAGCAGGGCCACGTAGTTGTGTTGGTAAGTAAAAAAAGTCGAGAACGTGCTAATGATTTCAGGTGAGTGATCATGATCTAAAGGTCCTTGATTGATGACCTGATATTTCGTCCAACACAGTGGTGGACATCTTCAGAGGCGATGCGGTCAAGGGCGAAGTTATTTCCTAGTAAGCTCACAATCGACTGACGTGTTGCCTGATTCTATCCGAAATCAACTGCACATTGATTATTAGTTAAAAGATACTGGTCTACCTACACACCTAATACGTTAACTTTTACAGGTCGTAAATACGCTATGCTGAAATTAAAAATTCTTTTATCAAGCATTATGAGAAATTTTCGAGTATATTCAGATATTACACCGGAACAGTTTAAACTTCAAGCCGATATCATCCTCAAACGAGAAGAAGGATTCAAAATCAGATTGGAACCAAGAAAACGTTGAATATTAAACTGTACAGCAGGGTAGCCACTAAAATCTGGGAAAAGTCCCTAGCATTTTTAAGTTTTCCAGTACCTATAAACACAATTTTTCCTGATCTTTCTCTCTGTGCTCTAAAGTGGAATTAATATGTTTTTCTTAGTTTAAAATTTTATTACATTTGACAAAGTCAAGGAACGTGCAAATACATTCTATAGGCGCCCATTTAATGAAACTACCGCCTGCTGCCACGTAGTACGGTACCTACCCAATTGTTAAAGCTCTTCGCATGATTAAAGTGTCTGATACTCCCCCCCCCACTTCTGTTACAGTGACTAGATGAAATGTCACAGAAGTGGTCTTCTATATTCTTTCCTCCTTGGTCAGCTGTAAGCAAATTTGAATCTGAATGTTTACACGTCTATTGAGAGCACCGGAAACTCACTTTCTTTTGTCTTAAATTGGGGTGTTTATTTACATTTTGTCATTTACTTATATAAAATCTAAATCACTTACCTTAAACTTCATATCCCAAAAAACATCACAGTATCCATTATTAGTTCGCTACATGCGATAAAAAATATATTATTTTCGATATTTTCCCCTGACCATGATTAATATTTTCGTACTTTTCCAATATTTCCTTGTCATCACAAATGTCACGACTTCCCCATTATTTCCCTGGCATATAAAAATCCCATGAATTTTCCTAGTTTTTCATGTCTGTTATAACCATCCTGTGAAATGATCGCCGATAAAATTAAGTGTTAGTAGGTGAATTTTTTTAGAAGAAGTTTAAATAAAATGAAGCAAAGCTCACGGATCATTCGAAATAAATTAGCTTTTAAGATATCCAAAATTGTTCCGCATTTGATCACGTATTTTATTTCCGCAAGCCAACTAAACAGGATTTTTTTAGAAATATAATTCAAAACGTCGTTATATTTCGATCAACTGTAACGACCAAATTGCCCACAGTTGTAAAAATGTATATCTCAAATGAACAAAAAATCTTAAAATAAAATATTTTCGTTGTAAATAAAATACAATATATTAATATTCTATTACAGTAATGTATTATTAAAACTATTTTTTATGTACGTGATAAGATTATTTTTTATTTAATTAATTAGTTATTGTGTTTCATACAAATTGCCTACTTAATTACATAATTTGTAAAATATTTTGCGTAATTCATACAGTGTGAACACCCATCGAGATTGAGATGTGTACACCTTGTATATGGACAACAAAAAAATGCCTTGATAAAGTATAACGGATGTTCCGTTTCCACTAACGTGTTGCAGTCAGTTCCGTCTTTACTATAAGGGCACGCGGGGCACGAGCCCAGGGCCTCCGGCCTGATAGGGGCCCGAAATGCCGAAACCCAGTGCCAATAAAGTCACTAAACAAAAGTACATTAAGATATTTTCATTCACGTTTTTTTGGCTTTCTATAAAAAAGGCCCCCAAACTCTGTGTGCCCAAGGGCCCCTGCATGGCCTAAGACGGCCCTGATTGCAGTCATGGAAACTATGAAAATAAAAATTGCCAAGTTGCGTTTTAAATAAAATACAAATTATATTTTGTATTTTTGACGTTTTATTGTATACTAAAATATATTAAAATAATGGAAGTTATTACATCTAGACCTGTTTGTACCAAAGCCAAAGGTTTATCTGGTGTAAGTAAAAAGGAACGAGAAGGGAAGAAAAAAGAAATAAGGGAACGCGTGACTATGTTAAACTCGAGAGAAATACGTAGGTCATTAATTTTTTTTATTATTATTAATTTGAAAATATAATAGATACCGTAATTCAACAAATGTAATTAAAAATAATAATATGTTCTCAACAATTTTATAAATGTGTAGATTTAGAATCCCATTTCATAAAGCAATATGTATGGAACTTGATGAAGATGCTTATACATATTCGGCAAATTATATTCGAAAATTAATCGAAATCAATCACCAAATTCGTGAAAGTTACGGTCCTGACACTTTAGTTTGGTTACAACCAACTTTGGAAAGCACAAATGCCCACATCACAACACTTAGAAATGGATTGGTAGATGCCGAAATAGCTCACAAAGAAGGTTAGTCAACTAACATGAATGAAGATGAATGACCGTTTTCTAAGAGGCATCCTTAAGACCTTCACTATTATTACCAGCCCCGTTATATATTTGTCTTCTTTTGTTTGCTAACGCCTGTTTGTAGACATATTCCTATATAAATAAATAAATTAACAACTTTTTTCGTCCAGTAGAATCGGAGAAAATAAGTTGTGACAGACGGACGGACGGACAGACACGATAGTGATCCTATAAGGGTTCCGTTTTTTCATTCTGAAGTACGGAACCCTAAAAATATCGTTTATGACTTCTATGTTCCAATTTTTAATATGAAATTTTTTTCTGGAATTTACCAGAATGTCCTTATAATATATGATAGCAGATAGGCAATAATATAATAACTAATTCTATTGGTGTAAAATATACACAAAATTTTAATTGCGAATATTTTCAAAACAACTAATGCAGCGATTTGCATCAAAATCAATAGGCCTGGAGTTCTTACTGAGACAGACTAAAAAAATCACCCAAATCCAGTGGCGTAACTATCGGTATGCGATGTGTGCGACGACACATGAGCGCAGCCTTTCAAGGGGCGCCAAATGATGAATTAATATTAAAATTAAATATCATTACCTACTTACTATTAATACCTTTTTTGTTGTGGTTCCAAACAAATTGTGTATTTAAAGACGCAAAAATTTACTCCACACGGGCGCCAAGTGGTCTAATAACGTCACTACTCAAATCACACACACAGCCGCCATGCGGAAACCAGTTTTCTTTACATTTTGAAGATAGTACAATCAGAATCTGCAGACCTATCTTGGACATGATTAGTGTATTTGCCATATGGCACATACACTATTGGCGTCGGTCGGATGGCGGGACCTAGGGGTCGGACCAAAATTTCTCGACGTTTCATAGCCTCCTGAACAATTTGGCACCATTTTTAGAAATGTTTATATATATATGTATATATATATGTATATATATATTTATATATATATATATATATATATATGTGTTCGCGGCATAACTCTCGAAAGACTTAATTGATTTGAATGAAATTTGATACACACGTTGGAATCCATCACCGCACGGAACCTATTTAAAATGGGCCCAATCGGACCATTTTAAGGGTAGTTTTTAGGGGTTGAAAAATATTTTTGGGCCCAAAAATACCGAAAAAATTCTCAGAATTGTTTCAAAATTGAATTTTAACCTTCTAATAAAGCTCAAAATGTGCTGCTAAAATTTTAATAAAATCGGCTCGACAGGACCGGACTTACAAATTTTATGAAAACACTAGTTTGCGGATAGTGATTTATTTACTGAAGGATGCATTTAATTTGGTACAGAGGTTGCATTGATAATAATATTGCAATTAAGAAAAAAAATATTATTTTAAGGGATGTATTAAGGGGTTAAACTTTTTATTTTGTCCAAAAACAAACTTAAGTTTACGTATTAAAGCCACAAGGCCTGTATTAGCAAATACACTATATTGTCGGCAGGGTTTTGGCACTGCGACCCGAGTTTTTTTTTTCATGGAACATAGAACGTAAAATGATTCCCTGAGTTATCGACATGTTGTTATTTAACACGATAATGTATTAAAATATAATAGGCTGTCAAATATAACGCGGTTGTAGGTACCAGGAAGGCATATACCAGAAAACGGTCATAAATAATAGGATAATTTTTCAATTTTCTAAGTCGATATGTAATTTCAGGGCACGATGGAAAAACATGCGAAGCTCTTTTAAAAATGGCGATCCATTTTATGGAACAGCCACCAGAGTGGTGGTGGATAGCTGATGAACTATTTAACGAAGCTGTAAATTTTGCTGACAATTTTCATCACGATGGCGGAAGAAAGAAAGCAGTCTCACATTTTATTTACGGCAAATTTTTATTAAATCAACGTAATCATTAATTTTTGAAAGATCATTATAAAAAATGTCAATATCGGTCATTCTCAGATGGAATTCTTGACATTTGATCGGGGCGCCTCTACCGGTGGTACACAAATAACTGCTACATACGATGGCAGCCATAGTAGCTTACGATACTTCATTTCAGTGGATACACATACAGCACGATTATAGTAGATTATAGACGCTCGACAACTGAGGTCATTATAGTTTTAGGCTATTGATTATGTCCTAAAAAGCAGGGCAATAAGGAACTAAGACGTTCACGGGTTTTTATTGCAGGAATCGGTCAATGGGTCATTTAAGAAGAAAAAACCGCGGAGTGCTATTAAATTAGAGGGTGGAAATTGGAGATAGGGGTGAAAATGCACCCTTTTCAGTTTTTTCAATATATCTCGCAAACGAAGCAAAATTTCGATATACTTTATATGAAACTTTTGTAGAGAATTGAATTTCCCATCGAAATGGCTTATGTAAAAAAATTTTAAAACATTTTTTTATGCCAAAAATGTTGAAACAAAAAAAAAAGAAAAAAGCCGAAATTTCGATTTTTTGACTTTTTGTGCTTTTTTGCCTAGCACTTTTTTTGGGTCAGAGATAGGTATAGGCATTGCATTATTGAAATAATTATTTTCATCTCCGTTTGAGATCCACTTAAATTTCTCTAGTTGCTTGTTGGCACGCCATGGTCATATTAAACATTTTTTGAAAAAATATCGCACGTAGATGTGAATAGGTTCGCCATCCCTGTTAAATCCAACTCAACGCAATGAAAAGATAAAAAAACACGTGTTTTTACTTAGACGGCGATACGGCCAAGACAGCAAAAAAAAAGCATCATGTCCCGTTAAAAACAATACGTTTGGTCTCAGACGCTAATGACCTCTGTTGTCGAGCGTCAATAATTTACACTTCATTCATGATACGTTTGATCGGGCTATTTTATGCTTCTTTAATTTTTATAGTAAATGATCCCACAAAAGCTCGAATTCATTTGAAACAAAGTCGTGAAGTTTCTCTCGGAAAATCGTGGACCGCTGAGCAAGAACTTGCTGAAGTTCAAGACACGATTCATATGGAGAGTTGTGCTTTACTAACCTACGCTTTAATAGACATGTCAAAAATCTGTCTGGTGTCTGATTCACAACAAGCCGTACGCTACTGCACTATTGCCCTCAAACGAGCTAAAGAATGTAAGTTAAATACACTTTAATTAATTCATTACACTGTCACACACAATTATTATTATTATTATTCATTTTACTTTTGAATAATAAGAAATTTTAAAAAAATTTCCAAACAAAAGTTGTTGGATACATCCTCCTTAACAATTTTTGTAACAGTAATTTTTCACGTACAAGCAGTATTTACCAAGATATATGATTTCATCCCTTAAATTCAAGATAGCAGCCACCCCTTGCGGAATCCGAGGGAGGAGACTTGGCTGGAGTGTTCTAGTGGCACCCCCTATCTACCATTCAAATTTCATCAAACTTCTAATTAACACAATTTAAAAGTACTATTTGACTGAATTATTCTAGAGACTCTAGTAAAAATCGAGCAACGTTCTTTAAACATATTTTTTTTGTAACTTACAGGTCACAGAGCTGAAATAATTGCGGACGCGTATATGAATTTAGGTTTGAGTCATTTAGAAGCTGGTGAATCAGTGAAAGCTTCCGAAAACTTTCAAAAAAACTTCGAAATAAACACAGAAACTGAGAACATAACTGGAGTATGTGAATCAATAATACATAATGCACTTGCTTATTCAAGGTAAAATTTCCTCCAAAAATACTGTTCCACACTGTCAATCATCCGTAAATAATAATCAAAATCTGGAGAGAAAATTCTCCAACTTGATAACGCGTTCTCCTTCTTTAGCAAATTAAATTTCGAATAATTTAATTAGCTTTCACCCCTAGACAGTTTTGTGCTTTCGTAAAAGTAATCAGCTCATTCAGAAATAACATGCTTAAATCAATTGAACAGTTGGCAAACAATGTAACTAATCTAAGGGGAATTAAATAGTCTCAAGAGATAGAAATTCAAATAAAATTTATAAACTACAACAGTCGCTTATTTAAGTTCAGTGCCGCCCCGGACTACTCGAAATTGCCCCCCCCTCCCCTCTATCGATTTCATAAGCTCAGCTCTTCCTCGAAGTCATCAACTGATTGTGAATGGTCGATAAAAGATCGAAACAGTTCACTTTAATATACGTTTCCAATATTTTAAACTCCAAATAGGAATCACGATTCAAACGGAAAAAAAATGTTCTCGTATGACGCGTGGCATTTTGCCGCTGCTTATTTATTTATTCCCATTGGAAGTTGTTTTAATGGATCCAATTTTTTATTATTATTATTTTCTACCAATGGCAATTCGGTTTGACGAAATTCGTTCTCGAATTTTGCCGCCCCTACAATTCTGCCGTTCTGGGCTCTATATAGCCCAGTCAGCCCCTACGTAAATATACGTCTGACAACAGTATTATATAAATAGACTAGGTGAATATGAAAAATCTAAGGATCATCTGATGGCTCTCTTGGAGTACACACGTACGAATAAACTGTCTTATTACGAGGCTCAAGCGCATCGATTTGTCGGCGAATTCTACATGAACCATGGCTACTCATACAAAGCGACATTCTATTTAATCGGCGCCTTCAATCAATTTCATCAACAGAAGGCAACAGAGGATCGTGATCAAACTGGATGTCTGGCTGCCATCTCAGCAGGTATACCTGCTTACTTATTTATTAAAGTTCCGTTACTCCGTACCTCAAAAAACGGAGCCCTTATGGAATCGCTCCGTTGTCCGTGCGTCCGTATGTCTGTCAGTGTCACAGTCGAATTTCTTCGAACTAAATAAAGGTTATCAAGCAGAAATTTGGCACAATTATAAAGCTCGTTAACCCGCATACCTTCCAATAGTCAGAACCTAAAAAAATATTTTCCCATAAATTTGAGTAGACCAAAGTTTGACACCCAAAAAACATTTTTTTGTATTCGGTCATTTGGAGTAGGTATCATTTGGAAGGGCTTTTCTTAAGGATCTCAAAACTATTTTTTCACAATGTTATGTTACGTGGTTTTCGAGATTTTCCTATAAAAACGCACTTCGAAAACTGATTCCCCTCCGTCTATTTTGATTAAGCCCAAGCGCAAGTTCGTATCTCTTTTTTTAGTTTAGAAATAATGACAGTTAAGAATATCTATATCTATAATATAATAACATGCCAGCCAATTGCACAACGGGACCATTCCAACTCCAAAAATAGTGACATTTTGCATACCTACCTAACATTATCATTTTATTTCCGGTTTTCTTTTGTTATCCGGCAATTTGATAATTATGTAAAAAATAATTTATTATTTGAAGATCAGCTGATTAGTGATTAGTTAAACGTCTTTTAAATTTTCATGAAAATAGTTAATGGCCACATAAATCATACAAGTAAATAAAAAAGCGTGTAGGTCCTATTTAACTTGGGTACCGCTTTTTCTTTCAATTCTCGATTTCCACATTATCAAATCGTAACCATGACAGTCACTAAAACTACAGAACAAAAAATGAATATCTTGATTCTAAAATAATATTCAAAGATCTTTCTGAATTGAATTGTATTTTAAAGACCACCAACAGCTAAGGTTATTTGGGCCTAGCACCAATTCATATTTTCAATTCATTATTATTACTTTTTTTTTTTTTTAATAATAAATTGAAAATCCAATTGACACTTTTACCAGCTCTCGGGCTAGAACTCGAGAACTGGGGACTTGTAATAGAGGAACCATAGCAACGCCATGTAAACAACAGCGCCGCTACACTCTCGGCTATTCTCAAGCCCGTTTGGCGTTTGCAATCTACTTATACAATAAACTGTATATATTATTTTTTTCATTTTCTCAGGTCAAGAATTGATGCCACATTACGTAATTCTTTTAATGAAAGCACATCACCATCCAAACAACTTACGTGAACTACTATGTTGGAAAGATTTGAGAGAAATTCCTTGGCTTTCATTACAAAACGTTATTACTATTCAAACAACGACAAAAGAAGGAAAAACTGAACAAAATATTGATTTGCATGAAGATGATATTAACATTTACAGTGCACAAGACATTATAAAAGAAATCGTTGATAACAGTACAAAACCGAAACGATTAGTAAAGGTACATAAATTTTCACTCAATTATAAAAAGATAACGTTCATTACATTTATTATTAGTATTCAATATTATAGTTCCCCCCAGGGGGACATTAGGATGTAGTTGTTATCGTAATTGCATTCCAATGTTCTATGGGAATTAGCGCTCCCCGGGACCCGAGCTCGTACCAGTCGGTTTGTGTGTGCCGGCTGGCGGATTTTAATACACAAATGTGTTATTTGTTGTGTTTTAAAGACCACCAACCTGAGTTGTCGACGCGTCTATAATCTACAATAAATAAAAAATAAAATTCAATATATAGTTTTTTTGCAGTTGTTTCAAATTTTTGTTTTATAAATTACAATATTATGATAATTATAGGTTAGAATAACATCGACTAACTAATAGCACTAAAAGGAAGTATCAACAAGATACCTATCTAGTTCAAAAAATATAAGATTTAAATTAAAAAAAAACGGTCAAGAACGAACCGTACTCGCGTGGAGAGGGTTCTGTACTATTAGGATTTAGGACTTTCGTTTAGGTTTTCCTGCAAACTATGAGTGGGCACTATATTTCTTATTTTTTTCAAAATTTTAGGCACAGTAGTTTCGCATATTTTCTTTAATATCTTTTAAACTACGCATTTTAAAATTATAAAAAAATATATTTGTATTTCTCATAACGACCCCTTTCATTTGATATGTCACATGATGCATTAAAAAAAAAATTTCTACTTTGCCCCCCAAAATAGGCTTTGGATTTCCGTTTAGGTTTTTCTGTAAACTATGCGTGAGGCCCTATATTACTTATTTTTTTTCAAAATTTTAGCCTCAGTAGTTTCGGGGATAAGGGAGGAGGTTGGAGATCGGACGGACAAACAGACAGACACGAGGGTGATCCTATAAGGGTTCCGTTTTTTCATTCTGAGGTACGGAACCCTAAAAACAATATCTGAAATTTGTATTATACTACCAAGAAAAATAAAATACCTAATACTGTTTTTTTTCTAGGATTCTCACAGTCAATCAAGTTTCCGTGTCTATTTTGAAAGTGATAATACTACGGAGTAAAAAAAAAATATTTTTTCAAATTCACTGTACTTTATATTTGAAAAATAATAATTCTATGATTTACATACTAATCAAGTGATTTTATTATTTTTTGCCATACCCACTGGCCACTATAAAATAGCTACTTTCGATGTATGTATAGGTATAGTGGCCTTTAATGAAACAGTCAAGTGGACGCCCCCCTCCCCGTGAGAAATGCTTACCCTGCGAAGAGAACTGATGGTGTTTATAATATTAGTAGGATTCCGCCAATACGCTAAAATTCAAAAGAATTTCAGTTACGTTTTTGTTACTATCCCACAAGAATTATCCCCCCCCCCCACGAGAAATTAATCAAAATAAAATATAGCCTATATTACTTAAGGTGTAGCTTCCTATTAGTGGAAGAATTTTTAGATCGGTTCAGTGGTTCCAAGGATAAGAATTTGATTTATTATCCCCCTAGGAAGCGAATCCGGGCTGATGATTTATTATAACCCTGCGAGAATCTCTCCCCCAGCGAAGCGAAGCCGGGCTGATGGTGTTTATAATATAGGCTGTGCAATACATCCCCTTTTGACCCACTTGGGGGTTGAATTTCAAAAATCTCTTTTCAGTGTGTGCTTACGTCACAAAAGGAACCCACTGTCCGAATTTCAAATTTATAGCTTCAGCGGTTTGACCTGGGCGTTGATCAGTCACGGAACTGTTTTATATAATATATAGATAACTCGTCGTCATTCTAAGGTACGTGGTTACATGCGTCCATTTCACAAATTACAACCAACTAACGCCAGGATTAGTAATTATTTACGAGTAATAGACATAGATTATAAATAGTTTTAGTAGTAGTATAGGAAAATTGTAGTTTTCGAGTCAAATATTTGATAACACTCATTTGTGGATTTTCCTGACCTATAAAAATATCCGTCTTTTTCAGGTCTGACCATCTTAATTTTACATTTTACTGGTCTGACGACTACTAAATTCAAACTATTTCTCTTTATGATTGAAATACATAGGTACATTTATTTCCATTAAAAATCTTGTACAGAATCAAATTTAAAAATTATCATCTAACATATTATTCTATTCGTTAGGTAAAAGTAGATACCTGCGTGTTAACAAGTTACAATTTCCAAGTCTTAAAATTAACTTACTAAAATTTGCCATTTTAATTAACTAGGCAAATTACCAATTGGCAAATAACCATTTTTTCAAATTGCAAGTACCTATTATAATATTTACAAATTGAAATCTGTATTTCTCATACACTTCGACCATACACTACAGACTGCTCGCAGACGCTAATGACCTTTTGTTGTCGAGCGTCTATAATTCACAATTCATTCATTCATTACAGACTGCTCAAGCCGTATCTCGTCTTATTGAAACAATACATAAGCAATATTTCAGTACAAGTCGGTCCAATAAATGATAATGCGCACGTCGAATTTTATGCAAATAAATGTAAATAAATGACAGTCGAAAAAACCTACTTTCTTGCCGGAAGTAACAAAGAAATGAAACTTGCCATGAGCCATTTTCCTGAGAGTAGTTCTTTCAATAATCCAAGAGAGGCAGCACTTGTGGTAGGTACAAACATTATTTATTCCCCATTAGTGTCGTGTCATTTAGTGGTATAACATTATTGTCGTGTCATTTAGTTGTATAACTTAATTATTTAATTATAATAATTTAATAATTAAGTTATACCGCTAAAATGACACGACACTAATGGGGAATAAATAATGTTTGTACCTACCACAAGTGCTGCCTCTCGTGGATAATTAAAGGAACTACTCTCAGGAAAATGGCTCATTAGCAAATAAAATTTATACCCAAACTAATTGTTTAATTTGTTATCTTTTATTCTGCGCAGTGCGCACTAACCAAGAATGAACAGGTGAATTGAATTGAATTGAATTGTAGATTATAGACGCTCGTGAACAGGTGAGTGTTGATATGTCGGTTATGCGGCACAGTTGAGCTTGAGCAGCCCATTGGTGTATAGTGGAAGTTTATATAACTTTATAAACTTTTTACATTATAAAAAGAATAATAACCATAAACAAAAAATAAAATACATTATAAAACGATAATGCCAATAAGTCACGCATGCGCAGATCAAAAGTAATGTTTTCTTTTCGGGTCGAAAGCAAGCAAAAGTGGCGCGAACCTGCGGGATGATTGTAAAATTTAACTATATCAGCTGACAGTTCGCCTAACGCTGTTTTTTCAATACAGTTCTTACCAAAAGTACTGTTACTCGGACGAAATTGGCGATCGCCGCCCTCGTTTGCAATCGTAAATTTTCTGCCCTTGTAACAGAGTACTATTTACTGTTCAAAAAAATATTATGAAAACACTAGTTTGTGGTTACTTACCGAAGGGTATAAATAATTTGGTGCAGACGTTAGGTTGATAAGATTCTTGCCAAATATTGAATTCAGAAAAATGTAAAAGGGATGGTATTGATTAAAGCAGGTGTCTTCAACCCGCTTTTCCGATCCGCCGGTTCACAAAAAATGCATACTTGTTTCAAGAGAAAAGGTGATAAATACACATCTAGGGGCACTGCAGTGCCAAGTTGAGCACTGCCTAGCCTACCTTTTTTCGAAGCGATTCGGAGTATTTTTCAACCCTCATGACTTTGGTCTCGATAATTCTTCAGGTGCCAAATTTTCAGGATAGGGTGAGGTGACGGGGTCAGCAAGTTTATGTAATATACCAAATTTCATTTTTATAGTCGCACCTGCTCACTGAACCGTCACTCACTGACAATTATAAAAAATATCTTATTTTCCGTAGTCCTACAAAGCTGAAATTGGTATGCAGGCTAAGTTTCGCTACAAGTAACGAGAAAATTAAAAAATATGCGATTTCTCCCTTAAAGTGTGTGGGTGCAGATTTCTATAGATCCGTAGTCACTAGTCAGAGAAAGCTGAAATTTGGTATGCAGGCTGGATTTCGAGTAAAAGTAACTAGAAAATTACAAAAATATGATTTTACCCCTCCAACAATTGGAGATGCACATTTCTATATGTAGGTATAATAAAAAATGGGAAGTTTAAGGGAAATTTGGCATGCTGGCTAGCTTTAGTTTATAAGCAACATCCTACAAAAGAATTGAAATCTCACCAAAAACAACTCTTGTAAAAATAAGGCCAAGTCTCGTGATCGCATAGCAGCAAAATGTTATGAGATCTAATAGAGCCAAGTAAGATTATTTTTGTAAAGATTAGAAAAAAAAAATAAAATATTGGTACTTTTTTTTGTAAATTATTTATAATTTAACTTTTTATTTCAAAATTATGAATTTTACCTGTTTAAACATTTGAGGAAAAGTATTATTTTCAACTTCTTGTTTTGAATCGAAGAACAGGAATTTTTCAAAAAAATAAAATCATTGACATTAATAACACAATTATAATTAATCTTCATAAAATACGAAACTAAAAAAAAAATTTACAACGCAAGAATTTGCGAGTGATTCTTTGACACTGAAATAAAGTTGCGTGGAAAACGGGTAGATAGATATAGGGCCACCTGTCCTTGTTCCACTACAATCTTAGGAAGTTAGGGTAAGTTCGATTTTGCACTCGATTGATCGAGCCGAGCGAACAGATTTTTGGTCACGTGACAAGCGAGCAAATCGAGCCATCTAAACAATTCCGAACGTAATCTAACAGATTTTTCCAAACGTCAGAATAAAATGGCGCCAATAATTTAAATTCTTATTACTAAAGCCGAACTATATTCTTTATTGCTCCTCATTTTGATTTAATTCAACATTGTTATAATAATAAATCATGAATCACAATTTTTTTCGTTTTATTCTTTTATTTTAAAATTAATAGTAGTACTTGTTGATTTTTTCGACCCATAGATATAATAAATATTTTATTTAATCATTCTGTGCGATATAGACTTATTGATTATTACTATTCTTTGAATAAATATTATTCGTGTGTTTTTACCTATTGAAAAATTACCTCATATAAATAAACTTCGAAATTTATCCATTCTCACAGTGTTTCCGCTCATTTTTAAAATGAATGCTCTGAAGATGGTTGAATCTGCTTGCTCGTTCGCTTTCCTCGGAGCAAATCGAGCGCGCTCAATCTGCTCCAGATCTTAAAACCGAACGCAGGATAGAGATCTTTCAGAGCATATAAATGTTAAATTCGAATGTATTAGAGCACTCCGATCAATCTGAGCGTAAAACCGAACTTACCCTTAATAGACAGTATGACAAAGACAGGTGGCCCTATTAACTATGTCTGTCTTTACTCGCTAGCAGCGCGTCAGTTCACGTTCCAGAATTTCTATATTTATATGTTCTTTGACAACTAAACGAAATATTGAGTTAGAGTGCCCGCGGTGAGAGATGAAGCCAGGCACGTCATCAATAATATGCTAGTGAACGCCTGCTTGCCCGCAGACAGTCCCGGGTTACAAAAAACTGCACATTGGGTTTTATGACGTTAGGTACAATTTTGGCAAACTGCTATTCATGACAATAAACAGCCAATAGCAAGCTAGAAGGCGGGCGTAATGCATTCACGTTACTATGACGCGGTGGCTTCATCTTTCGCCGCGCGAGGTCTACAGTGCCCAACTCCATGCGATATTATTAATATGTTTTCAATTACACAATAGACATAATTAAAAAACTACTCTTATGCAAATAAATGTGGCGAGAACAAAATCTTGTGATGTTTCGAAACCACACTAATGAGCCAAGTAGTCAGTTCAAATTTTTTGTTACATATTGCTACGTACAATTATAGTATATGTCACATTTCAAAGTATCTGTGATTTATTTTATTAACAATTAGTCTATGAATCTTCTAACCAAAAACAAAAATTTTAATCACACAATCACTGTTTTTACGTACTCAAAAATAGCATTAGTTAAATTAAGTAATACAACATTGAATACTAAAAAAAGTAACCACTAAACACCTACACATTTTTCTCAACTTACATTTTGCTAAACATGCTACATCATCATCATCGAGAGATGATTAAACTTTTAATCAGTTTTAACCTCAAAACTGCTAGCCTACCACTGAGCTTCCAAAGGCGCACGAAAGAGGGGGCGACAAAGTTAGGGCAAATGTATGTCTCTTTCTGACGTTTTCTTATTGGTTCTTTATCATCAGCATATCTGTATTGCTGTTGGATGAAGACTCTGTCTGCATCATTTAGCTCGCACAGTTCACACAAACAGTCCAGTTCTTTATGTCAGTGGTTTCTCATGATGATGCTATAGCGAAAGGTGCGTTGAGAAAAAAGTGTAGTTGTATTGTGGTTACTTTTTTAGTATTCCGGCACTTCAACCCAAAGATTCCATCCCTCTTCAGATTTTCATTGAACACGAATTTACTGTAAAAAAATTCATTCACTCAAATTAACGATCCAAATCACGAATGTTTTCCGACAGCACAACCAAATTTAAAATGTTTGTTCATCACGTTAGTCTTTAACACAGATATTAAAATAATAAGGTTTTCGGTATATTTCTTACGCACCAAGTTCCTGTAATGTTTCAGTTATTTCAGCCATAGACATCTGTCCTTCATTGTAATTCGGAACGTCTTTGTCAGTTTCTCCCAATGAATTATCGTCATCAGCTATTGTAATCGATTTATTTCCCGTATCATTTGGCACCTCTGTTTCATTTCCTTCACATGTTTCATCTATACGAATACGCTTTTTTGGAGGGAAATTTTGATTATTTTCTGAATTTTCTTCATCATCACGCGATGCTTTAGTTTTAATTTGTCTATCATCATTTGAATCGCCATTTACCTCACAACAATTTTCTTCATCGTTCGTAGTAGGTTGATTTCTGTCATCGGCGGCATCATCAGGTGATTGATGGGTGTCATCACATTCATCCGTTTGTAAATTTTCATCGCCGCATTCATTTGTCTGTGAATCCCCGTGTTCGTTTGTCTGTGAATCCTCGGATTCATTTGTCTGTGAATTTTCATCGCCGCATTCATCTGGTTGAGAGGGACGCGAATCATCCAATTGCAAATTTATATCGTCAGATACATCCTGTTGTGAATTCTTTTCGTCGCCTTCATCTGATTGTGGATTCGTGTTACCGGATTCGTCTGGTTCTGGATTTACATCACCACTATCAGTACCAATCGATTCATCATTTGTATGTGAACTAATATTCTCGTTTTGTACGGTCTTTTCAGTCGATTCTTGCTCATCATCACTAATATTGAAGACCTCGTCATTCAAATTATTGACATTCGATTCTGCATTATCATCAGGAACATCTATAACTTCTTGGATTTCATCTTGTTTATGTCGAGGTTTTTTTGATCGTACATGTTCAAACAATGGTTCTTCAGAGGGAGTACTATCAGGTAGTACTACTATATCATCATCGTCGTCCATTTTATCATTTGTTTTGTCTGTTTCTGAATTTGAAACATTTTTAGTATTAGTATCTGTACTAATATCGACAATTTTCTTCTTTTCTTTTTTTTCTTTTAGGACTGGTGTAACTAATTCTCCATCCGACGAATCGTCAGCCGTAAACCACAATTTTCTCATTTGTTCTAAATTGCTCTTGTAAACTTCTACCTTCGGAGAGTATGAGTTAGTATGTTCAAATTCATGAAGTTTCAATTTATAGTCGTATGCAAATGTTTTACTACACTGAGAGCATTTGACTGATTTCTTTTTGAGTACTGGTTTAGGAGTCGATATTTTAGGTAACGGAACCGGTTTCTTTTTACTTTTAGGTGCAGGTTTCTGTACTGAAGGCAAGGGAGGTTGTGACTCTTTTTGTTTTAGAGTACTCTTCTTAGGCTGAGGCTTAGAATGTTTTATTTTCAATTCGACCACAGGTGCAGATATTTTCTTAGACTTTATAGGGCTACTTGTGTCTTTCTCATTATTTACAACAGCATTTCGGGTTGCTCGTTTTGAAACTGGCGTATCACTTTTTACCGGTAGTGGCACAGACACGACTTTTGTTCTCGCTTTTGGTGTTTGTGGGCTTTTAATATTTTCAGATATATTGAATTGTATTTTACCTCGTCTTTTTGGCTTTTTCGGATCAGTATTATATGACACATCAATTAAACAAACGCGATTCATTAATTTCTCATCGAACTTTTCACGAAATACCAGCCTCCGTTTTTTTATAATTTTGGATGCTGGTAAAATTTTTTTAGGACTTTTTACTTTTGATGTATCAATTTTAGTTAACAATAGCGAAGGTTTTGCTCTAAGTCTTGAGACATTAGTTGTTTCAATACCATTCATGTCAATACTTAATTTTTTAATTTCTAATTTGTTCTGTTTTTTTTTACTATTATTTGAAATAAAAGGCGTTTTTTTCATTGCAGAACGTCTCATTGTGGAGCTGTTATTGTTATCTATATAAGACTCTTCTGATATTTCCTGAAACACAAAATTGGAATAAAAAATAAAATTAAATTAAAAAAACATTTTTTAATAGAAGATGCTATTTATTGAGAGGCCCTAACAAGCAGAATTTAAAAAATTAATCTTCCAATGTTTAAAAAGCATTTGAGACCAATAGTCTAGAATATATTTGTTGGTTAATTATAAATTTTGCTATTAATTAATGATAGTTTGCTGGGGTCTCGAATGCTTTTTAAAACTTTTTAAACATTTGAAGATTAATTTTTTATTTTCTGCTTTTTAGGGTCCCTCAATAAAAAGCATTTTCTATTTAAAATTTTTTTTTTTTTATTTTGCACTTTTTAGTTACAAATAATTCACTATTTTTTAATAAAAAAATGAAAAATGCATTTTATTTGTAACCAAAAGGTTCCATGAAGTTTCTAGACGGTTCTGTGAGGGATCGAACCCACGACCTTTGGATTAAAAATCCAACACGCTATCCTCTGCGCCAAATGGACTTGTTGCGAGTAGTGCTTTAACAGCGGTAAACTAACCGCACCGTGTCCAGATATACATAATACAGTATACGCGTGACACCAAGACACAAGGACAGCTGTGTTGTACTACCGCTAGTTTCACACACAGTGGTTTTGGACGTACGTAAAAAAGACGTATGTTCACATTCCATTAGTGGAGTGAAGAAGTGAATGCGACTTTTCAGACAGGACGGCAATGGCACAGCCGTGACCGTGCCGTTCAGCAGCTGTCCATTGTCACTACAATGGACAGCGACCGTGCCATATCAAGAAAACAGTGGCCTACGTGGCAAAATGCAGGTTTTCACATACAACGAATTTTAGTCATATGTCAGCTGTCTGAAGTACTAATTTCTCTGATTTAACGCAAGAATTTTTACCCGATCCATGCAACGCACTTTCATTAATGACGTCAAGAGAGCTCAACTAACGGCAAACAATCGTTGTGCATAGTGAGTTTAGTACGGCTGAGGATATTATAGGGTTTTTTGGAAGTTTTTTGCAGCCAATTTATTTATATTGAAAGAGTTTTATTTATACTAAACGTTTCGCCTTTTTAGGCATCATCACACTAAAAGGAAAAAAATCCAATAAGAAAATAAAACTAATACACCCTCATTAAAAAAAAAACTACATCTATGCAATAGTACCTCTAAAACAATATAATAGTATATTACACCTCCTAAAGTTATTCCTTTATCTATACAATTGGTACTCCTGAATACAAGTATACACACTTGCATACAAATACAACAATACACTTACAATAGCTTCCATAACTTTCTCTCATTTTAAAAATAGAAACAGTTGTCTAAAATCCATGCTAATAACAACATCGTTCAAATAATGTTCATAAATCATAATTTCACTATAAAATGTAACTATGTAAGTATTTTGAATGATGAATCTAATTCAATCATTTATCTTTATTTTCAAATACTGTATTATAACTTGTTCATTTTAATGTATATATGTATAACATTTCAGAATATTACTGATGATGCCCACAAAGGCGAAACGTTTAGTATAAATAATACTCTTTCAATATAAATAAATTGGCTGCAAAAAACTTCCAAAAAACCCAACAATCGTTGTGTGTGAAAACAAGACGCTACAATACATCTCTTTTACATACATAAACCGTTGTGTGAAACTAAAGTATCACTGACGAAATTTTTAATGACTTTATTGAAAATTAACCTAATTTTTGTTATCAATTGTCTTAATCTTCATAATTTTAGAAGATTCTAGAAGTCTAGAGACATGGCTTGTTAATGTCGCTGGTTTATAACCGACTGTGGTAGTTTAAATCTCAATGTTTGGTTTGGATTGAATAAAGAAAAAGGGGTTTTCGTTAAGTTTGCGTTTTTTTCCCTCAACAACAACTAATAGTCGCTGACTTAGTTAAAGTCCGTGGCAAGGGTGGCGAACGTTTTGACATCTATGTGCCAATTTTTTCCAAAAGAGTTTAATATGGCCATGGCGTGCCAACAAGCAACCAAAAAAATTTAGTGGACAAAAAAATGATTCAAATGTAAATGAAAAAAATTATTTCGAAAATGCATTGAGAACCATGAAACTTTCGACAACTTGTGTCGAACTCATGTAGGTACCTTAGGTATAGTTATTTAAATGATAATCAAATTTTTTTTTAATTTCGATTTTGTACTTCAATTAATGCCGTGCCGACAATATTCTGTCGCGTGCCATAGGATCGCCATTCCTGGACTCTACGGTATTCGTAAAATACTTACCCCTTCAAATCCACTTCTCAAATCGAACCACACATCAGTAAAGTAGAGACATCTGTAGCACACTTTCTGTTGACCTGTCAAAGTGATATTTTCCTGTTCAGTACATTTAGCTATTTTATGCACAAAACTTTCAGTATTTTCTTTGGTTTCGGTCACGTTCAATAAATACAGAGAAGATCTTCTACACAAAATACACTCAGTTGTAAGTTTGGCGCCGTGTTTAAAAAACAAAGCTACGTGCTTATTAATTTTAAACGCTAATTCTAAATTAAACTGACACCGCAAGCATATGTTTATATTTTGAGACTTCAACTGAAATTCCTAGAACAAAATCATACATTGAAAACACTTTCGTTATTTACTGATTAAAAATGAAATGTTAAACATGCCGTACCACTTTTTCCCCCAGTCATTAATGAACAGCAGAGTTCGTTTATGACTTCGCCGGGAGGCCCCGGACCTTACATTCGTTATTCAAAGTAAAAGGTGCTATTAGACTGGAAACATACGAAACACATTTGACACTCACAAAAGAATTTGGGTTAGGCCATTAAATCGTTTGTTTGACATGCTTTCTGTAACTGAAATCTATCTGATATTGTCAAAAAAAAGGGTGCCTGGACACAGCAACTTCCCTGGAAATGAATCAGCAGATTC
Source organism: Mongoloraphidia duomilia (assembly GCA_039654895.1). Lineage (NCBI taxonomy): Eukaryota > Metazoa > Arthropoda > Insecta > Raphidioptera > Raphidiidae > Mongoloraphidia > Mongoloraphidia duomilia. Next base: position 24,863,921 of record CM077524.1, on the reverse strand, counting down.
ATTAGCCAAGGAAGGATCCAGCATTAAGTCAACAGGACCGAAACCAGTATGTGGCATTGCTAAAGCGACTACTAGATAATCGGTAACTAGCTGGCTCACTGAACAACATTCGCATTAGAATAAGATTCTAGCGCAAATCCACTCAAAAGTCTTCATTGAAGAACATTCAAGGAAAAGAGCTGATGAAGTTCTTACGCTTATCAGGAAAAAATTTAAAACAGTAACTGTAAACAAGCGTAACGAAGAAGAAGAAAAGAAAATAAATAAAATTCCAAATAACATCAGTTTAGTGGATGTTTGTACATAATTTGGGTATCCTCAAAAGCTGATGAGGGGAACACGATAGATCTTTTAGATTGCTGTGTTTTCCTTCGGACCCTTACCATTACACTAGAATTCTAAAAATTTTTTTTTGATAATTTTCAGTACAAATCGTGTTTTATTTTTATCCTTTAATAAACCATATTAATGACTGGAAACAATGATATGGCTTTTTTAACATTTCGTTTCAAAGTTTTAACTTGTCAATTTTTGATCCGTTCTATATTGCATTCAAAGATGCAATATTAAAAATGAAGTAAAACAGAGTAGGTACAACTTTTTATAGCACATCGAAGCATCTTCGATGTAAGAATATTGTTTTGGGATGTTTCCTGTGTGACAAAATTTGCATCGTTCAAAAATTTGAGTAATTCTCATTTGTTTTTATTAGATTAAAAGACAGTGATTAACTAGTTGAGAATTAATCTAATAGGTTATAGGCCCACACGCTTCCACTGCGTGCTGGGCACATAACCTATTAGATTAATTCTTAATTCCCAGGGTGTTTAATCTAATAGTTTTTATTTAAATTTAAATATACTTCTTTCAAATTAAAAACAAATATGTATTATCGACTTAGAGGGACTTTCTACCATTTTTCAATCTTTTTTAAACAGGAAATCAGTCTGTTACAAAAATCCCGCGTGTACATTTTTAACAATTAAGCAAAAACCAACATTTCGCATGGTTACCTACGCAACACGACACAGAACAGGGAAAAGCTTGCTTTTTCAGCATCATCCATTAAAAAAAATCCTATTGTATTTTCCACTGGTACTACCGTTTACACACCGTATAAATCATGAAGTTTTTGTGCTCATTATTATTCAATTTTGTTACAAAATTTCACTGGGGCTAGGCAAAGAAGTTGTAAGTCTGGGTCTGTCAAGATATGCCGAAAATTCTAGATATAAGAATTTATCATATTATTATATACTTACAGTAATTCCAAGGACTGTTGTAGCGTGCTGTTTTATCGTATAGTTTATATCACAAAGCGTTTGATCATTTAAGGAGCATATAGTGCATTTACCTTTGGTCATTTTTTTTGCAAGTCTAAAAATTAAAAAAAAAAACTTTAACAAAACAATTTTTAATTCCGAAATCTGTTTTGGACATTTAGGCGACTGAAAATTTGCAAAAAAAATGCGGTAATTCACCAGTGCAAGCCATATCAATGCTTTGAGGCTCAAAAACTTAAGTTTTGTTTTTAATTATTTTTTATTACTGGGAAAAACTTTTAACAAGTCTATTTTTTTTCAACAATCCTCCACGAAATTTGTCTTAATTGATACATCATTAGAGTTAGATTTAATCATTATTTATTCGCCTCTCTTTTGGAATGTTTCACCCACACGATTTTTATCGAAATTTATCATCTTATCTAGTATCTATCTACTTATTTGTAATTCCAAAGATGTATTAGCTCGTTTTCTAAATGACTTTTTACGTATAAGATAGTAGGAATGCGCGATACAGATCGATCTTCTAGTGTATCGATACTTTAGCTTTCCATACATTTTTGTGCGTACCAATACATTGTCTAGTCTAGTTCTAAAATTAGTTATAGTTCTAGAAGTAATTTTGTGAGATGCGAGGTGCGCCATCTAGTATCTAGTAACCGAAAATTATTAGCTGGGCTACAGCCTTGCAGGTTGCTCGTATGCGTTTCATTATTTGTAATGAAGTAAATACCTAAAGAATGTTTTTATTTTTTAGCGAAATAAACATTTCTTTTCTGAATGTCGGTATTTTATTTCTTCCTTAAAAGAAGATCAAGATACATTTAACATTGGATAATCTATTAGGTAATATATAAAATTCCGGTTACTGGATCGATAATGTATCGATATATTGAGTATCGATCTTTTATAATACGATTTTTTACCGGATTGATACTTTATAATACGATTCAGATCGATATCTAGTATCGATACTTTTTGGTGGATCGGAACATCCCTATCGAATAGGTGCGAAAAATACATTTTTCTCTGTAACTAAATGCTCTAGGGTGAAGCATATAAAGCAGAAATTTAAAGTAAGTTTATTTTATTTACACATAAAAAATCTAGCAGATGTTTAAATTTGTGAGTTTTATGATTTTAAACGTGCCATACAAAAGTATAATCTGTTTAAAAGAAATGCCTATGTTTTTTTGCTTAAATTTTAAAAGAAATATTATTTTGGAATTTGGGGTCATTTAATTTCTGGAGAATTGTTGACATCAGATAAAATAACCATGCATCTTTGACGCTATCGAAAATGTATTGATTTTCAGACACAATATATTATTTCTTTTAAACTAACAGTTAAAAAACAAACCTTAAGTATTCAAACAGCGGGCAGGCCTCAATTTTGACAAATTAATTTATTTCTATTCACAAACAACAAATTATTGCTACAACGTCAACATTATAGACTCGATAATCAGCGTCAACTTCAGATCATAACCCTTTTCCGAAACACCACTACCAAGTACCAACATTAGTTCGTTTCAAAATTTAATGATGTGAAAACTCAAAACATAAAACAAGTAAACTTTTGTATAACTTTCAGTCTTGAAAAAAACTAAATATAGGAAAAATGATAAAAAATATTATAATAAAATGATCTAATGAAAGTGAAAATACTGTGCAAAAAAAAAGCAAACACTACGAAAAACAAAAGACTACACAGCACACCTGATTAAGCACATGTATTAAAACTCACAATATGTCTTTGTATTAAAATTATTTGCATGCAGCAGCTATCAGTTATAAATAAATTAAACTTACCAATAATTGACTCTTACAAAAGATCAATATTTTAAGATCATTTTCTGACAGGGTATTATGACATATATATATCATTCCAAAAGAGAGCAAACAAAATAAATTTGCTTTGCTAAATAATTTTGTTGATTAACTCTCTCAAACATTAACGAATTATGCCTTATTATTTATAAAATATACAGTACTACAGTTGAACTACCTGTTTTCCAGCATTTGTTTTAAGACCGGGTAATAGGAAATCAAGCCGGCCATTTTGCACTAATAAAGACTACCAACAATCTCTTCTCTATGCTACCAACTGTAATATGTAAAAATATATAATTTCCATTTTCCTCTTAGGGCTTGAGAATAGCCGAGAGTGTAGCGGCGCTGTTGTTTACATGGCGTTGCTATGGTTCCTCTATTACAAGTCCCCAGTTCCCGAGTTCTAGCCCGAGAGCTGGTAAAAGTGTCAATTGGATTTTCAATTTATTATTTAAAAAAAAAAAAAAAATAATGAATTGAAAATATGAATTGGTGCTAGGCCCAAATAACCTTAGCTGTTGGTGGTCTTTAAAATACAATTACAATTCCATTTTCCTCTTCTTTTCACCCAAAGAAAAACAGTTAACTTATAAAATATTCTTTATTTATAAAACACAAACTTTCATTTATAACAATTACATGCTCGTGTATTAATCACATATGCTTTCGTTACTGACAAATATCAAAAATTACAAATTACCATTTTTGAATATCATTCTTTTTTGTTTCTTTAACATGAAAACAAAAGAAAGCGCGCCAAAGCCCAAAACTAATACAAGACTAACGATTTTTTAGATACAGACAGGCATTATAGCCTAACATGCAATCAAAATTATAACAAATTTTCCTATATTCAGAATAGAGACATTAACAACAATTATTGTTACTTCAATAAACGTTGTATTGGTAATTGTAATCCAAACATCTTTAATTTCATGTTTTTTCTGCAAATCCGGGCTGATATGGATACAGTATTTACAAATAATAAACTAGCGATTTACAAACAGTACATATTAATCATGGCACTGTTCGTAGCATTTTCATATTTTTTAACAGATACTACCGATGTGATAATTGGACTTTACGCTGCTGCCATGTACTAAATTTTCTGTACGCAGCATTTAGAAGCTGATTTAAATGTCCCGTCAAGTGCTGTGACAATGGAGACAACTCACGAAGTATTTTATCCTAAAATCACAAATCCTCATAAAATTTTGAGACAGTTTCTGAAGTGAAAGAACATTATTTATAAATTTCCTTACCTCAAATGGTTTAAGTCTAGCCGCATGATATCTGTGAAGAGCTTCATGCATTTTCACAGCTTTCTGTTCTAATTGTGGAGTTGTTGGTGGAAATGAGGTCCAGAAATGTTTAAGCAGTTCACACAAACCCATATAAAGATTTCTAACCTCTTTTTCAATTTCAGGAGGTACTAACTGAGCGAGGGACTGTTCTTGAAAACCTCGCATAAGTGCACCACCAGGGCTTAGTTCACCTAGAGCACTTACGGCCGTTGCCGGACTCACCAGACAAGTAGGAGGTTGACGGCCACCTTGCCATAAACGAGTTTCCCCTTGAATCCGATTATTTACAACTATTAAATCTTCATTGCTCAAATGATCAATACCCTGATCTGGCATTGGACCGTGTAAATATCGTTCCACCTACAGATAATTATTTTTTAAAACTATATTAATTAAAATAATGGCCTTTAACCACGGCTCAGTTCTGATAGGAATTTATCTTCCGAATGTAGCCAGATAAAGAATATCTTATAGTTTGGATACCAATGAACAGTGTACAAAGTTTCGTTAAAGTCAGTTCAGTCGTTTCTAACTGATGCTGGTACAAATAGACACACTGACAAATAAAAATTCTTGAAACATGTTTTCCCGTCTAGGCATACACAAATTCAGTAAAAAAACTAAATTACAGACAGTGAACGTTCTCACCACCAGCGAAGTAAAAGATTTTACCATATCTACTCTATTACAAATTACTGAAATGAAATTAGCAACATCAATGATGGTTATGAATCAATTAATGTTGCTAATTTCATTTGTTCAATAGTAATAAATAATCCAACACCTGCGAAAATACATAAGAAATACATACTTTGGATAAATTAAGGTTAGGGGCACTTTCAGTCATTTCATCTGTATTGCTATCTAAGTCATCATAAAAGTTTTTCTCTTGAATTCTTGCTCTTTTACTTTTTGGTTGTAAAGAAACAGTATAATCATTTGCTGAACCATTCGGTTTACCATTTTCCGGTGACATATTTGTTGTTTCAGCTGAGATTCCATTCTTATCACTATTATTTGTACTATTACCAGCTTTTAACACCTAAAATAAAATCTAATTACAGCATTCAGAGAAAGAAGTAATTATTTATTGTATTTATTAAAATATATACCCGTATTGTATGTTGATTAAACCTTTTTAACATCGACTGATGCACTATGTTACCAGTAGCTATCGTTAACCTTTCAGATTCATCTACAGACTTATCTTCGAATGATGTTATATCTAATAAAGGATCATCGACTCCAGACTGAATATCTCGTTTCAATTCCTGATCATCTAATTTCCCACATTCTGAGAAAATATCTTTACTACCAGTATTTATCCTATCCCTAAACAACAACAAAAAAATGTCACACTTGATCAGAATGTTTTCCGCTTCAACAGAAAGAATGCGCCGAACAGAATTTGTAACGTTTAAATCTGAATAAATACAGCAAAATCAATTATGAGAAGCTGACATCATCGAAATAACTATACCTATGAAAATAGTGAGACTGGAAAAATTTTGTCCAGAACTCTGCTTCGGTCATTTTTGATGGTACATGTTCCATGTGCTTTTTATGAACAGTCGGATATGTTTTAAATATACATTCTATAATATCGGATGTTAGGTTATATTTGAGTCCATTGCAGCCATCTGTCTGTGGCTTGATTTCTGCAAGAAACGCCCCATTTACACCTATATCTTGTTTAGGAACATTTTGAGCCTTTGTGTATTGTGTTGCATGTTGCGTCCAAAATTCTTCTGATGAAACAACTTGAGTCATAACAAGATCTTTGTATAATTGTAATAACGCAGGATTACTGGTAAGAAGTTTATTTTTTTCTTCTAATTCTCTATCCACCTACAAAAATGCATTTTTATTTATGACATACCAAAGTTATAAACCTTTCTCCCAATAAAACTATCTATAGACAGATGTCAACACACAAAGTTGGGAGCAAAAACTAACAAATTACGTATGTATAGTAGAATATTCATTATCCCCGTGCGACTCAACCGGTCAGCTGATTATAAGTTTAGACGCTAATCACCTCAGTTGTCGAGCGTCTACATTCTCTCATACATTTAGTATCCGTGCTAAAACTAGGATAGTGCGCTTAAGTATTGCTTGACTTCTTGTCTATAAAGTGTGCGCGCGCTCTCGAACGTGCAAACGAGTTGAGTATTCGCATACAATAAACTATCATGAAACTCCGTTTGTACTTTAAAGCTACATATACTTTTGAAGTTTAACGATAATTCTCATTATCTGTATTTTGTCCCGCCCAGCACGGATAATCGAAGTTCTACTGTATACCAGTGAATAGTATTTTAAAATGTTGTGGCTAAGGAAGAAAATAAAATGTTTTGTTAAGCACAGATACTCCCCGCTCTACGTAATCTTTCCCTTTTTTATACAACACCAAAACGTATTCTAACCTATATTTTCGACCAATCAAAATCCATGTATTCTTGTATAACTTAACACACATGTAGAGACCGTAATTCTCTAATTTAAGAAGTGTATTTTATGATCCATGCAAGTGAAATTAAATAAGGTGTATTTACGAACTGATTTTCTGCAGCAAAGACGTACGTTATAGCGGGGTCTACTTGTACCTAATGAATTTTACCTTGCGTTTAAATTTCGGTAACAAAGTTTGTAGCAAATCTTTAACATGATTGCGATCTGCGGCTTGGGCTGCTGGACCAGCTTTGTTAATGAAATGAAACGTTGATGAACTACCGTCATGCAACACTACCTGAAGTTGTATTTTTGGTTTGCCTTCGGGTGATATTTTTTGCACTGTCAACACATTCAATATGAAAATTCGCATTTTACTTAAACTTTCTAGTGTTTTTAATGGAATTCACAAAAAAAAAATTAAAGTAACATTGCCGTATATATCATTCATCAATATAGGGCGGCTCGACTTTTTCTAAGAACGATATGGGACTAGAAACGCTCTACTTTATCAAATACGGTTTTTTTTTTCAAAAACGTCGGCCCATTTATGATTTATCTACAGATTAAATAAAACTTTAATATATAAGAGATGGAAATTCGGAAACGAACTTAGGAATGTGAACAGTTAATGTTGCAGTACTTCTTCTATTTGTAGTCCTTAGATAATTGAGAACGACGTTTTTAGCGAACATGTTCACACGGAGAGTCGACTGCATTTTATAAACAGAAACTACCTTTAAGTTCTTAAAGATAAATAAGATTATTTCCTGTATAAAAATAACTATGTTTCAATTTCTGTAACATATTAATAGCACAATGCGAGCGTAGGAGTGAGATAGGCACTATAAATAAATTTTCATGTGAGTTTTTAGGGGAGACTTGAATAAACTTAAATTAGGCTCTTACTTTTAATATCTTGAAATTGATGTGATATTGTGACGGTATCGCGGTTTTCCAGCATCCATGCAAGTCGTTGGTCCATAATATAAAGAGTTCCATCTCCTTTTTTATAACGAACTTGAGGAACTTGAAGTAGAACATCTTCACTATGAGTTGTCATATTGATTTACCAAAAAACTAAAACTGAACACAAAAAAGTTTATTAATTGTGGACTTTAAAATATACTCCGTTGTATTCATCTATTAACTTCGGCATGCCTTAACTTCTTAGAAATACAGAATATATTAAATGTTATGTATCTCTTTTAATAATAGAATTAATATGTATTTTTAATTTGGTAAAAAATATTTTATATATTATGCTAAAATTAAACACGAGGTTAGAAAACTGATTAACTTATGCAGTTCATAAAATGCATTATTACATTTATTAAGCAATAGCTGTAGAAAGTAATTACATGACAGATAAGAATCTCTTAAAATTTAAAAGCTAAAAATACGTGAAATCATAAATTTTATGCCTACCAGGACAGTAGCTGTCAAAACCATAACTACAATCCTCCATTATAATTACCATTAACATGATCAGTGGATCACATGACACATACTCAATACCATCTGTAAAAAACGAAATTATTTTCAGGTTTAAAGTCCATCAGCTAGTTTGAAAAAATCTGTCAAAATACATAAATTTCATTAAATTAAACAGAATAAATCAAAGTAAAATATTTTTTTTAGTTTATAATATAATATTGTACAATTCAAACTATATTTTTGTTTTTTCAAGAACTAAAATTTGAATTTTCAAAATAAAAAAAATATTTTCTGAACTAATCACAGAAATACGTTTATAATTTTTTCTAACTATATTGACGTTATTTCAACAAATTATTAAAATTTGATAGTTAATTACAGTAAATAATTAATACAAATTTGTATTTATGCTGCAAAAGAGTGTTTTCTTTATCTTTAATAGCGAATTGATTTTTTTTATTACTTTATCATTCAAAGTCTGTATACTCCTTATAGTATATTAGTGCGCATGTCTGAGGGAGGGGACGCGCTGTAATTCTTGAATCTTGTATGGCAAAAACTCATCAGTCTGAGTTGAACCATGATGAGTGTTGCTTCAAGTTCTAAAGCGCAAAATTTTAAAGTTGGTGAATTGGTGTGGTGTGTAATATTTTTTATTTTAATATTTAATGTATTCATATAAAAGTATAGTGTGAATTTACGATTTATTAATATGTTTTGGAAATTTCAGGGCCAAACTGAAGGGCTATTCACCATGGCCAGGAAAGGTAAGTGTATACCGCCATACAAATCAACTAGCATTATACCGTTAGCGTCATCTCTCTGTAAGTCGTTATATGCGCACCCAATGCCGGGAAGAACTTATTTACTTTCAAAAAATTATAATTTTTTATGTAATTTCTGTTTTTATGCATTATTTGATGTATTTAATCCTAACCTGAGATGACAGGTCAAATAGGGTTAATGTCACAATTTCTATTTTTTAAATATTTAACTAAATTGAACATAATTATACCAAATAAATAAAATAGATAAATTCAAAAAGTGACGTTTTCAAACAGTAAGTAATTTTGAAAATTACTTAGAATAGGCATTTTGAAGTGTCGATCTTGATTGTGATTTTTTTTCTTTACAGATCGTAAGCCCCCCAGCCAACATAAAGCAAAAGAAAAATGTGGCAGCAGAGTGCGTGTACTTTTTTGGCACCCAAAACTAGTAAGTGATTTAATTTTTTTTTAAGTAAATATGATTTCTGAATTTTTTGGATAAAATTAAGATAGGAAGGAAATTTTACTACCTATATAGGCACACAAATTTTGGTTATCTATCAACGGATTTGTACAAACTGATGTCAGCTATTTAAAAAAAGCATTATTAGTTATGCCAAGACGTATACCTACATGAAAAAAATCGGTTATGAATTGCTGTTTCATTTAAAATGTTATAATATTTATCAACTACTGAATGTATTACAGGATGATTTTTTTAAGAGTTGCTATATTAATCGCATAATCAGCAGAAAATGGCATGTATTTTTTATTGGATAAATAAAACAAAGTACCTGTATAGTGTATAAGCTTTGTCAAGTTCAAAAATAAAAGTGCCTATTTAATTCTTTCACTCTAAGCTTATCGGAAACTGTTATGTATAATTAAATCAACAATATTAACCAACTATACTACTCTATCCCATGAACCAATATAGCAATAAAACTGCGTGATCAGCATCTGATTGGTTGCTTGAAACTCAACACAGCAGAGCAACCAATCGGATATTTTGTGCATCCTAGCCAAGCATGTGTTCACGTGATACTGATTGGTGGGAAAGACTATAATTAGTGTTTTTGCCATTCACCAATTTTGTTATGATTCACCAATAAGCAAGTATTAGGAATAATAAAAAATGTCCAGTTGAAGTAAATCAAGTTTCGCTAGTTTTTGCTCTCCTACCCCCCCCCCCTCCCCAAATAACCCGGAGAAGAAATCAGTACAAATAAAACTTAAAACTGAATTTTGACTAGAGAGAAGTAGGTATATTGTAGTATGAATCTCTTGATACTAACTTGTCAAAGAAATGCGCGTCGGGTTTAAATTTGTTGTGTTGGTATTTTGGGCGAATTTATTGTTTATTTTTGGAAATCGCCAAGTCTAAAATTCAAATAACAAATAAATTCAAGTTTGCGTTTTCGATTGTTTTCCCTTTGAATGGTAAATTTAAAACTAAAAATAATGGATGTATTCTTATTTATTTGGTCTCTTCTTTTTGATTATTTCCTTCAAATGATGGGAGCGCATGCGCACGGTCTATTCCGCGACAGAAAATAGACTACGCGCGTGCCCTCCCATAATTTTGATGGAACTAATCAGAAAGAAAAGACCCACGAACACGCCCATTATGTTTAAAATGTTCTGTTGTGTTGAGGATTTACGTTTTTTATTAATTAATTCCTGAAAATTACTTTAATTTTGTAATACGTGCTTTAAAAGTAACGCGTTTCATACATGTTTTCGAAAACGAAAGTTGACAATTGCATACCAGCAATGAAAAATGAATGTCGCGTCTTGAACAAAATGCTTTTCGGATCGAAAGTAAGCGAAAATAGCGCCATCCTACGCGATGATTGTAAACTATGTGATCGCCACCGTCGTTTTGTTTGAACTGCAAACTTCATACTCGTCGCAATCGCCAACTTTCCGCCCTTGTAACACAATGTACTTTTTATATGAGAGAATTTTCCATGACCATTCCGTTTATCTTTTTTCAGTAGTACTATAATTCGTATCTCAACTTTCAAATAAGTAGCAACACGGAATTCCTGTTGATAACATTATTGATAAAATATTTTTAAAAATCGATTCAAGTACTACACCATCTGTATATTTCATGCGTTTCTCAGAAACAACTGAACCGATTTTAATTAGACTTATTTGTCGTTACCAAATTTCATGTATGCAGGCCAAATAGTTTTCAAATTCAACCGGCAAAAACTTGCGAGCACCGTACTTCGCCATTTTGGATTTAAAAACGAAATAAAAATTAATATTCTTGCCCTAATTAGTGAAGTCTATTCATAGATACCCCGCACGATTGGCTTAAACAAATTTTTTTTACCAGTTTACGATGGATAATTAAGTCCAAAAAAATCGGTCAATTTCATTATTATAATTTTTAAATCTCAATATTTCAAAAAAAAATACCCACAATCCTTAGTTACTCGTGTAAACTGTAAAGGCCGGGTCACAAGGCGCGTGATAACTCGTCAAGCCACCACGAACACGAGTCGTGTGACATAGGTCTCTCACGTCTCGAAGGCGGTAAATGAACACGAGTCAAAAGGTTTTATGATGGCTCATAATATAATATCAGAATATTGACCCTACCTCCACGAGCCGCGCCAGGGCGAGCCACGAGACATCTCAAGCCACACGCCGTGTGACCCGGCCTCAATATTCGTAGATCAGTTGAACTAAAAATTTTGAGGAAAAAAATTTCGCGGCAGATTGACGGTTTCTGCTAAAAAGCCCCACAACTTTGTCATATCACGTGACGAGAAGCCATTTATTATTTTATACTTTGTATTGAAAAAGTTCTCTAGAACTTAACGTACATACTGAGAAATTGAAATGCTTATATTACAACAGATTGTCATATCTATGCCACTACTTACATAAATTCCTATGCTACAGAAATAATAAACGTATTTCCCTTTTTTAAATCAACTTTAAATGTATCTATATATCAGTTCCAATGATTGCAAAACTTGGAAGATGGATTAAATTGTTTCCGAAACGTCGGTAGTTTATCGTTTTAAAGAGCGGCTTGTGTTGCTTTTTGGTTTAATGATATGTTAGATTGATTGCAGAATTTCAAAGAGGCTTTTGATCCGTTAAAACTATCCCCAATTTGGCAAATTTAAGTGTAGGTACTGGAGTGTAATTTTCGAATTTTTGAATGTTAAAAAATTCCGCTCACAAATATAAACCAGGGCTTGAGAATAGCCGAGAGTGTAGCAATGCTGTTGTTTACATGGCGTTGCTATGGTTCCTCTATTACAAGTCCCCAGTTTCCGGGTTCTAGCCCGAGAGCTGGTAAAAGTGTCAATTGAATTTTCAATTTATTATTAAATAAAAAATAATGAATTGAAAATATGAATTGGTGCTAGGCCCAAATAACCTTAGCTGTTGGTGGTCTTTAAAAAACAATACAATACAAATATAAACGATATTCTAATTGTACGGAATATTCCTAGTATAAAAACAATCTACTGGATATGCCATATTTTGTTGTTTTTTTTGTCGACTAGTCAACCAGGATATGCTAATTTACAAAATTCGAGATCTTAGAGAACGTTCAAGTATTAGATAACGGTTTTTTCCCCGCTACTTTTGAATCCCCCGTGCCCCATCATAACATATCGTAACTTTTGCATAAGCCTCCACCCCTCTAATCGTGTCATGTAGCATTGCAATCTTGTTCAGAAGAGGCGTTAAATTTGATTTCTATAGGAGAACGTAAATCGCAATACACTAAATCACTAATTTTTTTTATTCCTTAAGATAAAGTAACGTAATAATACTTATTGACAGGGCCGGATTAACCATTAGGCAGAGTAGGCAACTGCCTAGGGGCCCGCATCGGCTAGGGGCCCTGCGCGCGCACAAAAGAAATTGGAAGTGTTTCAGAGTGAAAATTTAATTGGAAAATTTGTATCCTCAATGACAATAGGTATTATTTTTCGACGCACGCTGTCAGTTGATGAAATACTTCATACTTACAGAACAGAATCATCTAGTATCGAGTAGTAGAACTAATAATATGGATGAGTTACATAGCGTATTGTATGAATCATACAATACGCTACCTTCATCAACTTGAAAAGAGCTGATCATCTTCAAACGGCTGAAAAGGGGCCCTGAGAATTGCATTGCCTAGGGGCCCCGACATGGTTAATCCGGCCCTGCTTATTGATACCCTACTACCCCTTAATAACATAATAGAAACGCTGATCATAACTACCCGCCCCCTCTGTGAGAATATTTGAACGTTTCCTTAAGTTTCTTGCATTCAAATTTGTTTCGACAATTTTTCTTTTGGAAGATTCACTTTCATCAGTAACTTAAGAAGGGAAATCCAAAGTTAAGATATAAAATTTTATTGGGTCATTCATAATATTTATTTTTTAATAATGAGGTAACAAAAAATTAAAAAAGTAATGTTACCTACTGTTTCCTATTAAAAATCATTTCAAAACGTTAGTATTTACGGAAATACAAATTTTTAAATTTTAAAGCCTGCTTACGTCATTTGCGCCAAGTGCGTTTCTTTGCAAATATTTTATACTCCTATATAACCGGCCGCCCTCCTCTGTGCACTGATCTCGCACGGTCAGAATCAGATAGATAATGTATTAAATATACAGGCATGTGTCGCGGCACACGACCGAAGTATGAATAATATAAAAATCAATTAGGGTTGGGAGAACTTATACTATGCGTCGTGCGAAGTCAGAAGTCGAATGACTTGCTATTGACTGTTTCATGGTTTTCCGGTAGGCGGACTGACGCAACGGTCTGAGTGTCTGACCAAACACAATTGTCACAACTACGAATGCATCTATACCGTATAACATAATATAACACAGACCCCGTGAGAAGAGGGGATATATTCCATTCTCGTCACCACATTTTTGTATACACATTTTCGTTTCATCGAGCCAACATTTTACCCTTCGAGTCGTCAAGGCAGTGGCAGTGCATAAAAAGTTTCACTTCAAAAAAGTCGTCTATAGACTCATTGTGCTACGGGATGCCGTACTTTTAGTTCTGCATGCTGCCATTAAATAGATTCGTTCAGCTCCAAAAATAATCACTTCTCGGTTGTTTTTTTTTTTTTTCAATGCTAAATTATCATAGATTGCTTTTAACATTCCCTACAACTAAATTATTTTCTAAAATCTAAACTAACGAACTGGTATAGTAAATTCTTTAGATAAAATACTAGTTTATTAATTGACGTTGGTGCAAAAGAGGCCACCAACAGCCAGGTTTATATTAGGGATGTTATGGAGTTCCGTAACCGTAACCATTGGATATCTGAAATAATTTCATATCCGTATCCATAACCGAAAAGACTCCTAATAATAGTAATAATAACTTTATTCAGAAAATGTCACAATGACAAAGAATGCGTCGGTCAAGAATATACAATAAATGTGATACATAGTTCAAAAAATTTGGTACGGGCACTTGTCAATAAGATAATTTAAAACTTGTGTTTTAAATACTTTGTAGCTTTTGAGGCTTACAATTTCGGCTGGTAAGCTGTCAAATAGTTTGGCAGCTGAGTAACGAGGTCCCTTAGTATATAATGCGAGGTGATGTTCCGGAACCCTGTGATTGAATATATCTCACATTCCCAACAATCCTGGTTTATATGCGGCTAGCGCCAATTTTTCAATTTATTAAATAATTACTTATTAATAATAAATTGAAAATTCAATAGATAGGTACTTTTAGGTACCAGTTCTTGGATTAGAACTTGGGAACTGAGGACTTGTAATAGAAGAGCCATGAAAACGGGATTGCTACACGCTCGGCTATTCTCAAGCACCAAAAGAATATTGGCAGATCATAATTTCATAAACCCAGATCGTTATCCAACTTTTTTTTTACTATTAATTTTTGGATCTTTCGTTGTTACAATGAAGCTTTTCTTTGCAGTGCTTACATTGAGTTGCACAACTTGAAGCCCTACGCGGAATTCAAAGATCAACTGATAAATGCTTGCAAGACATCGTCTTTCAAAGAAGCGGTAGCTGAAATTGAAAAATATATTCATAACAAAGAAGTGAGTTTTTTTTTTATTTATGTATAATATTTATGTTACCATCATTTTATCTATGGACGGATGCCAAATCCAGTATCCAAACATTTTGCCGGGACTGGATCTGGTTCTGGTATCCTACCTTTCGATAGAAGGAGAACTACTCCATCTGTTGTTTTATAATATTGTGTTAACATATACAATCAATAAAATTACTTTTGTTCTCAGGAATTTGGCGAAGAGGCTGCAAATGCCGATGCTGAGTTCAACCGGCTTCGCCAACCTTCTCCCGACAAAGGTAATGAAGAAAAAGAGAAGGAGAAAGAAAAAAAGAAGAAACCTAAAAAGGTAAGCATGGAATCTTATTCATTTTAGTGGGTTAGGTTCGATAGAGTTGCAACTTTTCTAATTGAATTAGAAATTTTTGATTTCGTTTTGTATTTATATAAAAAGAATCAATTGTAAAGAAAAAAAATGTTAGATTCTTGGGTATATTTTATCGAACGAGTGACATATTTTTTTAACTTGACCATTTGGTATTGCTTTTTGTTTGTTTGTCCCGGTCAAATACGTGGTCCACATTTAACGAAATTTCACAGGGACATTCTTTGAACCGAATAGATTTTAATCTTAACGTTTTTGGTATTAATAAAATATTTGTTAACAGGAAACAAACAAAGCGACAAAACGTGCTTCGGAAGGTACGGGTCGAACTTCACTCTCCAAAAAGAGTCGATTGTCCACGGGTAGTTTGTTGGATAATTCGCTAGTATCGCCATCATCAAACCACTTACCTCGAAAGAGTTTAACCAGTATTTTGGACAGACCATCAATGATAATGAGACCTGTAAGTAAAACAAATAAACTTTCTTTTTTTTTAAGTTATACTTCTTTAGCGAGGGTAGTAAATTGGAATGAACTCGAGTCAAAAAATACCGACATAAAAATTACCAACTCAAAAATTAATGAAACGCTAACAGGGATAAAACGGCTCTAACAATTTGGATGAAAATTTCTAAAAAATCGATCTAGCTAGGTCTCATTCCAAAAAAATTCGTTTTCTTTTAGATTTTATAATTTTAAAAATCAATTTTTTGACGTTTCAAAATAGTATAATATTTTAAGCAGACTTTGGATATTTATGTTTCCATGGCTTAAGAGAAATTTTATAAATAATCATAATAATATCTCAAAAATAAAAATTAAAAATGCAAACAACTTCAACGGAACGTGTTCTAATGAAAAATGTATGAAGTATAACTTCGACCGTGCGCTTATGTGTGATGGACAGGTCAGACATCGAGGTGATTTCATATGTGTGCCATTTTAACAATTTTGGTACAGAACACTAAAAAATCCAGTATTTCGAAGCAAAACCATGGTACTACTTACCTACATATTTATTGAAAAGAATTTTTTTTTTCAACTGCTAAACCGATTTAAGAAAAAAATATATGGAACCAATCCGACATCTTCCTGAACTCAAAGGAGCCAAAATTTTTCAAATCGGCACAGCCATTTGTGAGTAATCAGTGGACATACATTAAGAAAAAATACGTACTGATCCAATTGAGACGCTCCTCCTTTTTTTGAAGTCTTAAGAAATATACATGACTAATGAATTTTGTACTTGTCGAGCGAGTGGAATCAAGTAATTTAAACTCTATCTTTGATAAGTGTACTTCATCTGCTGTCTGGTAAAACTACCATATATGCATAATCAATCTAATCAAACATTTTTGTTGTTATAAAGTATAGTGAAAAAAAAACAAACTATACAACACGTACCTAAAGTTGTAAAGTTAAAACAAGATTTACTTCGCAAATGTTTTCTAAAAGTGCTCAAAAAATACGTCTGCACGCCATTACAAAGGAAACTGAAAAAATAAAACGAAATGAAATTATTTTTGTATCAGCAGTTATGGAACAAATTGGGTGGTCATTGGGCAATATACCCTGTTGCTTTATACCTTATTTTTTTTGAGCGAGGGATTTTTTATCAAATCCGGATAGGTACAGTAGTATTAAAATGGAAGAAGATAGGGCTGCTCAAAAAACTAAAATTCGATAATATGAGCAAATATTGCTTAAAGACCCTTATGACCTCAGTTGTCGAGCGTACAATCAATCATGCAGTATCGTTTGAAGGTCGCCAAAATCAAGCGATACTTGTTCTCTATTCTGCTATTGGCAGTTGTCTTCATGACGCGGTTGAGGGTTGCTTTTTGTGTAGCCTTTTACAATTTTACTCCTAGTCTAGAGCTCGTTGCCTACAATCTAAAAATGGAAAATGCATTGGTTAATAAATTTTCCAGGTAGCTAGATACCCATGAAATTGATAATTAGTGTTCCATACGCAAATAGGAAAAACGGAACACTTATGGAATCACCTCGGTGTCTGTCAGAGGTATTTTTCTCAGAGACTGTTTAATATAGAAAGGGACAATTCGAGTATTACGTAACGCAGTTTGGGGGAGGGGAGTCTAGTAAAACGTTACGGTGCGCTACAGGGGCGAGGGGGGGTCAATCAACGCGTTATGTAACATTATTATTAGTGACTTTCCGGTATTCAAAAACTGCGTTACGTTGTACTTGAACGGCCCCAAAGTTGAAATTTGGCATATTTTTTATATCGATTAATCTTATATAATACCGGGAACTGAATAAGAACATTAAATTAAATTTAAATAAATATACTATAACATTTCTCACGAGATATGATTCTTATTGATTACAAAATCAGTAAAATTTCAAAATGGTGTTTTGTTTACGATTTTGAATATTCAGTTGCGTTTGGACGGTAAAATAGAAATTAATCAGGATAACAGTTTTTGTAAGTTATTCGACAACCTGAAAAAAAAAGACAGCTAATGTCGTCCCTACTAAAAATATTAATTGAGCTGTCGTCTTATCTGAAACTTTTTGTTCAGGATACACCTCCAGTCGACTTCAATGACGTATCGGAAACTGTCCATGACAAAAACATCAAGCCATCGACGAAAACTTTCGGCTTCCTGGGACTAGGGATTATGGGGGCCAATATAGTTAAGAACCTGGTTGTCTCTGGCCACAAAGTTGTCGTCTGGAATAGAACACCAAATAAGGTAAGATTTTTGTTTATGTCCTTAGAAATTAAAACTGTCTTCTGAATTATACTGATTTCTTGTGCGATTATTAATACAGTGGAACATTGACTAAGCTGAGGTCTTAGATTTTTTGGTTTTTAATGAAACTTTTTTCCGTCTAACATCGAAGATAAAAACAGATCAGGTATATGGTCACACTCGGTAAAAGTGAAACTTATAAATTAACTTACCATATAAATATCAGCAAGCGTTTTATAATAATACATTTTTTTGGAGATTTTTAGAAAGATTTAATAACTGCTCTTTTTTCCAATTAAAACTTAAACAAAATTATTACTATTATATAAGAAAATATTTACTCTTTATAAATTAAAATGTCGGAATAGGTATTTGCCCTGCTGAAAATATGTTTTTGAGCATTTTCTTGCCGCGAGCTATTAGTAATTTCATTCCAAAAAAGTGAAAATATATGCTGAATTTATATCTTTACCAATTTAAAAGATTCGTTATATACACCCCCCCCCCCTTCGCGCATCCACTCATAAAGTTACTTTAATGTTCGTGCCTTTCCACAACATTTTTTCAAACCTATCAGATTTGAAGAATTTGACACGCTAATTTTAATGAGTTCTAAAACATGTCTCTCTTTTGGTTTAAAAGTTGTGTTCAAAATTACAAAAAATCTTTGAATCTTGAATCTATATCTCTTCTAGTTTAGACCAAAAGAAATACAGAAATTTGCTGATTGAAATTAGCCTATTTTCTCTACAAAGGTCCGCAATTTGAAAAAATATTTCGATTTTTGTTATTTTTTAAGGCATATTTTAAAAAAATGCGATTTTTGATAAAATTCGAAATCTCTCAGAACTTTTTCAAACTCAGTCGACTTGTCTATATCTCTTCTGGTTTAGAAGTTGTATCCATTTAAAGTTCCCCAAAATTCACAAAAAAAATCATCGAATGCCCATAACTTCTCAGAACTTTTTTAAACTTGTGAGGCTTGTAGAATACCAAACACTGATTCCAATGAGCAATAAGCAAATTTACGTTTAAGTTACAGCCGTTTCAATATTTCCAAAAATTATTTTAAAAAAAATTGTAAATCTTATAGCTTCTAAACTAAAATAGATTCAGACGTTTACTTGTAGGCCAGTCACGAGAGCTTAAAAAGGTCGCAAACTTGGATTTGACATCTCCTAAACATGCTTGAGGACACAAAAAAATAAAATCATTTGCTGCACAAAACGCAAGGTGGACTCCCTCTCGTGACTGGACTATTGTGCTTATTAGCGTATTTTTTTCTATAGTCTCAATTAAAATAATATGTGAAAGATTTCGATTTTTGTTATATCTTTCAAACCAATAGCTTCTGCAAGAAACCAGCAACCTTGGAACCGGCTTTTCATAAACTTCTCCGATTAAAAAAATTGAATTTACAATAGATTGTAGACTAATGAAGCTCTTCAGATGGAGCGATTTTTCAATTTTGTAAAATGATTCGCTGCGAAATGTTCTTAAAATTATCGTAAATTCGATCCAAGGTAGATAAATATTGTAGACGCTCGAGAACTGAGGCTATAAGCATATCTATTGAATTGATCCCATATACTTTAATTATATACTGCGGATTGTCCATTTACTCAATGTGCGGTGAGTGAAGTCCACAAAGGGAGCAAAAATATATCTGTGTCTCTTTTGACGAAGTTATTCCGCATTTATTCCGATGATGTCATTGGTCGATGTACGGACGTTCCATCTGAACAAAATGTAAACAAAACGCTTGACAGCTGTTGTCATTATAAAGTAACTTAGTTTAATTTTGTTAAAAACAGTTTTTTACTCATATTCCTTGAAATTCATAGTGATATAAGAAGTAAACACAGGTTTCGGATCTTTTTGGGCATAATAATATCACTATCAACTGAAGTATTCCATGAACTGAAGTATAAACACCACTTGAAACGTAATATATAAAGACAAAGAAATATGTCATGGATGCCATTGACGTAAAACCTCAGTGCCCCAGTGGTCAATAGTATACCTGCTCTCTTTTAAAAATTCTGTCTTTGTCTATGGAAGTAGCCAATCAGGAACCTGCCAGCTGGGTTCCCATAAAAAAAGACAGAAATATATACCCGCACGTATGTTGGCTTCACGATTTTTGATCTATCAGCAGTACAGATTTCTTATGTACATGATTGATCCAAACTTGGTGAAAACAAAATATCATTCATTGCTGGCAGCACGAACCATCCACTTATACCAACCTGTTACTGAACTCACTGAAAAAAATGAAAACAAAACAGTTGAATAGTTGCCAACAGTAAATAAAACAAACCGTAATATTTGTATAAATATTTTATTTTTAAACATAAACAATTGACATGCTCGTTTTTTGTTGCAAATAAGACATGGTTTTTAAAAGTTTAACAAACATTCAAGCACGTTGTTGATACGACTAGATCGTATTTTGACATGAAATAGTCAGGAAGTGCTAATAATAATTATTGAAAACACAATTTACATTTATTTAAGTCATTGACCAATGGAAGATGTACAAATGCAATAATCCGTTTATATCAAAATGTGTGTGTACAGTAGAGCCTCAATAATCCGTCACTGTGTTTCCCAGATCTCTTAGTAATTCACGTATCTTTTTACCTGGATGCGCGCGCATACCGTGTTCACAGATGATCCGGTAACTAGGCAATAGTCCTGCCGATATCGTTTGTTGAATGAATAAATTGTAGATTATAGACGGTCGGCATATATCGTTTGTTACTGACTGCTGCTAGCTAAGTGACAGAATACGGTATGCGTGTGCAACCATATTTTTTCTCTTTCTTGCAGAACAAGCAAAAACGATCTCTCACTCTTATTACGAGGGATCATAGGTCCATTGTTGAATTGTGGTTCAGTCTTTGAAAATATTTAAATATAAAAATCGATTTGTATGCAAGTGTTAAAAATCGGTATTATTTCATTTTTATGCAAACAATATTGAAATTGTACATATTTATAGCTCGCCTTTTTCATTATTTTAACGTTAACTGTTGAATTTAAGGTTAAATATTACAAGAGATGGGTTCCTAAAATAGGTATCAAGCACTTCCATACGATTGGTTGGAAGTGCCTTGTGCAGGAAGTGCGGTTACGATATTCTTCCTTATCACATTGTTTGAAAATGTGATTCCCAAATTGGTCAAAAACACTTTCCATGCGTTAGTGTTATATCAGCTTGTATTTAACTACAATTGGATCAAAACGAAAATTCATGGGCAGTTAATTTTCTGACTTTTAAGAGAAAATAATTCGATATTCTCATTCCACTTTTTTCCTCTCTTGTATAAAACAACACTTTATTAAAATTGATTATTACATTTTCGAGATTTGCTTAGCACGATCAACTTGATTAAGATTAAGCAAATACAGGTCGCGTTTTTTTTTTTTTTTCAATTAAGTTTGGGGGCTAAAGTAGTAGAAATAGTGGGACGGTTTAGTATAATCGCCCCAAAATTGTCAAGATGAAAATGCACCTGATTTGCCATTTTGATGTTGCCATTCCATTAATAATCTCAATGCATTAGCTCATTTTTACACTGATAATCCCGAGAATGTTCCAAGCAAAGCTATTAGGTCTATTGCCCCAGAACTCTCAGTGACTAATTTTGATGTCATCATTAAATCAGTAATGCCAAGCCATTACCTACTCTATTTTTACACGGACAATCATGAGACAAGTTTACCAAGTACCTAAAGCTATTAGATTTATTGCAATATATAGTCAGTAGTGCCAAGCAATTACTCATTTTTTTACACTGACAATCATGAAGTCTTTTGGTATCCTTATCTCGGAACTAAATGTAAAAATGCATCAATGACTAGACTTCTTGATGTTATCATTAAATCAATAATGGCAAGTAATTACTCCATTTTTTACACTGACGATCCTAAGACAAGTATACCAACAGAGCTATTAGGTCTGTTTGAAATACTAGTCCCAAAACTGATAGATTGTAGATTATTATAATAATAAAAATTCTTTATTAACGCTTTATAGACGCTCAACAGTTGATTTATTTATTGTAGATTATAGACGCGTCGACAATTTAGGTCATTAGCGTCCTCAACGGTTGAGATCATCAGTGTCTGTCAATAAAAAATAGAACAATAATTTTTACAAGATTAATAATACCAAGGCACCAAGACATTAGTCCTGAAAGTGTACCAAACAGAACACTGTTTTCGTTATTTTAAAAACAGTGCAGATAATTTTGCACAACTCTTGCTTTTTTTTTAAAAGTCGAATAATCTTGTCATCATCAAAAATAGCGTCGACAGTAGTGATGCGATTCGCGTAACCTGTTTTCTTCAAAACAAATGAAAACGAGTTGATCGTGCGACAATTGTCTCTTAAATCTATGGTCGTTGTTTTTTCACACATTCTTTGTTCCATATTTTGATAGCTCGTGACGCTAACTTCACATGCGAATATATTAATTTATTCTACATGTATTATTTAATTGAAAAATAAATACATCTAGTGTATTTTAATAACACTACTCATTATTATAGAATAGATGTAATATAGGTTTTCACATTTTGAAAAAAAATTTAATACTCTGTATTTAACTCGACATTAGTGTGGCAAGCGTTAGTTTACTTAATCACCTTGCGTGGCGGGAGGGATAAGATTATGCGGCCATAACCCAGTCACTATTGCTAGTAAACAGTTATGAAAATACGAGTTTTATGAGAAAAATAACTCGCTACTTGTGAAATTTGAAATAGATCAATTACTCATCAGAATAAATCATAAAAAACGCGAACATTTATTTTTTCAAATCAAATTATTCAAAATAAATAAACTGATAGTTACCAAACACCAGAAGATATTAGCATTCCTCATACGCATATGATATTGCTTTGGCTGCATCCCACCACGATTATGTCGGGTTAATGAAATACGCAACTGTGTTAATTTTAAAGATTTGTATAAAGTAGACTCATTTTCAGAACGTTTTTTTAATTTTGTTTTAGTGGTTGGTACAGTTCCGATTTTTTTTCTTATACTATAATCCAGAGTTTTCCAAACATTAATGATTCACGACCCAACAGTTAACAACCTGAAGAGCCGACGATTCACCAGTATTTTTTATATACCGTATATAATCAGGTAAGGTGTACATAGGACATTTAGCATTGGGAAAAAATGATTAGATCAGAATAAGTAATGACTCATAATTATTTACTTATTTATATAGGGTTGCTATGGTAATTTTAGTGTTTCTACTAAAATTACTATAGCAACTCATATAATGTCCTATGTACACCTTACCTGTTTACAGACTGTACAAATTTAATGATTGAAAATTTAAACTTCTCCGCAACCCACACTTTGGAAACCCTGCTTTATTCTATAGAACATGCTTTCTGAGTTCAGTATATTACGATGTAACAGTTTAATTACTTCGGTAAATTAATATTTTCCAAAAAATATAGCACTTTTTGGAATTTCATTTATTTTTAAATTGACCGTGTTAGTAGCTAATGAGCTCGATAACTGCTGAACCGAAACAGATATTGTAAATTATAGACGCTCGACAACTGAGGTCATTAGCGTTAATTATGAAAGAGGTGTGTTAATACGTGTGATTATTGGAGTTAGCGTATTTTTTCTAAAAGTATGATTTAGAAAGCATCTAAAAGATTTTCAATTTAGTTTCTATCCTATCTTATGAAATCTTTATTATGGAAAAAAACACTGGGCTTCAAAATAGCCGATATCGTGGGGATAGCATAACCATAGTTCATCTGTTATTATTCCTCAGTTCCCAGGTTCTAATCTAAGAACTGGTGAAAGTATCAATTTGGTTTTCAAATTATTATTGAAATATCACATAGATTACGTCTTATAATACGATATGTTTAAAAAGTAAAGAAGAGTAATTAATATTTATTGCTTACTAGTTATTTTTGAAAAAAAATGCAGTTCTTACAGTAATTTTAAACTTTGGACTATGCTATTCTGACACGTTTTATTGAAATAAAAAGTGATAATTTTAAATACCTAACATAATATTTACTTAAAAAGCAATTTGTAAATAATTTTTGTTTTATTAATCGAGTTTGCCCTTCCACAAACAAATTTTATAATATTTTTAAAAATTAACAGCGTTGCTATTTCTGCATATTTTATCAAAACATCTACAGCTTGCTTTTCTGAACGGTCGATCTATATGCAAGAATGCTTTGTCCATTTAGAAAATTTCACTCTAGATTGTTACTTCTCGGACTGTACAGGTGAAATATACAGTAACTGCTAACCCTCTGTGATTGCTATCAGTCACAGTCTTCTGCGCATGCACGATTCACCTGCACAGACAAGCTGTAGTGTCAATGAAATATTGAAGGAAAAAAACTAAATAAAGATACTTATCAATCTGGGGATTTGGAAATACCATTGGATTTATGATAAAAATTTTAATTTGATCAAAATTAGAAATTTTTAGTGTAACACATTAAATTTAACTTCGTAGTCTAAAAACGTCTATTCTATAAATCTAATGCGTATTATATTTATATATCATTTATTTGTTACACTAATGCCATCTAAACTTTAAAAAAGAAAGTATTTTCGAAAGCAAAAAAGTTAGGTTATAATTTAAGTTTTAACCCTCTCTTTTTATTACATAATTATTTAATACATGTATCGAGTTCACAGATTTTTTTAATTTATATATAATTCAGTTTTTGTACACGTCAGCGCTTTTTTGCTGACAGCTCTACTCGTATCAAGAAAAATATTTTTAAATAGCACTACCAGACCAATTTCTATTATTATTATTATCAATAATAATAATCACATTAACATACTTCAAATTAAGTATAATATTGTCAACATTTTTTTATGTTTTTCAGTACTTTTTTTGTACTGAATCAAAATTGTCAAAGCAAATTACCAGTTACCATGCATGATAATCCGACCCAAACTATAATAATTATCTACATGTTCCATTTTATATAAACTAATTAAACAATTTTGTAAATTTCATGTGTAGCTTTATCATTCTACCCCCCTTTTTAGAATGGAATGTGAGAAAAGAATTTATTGTTTTAGTTTTAAAACAAAAAATTAAGGAATCTTTCTAATGATCACCAATTTATATTATGCTTGAATGATTTTTTATTTGCATACAGTCAAAATATAATAATTTTAGAAGAATATTTCAATAGTTAATTCCAAAAAATATGCTCTTTGTTTCATTTTTTATTATTAATATACATTTTTTTTACTATATACCCGCTTGATTATGTCCACTACTTTACATTAATTGCATATAATATTTATTACGCAGGATGTTGGAACCTTCTTGGCATTACTTTTTGCTCACTGGTCTAATTTACCCAAGTCTACCCGAAAAAATGAAAACGTTAATTTTCAATAACTCTATTATTAATGTTTATGTCGCAGTAAAATCTGTTTTTTTATTAAAAATTTAGAGATTTTATTTTTACCCTGCGACATTTACACGAAGAAAATCAATTGCCCAACTTTCCAAAAACGATCCGACACCCTGCAAACACTTAAACTTGAAAATCAAAATTCCGTACTATAGACTCTCACAGAATACCAATTTTACTGATATTTATTTTCTTCTATAAAATTATTTTCTATTTGTATTTGAAAGCTTATTTCTATAGGTAGGTTCATTTGTAGTAAAATACCTGTTCGTAATGGCGCCATCGCTATTTTATAATGATTAAGTAATTGCGATGGATTTCTGCTGCAATTTCTAAGAAACAATGCAGTTACTTTTTTTTTTATTAAAAACAAAATGTTTACCAGTCATGCATCTTTACTAAAATATAAATGGATAAAACGCGTTTCAAATTCCCTCCAAACTATCAATATTTATTGTTAATTAAATCAATGCTGTCGAAGATCTGAGACCAATTATTATTGATGGATAAGAATTAGAATGATGGATTAACAATCCAATCATTGATCGTCTGAGGGTCTTATTTATTTAAATTGATAATTTGTCGAGCATATAATAATATAGTCTATCTAATCTGAGAATTTTTACAAAATACTGTTTTCAAAAAAAAAAAGTAAGTTAACGACGACACTGATTATTCTGTGACGTTTTAAATTCACTTAGAACAAGTATTTAAAAAAAAATATGACCTCGTACGCCCCAAATATTTATACGTGTTACGCGTAAATAAATTGCGACTGATAAATGAAATCAAAAAAAAATGATCAGTTACTTAATTAATAAATTTATCGAGGCATTTATCTACAAATAGACCGTTAATTTTAAAATCTATTTTCCTGATTGGTGCACAGATCCCTATAGGATCAAGTTATCAACTTTGCAATAGTATTATTAGTTCTATTCAATAAGTATATATTTTTATTATTTAAAAAGAAAAAAGTACACCCCAAATTTTCTACAAACAAAATATATCGCCCAGGTCATTGTGAGAAATCTTTTTATAAAGGTGTCCAGTAAAATAAAAATTCGGAAAATCGACTTAAGAGCCGATTTTCCTAATTTTTATTTTTGGGGCATATAAATATTTGTAGAACTTTTGGGGAGTTTTTTTTATTAATTCTGATTTTTTCACATGTAGTGTCCCAACATTAACCATGAATATGTAAAAATATGATGTTCAACGTAATGCCAAATTTAGCAATTTAAAAAAATACCACATTTAAATTTCGATTTTTTTTAATGTCGATTCAAATTTGTTTTTTCTAAATAATTTTACAAGACGGAAAATAAATTATGACGTTTTTCAAATAATTTTCGTTATTCAATGAATTCTTTGCATTGATTTTATGTTTATGAATCTCGATGTTTTTTAATTATTATTTTTTCTTACCTTAATCAAAATAATTTTGCTGTGGCATTTGTAAAATTTAAAATAAGCCACGTAAATTTTCTTCTGTAAGGCTGAATACGGCGTGTAATATTATGATTGAGCTAATCATTTTTATTTAATATAGTTTTAAGATGATAAATGATTTAATTGCATTCTTTTCGCTTGGCACTAGCAGTAAAAACGTTCTTTTTATAACACTTTCCAATTTTAACAATTTTTTATTATTTTTCGTTTTTTACTGAATCAAAATTATCACAGTTAATTTCTTCATTTAATAAAAGTGATTTATTTCACAATTTGACTATACTTAAATATGCTTTAAAACATTTTAAAATAAATAAAATGTATTGCATAAATAGGAAGTTTAATAAAATATTAATAATTATTCCACTTTTCAAATATAGTGAACTACAACAATATAGTCTTTATCCACTGTATAATACACACAAACATCACATTGTTACGCACAGACTATCTATTTTATTTAATTTTATTGTTGGCACTATTACAGGGCAGTTTCGCTATAATCAGTATTAACTGCCGTATACATTTTACCATTCACAACTAAATTATTTGGTTTTAAGTCAGAAGAACAATTCGGTCCCACGCTAGGACCATTATTCACATTATCACGTATAACCACTATACAATCATCACTTTGTGACAGTTTTACTGCACTGTCTTCATCGTAGCTTTCCTGCTTCTTAGTCAGAGGGCTTGAATTTCTTCTTTTCGGCAACAGCGGCTCCGAATACTGTTGATTCTCGCTATCTTCATTTTTATGTGCATGCGAGGTGCTGCACTCGCCAAGATTTAAACGACTGCATTCTCTAGTGTCTTCTTCGCGATTACGATCCTCTAAATTCATATGACTGCAGTGTGGAGTCATCATAAAGTCCATAGGACTTCGCTCGATGTAATTTATGTAAATGCCCTCGAGCGGATCCAAGGGCGAAGCGGCGACCGACTGTTCAGTCGGAGTATAATAAAGTGACTGTCGACTCTGCAAATCATCGCTGTTCGGATCGTCAATCAGCTCTGCTAATTTTTCTATTCTACTTTTAATGTAAGTGTCGATGCCTTCCATATCCATGGTGTCAAACACTATTGAATCCGATCGACCGCATCCGCTGCGGCAATTTTCAAAATACAGGCTCGGAAGATTCTCTAATACTTTATTTAAGGTTTGTTGTTGGAATTTGTATGACTTTTGGATGCGTAAAACTTGATGAGCACTAAATTTTCTGATTTTATTTCTTTGGAAGACGTAATTTTCACGAACCCAATTCAGTTGACTAGTTGAATAATCTCGAACTTTTTTTACCTGGAAATAAAATACCATAAACATGAGTTACAAAAAAAATTAGGAAATTGAATTTTAAAAGAAAAATCGATTTTCAACGCACCTGATCACAATAGTTGTCTTTTAATGTCGTCAGATGTTGTGTTCCAATATCGCGGATATCTTTTAAATTTTTCGATTGCGTTTGATAACTATTCTGTATCCATTCAACTTGCTGTACGCAATTATCTTTTATTCGATTCACCTGCAAAACCATAAACAATTAAGCATGTTATGCTAATACTTAGGCCGAACCATTTTACAGAAACATTCCTACTTACTTGTAAAGTATAATTTTCTCGCAGTTTTTCCAGCTGTTGAGATTTATACTGTTCAATGTTGTCAAGCATATCATAGATTTGTTTTCCTCGTGGAGATTTCTTTGAACGGCGGCAAAAACTGCAGCAGTTGTTCAGAATACCTGTCCTAAATAAAAGAGAGGAAAAAAATTGAATTTATTTCTTACATCATAGTTTGATTTCGGGTGACAGTACCTATTGAACTATTTTGAATCTCTTAAATATTTTTGATAAACAATTATTATTTAGTCTAACAAAAACAGACTAAAAAATATGTATAATCATCCATAAGATTGGATTAACAATGAAGCAAAAGAGGTTCTGCAATCCGCGAAATACCTTTGTTTTAAAACCTTCGTTAGAGTTCCATATTCGTAATTACTTCAAACTTCGATAAATGTTCCAGACTTCAATATCTATTAGATGAGGTAACAGATAAAATGCTTTTCTTAAATCTGGATGACCAGGCTCTGAAACTGTACATTAACAAAATATGTAACATTAGAATGTACCTGACAAGCAGACTCATTCTAAAACACGATTTGTTAATATACCTACTGACAAAGTGGTTTCAGAACCTCGCACTTTAAAAATGGTCGTTAAAAATCGATATTACTTACTTCCGACACAACACCTTGATGAAGTGGACAAGTATTGTTCCAGTTAAGAAGCACGCAGCACAGATCAGTCCAAAAATAATACTGTGTATTTTGACGTAATGAATTTCGATCGGATTTATATGTAGAAAAACAATATCACTCGTATTTCCGATCGGATTGGACGCAAAACAAGCATATGCACCACAGTCTTCCCTGGTTATATTATGGATAGTCAGTGACCCGTTTTCGTGAACCTGTATCCTTCCACTTCGATATGGATTGAGGAATTTGTCGTGGACCGCAGGATGTTTGTAGAATATATCTTGAACGATTGGATCTGGATTGTGATGCGCTATTATTTGGAGTGGCGTTATCCAAGTTATTGATGGTGCTGGGTTTGCAGAAAATTTACAGTCCAATGTCACTTTTGATGTTAAAACGTATTTCATTACTGGAGTTTTATATACGAGCCGTGGAACAGTGCAATTTAAGTGTTGAAGGGTTGGGAGCATATCGTTTGGATACGTGTGAGGCCCACAACTCAAATCACCTTTGAATATGTGACTTTTGTTTTCAGCCCATGATGCAAACCAAAACATCCGACAGTCGCACGCCCATGGGTTTTGTGATATGTTTAAACTCATTAATGGAAGGTTACTAATCATTTTTGGTAAATAAGTCAATGCGTTTTCACTTATGTCAAGGTTTACTATGTTCGGTACATCCGATAATGCATAAGCTTCGATTTCACGCAAATGTTTGTTTTTTCTGATGATCAGTGTTCTTAATTTTGTCATTCCTCGTAATTCCGTATTATGTATTCTTTCAATTTGAGTATTTTCCAAATATAATATATCCATATTTTCAATTTTTTGAAAGAGTTTGGTTGGAATTTTAGTTAAGTTGTTTGCACTCAGACTAAGCCACTTTAAACTTTTTAAACCGTTAAAGGTGCTACTATACAAATTACGTAACGGATTGTTGGCAAGATTTAAAGACGATAATTCACCGAGACCGTCGAAAAGACCTTTGGATAGACCCTTCAGTGAATTAGTTGAAAGTTCCAATGTTCTCAGTTCTTTTAAATCGACTAGAGTATTGGAAGTCATTTTTTCTATTCTATTATTATTTAGGAACAAAGAGACGAGATTTTTATTTTGTTTAAAAAAATGGTCTAAGAATGTAACCAATAAATTATACGAAATGTCTAAAGTTTTCAAATTTTTCATTGGAGCGAACACTTGAAAGGGAATCACGTGTAACAAATTATGATCGAGGTAGAGTTCTTCCAGTCTATCAAGTCCGTAGAAAATAGGTCGCGGAAGATCGTTTATTTTATTAAAACTGATATTAAGAACTTTCAAATAAAACAGATTGTTAAAAGCGTCCTGACTGATAACTTCGATGCCACTGTCAGTCCAATGCAGTTCGACAAGATTTGTCGCATTGATAAATGTGGCGGACGTTATTATTTGCGCCGAAACGTTTGTCAGTTGTAAATGAGTCACGTGTTCCGTTATTTCAAGTTTATTCAAATCGACGCCATTGCACGCCAGCCGATGTCTTGCTGAACAATCGCACTGCTCAGGACAATAGACCGGATCCGCGTGTCTAGTGTGATAGCGAGGATTCCAAGTAGTTCCGCCAGCACAAATACTGACCAGCGCAAACAACCAGGACCACAACAATGGCATGGTGACGATGTTTGAAAAGACATTGCGCCGACCATTTTGTTTGCTAACTTTCATTTTGCGCCTAATAGCATTTCTTGATGTTTACGTCTGAAAAAAATAATTCCGTAAGACATTCAATTCACTTTGAATCACTGTTGGGTTGGGTAGTTCAAGGATTTTTTACTGCATCAAACAAAAATCCAAATGGTTATTTTTTATTATGAAATGGAGATCTAATAACATCCCGTTCGTAAACTTAGAAGGGTCGTAAGTTTTACGGTACGTGTAAATAAACTGGACTCCAGATTTCGAATAAACTTCAAAAAACAAAAGTCTGCTTCTGTAAAAACTCCTTTGTGCTAATAAAGATTTGAAAAAATGTCCCCCTTTGGCATTTCTTCATTTGGTTGATTTATCAACGAACGATGAAAATTTCAAGCAAACCAAAAACAGCGTTTCAAAAAGCAAAAAGAAAACATCTGAATCCGACTGATATTTGTTAGCGATCGTTCGCAGGTAGGTAGTTACCTTTTCTGTCTGCTTCACACTAATTGGAGTTTTGACTGAAGAAACAGAAAATAAGTATAATCATACTTTCACTCAGATTTTTACAAACAAAAATTTGCTCAACACTACATTAAGTAATAAATTATTACTTGCGTCTTATATCACAATACCTACCACAAAAATATTTTCGACATCCAAATACTATGCGCGCAACGAATATATTTTTATAACTTATCAGATAAAGACATTGTCTATTGACTATTCATGAGTAATTTTGAATGATTTAGTTAGTTTTGTTTATTTTATTCTATTCTATAGGCCGGAGTATTGACGTAAAATTTAGAACCGTTTTCGTATTCACTTTTTTTCTCGGTTTTTTTTATGGTAAACGATAAAAAAAGACATTTATAACATTATTATTGACGATATGTATTTTACATAAGCCATGCACTACTTAACACAAAATATCTTTCTCTGCTGTCTGCCCAGCTCGCTTTTCAACTCAGAACTAACATAAACGCCAGGCAGAGGCAGTCGAGAAACACGGCGCAAACGTGTTCCCTCTTCGGACCGATCCCATTTACACGAGGCGGCTGCCAGAGTCTGACTTGCAACGCGTCAGAAGTACGCCTCTAGTATAGTTGGCGGTCTAAGCTCTCGTAACTGGTTAGTGCAAATGCGCACCTCAGTTTCTACACACACACACAAAATACATTCTCGCAACCGAGTATCCACACAAAACAGCTGCAAAACTTCGATATGTGAACTAAAGACTGCGACCATTCTCGTTTACAAGGTGAAGTCGGCATACAGTTCTGTCAATACTGGAGTGAATCCAGTGTTTTGTAACTCTGTAGAGTGTAGAGCGTATAGCAGTAAAATAATTTATGAATGCGATTGTGTACCTCTGTAGCAGATTAGCAACTTGCCCAATTTCATTGTACAATGTACCCAAAATATGGTTCTATAGAAGCATTCTATTCTAAATATTAGTGTTTTTTCAAGTCTCAGTTCAACTAGCGATTTTACCCCTGGCTCTCTGTCCGGACGGCGGGCACACATTTTCAGATATATAAAATTGCTTGTTTCCCCATTAATTGGATCTTTGTAGATTTTTGTTTGTTTGTTTTTTTCGAGAACATGCAAACTTACCAATTTTTCCATATGCTCAAATTGTCTTGCTTAGTTCAATGGTGCCTTCTGAACAAATCCCGATTTTTGCGTATCGTCCAGCTGTACGAAAATGACAATAATTTTGAAGTTTAGAACTTATTTTTTTTCCTTTCCACATTTTTGAGATGTAATTTTTGTCAGCAGATCAATAGATTATAAAACGAATAGGGTTAAACCGATTTTATTCGAGATAGCAAGAATCGACCCTGTTTATCCATAATGATGGGGTTCATTCAAATGAATTTATAATCCTTCAGCGTAACTTTTTGATAAAAAATATGTTAATCGCTGTTTGAAGTTTCATTGCACCATTTCCATGGAAAATTAGACAAAAAATTAACTGTCAGAAATTTACATTAGAAATGTCAACATCTAAACCGTGTGCCGCTGTGTGATAAATGAATAAAATTAGACAAATCTAATGATAAATACAAAAAATAGTAAAATAATAAAACATTTTTTTTCACAATAACTTCCCCCCCTGAAATAAATTGCCTTCGCCTTAGAAATGTCCCAAAAATCTTGTTTTTTGATCTGGCAACCCTAATCCCAACTCTCAAGTATGTTTAGAAATAGCGCCGGAAGGACTGAATCAACTAATTTATTAATGGGTAGCTTAAAGTGATTGATTATGACCGTTATAGGAATGCCGTGTAGGTACCTACTCTTGAGCTATTGTTTCAATCGGTGGGATTTTTGAAAAATAATTTTCATGGATTATCAATGACGCCCAGAAATACTTCGTTCTAATTATTATCATGTTGTCACGTAAATATGTAATAAAAATGAAAAAGACTAAATAAAAATTATGGGAAATAAAAAATGGGTGACACCCGTCCCCCGCGTTACTAAATACGTTACTTTGACGATTTGACCCACGTGACTAACGTAGGGTTGTCGTATCGCCAAGCAGACAATCAAAAAAATAACGATTTAATTTGTTAATGATAACTTGAAACAAAAACGCAAAAATAAAACGAGAATAAATGAAAACGCAATAAGCAATCTTTTATTATCGCATATTTATAGACTTGTTATCAACATTTCGAATTTTAAAGTATTTTTTTTTTATTTATCAACATGTAAGTCATATAATATAACAATAATTTATTTATTTACTTAATATTTTGTTATTCATCGTCTTAACAAATGTGGCAAACAACATCTCTAGACTTTAGAGTACCAATTTAATGTTGTCAACATGTGTAAATACAATATCCGGTGCTAAATGTATTGTTGTTATTTTATGAAAACAACACCATTTACGTTAAAAAAACTCGGAAAGTCACTTTTGAATTAAAACAGCACAAATCGAGTTTTAACCGACTTCAAAAAAGGAGGAGATCTCATTCCAATCAGTATTTTTTTTATGTATGTACACTGATTTCTCCTCCATTTGTGAACCGATTTTGATGATTATTGTTTTATTTAATAATAGGGCAAACCTTCGGGGTGGTCCCACATAAATTTTGCCTAAATCGGTTCAGTAGTTCGACTGATTTTTTATTATGTATGTTATGTATGTATGTCACCTCATATCTCCGGCATTTGTCAACCGATTTTGATTGTTATTGTTTTATTTAATAGAGCATACATTCAGGGTGGTTCCACACGACTAAATCGGTTTAGTGCTTTTTTTTTAGCTTAGTAATCAAATATAAAGACAGAAGTCGGTTAATAACGTGCAAACTACATATGGTAGAGCCACTAAAAAGTAAAAAATAACATACTTTTTTAAAAAACTGATTTCAAAAGAGCCACTAAAATAGGAAAATAATGAAATTTTGAGGTCGGCGCCAATTTATTAAAATAAAAGTAGATACCTATATAAAAAGTTTAGCAATTAAATTGACGCCGACTTCAAAATTTTATTATTTTTGGAGTCGGTTTTTTCAGCGTTTGAACTTCATTATGAATTAGTTTGCTATATTTCAGATATATACAAGTGTAACCAAACCTGGCAGAGATTTGATTTTAAAAATATGTTCATATAAATAGCCATAAATAAGTTGACTGTCGACTGTCTTTTCCTACGTATAAATCGAAAATGTTTATGAAAAACAACAGCGCCTCGCCAGATAGATTATCGAGCCTCAATTCAATGAGGCTGTAAAAAATATAAAAAAAATAATAATAATTATCCATGACTTTTTCCTATTCGAAATCAATGCGACAAACGCAATGGCGTTTATTTTATTTCAATAAGCTAACAATTTACTGAGATACAGATTTTTTAATCTTAATACTTACTACGTCATCCGCGCCAAGTGCGTTTCTGCTCTATAATATGACAAGACATCCTATGTTCGCTGTACACTGATCTCGCACGACTAGAATGAGATAGATAATATTGTATTAAATATATGGGCTGTAGTTAGTGGGTCGTGATGTTTAGCGCCAATGAAATATTTAACAAACTTCAAATATTTATTGTGACACCGTTTTAACTTTTAAGTGCTAGACAAAAAAATCTAACGGCATTATTTAAGTTAGACGGAGCTCATTCCAACGATTAAATTCAAAATTGCGATGTTCGTTAAAAAAAATAAACTTTCCAATGAGGGTTTGAGAATAGCCTTAACCCGTAATCATCGGGACGCAGTTATTGATATGGTGTTGCCATGACTCCTCTCATTACAAACCCCCAATTCCCAAATTATAACTGGTAAAACTGTCAATTGGATGTCTAGTTTCATATTAATTATTATAACCATAAATAAAAATACGAACTTAGACTAAGACTAGATAAGTGATAACCCTGGTTGTTGTCTGTTGATAACAAGTTCGTTGGATTCGCTAACGTTTTGTTTGAAATTAAAACAAAATGCTATTATAAATCATAATTGTTTATAGTTTTAATGTTACGCGCTCATGCATTCATTTTGTTGCGTGTGAAATAATTTATAAGTTGTCCAGTTGCTATTTTAGAATTACAAATTAATGTGAAGAAAATCAATTTAAAAGTCAATCACTTCCAACGCGCGCCCCAAAAAAAACATTAAAACGGCAGTATATAAATCTTTGTTGCTTGAAAAATTATGTAACGGACTTTAAAAACGACGTAATCATCAATAAGAATTGTGGCAAGTACTTTTTCTTGCTGGTATACATCCCATCGGGGATCTGAATTCTTGTAGCGACCATCTTGACTGAATTTTGTTATGTAATTCTGAAATCAATGGAGGTGGGCACATGGGAAACGTACGGAACCCTAAAAAAAGCGGACAAGTGCGTGTGGAACTCGCGCTACGAGGGTTCCGTACCGTTACAACAATTAAATTAGGTAGACATATTATGTGAAAATTTCAACCGGCTAAGATACAGCCTTTAAAAGGTTCTTCCGTTTGTTGTGTAGGGACCCGCTTTAATTTTTACTTTTTTTGATTTTCGGATTTTTCCCTTTACTTGTGCTGCGAGACCTTGCTTTTTGCCAAATTTCATGATTCTAGGTCCACGGGAAGTGCCCTATAGGTTTTTGATGAGATGACAAAATGGCCGTATCTTTTGATTGCGTTGACCTAGAAGCTTAAATTCTTTCCAACTTTAAGGAACCGTAGACCTTAGTATTTCGTATAAATTTCAACTTGATATCTCTATCCGTTCCTGAGAAAATGGGTCTTGAAAGACGGACACCCAGCCAGCCTGACGGACAAACGAGTGATCCTATAAGGGTTCCGTTTTTTCTTATTGAGATACGGAACCCTAAAAAGAACTCGTAAAGCCAGAACTGCCTGTATATTCGCTAATTAAACATCGTACTTCGAAAAATAAGGGTTTGGGTCTCGAACACTCCCGACAGATGTGAAACATTCAAAGAAAACGTTATTGAACTCGGTGGTATTCTCTATGTATAGTAGTATATGATTTTTGCAAAAGCAGCAACTAACTGACGTAATCCGTATATACTGCACTATAACACACGCGGTTGCCCGAGCGCGCGGAAGCCGGGAGAGAGTGCTGGAGTGGTGGGGAGAACAGCAGCGAAGGAGCGGACCAAACATTTCGTTGCATATTTCCCCTCACGCGGCTGTATCACTGCCCGACATAAGATGTTTCACATCAGTACGATGTTTCGACACCAAAAAACAGTCCCCGGTACTTTCAAGAGATGTGTAAACATTCAGATTTGAATGCAGCGACAGCAACATATAACCTCAAAAACTGTTGACATCTGATGAGGATAATATAGGTGACAGTAAAGGTTTGCGTCATTTCCGCGACACACCGCTTCCGTGACATTTCACCTAGTCACTTTAGCAGAACAGGGACAGTTTACACATCAAAAATGTAAAATAACGAGTCGTCCAGTTTTTATTGCTTGTTTTTTTACACGGGAGGTCACTGTAAAATAAACAATATTAAATTTTCAGGGCTCATGTAACTTCAGTAGACGCGTTAATGTGTGTGTTTATATTTATTAATTTGGAAACTTAAAATAATATTTACGTAGGCAGTAAAAAGATCAAACGGAATATTTTGAAAGCCAAGTTCACCGTGTGAGCTGTTACATAAAATCTTACGAACGTTAAGGCCCCCATACACTAACAAACAATTGGCGGAAACTTGTTGCTCAGATAATTTCAAACAGGTTTGAATTTCTTCAAACCGTTGTGCAACAACAATCCGTACCGCCATTACATATTATTTGCACAACAGCCTTTGTTGCGCACATTGTTTGTACGTGAATGGGGACCTTTAGACAGACGTCGCCACAACGATGTGACGTCCGCGAGAAAAACAGATTGGATTTGTCACTGACATTTATTAACTCAGTTGTCGAACGTCTATAATGTACAGTCGTGAAGAACGGTCGTCCTCTAAATTCTAATAAATGAAAATCCGAACGAGTGTTTTTGGGGTGAACTGCTCATGAACTCGCAAAATGGCAAGGCATTTAAAATGCTTTAAAACTAAATCTGAGGATGAATTTTAACTAGAAAAATAGAAAATATTCGTATATGCAGTGAGCCCTGGGCACCTGGCGTCATGAAATTTACACAGTTTATTGTGCTAATTGGCAAATCCGGATGAATGTGACTATATTTCCAGCTAACTACGTCGTTCCCTTCTCGGTTTGTCAGAGTAAGCTAGCCCGAGTAGGGAATGGGGCAATTTCGAGCCGAGATTGGCAATTCGAGATCTCGCGAGATCAGTCTGGGTTCGAGATTGGCCGAGATCTCGCGAGATGCTCGCGGCCGAGAATCTCGACAATATCGAGATTTCGCCTACTTTTAAAAAGAACGTATTATTTTGTATCTAAAACTTAATCAAAACTACTTACTTGGGACAGTGTGACTGTGTCACTGGGTACGTGTGTGATTTATTGCGTAGTGCACTGTGCAGATGATTACTATTCATTACTTTCCTTAAATAAACGTTGATTTCTTTGTTCCAAGATTCAATTAATGTTTTGTTTTATTTTCAAAATATAACAGCAATACCCCAACTCACACAGCACACTATATGTCAATTAATTATTTTGGAAATAACTTCTTAGGAGCTATGAAGCATGGGGTAAGTTACTAATAGTAACGTTTACGAACATTTGGTTTGAATTGTTCTTAGACATATTCAATATTCACTTAACTTTGTAATTTGTTAGGCATCTAATGCTTGTTATAAGTTAAATATCTGTCCATTTTACTCAAGAAAACAATAATTAAAACAATCTGTGCAGAGAAACAAACAGAATCAATTAGCGCGACTGTCAAAAACTATTACGTATAAGTTATAAGTTTTTTTTCAAGCGCGTTCGTTCTTGAAATCTCGTTCGAGATCTCGACCATATCGGGTCGAGATTTCAAGAACGAGATTGCCTGCCCACGAGATTAAATCTCGAAAAATGGCTCGAGATCTCGCGTGATCGAGATTGCATTCCCTAAGCCCGAGTAACTAAGACTATATTATTACGCCCCGAGCGAGGTCATGCCGGAGAGCCAGTTTTGAATTAAAAAAACAATATTCTTATTTAAAAAAATGTTTTTAATTTAGCTGCCATCACTGTAAAACTAGAGTCTGATCGAAAGTTGAAGATATAATAATATCGGTGTTGGATTAATAAACAATAAATTCAACTAATTGAGTAAACTTAATGTCACCTCATTATATCCGCAGCTTTCCTAATTCACATTATTTCATAAAGTGTTACGTTTTATAAAATATAAATGTGTGGTAATGTACCAATGAATACATTGTTACACAATTTTTTTACATTATTGTTACAATACACGTGTGTATAGTTATTACTCTGTTATCATTTGTACACCATCAAGTCATGCAACAAAAACATACAAATAAGGCTACGTACACATTGGAAAGAAATGTGCGAATAATAGCTGTACCTACTGTGACTGTAGGGTTACCATCTGACAGGCATTTTAAGGTCTAGATAGGGCCAGCGCTGGTCAGAGACAGGCATTTTGAAATTTCGCGCCCTTCCATATCTTTTACTTATTTTATTATCTACCTACAGGTTTTTTATTTTAGACAGGCATTTTTCTGAAAAATCAGGCATTCCAGGCACCCTAGACAGGCACCCCTCCGCTTATGTATGGTAACCCTAACTGTACTAAGCTTTGTCGATTTACTCAATGTGCGGTGAGCGAAGAGCAACAAAGAGCGCAAAATATATATCTGCGTCTCTTTTTTCGAAGTAATTCCTTGGTTATTTCGACAACATGTAAGCATGGTCCATGGAGTATACCTCTCTTTATGAAAAGTTCTATGTCTTGATCTATGACAGTAGCCAATCAGAACCAACGATCGGTTACCGCAAAAAACGCCAGATATGTGTTTGCACCCTAATCGTGGCTTCGCGATCATCTAGATTCTAGAATATGTATTACAGTGTACATGGCGAAGATAGACCAAACGCGTAATACGAGTCTAGGGATGAAAATGTCATATAGCAAAGGAAGTCTCTGATTTAAACATCTCATAGGGGAGGGAATGAATTAGAAGCGATAAATCTATGACGATAATCCCCAAGGATATTGCAAAGTTGTCTCGGAATGAAAGTATAAAAAAATGGAGCGATGATTTGGCATTTTTAAAACACCATAAATCATGTAAGTTAACAATAATAATTATTAATTTGCACCCGGGCGAAGCTGGACCGGACAATTATTGATATAAATTGTAACCTATAATAAGTTAATGGGGAGTCTAAGAGGGCGTCCACAAATTACGTAATGCAAAACTCCCCAATTTTCGAACCCACTTCCCCACTTACCATGACCGTAACGCCTGGCCGGACACCACCCTCCCCCAAATTGCGTTACGTAATTTGTGGATGCCGGTAAGGAACACATTGGTGAAGGTTTCATCCATGGAGGCTCCATGGTTCCATAAAGATCCGTTCTGTCGTTTCTAAGATTAGCCAATGCAAACAACGTTCCTTCTTTATAATATTTGTGGGTAATAATAGATAAACTATCAGTTTGTGCAGTTTTGGGAAAACTTAAAAAATATATTAACAATCATTTTTGTATTCGCTTGAAATCGGGAAACGCTCGTCTACTTATTAGTGTGCACTCTGCCTTAACGTTATTTTTTTTTGTAAATTACCTAAAGTTCGTCTGTTTACTTTTTTGTGCCTGTTCAGGCTGTTAGTTATTGTAGATAAAATCTAATAAGGTCATATTATTGTTTGGTAAAACGATTTTACATCAATAGTGTACTAATATATTCGTAGAAGAGAAAAAGTTGTGCCAGAAAACGGCTTGACTGAAACTGGGAAACGGCCGAATAATCGATTTCGGTTAAAAATTACACCTTCGGCATCTTCGTCCAAAAACAAATCGAAGGTTTCGCCCGAAGCCGAAGATCCGTCACGGATGACGAAAATACTTTTTCAAAACATCGCAAAATACGTAACATGCCGTCAGGTTTAAAAATTGCTAGAGTGGATTATTCATACAGATATTGTCAAAAAGTGCAGGTAAATAACTTAGGGTTTTCAAAACCATTAATTGAAAGTGTACTTAGACAACTCCGAAATGACAGAAGTTTTTACCTGAATTTGTGAATATACTTTGTTTACCTAAACTTGAGTGGAATACTTTAAATCAATATTTTCTGTTTTTTTTATTTACAAATTATTGTGGTCAGGAAACTTGGTAGATAACCACAAAAAGAATGTTTCTAAGCGTCGTCGAAAAAGATTCTATATAAGAAATCGTGTCTTCAAAAAACGTTCAACTTAATCGACTTTTTCGTTTAGTTCGCTTCTATTGCAATTTGTTAGGTTCTTAGTCTGTACTTACCTTTGTCCAAATAATAGAAAAATGTAAATATTTTTGTTTTCAATTTCCAGCTAAATGATAACAAAAACAAACCTTGTAAATTATTTTTATTAAAATGCGCATATCTTTATATAGGTATATTAATCAAACAAAGGGAACGGTAAAAATTGTTTATTTATAAAGTTTGTGAATGTATTATGGTAATTTTTGAGATTCAATAAAAAAGGTCAAGTGCGAGCTCGACTCGCGTGTAGAGGGTTTCGTACCATATTTTTTTCGCATTACTTCTCCAAACCCCCTGTTCTCTTTTTCGAAACTGATATAGCATAGTATTCTGTATCGCAGTCGACCACAAATAAAATATTTGAAAAATTAAATCAAACTTTAAGTAAAGTGTTATATTCACTGTTTTTTTTTTGAATTTTAGGTCCAGTAGTTTCGCATATTTTTCAGAAAGTGTTAACTAGTGGAAAATATGTGGGTTAATACGATGTATTGCTATGCAAAATTTCTGCGTCGCGTGGTTTCTAAGAAAATCGGCTGTAACAGACGGATCGGACACGTGACTGATCTTACAAAGGTTCCATTTTTTTCCAGACACAAAAATTCTCTCTTGTCTAGTTATCACCAAACAAAAAAACTGCAAGATAACAAAATCACAGACCGAGGTCCCGTTACAATTTTATATACAGTATATTGTACTGTTTTTCGTGAAACAACGAAAACGACCTTTTGTGAATCCTATCGCAATAACAAAAGTTTGAATGTCACAAATTTGAATGGAAAAATACGGTGGTAAACATTGGAGGAAAGAATGACTATAGAATTTTATTGTGTTCGTGTTCGGAGACGGGAAGGAAACCCACACAGTTTTTTCCAACTTTTGTTTCAAACGTAATTCGAGAGGCGCTGCGGTTTGTATTTATATCTACGTAGCAACCATTGAGAATGGTAGCAACCCATATCGTCTTTTGTCAACAAGCGTAAAATAATATTGTGGTCATTTAATTACCGCTTGTCGATAAAAACAAAACAATCAATGATGTGTAGTAAATTAGAACGGTTCATTTTAATTATGCGATCTATTAAGGGAATGTCTTTGTAAACGAATCGTTTAAATTAAATATAATAATCCGATCAGAAAACAAAAAGAAGTTTTTTGAGGCCTCTACTATTGAGGCAACAATCGCGCACGCTTTCCGTCTGAGTCCATATATCTATAATTTTGTTTCTGCAGGTTTTTCTAGGTTTTTGAATATTTTGTATGACAGATCAAGTGTGACGGTTTTGTAAATTAGCGTTTGTCTGTCCAAAATTGATGTCAAGAATAACCACCTTACTAGATAATAGTGCAACAAAATCAAGACTAAGAATACACCACCATGTGATTGACTTACCAGACAGTTTAATAATTTAAGTGAAATGCGTTGAGTGCCGCACCATTGGGCGATATCTCACTCTTGCCCTTATTCTATTATTATCGTGTTAGTTTATAGTTAATTAATTAATTGTAGATTATAGACGCGTCGACAACTCAGGTCATTAGCGTCTTCAACACAACAAATAATCCATTTGTGTATTAGAATTCGCCAGCCTGCATACACAAACTGACTGGTACGAGCTCGGGTCCTTGGGAGAGCTAATTCCCAAAGAACATTGGAATGCAATTTGCGATAGCAACCACATTCCAATGTCCCCCCTGGGGGTTAGTTTATAGTCTGATTACTAACAGGACGCATTAAAAAAAAGAATAATTACTACTATACACATAAAATCTCTGCCTGCTAATGAAGAAGGAACGTTTCTCGTTTATTCGAGCGTAAAAAAGGTCGCTAACCTTAGCTAAGCTTTATTATTTGTGCGTGTTAAAATACTATTTCAACTACCTCCATTATTATACCTGTCTACATCTCAAACACGTTACACCATTGAGCACTATATATTGTGCTAAATAAGTATGAAAGACCTGAACGAGAACTTGATTCATATGGAAATTGTCGTTATTAAAGTATAGGTCGAGCTTTGAGATTAGAAAAAACCGCCTTGCTAAAGTTCCGGTTTTGATAAACTGTTACAATATATTCTCACATATTTAGGACAGAATTTATTTACAAATAATATACAGGCTGGTTATTTTTTGAAAAATCAAAGAAAAGTGTATTTTTGCATGGCAATCTCCCTGTAAATAAAATCGGTATGGAGAGTCATACATGGCATACATGTTTCAAAAAGCAAAAGCGTGTTTGTCTGTCTGATTATCTCTCTTCACGGCTTAACCACTGAATCGATTTCGACGAGAATTGACAAAGAGATTCCTTGAAGCCCGACAAAGGACATAGGCTATTTTTTATCCCGGAAAATTGTTCCCGAGGGAGACCATTCAAGCCATGCATCCACACTACTGTGCGTACCTATACAGTGT
The DNA here is from genome assembly GCA_039654895.1 of Mongoloraphidia duomilia. Taxonomy (NCBI): domain Eukaryota; kingdom Metazoa; phylum Arthropoda; class Insecta; order Raphidioptera; family Raphidiidae; genus Mongoloraphidia; species Mongoloraphidia duomilia. Next base: position 24,820,555 of record CM077524.1, on the reverse strand, counting down.
TGGAATTTGGGAAGACGGGAATTCATGAATAAATTAATGATGCGTTCTACGTTTCCATTAGTTCGCATCATGTGTTTGTGTATTTTGGAAAACAGATTATTGCATTTTTAACTGTCCGGACCGGGCAGCTAATTTTTAATATTATGTAAAATTCCCACCGTCCTCCCACGAGAAATGTTTTAAAATAAAATATAGCCTATTGGGGTCCGTCAAATGAGCATCTGACATCTGGTGGCAGAAAATTGTACTCAAACGAGGGAAAATTTTACATGCTAACAGTGCAAATTAATCATGAAATTGTTTATTACAAAAATAAAACAAGTAAAATAAACAAAAAGTTTATCGAAAATGGAATTCGCGACGTTTTCTAATATCATGGCAATAAACACTGTCAGTTATTGCCTTGTAAAACTTACTTTACAGAGAATTATTTTCTAATGAAATGTGGAAAAACTGTATTTATGAATTAAAAAAATATTTTATAGTAATAATAAGATGTACTTGTTATCATACTGCACTAAAATAGTTGAATCCCTGATGATTAACAAATTTATAGGATTAACTTCGTATACAAATATTTTGAGGTTAGTAACTTAACTACTTATTACAACATAACTTATTATGTTGCAGTTATGTGTTTACATTATTCACCTAACCCAGCCTTAAAAGCGCATTGAACGCGGATGATTAATTTCGTGGAGATTTTCTTTTAATTTTGATGTTTTTAAGCAATATGTCGTAAAGATTACTACTTTTGACAGTTCATTTTGCATGCATTTTTCTCGTTATATTTCCGACATTTGATAATATGCCCGGCTTTGAGAATCCGTTCTCCTTCAACGAAATTCCTTTGTTTAGGATTCGTACCGGCCCAATCACAAATTGCACTTATATTTATCATTTCTTATCACTTTGAAAATCATAAAATTACACGCAAAAGTATACCCCGTATATGAAATTTCCCCCCGTCTGCGCCATGTTTTTGAAGCTCCACCTATCTGACGGATCCCAATAGCACTCAGTGATAGTGTAGCTTTCAATTAGTAAAAAAATTTTTAGAATCGTTTTAGTAGTTCCAGAGATTACCCACAACATACAAACTCACAAACAAACTTTTCCTCTTTATTTTATTGTTACAAAACTGTTTTCTGAGTTGGCGGAATAAATCTTTATTTACAATAATTCGTATCAATTAACTATATACAATAATAATAACGCAACAACGAAAAGTCAGTTCGAACAATAAAAAAAAACTTAAACGGTAATTATTAGAGATGCGCCGAATAGTGGTTTAACCGAATACCGAATACTATTCGGTTTAACCTTTACCGAACCGGATATTCGGCCGAATTATTCGGTTTACCATTTCATTGTTTTGCCGCGTAAACAGGTTCTAACATGTACGCTACGTCGCTACTGGCTAGTTGACAAGCAAGCCGTACCTCACCACCCGCGCACACCGCGCTATCACTTTGCTTCAAAACATCGCACGATTACGTTAAAAATACGAACAAAGGTGCTTATTATTACAAAAATATTGAACCGAATATATTTGGCACCAAAACCGAATAATTCGGCCGAATACAAATAGTGAAAAAGATGCCGAATACGCCGAATACCGAATACCAAACGAATATTCGGCGCATCTCTAGTAATTATTGAACTAAACGAGCCACTTTACCCGTCAAAATAGCCCGTGACAAAATAGCCCCGACAAAATAGCCCCGACAAAACAGCCCCGACAAAATAGCCCCGACAAAATAACCCCGACAAAACAGCCCCGACTTAAATTTAAAATTCCGAAAAGAGCAAGATGTGTTCGCCAGCCAGTTGCTACTAAAAATAGTAGAAAATTACGAAAATATGGAACATATGGACTTTCTTCGTGGCATTTCACATAACCTTGAAATGTAATTAGAATTTCTGTTTATAATATTATTATAAACAGAAATTATAATTACATTTCACGAAGTAAGTCCATAATATTAATAGACGCTAATGACCTCTGTTGTCGAGCGTCTATAATCTACAATTCAATTCCATAATATTAAGAAAGATAATACTCCGTATTTAAGTAAGGTTATCTTTTATATTCATATTATGTAGGTACATTTTTTAACTCCGAGCGACCATTTTGGCTTTCTTCGGATCGACTGTTCTGTTGTTCAACCACATTATCGTTTTGTTGAAAACCACGAAAATCCTCTTCCGACTCGTTACTTTGAAGACTCATTTTCACTTTTTATGTTTTGTGGGGTTTATTGTCGCACGTTCTTTATCGCACTTCTGAATTTAATTGTTAAATATAATTATGCTTTAATCTTAACAAAATTTAATTTCTTGTATATTTGAATGTATATAATGTTAAATATAATCAAGTATGGTAGTATTTGCACTCGTTACTGACTATCTCTCAATTTTCTCAATATAATTCACTCTTACAGTATCCGCACGACCTGCACTCGTTAACGTCTCACTCTCAACTGTCGTCACTCGTCTCATCGCGTCTGTGTCAGTCCACCCGTACAAGTCAAAAGTCACTAGTTGTTCATAACCTAATAATCCAAAACATCCTAAAAATTAAATGTCCTACACACTTAACAAATAACTCTATATACAAGGATTATTTATTTGTAATTATTCCTGTCACTGGATTTATATCAGATTTATTTCGCTGTTCAACACTGTCACAGTACAATCTACACTGACTGATTCCCGTTGACTGATCAATATTTATTTCATTGCGTGACACCGTCGACTGACTCATTCGTACTTCGCTTATATAGGACGCGCAGCCCAGCCTAGTACGTTCTCGCGTTCTCTAGAACATTTCGGCAGGTACTCGTTGTTCAGTATCTTCGATACCATTCCACGCTTTACTACTGTGACCTTTGTTTCTCGTGGTTTCTATTGGAGGCAGTGGCGTAACATCTTGGAGTTTGCTACAATATTAGTATAGATTAGTCCAAAGCTAGGCTCGAACCTCGAATTTTGTAGTTCATAGCGTATCGCCTTAAACCGCTCGGCCACTGAGCCAGTCGAACAACAGAAACCATATATACAGACTGGCCTATAACCTCTATAGGTAGATGTGAATTGTCAAAAATTTTGAAAATACTGAAAATAAAGTGAAAAGCGGCTATTTTATAGGGGATATGACAAAATATCTCGTGCGCAAAGATATTATGACTCGTGTGACAAAAACTCTGCACTCATTTTAACATAGTGTCACTACTCGTGCGTAATATGCGTCATTATACAGGGTGAGTTCGATCACCCGTATCAGTCGTTTTTTTCGAAAACGGTTAGTCGTAGAGAGTTGTGTCAAAAATTTGTATTATAAAAGCCCTAATAAAGAATCGAATGGTGATAATTTTTTTCCGGGAAGGTCGGCTTCCCTATTAGTTTGCTCCAGAATGTCTAGAACTCCGGAATTATAAATGTAACGATAGGTCGAAAGTGATATTGTTGAACAGATCTTTAAAAAATAAGCAAGTTTTGTACGAAAATTTTTTTATTACTGCCACCCCTGTAAATTTCTATAAGTATAAATATAAATTATTATATGTTCAAAACTCCGGAATTTTAGAAAGCACGATAGGTTGAAAGTGCTGCTGTTGAAAAGCTCTTTAAAAAATAGGCAAGTTCTGTAAGAAAAATTATTTAATTACTGCCACCCCTGTTAAGTAACAATCGTTTGAAATTATTAAATCAAAATTTCATAATAACGATCGAAGTCGGCATCAAAAATCTAGCAACCTTAGACATTGTCACAAGTGTTCAAACAGTCTTCCATTTACTCTTTAATACATACTACTGAGCTCTTCTGGTTATACTGTGAGTGTACTTCTTCAGTGTTTAATGATCGATAGATAGGTAACTAGATTTTAAATGCGTACTTTTAAAAAGCTCGTTATTATGACATTTTAATTTAGTAATTTCAAACAAATATTACTTAACAGGGTTGGCAGTAATAAAAAAAAATCCGTACAAAACTTGCTAATTTTTTAAAAAATTTCAACAATACCACTTTCGACCTATCGTTACATTTATAATTCCGGAGTTATGGACATTCTGGAGCAAACTAATAGGGAAGCCGACCTTCCCGGAAAAAAAATTTATCACCATTCGATTCTTTATTAGGGCTTTTATAATACAAATTTTTGACACAACTCTCTACGACTAACCGTTTTCGAAAAAAACGACTGATACGGGTGGTCGAACTCACCCTGTATACGACACTAGATATACAATCTACTATTACATATCAAAAACATCCATATTATTTCCGACGATCCTTTTCAAAACAGCTCTGTGATTTTTATGAAATTTATTACCTATAAGGAATTTACGACCCTAATCCAACAGATATCGTTCAACGTGAAATATCTATATACATTATACACGTTTGGTATCATTTGGGCTATCGTTTCTATAAGAAAAGGGGAAATTTATTACCGCGGAGAATTTGGAACACGTAATAACGCCATTGAACACAAACGCAGTTCGATTAATTAGAGAATATCATATTCTCTGCCATTCATATTTATAAGTAGTTTATATCCGCGGTTTCGCTCGCGTGAACGTCTTTTTGTCGACCGCATATTTGCTTATTAAGTATAGATTCTGATGAGAATCTTATGTCAACAAGAGCTTCTCCAGATAAAATACTAAGTTGGGTGCCAAATTAATAGTGTACCAAGTTTCATAAAGAACGATCAAGATCGTTTCGAGTAATGCAGATATACAGACAGACAAAAATTCTGGGAATGCATTTACGGTAATTATAATTACTACCCTTAAAACAGGAAAGTGATTTTCTTCATGACAGCTGTGCGTTCGTGTATCTGTGCACAATAATTTCTGCAAAAATGCACCGATTTGAAAGATTTTTTGAAGTTATACGTCTTTAGCGTGGGTAATGAATTATGGCCTCGAGTCAAAAAATACCGACATAAAAATTGCCCACTCAAAAATTAATGAAACGCTGACAGGGATAAAACGGCTCTCACGATTTGCATGAAAATTACTGAAAAGGGGTTTTGGGGGCCAAGAATCGATATAGCTAGGTCTCAATGGTTAAATGGAAAATAAAAAAAATACGGGTCAATTTTTTTATCAAATAGAAGCATATTAGATAGTACCCCGGCGAAAAAAATAAACTTGATATTTTTGAACCACCATATTATAGACACCCGACAACTTAGGTCATCAACGTCCATTTGGATCATGGAAGTCGTGTATGGTTATTCAATATCCATACCAATTTTTCGTTTCTTTAAAAAAGCATCGTGTAGTGTTCAAGCTGGTGGAGTGCCCTTTCTCTTGATACAACGAACTGTGTATGTGTGTACCGTGCGTCTGTGTAAATGTGTATAGAACCATCGCTGGATCAATAACTGTACACAAATGTTTCCACCAGTCCTGCTAGTTCTATAGAATATAATTCTAGAAGAATCGCATTGTCTCATCATAAATGTCACGGTATATTGTCACGATAATAGAAGAGTCGAGTTTTTAATATATTATGTACTCACACCATCACAGCCCGAAATAGATAGAAGAGTGTTTTATTTTTAGAAAAAGATAGCCTCCACCTTAGGAGTAGTTATCAAGACAGATAAATAAAATAGAAGTGTTTGTGACATTCAAATTTTCAGCTTTTAAATACTTTTTCCGTTTTCATTCTCGATTACTAAACCAAATCTAAAGTTTATTGTCTGTCTGTGCGAACGGATTTAACTCAAAAACTACTGAAACTATTGACATGAAATTTACACAGTCTATATAGATAGTAACCCTGGGACCAACTTAAGTCTTTGTTTCATCGTAATATTTCAAACGGTTCTGAAGATGATGCCCAAAAATGTATTGAATTCCGTGAATGAATGAATTTTAAAATATAGACGCTCGACAACTTTAATTCCGTGAAGCGGTTAGTATATGCTCTATAGGATTGGCTATTTTAAAATGGGAATCACGTTAAGCCTAAAGGGAACGGGCAACACTAGTTGTGTATATAATCAAAATCGTAGGGACGTCGTTGTTTATATATGTCTTGAATTCCCTTAGCTAAAATATCAATTGCATTTTCAATTTAGTGTACGACAAGATGAAAGAAAGTTTGATCGATGCAACACCGTTGTTTATACGTTACCATGGCTTATCTGTTATCCTGTTCCAAAAATATTCTTGACATTTTTTCTCACATCTGCTCTAGAAATGAACTTAAATCTCTCGTTTCCCTTCAATTAATAAATGAGTTTAAAATTGCGATAAATTTTCTGAGAGACACTTTCCCTGTATCACCTTTGTATTATCATTAAAAATATAAATTGGTACTACACCCACATAAATCCTTGCAGTTGGTGACCTTTAAAAACTCACTAATTAATATGTATCATTGTTAGTGACACCTGTAATAATATTACTGTCGAGTCTCCAATGTCAAGATGTCGATACATTGGTTACTAAATAATAAGTTGGCATAAGATAAAATTGAGCAAAAAAGATTACGATATCGGTATGATAGTTAAGTTACATTAGAATATCAATTGTTTCTCTGACTGTAATTTCAAATTAGCGTAATCAAATGACGATACTTGAGTGATGTAACGATTAACATATTATACAAAAGTCAACAAACAACGTTCCTTTTTAGGCGCGATCTTAGCGAAGCTAGAAGCGCCTATATACACTCGCTTTGTCTGTGAATCTGTAACGGATTTTTTGTATCAGTCGTACAGCCCAAACGGGTTAACCGATTTTAAAAAACTTTTTTTTGTTCGATTCCTCTCGGGGTCTATTTGATCCTAACGTCGCCCGATTTTTGAATTTTGGCCCCAGAGGGGAGCAAATTAGAAAAAACGGTGTTTTTTGCTTATAGTTTGCTCAATTTAAGTCAGATCGATTCGAAACCTGTCTTAAACGAAAGAGCAGAAAATTTTAGATAGATTTCATGTATAATATTGTGTCAAAACTGTTTTTTTATACAGATTTATATGATTATTAAACGAAATAAATGCGACTTTATCTAATAAATCGCGAACTTGTTTCGGTTGTCCTTGTCTGTTGCACAGTGTGATATGGATATTGGAAGATAACGTATGCTCTGTCTTATATTGCATTATTTTAATATAGTTATTCAATTTTTTGACTGCTGATGTTTGAATTTAAGTTTATAAAAACCCTGGCCTACTGAGTTAAAATGACGTGTAACTAATTATTGACGTCGATCGGATGGCGAGACCTAGGGATCGGACCAAAATTTCTCGACGTTCATACCCCGGCTTTCGTCCGGGTGTAAATCGTACTTTTGAATTTTCACCCACTTCCCGTGATCCGATTGAGTTGAAATTTTGCACACATGTGTAGCTCCGGTGACAATACAATATTATGGTATCTAGCTGACCGGCCCGGCTTTCGTCCGGGTGTAAATCGTACTTTTGAATTTTCACCCACTTCCCGTGGTCCGATTGAGTTGAAATTTTGCACACATGTGTAGCTCCGGTGACAATACAATATTATGGTAACTAGCTGACCGGCCCGGCTTTCGTCCGGGTGTAAATCGTACTTTTGAATTTTCACCCACTTCCCGTGATCCGATTGAGTTGAAATTTTGCACACATGTGTAGCTCCGGTGACAATACAATATTATGGTAACTAGCTGACCGGCCCGGCTTTCGTCCGGGTGTAAATCGTACTTTTAAATTTTCACCCACTTCCCGTGATCCGATTGAGTTGAAATTTTGCACACATGTGTAGCTCCGGTGACAATACATTATTATGGTAACCTGCTGACCCGGCTTTCGTCCGGGTGCAAATCGTACTTTTGAATTTTCACAGGCAAAAGGTCTTTCTCCGGTAACGTTTCGGATAAATGTAATAAAATCAGACTAAGGAAATAAAGCACACTAAACAATTGAAAAGTCACGTCACGAAGTAGTGTAACGTCACTTTTGTAAAAATTATCCGATCCTTTTGAAAACTAATATTTGAGAGTTTTATAGGACACAAAAAAATAAAATGGCGTCAGATTTCAAAATGGCGTCCATATGTACTTTTTTGTAAACATTATCCGATTCTTTTGAAAATTAATATTTGAGAGTTTTATAGGACACAAAAAAATTAAATGGTGTCAGATTTCAAAATGGCGGCCATATGTACTTTTTTGTAAGAATTATCAGATCCTTTTGAAAATTGATATTTGAGAGTTTCATAGAACACAAAAAAATAAAATGACGTCAGATTTCAAAATGGCGGCCATTATATATACTTTTTTGTACAAATTATCCGATCCTTTTGAAAATTCATATTTGCGAGTTTTATAGGACACAAAAAAATAAAATGACGTCAGATTTCAAAATGGCGGAAATATGTAGAACTCCTTTCTAAAAATTATACGATCCTTTTGAAAATTGATATTTGAGAGTTTCATAAGACACAAAAAAATAAAATGACGTCAGATTTCAAAATGGCGGCCGTATGTACATTTTTGTAAAAATTATCAGATCCTTTTGAAAATTGATATTTGAGAGTTTCATAGAACACAAAAAAATAAAATGACCTCAGATTTAAAAATGGCGGCCAAATGTACTTTTTTGTAAAAATTACCCGATTCTTTTGATAATCGGTATTTGAGTTTCATAGGACACAAAAAAATAAAATGATGTCAGATTTCAAAATGGCGGCCGTATGCACTTTTCTGTAAAAATTATCCGATCCTTTTGAAAATTGATATTTGAGAATTTTATAGAACACAAAAAAATAAAATGACGTCAGATTTCAAAATGGCGGCCATATTTACTTTTTTGCAAAAATGATCCGATCTTTTTGAAAATCGGTATTTGGAGTTTCATAGGACACAAAAAAAATAAAATGACGTCATATTTTAAAATGGCGGCCATATGTAGGTACTTTTTTGCTAAAATTATCCGATCCTTTTGAAAATTGATATTTGAGAGTTTTACAGGACACAAAAAATTACTTCAGATTTCAAAGTGGCGCCCGTATGCACTTTTTTGAAAAATTATCCGATCTTTTTGAAAATTAATATTTGCGAGTTTTATAGGACGCAAAAAAACAAGCCGTGAGGTGGGTCGTTTATTAGGACTAAAGTGCGACCCTTGAGGTCCACACGACGAACTTCCCAGTTTGATAAATATTTAATAATAATAATTAAATTAGATATTACACTGAAAAGTAATCATTTTAATCATTAAAACATCAATAATTAAAAAAAAAAAAAAAAAAAAAAAAAACGGCTGAACCGATTTTTATAAAATTTATGTCGGATCAAAATGACGTTAACACGCCTCGATTGACACCCTTACGAAGTCGATATAATTTTTTATTCGCGAGATATTGTGTAAAATCTACTTTTTTGGAGGTTATTTGGTTAAGAAAAAAGAACGGCTGAACCGATTTTAAAAAAATTCCTTTCAGATCATATTTACGTTAATACGCGTCGATTGGCACCCCAACGTAGTCGATATCATTTTTCGTTCTCGAGATTTCGTCTTAGAAAGAAATTGACACATACATACGTACGTACGTACGTACGTACGTACGTACGTACATACGTACACACACACACACACACACACACACACACACACACCCCCCCGACATCTTTCTAAAAGTAGTGTAAAAATAGTGTAGTGACCTTGAAACATAAAAATTTTTTTTCCTTTTTGATTTCGATTTTCGGACCCATTACAATAACTTCCAATGGGAAGTTAATAAAATGATGTCATATTTAATAATGGCGGTCATTATGTTGTGTCTTTTTGAGTCAACATAATACTCTACATTGTCGACACGCAACAGTGTTTTGTTTTGGCAGTTTCTATTAGCTACGCTTTTGAAACAAACAAGTAATTCAAAATTATAATTTCGTTGTGATCAGACCTATTTTAGACTTGTCTTGATTAAATCAAATTTTGTTGTGTTTTATTTATTTATTATTAATTTTATATAAGTATCTACGATAACATTAAATCAAGTCAAAAAGATCTTTATAATAGGTATATATTTCTTTGTAGAAATTGTCCGATCCTTTTGAAAATTGATATTTGAGAATTTAATAAGACACAAAAAAATAAAATGGCGTCAGATTTCAAAATGGCGATCAAATAATAACTTTTTAATTGTATTATTTATATCTTTGATAAATTCGGTTTTATATACAATTCGTAAGAAGCATAGCTTCTGTCGGGTGTCTTGCGACACATCATGACTTTTTTATTTAGCCGGTTCCGAGTAACGCTTAATAGTCAACCGTTGCTATGGAAAATTGTTTAAAAAATTCACTGTACCTACTATTTTTTCTATGTAATCCAATACATATTTATATTAGGTCTTATGGCTCATAGCCTACTACAAAATTATAAATCTTCTCAGTGTTATTTTCCCTATGTTCGATAAAACCGTTTACACACAGTACCTACATGAATATCGCGCCTTGTAATTCTTGAATTACTTGTATCCTCCAAAATTTTTAATTTCTAAAAGCGACCTTCTGAAACTTGCGTATTACAAAATTGCACATTTGCTATTCATTACAATATTTTGTTAATGTCGAGTGGGTTTGAAGCCGCCGCCGTTTACTATCAGTGCTAAGCGACATCGACTCTACCGCGACGAAACCCAAATAAAATCAACCTATTATAACACTTTCTTTGGCTTTGCCGTAGTCGGGTAAAAAGCAGACAAAATATAGCTACGAATTTCGCGTTGCAGTAAGAAATTCTTGTTGAATTAAGTGGGGTTTAACTTCCTCCCTTTCGCCCATAACTTGATTACACGCTCCCGATCGTATTTTTGACCCAAGGATTGTTTGCATCAAATTAAAGCTAATGTCTTGGAACGCTAATTTTGAGTTCAGGCCACACAACGCTCTCCTGAATGTTAGACGGTTTTACGTCAGCTCTACCAAAAAAAAAGCTTTCCAATGTTTTGTCTCTCTGCGACATCATCCAAAAACGACTAGACTTATTATTTTAATGAAACTTGAAATATATAGTACTTTTTACCCGGCTACGCTAAGTTAAGATAGAATTCTCGTCAAAACAGACTTTAACGCAAGAATATCTGAAGGTCAAGTTCATGGTAGCGAAATCCAAAAGCTAGTCTAAGAGCTAATACATTTTGTTCTCTCGTTAATAAAACGATACAAATATTTTTTGATCGATATTGCGATATTCGAGAAAGAGAAAGTGAATGAAGTTTATGCCAGTCCTAAAATTTTCGTTTTAAACAGGATCGAACTTAGTAAAAATTTTGTAACAGTAACATAAAACGACTGCTTTTTGGTATAGGTATTCCAGAAAACAATTATTTTTGTTTATTTATTACCAATTTTATATGCTGCTGCAATAATGACTCAACAAATCGATACAATATGTCTCTTTTCTCGCTTTTCAGTATTTTTCTCACTCATACAAAATAAACAACATACGGTATTTAAAAATTTAATTACAATTAATTATACAGTATTATACAGAAATAATTAAATAAATACAGGAAATTCCCTCTTCAGGACGTCCCGGACTTACGATTTTTTTAGTATCGACAACATGAACATCAACTACAATAATAATAGATTTTATATCTAGTGTCGTAAATGAGGTATATTAAGATGACTTATGTTAAAACTAGCGCAGCGAGAAACACGTAGAAACAAACTTCCGCTGTACGAACGGGCGCCAGGAACGGGTAGCTTTGTAAAGTCGAGAACTAAAGAAGCACAATACTATTTAGAATGACATCGAGACGTCATCACTCGACAACGGCTATTGTTCTGGTCTCCACCCTTGAGTATGGGTGGAGACCGGAACAGCAACGACTCCACTCACTTGTACTTCGTCTCTAGATTCCTGTCTAAGGTGTAGACACAATACTATAAGAATGACACCGAGACGTCATCACTCGACAACGGCTCTTGTTCCGGTCTCCACCCTTGAGTATGGGTGGAGACCGGAACAGCAACGACTCCACTCACTTGTACTTCGTCTCTAAATTACTGTCTAAGGTGTAGACACAATACTATAAGAACGACACCGAGACCTCATCACTCGACAGCGGGTATTGTTCCGGTCTCTGCCTACTTGAACTCAGTGGCGTCTATGGTAAAAATCATTAGAGAGCAGCAGAGAGGATAACGGTTGTTAAGCAGACAGTCCGTCAAGTGAGGGCATTGCTTTGCCGCTAATTAGGAACAGAATCTTGACAATATATGCGATTTACATGCTACAGTCTGTTTGCTTTCTTTTTAAAAACAAACATTTATTCTACCAACATTTGCCGGATCATGATCATTCTACGCGGGGACGTTTCAATCACGGTGTACCGGAGCATCGTCTCACCCTGTTTACCAAAGGACCTCGATACTCTGCTGTGAAACTTTATGAAAGTCTTCCACCAGAGATTACGACTGTAAAAAGCTACAGACTGTTTAAAGTAAAAGTTAAAGAATATTTAATTATAAAATGCCCGTACGAACTTTGTACTTAATTATTTGTACCAAATGACTTTGTCATTTACTGACGCTCTTCTTTGTCACCATGACATTTTTTGAATAAAGAATTTTATTATTATTATTATTAATAGGCTAATGACGTCACTGTGTCTAAGAGTAATCGGGCTATACCAGTATCAGTTCGTATCACTAGTTTCGTACATTTTATCACTGATGTTTAATTCATAAAAAACGATGAGCATTTTTTCTAAATTTTCTCTTTTCAAATTTCGTCGTTTGTCATTAAGAAGCATTCTGTGAAGTGAAAATAATCGTTCGACGTCCACAAAGGCTACAGGACAATATTTTAAAAAATGTATTACTTCCGGATTCGCTCCAATAGGAAGTGTCTCCGTATTCGAATTTAAATAGTCGTTTATATGTTTGAATGTTTCGTAGCCGGGATTTTTTCTCAACACTGCGCTAAATTTATTTTTAATTCGTTGACCAGCACTGCATTGTAAACTGTTTAATGATATTTGCACTTGATTTATTAACACAAAGGATTCGTTTAACGACAGTGCGAAAGTTTGCAATTTTTGTAGTGCAACCGAAATGATATCGAAATTGGTTTTAACGAAAGTCAAATAGTTTTTTATATTATCGACTGTCACCGCATGTTGCGCCATTCCAATCGTATCGGAATCGTTACGATTCAAAGAACACAGTATGAATTTTCTTATTTCTTCGAAATATTGTTCGTAATAAAAAGCAGCGTTTTGCCAAGTGTCGTATCGAGTAATGATCGGTTCGGGCGGTAAACGTACACCCGGTAAAGTTTCTTTGAATAATTTAATCCTAGATGGTGCTTTCAAAAAGACTTTTTTGACACTGGATAATAACTGGGTTATCATTGGAAATTGTTCGCGAATGGTTTCAGCCACTCGATTTAAACCATGTGCCATACACGTGAAATGGATTAAATTAGAATGTTCTTCCTTCAGAATCACTCCTGCTTTGAGCATATAAGAAGCATCATCAGTAACCATAACCAAAGCTTTGTCTTCTTTACGACCTGACCATAAAAAATTTAATGATTCATTTACAAACTCGACTACGGTCACGTGACTGGTTTTTTCCAAGACTTTAGAAGAAAACAGATGCGGCGAACTTACGCATTTTCCGTCCAATTTTCCAATCATGAAATTGACGACCGATCTGTGACAGATATCAGTTGTTTGATCCACGCTGAACCAAATATAATTCTCGCCGATATCGCGGCGAATTTTGTCGACGATGTTATCGTAAATCTTCGGCACGTAATTGGCCCGGAGTGTTGGAGCACTCAAGATTTTTACGTTGGTGCAATACTCTTCGAGAAAATTGCGTAAAATCGGATTGTTCAGTTTTTCCAACGGGATATTGCTGGAGAGACACGCCTCCGTTAGATCGTAAAGAAAATCGTAACTGCACGAACTGCCTTTGTTATGTTGTTTGGAGTTCAAGTGTTCGGCGATTCGACATTTTTGAGTCGAGTTTATTCGTTTATTGCAAATTTTGCAAAATACCGAATCGCCAGTTATGCACAGATCGGAGTTGTTACCGGTCCATAACTCGAGTAACATCTTCCTGCTACTTTTTTCTTTAGGCATTTTTGATTATTTTCTGCACCGATTAAATCTTTTTTTAACACGGCGCGTTTAATATGCCAGGAACGTTGAAATTTGGTCGGTTTGCTACGCATGCGCCATTACACAACGCAGGGTGACCACAGGTCTGGAAAAGTCATGGAATTTCCGAGGAGTCGTAGAAAAATCAGGAAAAATGGAAATGATATTTTTTCTGAACGACTCAAATTTGAGTCAGCGGAAGCGCAAAAGATCTGTGCACGTTTTATTTTACCGTTTTTTTAAAGGTAGTTCAACCTTTTTGACACTAGGCTGTTTGTGATTCTCACTGTGCTAATCAAAACCTTGCTACATCTTTTTAGGATTAGTCCACAGCAGAGCCTTGCAACTCGTGAATATAAAGCAAGGCTGTTGATTATAAAATCGCCACAAATAATTCATTAACAATGTCCACGCATGTTATCTATTTGAATACCGAAAAGTGACTGTTGCATCATGGGATACAAATATACAATCGACCACGCCATGCTATGCCTGTCACGTGATTGAACTAGTTCAGGAGGGGCTAGTTATTCTTGGGCATTCGCTTTTGGACGGTGACTTCGTATAAATGACGTTACATAGAAATATATCACATGCTCAAGGCTCAAGAATGTCGGACCAGTTTATACATAAATATGTAGCAGTGATACAGTAGAAGAGAAACGAGAAGTTATATAAATCTGACTGACGTCTATACAGCCGAGGTCGGACCTGTTCGAAACGAAAGTATCGAAGTCTATTAAATTTTAACTTTGTAAAAAATAAAAAAATGAATATTTTTTATTTAACATCTTTTCGAGTGAAAATAGTACGGAAATGTTTTGACACGCATTTTCATTTATAAACGATAAAATTGCTATTTCACTCATTACTTTTACAGAATATGACGTATAATATTTTATTTATATCGAGTGTAAATTGTTGAAGCACATGACGTAGGTAAAAAGAAGTCTACCCACATCATTGTTTTATTAAAACTTCGGGTTTATGTAGCAATGGTGTCTCTTTCCATACGCAAATAAATTATCATTACCATGATATACCATCGCTGGCGGCTGGACTGCGCGGCCACTGAAGAATTGATTTTTAATCAAAAAGTTTGGAACGTCGAAACTATTGTCTGTTTTTTATCTACTGTTATAATCAGCTTTGCTATAAAAGCGTGTGCCAGTTTCTAGATTTCCACGGCTTCCAAAAGTGTCGCGTTGCATATTTTTTTAATGTGTACTTTTTAAAGTGAACATGGCCAATCAGCTGGCCTCAGTTTTAGTTCATCCTCCCTATATTCCTTTTTTTATTTTAGCACGATGAGCATGACGTTGTACTTTGCGACGCATGCGCCGTCGTGTAATGACACCGTTCTATACTTTATCTGGAACATTCCACCAACCAACACTGCAGACGTATTTCGGCGCCCTCAACCTCACAAAAGGGCGTGGGTTAGACCTGTAGACCGATGCTCTAATTCACATAATATTATCTATATAATATTGCGATGCATCTATGCGAGAATGGGAAAAATACTTTCGTTTGAAACACTTTTATGGTTTCTTACCTTATCTATTAAATTTTGGTCGGTTGAACGTGGGGTTTTTCCGTGATGCAGTTATTTTTAGATCATTTTTCTTTTTTCCCGTTAGTTACGATAGATATTTCAACTAAATTTGGATAAACGAAATTATTCTTTATTTGATTCAACATTGTGATAGATTTAAATTAAAATTCCATTTTCAACATTTTTTGTTCATCTCTGAGTTTAGATTTTCGAGTGTGAAACAATGTATGTTCAAAATCCTAGAGAAAACCGCTAGGGTAATTCGGGTCTAGTACCTATCGATTCATATTTTCAATTTGTTATTTTTTTATAATAAACCTAAAATCCAATTGATACTTTTATCAGTTCTCGGATTAGAAACCTGCAGGGAACTGGGGGCTTGTAATAGAGGAGCCATGGAAACTCCATATAAACAACGGCATCGCTACAGGCTCGGCTATTCATAAGCCTCAATCTGCTATCATGTGCTCGAGAACTGTACAACTGAAAACGACCACACAAGTTTGCAAATCCCTGCGAAAGTAAAGCCCTTTGCATTCCATCAGCACGGAGCCAACTGCGTAGGTGGTACGTCGTGCTTTAGTAACTGTTCTGTTTCCCGACGCCCTTTGAAAACCTCTAGTTGGCCTTGAACGTGCGCTTTATCATGCAGCTTATATGTCAGCTGTTCAGGCCGTTTGTCGCAAGCTTCGAAAGAAACATTGTTATTCTGTTGTTTTCATCTAGCTGTTGGATGCTTTCGAATATGGAGTTTGAAATGTCAACGCCCAACATGATCGATTAATAGTCATTTTTTTTGAAATTGCACTTAGGCGATTACTCAACCACTGTATGTAATAAAAAGTAAAGTGACCTTTCTACAGTAGCATAAATACACAGAGGCGTATCCACGGAAAATAGATTCTATGGTAAAGTACTGAAATTGCACCCATGACCAAACATCTGTTTTTTTTTCCTGAATGAGATTTCTCGATTTAACCGGTACTTGTACTTTATTATTATAACGAAAGAAATTAATTTCTCGCAAAAATTTAAGAATGACGCTGGGCCGAACCGGTTTAATAGAAACCGTTATTTTGAACAAAAGATAAACGCACAAATATGCCTGATTTTCAAAACCATTTGATCCTATTTGCACCAAATATCATTAGGTTTGAAGTCTTTACTCAGATAATCATTCAAATCTAGGGTTGCCAGATGCCCCGTATTTTACAAAAATATAATACAAAAACCCATAATTTCGAAAATAAAATACGGGGTAAAGTTGCAAGTCAAATGTAATTTTAAGTTATCTTGCAAAGATTTTTATATATTTGCTTCTCAAAATGAAGAGCTTTCAAAAGCTGTTTCTTCTAGCCATAAATATAAATTTAACAAATAGATTATCTTCAATAAAAATTGCTGTTTTAATTGTCTCCCGTAAAAATATCTAAAACCCGTATTTTTTGTACTGGTAACCCTTTAATCAACTAGCGGCAGGTGGCAACCCTATTCACATCGGTGATATTATGATAAAAAGAAAATGCCACAGACTGGCAGACAGCACGCAGAACTGCCATGCGAAAAAGCACTACGTCTTGATAGGACAATCAGAATGTAACCTTATCTTGGACAGGATTTTTCAAAACTTATCGACATAGGTACTGTCTGCTCATGGTGGTGGTGGTGACATTTCCTTACGAAACATAGAAGTAAAATTAAAACAAATGTTTCAGTTCAAAGATCGATTAATTCAAAGAGGTAAAATGGAACCAATATGTTAAGATGAACTGCGTGGTGACGTTCTGAGTCACCCGCACAATTATTGGAAAATGGAAAAAGATGCTCTCTCTGCATAAGAGGAAACTGACGAAATAACGCGTCAATCTAATAACGTCTGAGCATGTCGATCCCAACGGATTACATATACTAACGACCTTTTGAAGCATCTGCTTCTATAATAAAACACGCAACGTCCGTTCAAAAAAGACGCTACACTCAAGTTGAATGACACGTCAGAGTCTGACACAAGTAGGTGTTGTAGACACCAGAGAGGCCGATATTACGCTTTATGGGTGGGTGGCTGTTAAACTTCCTGTACGGTCAACAAATATCTGTATTTGTGTCGAAGACCCAACTGTTGACTATCTCACTTTAATGGTGGGAGGAAATAACAGTAACAGTTGTTTAATCACTGTTGCCAAAAATGGTTTTTTGTGTTGCTGATGCTTTTTTTTTTGGTCATAAATGTTCTAAGTGTAAAGGTGCATTTTCATGTGACGCTAGACGCTGGCGTCTAGCGTCAAATGTGGTCACGTGACATAAACGCCATCTTGAAAAACTGTAGCGTCAAAGCTAAACATTGATTAGCTTTTACGCTGGCGTCATTAGATGTCTCTGGTCATTAGTGATGCGAGTTTTCTACAGCTAGGTACAGAGTAGTGCATCAAGTGTCAATAAAGTTTTATTATAAAAAGAGCAGTTTAAATAATGGATGAACCCAAAAACGTTTTTTCTGATATTTTTTTTATTCTGTATAGCAATTTCATTAAGCACAAGAGTAGCTATAATCCTATTTCGTCTAAGTCTTTAATTTGCGCTTGCCAAATTATTTTTTTACACTCATATATCCATTTTTGATAATCGTATTTAGACATTGTCTTTTCTGTTAATAAATTTACAAAGAGCTTATTTATTAATTATTATAACAAATTCACCAGGGTTTTGATTTATGGATGTCTTTATTTGACGCTCTTTTTACAAGTTTAGAATTGTCAAAACCTTGCTATCTGCTGACGCTAAAATTTGACGCTGGAACTTGACGCTACAGTTTTTCAAGATGGCGTTTATGTCACGTGACCACATTTGACGCTAGACGCCAGCGTCTAGCGTCACATGAAAATGCACCTTAAAATGGTTTCACTCTCTAAGGAGTAACCTTACCTTTTAACATTTACTGGGTGCTAAGATATTTTCAAATAACAGCTAACTGTTCCCAAAAACTAACAGTTTTACTCTCTATTAATGACGTTAATTTTAAAATCGCATTTTAAGCTTTCGAATAAACAGGATAAAAAAACTCATTTGAACATTTAAAAAAAGACGTCCTTGTCATAAATTTTGGTTCATCAACCTAATCACCGTTAAACAGCGAACAAAAAAAGAACGGAAATTAAAACGCTTTTAGTGTTTTTAATTAAAAATGAACCCTACAAATATCCAGCCACTGAAAAGTTAGTGACGACGTCATTATTTTTCCGTGCGAAATGTTTCTACCATTTCCGATATAATATATCACACGCAACTATGTCAAATCTTATATGAAAGTGAACAGAATGATCTTGATCAGACATTAATTTTCTAAAATAACCCGATCAGTTTAAAAGGTGGAATAATTAATTACTTTCTCTAACCATTACATTGTTTACATTTCTCATATTTCCGGTAAATAGTAAAATGCGACCTAACAAATAAAATAATATAAATTATTCATTGTAAAATGTCAAACTTGTTGGGAATATACGGCAAATGCACTTGGAGTAAAGCATGGTCAAATTTTGGAACTGCAGTAAAGAATAAAAATATCTGGCATGTGGGAGCTCGAATTCAAAACCTCCAGTAGTTGCACAGAATTAGTTCCCCACAGTTACACCGCAGTCTTCATAGAAATTAGAAAGACATTAATTTTCTTCTGCATAAAAAGTTAGCAGGTGTGGGAGTCTTGTAGATTATTTGCAGTATGCATTAATTAAGAACTCTCATACGTAGTGAAAATATTGAGTGTAAAGTTTCATTCGATTTTTATTCGGAAAATGACTTGGATCGATCGCAACTGGTCTGCGCTCGTGCTATTGATAAGGTCCATCTTCGCTTGGCGTCAAAAAACCCTATTCGTCCCTTTTCTATTTGATCCCGATTCATCTGACAACCGGAGTCGAAAGCACAATGATACGTGATTCGAATCAAGTCCTCAAGTAGACTACGCTTGTCCAGTCGTGATTTAACATCATGGATCCTAATTTATTCCTTCCCTTTTTATCTGATCATATCTAATCTAACAAGCAAATTCGATTGACATTTGATAAGTGATTTGGATATACCCCAAACTATCTAAGATAATTTCATTGATAAGTTCCACCTTCGTTTCACATCGAGAAACCTGATTCCTTTCTATATCTGATCCTTAACTCAACTGATGTCAAATGGCACTTGAGAAATTATTTGGATCAACCACAAGTGATCTACATTCGTTCCTTCTTCGTTTTGACAACAAGGGACCTTCTTTCTGTTTTTATATATGTTTCTATTCGAACTGATCTAATCATTTTAAAAGCCAATCGATTACAGCTTAATTCGTAATTTGTTTTAATGACTGACGGCTAACCAATAACCACAACTCACGCACATATCGCGTTCCTTTTTGCTCTTATTATGCAAGTACGTTTTATAATTAGAGCTCGCCACTATCAAGAAATAGAGCACACTGTGTAGGTAATATTAGTTGTTCATTATTTATTTATAAACGCGTTTACAGCTGTCGTATTACTAAAGTACATGTACATTTATATAGGTACTATTTACCCAGGTATTGTATTCAGTCGATAACATAACATTCTAGTATACAAACATAACCCAACTGTCAACGTGTTTGACGTAAGTACATGGGTCACGTTTTCGTTCATTATTTATAATCGCTGCTATATCAGTAAGATGGTAAATATAAACGTATGGCTCTATTCTGTAACTTTGCACTTGTGTTGGTTAGTTCACATGCCCTCTACGCGACCCCCAAGTCTCAAACACTATAAAAATATTAAAAATATCTTCTGTGTTCCAAAATTATTTTTAAAATGAAAATTTTCAAAGGAAGTTGCCAAGTCCTTATAAGATGCTTAGATGATAAAATTATTATAGGTATAAAATAGACACAGGCTTGCGGATATTTTCAAAACCACTGATTCAATTGCCACCAAAGTCATTAGATCCGGAATCCTTACTGAGATATCGATGCAGTTTTGCGAAAGATTTTATGAATGAAAGAAAGTGCCACAAACAGACAGAAAACCTTTAAAAATATATTACTTTTCTTTTTTTTCTTTCAATGGCAGATTAACAGCCATGGATAGTAATTTGCTTATTGATCATCTTGCAAAATGTTTATCATCATTCAAGGTCTTGGGGACGCAACTTGATTCTTTGTAGTATTGATAACCTTACAGTACAGATTTTCTATTAAGTCAATTACAGAATAAGCTCGTAATCAGCTCTTTGTTAATTTTATCAGTTGTTCCACTGTATAAAAAGATGCGTCACTGACCTGTTTTGTCCCCTTGGAAAGATCACTATCTTATCAAAGTCAATAATTGGCACTTGTTGTTCAAATAGACAACAGAACATGCATGGTAACAAATTTCACGTATTTGTCCCTTTTTTTAGATAAATTTCATGTCTATTGAAAATTGAAATACGCTGTCGACTAAGTCATCAAGATGTTCAGAAACATAGTTTCAATAATCGTAATACCCTCGCTCTTACTCGATTCTATAAACGTCATGTTATACTTTCTGGGTTATAAAGTTTGTGTGCCCGCACATAGTCAAAATCAAATCACAAATATATTTTGTGATTTTTATTGAACTTGTACTAATTTATCAACCAAAAAAGCTCCCACGACAACTTTAAAAAATGTTAGTATGGAGATGACTAGACAATCTACAAATTAATTTCACTGGAAACAATGTACAGCTGGTCACATTTTATTTAACTGGATTTGTTTATATTTACGAGAAAAAAAATCATACAGCTGTTTATAATAATTGTTTCTGTGATAATCGTATTCTCGTGTAACCTTGGTTCTATTTTTTAAACAATACGATCCCCATCCTCTCGTGTAACTGCAAATCGGTAATTTTATGCATTTTCGCTTTTATTAATATTTCCAAGAATTTGTACAGTGGTTTATCTTATCGTTTGTAAAATGATATTTGAATAGCTGAATAATCTTATCAGTTTTGAACATACCCATTATTATTAAATTAATATTTTTATTGAACATTTTACGATACACAGAATTTTAACAAGCGTCTATTAATTAATTCGCCCAATATCAAAATCGCCCGTCCTTATCACCGATCATTTTAACCTATACTTCACGTGCTTTGGGTTGAGAATTGAAAATATGAATTGGTGCTAGGCCCAAGTAACCTTAACTGTTGGTGGTCTTTAAAATACAATTTTTGCTTTGGGTTGAGAATTTGCGGCTCAAAAATAAGCTTGTTTCGGTTCTGTAATAGTATATCTAGATGTGTAATGGACTACTATATTACGACGAGTGATGACAGTAATGTAAAAACAGGCGGTAGCGAGTTTTTAGTCACATGAGTCGTAATACCATTACGCAGGAGATATATATGGTATTTTTTGCCTTACACACTACAAAATACGTACTTTCCACTTCATTTTTAAAAAATGTTGACAGTTCATTTGCGTCTCCATTTTTATTTCTACAGTATGCCGTGAAGTTCGTGAGTTAGATTAGAGAAGAGGGCGAGAGGCAGACCTCGTCAACACCGCGACCAAAAGTTCGTGAGTTAGTAATGGCAGGCGTATGCAGGCTTTTAGAGCAAATAAAAAGAAGTTGCTATGGCAACCGTTTACTTACCGCACTAGTGCGGTAAGTAACACACTTTTCGCATACCTGTGCCTGTTAAATGACTCATTAAAGGCCGCTATCTATACATACATCGAAAGTAGCTGTTTTGTAGTGGGTATGGCAGGAAAAATATTTTCTGCACCAAAAAATAATCATTGAGCCACCAAAACAATCGAAAATAATTGTTTTGGTATTTTTTAATTTTACATTAATGGCTGTTGTCCCATTTGTTTTAATGCTTAAAAAATAATTGGGTATCGAAAAATGTATGGTGTTCAAAATCAAATAATAATTTGGTGTTTCGTTTAAATCGTTTAAGATTTCTGTTTAAGGCTCTTAAAGTGTGAATTTTCGAGGACACTTATAGCGAAAATATAAAATATCTAATTTGTTTCAGTGAAAAATTTATTATATTAAATTATATTTCAATATTATGATTTCTGTAAAAAGAACATCAATATGGCTGCCGTTGCATTTTGACACGTTTCGTTCTTGTTTTATGTACTTTAGTTATTACGTCACGAGCGTCGAGCAGGTATTGAGCTGCATTTGAACAAAAGAGTGAAGTTCTTGGTGTCTGCCATCTGTTGACGCTTCGTATAACAACTGTATAGTTCTAACATAGCACGCATAGATGGAACGACGTGTCTTCATTTTAACAATATTAATAAATATAAGAAATGTATCAAAGTATTTAACAATTAATTTGATTTTCTTTTGTTGCAGATAAAAAACATAGAAAATTTAGAATTAGAAGTAATGCAAACGCCCTCAGATGTAGTTAGCAAAGCTGACATTACATTTTGCTGCGTATCAGATCCCATGGCGACGAAAGAAGTAAGTAGAAATTAAAGTCCACTAAACTCCTAGGCGTATCTCAGCCTATAGTAATAGTACTAATTGATGTTTTTAATTTGTTATTATTTTTATTAAGTTGAAAATCCAATTGATACTTTCACCAGTTCTCAAATTGGAACCTGGGGAACGCCAAACAAACGATATCGCTACGCGCTCAGCCATTCTCAATGCGCAATTTTTTTTACATGTCGAGCGTCTATAAGCCACAAATTTTATTATAAATTAAGTAAAATATACATTTTTTCGACTAAAATGTAATATATTTGGGAGCCTTGAATCACCAAAAAACATTTTTTTATCAATCATAAAGCGTGGACATTTTTTAATTTTTCTCAGGAGGTGTACAAAATCCCTAAACATTAAAACCATTGTCCGCCACTGTCTCTCGGTCGTTAAAGTGCCGAAGTATCAAGTGTGTTTTCTGCTAATTTTCGGTATAAATAAATAAAAAATAAAACAAGGCGTTTTGGCATATATAACTGGACTTTAAAATTATTAAACCATGCCCGTTCCGACTTTGCAGTATCGCATTTTTTTTTTAACAAACTAGAATGCTTTCGATTCGGAATTTGCAATATAATATGTTTTCAATTTCCTTTCTAGATGGTTTTTGGAAACTGCGGTGTCTTATCAGCAGATTTGACAGGCTCCAAAGGATACGTTGAAATGACGGGAATCGACAGCGAGACTAGCCGGGACATTGCTGAAGGCATCATATCAAAAGGAGGTCGTTACCTCGAAGCGCAGATTGAAGGAAGTAAACCCGAAGCAGAGAAGGGCACTCTTGTTATACTGGCAGCAGGTGACAAAACCGTGTTTGACGATTGCCAGTCGTGTTTCAGCGCAATGGGACAAAATTCATACTTCTTAGGTGAGTATTTATCATGACTCCTTATCGCCCCACTTTTTGACATTTTATCGTTCCAACCTCACAAGTGGGGAATAGTACTGATTCAGGTCAGAATTCACTTTTCACAATTTTACAATATTTTTAAACGGTTTTATTTAGCTTGACTCCGTATATTTGTTTATATATTAGTTTCAAATCTTGCGACCGATTTTTCACCCAGTTCCCGTTATCCGATTGAGTTGAAATTTTGCACACGTGTAGCTCCGGTGACAATACAATATTATGGTAACTAACTGACCCGGCTCCCGTCTGGGTGCAAATCGCATTTCTGAATTTTCACAGGCAAATGGTTATGTTTCAGTGGATCCGATAAATGTAATAAAATCAGACAAAGCAAATAAAGCACACTAAAAAATTAAAAATAAAAATAGGTAAAAAAACTTTTAAGTTAAACGGTTTTTTAAATGTATTAAAAAAAAAAAATAATATTTAATTTAGGTTCATAAGTATAAAAGCGTGGGTTGTGACTAATAAATTATCGTAGAGTTTACGACCCACGCTTTTATACTTATGAACCTAAATTAAATATTATTTTTTATTTTCAGTACATTTATAAAACCGTTTAACATAAAAGTTTTTTTTTTTTCATTTTGAGGTCCCCTGAATCCAAAGCATTTTTGGATAAAGTCTGTTTGTCTGTGAGCACGGATACAATTCAAACGGTTGAGCGGATCGAAACCAAATTTTCGGAGGAAGTTTGACATGTATGTAGGAAGAGTCCTATTGTTTTTGAAGAAAATCGGCGCATGCGCCGAAGAGATATGTGCTATAACGTTGTTTTTTCTATTATAACGGTATACTTTTCATAACGGTTTATTATTCTATTCATTTTTGCAAGAAAGTTTTGTAAAAAAATTTTTTCTAAGCCTTATCGTTTCGTAAACATTTTGAAAACAAGCCGTGAGGTCAGCAGTCGTTTATTAGGGCTGAAGTGCGACCCTTGAGGTCCACACGACGAACTTCCCAGTTTGATAAATATTTAATAATAATAATTAAATTAGATATTACACAGAAAAGTGATCATTTTAATCATTAAAACATAATTATTATTTTTTTTAACAATAATTAAAAAAAAAAAAAAAAAAAAACGGCTGAACCGATTTTTATAAAATTTATGTCGGATCAAAATGACGTTAACACGTCTCGATTGACACCCTTACGAAGTCGATATAATTTTTTATTCGCGAGATATTGTATAAAATCTACTTTTTTGGAGGTTATTTGGTTAAGAAAAAAGAACGGCTGAACCGATTTTGAAAAAATTTCTTTCAGATCATATTTACGTTAATACGCGTCGATTGGCACCCCAACGTAGTCGATATCATTTTTCGTTCTCGAGATTTCGTCTTAGAAAGAAATGGACACATACATACGTACGTACGTACGTACATACGTACACACACACACACACAGACATCTTTCTAAAAGTAGTGTAAAAATAGTGTAGTGACCTTGAAACATAAATTTTTTTTTTCCTTTTTGATTTCGATTTTCGGACCCATTACAATAACTTCCAATGGGAAGTTAATAAACGTTATCAAATGAATTAATCACACGATTAAGTGACGGGTCGCTATGGTAAAGAATCGCAGCAACCAATGAACAATTAGCTGTCAAAATTTAACATCGCGATTAAAATGTACAATAAACAGGCCTAAATCTTTTTTCTTGTGATTTATTTTTTTAACAAAATGTTCATTATAAAGAAGTTGGTAAATATTAGAGGAAAACTATAGCAACAAGCCGTGAGGTGGGTCGTTTATTAGAACTAAAGTGCGACCCTTGAGGTCCACACGACGAACTTCCCAGTTTGATAAATATTTAATAATAATAATTAAATTAGATATTACACAGAAAAATAATCATTTTAATCACTAAAACATCAATAATTAAAAAAAAAAAAAAAAAAAAAAACGGCTGAACCGATTTTTATAAAATTTATGTCGGATCAAAATGACGTTAACACGCCTCGATTGACACCCTTACGAAGTCGATATAATTTTTTATTCGCGAGATATTGTGTAAAATCTTCTTTTTTGGAGGTTATTTGGTTAAGAAAAAAGAACGGCTGAACCGATTTTAAAAAAATTCCTTTCAGATCATATTTACGTTAATACGCGTCGATTGGCACCCCAACGTAGTCGATATCATTTTTCGTTCTCGAGATTTCGTCTTAGAAAGAAATGGACACATACATACGTACGTACGTACGTACGTATACACACACACACACACACAGACATCTTTCTAAAAGTAGTGTAAAAATAGTGTAGTGACCTTGAAACATAAAAATTTTTTTCCTTTTTGATTTCGATTTTCGGACCCATTACAATAACTTCCAATGGGAAGTTAATAAAAAAAAATCAGCAGTTCTTTTGTTCTGAAGTATTTGATCTGTCAAAAGGAAATGAGTTAGCTGAGAAACACGCTTTGACTAATTATAAGTTATGAAAGTCGTGGTAGGAAATTTCATTCAGTCAGGGAAGAACATAAAAATATTTTTCAGATTCAAACGTGCAGCGAATTTAGCGCGCGCTGTGCTGTAGTGATATTTTTTAAATTTGAGAATCAGAAAAACTAACTTCTTACTACTATTAAAATTATAAAAATCGGCGGAAAGTTACGTACTGGAAAAGTCGAGAATTTTTATTTTCAAATATATGTGGTCACCTTTTCATTGCCCACACACAGTTGCTAATAACAACTTTTATTTTACAGGTGACATTGGCAACGCGACCAGAATGAACTTAATTTTGAAACTGATCACCGGCATAACAATTGCCGGTCTAGCCGAGGGCATGGCGTTAGCCGACCGCGCCGGATTAGACAAATCCGACATATTGGAAATTTTAAAACTGACATCTTTGAGTTGTCCGGAAATAGTTGAAAAGAGTTTAAAAATGATCAATGTGGATGACTTGTACAAAACACATTTCTCGTTGAAGCACATGCAGAAAGATCTCACATTAGCCTTAGGTCTTTCGGAAGCGCTCGAACAACCATTGCCGTTAACTGCCGCCGCCAACGAAGTCTACAAACACTCAAGAAGATTAGGGTACGCCGATCACGATATGGCAGCTGTATACGTAAGAGCACGTTACTAATACCTTTGAAATATTATGTAAATTATCAATTTTTCTATTTTCATTGAACAACTCGAAGACGCAGTCGAGTTCATCTTTAATGAACAATATTAATCTGATAATGTATTCTTTAAAAAAACTACACTAATCGTGTAGAAAAAGAAATAATTACTTACACAGTGTCAATTGCGTCACTTAACTGTATTTTTTTTATCAAGAAGTTCAGACGGCGGGATTTTTCTTTAAACCTCAAGCTTTCTGGATAACACTGTCCCATTTTGGCTGTTTAAAACCGTGTTTTTAAAGGCGTCAACAACTAGGGGCACATAGCATTTACTTCTCAACTAACATACACACGAATTTAGTCATCCAGAAAGCCATGGTTGAAACTGTTTCAGTTAGAACAGTCGTCAAACACAGATGGCAACACTTTCAAGAGAATCAGTTCCAGTACAGTCAATGAAACGAATAACCTCGTTCTATTAAATTTTAATTTTAAAAATCAGTTGAGCCGTTCGTGTACAATCAAATATCCGACCTTTAGCTAGTCAAGTTTTTTTTTGGAAAATCTCAGGATGGATACCCCCCATTCCCAATTAAATTTCTAATGTGGCATGTAAATTCTAAATTGGGACTGTAAGATAAGTTACAAGATTCATGAAAATGGGTTCAGTCGTTTTTTTCTACAAGTTAAATAACATTGTAGAATCGCCATAATAAGTGTATTTAGTTGAAAGTATGCTGAACTTACGACGCCCCTGCTGCCACCCATACAAAGTTGCACTTAGTTGAACTAATCCAGACGTACGGTTGTTTTGTGGTGCTAGTTTTTGTTATTGCATAAATAATTGCTAAGCACAAAGTGTTTTCACATTATTAAAATAAAACTGTAATAAATCAAGTGTTTCACGCCTTAAAACTATTTCTTTTTCTACATATAGACCTCAGAATAGCTAAATAAAAATGATCGACAACATAGAATTAGTCGAAATTTGTACAGATGTCAAATTATAAATATTTATCAAGAAATTGAACTGAACACAGTTCATCAATTTTTTATATTTGACATGTATATTGTCAAGTTTTATTTGACAAATATTTTAAAATACTAAAACGAAATTACTAATTCAAAGATTATAATTATATTACATATTAGTATTTTACTTGTAAAACCAAAAAAATACCGATAATTTCATAAATCATGCATAAAAAAAAATCGTATCATCTAATTTTGGCCTTTTTCAAATTTCGTTTTTTTAATTTAATTTTGTGTGTTTTTGTACCTACTGAAAAAACAATTTTATTATTGATGTTAAAAGTCAAAGATTTACAAAACATTTACCTACATATAAAAATGACGCAACAAAAAATTTTCTAATGCGCAAACTCAATACAGTAGTAAAAAACAATTGAATATTTTGTTACATAGAAAAAATGGCGTAATCAGAAATTTTCCAATGCGCAAACTCAGTACTGTGTAAGCTTGCGCAGCAGTAAACATTTTAATTGAGACATATAAATTCGTGTTACGAATACTACGGAGGGAGCCACTAACTAGAAATATATTACTGTCCATATCCCCGCCATTTTAAGAAGGTCTGATAATTTGACAGTATGCAGATTTGTGTTATTTTAGAGCGTCACCGTTTATTTTATCCTTTGTTATTAATTTGACGTGGTTTTATTGTTATATAGAGAAACACATTAACAGCCCTTCTCAAGATGGCCGCCGATAAATTCCGATCCGTTTCATAACCTCAAAGCTAGTGTAATCGTTTTGCAAAGTCGACTGCCATAATTTAGATGGCTCTTCCATGTTTCCTCTATTACAAGTTCCCAGATTCTAATCCGAGAATTGGTAAAAAGTATCAATTGGAATTTCAATTTTTCATTAAAACTTGAAAATATGAAATGGTACTAGACCAAAAATCCTAGCTGTTGGTGGCCTTATTAACTGCACTGTACAATACTGAATACAGTCTAACTTTTTCTGTTTGTTCGACTGTAAATTTTTTATTTCATGTTTTAGTGTAAATCTGACTTAACTGTATAACCTTCAAGTTATTATTTTCTAGAATCTAAACGTATACAGTGTAGTAGTGCTCAACAATTTTATGGGTGTAAATCTGTCTGTGAAACCATTTTTTTTTTAAATCGTTTCCTATGACTATAGATATAGGCAGAGCATAAAACAACATATAAAATAGGCGGCACTAGTGCCGCCTGGTGACGAGTTTGTGTCGCCTAATGACAGTCGGTTGTGCCGGCGGCACAAGAGTTATAATTTTAATTTTTCGGCATAATAAATTGTATCTACAGTTTGCACACTACAGTATGAGGCAGGTTAAGATGCAAAAAACACCACACTATAATTTTTAGTTTTTTATTCATTAAATAGCTATAATAAAATGTACTATGCTTTAAAATTGCGTATTTTTTATTCATCCTTGACACTGCAACATTTTTTTAGTGGACCTAACACTCGAACTCTAGTGCCGCCCAGTGAAAATTGCTTAAAATATGCTCTGGATATAGATCTTCTGAACTGTATCTATAGTCAAAGATCGTTTCTGAATTCAGAATATCAGTTGAGATTTTTCATTTAAAATTAATCAGATTGCACAAAAAATCTGTGATGACAAGGCATATTGCGGGTGTTTTGACAAAATAAAATGAATGCCGACAAAGGCTTCAATCAGGGTATCAATATTTTAGTCCCGAAATTTTCGGGATTAGAGATAACAGTCGTGATCTCGAAATCGGGATTTTCTATGAAATAGATAATGTCTGTAATGAGATTGACAATTTTTTTTACTTTTCATTTTTAACAATTTAATTATTAGTTATAATAAAAATAGACAAGTTCTGAGTCCCAAGATTTTGGGATTAAAAGGCCTAATGGGGACATAAACTTCGAGTCGGCGCATTTTTCGTGGCTCGTCTATTACAAACCCCCAGCTCTCAGGTTCTAATTTGAGAAGTGGTAAAATTATCAAGTGAATTTTTATTATTGAAAATATTAATTGGCACTGGGTCCAGATAACGTTGATAGTTAATGAGATAAATTTAAAAAAGTTTTAAAAAATTATCAAAAAAGTCAATCGCTATTCGCCTTGTAACCACAGACGTAAGGGGAGGACGATAGTTTCAAATATATACAGACTGTCCGAAATCAAATCTGAACATAACAAATTAATGAGTACAACAAAGGTCATTTTTTCCACTTTATTTATTATTTTAGTTCAGAATTGATTTCGGATAATCTATGTATGTTTTTTTTTTTGTTAATTTAATATGTGAACTGAGATAGTGATTATTTTTTGTATAACGGTTGTAAAATTTTATTCAGAAACCAACTTTTAAAAAACGACCGAAAAATATTTTTGGTTGGGTTGGTATGTGTGTGACGATCTTCTTTTTTTATTGAATTTTTCCAGGAATTTGAAATAGCAAAACGACGTGATGAAGAGATTTAATTTATTCCTTTTTGTGGTGATATTTGTCGTTCTGCAATACTTTTTTTTAATTTTTACTTTCTGAACAATTTTGTCTCTCGTAAGAACTGCTTTTATGGTGATTAATTGATAAAAATGTTGTTTATTTTATTCATTATTGCACTGGACTCTGAGAACACGTTTAGCGAAAAGCCGAATTTCACTGAAAAGGAGAATTTATCCACAATTTTTCGTCTGATAACCTGAAAACCGCACCGTGTCATTCAGTGGCGTAGATAGGTTTTTGCTCTAAGCCCTGGGGGCGCCCATCCATTTTTTAATCAATCTAATAATTGTTAAAAATATATATGAGCACTGTGGTTGGAATAAAAACAAAATAAAATATAGTTACTTCTTACCACAACAGTTTTATTGATGGATGTACATTTCGAAAGCTAAGCTTTCATCTTCAGCGAACACTACATGATGATGTAGTGTTCGCTGAAGATGAAAGCTTAGCTTTCGAAATGTACATCCATCAATAAAACTGTTGTGGTAAGAAGTAACTATATTTTATTTTGTTTCTAATAATTGTTGACAAAAATATATTATTTATCAACAATAGATAATCTATTGTTGATAATACTACTCATATTGCTTATGTCTTCCTTGTTGCACTCATTAATTTTCTGTATAATATTGGTACAGGGACGTACCAATATTATAATCACAAAAAATAATAAATGTATTTTGAGTGTTTTATCTTGCAATTTTTTAAGAAGAAATTTAAAAAATCGAACTAAATTATATTCTTCTGAAAGGGGAGGTCTAGGTCCCCTAAACCACTCCCATATCTACGCCACTGGTGTCATTAAAAAAACTTGTATACGTGATTTTGACTGTTTTTAGAGCGCAACTGCAGTTTGCGGCATGAAACGGTGATCTGCGTATTATTCAAGCTATGCAGTTTCTCCCGACAATCGTAAGAAAGTACGTTAAGTTTGCTCAAATACAGGTTTTTTTTTGTCCCAAAGGAGACAAATAGTTCGTTCTAATAAGTTCAGTACAGCAGTTTTACGTTTGGTAAAGTCGATTGGATTGTAACCATTACTTCCGAAAGTCTAAACCCTAATTTTTCCACTTATTCAAAATATTGTAACTAAAAGAAATTTATATAGTGTCAAGCAAAACTACATGCAACTCAGACGTGCGCTTTCTATTCCAACCACATATACACGTGAAATTTGCATTTTGCAATAATTTTATAAATTAAAAGTAACTTGTATCTAAGATATTTCTAAAAGTAACTTAAATATTTGATCTTAAATACTTGACTTCAAAGCATCTGTCGGTGGAAAGTATCTTAAGGTACTTAGATATTTTTTATTTAGATGCTTTAATACAAAGTATCTTTTAATGGGCGTGTTTGGACGAAGTAAGTACTTACTAAACTTAGTAAGCCAGTTAGCATAAAAAAAATAAAATCTTACAGGCTGACTATAGCGCTTTTCGGCCAGGACAGACTTACTGGCTTAATATACAATAACAATTACAATAAGCAAAATGGCGTCTTATATTGAGCCATGCTTACTGAGTTAGCACTTATTTTGTGTCCCAGTCAAAAATTTTGTAAGTATAGTAAGTGACCTACTAAATTTAGTAAGTACTTACTTCGGCCAAACACGCCCAATCTTTTGGGATATGTATTGACTGTTTGGTATCTTATATCTGGATCCTTTTTTGAAGTATCTACTGCAACTCTGACACGCGGTACCAGTTACCACCCACTACATAGTTTGAACGATACGCAGCCACACACAAATACTTAAGAGGGACTTGCACTTCACCCATTTCAAGAGATGGCGCCACCATATGTAATTTGACCCAATTTTTCTTCAACATAGCAGCTTTCATATTGAATGTACAGTCAATTTGTGTGATCAGTAAAATTCTATAGATGATATTCTTGGACCTTGGTATTAAACATTTTTGGGTTCACGTATTGAAATTGAGATTGAATTTGAAATATCTTTTTCAATGAAAAGACATTTTGAGGCATTTAATACCTATCTAAATTGGAGGACAGTCTAAGAAAGGGCGCTACTTTCATTTTTATAATTAATGTCAGTTTTGAATTTCGTGTTCAGTTCATGTTTTTCAAAGGTTTTGTGATTGATTGTGTTTCAAGCATCGATCCTGTAAAGTCGATGCGGTAATGTGTAAGCGTGGGGTGACGTCAGACGTGTATTCGTTCAGTCCTCTATGTGCTAGTAGTCGAACTACTCAAAATATTTAAAAAAATTAAACATTACTGTTATAACGACAGCGCCTCTAAAGGTTTTTAACGGCAACTTGAAGTGCAGGCCCCTTTTAAACAATTCATTCTGTCACCCGCAGCTGGTATTCCGAAAACTGTCAAATTCCACTACCAAACCCCGCATATTTTTCTAAAAAATAAGGCCGCGAGTTCAAATTCATCTATCCAAAATAAATTGTTGATGATGTTTATCGACATTAATAAATAATTTGTGCTGTGCGTTGTATTTATATCAGTGCCGGATAAACATTGCGGAGGTCGCTAGGCAGTCGACATTCCGTGGCCCCTCGCAAATTATCACCTAAATCATTTCTAATTTTACCAAGCTGTGATTTTAATATAACACACAGTAATAATGAGGCCTACCATATTTTAATTCGTCAGATAGCGCTAGTGGCAAATAAGGTATACGTCTAACGCCTACAATTTTTTTTTCGTCAGATGGCGCTAGTTGCAAGTAACTTATATGTCAAACGTTTAGACTTTATATTAACGATTTGTGTTTAGTCATTCTTTATTTATCCATTATTAAGGAATAAATAATTAAATAAAATATAAATACAAAACTGCGATTTAGTCGTTAAACGATTGAATGCGGATACTTGACTTGCTAGTGGCGCCATCAGGTGGAGGGAAAATATAAACAGTGCTGACATTTTAATGACATCAAATTGACGTATACCTCACTTGCCAGTGGCGCTATCAAGTGGTAGAAATAAGTCTGGTAGCCCTCATTGATATACCCTCGCGGGCCTCCGAACGATTGTTTTCCGCAAAACGGCGGCTGGAAAACGTCCCTTTCCCTGTGGGGGCCCTAAAAGGCGCAGGCCCATAGGCCGGTGTCTAATAATCCGACACTGTATTAAATTGATCTGAATGTTGATGTGTGTGCCGTATATGAACGTAAGTTCAACACACACTATCCATTCGTTGTCGTTTTTTTTTTCGCAAAGTTCAAAACGTCGAAATTTAATGCAATCATGATTTTTAGCTTACACAAATGAACAGCATGTAGCTTGCAGCGAAAATCTGTGCGTCCAACACACAACACAAATAGTTACTAATGTGGACAAGCCTTTAGGCTACGAGTATCTATAAGTTATTAACTTACCTATTTTATTTTCTATTTCAAAACTTCAGTTCTGATAAGTTTTAAAAATTGTAAAAAATACAATGAACAAATTTGTTTTGTTTATAAAATGTAATTAAAAATTATTTTTATAGTAATTAATGTTGTAGTTTAAGTTTTTTTTATTTATAAGCTTTGCAAATATGTAGCATGACTTATAGTTTATTAATAATTTTAGTGCAATTATTAATAAAATGAGATTTAAAATCAGGTGATCGTATTTTTTTTTATGTATTAATAGATCTTCACGTTTTGACACCTTAGGAATAATTTGAGACCATTTTCTGACTGATACATACTGTGTGTGCGTGGTGAAATTTTTTCTCCTTCGATATCTCAAAAACGAAACGACATAGGGTCATACGGGACGCGGTTTGTTTTGTTGTATTTGTCAATAGGTACTTAACTTAGATCTGATAAGATTTTGAGCCAAATCGGTTCAGTAGTTCCTGAGATATTAAAAAAAATGTTCTCGGTGCCATGTATTAACATAAGGTTTAAAAAAATATTAATGCATTCTAAATGTTAAAACATGAATAATGTCTCTACATGCCTACCAAATTTCATGTTTCTAGGTCAAATAGTTTCCAATTGGCTACTTGGTGGGCCCGCCATGTCGCTATTTTGGACTATGAAAATTGAAAACTTGATTAGACCTATTCATAGACACCCTACAAGGCCATAGTCAAAAATTAATTTTTTTCTACCTCCTTTAGAGACCTTCATTGGCTTTTCACTTTTCACTGGTTCCTTTATAACAAGTTATAACAAAAACTCAAACAAAAGCAACAATCTCGACTAGGCTTGGCGCATGCCAACTGTTCCGGATTTTCCGGGACGTCTCGTTTCTAGGTCTATTTTCATCCACCCCGTTCAAAATCCTTGCGGGACACTGTTTGTCCCGGAAGCAGCGTTATGCAAGTAAAGGGTTCGGCAATCAATACTGGTGGTTTCAAACCACCTCGTATATGGTTATTGTTGAAATGTGAGAAATAACAACTACTTTCTTTTTAATTTCGGTATCTGCAATTTAGTAATTTACGCTATTTTTTGAAAATAACATCTCTTTAGTGAGCGCCATTGTAGTTTAAACATTCTTGGCATCTTTCTAGAAAGTTTTCCATTACTCTTCGTAAAAAATCAGATCCAATATTTCTAATTCCATCTCGAATTGCGTTTTTTAGATCTTGAAGTGTGTGTGGACGCTACCATGCACTCGGAACTGGCCCACCCAATTTAAAATTGTGTCCCGTTTTGGTATTCTTCCGTGCCTGGCAACTTCAAATTCACGTCTAAAATTGAGTCTGCACAATGCTCTGTGTTCGAATAAAATTTTCAACAACGAAAACATTCTGATTTACTGGACAAATTGCATGAAATAAGTTTAACAATTACGGGCAACTGACAGTCGCACGTCAATTATTTTTCATTTCATAGGCTACTCGAATCTGCCGGTACTGATTGCCGGACTTTTTATAATCAAACTAATCAGAATAGTTCTGAAAATTTGCTCTAACCCAGCTTTATGGAGTGTAGAGGTAAGGAGAACTCTCTCTGCATATGAAAAAGCGTCCGTCAAAAGGCGATAAATTGGTGGCGCCACAATAGCAAGAGTGTAAATTTTAAAGGATGCGCCAAATAATACTAGAGTAGGACAGTGAAGTAAAGAAGGAAAGCATAACTTCCGCTTTTAAATGACGCACTTTTCAAAAGAAAAACAGTCAAATATCATTGGTAAACTTGTAATTATGCATAAAATAGTAAATAAAGATAATCCCAATATAAATGAACGCCTGAAAAATTATTTAATTTTTTAATAATGATTGCTTTTATTAGTGTATTTGCCATATGGCACATACACTATTGGCGTCGGTCGGATGGTGGGACCTAGGGGTCGGACCAAAATTTCTCGACGTTTCATAGCCTCCTGAACACTTTGGCACCATTTTTAAAAATGTTTATATATATATGTATGTATATATATATATATATTTATATATATATATGTGTGTACACGATAACTCTCGACAGACTTAATCGATTGAAACGAAATTTGGTACACACATTGGAACCCATCACCGCAAGAAGCCTATTTAAAATGGGCCCGATCGGACCATTTTCAGGGTTGTATTTAGGGGTTCCAAAAAGTTTTTGGGCCCAAAAATATCGAAAAATTTGTCAGAATCGTTTCAAAATTGAAATTTAACTCTTCAGTAAAGATTAAAATGTGCTGCTAAAATTTTAATAAAATCGGCCCGACAGGACCGGACTTTCAAATTTTATGAAAACACTAGTTTGTTGATACGGATTTACTTATGAAAGGGTGTATTTAATTGGGTGTACTGATAAAATCCATGTCTAATATTTAAATTTAGAAAAATTTAATTATTTTAAGGGATGTATTAAGGGGTTAAATTTTTTATTTTGTCAAAAAACAAACTTAAGTTCACATAATAATGCCACAATGCCTGTATTAGCAAATACACTATATTGTCGGCAGGGTTTGGCACTGCGACCCGAGTTTTTTAAAAATTACAAACGCAAAATTTAAAACACCTGCAAATACATACTTGAATTTGTCAATCAATTATATTCTTTTCATTTTTTTTATAAAAGTTCCACATAATAATTTTTGAAATTTCTTCAAAAGTAGAATTCTCTAATAAAAATTATTAAAAAACTGAAATTTCTGATGTAAAACAGATCATGAAAATTAAATCACCGTCCACGTTATCTGACAGTAGTTATTTTAGGTTATATTTACAAAATTATTTTGAACTTTTGGACTACGCAAACAGTTGAGGTTTTGTATACTGCAGTTTTGTTATAACTACTCTAGTCATCAAAAATATTAAATTTTTCAACTCAGTGCACTTCACTCAGTCAATAACTGCTAAGTCCATTTCATACTCTCTTGCTATTTTGGCGCCACTCTGGAGAGATTTGGAACTGTTATTTACAGCTTACAGCTGGACACTTTTGCAACTGTTCCCCCATATGAGAGTGTTCTCCTTAACTCTACCCTCCATACCCAGCTTCTTCACTGAGTGAGAAATTTAGTGTACGTTTGTGTATGAAACCATGGAAGGAATCTCCACTTGTCATCATTAATTAAATTTTTGTATAGATGAGTATTAAAGTATCTATACAAACAATTTTACATACGTCCCGTGAAAAAATTAGTCCCGCTTCTAAAGGGTTTTTCAATAGGGACATAACAATTTTGTTTTATAATAAAGAACATAACCTACAATTTTTTTATGATCTGTCAAAGTCAAAACGTCAGTCAAGGCTTACATTTTTATTATGGCGAAGTTCACGGACGAGCTACGTCGTTAAAACCGCCATGTTATGGTCAATGGAGTTCGCTATCGTGCCATGTTGGAAGACTATTTTTGGCCAGAATTGGATGAACTTGACATCAACGATATGTGGTTCCAACAAAATGGTGCTACAAGTCACACAGCTGGTCAAACAATTGATTTATTTAAAGGAAAATTTGGTAATCGTTTAATCTCGAGAAATGGTCCAGTCGAATGATCATCTCGCTCATGCGATTTGGCACCGTTGGATTTTTAGTGTATTTGCCATAATATGGCACATACACTATTGGCGTCGGTCGGATGGCGGGACCTAGGGGTCGGACCAAAATTTCTCGACGTTTCATAGCCTCCTGAACAATTTGGCACCATTTTTGCAAATGTTTATATATATATGTATGTATATATTTATATATATATATTTATATATATATATATTTATATATATATGTGTGTACACGATAACTCTCGACAGACTTAATCGATTGAAACGAAATTTGGTACACACATTGGAACCCATCACCGCAAGAAGCCTATTTAAAATGGGCCCGATCGGACCATTTTCAGGGTTGTATTTAGGGGTTCCAAAAAGTTTTGGGGCCCAAAAATACCGAAAAATTTGTCAGAATCGTTTCAAAATTGAAATTTAACTCTTTAGTAAAGATTAAAACGTGCTGCTAAAATTTTAATAAAATCGGCCCGACAGGACCGGACTTTCAAATTTTATGAAAACACTGGTTTGTTGATACGGATTTACTTATGAAAGGGTGTATTTAATGTGGTACAGATAGGTCGAGAGCTAGGCGTAAATTTATATAGCTCATTTGTGACAGGATGAAATTTTCAGGGAAGGTAGAATCTAGTATGACAAAGAATAAGTGCTAGGGTTGCCTCGTCAAATCCTGGTGCGAAGGCCGGGAGGAGCTCACTTCCGGTGCAAAATACACATATTTCATTAGCTCATAATTATCTTTCGTCATTATATGACAGCATACAATTGACGCCATATTGTAGATCTCGAAGAGCTGTATTGAAATACATAGGGTTGCCTAAGGAAATTTTGGGTAACACATTGAAAACTTATAAATTATATTTGTTTTTTTGACATTTTTAAAGCTGTCAAATAACATTATGTATATATGTATACTTATATATTGTAACCGTTCTGAAATGAGTTATCGGCCTTGTTTGGCAAACATTCATACGTATGTCTAGTTATTTATAACTTTATGTTTTCAACGCATTTGGTTTCTAACTCATATCCGTATAATTACGCAGGAATTGCCTGAATCTGGTATTGACAATTTTCCCAAGAATTTATGTATTTTAGGGTAGCAATTTCTTATTTTTATTTTTCAACGTAATTCAACGTGCACCTCTTATATAAATTAGAATAAATTACTTACTTGAAGGTCGTAGTAACCTGTAATAAAAGTTTTAAAAAAGGTGGTTTGGAGTTTGTTTCGAAAAGAGAAAAAAGGTTGATTTTTGTTTGTGATTTTAAATTTGGTTTGACACTAAAAACTAATTGAAGCATTTGACTTTACTGAACCTCGATTAATATTTTTTCTTGAAATTCAACTTAATCAGACGCAGGTATAAAGTTAACTAAGCGAATATAAAACCAAAATAACTATAATGAAAAAATGGAAAATAATAATAATTTACTATAATAAAAGGAAAAACCGATTGATTTGTGAATCAGAATTGTCAATCTTTATTATGGCAACTTTTCAGCAACTATTTTGTTGCCGTCTTCAAGCCTAAAATTACATTATTAGAATTATGTAATTTTAGGCCTGAAGAAGGCAAACATTGCCAATGATTGACAATTCTGATTCACAAATCAACCGGTTTTTTAATTTTATTATATTACATACGTAAGTGATCGACATGAGTTTCAATATAGTTTACTATACATTAAACTATTCAAAAATGTTCCGAACAAAGGCAATAACATTTTATGAATTATTATTAAATTACTTATTCTAAGCATACTTATATTAACGTGCTATTAAAATATTTATTTCTTTTTTTTACAATAATATTATGTAAACATTTTTAAACAAAACGTAGTTTAAGGTATAGTTGCTTTGAAAAAAAGTCAAGAAAATCATGAAATAAAAATTATATATATTTTTTTTAATAAAGTTATCTCTTTATGCTAGTTAAATTAGAAAATAATGCGAGATATTTTTTGTTGAAAATTGAATTTTTAACATTTTTAATATAGGTAAGGTGCTAAAAAATATCACATTAATAATTTTTCAATAAGAAAAAAAACAATACATAATAATCTATCTGTTTTTTTAAAAAAAAAAAAAAAAAAAACGATGCATGACACATTACCGCTGATAATGTTAGTAAAAAAACTATAATTATTGACCACGTAGTTTCAAAATGCAATAGCAAATGACATTTGGCGACGTTCCATTTAAACGACTTTACACCCGTACCTAAAGATGTTTCACATCAAAAATTTAAATTTTTGCATATACTGATACTACTTTACAAAATGTATAACTTTTCTTTTCCGTGATACAGGATTTAACTATTATATTTTATCCAATTTTGAGCAGTTATTAACAATTTATAATTTTCGAAATGTCATTTTCTTAAAAACTATGGTTACCATGCTGGACAAAGGGCCACTTTGTAATTTTGAGCTGTTTGAATTTATACATATATACATATACATATAAAAATTGACATTTTGCACCGGAAGTGGCTTATCCCGGCCGTCGCACCAGGATTTGACTAGGCAACCCTAGCGCTTTTTCTTTGTCATAATTAATACTACCTTCCTTGAAAATTTCATCCTGTCACAAATGAGCTTCATATATTAACGCCCGCCTCTTGGTCTAAGAGGTTGCATTGATAATAATATTGAAATTAAGAAAAAAATATTATTTTAAGGGATGTATTAAGGGGTTAAATTTTTTATTTTGTCCAAAAACAAACTTAAGTTCGCGTATTAAAGCCACAAGGCCTGTATTTGCAAATACACTATATTGTCGGCAGGGTTTGGCACTGCGACCCGAGTTTTTTTTCTTATGGGGTTACCTTAGTCGAAGGTTTATGCCAACATTCCAACAACGTTAGAGGAGCTCAGGAACAATATCGAACGCGAAATTGCCAACATTGAAAATTGGATTCAAAGAATCGATCGCTGCTGTCGTGCTCGTGGTGGTCATATGAACGACGTCGAATTCCATACATAATCGTAACATGTGTACTACACCTGGAATAAATTTCAGCCCGATATCTCAATTATTCTGTGTTTTATTTAAATACAAAATTGTTATGTCCTTATTGAAAAACCCTTTACATCCAAAAAATCCCGGAAAATTATTTTTTTTGGCAAGCCTAATCTCGACTATTCTCATGCCCGTATCACGTAGGGATATTTAATAATTATTTATCAGTATCAACGGGATGGGTGCATGCCTGATGGTGTTATACATATTCATAGTACATGGTGTCCAATGCTCATGTCTGGTGGACGGTGGTAAACAAGTAAGGTAAATGTCCTATGAGAATGATGATCAGTAGAGCTTATGAGATCGCTGACCTGAACTACTGCCGCTGCACTGCACTAAACGCGACCAATGCTTCGGTTGCACCAGCGGACTAACTAGTCAAGTTTTGACGATCAGCGACCTATATTTTTA
Source organism: Mongoloraphidia duomilia (assembly GCA_039654895.1). Classification (NCBI taxonomy): domain Eukaryota; kingdom Metazoa; phylum Arthropoda; class Insecta; order Raphidioptera; family Raphidiidae; genus Mongoloraphidia; species Mongoloraphidia duomilia. Next base: position 24,779,520 of record CM077524.1, on the reverse strand, counting down.
TAAAACTCTCGCATAAATTATTCACACAGAAAAACTCAATACAAAGAATTTATGCGATTTTTTTACTACTAATACCATTTAGTAGAGCGATGAATGATGATATTGTTACAAAACTGTTTTCTGAGTTGGCGGAATAAATATTTATTTACAATAATTAAAAACAATTAACTATATACAATAATAATAACGCAACAACGAAAAGTCAATTCTAACAATAAAAAAAACTTAAACGGTAATTATTGAACTAAACGAGCCACTTATATAACATTTAACAAATAACTATATAACTATATTAGTCACTGTATTTACATCAGATTTATTTATTTGTTCAACACTGTCACAATACAATCTACACTGACTGATTACCGTTGACTGATCAATATTTATTACATTGCATGACACCGTCGACTCATTCCTCAACATGACACACTCCTGGTTATATACCTGCGTTGCCTACGCCCAGTGTGTGCGCGTTCCCTCCAGCGCTCTCTAGAACATTTCCGCAGTTACTCGTTGTTCAGCAGCAGACACCGCTTCTCGATCTCTCTATTGGAGGTAGTGGCGTAACATCTTGGGGTTTGCTACAATATAATCGTAGCGCGAGTCTCAAAGGATGTGCCTGCGAATTTGTGTGGCCGTACCGCGAAAAATAGTGAGGGGACTTCAGCCACTTTATAACTTGCGCCTTTTTTGCAATTGTAATCACAGACCTGTAGGTTCGAGTAATTTCTTCGCTGTTTAATATTTCACATGTTTTTCAAATCCATAATGTTTATAATAATTATAATTACGCTTATACCTACTTTTAAATTAGGTACTTTTCATATTGGAAGCATGTTTAAGGCATATATCTACCTTAAAAAAATACGATTTTTGATAAAATTCTAAATCTCTCAGAACTTTTTCAAACTCACAATGCTTGAAGAAAAAACAAGCTAATTTCCATGAACACAATCAATGTCCTTTTCTAATCGTTGCCAAAAATTTCGGGGGAAGGGGTTGAACCCCCTGAATTCGCTACTGACACTAAGTTAATTGGTAATAGAGGTGCTATATCGTATACAGCTGCTTATACAAAATTGAAACCAGATCTGGCGTCACAGGGGACAACAAACATGGCAGCCAAACACGGGCTGGATTGGGGAATATTATTCTCTACTTCTTCTTACATATAAAATTAATGAACTGAATAAATACGGTGACTGGCTTCACTTTTAAACACTTGTAACGCCTCAATTTCATTTTAACTCAATGCATGTGAATCATAAACTACCCACTAACTCAAAAAAGGGAAAACATTTTTAACGGTATTAAATTGGTACAAGCTATTTAAAACGATAACCAGTAGCGGCTTTTCCATAAGGCCAACTGGCGGCCAAATATTAGGGGCAGCCAATCTGCACCCGTGGCCGGCCGGCGGCAACAAGCGCTCGCTATCTAGCTCAAGCAGGTGCGGGATGCGGCTCTGACGATAACAAAGGTAAAATTGGTTGCGTTAAAACAAAAGACAGAAGTGTCTTGTTTTAGAGATTTTCCAATTTTTGAGATTCCAGATTATAAACAAAAAAGTTTCAAAAGTTTTGAGCACGGAAATATGCTACTACAAAAATGACGATCTACTGTGTCACAAGTACCAATTGAAAGCAAGGTAATTTATATACATCTCTTTCTATAGATAAAGAAGTGTGACTAGTCTTCTACGTCATCATAATATGGCAATTTATGCTCAGCGTTTAAAAAATATAAATTTCTTTTTAATTCTTGGCAATTAAGAGGAAGGATATTGGGATCCGTCAGATGGGTGGAGCTTAAAAAACATGGCGCATAGAGGGGAAAATTTCATATACGGGGTATACTTTTGCGTGTAATTTTGTGATTTTTAAAGTGATAAGAAATGATAAAATATATAAGTGCAATTTGTGATTGGGCCGGTACGAATCCTAAACAAAGGAATTTCGTTGAAAGAGAACGGATTCTCAAAGCCGGACATATTATCAAATGTCATAAATATAACGAGAAAAATGCATAAAAACTGAACTGTCAAAAATAGTAATTCTTTACGGCATTTTGCTTAAAAACATCAAAATTAAAAGAAAATCTCCACGAAATTAATCATCCGTTCAATGATCCTTTAAGGCTGGGTTAGGTGAATAATGTAAACACATAACTGCAACATAATATGTTATATTGTAATAAGTAGGTAAGTTACTAACCTCAAAATATTTTTATAGACATAATTTTGTCAATCATCAAAGATTTTACTATTGTAGTACAGTATGATAATGAGTACATCTTATTATTAATATAAAATATTTTTTTAATTCATAAATATAGTTTTTCCACATTTAATGTAAAGTAAGTTTTACAAGGCAATAACTGACAGTGTTTATTGCCATGATATTAGAAAACGTCGCGAATTCCATTTTCGATAAACTTTTTGTTTATTTTACTTGTTTTATTTTTGTAATAAACAATTTCACGATAAATTTGCACTGTTAGCATGTAAAATTTTCCCTCGTTTTGAGTACAATTTTCTGCCACCAGACGTCATATGCTCATTTGACGGATCCCAATAATGACGAAAAAGTTGGTGTACTTTCTTTATGTATGAGGAATAATATGCACTGTTCAAAATTATCAAATTTCGATGCGTGGGACAACGCTATTAGGTTGTCCAGTCCGTGTATCCAGCACTGCTTCAGTCACCATCAAGGACGCTCAGTACAACGTAATAGCGCATTCACTTCTGACATATTAAAGTCTGCGCGCCCGTCTTCAGCGTTACCGTCTCATCGCGTACCATTCCAAGTGTACGCTCACCGCCATTATTATTTTGTATGTACCTACCACATATTATTATACTACTACTTTAATCCGCGTCTACAGGCTGGACCATTCGACACGATTCAGCAAAGGAAAATGGTTTCTGAGAATTTCAACTATTCCTTATCGGTCAGACGCCGATAAAACTGGCATCTAAACTAATATTATAAAATTGGTAAATTCTGCACTTTGTACAATAGAAGCACTTACTGGGTATCGATCGATGTGTTCGTATATATAGTAACGCACCTGCAAAGTCCACATCATGAGAGAGTAAAGTGACCACACGTCCCGATTTTGGCGGGACAGTCCCGCTTTTTGGTGGACTGTCCCGCGTCCCGCCGATTTTTAAAAATGTCCCGCTTTTTAGAAAATATCTGCATTTCTTATTTTAAATGTACTGTAAAAATATATTACCTATTATTTATTAAGTATTATGGTGAATATAAAGAAATAAAAAATACATAAAAAAACACATAAAATGCATGCAGAGTAAACTAAATTAGGCAATGTACCGAGTTAGATTTACTCGGTGGTGTTCAATAATTGTCGTTACGTCTCGGCTTAATTCAGATAAGTGCAGAAAGTGCGGACTGCCGTTAGACAGTGCGGTTTGTTGTTTTTTACAAATATTTTTATAGTTACCAATAATTAATAATAAATACATTTTTGTACAAGTATATTAATGTATACAATAAAATATATATAACTAAATTGTAATTCTCATTTCATCTCATTTGTCCCGCTTTGTCTCAATGAAAATGTGGTCACTTTATGAGAGAGTCATGTTTTTAATGATTTATACAGAAGTTAATAACTTTAATAAAAATAAACTAAATCGTAACTTAGTCTGTAAGTGTAATTAAAGTTACGCAAAAATCATGTATGACGGAATTGTTCCCGGAAGGTTTATATATATAGCGAACGAGCGAAGCGAGTGAGTAGTGTATTTACAATATTCAAGCGAACGAGCAAAGCGAGGTAGTAGTGTATTGCACCCGGGCAAAGCCAGACGGGGCCGCTAGTTAAAAATAATAGAAAAAATGAACGAATGAAATACACATTGGCGAATAAAAATCGACTAAACAATATTGAAAGATTTTTTCGTTGGATAGCAGCCAATTACCTATATAATTGTTTCGAAACATATAGGAAAAAATCATTTTACCAACCAGTGGTCACAGTCAGGATTCTAACCTGAGCCTTTCCAATTAATTGGCTGCTCTCCAACGAAAAAATCTTTCAATTGCATACAGCCGTATAAAAAAACTATTATTATCATAGACTAAACAATATGTTTCTGTAACTTCAGAGTAGGTACATTTTTCAGATTTATATATTGTATATTAAAAGTAGTTTTTTTTTGTGTCCAGCTGGTGTCCTCTTGAGCAATTTTAAAATGCTGGTCACCTTAGCTAAGAATAAGATAAATGTAGCTTGGGCACTGTATCGCGTAAAAGGCGATTAATTATATTATGAATATTTTTCGGTTTCAAAATTTAAGTTATCGGTATGACACCCTCAGAGGACTTTTAAATGCTTATACTCCCTCTATAGCTTTAACCTCAGTGGGTTAAGTGCGCTCAGATCTAACTATAATGAGCCATTGCGTATTTAGCAGTTCCTCCACTTCTTACAGAACTCCTACTTCGTCGTCGGTTTACACACATACCTTTTGGTACAGTACCAAACGTCATTTCCACGCCGTCTCCTCGGATCCGTTCGCCAGATATCCGTTATCAGAATCGGAACCATTCGGGTTTGTTGACACTACTCTTTGCACGTGGAAAACACGGTTTTTTAAGTCAGTTTTCTCTACTGACAAACAAATGAACGGTGTGGTTTATATATTGTGTACAGCTGTTTTATAGAAAATAAGTTACATCATTTTATATTTTTGTGACAGTTGATTGAAATGTTACGTGCAAAAATGTTTCAGTGGGTCAGTGATTTTCGACTCTTGACATTAAATTATGTCACTTGAAATTGTAATTATATAATTTTTTTAACGTTGTACAGACTGTACGTGAATTTATCTTTTCAGTCAGTCAGAATTATTGTGAATATTAACAACATTAAAAATGTGTACCTAATTGAAAGTGTGTTCTTCGTAAAGATTATAGATATTCAAATGGTTCAACTAATCGATAATCAATAGTATGACAGATTATTTCTATTTAACTGGTGTTCCCCCGCTTCTGTGGATTTTGCATATTTCTCGAGATTTTTGAACATTTAAAATAAATAATATAAAAATAAGATACCTACGTGAAGACTGAAGGTCAAACCTAACTTGATCAAAACTATATCAATATTAATATTATTGATTCAATTGCACAAATTATTTTAAATGTAGGTACATGTATACCTATATACTAAAAACCAAATCTATTTGAAATCACCAGATCTGATTACTTTTTGTTAACTGTTTTGTTGTAACAATTACAACAAAACAGTATAACCAAAGTAACCAGATAATATGATGAATTCAAATAGATTTGGTTTTTATTATATTCTATGTATTTAATATTATCAAAAATCAGTTTCTCGTGTATCTTTTCCGTATAAACGTACTATGGCCAAAAGTCTTACTTTTGAGGGACTTACAAGTTACAACTTATAAAAGATTCTACTGAACGTAGCTTTCCCTAGGTAATAATTAGGTAATAAAAAATATTAAAACTGTTATTTTCAAAGGTTGGTCAATGATTTTCTACTGTTGAAAAAGTGTAAGAAAAATATATTTTTTATGAATTGAAGTGAAAAATCTTGGATTAAGAAATTGTAAACTAAATGTTTGTGAAATAATGTGACAGAATTAGTGCAGTTAAGTGCTATTTTTATAATAGTGAATTCTTGAGTGTCAGTACAGACGATTGAGTACCTATTTAAATATCAACCAAATGTTAACAGAGTTGCAACAGTGCGTGTTAAATACGTAACACCAGGTTATTAACTGTTACACATATTGGTTTTGTTTAATAATAACCTCAACATGTTACTGTAATTGCAGGTATGTAGTTACAAAGTAATCAACTAGTCTTTTCCAACGTATTTACCTATATTTTATTGTTGTGACTGAGGTAAAAATTAAGTTCAGTAACAAAAGAAGATATAGAACAACTGAAGATTATTTGACAATAAGTTTTTAGAAAAAAATATTGTAGGTAGAGTTTTCCACTCAGAATTACCACTGAATATTTTTGGCGTATTTTAGGTATCCCACCACTTTTATAGAAATAATATTAATAGTCCTTGTTTCAATATTTTCAGTTTTAACTAAAGTAATAACATTCAAATAACAAAAGAAGTAGCACAGATCTAAAATTTGATACTTTTCCATCTAGAATTAGTTTATAACTTTACACAAACAAATATGGTAAAATAAACTATGTACCTTATTATCACGTGTAGGAATATGATAAGAAAACAATTGAAAAAAGTTTACATAAAGTACTACCTATTTATTAATTATGTTGTGTACAGACGAGATCCGTATTCCAAAAATATGTATTTTCAAAAAATGGTTTTGTATTTCTTAACTCTTACAACTAACGCACGTATCGTTTAAACTACGAGATATAGAAGTTTGTTATTGGAATCTTTTATAGATATATTATAAAATATAGACAAAAGTGACAAAAAGCGAAATTCACAAATAGGTATAATACGGTTGTGGGTAAGCTCCCCGTATCCGCGGTTCGAAAGAAGCGCACAAAACTATCGCGGTAAGCAAACAGTAGACTGCCAAAGATAAATGGATAAGTATGTATAGCTGAACACGACTGATCTCTGTGGACTCCTCCTATAAAGTATTAAAAAAACTTTTTAACAAAAAAAAAACTCCCTCAAAAAGTCACTAAAAAGAGGAAAATAATGAAATTTTGAGGTCTGCGCTAATTTAGTAAAATATGAAGTCGATTAAAAAGTATAGTATAGTGATTAATATCTTCTTTTTAAAGATTTTTTCGTTGGAGAGCAGCCAATTATATAATTGTTTCGAAACATATAGGAAAAAATCATTTTACCAACCAGTGGTCACAATCAGGATTGTAACCTGAACCTTTCCACTACTATTATTATTTTATTTATATTTTATTTATTTATATTTTATTTATTATTATCTTCTTTTTAACCAACTTCATATTTTATTAAATTGGCGCAGACCTCAAAATTTCATTATTTTCCTCTTTTTAGTGGCTTTTGTTAAAAAGTTTTTTATTTTTTACTTTTTAGTGTCAAAAAGTGACATTTACCTTAAAGGAATCACACGCCGTTACTCACTTTTATTAAACCGACTTTCTTATACGCTGTCTGATGTGTCAAAAAGTGACATTTACTTTAAGTAATAACACGCCGTTTCTAACTTTTATTAAAATCAGCCGAACTACTCAACCGATTTTGATGACATTTCTATGGGACCAATCTGAAAGTATATCCTTTCAAATAAAAAAAAAAATTCCAAATCGGTTTATAAATGACGGAGTTCTGAGGTAACAAACATAAAAAAAAAATACAACCGAATTGAGAACCACCTCCTTTTTTTGAAGTCGGTTAAAAATGTAAAGATTTTATTAACAATTATTATTCAATTCCATTAGCATATTTACTCATTACGTACCTACTACCTACATAATTATTATGTAAATTAAATTTTATTTATCTACCTAACGACGCAAAATTGTTTCATGATAATTTTAAATACCTATTTAAATAATTTCCTGTTTCAATTTTGCTACATATGCTCAAAAATTCGTGTCTCACAGGTCATGGTTCCCTATCCCTACTATCCGCCGAAAAAGGTGCACCCAAACCCCCGCAAATAGGGGGCGGGGGTTACCGTATAATGAAATTTCAAATAAATCGATCTTGGTGCATGCAGTCTATAAAGGGTTAAAATAAGTGCAGATTAAATTAATACTGTGAATAATCAACTATCGTATTGTTTTTGTAATCTATCTGTTAATTGTGCTAGGGCAGCCATACTCTAAGTGTGTTCCGCGGAACCCTAGGGTTCCGCGATACTTCTGTAGGGGTTCCGCAAGAATTTAGAAAAAAAATTAAAACACACTTCTCCCTGGTCGACCGTTCTGACTTCTGACGCGGCGTAGCACGATTCACGAGGCGCAGTCGAACTTATTCGCCTCGTACAATTTTACTATGCCGCCACCGCCGATATCTACTTGTGAGCGCGCAGCCCCTTTGACAAAAGCCGCCTCTGAGATTAGACGCTATAATTGTGAAAAACTATTGTTTTATTGTAGGGTTCCGTCAAGTATTTCGCTTTCCAAAAGGGTTCCGTCACCAAAAAAGATTGAGAACCGCTGTGCTAGGGGTTCCATTCATATTCGACGAGAATTAAGCTCGTAAAATACGCATATAAAGCAGTCACAAAAAACATCGATAATATTTTTATAGACTGACGAAACAATAGCTTACAAGCTAGATAATAAAAGCCATATTCTGGTCAGTAATTCACGATACCTAGTACCTAGTATTTTTCAGGTTTTTTTGTTCAGAGTTTAGATTAATTATCGTGATCAAAAATTAATAACACACGTAGATACCTAAAAAAACAAAATAATAATAATAATTCTTTATTTTAAAATTCCAAAGAACATAATAGCGTCAGATTAATATGAAATTACTATGAGAAAAAATCATGTAGATTATAGTAACAATTTTGAATTAAATAATGCCTCAGGGACACTTTAAAGTCCCTAAAGAATAAAGCATAGTAATCCGTTGTAGATTTTAAATTCTGCTCAACATGGTTTTCGCAAAAAAGTTTCAACAAGCGCCGCTTGTTTTGAGCTTTCGAAGTTTGAAACAAAAAAGTGGATGACGCTAAAATAGTCATCGGTCTGTTCTTTGACTTAAGTGCTGCTTTTGACACTGTAAAATCTTCAGCATCTTTTGAAAAAACTAAATAGGGTGGGTGTAAGAGGATTACCCAATAAATTGATTAAAAGTTATTTAGAAAACTTTTTATGTTTTTAAGGTAGTTTGCCCGTGGGGCGCCAGCAACCTTAGGGCCGGTCCTGGATATAGTGTGATAGAGTACGATATTTGCCAATACAAAATAAGTAATAAATTGTTATTATATTATAATAATAATAATAATACCGGCTTGTTGTCTATGTTGTGCAGTATAATAATATGATGGCCAGCAAGCGTGTTTGTGACAGTTGACCTTGCATTTAAGTGGGTTTGAGGACAGCATCCGTTTCTATGCTTTAGTCTATGACTTTATACTAAACTATAGACGTATTTTATTGACTATTGTGCATTTGTTTTGCTATCCAAGTTGCCAATATCGATAAACGGATTCTATTATCTAAATTGTAAGTACATAACATGTATTTCAGAGATTTTATTACGTTTTTACCTATCTTCATTGAGTAATTATTTATTTGCAGCTTATTTATTTATCATCGTAAGTATACTTTTCAAATAAGACTGGCAAATATACAATGTCAATATTAATTGACTGAATATATTGTAAGGATCACCATCTCTCTGTAATGTTAGAGTGATTTAACTATTGTCTATATAGAGCGTCTAACATCATCGTTCGATTGACTCAGTTCGTATTTATTAAATGTCTTCATTTTTTGTTGTTTTATATAAGGTCGCCATAAAAATAGGGTCTACATTGACTGTTCCCCTCCTCATCTATCTGTGAAGAAGTCTTTCAGCTTACTACTTCAGAACAGGTAAAAATAAATTACCTGTTGCGAGCTTACTGCAATAATCTGAATAGGTACACCTAGAGCATTTAAATTTTTACAAAAAGTTGAAACTATGATTCGGGTTGTAATTTTGGTTTTTGATGTCAAATTTAAAAATTGCCGAATTCTGTGTATTAAATATATTACGACATATTATACCTATTGTTAACTTCCCATTGGAAGTTATTGTAATGAGCCCGAAAATCGAAATCAAAATGTATAACAAATTTTTATGTTTCAAGGTCACTACACTATTTTTAGAAAGATGTGTGTGTGTGTTGTGTGTGTGTGTGTGTGTGTATACGTATGTACGTACGTACTATACGTATGTGTCCATTTCTTTCTAAGACGAAATCTCGAGAATGAAAAATGATATCGACTACGTTAGGGTGCCAATCGACGCGTATTAACGTAAATATGATCTGAAAGAAATTTTTTCAAAATCTGTTCAGCCGTTCTTTTTTCTTAACCAAATAGACTCCAAAAAAGTAGATTTTATCTCGCGAATAAAAAATTATATCGACTTCGTAAGGGTATCAATCGAGGCGTGTTAACGTCATTTTGATCAGACATAAATTTTATAAAAATCGGTTCAGCCGTTTTTTTTAAATTATTGTTAAAAATAAATAATAATTATGTTTTAATGATTAAAATGATTACTTTTCTGTGTAATATTTAATTTAATTATCATTATTAAATATTTATCAAACTGGGAAGTTCGTCGTGTGGACCTCAAGGGTCGCACTTTAGTCCTAATAAACGACCCACCTCACGGCTTGTTTTTTTTTAATTTAAAAGCTTTTATTACAAATAAATGCCAATGCTATAAAATGCATCTTACAATATCAGTTTATGTCACTGTGTGGTCATTAATTTCCGAATCAAGGTCATCAAACAAAATAAGTAACATTGATAATTCAAATCTAATAGTATATTATTTCAATAACGAAACTCAAGAAAATTGGCAAATAAGAAAGATTTACAGTAATTAACCCTCAAGTAGGTGTGTGCGTCTATTTTCAGTTGCAGTGAAGAGACGACAGTCTGCAAACCTGCTACACAAAGTAACGACGCTTTGATTGGACGAAATTTATTTTTGCCAAATGCATTTATTAAAGTCTAAAGAAATTCTCAAGAAAAGTTAGGGCACCATTTGAGTTTAATTATTAGAATTAAAGTGTACCTACTCTGAGTACCTTACCAATAAACTTGTCCAGCCCTAAAGCCGACTCCAGACGTCATGGCAAATGTCGACCAATGTGGACATTCGGTCAGTTGCCATGCCATGTGAATGGTTTTTATATGGCCACCGTTGACATTGGAATTTGGAAGACATCCGTTTTGAGGGCGATTTTTTGAACACACGAATCTATAGACATCTCATTTTTCAAAACCGGTCACGCCGTTTAGGCTACACACTGTAAGAAATGAGAAGGCCGATTACATAGATTATCGATGGTCCATTTGTAGCCCGCGATTAATCTGGTAATAGGCACACAAAGAGACAATGGCGTCGCAAACAGGTATCGCCTGCACATCGCTTAAAAACATCGCATAAAAACACATTGCGCATACGTGGTTTCTAATTTTACATGTAACTATACATTTTATTATGTAATTTTAATTTACTTTATGTAAAAATCACAAATTTGTTTAACTTTACAGTAAAAGTCCAAGTTTTTATGAAGTTTTCTGTATAAAAATAAATAATAATGTAAAATCACTTAGAAAATCGAGCGAATTCTACCTTAACTTTCAAAGTATTTTTACATCCATTTTTTACAGTGCAGAAGGTGTGTGATTTAGAGTTGCCTATTAGTAGATATTAAGAGCTGGGCACAAGAAATTATTACCGCTGAAGTATCTGCAATTATTGCGTCATCTTCGCTATCCATTTTGTGTAATGTTGGTGTAAATTCGCTAAACATTGGGTGTACTAAGCTTACAAGGTCGACGCTGGCCAAACAGAATCCTGTCGTGTGGATCCTGGACATATTCACATGCGATTACAGATGCCCAACCATACCCAACATTGGTCGCCTACACTGTAAGAAATGAGAAGGCCAATTACATAGATTATCGACGGTCCATTTGTAGCCAGCGATTAATCTGGTAATAGGCACACAAAGAGACAATGGCATCGCAAACATGGTATCGCCACATCGCGTGGACTCCATAAAAACACATCGCGCATGCGTGGTTACTAATTTTACATTAATTTGTTTTGTATTTATCCATTTTATATATGTAACTATACATTTTATTTTGTAATTTTTACACACTAATTATTGGAATATTACACAAATTATGTAATTTTAATTTACTTTATGTAAAAATCACAAATTTGCTTAACTTTACAGTAAAAGTCCAAGCTTTTATGAAGTTTTCTGTGTAAAAATAAATAATAATGTAAAATCACTTAGAAAATCGAACAAAGTATTTTTACAACCATTTTTACAGTGTATATTGATATGCGTTGGCCATGCAGTTGTCTAGAGTCGGCTTTAGAAGGGTCATGATGTCTCTTTCATGTTGCAAGGAGAAGTAGAAATCCGAGGCATTCTAACCCATTCTAATCCACTCGTCAAGTGGAGGGTTAAAAAACACGAAACAACATAAAACACAATATTTAATATTTTTAATCAAAATATTTACAATAACACAATTTGCAAAGACTAATGAAGTGTCTTCACGCGGTATTTATAAATTGTTTTATAGCAACACTGTAAAATAAAGGTCATTACACAATAGGAAAGTTTTGATTCATATTATAAATAACACTGTATAAAAAATCAGTGGCACTCAAACTTTTGTATAACGCGATTTATGTTTCGTCGATCTCACTTCAACAGTGAACATAAATAATTTATATATTATGTTCCACGCAACGCGTCTGATCATATAGACATAGACGCTCATCACCTCTGTTCTCGAGCGTCTACAATATCTCTAGCTATTTGTCAGACCATAGGCGAGATTTCAGCAATCTCAGGGTTTCTTAATTATTTGCTTACTCGCCAACCCCTAGAACCTAGGTCGACTGAACGCATTTGCCCATCATTCATTAATATTTTTATATAACACATGCACGCTTTTAGTGTTTTTTCGTATTTGTTTTGCGTACCTTAAATAGCCGTTTATGTAACGCTTTTCAGTGCTATAATGAAAAAACAGTTGCATAATGAACCATTATGTAACTGTTTTTTTAATTCAACTAAAGTCTAAAACCATGCATGTGTTATATAAAGTATAGTGTGCAACGCGTGTGCTAAATCTTTATGCGTCAGGCGCGATGTTTTCAGCACTCGTATGCGGCTCGCGATGCACACTCGCCAAGGCTCGTGTGTGCTCGCCTACTACTTGTGCTGAAAATATCGCGCCTGACGTATAAAGATGTATTTAGCACACTAGTTACACAATATACTATTAGCTAACTGAAAATCATGTCATCGTAAAAAAAACTGAGCACACGTCGAGTGTTTGTCAGTTATAAATTCCTAAACGTTTTATCGGTCAGCGACTCAGCTAACACAAACATCGTAAAAGAAGAATTTAGGTATGTACTCGCGGACCCGCTAGACTTTACTAGAAAGTACTTGTGACATATCTATAAGCTTCTTTCATTCATTATCCGTATTCATTGTTTTAATCTTTTTTAAAAGTCATTGTTCGTTGTAACAATTACTGATCGGGATGCGTACCCATAACGTCTGCTGCAGACGTGTCAGGGTTTACCCCGGGGTATCCTTTATAAGTGGAAAGATTCATTATTAATTAATGTAACGTAATAAAATCTCTATATATAAACTAGGCACTTTTTTTTGGTACGCGTAAATCCTTCTAAAACATATGAAGATGATAACTGACGCTTCTGCAAGGAGGCAAAAGAAGCTGCTGAGCATATTTTGTGCTCATGCGAGGCAGTTTCCTCCAAAACGCTGCAACATCTAAATGGAAGGTTCTTAGAGCCTAATGAGGTGTGAAATACAGCTTCCAAAATGATAGTAAGGTTCGTTAAAAACTTAATACCTGAATGGGAATAAGTACAAGGGGAGTCACAAAAGATCTTCCAGGTCGCAGTGAACGAAGAGCAGTAAAATCTAGTCTAATCTAACTCCTTCTAAACTTCTGAACCAATTTTAATGATCGAGGTGTTATTTGAAAGGCTTGAAGTATTATAGATGTGCCAAAACGTGCCAGAATTGCGAAGTTTCATTCTATTTTTGGTTGAGCCACAAACGGATAAAGATAAAAATGTTAGAGTAGGTTACATTGTCCTGTATGCGTTAATGAAAAGATATAAATTGTATAAGCTGGTAATTTAACATCCGGTACAGAACTAAGACAGTAGCGTTCGTCGGGTTCCGCTCCATTTGACAATAACTTGGCCAGATATTGTGTTAGCCTCGTGTCCATTGCATAGAGAGGTATATATAGGAATCTCGATACATCATGATTTGCTGTGTGCATTTTGGAATTACTAAGTAATCGATATTCAGTTGTGTAGCTGTGGCCATAAGAAAAAACCTCCTATGTCGAATTTTTGGTAATATTTTCTATATCTTCAGAGAGTTTTAACTCTATTTTTTGTAAAAATGTTTCCTTTCCATGTAGGTTGTACATTCTAAATTTAAACTGGATTTTAAAATGGTATTCTTGTGGTAGAAAAGTACCTACCGTCCTCAAGGCATGTGCTCGACAAAGCCGTCTCTTTTCATTTGAGCGAAAAATGAACAGGATAATGAATTGGTTATTAAGTGGTTTTGCCATATGCCCGCAGATATATGCAATAAAAAATGATAAACAATAAACAGACGAAAAGTCAATGCGCGATTTTATTTACATTTTATTTGTTTTAATTTTTTCAACGTACGAACTGCATAAAAGTTTTTTTTATATTCGAATTTTTTATAATTTATATGCGAACTATTATTTAATTTAAGGTGTTGACAAAAAGTTAAGATCATTTTAAGTGTTGCGAAAATTAAAAACGTTGCACAAAAACGTAATTAGTTAATAATAACTAATTATGAACATTTGTGTTAAAAAATTAAAGTTGTGCAATTATCGTGTATTTAATTTTGTTGATGAAAAAAGATGTTACAAAAATTAACATCAACATTACATTTAATACCTAACTTAGGTAGATATATCGACCAAGTTGAAATTATACTTAAATTAATAGACATTTGTTTTTAACTTTTTACCCGACTGCCAAAGGAGGATAATGTTTTTCGGATGTATGTATGTAAGTATATTTGCATTTTCTTTGGCGCCTTTTGTAGCCTAAGCTACTTGACGGGTTTTAAAAAATGAGGTGTCTATAGAATCGTCGTAGTCTCAGAAGAAGAATAATTGTGGATTATAGACGCTCGACAACAGAGATCATTAGCGTCTGAAGTCGTAGTCTCACGAGTGCTACTGGGTATATGACGTCACAGAAAATTCAATATGGCGGACGCTAGACGCCATTTTGTCAGAATGAAAAAAAAAAATTTTTGTGAAGTTGTCACAATATTTTTCAGTACTTCAAAATTTTCCTTTAAAAACATCTCCCGTAGATGGGACACCTCTCTTGACCGAAGAGTTTTGATTTTCAAAGCTCAGTACTCAAAAAAATATATAAATCCAATAAAAAATCATTACCATCAACATAATAGGCGAACAAGTCACCCTTAATTTTTTGTCTTAAGGCAAAAAAAACGCGTCAAAGCGTCATTTTGTCACCGTTATGGAAGTAAATGTTTGTTCCTTTTCTTAAAAAACTTGTTAACAAAAAAAAACCCTTCAAAAAGCCACTAAAAAGAGGAAAACAATGAAATTTTGAGGTCTCCGCCAATTTAATAAAGTATGAAGACGATTAAAAAGTATAGTATAGTGATTAATATCTTCTTTTTAACCAACTTCATATTTTATTATTTACTTTTTAGTGTCAAAAAGTGACATTTACTTTAAAGGAATCACACGCCGTTACTCACTTTTATTAAACCGACATTGCTGTCTGATGTGTCAAAAAGTGACATTTACCTTAAGGAATCACACGCCGTTACTAACTTTTATTAAAATCAGCCGAACTACTGAACCGATTTTGATGAAATTTCTATGGGACCAATCTGAAAGTATAGATATCCTTTCAAATAAAAAAAAATCCAAATCGGTTTATAAATGACGGAGTTCTGAGGTAACAAACATAAAAAAAAATACAACCGAATTGAGAACTACCTCCTTTTTTTGAAGTCGGTTAAAAATTAAAGAAAATACATCATGGTTATGTTCAAAAAAATATTAGTTTTTTATCGATTAGAATCAAAATCAGCCATTCGCTAACTTCATTTATTATACGTATCTTTTACTATCGCCTATAATTGGTGTACCCTTCAAGAAATTTTCCATCCTCGTTTTTCCCGTTTCTCTTCGATTTTAGCAAAGTACACTCGTGTCAAAGTTCATTTTTCTAACTCCAGCGGTTAAATTTCCAAAAGGCCGTTCTTAGTGGACGCTTGCATCATAAAGGGGAAAACATCCATAAAATTTCAGGTTCAGCGGTCTCGACCGTTGATGAGGCAGTCAGTCAGTCGGTCAGTGAGGATGCGTAGTTTTATAATATAAAGATATATTTATCTATAGGTATCTATATTTTTGTGTATAGGTATGAAAAAATAAAATGTGTTTCTTTTAGATATTAATGAATAAACACATTCTAAATGGATGGAATGCAGTCGGTACTATTATTATAACTGTGTTTTTCAAATGTGTGGTGTTGATTGACCAGTTTTGCAAATATTCAAACAACTAATCAAGTATCGTCAATTAACTTCAAATTAAAATTAGGTTTTACAAAAATTGATGATAATAATTAATATTTTATCTGTGCTTTAAATCTTTGCAGTGACATGTGGATAAGCGCGATATCATAAAAATATGACGGACAAAACTACAGTGTTGTCAGATAGACGTTTAGATAAAAAATTCCTTGTCGGCTTTGTAAAAAAAACCCTAGATTCAGTAAAAATTTTATTACATCGTTATGTGAAAGCTCGATGAAGTGTTTAATGAACAGCAAAATGTGTCTGCACTGATTTCGACTTATAGGTGTAGATTATACTTTATAGCAGGGCTCGGCAACTGGCGGACCGCGGTCCAAGTCCGGACCGCGGAAGGTCAAAAACTGGACCACCAAAATTTTTTTGAATTATTTAAAAAATATTTTTTTGTACTTTCCGCTACGAAAGTTTTATTTTCGAGTGCTTTGTGGCGGTATTACAAAGAGGCACATTTTAAAGAACCAATATCACTCAAGATTAACGACCGCCCACCTTGAAACACTCTTCGCATAAGCTGCTCCCCGCGTGTACCTAACTTTAAAAAACTGACTCAAGACGGCAAATGTAATTTCTCCCATTGATTTTTGAATACAATTATGCCTATCTATTGTATTTCATATTATTTTGTGAGTGAAAATTAAAATAAAAAATTAGTAAAGAATATGAGTTGTTTTTTTTTTTGGACCTCGATAAAAATTTTCAACAGTATCCGGACCCCACCTATAATTACTTGCCGACCCCTGCTTTATAGGATACCTAAATCGAATTATCCATTTCAGAACTTTTGTCTATCTAAGTATGTAATTGACAGTTTGTTTATTTAAAGTTGACTCAAAAACTACTGAACCAATTTTAATTGAATTTCACTAAGTACTGTGTTTGTTAAACATCAGGGAATAGGATAGGGCATATAGGCTATATTGTATAAGTTGCAACGGTTAAAAAAAGTCATAAAAAAATATACGCGTCGACTTGAGAACCTCCCTCCTTTTTTTGAAGTCAGTTAAAAACTAAAAAATAATGAAATCCTTACACTTTCAGGTTTTGTTTTGTAGTGCGGCAACACTGCTGATGAGCTACGACAAATTCTAAAGACAAAGTGCCTCCAGATTATTATAACATTAATATGAACTTCGACGTCAATACCTACATATTTGTGATATTTGTCTAATTGACCATAAAAATGAAAGTGTTTTTTTTACAGTTCGTACAGTGCTAATTAGATAGACTTCTAAGTTTATCTATTTTATATACAATCGTGTCTAAAATTATTTATAGTGCTGGTTATGTAGCGAAAGTTTTGTGACTTAAATTTGAATTTTTCAAGTGTTTATTGATTTTTTTTTAATAGTAAGTCCCTACCTACCTTTTCTGTTTTTAACCGACTTCAAAAAAGGAGGTGGTTCTCAATTCGGTTGTATTTTTTTTTATGTTTGTTACCTCATAACTCAGTCATTTATAAACCGATTTTGAAAAATTTTTTTATTTTATACTTTCAGATTGGTCCCATAGAAATTTCATCAAAATCGGTTCAGTAGTTCGGCTGATTTTAATAAAAGTAACGGCATGTGATTCTTTAAGGTAAATGTCACTTTTTGACATATCAGACAGCGTAAGAAAGTCGGTTTAATAAAAGTGAGTAACGGCGTGTGATTCTTTTAAGGTAAATGTCACTTTTTGACACTAAAAAATAAAAAACTTTAACAAAAAAAAAACCTCCTTCAAAAAACCACTAAAAAGAGGAAAATATGAAATTTTGAGGTCTGCGCTAATTTAATAAAATATGAAGTTGGTTAAAAAGAAGATATTAATCACAATACTGTACTTTTTAATCGACTTCATATTTTATTAAATTGGCGCAGACCTCAAAATTTCATTATTTTCCTCTTTTTAGTGGCTTTTTGAAGGAGGTTTTTTTTTGTTAAAAAGTTTTTTTGTATGATAAAAATTACACTTTTTTACAAATTACAAAATGATTTTATATAGGTAGGTACGTCAGTTGCTCTACTTATATAAATATATTTATTTCTAAATTCATAATCGTTTTTAACCAGCTAATTTCATTATGGTTTTCCTCAATGTTATTGAGGAAAACATGGAAGACCTCAAATAAGATGACCGGTACGGCGCAGACGGGAAAAAGTGGGAAAAGTCACATCTGTCTGCATCGGGATTCAAACCCAGTACCTTCCGATCCGAATGATTTCACCACTACGCGAGTCGCGACTCACGCGACAAAATTACTACAAGAAGCATAATGATTTCGATGCTCGTATAGTATACGAACCCACCCTCAGTGTCGACGCACATGTGATTTTTATACTTGACAAATGACCTCGTTAGTGCAATTATATGTTATATGCATGTATTAAATTCAGTTGCTTACCTTTCATAGAATTAATTACAATATAGATCCTACAACTGTTTGGTCACTTTCAAAAAAAATATGCTAATTCCAGTGCAAATTTCTGTATCTCTTTTGGCGTAGGGGTTATACATAGGCATTCGAAGATTTTTCGGTGAATGTTGGGGAAATTTAAACGGATACAACTTCTAAACTAGAAGAGTACCTACATACGTTTGCTGTGCTCATTGGAATCAGCGTGTCTTTTTATTCAAGGCATATGGTTTGAATATGGTTTCTGAGATTTTGAATTGTATCAAAAATCGCATTTTTTAAGGTAGGTATATGCCTTAAAAAATAGCAAAAATCGAAATCTTTCATATATTTTTCAAATTGAGAACCTTTGTAGAAAAAAATACATCGATTCCAATGAGCACAAGCAAATTTTTGTTATCTCTTTTGGTTTAGAACTTATGGGCATTCGAAGATACATTATATAGTTGATAAGGATCTGTTTTAATTTAAAAACAGAAACTGTGATGTTCTGATGATATTATAGATAAACAACTCGATGTGTGGCTTAAGGATCCAATTGAAATGCATTTACTGTTTTAATGCACTTATTAGCTAACGTTTCGTAATATATAATTATGTTACATAACTGTTTTCTGAGTTGGCGGAATAAATATTTATTTACAATAATTAAAAACACAATAATGAATGCAACAACGAAAAGTCAGTTCTAACAATCAACACAAGTAAACAATAACTAAACAGTAATTACAAAGCAAAGCAAAACAACTATATACAATAATTCGTAATTATTATCACTACACTAGTCTTTAATTTATCAGTTTATTTATTTCTATCACGGCACTATTTATATCACTGATCCACCGATGCTTGACTGCGTTGACTGATTGATTCATTCCCTCGCATCTGCTGTTTATATATGCTGCGCGGCTTAAGCCCAGTACGTTCTCGCGTTCTCTAGAACTTTCGTGCAGGTACTTGTTGTTACAGTAAGCAGATCCCGTTTCTCGGAACTCTCGCCTGCCGTTTATATACAGGGTGATCCGTAACAATTACATCTTCAGAGCTCAAATGACAATTTTACTGTTTCTGTTGACGGCATTTGAGCTCTGAAGATGTAATTATATATTACGAAACGTTAGCTAATAAATGCATTAAAACAGTAATTGCATTTCCATTGGATCCTTAAGTCACACATTGAGTCGTTTGTCTGTAATAAATCACATATAGTAATACTTACTACATACAAACATACACACGAAAAACAACCCTCTTTTTCTTTCGCGCAATCAGGTAAAAAAAGTTAACCGGTTCACTGTTAATTAATAATTGATGAGCTTTTCAGAATTGAACATACAAATTATAATAAAACAACAGTAAATAGACCTTACTCGATTTTGATTTATTCAGTTACAATAGTTGAAGTAAATTATATTGAAAACGTTTCGACATTAAATTTTGTCATCTTCAGTTCAGTTCAGTTCAGTTATTTACTGTTGTTTTATTAATTATCATTACCGATTTTTTGGATCTCTAAATACAAATTATTGTTAACTGTAGAAAAAGATTAAGCAGTCAAGCAATCTTCTTTAAGAGTAAACCATTAACTTGGACACTCCAACGTATGTATAACTCAATAGTATGTGCGTCATCTGATTTATACATTCTATAAAATTACTCAATGTAATAATTTATTCTTGTATTAAGTATTTATTCAAAAAATAAGACAGTCGAGGCAATACTAAAAATTGTTGGGCCAGGTGGTTTTTGACCAGTTTTGAAATAATTTATCAATCGAGGAACTGTAACAACTGCGATCTAAATTTCCACTTTTTTATACTTACACTTTCACTAATTTCCATTACGCGTACTTCTGTTGACAACTGCTTCCAGTAACTTCTACACGTTTCTAGTATTTACTTTTTGAAATGAAACTTTACGTACGATAGGGTGAATTGATTTCATGCTCAGATGCTGTTTATATCTGTGAAACTAAAAGTGCGGGGTGTTGGAGTCGATTTAGCGTTATTTTTTCTATAAATAGACTTAATATCAAACGAATCGGGTCGAATTTATTTTTCAAAAATTTCGCAAATTTGTACAAAGAGGGGGATCTTTTTACTTTTGGCATTTTTAAGAAAACTCAAAAATCTCTCAGATGCTGTTTATATCTTTGAAACTAAAAGTGCGGGGTGTTGGAGTCGATTCAGCGTTATTTTTTCTATAAATAGACTTAATATCAAATGAATCGGGTCGAATTTATTTTTCAAAAATTTCGCAAATTTGTACAAAGGGGGGTCTTCTTACTTTTGGCATTTTTAAGAAAACTCAAAAATTTCTCAGATGCTGTTTATATCTTTGAAACTAAAAGTGCGGGGTGTTGGAGTCGATTCAGCGTTATTTTTTCTAAAAAGGGCGTGGGATACATTGATACAATAAAACAAAGAAGTCGTAATATTTCGGGTCTCAGCTTTCGAGTATATTCGTGTATTTATTACGAATAAGAACATGGTTTATTTCCCATAAACAAATATTTTATTCTTTATAAGAAATATAATTGTTTTGTTTGTAATAAACGAAATTATTTGGTACAAGAAAAATTGTGTTCCGTTCAAAAAAATAATGTTAAATCCAAATAAATGAAATATTAGTATATTATGTATTTCTTCAAAATAAACAAATCATTTTCTCATTGCAAATAAATCTAAATTGGTATATGATAAAATCAATCGATTTAAAACCCCTTATATTCACACCATATTATTCACATAACAATTAGAGGTGAAAATAATAAATATCTCAGACAGCTAGGCTGCCATGATTTTTGAGCTATATCTAAGAAAAAATCAAATGACCACTGTCGGGACTTGAACCCGAAACCCCCAGTTTCCGGCTAGGTGAGTTACCGATTTCTCCACAGTGCCCGAGAGTGGAAACCGATCTCTTCTTATATATAGCAAATAAATCTATCATTTATTTTAAAAAAAATATTTGTTGCTTGGAAATAGACCGAATTATTCAATTCAAATCAAGCTTATTCAGTTCAAATAGAGTTCATTTCATTTGAACAAATGATCTGTGAACGTATATATTTGTTTGTCGCAAACATTCACTTCTCGCAGTGCAAAAAATGGATGTAAAAATACTTTGAAAGTTAAGGTAGAATTCGCTCGATTTTCTAAGTGATTTTACATTATTATTTATTTTTACACAGAAAAGTTCATAAAAACTTACTTTTACTGTAAAGTTAAACAAATTTGTGATTTTTACATAAAATAAATTAAAATTACATAATTTGTGTAATATTCCAATAAAATGTGTAAAAATTACAAAATAAAATGTATAGTTACATATATAAAATGGATGAATACAAAACAAATTAATGTAAAATTAGTAACCACGCATGCGCAATGTGTTTTTATGGAATCTACGCGATGTGCAGACGATACCTGTTTGCGACGCCATTGTCTCTTTGTGTGCCTATTACTAGATTAATCGCTGGCTACAAATGGAGCATCGATAATCTATGTAATCGGCCTTCTCATTTCTTACAGTGTAATTCGATTTGATTTCGATTTAACATGTACGTATCGTCTCGCGACTCACCTATAAGATAGCGCCGCGACGCCCCAGGGCGTCGCGACGCACTGTTAGGGAACCTCTGTTATATACTATACAATAAATATATATATATATATATATATAAGTTATTTATTATTATTAACTTCCCACTGGAAGTTATTGTAATGGGTCCGAAAATCGAAATCAAAAAGGAAAAAAAATTTTTATGTTTCAAGGTCACTACACTATTTTTACACTACTTTTAGAAAGATGTCTGTGTGTGTGTGTGTGTGTGTGTGTGTGTACGTACGTACGTACGTACGTACGTACGTATGTGTACATTTCTTTCAAAGACGAAATCTCGAGAACGAAAAATGATATCGACTACGTTAGGGTGCCAATCGACGCGCATTAACGTAAATATGATCTGAAAGAAATTTTTTCAAAATCGGTTCAGCCGTTCTTTTTTCTTAACCAAATAACCTCCAAAAAAGTAGATTTTACACAATATCTCGCGAATAAAAAATTATATCGACTTCGTAAGGGTGTCAATCGAGGCGTGTTAACGTCATTTTGATCCGACATAAATTTTATAAAAATCGGTTCAGCCGTTTTTTTTTTTTTTTTTAAATTATTGATGTTTTAATGATTGAAATGATTACTTTTCTGTGTAATATCTAATTTAATTATTATTATTAAATATTTATCAAACTGGGAAGTTCGTCGTGTGGACCTCAAGGGTCGCACTTTAGTCCTAATAAACGACCCACCTCACGGCTTGTTTTATTTTAAAATAACATTGGTTTTTGTTTTGTACAGTGGTTAAGCAACTTTCACTTGAGTGCGGACGGAGACTGTATCTATTCTACTGTAAGCTGGTAATTATTCCGATTTAACACTTCAGTGTTCACATATGCAGTTTTGTGCAAACACCTCAGTGAAATAGTTCCTTTTATTGAAGTTTTATTGTTTTTAATTAGTGATCGGTGACTTCATTGTTGACACTTCAACTTCACTTTCGCGTGTATTACTTCATAATGTCTTAGGTATATTTGTGAGTTATTACTTAAACAGATAGTGTCTATAGTATTTACGATTTATTGTATAACTACTGATTTATAGATAGACAAAAATATTTATTGACGCTGATGACCTCAGCTGTTTTTCAAATCTTCTTCAAAAATAATTGATGTCTTTCTTACGTGTTTTACGACGCCGTTTTTTGAATGAATTGTGGATTATAAACGCTCGACAACAGAGGTCATTAGCGTCTGAGACGCCGTTTTTTAAAAATTCTGTTATTTGAAAAGTGTTGTTTTTAAGTACCTAGTTTTTTATTTTCTCAGAGGACAGTGTGGTCCAGTGATTAGCGTCGCGGCCTCTGGATCAGACTGTCGTAGATTCGAATCCCGTCTCCGCTCATGGATTTTTTGTGATATCATTTGGTTTTAAGTGTTTTGTTATTTAATGTAATCAAGACACTAATGACCTAAGTTGTCGACGTTTCTATAATTTACAATAAATAAATTTTATTTTCTCTAAGAGGAGAGATTTGTGATCCTTGAAAGTATTTCAATTGGTAGGGTAATTTCTTCGAAGTATGATGATGGAAGATGTTGATCCTATGCTACTTCGAAGAAATTCCCGTACCAAATGAAAAAAGTTATTTTTATCAGTTTTAAACGGTTGCTAGATCTCAGTGGTGTAACTTGGGATGGAGGTTATCTTATTGAAATGCTAGTGTAATAATCACGAAGTAATGAAGTCGGTTAAAAAGTATAGTATAGTTAAGTAATTATAATAGATATATCTACTTTTTAACCGACTTCATATTTTATTAAATTGACGCAGACCTCAAAATTTTATTATTTTCCTCTTTAATTAGTGGGTTTTTTAAAGGAGGTTTTTTTTTTTGTTAAAAAGTATTTTTAGGGTCTAAAAATGCATTACGAGCCAAAAAAAAATACAGTCGAACTGAGATTAACCTCCTCCTTTTTTTTTGAAGTCGGTTAAAAAACAATTAATGCAGCTACATCTGTTTACAATTTGGACATAGTGTTCCGTTAACCTACTACATTGATTTAATATATACCTATTTTGTACTCAGGTCTCAGAGTCCTTGAATTTTTTTGTTTTTTGAATTTGGTTAAATTTCTGGGAAAAATCTATCAAAAAACCCAGACGTTGTGAAATGCTAGTGTTGCTAAATGTTTGTATATTTATTTGTTAAGAAACGTCTGCGCAAAGTGTCCAAGAAATGGCTGGACATATTGGACATTTCTATTAAATGACTCAAAAATACCTCACATCACTTTTGCCAATTGGCGAAGTCGGTAAATCAAAAAAAAGATTCGTTGTTTGTGTATTTTGAGCTTTTCTAGTGGAGATGTTACCCTGCGTTTGATAGATATATTGTAGATTATAGACGCTCAACAGCTAAAACCCTGCGTTTTTTGGACCAACTTTCGAAATTAAGAATTCAAAATCTTGTGCAGACATATTACGTCTGAAATTTTTAAATAAACCACTATTATCTGTTCTTAGTGAGTAGTCGAATTGAATTTCTTGTTTTTAAAAAATAGGATATCCAAGATCTGTGCTTTTCTTTGTTTTATCGTTCTATTTTTCAATGAAATCTCACGTTAAAAAGATTTGACAGTGGCACTAGCAAGTTTTCTTCTGTTAGCCATTTTTTTGCACGATATGTCACAACATGGATCGATGATAAATGTTTGCAAACGTAAGAACAAAAATATGTTCTTACTTTAATAAATAATTAACACAATAAATTCAATTGAATAAAATCGCAATGAAATAAGTTTTCTCAATATTGAATGTTGATTAATTCAAAATCAAATTTTTTGTTGTTATCAAAACAAACTTCAATTTTTTAGCGTAACTAAGAAAATATAATTTTTTAATATAACAAACAGGTTTGCTATACAAGTTTCATGTGTGCGAATATTTGAAAACAAAGTGTTCACAAGCGGTTACCTATAAACATTTGTAATCGTTTGCTGAAAATGCTTTTTAGTGGATACCCGCTTTTAAACTAGGTTATAGGTAGGGAGTAAAATTTCGATTGTATAATTTTCCGCTGCACAGTTTATTCGATAAAGTGGGAACCCTGTATTAACTACTGCAACAACCCTTATTCTGAAATCTGAATATCTAAAAACCTGTGGCTGTTCAAGAATAACATTATTTTATGAAAATTATTTAATATCTTACTGAAATGCTTTCATGCAAACTGAAAATCAAAAGAACAATAATAAAAATGAAGGTTATAAATTTATTAATAATATTACTAATGAATCAGTTAATAATTATTTAATTATATTTTTTAAAACTGATGCAATTTAACCTTCCGTTACGCTATTTCAAAGAAATGAAACTGTTATTATTTTTTTACTTTTAGTCGACACAAAAAATAAACCCTAATTTTTAGATCTGTCCTTCTTATATTATAGCAGTATTAGATTTAAATCAGTGTAGCCTTGACCCAAATTGAAACTTATAAAAAAAAACTAATTTACATTTTTTTTACGTTTCAGATGACCATAAACAATTGCATTTTAAACAAACAGTGCTGTCAAGTTGTCAACTTTTTAACATTGAAGCAAAAACTTCTATCAGTGCAGTGAGTGTATAACGAGTGTTAATGAGATTAAATTTTAGTGCAAACTATACACCAAAAAAGGATATGGTGTTTATAGAAAAGTGTACACTAGTGTAGTGGTGTAATTCATAACAGTGCAATAGTGAAAAGAATGGGTGTTTTTGAATCAGTTGTGTTGTGACAGATGATGGATAAAACAATAGATCATCAACATAATACCCTCGAGGATTCGTCGTACGCACGACCCTCGGGTGTAACATCAATAGAATAAACTCCTTAAGGATCACATATGCCATCATGGTCGGTGGATATTACAATGACAGGAACCCGTTACTGAAAGGAACATCAACGCCGGTTTTATCAAGGTAAGAAGTCATATTTTTACAAGCTTTTATTTAACTTGCAATGTATGTTTGTGGGTTTGTTTAGGTCAAATTTGTAAGTCAATTTTGAACGACTTCCACGTATCCGATCGATTTGAATTTTTGTACACATATGTATTATCGATGACAATACATGAATAAATCGTTTTTAGAAATAAATTCAACCCCTGAGGGGTTCAAACGGGGATATAGGGTTTTTTTGACTAATCAACGCCCAGGCCAAATCGCTGAAGCTAGAAACTTGAAATTTGGACAGTTGGTTCCTTTTCTGACGTAAGCATCCACTAAGAAAGGATTTTTCGAAATTCAACCCCTACGGGTGTCAAAGAGGGGTAAAATTTTGAAAGACTAAAATGAACGAAATAAATATTAGTAAAAAAAACTTTTTAGAGACAAGCTTTTATTTAAATGCACTAGCACTAAAAAGGAAAAAATAATTATTAATAATTTAGCTTCATAATTACCTATAAAAGCGTGGGTCATGACTAATAAACTATCATAGAATTCACGACCGATGTTTTTATAGGTAATTATGAACCTAAATTATTAAAAATTCATAAATATCTGTTAAGATGGAGTGTAAAAACAAATATCTCACGTCAAGACGTGTCTGCCTTTTTTACCACAAATTTGTCAATTACGCCACTTCTTGAGAAGAAAGTCAGGCTAAGGGCGCTTGTTCGGTAGCGTATCTCACTTTTTCAATTTTTGTCAGTTACGTCTTTACGTGTGATGAGGGACGATTTGTTTTTTAAATAGGGAATTTGACTTTGCGAAATTGAGGTGATCAGTTGAAAATTATCTTTCTTCTTTATTATGACAATTGACGGTATAGCTATCATAATAATATTTTTAAAACGAACTTATACCTATAAATCAAAAACCTCGGAAATTTCGATTGCAAGTCCCGGACTATGTCAACACCAAATGACCTTTTTTCGACTAAATTTAGTTTTCTTATACATTCATTCGTTCGGTGGTTAGAATGGGTGCGTATAAAATATAAAGTATACTTAAATTAAATAGTACTACATAATATCTGGTGTAACCTTGAGAAAACTGCGACAACCGGTTACTGATAAATCAGTAATAAATCAGAGAATGTCAAAGGTGTTATAGGAATTGTTTCATATACCTGCTAAATATTTAATATATTATGATATTTAAAATTTTTGAAAAAATCTAGTATTATACACAGAAAACTGATCTTGTAATTATCAAAGTTCTTCGAGTATATCCAGATATGACACAAAAATAACCAAACAATTTTTTAGAAAAAAAATAACTACGTCCATGTTTTTAATCTCCCACTCACAAATTAGTAGTGTTATGTGTTTTGGTCGTATAGGTATTTTTGTATGTCTGCTGTGGCATCCCTTCATTGGGTGGACCGATTTTAATGCGATTTTTTTATACGACAGAGATTTTTAATTTTATTTTTATATAGGATGTATTTTCTTATACACTTATCCTGTAAAAATATTCAACCAATGATTAATGAATGTTTATTAAAATACACAGAGAAAAATTTAATTGTGAAGAAGAAAACGTATTAACTGATTATTTTCATTTATGCAACGTAACTTTTTTTCATTTTTAACCCCAGACGAAAAATGAGGTGTGTTATAAGTTTGAAGGCTTTGTCTATCTGTCTGTCTGCTGTGTGTATCATGTCTGTGGTACTGTAGCTCCCAAACGGATGGGCCGATTTCAATGCGCTTTTGAATGTTTGGAAGCTGGTATTTGCAAGATAGTTCTTAGCCATGTTTGATTGAAATCGGTTCAACCGTTTCTAAGATCTTCAGCTCTCATCACAGTATGTATAGAAATCTCGGCCAGTATTACAGCTAGAAACTTTGAGATATCTGGCCCGATATGCACCGTCTCTTTGTTTAGATGAAATATTTAATTCATAAATGCGTCGAGGATAACTGTAAAATAGCAAAAATACTAATGTCTCAGGGGTCCCCAACGCATTTATGAATTAAATATTGCATCTAAACGAAGAAACAGAAGGTGCATCGGGCCAGATACAGTAGATTTAAATTATTATTTCTAACTTTAAAGTTTGCTTTTTTGCGTCGGGGATTTTTTTTTAAATTTATAATTTAATTTTTTTCTTAATGGGGTATAGGGGTCCGATTACTATTTTATTTCTAATGAGTATTAATCATCGTAATTCTGTTTTACTTAATTGTTCCATAGATATAATGTGAATCAATCTTTAATATACCTTGGAAGTATTCATTTATAGACATTAGGTTATTTCTTTGACCTACAATAATAAATAAATAAAAGTGAAAACATCACTCGACTTATTGCGGTACATGTAGACTTGCATATTATTATTTTTATTAATAATAAAATAGATAATAATTTATTATTTAACAAATATTTGCCATTTGCTCAGAACAGAGATTGCTCTAGAAGGAGCATATCACAGCTTGTAGGTACTTATGTACAAATGAAACCAGTCGAGACGTGCGAGGAACAATAAGTCACATTGAGGCCACATTATTTCAACTCCATTTTAAACATTTTTCATAAGCGCTTTAAAACCGTTATTGTGACATCCAGGCACACTACACGACACCATTTTTTTTTCTTCAATAAAACACAACTTTATCAAATAATAGTAATTAACACTACAGAATACAAGCAAACAAGCGACGAATGATCATAATCTACCTGACAGGTCGTACTTTAGTGTATAGTTGTGGCTTCACAAGCGACATGACATGCTGTTTCTATAGCTATCCCTGTTCTGAGGTAATTTGTCTAAAAATACCTTACTACTTAGTATAATATAATATAATAATAATGGGACTGTCTGCAATTACGTTTCTTTGCGGTTTTTCAGTTTTGCCAAGTATTTTAGAATAATTAGAATATTGAGGGTATGATTGTGTGTGACGTAATTAGTAATTACCTACAAAAATAAAATCGGTACATGCATTTAAACAAGTGAACAACTTCTATACCTATAATGCACATTGCATACTGCTGATACAAAAGTTGATAATTAATAGACACTCTAATTAATGATATTGTGGGAAGATGTGTTTTCTTAATTGATATAATCAGTGTCGTAGCTTGAATGGTGCGATCAGTTCCGGAAATCAATAAAATTCTGAGTTAAAAAAAAAATCGCTGACGCAGGACGCTACTACTGTCTGTCCGTAGTGTCTGTCCAACCAAGGAAAGAACGTCAGTGCGGAAGGAGGTATAGGCGGAGAAGATGTTCACAATCTGACGTCACACGACCGTTTTAACTTTTAACTACGATACACTTACAACTTTTAACACATTATATTGTTACAAAACTGTTTTCTGAGTTGGCGGAATAAATATTTATTTACAATAATTAAAAATACAATAACAATAAATGCAACAACGAAAAGTCAATTCTAACAATAAAAAAAACTTAAACGGTAATTATTGAACTAAACGAGCCACTTAAATAACACTTAACAAATAACTATATATACAAGGATTATTTATTTGTAATTATTGATGTCACTGTATTTATATCAGATTTATTTCTAACGTTTATTTATGTCGGTCATTTACTCAGTTTCTTCAGTACTATTTATTTATATCCACTCCACTACTTATATCACTGTACTGACTGATTCGACCGTTGATTGACTAATATTTATATCACTGATCCACTTAATGGCACGGCTCACCATTCACTGATTGCTTCAACACGACACATTCGCTGTTTATATACCTGCGTGCGGTGTACGCTCAGTGCGTCCTCGTATTCTCTAGCGTTGTCTAGAATCTTCGCGTAGGCACCAGTGTGTTCAACGTCAGACACCGCTTCTCACAATTGTTGCCCGCCGTTCATATACAGGGTGATCCGTAACAATATTGTCAGAATTAGCTACAAGTCGCTCGTTTGTTTTCATGTCGCTTACCCTAAGGCCTAAATAAGAGTCCCTGTGCTTTTGAGGGTTTTTTGATCCTTTTGCCACGCGAAGACTTCGTCTTTAACACAACTCTACAAATTCTCAAATTCAAGTAAAGACTTAATAATCTGATACATTTTTAAGGCTGTCTATTTATAACAAAACATTAAACAGTCTTAAGATGTTGTTCAGTGAACGTATGCTACAAAACTAAAAGTATAGCTTAGTGCTGTAATCGAGAAATGATCGTGGCAACAACGCTGACTGCGTTCAGTAGCATTTATTATAATTGTCTCAGTAACGACGTGGTCAGTAATTTTAACTTTTTTTATGAGGTTTGTAACTACGATTATTATAACATATCAAATTTTCATGAAGTTCCTGCATTACGTTTGGAATTTAAACAAAAAAATTCTCATAAAAATTTGTATTCTCCATAAGAGCCCGTGTTAAAATTGCAAAATTTTGATTTCGTTTTTTATAAAAGCGACGTGGTCAATTTTAAAATAATTAGACTCATATGATTTGTATTTAATCAAAGAATAATTAAGCAAAGTTTTATTGAAATCCTGCATTAAATGCATCCACTGGACAACTACCTTAAAGTTTAAAGTCTTTGCGTGAATTTTGGAAAGATTTAAAAGAATGCACTGGATTCTATCA
Organism: Mongoloraphidia duomilia; assembly: GCA_039654895.1. Taxonomy (NCBI): domain Eukaryota; kingdom Metazoa; phylum Arthropoda; class Insecta; order Raphidioptera; family Raphidiidae; genus Mongoloraphidia; species Mongoloraphidia duomilia. Next base: position 24,748,625 of record CM077524.1, on the reverse strand, counting down.
AAAACTTCAAACCAAAATTAATCTTTACTCTACACTATTTCAGGACAGACTATAAATTGCATTTTTAATTACTGTAAGATTATTTCCATTTACATCTCTGCAATCAACTAACTGGCATTTTATGCATAAAATAAAATAATAACTTCAAAGTCTAATTAAAATTGCAATTTATATTCGCACATGAAAAGTCATAAATAATTATTACATACACAGCATAGATTATGTTCTATAAATGATTTTATCTTTTCGTCTCTGGGAATTAAGGTATGTCGACATTTTGCGAAATTCTTCACCTAAAAACATTTCGTTGCATTTTAAACGAAACGATTTTCTCTAATGCATTAATCTTATGCCAGGTAAACAAAACTCGCCTATGTTGCGTCTATAAATATGAGAAATATGTATTTTGTCGGCGGGGTTTTTTTCATTTCTATAACAGTAGAGTAGATACAAATTTACATAATATTATGTAAATACAATGAATACCTCTACCTCGGTAAAATACATTCGTTTTGGTTCATTTCTTTCGACAACAGTTAGATAAGTATATTGCTATATTATTGTTGTCAAAAGGTAAAATGGCTTATGTCAGATTTTAAGTCAAATCTATTAATGGGGTTGACCCGCTATATTGAAAGTGGCTATTTTTTTACGAATATCATTGTACTCTAAGTAAGTATAATCAATATCCATTTTCTTGTAGGAATTTTGAAGCGTTTATTATTATTTTTTACTTCCCACCTCCATACTATGGTATATAGGGAAGTAATGGATTTAGTCCGAAAAAAATATTTCGAGATTTTAACAGATCTTCACGTTTTGAGACCCTAGCAATCGTTTTAGGCCTTTCCGAGCCTAAAAGTTCCGAAAAACTTTGATAACCTTAAATTCAAAAACACTGCTGATAAAAAAATACGTGAGTCAACCCCATTGAAGATAGAAAACAAATTACCAAAAAAAAAAAAAGAAAAAATGGTCAAGTGTGAGTCGGACTCGCGTAGAGAGGGTTCCGTATTATATTCCGTTTCCCTTGGGAATTTAAAGACTTAGGATTTTCGTTTAAATTTTCCTGTAAACTATATTCCCTATTGTTTTCAAAATTTTAGGCTGAGTAATTTCGGAGATAAGAGAGGAGGGAAGATCGGACAGACAGAGAGACAACAGACAGATACGAAAGTGATCCTATAAACCCATAACTGTTCCGTTTTTACATTCTGAGGTACGGAACCCTAAAAACGACATCAGTGATTTTGTCTTGTGACCGGTACCTAATACGTAAAACCAATACCAGAAATTCCGCTTTTTGTCAAGATGTGGATTTATGGTCGATAGTTGGACCCAATTATGAAAAGATAATATAAATATATTTTGTGAGGAGAGTACATTTGAAATTGTGAACGAATTTTAAAGTAGGTATTTAACTATCATTAAAATAAATTTAAAAAAATAACTTCAGCAATTTATTGTTTGAAATTTCAATCAAAAATTACTTATCAAATACAAAATATTTACCTTAATTAGTTCACATGCGGATAAAACTTACTATTCTTGAAATTTACCGCCATAAATAATGTTTTGTTTAAGATCCGGTATTTGTTTTCCTTTGTGTACGTTTGCAAATGACCTTCAGTTTTTTTTGCTTTTCAATTGTTCATTTACTGAACCATTAATTTATTGTTTAGTTAAGAGATGGCAAACTGGTGCATGTATTTGACTTAATCTGCGGGGAAACAGATTTAGTAGTAGTAGCCGAGCTGTTGAAACGCATATAAATAACAGTATCACTACGAACTCGACTCTTCTTAAGTCTACTGTAGATATATGATAAAACCAGCTGCCCGGTCCGGCTTCATCCGGATGCTATGAATTTAATGCCTACTTTGACAGTTAAAAATGCACTTTCCAACATGATGATAATAGAAACACAGTACTGTAGATGCATGGCTTGAATGCTCTCCGTCGGGAACAGTTTTTCGGAATAAAAAGTAGCCTATGTCCTTTGTCGAGCTTCAAGGAATCTCTTTGCAAATTTTCGCCGAAATCGGGTTAGTGATTAAGTCGTAAATATCCTGCAATCTAGCCGCCTTGGACAGATTTTTTAACGATTGTAGAAGAGCGATCAGCGTTGACACAAAAATTAACTTCATTCAGTCACCTGAATGAAGTTAATTTTTGTTGTGTCCTGAGTTGTCCAGTCACCGAGTAGTTTTACCCTGCAAAAAGGGCGGGTAAAAATCAAAACGTTAGACCTCAGTTGTCGAGCGTTAATAATTTACAATCTATTCTAAAGATCAAAACTGCTCGATTTTTTTCAGGACAAAGCTCTTTTTTCGTGGACTAATAATATGCCATGAAAACAAATAAGTATTGATTGACAAGAATTATTATTGCTGGTCGTTTTTAGTTATATATGTATAGAGTATAGACTATAGACGATGTTAATCTTTTATAGCGAAATAAATAGTGCGGTACTATGGAGAAGTACACTATTGTGCACTAGAACACTATACTGACACTATTATAGGTACCTATATACGGGCGTCCTTGCCAAGCATGCGGCGATCGGGTGACAGGCTGCCGCGGATGCATGGCCAGGCGACTGCTGTCAGTCAGACCGATTCCAGGGATGAGATATTTTATTACCAAAAACACCATTTTTTGAAACGTCTATAGCGAGACTAATGAATCAAAATTACCTAGACACAAAACATACCGCCACAAAATTCAAACAAAACTGTGCCACTACAGCATGTGGTATAAGTTCTGTTACGCGCTATGCAGAACGACTCAGGTGTATACGTCGAGAAACGCGTAAAGAAAATTAAATACTTCGACGATTTTGGGTTAAAGCGTTTAGGATTATGGCAATAAAGTTTCACTTGTACTGTGGTTTCAGAAAACCGTATAGTACCTAGTTTTATTATTTGAATCCTTTTTTTTCGAGGATAATAGTTATGTTTTGGCGCATCCTTGACTTGCATTATAGATACTGTAGACGTCTCTAGGCCGGAGGGGACAGGGGACGAATTAGAAATCCCGTAATACACCGTGAGGTGAAAGTGTTCTGTTAGACAAGAACAGAAAACTTAAATGAAATCACCTGATATGCACCGATATAAAACCTATAAATATCCGCGTATTGCCTGTTTAATGCCTTAACAAATCGCCTGATTAAAATAAACGCATGCCTGGAATCGATAATAATTGGTCATCCAACCATTTTTATTAAAATTGAATGAGGTCATGGCTTGGTTTCGTGATTCGTCTTCAGACAGAGGACAGTTTGGTGTATTTAATGGCCTTTGGAGCAAGCTGTCGAGGGTTCGATTCCCACCTTGCTCATGGATGTTTTGTGATGTAATTTAGTTTTAAGTGATATGATCTTGATGTAATTAAGACGCTAATGACCTAAGTTGTCGACGCGTTTATAATCTATACAATAAAAAAATCGTCTACGCATAAAAAAGTGGGTGTGTGCTTATGACCACACGACAGAAGTGAAAACTTATATATATATATATATTTTAGCGTATTATATTAAATTACTATACTCTCAAAAGTTTTAGTGTCCTCTATTAGCGCACTTATGAACTACAAATAACTTATTACCAACCTATTACAAATACCTTTTCAATTAAGTTTTAGTGTCATCTATTAGCGCATTGTGAACTACAAATAACTTATTACCAACATACCACAAATACCTTTTCAATTAAATTTTAGTGTCATCTATTAGCGCACCTTGAACTACATACAAATACCTTTTCGTATTTGAGCCGAGTAAACCCGATTCAGCGTTACCGACCCGAAGCGTGACGGTTCACTTTCGTTCACTACTTAGGCAAAGTGCGCCTAAGGAAGTTTTCACTTCAAAAACCAGCAACAGGGCCGTTTTAATATTTTCTGTTATTAAATAATAGTCAAGTCCCAAAATTTAAGACTATTTATATAAGCGGCACAATTTTTATGCTTGGGAGGCGTATGCTTACATTGTTTCATAGACAACCCTATGCAATGTCAAAAGTTCTTTATTTGCCTTTCCAGGAAACAATGAGTATTATTGAACAGTTATTTTTGTCTCCTGAGTGTTTATGACTTGATGATAAAGTTGGTCGAAGCGAGACTGTTAAGAAAAATTAATTCACTTTCATAAATGAAAAGTGAAGGGCGCTGTCATGTCTTATACATTGCATCATTCGGTATCTATAATATAAGATGTGCAATTTGTTGATTAACAGTTTCGGTTACAGAATACGTCGGCTTTTCTTTAAATGTGGAACTGATAGTAGGTTTCTTGGAGAACAACAACTCTGTATAAAGAATACGGTATCTTAGTTATTTCCCTAGCGAATTTCTCTAGGTCATTTCCTGAATGGAATACCATCAACGCAGAAGGATAGACATAGAAGCGTTGTGTAGGTACTGCATATAGCAGTCATGAACAAACTCATTCGTAGACCCTAATGACCTCAGTTATCGAGCGTCTATAATCTAATCTACAATACTCTTTCGGTTAACTAATTTACAATACTCTTTCGGTTGATTGTGTCAACAGAAATGACTTTATTGAAGTTTAAACCAAATACTGCCGTTCTAAGATAAAAGGGCTGATTTCAAGTAATTTGACAATTTTTAGTTATGGGGGATCCTATATTTTGGTCAGCACAAATTAAAAAGTCTTTGTTTTTTGGCGTTTAATATATACTCTTTATTGGATGAATATATTTGGAGTTCTTGAGTTTAAAAAAAATAATTTTTGAGCTGAAAAAGAGATACGTCCGTTGTGTCACTATACAGACAACCTTCCACACAGGGCCACCCCCTCCCCACCAATATTCTTTCCAATGATAAATTTTCCTATTTGTTTTAGTAATGTGATTAGTTTATGAGAGCCTTTTATGGAGTCAGCTGGTAAAATCTCGAGTAACTTTTTGCAAAAATTGAGTAAATTATATGACTGACTATAATATTATGTAATTGTATGTACATTGGTCGATTGTGTTTTAAAGACCACTAACAGCTAAGGTTATTTGGGCCTAGCACCAACTCATATTTTCTATTCATTATTATTTTTTTTTTTAACTTCCCATTGGAAGTTATTGTAATGGGTCCGAAAATCGAAATCAAAAAGGAAAAAAAATTTTTGTTTCAAGGTCACTACACTATTTTTACACTACTTTTAGAAAGATGTCTGTGTGTGTGTGTGTGTGTGTGTGTGTGTGTGTGTGTGTGTGTGTGTGTGTGTACGTATGTACGTACGTACGTACGTATGTATGTGTCCATTTCTTTCTAAGACGAAATCTCGAGAACGAAAAATGATATCGACTACGTTGGGGTGCCAATCGACGCGTATTAACGTATACATGATCTGAAAGGAATTTTTTTAAAATCGGTTCAGCCGTTCTTTTTTCTTAACCAAATAACCTCCAAAAAAGTAGATTTTACACAATATCTCGCGAATAAAAAATTATATCGACTTCGTAAGGGTGTCAATTGAGGCGTGTTAACGTCATTTTGATTCGACATAAATTTTATAAAAATCGGTTCAGCCGTTTTTTTTTTTTTTTTTTTTTTTTTTTTTAATTATCGATGTTTTAATGATTAAAATGATTACTTTTCTGTGTAATATCTAATTTAATTATTATTATTAAATATTTATCAAACTGGGAAGTTCGTCGTGTGGACCTCAAGGGTCGCACTTTAGTCCTAATAAACGACCCACCTCACGGCTTGTTTTTTTTTAATCAATTGAAAATCTTATTGACACTTTTACCAGCTCTCGGGCTAGAACCCGGAAACTGGGGACTTGTAATAGAGGAACCATAGCAACGCCATGTAAACAACAGAATTGCTAAACGCTCGGCTATTCTCAAGCCCAATTGTATGTACAGTGAGCTCATAACGTCTGGAATAAATTGTTTTTTTTTCGATGGTTTTCACGAAAAATCCTCGGACACGTCAAATTGATTTTTTGATATGTAGATACTCTTTTCCGTGATTGGCATTTTTCGATTGTGTTTTGTTTTTGAGCTATGACGTCATCGAAATCTTTTTTAAATAGCAACCTATACACGCACCGTCTGACCCCAACTTTGAATGGAGAAAATAAATTTTCCATGCCTGTCTTAGTTGTAGATTATGCATGGTCACTGTTTAACTTGAGTATGACGAATACGAGAAAACAAGATGCAGAGTGAAAATTGTTTAACAAAAAAGAGAAAAGAAATTTTCATAATCTTTTTTTTTTTTTGTTTTGCTTAATATAATTTATTCATATAGAATGTTTATTTATTTAGCAAGAGAAAAAATACAATTGTTTAATTATTATTACCCATAGGACCTGAGCAGTTGGAAGCTTTTAATCGTTTAATTTTAATCAGATTGTGCAATAACCCATACCGAGATCGTAGCCTAGTCACATTTGGAATAATATATACTTTGTTCGAATCCCGGTGGAGGATAGATGTGGCTATTTTTCCTACTGCCTCTCGCCCATGGAACGGTAATTCCTGCATCAGCCATCTTGTTGAGGTTATCCATGGTTCCCCGCAATAATTCCATGCAAATATCGAGATTGGTCCTTATACAAGGCCATGACCAATTACCCGCTAAACTCCTATATGCCGCCCTGAACTAAATCAGTGTACCTACGCTGTAAAGCTTAACTTAGTAAAGTACCTACCATTAAAAAAAAAGTAATGAATTGAAAATATGAATTGGTGCTAGGTGCTAGGCCCAAATAACCTTAGCTGTTGGTGGTCTTTAAAACACAATTCTTTTTTAATAAAGTACCTATATAAGAGATTTGTTGCTCCTGATTGTTTCGCTTTCAAACCGAAATTTGCTCGGGCGAAACTGGGCCGGAAAGCTTAACCTACCTTTTCTCACAGCCATTCGGCGCATTTTTGAACCCTCGGAACTTCAGTCAAATTTTCAGGATATTATATTTCCAGAACTAACAGTATACATCTTGGAAGTCGACGAGTTGCCCATATGATTATAACGAGAGCTAGCATGTTCTCATTGTATATGTTAGAGTGAAATAAAGGAATCATATATCAGATGGGTGCCTTGAAATAATATTATTATGATTAGGGTAAGTTCGGTTTTGCGCTGAGGTCGATCTGTAGAGTTTGAATTTACATAAATTTAACATTGCTCTATATCTATCTCTATCCCTCGCTCGATCCCTCGCTCAATCGAAACCTCGATCAAAACGATACGAGAATGTATAAAGGCGATAAAAAAATAGTATAAAGTGAAGTAACATGTGTAACAATAAAAGGATATTATATAACAGCATAAAGGACACCCGATATATGAGATATAATCGATGTTAATGTGGCATAAGAATGCTTTGTTTTGTAACCGTAGAATTTTTATGTTGTTCTTAGCGTTTACAATTTACGGTTCATTTAATTTTGATTACAAAATATGACACATGCACGCCGAGTGAATAAGTAGTGTATCATTACTGGCGCGAGCGAAATGTTTGTCCACCACTGCGCCGCGCCAGTGTCGCACTAAACTTTCGGGACAGTGCAGTGGCACGTTATATATTTTCCTCTCTTGATTGTTGCTCACAATAAAATATTAGTAAAAAGAACTTTTTAGAGACAGCTTTTATTGAAATGTAGGTACTAAAATGGGGAAAATTACTCGCTTCACTCGTTCGCTCGAATTTATAATTAATTAAAACATTTCTCACTCGCTTCGCTCGTTCGCTCGAATTTATAATTAATCAATAGTTTTCGCAGCGCACGCCAAATATAATGACTTTTATAGGCAAATTTTTGATACCTTGGGTTACATTATTGTAATTTTCGTAGGGATCTCTAATTTTTTTGAAAATAAAATACAGCCCATGTTACTCGCTGATAATGTATAGCTTTCTATAGGTGAAAGAATTTTTAAAATCAGTTAAGTAGTTTTTGAGTTTATCCATTACAGACAAACAAACATACAAAAAATCAAACCTTTTCTCTTTATAATATTAGTTCAGATAAGTACCTAACCTGCTAAGCGGTGACACACGTCGAACGGCAATGGTCGCGCAGGTGAAGAATTGTGTACAAGATCCCAGGAATAATATGGAATCTTAAAATTATTGAATTTTTCTGTATTTATTGTTAAAAACAATAAATTGAAAAACATTCAATTATTATTGAATTTTACTTTAGCGCCCGGCGGACAGTAAAGTTACTTTACCGCTCGCTTAAAGGCAAAACAAAATTGGCTTGAAAGTCCATTAGTAAGACAAGGAAACCATAGTAATTAGGCAATAACAAAACTGGCTTCAATAAGGGTCACCCTCACTCTGGAGCAGTGTCTAAGGACTAACGGCCGTATTCATAGTGAACCCTTAAGTAATAAGGGACACTTACTCATACCCTCAAATCGAATATGCGTTTCATAGTCAAAATTGACGTCTGTAAGGGCCCTTACATCACCCTCACCTTAAGGGTGGGTAGTATGTCTCTTGAGTGTCGAAAAAGTATGTGCGTCTTTATTTAGACAAAGAAGCAAATAGACGTAGGTATATAATAATTATTATTATTCTGCTAACCTAACTTGTCAACTGCAGCTGGTAATTGGTACATATTGTGTTTTCTGCATTATCTGTGTAAACAGCGTAATATTACGTAAAATAAAGATTATAAAAATGGACGAATTTGACGAATTGTACGATAGTAGTGATGAATGTGACCTAGAAGTAGAACGTTTAAAAAATAAAAAAGGAATATATACGCGATCTTGAAAATCCTTTTGAATTTTACGAAGAAAATGAATTTTCGAAAAGATATTGATTGAGCAAAGGAGTTGTTCTGTAAAATTTTGTTTGGAACCCGTATTAATTATAAAGAATCAACTACCTTGACAACCACCGTTCGACTATTTTGTATAACTAATAAACTATCAAAAAATGACAACTAAACACAATCGGTCTGCAGTATGACCAATTGTTCTAAAGGAAAAAATCATGGAGTTTTACTATAATTCTTCCCTCACTCAAGGAAATGACTATGAAATGCTCCTTTGAATAAGGTGCCCTCAGCACTCAAGCGACCCTCAGCGAAGGGACCCTTATCACTTACCTTAAGGGTTAACTATGAATACGGACATAAGACCGTGATCTTCCTCCAGGCCCCTACTCTTTAACTCTAGCTGTCTATGGGCGCGATATTTTAGTTCGGCCCTGTCGATGCACCAATCATTACACTTCATTTAACTTGCAATACCTACAGATAGGTATACTGTGAAATTATATTGCAAAAGTAAATGTAAGATTGTTAATCTCCCAGTTGACCCACAATTATTTGTCGCTACTGGTTAAATTTGAATAAATCCGGATATTTGTTGGTTAAATTGGTTTCTGCAGACGACAGAAGAAATGTTAGGAAGTAAAATTTTGAATAAATAATGTCGCATATATATCAATAAAGTACGGTAATATTAAATAATAAAATGCAGCTGCCTATTCAATGGGAACATCTTATGTGTGGCATGTGATCTAAAGTCATACGAACAATAAGAGTCATTTAATTGTTACAAAATCAAGGTAGTCATTAATGCAAATTAACCATTATGTCTGCAGCGAGAAGGTATTTATACATGCTGAGTGCATTCACTATGAACAGATTACAAAAAATGTTTTTTAAATGGGTATGTCTGTATCGCAGGTAGATACAGATAGATGTGTGAATACCTTTAAACACTAATAATATTCGTTGTCATGGAAAGAAATAACATCAACTTTTATTTATTTTATAGAATCAAATGTTCGTAAAATATAATACCTACCTATATGGTAAATAAATTTTATTTTTTTATATTTTAAATTGTTATCCAATACCTAGGTACCTATATATTTTCATCATTAAAAAATAATAATAAAATAGTAAAAGGCTTCGGGATTCGAACCTGGATTACTGTGTTTGAGACCTTAACATAGATATACATGCTGTGTTTCGTTTCACTTGCCAACGACTTCTGACTATTTCAGTTACATCTAATATTTCTAAAATGCCACCCCAGTATAAGATATTAGACGTTATGTGTCAATTAAAAATATTTATGTTTATACTATAGTATGTATAGCAGGAATGTGGACAATAATGTATACAACACTAATTTGTTGATTTAGTAACGTTTCGATCCTTTTATTGGATCTTCCAGTTACTTTCATTATCTAAAACTTCTATTTACTTTTACTTTATCAAAGTTAAAGTCATGTTCTTCATTATTTTATGCTTATTTTCTTCTGCATGTTTTATTTTTAAATATGAACTATAGTCGGGCCGCTTAACAGATGGAGTGATCACGTGAAAAGCACATGAATAGCTTGCGCCGCAGGCGTGGCCTTCGCATATATAGTTTCGTTCCCGAACGGTCAAGCAACCAATCAGGTACTTTGCACGCGGTGATCACGCAGTGATCATGCGTTTTCATTGCTCCATCTGTTAAGCGGCCCGACTATAATTTCAATTTAATGTAATCAAAATAGGTATAGACGAAGTTTATCAATTAGTTATCGGGTGACAATGAACTTTTAATTAAAAATACTACTATATTATATTTTTATAAATATCGATAAAAAACACAATAACAAAAAATCGATTTATTGTGCTATTCGCGATTGAAGTGCACTGTGTCGCCGCGATATATGCAGACCTTGATTGAACTAGCACAAGAGATTGACAGATTATTTCCTTGTTTTGCGTACCTGTCATTTAAAATGGAAAAGCTAAATAAATTAAATATTGTACCGTCCCACAATGCGAAAATTTACCAAGACATTTTTTACGGCACGAAAATATATCACAGCACACAATTTACAAGCGAACAAACTATTGACGTTCATAAATCTCTTATACGGCCATCTTGGATGAAACGTTCCTGCCATCTGTAGGGAACTTTAATCGCAAATAAAAAGAATAGGCGATGATATGTACTTATTTGTTACTAATAAGTATATAAAAGAAGAAGGTTGCATTTTGTCTCAAAAATCTAGAACCAGTGAACCAATTTGAAAAATTATTTCACTTAGGTACAATTAATAAAAATAAATACCTATGTTAATTATACAATATTATGGAGATATTGCTCCTCAACATTCTTTTCTTGGTCGGGCAGTAGTAATATTATTGTAATGGAGAAGATGCAGGACACATAAGAAACGTAATGCGCGAAAAATCAAGTTTTTTTCCTTCTGATAGCATGCAACACATTCTTTTCAGTTCCAGATGCTTTGGAAACAAAACCTCTATGATTTGAACATTGGTAATCACAAAACATCGGCATCGTCAACGGTTTATTATTTTAAATAAACTTGTTCTGCCTGTACACACTACCTACTATATGAACTGACTCACAGATCGAGGTGGTTACATAGCTGGCGCCCCTAGCGCTCAAGTTTGGCAGTGCCTATATCCATTGAAAAATTCTCGAACTGCACTCAAACGAGTGCATCCACTTCTTAGTTGTCCCAGGGCCTCCACACCTTTAAATCCGGCCCTGTAGATTTGGTGTATATAGGTCCAGTTTGTAGATCGACAGTCCTAGAACAGGGGTCGGCAACCTTTTGAGACGGAAGAGCCAAAAGTTACAATTTACAAAATTTCCCAGTTTTTAAAGAGCCACTAACATTTTTATTTCAATATTATGGTATTTGATTCGGATTATAACTAAACAAACAGAACAGTGCTGCCACATTTAAAAAATGTCAGCTGTCCGTATACTCTCTACTCCACCTATTCTAACTGTTCTCTTTTGAGTGTTTTTATCCTGTTTAAAGTTTTTTTTGCAGTATAATATTTTTTATGAGTTTTGAAAATAAAATAATATGATTATTATTATTTGCGCATGGAACTGGAGAGCCGCATCTTGACATCATAAGAGCCGCAGGTTGCCGACCCCTGTCCTAGGACAATGTATTACCGAACAGAGCATGCATAAGTATAATAAGGTATTTTATTATGCACAATCACTGAATGGCAAATCAGAAGCATTGAAGACACGCAGAATATACGTATATATAATTTGAATAATCTGATAAGCTTGTTTTCTACTACAGAATACAGACGGCGGGGCGGTCGCATTGCCGCGCATCGCGCCGCCTTGCGCCTACACGATTAAATAGGGCACAACGCAACGCGGTGCGGTTGACATTTCACTCTCACCCTTAACTTTATCTTCTGCCTACGGTGTAAAGGCGGTGATAGAACGACGCGACGTATTGCTTTGGTAACGTCGCGTTAAATAGTACACTAATGCTGGATTGCAGAAAGCATTGTCAGAAAATCTAGTTTGACAATGACCTTAGATTGTGACTACACATATGTGTCCTTAAGAAAAGCATTGTAGAATTTTAAATCGATCCTGTTCGAAAAATAATTGATCGAATGAAACGATATTTTTTTAAATTGTGTATATACATGTATATAACAAATTTTTTGCACAATTTCCACTTCAAAACAACATTTTTCTATTCATATTGATCAAAATTTAGCTTGAAAAGTGATCTTTTTCTATCTAGATCAGTCATTTGTTTTTGTGCGAGTACAATCTAATGTTATTGACAGGAAGTTTCACAACGACATTAGACTGCTGCTGCATGTATGAAAACAGTAATTATATGATTACCTACAATTTAAGGTCATTGTCAAATCAAATTTTTTGACAATGTTTTCTGCAACCCAGCAAAAATCATGCACTTCTGTGAACAATAAACTCTGTTCCATTGATATTTTTTAAAGTAACGGAACTTCGAAGACTTACCAAAATATCACTTAATCTGACATCCCTTTTTGGTGGGACAATTTCCTTCATTTTTTAAACCAGCTCCATTTTAGACTAAATAAGTGATGGCAGAATTTTTTTCTGTACAGGAAACTGTCTACATATTTTCTTTCTGTTGATGAACACGATTTTACGCATTTTATAAACAATAATTTTGTGTATAAAGCGTTAGCTGTACTGTACATAAAGTCGTTGTGAACGGAGCATAACACCAAATATAGTTATACACTGTGTATCCCGTTGGACCATCACATTTCAAGCTTACAATAACCTGTGGGATGGACGCCATCGTCTGATGCGACAGTTGAGTTACTTGAAACGTAATTGATTTTCTGGGACTTTGTCGTTGTGTATATACCTACATAGAGGACACCGCTATTTCACTTTACCCATTGATATCTTAATAGTACCTAGATAGAGAATGTTACTATTTCTTGTTTTTGGTTGTCATGTCTATCGTAACTATATATAAGAGATTAACGGGAACTTAAGCCGTGGGTTGATTGAAACTCAGTTAAAGTTTTAAATCGCAACATTTCATCTATTTATTTTAGACTTCTTCAGGCTCTGTGAATAATAACCACATACATTACTTGTACAACTCATATCAACTTATAATATTATATCTTATTACATACCTCAAAAACATAACACGAGTTGCTATTTCTTTACACTGAGAATTTGTTTCAATCCAACATCCAGTTCTGTAGAAATGTTACTTAACTTTATTATAGACTAGCGGCTTGGTCCGGCTTCGCGCGGGTGCATTGAATTTATGATTTATTATCTCCCCCCGCGATAAATTCTCCCCCTGCGAAGCGAAGCCGGACTGGTGGTGTTTATAATATTAGTAGGATTCCACCAATATGCTAAAATGCAAAAAAATTGCAGAGTTACTTTTTGTTACTATCCCACGGGAACTATACATTTTTCCGGGATAAAAAGTACCCTATGTGCTATTCCAGGACTTAAAGTAACTATATACCAAATTTCATGAAAATTCGTTCAGCCGCTACGGAGCTGAGTAGTAACATTAATAGACACACACACACAAACTTTGGCATTTATAATATCAGATCAATGGACAAAAGGCAAAATTGATTATGTCGAATTTTTCTGTACATTATGTCTTCAGATTTTTAAGAAAAATTCCATCTCTATTTTATATGAATCATTGACAAGAAACCACGTTTCCAGAATTTTTGTTTTTTTGAAATAAGTATGTGTGAGTTATAAGTTGATTCAAAACATAAGAGTGGTTCTGATCCTACACACTTAAAATAATCTCAATTCTATTAAAATGTATATGTCCCTTTAGTCGCGAGATAATATGTATTTAGATAATAATGTATTCTTTTGCTGGCATTTATGAAACATTCCCCCTAATTTAAACTTCACTGAATTATAGAACGAGAAAAAATTACCATGCCTATTAGAATTACTTATATTAAAAAAATTTGTAGACGCAACATTTTATTAGTTACCATTTTTTCCACTATATGTGCCAGGAATGGATATTATCTATAAATACCAAAGGTATAGTACTTTGTTTTGTTTATGTTTTTAGTTCCATAAAATGACACAAATCATTCAATAAAGGCAAGACCCCCCCTGCTAAAACAGAATATTTTTTATCTGGCTATGTTCGAGTCAAGTTAAGATAATAATATGTCAAAAGTTACACTTTATTTATCGAACACACGGTGTATTGTTCAATAATCAATACTAAATAATGGATATTGCATATCCCTGCATTGTGGAACTATAATTAAACCCATTGCATGCATCGGTAATAAAATAAATCGATCAGAAATGATCGCAGAAAATTACAGTCTATGAGATTTGTTTGTTCCGTTCCGACAGATCTGTTCCTTCGTTTATGGAATAATTCAACTAGTGTTTATTATCATCATAATATCGTTTATGCATGAATCAGGCTATGCCACTATAGTCTAACCTCTACACCGTTACCACCAGCCACCCTTCTTGATATTTTGGGTTAACGTGTTGATTTCGTTGTGTAAAGCTTACGCGATAAGTGATAACCTAGAGAGAGAGCTACGATTCCGTATTTTTGTGATTCACTTTTTAAAATTCTTTCACTGTTTAAAAACCTGAGTACTCCCGAGCAGGGGCGAAAGTATCAATACGCTAATTAGGTTAGAGCCTAAGGCGGCAAATTTTAAAAGGGCGGAAAATTTTAGATGAAAGCTAAAAATAATAAGGAAAAGATTTGTCATTTAAAATTTATTCAATATTATAAAAAATATAATCTGGTAACTCACAAGAAGGGCGTCATCACACATTAGTGCCTAGGGAAGCCAGGCATTTAAATTCACCTCAGCTCCCGAGTAATGTTATGCTAAAACAAATGAGGGATGAACAGTGAACGAAAATGTAAAGCAAGTCGAAGATCCCGCACGAAATTTTTGAGCTAAATAATAAATAATTGGTTTACGCTATAGCTAAACTAAAAAATATACTCTGTAAAGACAGTAATATAAATATAAGAGGTTTGGTTTCTCTTGACGAATTAGCTGGCAAACCAAAAACTACCCGGGTGAATCCGGGCCGGAAAGCTATTAATTTCACAATAATGATGTATACATAATGTATTTAGCAATCTTTAATTACAACCCTGCAGTCATAATGGATGAACACAGTGGGTGGCACGGGTGGGCACATAATTATTACATCAAATATGTGACGATATCCGCTCAAGCGTCTTGGTCGACCTCCAGCGCTTTCCTAACGATCTTCTCTGGATTTGCCTCGAAGCTGAAGCGTAAACCAATCAACGGTATCAGGAGTGCAGAAATGTCAGTAGGTATTGCTGGCACGACAACATGTAGAGTCAATCAATCATATTTTTTTCAAAAATTCCGTTCCTTTGACAGTTGATTTTGAAACATGCATAACATTTAATAATATTAAGTTAACAGGTTTTGATTTTTGTTGGCTAATTGTTCATATTCACCAAAACGTACCTTGTCCAAGAAACCTTAATTGTTCAATATCAAAGTTCTATTTCATAAGTTGACTAGCCGTTCATTTCTAGAGTGCCCTAGAATCTAGATATAAATTATTACGATAGCACATCATGTGTAGGTATAGCAAGAGCATTGTCGATCACCATAAATGAGGCGCTAAAAAGTTAGTAACTTTGCTCTTCATAATCTAATATTTCTGTTTGCAGTTTCAAAGAATGGCAGAAATACATTTAAAGATGATATGGTGATAAAAGATTTTCAACAAGAAAATTTGTTAAAAAAATTGTAATATCTATTTTTTTTTATAAAATTATTTTTGTATTTTTTCTTTCTCGCCGTTTTATAAACCTTAAAACCACCTCCAACATTCCTACAATAAATTGTTGTAGGAATGTCATAAAAGTCAATGTCTGTCTGAAGGCGCGATGCGAACTCGAAAACTATTCAACCCATTTCATGCTATTTTCACGAATAGCTAGGTAAAAGAAAATATTATAATATGCTATCATAACAGGGGCTATCATAATAGGGAACCAGGTAACATCGAACGGTCGAGTAAATATACGGCTAGTCCCTAAATAAAAAGCAACGTCTCAATCTGAACGGAAACTCGGAAACTATTCAACCGATTTTCATGTGGTTTTTACTAATACGTAAAGAAAATGTCTGGGAAGCTTTTAGGCTATATATTAGTACATATTTTAATACAAGGACCTGTCACTGTCTATTTTTTTTTATTGTAGATTATAGACGCGTCGACAACTTAGGTCATTAGCGTCTTAATTATCTTAAATAACAACATCCTTAAAACTAAATGACATCACAAAACATCCATGAGCGGAGTTGGGATTCGAACCCATGACAGTGTGATCCAAGTGTTGGCTACGCTAACCGTTACACCACACTGCCCTCCTGTCACTGTCAGTCCCGGCTTGGCTACTCACGTATTTGATACATCGTTTAATTTCACATTTGGCAATAATCTCGGAACAAACTGACGAAATGCTAAACGGTCAAGTTAAAATGGGAATTTATTATTTGTAGTGTCTTGCCGCTAATGACCTCAGCTGTCGAGCGTCTATAATCGACAATATTATTAAATGTTAATTAGAACGAATATTCGGGGACTCTAAATCCAAGACAGTATTATTGAAGTATATTGGTTAAGCGACGAAGCGCCACGCGGCGATGCCGCCGCCTCGTTGGCGTGCCCCGGTGTGCATATTGCGACCTCGCTGTGCATAGCTGCGCAAGTCGTCCACGCTGCGATGTGTACACGCTTTAACATTGCCCAGCCATCCTTCATTCACAGATCGACAGAAGTACAGAAGAAAACTTAACAGAAGCGGCACTCACTATCGGTACGATGCTGCGTATTATGCAATATTCTGTGCGACCTTGTAACCGGCAGCCATGTAATATTCTGTGACTTTGTAACCGCCAGCCATGTTAATTGTAGTGCATTTTCAGCACAAGTAATTAGTCTAATGATTCATAATCAGGCGTAATTTTGTCTGTCGGATAGTAGAACGTGAGGTAGTCTGATTCCGTCTGAGTCCTTCAGGCGTTTACCCGAACCTTAGCTTTAAAAATAGCGTTTTTAGGCGAGGGGAAAGGATTTAAGATGAAGAGTGCAGGGGTAACTTTCGGTATCGAATAATACTCTTACTGATAATCTATACTAATATAATAAAGCTGAAGAGTTTGTTTGTTGGTTTGTACCAACGTACAAACCAACGTTGTTTGTACGCGCTAATCTCAGGAACTACCAGTCCGATTTGAAAAAACATTTTTTTTGTTAGAGAGCCCGTTTATTAATAATAAAGAGTTTAGTCACGTCTAACCACAATAATTTTATTAATGAATGTACATTTCAAGAGCTATGCTCCCATCTTCAGCAAATACTAAACTGAGTTTAGTATTTGCTGAAGATGGGAGCATAGCTCTTGAAATGCACATTCATTAATAAAATTATTGTGGTTAGACGTGACTAAACTCTTTATTATTAAATTAAACCACAGTGCTCTTAATTATTCTTAGCCCGTTTATTGAACGGGGTGTAGGATTTTTTGACTATCTATACTAACACTAATATATACTTACTATTCTAATATTATAAATTGTAGGAATTGTAGTGAAGATTATAAATAATTGTAGGCAAGTACGCGAAGCGAGAACAACGACAGGCGACTTCGCTTCGCAGGGGAACTTCTGGAGAGGGGGGGGGGGGTAATAAATCATAAATTTTTATCTCTGAACCGATTCCAAAAATTCTTTCACTAATGGAAAACTACACTATCCCTGAGTGATATATGCTATACTTATATTTTTTTTGATAAATTTCTCGCGGGGTGGGATAATTCCTGTGGAATAATAACAAAACGTAACTCTGAAATTCTTTTGCATTTTAGCGTATAGGTATAGGCGGAATCCTACTAATGTTATAAACACCACCAGCCCGATTTCGCTTCGCAGGGGGAGAATTTCTCGCGGGGGGGGGATAATAAATCTTAAATTCTTAGCACCTGGGCGAAGCCGGACGGGGAACGCTAGTATAAAAAAAAATATAATATCTCACACCTACACTACATCATCCAATCCATTCACCGCATAACCCTGTGTATTTACTAATTCTATGTGCCGCTATAGTTTATACTTACATTATGAAATAGTGTACTTATTGTTTTCCCATTGTGTTATTTATACTGTGTCGCAATTCGATGTTATATCACTGCAAAAATAATAATATACATAATGTAATACATATATTATTATAATGTGCATATTTTTGTTATTATTCATTATTTAGAGATAAATTTGTTTGTAATTATTGTAGATACATTGTACATAAATCAGTGAAAGGGAGAAATGTATATGTTTGTCTTTGGACAATACACTCATGAACTGCCGTATTCCATTTAAATAAATTATAATTTAAAAAAACTAAAAAACACGCTTTAATGGTAAACTGAACTAAAAAGTAAAAATTAATTTTTATTGTAAAAAAGCGTGGGACGCTCGATATCAGTTGTTATAAAGTATGAAAATATGGTACAAAGCACCTCACGCTTTTTTACAATAAAAATTCTTTTTATAGTTCAGTTTACCATTAAAGCCGAAATCGTGTTTTTTAGTTTTTTTAAATTATAATTTATTTTTGCTTTTTAGTCCTGGAGATTCTGGTCAGGATAATGGGACAAACTTATTGAATTATTGTATTGTCATCGGTCCTTGATAATTTTAAAATATATTTTAGAGTTTTGTTCAAATTGACGAATAAGTATATTTGTTTTGCGTAAGTAATAAATAAAATGCCATACAACCAGTGACGTAGATTTAGGGGTGATCCAGGGGGTCTAGATCCCTCCCAGAACAATATAATTTAATTCGATTTTTTTTAAATTTCATTCTTAAAAAAGAAATTTATTTATACAGCCAAGATAAAACATACAAAATACATTTGCCATTCTTTTGTGATTATAATATTGGTACGTTCCTGTAACATTATACAGAAAATTAATAAAAAATGCAAGAAGGAAGACATAAGCAAATTGATAAATGATAAATAATATATTTTTTATCATCAATAAATTGATAAAAAATGGACGACCCCTCCCAGAGCATAACTCTATCTACACCACTGCTTACAACTGCCCTATTATCATTTACACCGTCAAAAATTTGACATAAAGTAATTTTCCCTTTTTATAAGAGACACTTGAAACGAACTGTTCGATTATATGGAAGGCCAGCAGGGACCCAAACTCTAAATGATTTTAATTTCAATTCTCTCTTGTTACAGGTAGGTGACAAGCACACGCTATTTACTTAATCACGTGACACGTGTCTCTCCGTTCATTACATCAGCGTCGTTGTTATTGTTCGATCTCAAGTGATTATAACCTATAACAATCTACATAATGTAAGTTTGAATCATGAAACTTTTATAATGGAATGAAAAACCTATAACCTGCTCAAACCGTAGTAAATAGATTAAGACCGAATCAGACACGGACTGGCAATATTTTTTCAGGGACACTAACATATTTTGTAGAGATCCGTGGGCTAGAAACTTGAGTAACTTGTTATTTGCTGGGATTGGGAAATGGGAGGGCCCGGGCATTCTCCAAGTCCGGGGGCCGGGACGCTCCAGCACCCAGCACCCCTGGCCAGTCCGCGCCTGGACCGAATGCCAGTTTTTAGCCGAACTGAAATTTTGGCTTTTTACGCACATTTTTTTAAGAAACGGACCAATAAAGAAATTAAGTTTTTTGAAGGTGTTTTCTTAATTTTGAGCGAACTCCAAACTGCCAAACTTTACCGCTAGGGGCACCAGCTATGTAGTATCACCTTGATTTGTGGGAAGCTTGCATAGTAGTATGTACAGAATAAAATAATAAATCGTTGACAATGCCGATGTGCTGTGTTTACCAATGTTCTTATCATAGAGGTTTTGTATTTCCAAAGGATCCGGAACTGGAAAGAAGTGGTTGCATGCTATTAGAAGAGAAAAAACTTGATTTCTCGCGCGTTTTTCTATGAAAACCAATGATAACTTAGGTGGCTCACTGAGGTAAAATCTATATAGAGGACGCATACCGTATACAACTGCTTATACAAAATTGAAGCCAGGTTTGACGTCACAGGGCTGATCAAACATGGCGTTAAAACACGGGATGGATTGAGAATATTATTCTCTTCTTCTTCTCACATATAAATGAGCGCCGAATTATAATGGCGATTGACTTCGCCGAATTACAATGGTGACTGACTTCATTTTTAAATGCTTATACTTCCTCTATAGCTTTAACCTCAGTGAGGTGGCTATAAACCTGCTGCCATCTATATTATGTTTCTCATGTGCCCATCTCCATTGCATCAGCTGATTCGCAACTAATCGAGGTATCCCGGATCTGCCCGAAACGTGATAGCGAAGCAGTTGACGCATGCGAATAAGGAACCTAAAATATATTTATGTCTTCTTTTCTACCTCGTGTTGGTTACACCTCGACCTATGGGAAGACGTAAACAGTTCCTATTCCGTTACAAAAGTTCTATAGTTTGAATCACCGTTGGAGTATTGCATCTGCTTAAAACCCCTCAGGAGGTGTCGCTATAAAACGCGTCCAACAAGTCCGTTATTTGCGTAATATGATTTTGTGTCCTTTACCATAGCATAAAGTATTGACATAGAAAACGGACCAGTGTTGCCAGATGAAAATGGTTGCTTTCCTCAACTGCGAACTCAATTCCCCCTGCAGATTTAGACAAATTCCTCAACAATTATACCTCGCCCATTCCTGCATATTTTAGTGGGAGAGCTATCGCATGCTCTAGCACAATGCTGGTTACATTGTACGCCCACACTCACTTCCTTCTGGCGTCTTTTTCCCTGTCCCATTCGCCTGAGGGCACTTTGCTATTTAGAGCACAATAATTTTATGAACTTTTTGAAGCGAAACTTCTTATGCGGCGCCATTGCCTCGACGATTTGAAGGGTAAAATGCACTTGTGACGATTGTGATTGGTCGAACCGGTTGTCGATACATACAAGTCCCGAAACAGCCAGTAGCAATAGTCATTGGACTTCTGAACGTCGCTCCTAACCCTAATTGATTTTTATATTATTCATACATTAGAAGTTTCACTTGGGTCGTGTGTGTCGTGACAAATACCTTTTTTTATTTTTGATATAAATTCAATGAAATTAAAAAATGACGTGACAGTTTTAAAGTAAGATACGGTAAAAATGAATTTTCATTCTAAGAACATCATTCTCGTCTAAAGTGGATCGTATAATATTTTTATAGTGTTGCATTGAGAGATATTGATGATTTACACAAAAATGTATAACCTCGTTCCAAAAACAATACGGAAAAGTAAGTTATAGAAAAACATAACGTATAACGCTTAGATTACGTATGGTTATCTCGTCCATTCGAGAAATCAGTATGTGTGAGAGTATCCTTCGCTGAACCGTTAGCCTGTTCGATAACGTTCGCTGGTCAAACCGATGTAGCATAAACCTTGTCGTCTGATTATAAGGGCTAGACTTCAAGGATCGTCTCAAGAAATAGAAATACGTTCGATTTGACGGTAATTACTTTAAAATGGATGTATTTTTGCTTCTAGGGTTTCAGCGTATAAGCTCCCTCAAGAGATATAAATACGTTTGAATTGACATTTTTACTTCCCACCTCTACTATGGTAGGGAAGTAATGGATTTAGTCCGAAAAAAATATTTCGAGATTTTAACAGATCTTCACGTTTTGAGACCCTAGCAATCGTTTAAGGTCATTTTCTGACTGATGTCTGTATGTGTGTGTGTGTGTGTGTATGTGTGTGTGTATGTGTGTGTGTGTGTGTATGTGTGTATGTGTGTGTGTGTGTGTGTGTGTGTGTGTGTGTATGTGTGTGTGTATGTGTGTGGTCAATTTTTCGCCTTCGATATCTTAAGAACGGAACAACATACGGGCATGCCGATTGTTCTATTGTGTTTATCAGCCTTTAACTTAGATCTGATTAGATTTTGAGTCAAATCGGTTCAGTGGATCCTGAGATATTCAAAAAAACGTCCTCAATGTCACGTATTGACATAGGTAAAAAAATATATAAATGAATTCTAGATGTTATAATATGAAAAAAATGTAAATATTTTTTTTCTCTAAAATGTATAGTTTTCGAGAAAAAAAATATTTTACTAAAAAAAATAAAAATTGTACGTAAATCAAGGTAACCATGATTTTTGCTATATTAAGTTAGCCATCAGTAGATCACCAAACAAAAAAGAGGGCCATGCTTTTTTCAAAGAATAAAAATTAAATTGTGTTTTAAAGACCACCAACAGCTAAGGTTATTTGGGCCTAGTCAAAGAATAAAAAAAAAAGAGTGTTTATTTTTTGCAAATATTTACTAGGTGGGAAGTATAGGACTGGTCATCAGTCGAATTTTTGCTTCTAGGGTTTCAGCGTATAAGTTCCCTCAAAAGATATAAATACGTTTGAATTGACATTTTTTAATATAACTCCACAACTCCCATATAGTTCCTAATGAAATAGTTACAGAAGTTCGCGTGATGGTCATTGGATTCAACATGTATTTTTCCAAAAGCACAATTTGAAAAATATCTGAGAGATTTTTAATTTTGTCAAAAATCGCAATTTTCTAATTTTTTTACTTTTGTTAAAAAATTTAATTTTTGACAAAAATCTTTCAAATACCTACTTTTCACATACCTATACCTTACAGAACAAGTCACGCTGATTCCCTTAAACAAATTAAAACACTCTTTTAGTTCATGAGTAGACGAACATTTTTTAATATATTTTTATACTATACTCGTTAGTGTGAAAAATTTGGACCGGTCGAAGAAGTTGCCAGGACCTGATTTCACCCACGGGGTGTCGGAGAATAAAGTTCCAAAAATCATAATAATCCCACTTCTGCAGAAATCTACAAGCATCGTTCATGCTTTCGGGATATGGAGGACAGTGTGGTTCAGTGATTATAGCGTCGCGGCCTCTGGATCAGACTGTCGTGAGTTCGAATCCCGCCTCCGCTCATGGATGTTTTGTGATGCCATTTAGTTTTAAGTGTGTTGTTATATTTTAATGTAATCAAGACGCTAATGACCAAAGTTGTCGACGCATCTATAATTTACAATAAATAAATAAATTTCGGAATATCTGCAGTGAGGTTGCCTTGTTTTTGGTTATGGCAATACTGAGAGAGCGAGCTTGTATATTATAGACGCTCGACAACTGAAATCATTAGCGTCTATTTGCGGTCATATATATACAGTCGAAATCTTGACTTTCGGTGTTATAAAGGTGAATGAGTAATCAAACGAAACAATGTCATTAATTTCTGTTAAGACAAGAAAAGTTCCAAAACGGATCAAAACGAATTCGAGCGTGTCCTTTTCTAAATGATGCGGACGCATCCACAGTGTGACAGTTTTTATAGTATACTTTCCTCAGCTGCTCAAGATAAATATACATCATAAAAAGTTTTTTAAAAGCCTTCTCCGTTTATATTATGCCAACAATGGAATATCCTTTCTTTTTACTCCTGTTATTTATATTTTTTGTTTCGATTTTAGAAGCATAAAAACGAATTAGAGAGCTACTTACTTCATAATAGAAATGGCTTGAAAATTGCCGTGCCTTTGTTTAATAGCTTTTCTATGCCTCGCCGCAAATCCTCAATTCCCATGTTCTAATTTATGAACTGATGAAAGTATCAATAGGATTTTATTTGGTGCACTGTCTACTAGTACCTTAACTTATAGTATAGGGTGTAGTGATGATACGTAAGGGGGACCGGGGAAGACAGATCCCCCATCGGGAATAATGGAATAGTGTGAAAATTGAGCTGGTGTTGTCCTGATTCGGGTCTATAGGCCGTCGTTGGTTGGAATTGCTTCCTAACGTTTCGCTAGCACGAGTGACGAGCTTCTTCAGAGGTCCTTCCATCTCCGATGCTGGATATAGAATGACAAATTCTCGGGCGCAGGTTGTATTTATACCCCCAGGGGGTATAAATATATATAGGCCGTCGTTGGTTGGAATTGCTTCCTAACGTTTCGCTAGCACGAGTGGCAAGCTTCACGAGTGGCGAGTTTCTTCAGAGGTCCTTCCATCTCCGATGCTGGATGTACAATGACAAATTGTCGGGCGCAGGTTGTATTTATACCCCCTGGGGGTATAAATACGCCCGAGAATTTGTCATTCTACATCTAGCATCGGAGATGGAAGGACCTCTGAAGAAGCTCGCCACTCGTGCTAGCGAAACGTTAGGAAGCAATTCCAACCAACGACGGCCTATAGACCCGAATCAGGACAACACCAGCTCATCAATTGGCCGCGAAAGCCTCAACCAATTTGTCAGTGTGAAAATTCATTAAGCTTACTTCATACTACTCTGTTTTATTTCCAGTTATTTAGCTTTGGCGCCTGAAAACTTCCCAAATTGCACTTAGAACATTCGAGTTGGAACTATCGTTTGATAACCCTCATATAACTCACCAAGGTCAAAACCGACATTAATGTGCAGAATGAAGCCGCTGGTGATGACTGATGACTAGTATATAGTACATTAGCATTTTGTTTTTATAGAAAACTTCATGAATACTTTAACGCCGGCATACATAATTGTTACATATTAAAATGTGGTTGGTAACTTATACAAGAATATAGTCTATGCACTACTTATTATGTAAATATAAAGTAAAAATGTCATAGTGTAGAAAAAAACAACTGATATCAGTCATGGCGGAATGGCCTTGATTGTCGACTGTCATTATAGTATGTTGAAAATATTTATTTTGCAATAATACACCTAGCTGTTTTAAATTATAATTGATTATGGAATAATTACAGAGAGGTATGATTTACCTTTCCTGATTTTAATCATGGAATTAAATTACAACTCGGTGTAAAAACCATTAGAGAGCAGCAAAGAGGGTAACGGTTGTCAAGCAGACAGTCCGTTGCTAAGTGAGGGCGGTGCTTTGCCGCCAATAGGCTGATGACGTCACTGTGTCTTAAATTCTATAATGAAATTTTGACAGTGTTGTTGTAGACTTCTATACGATCTACAAAGCTTAGACTAATATATTTCTAAGTTTTTTTAATGAATGATATTTGTTAAGAGTTCATATGATATTGATTGAATTTATTGCTTCGTATTAATTATAATTTTTAATTAGCATAATCTCCACACACACTTGTATAAAATACATAAGAACTTTAGAAGTAAGTGTGCGTTTATTAATGGGTGACCAAAGGTTGTTACACTGTTGCTTTTTGCTGTTTACCTTCAGATATTACAAATTACAATTTACATTGCAGACATAGTAGTGTTACTTTTATATGCAAATGTATAAGTACAGTGAAATTTACTGTAACGGACAATACATGTCCATTTCAGAGATTCGTACACATGGATTTTGTTTGACTTCTCGTGGCTGTAACTTGGAAATCGCCCATCGTATGAAAAAAGTGCCTAGAAACTTTTTTATAGACAATTTAATTTTGGTCAATATTGGTAATGAGCATTTTAACTGTAAAATTTAAAGGAAAGGAAATTGAGGAAAAGAATTGATTTTGACGTGCTTTTTATTACAGCGGAGACGGTGACAATAATGTGAGGAAACTTAGTTTGTTTTTTAGATTTCCAAAATTAAGCAATGAAAACAATTTCTAGTTTCAGCGGTTAGAAGAATAAGTTGACGAAACATCAAAGCAAAATTCATAGTGCCGAAGGGCTTTTCAAAAAAAATGCAAGGCCCGGGGCAATTAAAATTTTAGAGACCCTTCAAAATTTAAAATAAAATTGTGAATAAGAAAATGAAGTCAATGGTATTTAATATTGTTTGGATTATTACATTTCATTATTTTAATAATTTTATAAATGTTCAAATTTAGCAAATTAATTGCTATGGACAGTTGAAGCAAAAAGTGTTTACTATATTAAAAATTGGAAAAGTTTTCTCGAATATTTTTTGGGCAATAACTGTAAAATTAAGACCGTGCTACGAGCCTTGACTTCGCTTTGCCTTCTCCTATATTTTTGTCTAAGCATATTGAGTTGCCAAGAGTTGAGACCCCTCCCCCCCATCGTTTGACCCTGGCGCCGACCCACAGTTGGAGCGAGGTCTATTGTGTAAAGAACTACTGATATTCACGGAAGTCTTGTAAGATTTTCAAAATGAGAAGTCCAAATTGAATATGAGTCGTACTCACTCTGTTATGCAAATTTCAAGTTCCTCAAAGCATATATTATATGTTTATTGCATACACAAGTTATGTACAACGGAGAAAATACTTGCAGCATAAAAGCTTTCAAGAGATTAAGTTTCTCACATACTTATAGCGAATCGGTATGGTATAGAGCAGCTTTCCTAAACTTTTTCGCTTACAGACCCCTTAGCTTAGATTAGATTTCACATGGAACGATGGGCAAAATTTATTCTTCACAATCATTGGACATTGCGACCTAAAAGATCTTCAGTGAATCCCCTAGTATTTATTCCTAGTCGGGTAGGAGGAGGCCTACTTTTCTGGGGGCTGCCCTCCACACTTCATCAAGCTCTAGAAAAGGTCTGTTTAAGTGTTGCAAGGTTATAGAGAAAACTGCTTCACATGCACAGAGGATGTCTTCAGCAGTTTCTTTTGCTTCTTTGCAGAAGCAACATTTATCATCCTGAGTTACCCATATTTGAGAGATGGTACCTCCGGTACATGACGTTTTGGTACGGCCGTTTTGGTCCCACCGTTTTGGTACCGGACGTTTTGGTCCCGGCCGTTTTGGTGCCGGCCGTTTTGGTCCCAGTTATTAGATTATGACAAATAAAATTACCAATTTTTCAGACAATATATTGATAAAAATTTAATAATATATTTCAAACAATTAACGTTTCGATCCGGATTTGAAATTTCTTCGGAATTGAGCTAACAATAAAACTATAAAACGTGTTATAAACTTTCTTGTAAATAGAATAATAAACCATTATAAAAAGTACACCATTATTATATAAAAAAAACAATGATTGCATATATCGCTTTTACGCATGCGCCAATTTGCCCCGAAAATTTTTTTACAAAACTTTCTTGTAAAATGGAATAAAAAACCATTATAAAAAGTACACCATTATTATATAAAAAGCAACGATGGTATATATCTTTTTTACGCATGCGCCGATTTTCCTTCAAAAAACATTATAAAACTCTTGTAAAAATAGATTGAAAAATAAACCGTTATGAAAAGTATACCAATATTATATAAAAACTTCTGCGCATGCGCCAACTTTCCAACTTTATTGATATTTGTCATAATCTAATAACTGGGACCAAAACGGCCGGGACCAAAACGTCCGGTACCAAAACGGCGGGACCAAAACGGCCGTACCAAAACGTCCTGCTTCGGGTACCTCAGAGGGCAGTGGCCAATTTATTTATTTATTTATTTTTCCATTTGAATAGGTAGGTACACATATTGATATTAATTTATACATTGGATACTCCTACCCAACATGGCAGAAGCCAGTGGCCAATGAATACGAATTCCTTAGAGATTAGCAAAATTATAGCGAACCCCTATTAATATAAATTAAAAGTAATGTATTTACCTATTTAATTTTTTTGAAGTGAAACTTCTTTATACACACAGTAGAGTGAACTGAATTTATCTAACGAAAAACTATACATGACATAATATACGGACGGCGTTTGCCTACTTTCCAAACTTGCGTTCCAGATCGCTGACTGACGATTGTATAATCACTGTTTGCCGGACGGCGTTTATACAGTTCGGCCGTCGCCGATCAAACTGTATAGCTTTGTCTACTCACACCAGAAATTAGTTCGGACCCTTACGGGCCTTAGGGATCCACGGACCCCTTGTTTAGGAAACGCTGGTTTAGAGTTTGACTACAGACGTCTATGGCCACGAGATAAAGTGGCGTTTGTTGATTTTTTGATTATATGACCGGCATTTGTAGGTGTCCCAAGCGCAACCTGATTTTGGAGCCTCTTTTTAGAATTTTATATTAAAAAAGGCATGTGTCGCGGCACACACGATCGAAGTAAAACGTCTTATATATGAATAAAATAAAATGAATGGATCAGAAAAAACCATGTCTACATTAATTATTGATTTATTTAGGGTTGTTATGGTAATTCGCATCACTCCATTTTTGTCACCCATTTTCGTTTCATCGAGCCAGTATTTTACCCTTCAAATCGTCGAGACACTGCCGCCTAAGAAGTTTTACTTAAATAAAAATAGCTTTCTTTTGAGTCTATGAAGTGTTTAATAAAAATTGGACATAAACCACTTCACTTTGTTACGTCAAACATTTAAACACGTTGTGTGTCTATCTCTCTCTTAGTTGACATGCAGTCTGCATGCAAACAGAAAAGGAAAAGATTGTGTTTAAAGTTTAAGTACCTATACTGTCGTGAAATCAATCTAAAAATGTCAGACGGAAGGAAGACAAATTCTGAGAGAAAATAATTAATTTAATGTGTCAACTTGTTTCAATTTATTATTGTTTTTTTTCTCATACAATAATGCCCTCCATTTATCACCGCAAAATTTGGTTTCAACTTGATTTAGGTATACATATTATTGTAATGAATTGACAATAGTGTTGCCGTCTAGATCTAAACTTTCTAGACTCTTGTCTTGCCTTGTCTAGATTTTCAAGACAAGACTTGCAAAAGAAGAAATTTTCAAGACAAGACAAGACTTGCTTTATCTAGATCAAGACTCTTGCCAAAACTCTAGAGTCTAGAGTTTTGACAAGAGTCTTTATAATAGGTGATAGGTAAAATTGTCTAGAGTCTAGACAATTTTCAAGAGTCTTAGAATCTAGATAAACTAAGTAGTATAGGTAAAGTAAAACCACTCGGTTAATCTAGACTCTTGAAAATAATCTAGAGTCTTGATATTAGACAAGACAAGAGTTTTTTAATCTAGACGACTTAGTGAAGTCTTGATATTTCAAGACAAGACTTAAGTGAAGTGAAGTGATATTTCAAAACAAGACAAGACTTTGAAAGTCTTGTCTTTTCTTGTCTAGACGGCAACACCAGTAATGAAATAAACAATTTCTAACATTAAATAGCATTTGACTATTTTGTACATTAATAGCTGTCCAAACCGACTTCTCCCGCGTGCAAATCGCTTTTTACACACGCCTGTCACTTTTTACACACAGCCGTTTACATATTCTCGTTATAAAAAATACGGTGCGTGACAAGTGTGAGAAGGTGCCTCCTTTTTAAAACAACGCACGCGCTTTAAAAAGGAGGCACCTTCTCACACTTGTCACGCTGCACTCACATACTATTTTTCGTTTCGGAATTACACAAATAAAATTGCATTACTTTTGGGACATTCTGTATCGTGATAGTTGCAATATACAGATCGGGGATGGCACAGAATTTATCTGTAGCTAGATTTCACTTTTTAATTAAACCGCGCGAGTCGGTTAGCGGGTGAAGAGAGGGGGGGGCGTTCTCCAGCTGCAGGTGCAACGAGATTTGTTTTTTCCGTCTCTGTCATTCTATGTGCAACAACAGATTGCAATCTTTCAACGACGGGCCATCTCACAATATATCTAAGCCGAACAAAAGACATTGCAGTGATGGAGGTCTGTCTATGATATCGCAGCACCAGCTAACTCTGTAAACGACTGTTGTAGCAGCGCCAATTGTGATTTTTTGAATGGCAATGTTCTTTAGGCGCACCATGTACACTTTTTCCTGAGCAGTGAATAGGTCTGATACGTTAGGGTCCGAGGTGAAATGCTCATTCGGGGAAGCGAAGGAGAACAGTCAGCTGTGCGTCACTGCTGTTCCCGGCTGTGTTTTGTAACTATGGTTGTCAAAATGACTTTCGAAGCGGTTTTAATGTTGATTTTATGCATGTTTGATGTACTATGTTTCGGGTCGGACGGGTTTTCTAATAAGGGGTGGTTAATGGTGCGTCTCGACTGGCGACGAACAACTAAATGACCATATTCATAGGACCATCCCTCGTTAGAAAAAATAGACCCGCCCGACCTGAAACTCGTTTGTACGCAGAAATGGAACTACTATCTTCTTTAAACAATACTCGTAACGACATTATGCCCTATTTTATTTTAATATATATTATGTAACTTAATTATTAAAATACGTTTGAATAATTGGCTGGCATCATAAGTAGCAATCATTCGTGTAACCATCGGTAGAGGCGCGTCGATCAAATGCTGATGATTCCATCTGGTGGTTACCACTACAACAAAGAGATCGTCAATTTTTTCTTTAGTGCCGTAATCGGATTTTTTGTTTGTTTTTTCTAAACAATAAATAAGTAGTTTTGTTTCACTGCTTTCATGGTATACATAAACCTGAAAACTCAGTCGAGTTTTCTGAACGATAGACTAACGATAGCTACAAAATTTTTGTCTTTATTTAACGTCAACTACTTTGTATGTATTGAGATAAAAATAGAAAAAATAATAACAATATTATTAAAAATACTGTTTCACGGTTTGAATATTTTCCTAATTTAAATGTTTGTGCAGACCGCGAAACAGCAATCATCATTTTCAATTTCTTGTTTTCAGGCGATGAGTTGACATAATTTATGGCATGATTTAATGATTAATTAAAATGTATATCTATGGCCACAAGGCAATATGACTCATGTCAAAAAATTTGATAATTACCTGCAGATTTTTAAAGTTATGCCTATGGGTGTTCTCGTTTTATCTATTTTATTTTTAATGGATGATAGTACAGGTCAAGAGAAGACAAATAGTGTTATAACACCTTAGTAAAAGTTGTATGATAATTTTGGTGTACTTCACCTAAATTAGCATCATGTCAACTAAGTCAATGTTAGAATGTGAATTTAGTTAATCAATCTCCTCTCTTATCATACAGCTTATACTAAGATGTTTTAACACTAATTATCTTCTTTTTATCTGCACTATGGCCCATTAAAAATAAAATAAGCAGACTGAGAACACCCTGTATGCGTACCTAAATATATGTTTTGGTGAAAACGTCATCTCTTCACACAATAAATTGAAAATTTTAATTTGTGATAGGGCCAAACAGCTAATAGTTCTGTCTGAGTTCTCATTTGGTTCTAAAGGCGGCGTTACGCGTTTAAGGCGGCGTTACTCTTCGGATTATCCAGGTGTGCAAGCTTTCACGGCCGGCATTGTTCCAAGTCTTCATGGTTTCCGGGCTTGTAGGCCGTGGTCCGGTGGTATTTCTACTTGACGTTTCGTCTACAACTGCGGTAGACATTCTCAAGGCCGATGTGGCAGCGGTCGAAGTGTCCTTCTTGGCGGCTCACAGGTCACTGAAGACTTGGAACAATGCCGGCCATGAAAGCTTGCACACCTGGATAGTCCGAAGAGTTTTAGCGTTCTAGGACAATTGCCAGCAAACACACAGATTATATGATAATTGCGTCATTTGATCATTTGTCATATATTTTCTAATAATATTGCGGATGCCACATTCGTTACTTAATTCGCACTAACTTATTATTTCTATTATTGCAATTAGTAGCTAATATTTAATAATAAAATGAAAGGTGAAAATGCAACACTGTGTAAAAGAACTAAACAGATTACTATTTAAGAGAACTTTCACTAATGCAGTTTGCTTTATTATTCGATTTGCATTTTTGTCGTATTTAAAATGTCGATATTATTGGTTATCATGGTTGATTAATTCGTCAGTATTATAACCATTTTGTATACAGAGTGTCTCTAAAAATAACCGATAACGTCTTACAGTGTAGACGCATAGCACAATATTAGATCGATTGAACCCAATTTACCTATATTATATACAAAAGTGTACCCTTTCGGCAAGTCTACCAAGCAAGCAAGACTGATGAACAAGAAATTGTACAGAGTAGCGTCCTATGGAAGGAAAAAAGGAACGTAGGAAGAAAAGAACCCAATGGAGAGACGAGATTGACAGTTTTGCTGGTAAACTCTGGCATAGAATCGCATCAGATAGGATCTTATGGAGGACTGAAGGGGAAGCCTTTGCCCAGCAGTGGGATTAAATTAACGGCTAATTATTATTACCATAAGCACGTCTTTACTTTGGTGATGGCTTTGAGCCGGTCCTGTATTATGCGCACACGCAAAACACACACCAACACAGTTGGCCACCTAAGGGCGTAGAGTAGTAGAATGTCCCTCTGGGGCATTGTCACCGCGTGCGTCCGATGACGTAGTCGAAGTACCTACCAAACTGCCCAGTCCCACGTTACTTCAATATGCCCACATTATCAGTTATCACCTACATATGCATATGAGTAGATCGATTTTTGATAATTGGATTCTTCGTAATTAGTAATTAGAGTCCGGATAGTAATGTTACCTAAATCGAATTTCTAGTATGCGCTAGATGTAATTCCGTACCAAAACATTGACTTACATGCGCTGCTCACCATGAATAAGAGGGATATCAGTGTCTGGAGTTATAACCAGTAAAAATCTCAGAAATGCGTTATATTTACGCCGAATTATTGTGTTTCATAATTGTTTGTAAGATTTGATTTACGCGGTGATGTAAAGTGCGAGCTGTGTAATAAGAATAGTTTATTGCTGAAACAATTGGATCAGATTCAATCAAATAACTTCCATCCGTCCTTGCAATAATACATAAAATTACAAATACATAGAACAAAAAATAAAATACAAAGATAATAACAAAGTTAAAAAGTTTTTTAAAATCGGTTCATCCGTTTGGGCTGTACGATTGAAACAAAAAAACCGAATCACAGATTCACAGACAAAGCGAGTGTATATATATGCGCTTCTAGCTTTGCTTAGGTCGCGCCTAAAAATATAGACTTAAGGAGGGGCCAACTAATTCTGCCAATTTAATAATAAAGGATAAAATGTGTATCGGAAAAGATTGTTTGACATGTATCCCCTCTTCTCGCGTGGTCTTTTTTATATTAATATATGGTATATAGACGCATTTGAACGTGCAGTTGTGGCCTCTTCTCGCGGGGTCTGTGTTCATACATAAGAAGTTTGATGTGCCGCGACACATGGTTTTTTGTCTAAAATAATCAGGGAAGCAGCAAATTACGAAAGTTTGATTTTACATGTTAAATCCCAATGATCGGCAGACTTGGTCACCAGTGTGTAGGTGTATTAGAATAAGCGGGATGACCCCATTTTCGAAGAGAGCTAGCGAAATAATGGCAACCTTCGGATGTTAATTTGATAAACCGTAACCACTTGTGAGTATTCATCGATAGGTTAATTCTCCGGTATGGTATACCGAGCGACCGTAATACGGTACACGCAGACCTTGACACGCTAACACACAGGCTGAGCGGCTGTGGTTTATACAGCGTGTTTTTATTTATCTAGTCTGTTCAACACGTCATATACACAGCCATGTTATGTTGGATTTCTCTCGATCGTCCCGCTATATCAACAGACTTGTACTTGCGTAGAATGCAAATCCTTGATATTGGCCTACATGATCTATTATTTTTGATGTTACCAACTTGTCTATTAAGTTTCAAAAGTAACCGCCAGAATGCGTAAGTGTCAACCATCAATAGTAATATCGTATACGAATGAATGTGCTAACTGCTAATATTTATTTCGAGCTTCCTTATTTATTAGTGTATTTGCCATATGGCACATACACTATTGGCGTCGGTCGGATGGCGGGACCTAGGGGTCGGACCAAAATTTCTCGACGTTTCATAGCCTCCTGAACATTTTGGCACCATTTTTGGAAATGTCTATTTATATATGTATATATATATATATATATATATATATATATATATATATGTATATATATATATTTATATATTTATATATATATGTGTACGGGCTATAACTTTTGAAAGAGTTAATTGATTTTGACGAAATTGGGTAGGCACGTTGCCATCCATAACCGCACGAAGCCTATTTAAAATGGGCCCAATCGAACCATTTTAAGGGTGGTTTTTAGGGGTTGAAAAATGTTTTTGGGCCCAAAAATACCGAAAAAATTCTCAGAATTGTTTCAAAATTGAAATTTAACCCTTTAGTGAAGATTAAAATGTGCTGCTAAAATTTTAATAAAATCGCCCCGACAGGTCCGGACTTACAAATTTTATGAAAACACTAGTTTGCGGATAGTGATTTACTTACTGAAGGGTGTATTTAATTTGGTACAGAGGTTGCATTGATAATAATATTGAAATTAAGAAAAAAAATATTATTTTAAGGGATGTATTAAGGGGTTAAATTTTTTATTTTGTCCAAAAACCAACTTATGTTCACATAATAACAGCACAATGCCTGTATTAGCAAATACACTATATTGTCGGCAGGGTTTTGGCACTGCGACCCGAGTTTTTTATTTTTTGGTATTTTGTATAATAGGTACCTAGAGTCTAGACTCTATATGGAAAACGTATTTCCAGAATACCAGTTTCACTCGAGAACGGCTGGACCAATTTTGATGAAACTTGGTACGGTATCATTTGGTTGGTACAAGGTACTTTTTACGTGGTTGAATAAAATAAAAATATACTGAAGGTCGTTTGGCTATTTTGTTACCATTTTCTAAATTTATGTATCTATAATAGGTACGCACTGTAAAAAATGGATGTAAAAATACTTTGAAAGTTAAGGTAGAATTCGCTCGATTTTCTAAGTGATTTTACATTATTATTTATTTTTACACAGAAAACTTCATAAAAACTTGGACTTTTACTGTAAAGTTAAACAAATTTGTGATTTTTACATAAAATAAATTAAAATTACATAATTTGTGTAATATTCCAATAAAGTGTGTAAAAATTACAAAATAAAATGTATAGTTACATATATAAAATGGATGAATACAAAACAAATTAATGTAAAATGTGTTTTTATGGAATCACGATATGTGCAGGCGATACCTGTTTGCGACGCTATTGTCTCTTTGTGTGCCTATTACCAGATTAATCGCTGGCTACAAATGGACCATCGATAATCTATGTAATCGGCCTTCTCATTTCTTACAGTGCGTATACCTAAACCTTTGAACTTCCGCTATAACCCACTGACGATTTTTTAATCGCAAAATTATTCATATACGTCGTTCGGTAAATTTCGTTAAAATTAGTCGACGCATTTGGCCGTATATATAAAATAAATAAAACCAAGTGCCGAATAGTTGAGTTAAAAAATGCGGAACGGGATTATGGGCACCGACAGGTTCCAAGGGGGTGCAAAATGCAAAATGTTAACTCGATTAAATAATAATAACCTATCATGCAACTTTGGTATTTTTTCTCTACCCTCTTCCATATTTCCTATTTTTTCTTCCCCGTCTCTACTTTCTAAGCCAGGGGCTGGGGGGGGCTTCAATTGTACCACCTTGCACCCCCCTCGCGGCGCCCATGAACGGGATGATTAAATCGGATTACATCTGTATATTTGAAATTATAAAAAAATCGAAAATAAAGAGTGGCCTTAGTTTACAAAAAAAATATGGAAAAAAGGGTTTAAACGCATTATCAATTATTTTTCCATTACATAAAAGTAATAAAAATAGTTTTAAAGAAATAAATTATAAAACATAATAATAATGTTTAAGACATTTTTTGTAACATCATTGCGAAATTAATTAGTTCTTTTTTATTGTTTATTTTCTAGTAATTTATTCTTAAACAATATCTAAATGTCTTAAATAAATTTTGTATTACATTTTTTTTTATTTATAAGTTTTGCCCAGTAAAACAGTTGATTGAATGACCTAGATTTGATTACCGTAACTGATTGTTTTTGCCAGCGATATTGAATAAATGGTATACGCACTATTTACTCAATTTTTACACAAAATACTCATTAGTGTCAATTATTATATACTTTATGAATTATGATTATTATCTCATCATGTTTTCAAAACAAAAAAAATACTGTGTGTGTCGTTACATACGGCTGAAGTGAATACTTCTTACATCAAATTAGTTGAATGACGTAGAAAATCCAAAGACAGAACGTTATCGAGAGAACATTTTTGTATAAGTACACATTTTCGTTTCATCGTGCCAGCATTTTACCCTGCTGATCGTCGAGGCAATGGCACCACATAAGAAGTTTCATTTTAAAAAGTCCTAAAAATTGGGATTTTCTCGAAACTCGGGACTTTTCCACTAAAAATTAAAAATGAAAATTTTAATGAAAACTGATTTTAACCGGTTTCTACGATTCATTCTGTTTTGGTTTCGTTTTTTTTCTGTTAAAATAGTGGTTTCAGTTTTGGTTACTGAAATGAAACAGCTTTTAACAATTTCGGTTTCAATCCATGGATCATATCATATATCCTGATAAAAAATTTGAACAATAATGAATAAGACTACCTTTTCATTGCTTTACTTGAGGTGGCGTCCTCTTTAGAAAAAATTTAAAAAGCACTGTTTTATGTTGGGTACCGACTACCTACATTGTTTAGCATTATGCTATGACGTATGAAAGTGGCTGCTCACTTCCGGATAAAGCAGCTATAGAATTCGACACGCTGTTTGTCAATGACTGCTGCTTGAGACTGTCCGCGTTTATACAGGTGCCTCACCACTCACAACTCTCAGGTACACAGAGTGGACAAAATCTAAACTAATAGGTGTGTTTATTGGCAAGTTCTGATTGCTAAACCGTGTGTTGGCAACATAGGATTCTTCGGACACAACTACAGAGTGATTGTTGATCAAATTCTTGGACTGCTTGAACTTAGCAGTTCTGTGCTTCTAGAATTGCCAGAAGCTTAGAATTGCTAAAACCAAGTTCAGACAGTCCAATAAGTCCAAGAATTTGAATGACTGTTTCAGACTGTCCGCATAACAGTCCAAAGAGTCCGAGACCATCCAAAACGCAGTTTGTCCGAAGAATTCTTCTGTTTGTAAATTTTCCTGCAGTTTTTTCGGATATTTTGTACGATACCTAAATGAAAAAACGCAGCATCTCTCGAGAAAAGCTGGACTGATTTTGAAGAAACTTGGTACGCTATTAGCCATAGTGCCCAAACTTGAAGTATAGGTTACTTTTTACCCGGTTACACTCGGGTTAAGGTAAGGTTAAATGGCTTATTAAAAATAAGACGTATCGGTCAGACTATAGGTATTTGCCCGACAAACGCTTTACTAACTATGACCTGTTCGATTTGTAAGAAGGCAAAAGAAACTGCTGAACATATTTTGTGTTCACGCGAGGAAGTTTCCCCCAAAAGGCTGCAACATCTAAATGGAAGGTTCTTAGAACCTAATGAGGTGTGGAATACAGCTCCCAGAAGGGTAGTAAGGTTCGGTAAGAACTACCTGAATGGGAATAAGTTCGAGGGGACTCGCAAAAGATCTTCCAGGTCGCAATGAACGAAGGGCAGTTAGAGAACCTTCTCATCTAATGACCTGTTCGGTGAGCATTTTCATCTATAGGA
Source organism: Mongoloraphidia duomilia (assembly GCA_039654895.1). Lineage (NCBI taxonomy): Eukaryota > Metazoa > Arthropoda > Insecta > Raphidioptera > Raphidiidae > Mongoloraphidia > Mongoloraphidia duomilia. Next base: position 24,710,875 of record CM077524.1, on the reverse strand, counting down.
CAGGTTTCGAGAGCACAGTCAACACGTCAATTTAAAATCGGTACTTGCTGCGGTCCGTGACTAACATTCGAGTATTATAGGAAATAATTAAAGTATGCAAAAAATAAAAGAATTGTTTGATGTGTATAATGCAAGTCGTATCTCTTAAAGCGTCATGCAGATTGCTTCCAAATATTGAAACTTTCACTATATACATATCGTAGACATTGTGATAATACAAATAATTTTAAAATATAGGAACTTAGACCCTGTCACCATAATTCTATTTCCTTACCGATCGTCGAAATAAAAAACAAAAGGTGGTAGTGGATATGATTGCTATGTGGAACAGAAAAATAAAAAAAAATCAAACCCGAATCTTCGACGATTCGGGTTTGAGTCCCGATGGTGACAGGTTTAAAATGATTTTTGTTAGTATTGTATTGTAACGTTACGTCATTCGAGGAGTGTACCTAACAGGAATGCTAACTTAAGCATTCATTGGTATTTAATATTTATTAAGGGACGTAGTGCAAGTTCTTAGGAGGAATCGGGAATAGTTCAGTGTAGTTTAATAATGGTAATAAACTAGTTCTCAAATAATATGAAGTACGTGTATTTTGGAATAGCATGCAAATATCAAATTGATTTGAATGATTTATAACTTTAATAAAACAAATGATAAATATACCATAATTGGAATAATAAATAACATAAATCAACAATTTATTATATCATCTTTTATGCATTGTAAATAATGTAAATATCTGCGGTCATAACGCAACAGAGCTCATGTCAGATTTTGGGTGAAATAAGATTAGTGCAGACAACTGACAATAGGGTCATCCCACATTTTTTTTTTAAATCTATAGATTACAAATAGTCTATAAAACCTTTGTTTTTTAAATTTGTTTGGAAGTTTGTGTAGGTAATAAAAAGTATAATTTTCAATGTAAATTCAAACATAGAGATAATATCGCTACGGAAGAAACGCAAATTTACTCCGCATGTTTTCAAAATTGTCTGACAGAAGAAAGAAACTATACAATTATCTTATGTGGATGAATATTTATCACTTACTTATCATATACGCAAGTTGTGAACGAGTTTAATATTTATAAATAATAATTGATTATATCCCGTCCTCTTGTCACATTGAAAGCTATCTCGTCAGTATCCTTTTTTTGCCTTGCACTTTTGCATGGATGATACGGGATGCCCAATGCAATGTTCTCGTCGGGCAATGGCCCATTACCTAATTGTAGTATTATTTTTATTTTTTTTAAATATTTTATCATCATTAATAGTACTGTATCGAAAATTTTACATAATCTATTTTGCTTTATGATCACAGATATGTAAAATAGACTCTTTGGAGGGTTAATAATCCGTTTCGGAATGTAGTTTAAATTGGGAGTTTATGTAGACTGTATAGATAGAGATGAAAGCTACAATTTTACATAAAAAATTCAAAGCCGTCTTGGTCTCATTAATAAATATTTGTGTTCTATATTGAATTTGAAAATTATGCTTTTACCATATAAAAATTTACGCTGTGTGCCTGTGATCAGTAGAGTCCGACCGAAACGTCGCCTTAGGCTGCATCCGGCCAAAAATTGAACCTTCGGCAAAACATTTGTCTTCGGCCAAAGTCAGGCCAAATGTCGAATTTACTGGAATATTAGAGTGAGTACTATTTTATTTAAATCACAAACACAACTCTGCAAACAAAGAATATTAAAAATAAACAAGGAATGAAAAAAATACTTCTTAACTTAAACGCAATTGCGTTCAGCTTACATAATAAGTATTTTTCCTCGCTTTTTTAGCATTATACAATACCTTCGGCTTCAACCGAAGGTGAGAAAAAAAACCGAAGCTCGTTTTCGGCCAAAAAACTGCCCTTAGCTTCGGTCGGACTCTAGTGATCAATAACCTAAATCCTTGCATAGCTGTATCCAGGGCCGCAGTAAGGGTAGGGCGGAGGGGGCGACGGCCCCGGGCGCATTAAGCAAGGGGCGCCGAAGACGCTGTATTTTTTGACATGAAAAACGACAATGATTATTGCCAGGCTAATTACAATTCGACAAATATAAAATATACAATAAATAATAATACTTTTGCAAATAGGACTAAAGAAAGAAATATAACACTTATTATTAATTTGTATTTCACATTACGTATTTAATATTACAAAAGTAGCAAGCAAAGCAAATGCTTGAATCATTAAATGAAAATATTAACAAAATGTCACATTTAGAGTACTACAAACAATTCATTATTTGGGTTTAGTGGAAAGCTATTCAAACATGGGAATAGCATATAGAATTTTTTTAACAATTCCCGTAACCACTACTTCATGTGAGAGATAGTTCAGTAAACCGAAGCTCATAAAAAATTATTTACCTACGATCTTCAATGAGTCAGAAACGGCTAACGAATTTGGCGATAATTTCTATAGAAATATATTATATAACTAAAAGTGCGAGTTGTTGGAGTCGATTCAGCGCTATTTTTTCTATAAATTGACTTAATATCAAACGAATCAGGTCGAATTTATTTTTCAAAAATTTCGCAAATTTGTACAAAGAGGGGGGTCTTACTTTTGGCATTTTTAAGAAAACTCAAAAATCTCTCAGATGCTGTTTATATATCTTTGAAACTAAAAATGCGAGTTGTTGGAGTCGATTCAGCGCTATTTTTTCTATAAATTGACTTAATATCAAACGAATCGGGTCGAATTTATTTTTCAAAAATTTCGAAAATTTGTACAAAGAGGGGGGTCTTCTTACTTTTGGCATTTTTAAAAAAACTCAAAAATCTCTCAGACGCTGTTTATATATCTTTGAAACTAAAAGTGCGAGTTGTTGGAGTCGATTAGTGAACATTTTTTATGTTTTTCAGTTGGTTGTGTTGGAATATCTTATAAAAATCTTGTATCATGCATTTTTTGATTTTTATTGGGGGGGGGGGGGCGCAAATTGAAATGTTGGCCCCAGGCGCAAGATTTCCTTGCTGCGGCCCTGGCTGTATCTTTATTCATTTCTTGTAAATTACAGACGTGTCGACCATACCTATATCAATATGTAACAACGTCCTCAAACTTGAACTTTGAACACCAGCAGCTTTGTATACGCGATAGGCTTTTTAATCTAATAATAATAATAATATCTGGATGACCGAGCTTTGCTCGGATGAGTTAAAAAAAAATAGTACTTAAAGTTCCCATTTCATCAAAATCGTTAGTCATTTTTAAGAAAAAAAATTACATACCTATAAGTAAATAATATTATTATACGTCAGTATATGTCATACTACATTATACGTATGTATACCTACATATTTTATATAGGTATGTAATATAAAAGTAATATACTTACTTACAGTAATTACGTACAGTAATAATTACTGATTATTTTAATAAGTTAAAGATTGACTATCATAGAGTAATTTGACATGAAAATAGTTTTTTTTTTCCAAAGCCTACTCACCATACGACACTGTTTTATAACGTTTAAAAAACTGTTTTTTAAAATGATAAAATCGATAAGAAAACGAATTTTTCTAGGGATGAGACCTAGCTAGATCGATTTTTTGCCCCCCGAAACCCCTTCTCAGTAAATTTCATCCAAATCGTTAGGGCCGTTTTCGAGAAAATATTTATATAGGTACATATATACAAGATTTGCTCGTTTAATAATATAGGAATATTAACCTAAGTTTCCCACTGCAGGGAATAGGCCTCCCCTAGCATCTTCCATTCTTTATGATTTTGTGTTAGTCGGGCTCATAACAATCCAGCAAATTTTGCGATGTCATCTCTCCAACGGCTCTTCTGTTTGCCCACTTTAGGCTTTTTAATCTATGCCACAGCAATAAAAATATTTCATGTAATATATATTTTTAGGTATATGAGAAACAATTACTGGCAGTGCATAATGTGACAATGTGTAAACTTAAAGCTTTGACTAATAAATCGTTACAAATGTTGAGATAGGCTTTTTTAATCTATGCTACACCAATATAAATATAATATTATTATGTATCTTTACACATGTAATATATATATATAAATTCATGACCTGATTTTTTCCGCCATAGTGATGTACGTTAAAGGTCATTTCGTCAGAGAGGTACATTAGAATGTTGGTTTTTACCGGTGAGAGTTTTAACATTCATTTGTTTAACCTCTAGGTGACATTGAATTCACTACACATATACATAACACACGAACGTTTTACATCACTATCTTTTTTAATATATATGGAGTATTTTCGTTTTCACTTAGGTCTTGCAGTATATACCTTTCTCTCTTACACAATGCAAAATGTACACTGTGTCCGCGAATGCTTCACGTTATGTAATACAGCACTCAATCAACTTGTTCCGCCATTATGAAATAATTTTGTGTGTTGAGAATCAAAAAGTTAAATTCATGAGGTAGGTATTTGCTGGCACCATATTTTGCTGACATCTTCGAAATTAGGATACTATAGTCTATTCATTTTCAAGATAGAGTGACCTTCGATGTGTGAGTAATCATCTCGTGTCCCTTTGTTTCTTGAGTTCTGATCGGTCGGTCGGGAGAATTTCAAATTTTGCTAATGTACTGAACCGTATTTACCTATTTATTTTGTTGTAAGCTATATATGTATTTTTTCAAATTACTCTATCTTGGAAATGAATAGACTATAGATTATTAAACCTTTTCTATCTATGGCTGACGTATGGCGGTTTAATTTTGGTACAGCCTGTATAAATTTATTAAGTGTACAGGTTTCTGGACGTGGATAATTATAACACAGAATTTTTTATTATCTTTTTGAACCCATGAATTGGATGTAAAGACACTGACTATTTAAAAAAAAAATAATCACAAAACATCAACACTAACACTTTTTTAAACGACTTCACAAAAGGAGGAGGTTCTATATTCGGCACCATGTTTTTTTTTGTGTATGTTCACCAATTTCTCCTGTAGGTATTTGTAAACATATTTTGATGTTTACTGTTTTATTTAATAGGGCATACCTTCGGGTGGTCCCATATAAATTTTACTTAAATTGGTTCAGTAGTTCGACTGATTTTAATAAAAGTGAGTAACGGACTGTAATACCGTTAAGGTAAATGTCAGTTTTGATATTTAGTAATCATCGAATATCAAGACAGAATTAGTCGGTTAATAACATGCAAACTACGTATTGCAAAGCCACTAAAAACTAAAAAACTTTTAACAAAAAAAAACCTCCTTCAAAGAAGCCACTAAAAAGAGGAAAATAATAAAATTTTGAGGTCGGCGCCAATTTAATAAAATTAAAGTCGAATATTAAAAATTTTAGTAATTAAATTGGCACCGATCTCAAAATTTTATTTTTTCCATTTTTAGTGGCTTTTTTGAAGGAGGTTTTTTTTTGTTAAAAAGTTTTTTAAGTAGGTACTCGGACTCCACACACTTTTCGCTAACCTTGCTATACATCTTTAGGATTCCTGATGATGCTAAGTTTTAATCATTTCCTGATGATGCGTTGAGAAAAAAGGGTTAAAGGTTTAGTGTTTTGTAATTATCTTTTTGAGTGTAAATTATAAAAGCTCAAAAAATGTCTTCTTTAGAGGTAGTTTCCATACTATTTTCACTAGAAAAGACAATAAAAAAATCATTTGATAACTTGCTCTTTTCTTTTTGTATATCATGAAGAGAAATGTTTTGTTGAGGTACTCGCAAAACGGCATACGCATAAATTCCGCGAGTAATAATATTTTTATTTGCTTTTTTTAAATTTTCCCCAAATGAACGCTTTAAGTTTACACATCAAATTTCGGCTGTGTGTAATCTGGCAGCTTCGACTGTATCATGGGTTGTTTATATAATAATATGCAGATGAGAAAACTAAATCGTGTTCAATCAAACCATGTAAGAGGATTTCCTCATAAAGAAGGAAATGGGAGTTATTTACATACATCAATATACAGGAGGTTGAGGGATTCAGGATGTTCATACAGAGGCATGTACTTCCCCGTTACGTGTGCCTTTTGTATGTGGCTGTACAAAACCCAATCGATAGGAACTTGAAACATAGGTAGAAGTAATCCAATACAATGTACTCATGGCACAGTCTCTTCTAACCACTTATTTCTGGTATCGTTAGGAACACCAAAAGTCTTCTGATTTGTGATAAGATAGATTGATATTGTAGATTATAGACGCCCAACAACAGAGGTCATAAGCGTCTATGTTTAATGATAAGAGTCATAGGTACACTTTTTCAAGATTTGTGAATCGATTCTTAGGTTGATTGAATTATCGGAATTTCAGATTCACTTCAATATATCCGATAATCAGATACAGCAATTTCAGAATAGAGTGCTCCTGTTACGGTTTGCCAATCAGTGAATGGATTCAGATTCGATTACCAGTTATCGTAATTCAGATTCGAATAATGAGAATAAATTTCGAAGTTTTAGTTTAGATTTTAGAATATTTAGGTCTGTCAAGTTTATATTTAAGAAGCAGTAGAGTTTCATATCCGAGTAGTGAGAAATATCTATAAAGTTTTGATTCGAGTGGTCGTATTCTAAGAATCTGTCGGAGTTTAAGATTCCAGTTGTAGTGACCGATAACTATCGAAGTTTTTAAAATTAGAATATTCAGGTTTATCGAATTTCAAATTCTAGTCAGATTCGAATAGTCATATTTATAAAGAACCAGCAATCGGAGTTTAAGAATTGTGGAGTCATATTTAAGAACCAGGCACCAGCTATCGATGTTTCAGAATCGCGGAGTCAAATCTAAGAGCCAATTATCGGAGTTTCATATTCGCGAAGTTCTATCCAAAAATCATCTGAATTTCAGTTTTGAATCGTCATATCTAAGAACAAACTATCAGAGTTTCAGATTTAAGTAGTCATTACTCATATCTAAGAACTAGCTATCGGGCTTTCAGATTCGAATATATTTAAATATAGAAAATTTTTCGTTGGAAAGCAGCCAATTATATAATTGATTCGAAACATATTGGAAAAAATCATTTTACCGTCACAGTCAGGACTCTAACCTGAACCTTTCCACTTTCGCGGCGGAATGAGCTTACATTTACAGCATTGATATATCTAGGTACCTATACTTATGTATTTAATATATCCCATTTTAAGGGTATTTGAAATAATTTTCACTTTCATGATGAGCTCTCGCTAGAACGAAGATTCACACCTACTACCTAGCTATAATAAATTAACTCTCGCATATAGTGAAAATCAATTGATTCCGAAGCATATAAGGAGAATGTTAGATTAGTAATCTTGTTACGGTTGAGTAAATGTAAGCTCATTCCGCCGCGAAAGTGGAAAGGTTCAGGTTAGAGTCCTGATTGTGACTATGGTTGGTAAAATGATTTTTTCTAATATGTTTCGAATCAATTATATAATTGGCTGCTTTCCAACGAAAAATTTTCAATTGCAATTCAGCCGTATAAATCTATTAATTTATATTTAAATATAGGTATAGGTACTAGATATCGGATTTTCAAAATAGATTGCTCAAATTCGGGAAATACTGGAGTTTAAAATATAATATTTTGATTACCGGGCCCGGGACAAAATATTTAGCAGGGAAATAACAGAGAAAGAGCAAGCTAATATAGCAGATTTTAGATGGATATTCGGTACATTTTCAGTAGATTACCAGCCAAGTTTGCTCCAAACTTGGCCTATAGTCTGTCGTTGTGACAAGCTGTCTAGCAGATAATTGGCAGATTTTTCGTAGGTAGAAATACTTAAAATCTGCTATACACTTTCAAAAACCTGTGTTGTTGAATCTGTATGCCAGCGGAGACTATTCACGATTATTCACAAATGATTCACAGGTTTTTGAAAGGTTATACATGCCTTGTAGATTATTAACATATTTTCCGCAGGTTGACCTCTTTAAAATCTGCTAGGCAGTTAAAAATCTGTGATATCTCTGTTATGTGCTAGTTTACGGGTTTTTGAAAGGCATAAACATTTTAATAGTATAATTCTTATTAAAATCTCATTCAAAAACCTGTGAAAGGCGACTAAAAATTTTAAAGTAGACCCATTGGGACCGCATATGGGGATGTCATGTCGGGTCCTAATCGGGCTATCCTAGTTATGTCAATGAATCCCATTAGAGAACCCACTAAGGTTATCCCAGTCTGGTTCCACTAAGGCATTCCCTATTCGGACCGCTCGTACTGCTATATTTTCCTGATTCTTGTATATTTTCCAAATTACAATCCGGTTTATTTATCTGTAAATTATTTTAAATACATTTTGTTATTGAATATTGAAATATTATATATTATATTGTTTTTATTTAAATTATAAATTTATGTACTTACATGATAGCCTATCCATACTGCAGTTGATGACGTAGACATTTCGTGACGTGCGTACTACCTCGGCAAAGTCACAACGTACGTTGTTACTCGAAACTCAAACTTTCTATATATGGCTAAACGCTATACAAATTCCACACCATGCGACAGTTATGTTTTTAATGAATTATACAGAAGTTAATAAGTCTAATAAAAATATGTAAAATAGTAACTTAGTCTGTAATTGTAATATTTTAAGGATTCCAAGAGCAAATTTTCGGTTTTTATAATTTTTTGCCTGTTTTTCAATAAGAGCGGGTACTAGCTTTTTATTTTCACCATGGGATATCCCAATTAGATCCTAATTGGGAAAAACCGATCAAGTGCGAGATTAGCTAAATTCACGAATTATGTAACTAAGATATTAAGTTTTTTGTAATCAGTTTCCACATGGATCTCAAATTGGTAAAATTGGCATTACTTCATATATTTTAAGACGAGTGTAAAGGGGGTAGGGGCAGACGTGACAGCCAACACCGGTTTTTTACACCTTACTACAAGTCTGTTGGGAATCTGTCATTTTTTCGACTCTGTTTAAAACTTGCGAAAAGTGTGCTAAAAATCTTTGGTTTCTCACTCACTCTCTCTTTTTCTTTCTTTCTCGTCGTTGGTTTTTTTTACTCTGCTTGAAACTTGCGAAAAGCAAGTTGAAAATCTATTGGTATTCTCTCTTCCTCTCCCTCTCTCTTTTTATTTTTTTCTTGTCGTGAGAAATAAGTTTTTTTTATTTTTTTATTGTCGTGAGAAATAAGTTAATCGCCGACTGTGAGGGCCCTGCTATGTCTCTGCTATCAAAGAGTTTCTGAACTTTGTTGATTTCCTCCGGAAAATCTGCTTCCTCGAAGCCCAAAGCAACCTGTGAAGGCCCCGATATGTCTCTGCTATCAAAGAGTTTCTGAACTTTGTTGATTCCTTCCGAAAAATCTGCTTTCTCGACGCTCAAAGCAACCTGTGAAGGCCCTGCTATGTCTCTGCTATCAAAGGGTATTCTCTCTCCCTCTCCCTCTCTCTTTTTATTTTTTTCTTATCGTGAGAAATAAGTTGTTTTTATTTTTTTCTTGTCGTGAGAAATAAATTAATCGCCGACTGTGAGGGCCCTGCTATATCTCTGCTATCAAAGAGTTTCTGAACTTTGTTGATTCCCTCCGAAAAATCTGCTTCCTCGACGCTCAATGCAAGCTATAAAGGTCCTGCCATGTCTCTGCTATCAAAGAGTTTCTGAACTTTGTTGTTTCCCTTCGAAAAATTTGCTTCCTCGACGCTCAAAGCAACTTGTGAATACCCTGTTATGTCTATGCTATCACAAAACTCTTGTGCTTTGCCAATTCTCTCGAAAAAATCTGCTGCCGTGAAGCCCAAAGCAACCTGTGAATGCCCTCCCATATCTCTGCTATCTGGAAGCTATTAAAACTCTGCAAAAAAGCTGCCAGTTCACGGACTTCGTTCTTTATCATGCTAAAAACATTGTAAAAATCCATTATCGCATAGGGTGTTTTTCAAACCTTGCTGAATGTATGCGTTTACTCTTCTTCTTTTGCTCTGCGAAATTTATCAAAAAATAACGACCTGCTGCACACTGTGGAAAGTCTGTCACAATTTTGTGACTCTGAGGTGAATCTGCTATGAAACTGTTGGAACTTTGCTAGATATTTTGTCCCGGGGGGTTCAGAATAGAATCTAATCAAGATTTATAAATAAAATTTGATTTTGCCCTTTTAGCATCGTATGGCACCACACAACACCTGGTATGTGCATATATAGTCAAGTTCCAAAATTTAAGATAGTGAGTCATGCATAGTTCGGAAAGCAATGATAGAATGTAAGCATACGCGTCCTATGCATAAAAACTGATTCGCTTATATAAATAGTGAAGCATAAGTGCATGGCTCATTCTCTTAAATTTTGGAACTTGACTATAGTACTATGTTCAGTGTATTTCGGTGTACATTCCAATCTTTGTTTATGTGTACATCACATTAGCATACAAAGAAAGCTCGCAGAAGTGCGGCAAAACTCATGTGTTTGGTAAAACTGTGCCGCCAGCACTCGTGCGCAAACTATACTTCGTTCGCCGAGACACAATAATTTTATTAGCGATTGAAGTCTAGTGTGGAAAAAGAAAAGCTTCCTGAGATGTTTTTGTACTAAATGATTCACAATCTACAACTTAACTGACTTTCTTCATAAAAACACAATTCATTTCATAATTACGCAACATTCGTATATATTTTAGATCAGTCATACTAGATTGACAATTTGACTATTTAACCCATTCATACGCTACACTTCCCACAGTGTTGCCCCAGATTCAGTGTATAGTAGCAAGGATCACCGGCGCATGGGGCCACATTCTGATTTAGAGCTCTGAAAAATTCTTTTATATATTCAAATGAAACAATCATATTCGCATCGCTGATTGCGCGCCCTATGGTGTTTCCGCCCCAGGCGCGAGCTCCGATTGCCAGATCCTAGCTAGATCTAGAAAATGTCCCATTGGTTAGGGAACTTGCGTTGCTGATATCTAGGGAAATTAATCTAAAATCCTAAAAATGTATTAAACTAAACCAAGAAAATGAGTCTGTACTGGCGAAGTGCAAAGAGATTCAAAATGTGAGACGGAAAATAAAAATTTACATTTTTATGCTAGCATATTTTAGCGGCATACATTTGAATCTCGCGATATAACTTGCGGTAAGAAAGGGTAAATCCCGACGAGCTTAGATTTACACTGGGTTTATTTTAATCGCCGAGAAGTAGATCTTTCCCTGAAACACTATTCGATTCTGCGAAATGGAGGATGAAACAGTCACCTATATCGTGTTCGAACGTGAGACTCTAGCCTACAGGAGGACAATCATCTTTGGTTACATAGATGAGGACGGAATCATTTCACAGGATAATCTGTAGCTCATAAGATCCAGACTATTTGCTGACTAGTTCCAGTAAAAAGGGGAAGCACAAAAATCCTTATAGGATGTGGTGCATCTTTTGGGCCGATCCAATTAAAATCTTGCTAATAAAATCCTTTTCTCTAAATTATTTTTAAATAAAGATAACTCCGTTTACATCGTACACAAAAAATAAGATTATTAGACGAATAAAGTACAACTCGTAGCAAATAAGCATTCCCTTCGCACCATTAAAAAAAATTGTTGAATGAATTAATATGTGATAATTCGCGACACTCATGTAACCGGAAGACACGTGAACAGCCGTTTTGTAAAAAAATATAGACTAATGGATGATCCACGCGCCCACTGGAGGGTTAATGATTCGAACAGATTGCACCCTTACCAACAAATTGGAGTATTCATTGCTTTTACAAAACCAGTCATCCCCTTTGAACATGTGCCTTGTTACAAACGCGACGGCACAAAGACACACACATGTTATATGCGTCTCTTTCTCTTCCATACATGCGTGTGTCTGTCTTGTTCTGGCACGCATGTGCGTTCTTATAAATAAATTACATGCGATTTATAACAATGCTCCGCCGTACGCTTGAATAAATTAGCACCTCCGCTTAACCGCCTGCCCGCCCACCTGTACGCGGAATCAAGGTACGGTGGTGGAATCTGTCGGCGAGTGCGTAAAATTATCTCTTGCGTAACACTTGTGTTTAACCCCGAAACACCGATACATCATGTAGAATAGAAGCGTACTATAACTGCAGTCTGCAGAAGTAAATTCTTTCTTGGAGATATATTTTTATCGGAACGCTAATGATCTGTTATCTGTTTTTTTTTAACACGCTTATATTAGCTTCACCTGTATGCTTGCTTGCTTGTGTGCTTGCTTGTATGCTTGTTTGTCAGTTTGTAACCGACTTCTTTGAACTTGATTTTGACCAACTTTGAACGGTCAGATTTAGTAACTTTGCACACTTATCAAGGACCGACGACAATACAATAATTCCATAAGTTTGTCCCATTATCCTGACCAGGATCTCCAGGACTAAAAAAAAAAAGCAAAAAACTTCAGATTGAACTGAAACTTTGCACACTTATCAAAGACCGATTACAATACAATAATTCCATAAGTTTGTCCCATTATCCTGACCAGGATCTCCAGGACTAAAAAAAAAAAAAAAGCATAAAACTTCAGATTGAACTGAAACTTTGCACATTTATCAAGGACCGATTACAATACAATAATTCCATAAGTTTGTCCCATTATCCTGACCAGGATCTCCAGGACTAAAAAAAGCAAAAAACTTCAGATTGAACTGAAACTTTGCACACTTATCAAGGACCGATTACAATACAATAATTCCATAAGTTTGTCCCATTATCCTGACCAGGATCTCCAGGACTAAAAAGCAAAAATAAATTATAATTTAAAAAAACTAAAAAACACGCTTTAATGAACTAAAAAGTAAAAAATAATTAATTTTATTGTAAAAAAGCGTGGGGTGCTTTGTATCATATTTTCATACCACCCCACGCTTTTTTACAATAAAATTAATTATTTTTTTCTTTTTAGTTCATTAAAGCGTGTTTTTTAGTTTTTTTAAATTATAATTTTTTAATTATTGTTAAAAATAAATAATAATTATGTTTTAATGATTAAAATGATTACTTTTCTGTGTAATATCTAATTTAATTATTGATAGTAAATATTTATCAAACTGGGAAGTTCGTATTGTGAACCTCAAGGGTCGCACTTTAGTCCTAATAAACGACCCACCTCACGGCTTGTTTTTTATTACTTTATAAAATAATTAAACGAATACTAATGAAAGTGTCAGTTATAATTAAATATGACATAAATTGAATTCGGATAAAAGCAAGCGTTTTGAAAAATTAGAAAAATATTATCCGCTTTACGCCGATGTTGTTCGAAAACTATTGAACCTACAAACAAAATATTTGGGACAAAAGTTATAGGAAATTGTCTCTTTTATAATATTGATTATAACTATTTTGGTCGTAGGACCAACCGGAAAGGAGATAATGCGAAAAAAGAGCTTTTTCCACTAAGACCCCAAACTACGTGACCCATTAAAATATCAAAACTGGATTTTTTGTAAGACAACATTACCTACATTGACTGGGCTATGAGAAATTGTCACATTTTTTGCCATACTCATTACAAAATACCTATAGGTACTTTTCAGTTATTTTATGCAGTATTTTCAAAAAAATTTTGACAGTTCATTTGCGTCGCCATCTTTATATTTACAGCAGGCCGTGAGTATGTAATAGCAGGCGGATAGAGCGAATATGGCAACCATTTACTTACCGCACTAGTTACGTTATGAAAACACTGTCGGCACGCCTGCCTGTTAAATGACCCAATACAAACCGGTATATATGCATGAAAAGTAGCTATTTGGTAGTGGGTATGACAAAAATGTATTAAATTGCATTAAAGTTAAATTAGAATTTATATAATTTGATGTAAGATCTCTGGCAACCCCAAATATATTACGACGCATATAAAAACGGTGGCGTCGTTAGCAATTTTACGTTGGCGTCGCAGGCGTCGAGTTGCAAAACAAATTATGCTGATGAAGGATTAGTAAGAACCTATGCTATATAGACAGGCAGAACCATCATCGCCATAATATGGACTCAGGGCAGGGATGACCTGTAACCGATTTCAAATGAAAAGACTATCAAGATAGATATAATATGTTAGACCTGACTTTTAGGGTTACGTACCCAAGGGTGGACTATTCTGTTTGCCTGTCCGTCCGACCGTCTGGCATCCGACCGTCCGGCGTTCGTCCGTCCGTTCTTCCTTCCATGCGTCCTTCCATCCGATTCCGATAGCCATGTGGGGACAACATTATAAAGATTTTAGACTGATATTATTCATAGTGTAAAAAAATGGGTTGAGAATTTAATTGAGTAATTTGGATAACCCTAGATACACGTCGCGACGACAATTTCCCAGACATGCTCTTCGCTGAGGTACGACAGAGAAAAACTCACGACCGAGTCACATTATAGACTGCGTTATAACAGCTGTTTAAATTGTATTACATCTAAGACTGTGACATCATTGTACTTGCACAATGTTAAAAAGGCTAAGCCGTAAATGATGAGATTCCGAGTCTGGAATGTGATTTGTACACATGTAAAGGTGTTCGTAATATTTATTAAGAACTGTTTTGATGACAAATTTGTGTCGGAACTAATGAAACCGATAGTATTTTAGAGTCCCTGTATTGAATAATGAATAGATTATTTTTTTATTTCGTTATATCTAAATATACACTGTAAGAAATGAGAAGGCCGATTACATAGATTATCGATGATCCATTTGTAGCCAGCAATTAATCTGGTAATAGGCACACAAAGCGACAATGGCGTCGCAAACAGGTATCGCCACATCGCGTAGATTCCATAAAAACACATTGCGCATGCGTGGTTACTAATTTTACATTAATTTGTTTTGTATTCATCCATTTTATATATGTAACTATACATTTTATTTTGTAATTTTTACACACTTTATTGGAATATTACACAAATTATGTAATTTTAATTTACTTTATGTAAAAATCACAAATTTGTTTAACTTTACAGTAAAAGCCCAAGTTTTTATGAAGTTTTCTGTGTAAAAATAAATAATAATGTAAAATCACTTAGAAAATCGAGCGAATTCTACCTTAACTTTCGAAGTATTTTTACATCCATTTTTTACAGTGTAGGATTCAATTATCCAGTGAATAGATTCAAGGAGCGAGTGGTGCAGTGGTGAAGAACACTACGTCAGAAAATCTTAAAATTTCACATATCTTACTATCAGTTTCATCAGTACAGACACTCTTGGATTTAAAGGCTTAAGAAAGTATTGAGAAACATTCTAACAAACAAATTAATTATAACGACTGTTCTATTTTAAAATGAAGAATATTTATTTCAGTCAGAATATTGCATTAGCATCGTACTACCAGTTTAAGTAGTTCAGGCACTTGGATTTTAAAAATTCATAAATCTTTAAAAAAATGGAAGATTTAGCAACTACTTTAAACTGGAGAATGTTTTGAGAAAAAACTGCGCCTCAATAATGAAAACAATTGATGCATGTAATATTTCGAAACATTCTAACTGCATAAAGTAATAGTGTTTTTTTAATTGCTTATTAATTTTTTATTGTAAATAACTTGAGTATAGATAAAGATTTATAAAGTGTAAATTAGTTCAAACAAATCACACTCTATGCAGTAGGTATAAAAATATAAATTACCGTTAAAATGCTAAGATGGCACACAATGTGGTCAGACCAGAGTCAGATATATTGAACTTATTAATAATAGTAAAATGTCTTCAATGTATTTAATGCTTCTGTTGCCATCTGTTGCATTGTGTGTGAACTAAGAGAACAAAACTGTTTACTGAAGGTACTTGAAACTTTCACTAATGACGATGCACTGCGTGCCAAAAATATTCAGTACTTCGACGATAAAATGTTTTATTGTAGATAACAGGCGCACGGCAACTAAGGTCATTAAGGTCTTCTTGGGGTGGTATTATAAATTATTATCAATCAACTGAAAGTCGAAAGGGGAACTTGAAGAGTTTCTCGAACTTTGGGAAGTTCTCCGAACCCCTAAAATTTTTCCAAACTTCGGGAATTTCTCCGCGCGCCGGAGAGTACCTCGAGGCGGTTGATACACAAAGTTAAAGGATAGAATAACTACTTTTTATCCAGCTACGCTAGTGTTAAGATAAGGTTCCTGTCAAAACCGACATTAAGACAAGGAAATTCGCGGGTACTTTAAATGAAAAATTATTAAATACTTCTTTTACAAAAAAAAAAAAAACAGAGACTTCAGGTCAGTGTCTGATTTAGGCATAAGCAAACATCAGCAATTAAATGCAAAAAACCATACAATACATACTTTCTTTTTGGATTCTTCAGCCACGAAGCCATCTTATTCATTTATAATCAAAAAAGCTACAGTTTAGGGCCTCAAAAATGTCAGATTGTTCTGGGGGCTTTTAAGATTTTTCCAAGAGGTAATGAGAAATTAAACTTTTTTGGAACATTTTTTTTTAAATGTTAATAGTAAATACCGTGTTCTTTATTAATTACTGTAATTCTCCAAGTTTTTTAAAAATTGGTGAGAATAATCTTTGTGCCACTCATGATTGGCTAAATTGGCCAAAGGAAGATAATCTTTGTGCCACTCATTGTTGGCTAAATTGGTCAGAGGAAGATAATCTTTGTGCCACACATGGTTGGCTAAATTGGTCAGAGGACGATAATCTTTGTGCCACTCATGGTTGGCTAAATTGGTCAAAGGACGTGTCGACGAACGATGAACTAATCACACACACTTAGCTGTCAGATTAAAAATATGTTTTCAATTTTTATGAGACCTTCTGCTGTAATTTTTGAACAAGGATCCTCTAGGCATTTTAATCGTTAGTGCCTCACCATTCACCAAATCTTAATCCGGCACTGCCTCAGGTCCAACGCAACAATTACGTTTAATAATAAATTTTGGATCTACGTTTACTTATAAGACTGCGTTATAGGTATTATAACGTGCTGATTGTTTCTTTATTTACAGTTCTATGGTTTTATATTACATGCTTACATATTATTATATATTTACACACATTCCATTATTGTTTATACATTATAATGATAAATAATAAAAGCATGAAATTGCACTTCATATATTATGTATTATCATCGTTTATTAAATTCATTTGTTTTAGGAAAACGGGATATAAATACAAAGCAAAAAAATGACATTATTTATTTGCTAAATTATTTAATGGCCAAAGTTTCGACGCTCATTGTGACTTCTTCAGGACCTATAATTAGATAGTTTCTATTTTTTTCCAATGTACTCGACGTAATTATAGTGCTACAAATTTGAAAATTAACAGCATTGAATACCTACCTACAAATACTCTCTGCATTTTTTATCTCAAATCCTTTCCTCTCGCCTAAAAACGGTTATGGCTCTCCCACGCAATTTTTGAAACTAAAGGGATTTGGTAAACGCCAAATGAAGGACCAGGAATCACATTCCATATATCCTTCAAGCGAAAAATCGAAAAAAATTACGTTATCTTTTACACGTTGCCAAAATTTTTTTTTTAAATCCGCCTATGAGATCTGTAGTCTGATTCTTGATCCTTCATTTGGAGTTTACTCGAAACCTTTAGCTTTAAATATAGCGTCGGGAGAGCTATATAACCGTTTTCAGGCGAGGGGAAAGGATTTTAATTGAATTGAGCGTAGGAGGTATCCAATGCGCTTAGCGGCGGAAGAATTTTTGAAATATCTTAAAAAATATGCCACTTTAAAAGTTCAACTTTAAGAATTCCTCTCGCTTTGCAGGTGACGTTACGCCGAACACACTGAGAACCACGATCATGCGCTTTCATAAATTCATACAAACAATAATTGACTTCTCATAACAAGAGTAGTCGACGCCGATGCGTGACAGAAAATGTTTTAATATAAAATATCTAATACCTAGTGAAAATAAAAAAATTATTAAAAAAACAAAAAACCCGACTGCGTAAAAATCGAACATAAAAGATGGAAACAAGATCAAATGATAACATGCAGTTGGAGGCATAGTAATAACAAATTGAACAGAAATACCTCCGACTGCATGTTATCATTTGATCTTGTTTCCATCTTTTATGTTCGATTTTTACGCAGTCGGGTTTTTTGTTTTTTTAATAATTTTTTTTATTTTCTTCCTTTTATTTGAATTTACTCATCAAGCCTTTTCATTTGATACCCCACACACAAGGTTTTACCGATTTTTTGCGTACTGACAAAATGGCGTCTAGCGCCCGCCAAATTGAATTTTCCGTGACGTCATGTACCCCATTTGAAATGTCAACGAAACCTTTCTTTTGTTTTGATTTTTGTACCTATATCAATGTATTTAGAAGGAAAATTACTTTTGCATTTTGACAAAATCGCGTCTAACGTCCGCCATATTGAATTTTCCGTGACGTCATATACCCTATGTCACTCTGGGGATTCAGACGAATCTAATGACACCTCATTTTTCAAAATCCGTCAAGCCGTTTAGGCTACAGAGCGTGATAAAGAAATATACATACATACATACATACACTCGAAAAACATTACCCTCCTTCTGGCGCACTCGGGTAAAAAGTAGCTCATACAAATATTTCATTGTACCACGTGACGTCATAGATTTCGCGCAATCTCGTTATTGTACCGCGTGACGTCAGAGACTTCACTCAATCTTGTAATTGTACCGCGTGACGTCATAGACTTCACTCAATCTCGTCATTGTACCGCGTGACGTCATAGCTCAATCTCGTCATTGTACCGCGTGACATCGACTTTTCTCAATCTCGTTGCAGCCTACTCACAAACAAAATAATATCTCCGTCAAAGATATCGGAATATTTCAATCAGATGTTGAAAGTTATCACTTTGTGTGGTGCAAATATTATTAGTATTTTAGTCACATGGAAATTATCTAATTACAGACCCTCAAGCTAGGACGAATCCAAGGAAGCTAGTTCGGATAGTTTTGTCCCCCCCCCCCTGTCGAATAAATCCTGGATCCGTCTGAAGAAGACACAATTAGTATTGAAACATTGGCCATTAAAGAATTCAGCAAATAAATATTGTTATTCTTTTGATTTTTATCCCATTCTCCTAAAATAAATAAAACTTCAAACAACGTGTTTTAAGAAAATTAATAAATTCATTTGTGTTAAAAATTAAATTATACGAAAATATGTTAATTAAATTAATTTTAATATGCCTACAATATATTTACTGGAACAAGGAGATGCTTAAGAAGTGATTCTTTCGCCACTCAAGTGCCTTGTGAGTTTGTTAACAGACTTGGAGGGTTGACAGTAGGGCGACAGTGGCGTCACCATAAACTGAAAACGTCTTAATTCGAATAATATAACATTTTCCTGATCGCCCATGTCAAATTACTTTCTTGTAAGGAATTTTAAGTTCATTATTAAGGTAATAGAATCTTGGACAATTATTTATTTCTTGTTTTAATTTAGAAGACACTAACTAAAAGGAAGAAAACAAGTCGAAAAACCTTCTCAACACTCTCTTTATATGTAGGTACATTTTATGTAGAACAGTTTTGAACCTAAAAGTTTTAAAAGCATTCTAACGCTAAACAAATTTAATAACAAAACCTTCTTGAAAGTTATAGCACAATATGGAAGGATTTTTAGGAAATATACACCACTTCTAAAACAAAAAAGATACAGAAGTGAGCGTGTCCTCGACTCCTCATTGGATTAAGCGAGTCTTCTTCGACAAATATTGTGAGTTTGATAAAGTTCTGCGAGATTTAGAATTTTATCAAAAATCGCATTTTTTATATGCCTTAAAATATAGGAAAAATCGAAATATTTATTATATATTTCAAATTGAGGACCTTTGTAGAAAAAAATACGCTGATTCCAATGAACACAAGCAGATTTCTGTATCTCTTTTGGTTTAGAAGTTATGTGTGTATTCGAAGTTGTTTTGTGCATTTTGGGAAACTTTAAATGGAGTCATTTGTGAGGTTTTAAAATAACTATTTGAACTATTGGAATTTCTGAATCGAGTCAATGCAAGGTCAGAAGAGTCTGTTCCGAAGGAAGGAATTATAGGAAATCTATTAGAGGTGATAACTTTGGAGGCGTGCAAATCATCACGAAGAAATTTGGAAGACCATAAAGCGCAGGAAATGGAATTGAATAGGATACACGTTTAGGAAGAAGAAGAAGAAAGTCTTTATTTACAATAGTAATATATATACAGTATGTACAATATTTGTTGGGGTTTCAGCAATTTTGCTATAGCCCACCGAAAGAATAATAATTTTTTACATGTTTTATTTGTTTTGATATGAGTTTACATTGGCAAACAAATTTAATAAGATCCAACTAGGTACGAGTATAATCACGTTTAGGAAATCAGATGAAGATGGAACCCACAGGAATATCGTAAACGAGGAAGATCCAAAATATCTTGGAGAAGAACTGTTCAGGAAGAACTTATGGAGCAAGGAATGACCATGGTTACAAATCAAGAACATAACAAAAGATAGAAAAATGTTTAATAAAAATTTCGAAGAGGTCTTATACTCTACTTAGGGACTTTATTATTATTATTATTATTATTTTTAGAGGTGATAAGAATAAATTTTAGACAGAGTGAGGAATATAGCATAATTCCTGGAATACCGGGACGCCTCTGTTGAAGCAAGGAACGGGATGCCTGTGCATAGCCACCGTCTAGCATTTGTCATCCCCTTATCTGGCTGACGTTGACTATATTTGGAGTTGTTTTTACGTTCTTCTTGCTTCCAGACATCATTTTTATACATATTATTATCTCGTTTGCTATTATATTTATCAATGCCAAAACTGTCAGCGCCGTTGAAATTATCATATAATTAATTAAAATGTTCTGAACTCCATTTTGAGAACGGAATTCGTGAAGTTCTACTGTTCGATTTTTAAATTTTAATTCAGAACAGCCGAAATCAAAACAAAATCAATATACCTACTAAAAAAACATACGTATATGAAGCTAGTCTTTATTCCCTCCTAGCAGGACATTACCTCAAAACTCGTAACCACTAAACCAATTTGAAAATTTCTTTCACCTTTTAAAAACCTACTTCTTGGTGAGTTACGTATAGGCTAATAGTACCTATATCTATTTTTTATACGTTAGTGTTACTTTAAGATTCGAAAATCAATAAACCAATGGATTTCCGAGTATTTTGTATGATGCCTACTACTTAGACGAAAGAAGGGATTTTATGTTTGTACTTTGTACAGATCAAATAACTCGAAAAAATGGATCGACCGATTTCAACAGATGAAAAACATACTATTTTCATTCATTGCTCTACACTTTAAAGTTTAACCTAAGTATTCTGCATCATGTACAGTGTATATCTACATTATATTCATACATAATAGTATTGGTAGATATATATAGTTGTTAATCTGCCTATCGCACGCGGGTCACAGAGCTGTGAGCCACAGCGCTGCTAACGTAAGGGGTTGAACTATTTAAACACAGTCGGTAAACAGATAGGGTTGCGAATAACCCTTCAGTAGGCCGCAAAATCTCAACAGAAACTAGAAAGAGCCGGTATGTTGCGCCAAGTCGTTTGTTTTTTTTCCTCAAAAATGAGTTGCCATTATTGGAAATATATTGTTACGGATCACCCTGTATAGAAACGTCAGGTAGAGAGATCGAGAAGCGGTGTCTACTGCTGAACAACGAGTAACTGCAGGAATGTTCTAGAGAACGCTAGAGAGAACGCGCCCACACTGGGCGTAGGCAACGCAGGTGTATAACCAGCGAGTGTGTCGTGTTAGTCAATCAGTCGACTGTGTCACGCAAACGGGAATCAGTCAAAACAGTGAAATAAATATTGATCAGTCAACGGGAATCACAGTGTAAATTGTACTGTGACAGTGTTGAACAGCGAAATAAATCTGAAATAAATACCGTGACATAAATAATTACAAATAAATAATCCTTGTATATATAGTTATTTGTTAAGTGTTATTTAAGTGACTCGTTTAGTTCAATAATTACCGTTTAAGGTATTTTATTGTTAGAATTGACTTTTCGTTGTTGCATTTATTATTATTGTATATAGTTAATTGTTACGAATTATTGTAAATAAATATTTATTTCGCCAACTCAGAAAACAGTTTTGTAACAATATACAGTGCGAGCGTTGGCTGTTGAACGCTCCAAATAAAAACTTCTCCGATTATCTGCGACCAATATCTTCGAACACGTCAACCTTATTTCTTGATTGCGCATCTTTTCTGATAGCTGTCAACTATTTCTATCCCCGCCCCTTTCCGCATTGACGTCCTCGACATTTTTTTAATAATTACAGTAAGGTTCTCGCTACACAATGAAGGAAGATAGCATAATCGCTAGTGAACATTACCTATGAGCAGAAGACACGGTCTGCAGCCTCCATCACAAGAGTTTATATTTTCACGTTAAAATTCTCGTCCTATCTGTATTTTCCTTCCAGTTTTTCCTCTTTTTGTCATTCCTTTTATTGTTGAACTGTTCTGGGAATATCCGAGTTACAGAAATCTTATGCTGGTCCATTAATTTGACTTCTCCTAAAATAAGTTGATTTGTTCCTCATCCTTGACATAGACGACCAAGATCATATAGTTGGCCAAGTTGTTATGTGTATGTATTTAGGTGCATGTTCAACATCAGCAGACGTTGTTTTCTTTCTCTGTCTATCATTCATGGTACCGATTAATGAAAGAGAGAGAAAACAGTATTTACAAAGCGTCTCCTGAGGGCGTATATAGGCTGTTCATTTTTTGTGTTAAATAAAAATCAAAAGAACTGGGGTAACATTATTTTAGGAAAAAATAATAATCAACCCTAAAACGAACTAATTCTGAACTGGTTGTGATAGTACTAAAGTATTTGTTGGCAAATAATATAGTTCAGTTCAGATTGTCCACAGCACTATTGATTTAAAATGGACATCTTGTATAGACATATAGGCTCGTTCACAAAAAGTCATGTATATATGGTCAGATTCAAATCGATGATTGATAACTGAATGATAAGGGGTATAAAAGGACGATGTCCGATTTTGCTAATGTTTGCATGTTACAATTTTAACCCTTGTCTTGTTCATCGTTGAGTTCCAATAAATCGATGAATACCCGAACACTTATGTGTACTTATCACGCAAGACTCGTGTTCATTGGTTAACCTAAATCTTGAATTTCATAAATAAATTATGCATTTTCACAAAAGTTCAGATGTATAGATAAATACGACGCATTGATTTTGTCATACCATTTATACACAGGCCCTTAATACCTATAAAAATTATAATATTTCACGAATTTGGAAATGTCCTCAAATCTTTTGATGTTGATAAAAAATAACTCCTATAGATCCGTTCCAGATCTATAGGAGCTATTTTAGGGGTGGCATATAAATATAATGCACCATTGACAGGTTTTGCTAAAGTGTCCATAAAACACGGTCAATTTTTTCGATGCACGTTTCAGAATCAGGCCTCAGGAGTCAGGAGATGTGTAAAATAATTGTTTTATTTTCTTTTTTTTGTAAAACAAATAGATATCTACCTACAATTTTCAAATCAAAACTAATAGATACCGAAGTGTACTATATGTTATGCTAGTACATATTGAATTCAAAACGCAATTTTCAAAAAGTATTGGGATTGGACATATTTTGTCGCTATACGAATCTGAATTTCGTCAAAAGAATATATTTCTAAACGTGGCAGATTGTTGTGCATATATAGAGGGCAGTATAGCCTAGTGGATAGCTTACTTGGTACTGCAGCCTCTAGACTAGACTGTCGTGGATTCGAATCCCACCTGCGCTCATGTATGTTTTGTGATGTTATTTAGTTTTAAGAAAATTGTTATTTAGTGTAGTTGAAACACCTTAATGACCTGAGATGTCGACGCGTCTATAATCTACAATAAATTAAATAAGTTGTGCATGCTACGATCGCAAAATATTGTGATTTTTTTCAGAAATTAAACCCTCATCTTCCAGAGTTAAAGCCGCTAGACATTACACAATCTGCTGGGTCCAATCTGCAAGGAATCTGCAAATTGGATGGTGTGTAGCCTGTAGGTCCAATCGGGCCGAATTGTCATTATTATTTTTATGTCGGATGGTTGACTCGGGCGATCACACAGTCTCCCGACTCCCCACTCCATTAATTCGGCCTGATTCCAATTAATATTTTTAATTTATTACCCCTTCTATATCGCCATATTGATTACGTCACAAGTGAACTCCTGTCATAATTCAGATCCCAATACTTCATTCAAAAAATATCAAAGAGAGAGATTTTTAAATGTTCTCGAAAATGATATGAACTCGGTTCTTGATCCCGTAGGACGGCTGACAAATGGGGATGTGGGTGTATATGGTCGCGGGGTGGTGTACAGAGCGTCAGGACGTTTACCCCTGGTATACGTCTGATCCACTGGTTGTATTTTGTGTTTCGTCATTCTACACTGTTTTAGTTTTAGAGGCGTTTTCGAGTCGCTAACCCGGTTTATGAACTTCACGCACTGAGTAATGACCTCATTTGTTTCACCTTTATAAAAATGTTTAATCAACAGACTGTTCGTCGATAACATAACCTTGAATTAATTTTTTTTATAACTGAACTTTTTTTTATTTAAATGCCACAATTATGCATGTATTTACAAAACTATTTTGTTGGCAAGATTTTGCACTGCGACCAGTCTTTTTTAGATTAAGGTACGTGCAGTACGCAGCTAGGATTCTAGATGGTAGCATGTATGGTAGATGGTGGCTGAAATTATGAGCGCTTATATACAATTTGGGTAGGAGCTATCGTGTCCACCCAATTAATAGAAAACGGTGTAAACATGGCGAAATTCATCATTTATACCAAGAATTAAAATTTTACCCAAACCGGTTTTTTGAATATTTACGTATGGAACCTAACACTTAAATACGTCTAAGAAAAAACTCAAAACAAATTAAATAAAAACTGGCAAAATTTCACTTATTAAACTAGTCACATCCATTGCGAAACTTGTAACGGCCATTTGACAGTTGTCACACGTTGATTGTAGTAGTCAGCGCGCTGAAAAAATGGTGAGATACATTCTTGAATTTAGCAGCTCTTGTAACAGCGCTTATACCTGTTACACTCACTGCTTCGTTGTGTATGCTGGCATATATAACAATTCAGTAATTTAAGCATGCCCTGCTTTGATCTACGCTAACATCTAGAATCCCAGCTGCGTACTGCACGTACCTTTAGAATCTAACCATTTGGAGTATAGAAAATTTCACT
Organism: Mongoloraphidia duomilia; assembly: GCA_039654895.1. NCBI lineage: Eukaryota > Metazoa > Arthropoda > Insecta > Raphidioptera > Raphidiidae > Mongoloraphidia > Mongoloraphidia duomilia. The sequence goes on along the minus strand of CM077524.1, from coordinate 24,685,678 downwards.
TGTTTATGGTAGGTAACCTTATATTTCCAGAGACATTCGAAAACGCCTTTTTGTGTTCGCAAATAATTTGATATTAACACAAACTCATTTATTTTGATAAGTGAATTAATTACTCTACTCAAAATTGTGTTATTTTTTATTTACTTTGAACGTCAGTACACAACAGCAACCTTTTAATAAATTAAAATTTTTAATGTAAACATAGATATGAATTTTATTCGTATTTTACGGCCACTTTTTTATATTCACTACCTATATTATGGTTCGTTGTTTTTATCGTTCAATTTTGTACGTATTTTATTTCAGAGTTAACAGATTTGTAGAAGTATAGAAACCATGGCCTCAGAATGGCACGTTCCTTATGCCTTGATTACACGTACGAGTATAGGGGCGAGAAAGTGCTCTCGGCCGAGTGCTCGGTAGGTATAAACACATCACCGAGTGCTTGGCCGAGTATAGAGCGAGACAATCACAATCAACGTGTAAAGAATTTTAAGTGGAACGATTTTCTGTATTGCATTAATAAATTTGCATAACTACCAAATAAACAAATCCCACCTATGTTACATCTTAACTGCAATTCACTGTATAAATATAGTGCTTCAGATCATGGGATTAGGGACTGGCCGACTATCCACATAATTAGAGTTCAATGTATCCGTATATAAAAACGCAGATGAAGTTGCAGAGAATGAGCCACAGACAATGGTCATTGACCGCCGGGGTTCGCAGTACCCTATGCCTTCTTTCCTCTTCTTTCATTATGTGTGTCCACGACCGACCGCTGAAGGCCGTGACCAACGCACTCTATAGAGCTGCAGGAGCGGTACCGGACACCGGTACATGAGAGTCCATGATAGCCTCGTAGAAAGCACGGGTTTTTGGTTCTTCACACCCGCGTTTAATGTTTCCAGTGAAACTGTTTCATCCAGGGTTGTGGTCAACAACTGTCAATTCGCATCATGGATTTTTATTTTCGGAATAATAATAAAGCTACTGAGTATTGAATAATAAATTGTAATAATAATTACTTCGAGATAAAAAGGATACAAGGCAATAAAACAATTAGGCTGTTTACACTATACTTATTCCACTCTCAAGTCGCTGTATTCCGTTCAGAATAGTCAGTAGAGGATTGCAATGAAATGGAATTATCCAGGACCCGTTTACAACGAACATAATACTTCAATATTATGAACTATTAGAATTACCTTGTATTATGTTCGTCCTGTGACTTCTTGTGATTTAACACGACGCGTTTCAGCAACGAGTTGCCATCTTCAGGTGTGGTTAATTATTTTTTTAAAAAACACACATTGAGTATTCGTAACACTATATAATAGTATGATGCTAAGCAGTAAGCACTGTGTATTATGTCGTGGATTGTGAAGTACTGATTTAAATTTCGAGATATAAATCATAAAATCTCGAAATTTAAATCAGTACTTCACAATCCACGACATAATTCACAGTGCTTATCATCATAATATTATATAGTGTTACGAATACTCAATGTGTGTTTTTAAAAAAAATAATTAACCACACCTGAAGATTGCAACTCGTTGCTGAAACGCGTCGTGTTAAATCACAAGAAGTCAAGACGGACATAATACAAGGTATTTCTAATACTTCATAATATTCATATAGTGACTTGGAGATTGCAACACTCTAAAAATGTATCATAATACTTCACTTCGCTCCGGAATGAACCGGGATTGAACCGTTGCGCTGGGTGTAAATTAAATCAATGTTTATTAACTGAGTGAGTGAGTGAATTATAGACGCTCGACAACAAGGGTCATTAGCGTTTTATTAACTGAGGTCGATTGCACCACTTTTAATTGAATTTTAAGTTCCACTGAAACAGCTTATTTTACAATCTGGATGTATTGGTTAATATAAAACTTAAATATGACATAAAATATAAGTTATTATTAACTACATACTTAAATAGATGTCAAACTCATTTTTTTTTAATTTCGCATAAACACGAAAGTGAGACATTTACACATCCTTAGAACCATTGGCATGTTTAATACATAAATCAGATCGCTCTAACGGACGTACTAGTCTAAGTACGAAATGGCCCTTTGTTACCGAATTGGATTGAATAAAAGGGATTTTACTTTGATTTATCTCGACCAATTTGTAAGTACTATAGGTTCCTTGATATTTTTTTTTAATTTTTTAAATGGATACTATTAGTTAAAGTGTTAATGGTAGATATACATGTTTTGTATATATCGTAAATTATTTTCGAAATGTGGAAATTTTTTAAACTACGTTATTAATTTGAAACATTTTACTAAAAAAGTAGCGACAATGACATAGTAAAATGTAAAATTATTACTATATAGTCAAGTTCAAAATTTAAGATAGTGAGTCATGCACTTATACTTCACTATTTATGTAAGCGGCACAGTTTTTAACACACTTATATTAGTTCCACCTGTATGTATGTAACGGATTCTTTGAACGCGATTTTCACCCACTTCAAAACTTCAGATTCAACTGAAACTTTGCACACTTATCAAGGACCGATGACAATACAATAATTCAATAAGTTTGTCCCATTATCCTGACCAGGATCTCCAGGACTAAGAAGCAAAAATAAATTATAATTTAAAAAAACTAAAAAACACGCTTTAATTGTAAACTGAACTAAAAAGTAAAAAATAATTTTTATTGTAAAAAAGCGTGGGGTGCTTTGTACCATATTTTCATACTTTATAACAACTGATATCGAGCACCCCACGCTTTTTTACAATAAAAATTATTTTTTACTTTTTAGTTCAGTTTACCATTAAAGCGTGTTTTTTAGTTTTTTTAAATTATAATTTTTTATGCATGGAACGCGTATATGGACGCGTACATGCTTACATTGTATCATTGCTTTTTCGCTCCATTAATATCACTATCTTAAATGGGACATATTGTGACTATAGCTCCGTAAGTTAGCGTAATGGTCAATGTCATAATAAAGTGACCGCAGTTGAATGTTAAGCTAGGAGCTTGTAATAAATTCCGTCCGATGTCGCTAGTATTTACTTGTATAGCTAACACTGACTGTTAAAACCGGCGTTACCCGTGCGCCTCATAATTTAGACTTTATAGAGTGATGATAATATTGTCTAAAACACTTTCAGGATAATGTTCTCTATATTATAGTTTAAAATATATACAATCGTGAAAAACAAATTGAAATCGGTCAGGCAATTTTCAAGTTATAAGGTAATTGCGAACAGACAGACAGAATACAGATAGACAGAAAAGAGGATATTATAATTATGTATTAACATATATAATTGTGATGGGATTATGCGTTTCATTCTGTTTTCTTGTTTTTTTTTGTATTTTCATTCGGGGATTTTTTTGTAATATAAGTATGTATTTATGAGTACCTACGTATCGTTTTTATAGGGATCCGTACCTTATAAGAAAAAACGGAACTATTATAAAGTCACTCGTGCGTCCGTCTGTCTGTCTGTCGCAGGCGTTTTTCTCGAAAACTGCGTGACGTAGACATTTGAAATTTGGCATGATGCTAAGTCTTTGTAACGCGCACATAATTCGATAATCAAAGGTTATGAAATATTTTTTGTAAATATTTTTGTTGGGGGTAAGTTTGGCCCTTTAAAAAAATGTTCAATTTATTGTATCGTGTGGGATAACGTTGGAAAGAAGTAGGTACCTATACTTTTGTGGATTCCAAAAATATTTTTTCAAAATTTTTGGTGAATTGGTTATAAAGACATAGCTTAAAATATGCGAAAAAACAATAATTAACGCCCGTAAAGCGTGAACTGCCAAAAGAGAACATAAAAAATGGCAAAATATATCCGCTACTTGAACTACTTGACTAAAGAGGGAGAAAACTGTTGCTGGGCAACGTTTGCTCTGGATCTGATGACGTATCAAGATGTAGGTGGCATGTGGATGACGTAGGGTGCGTAGGAAACCCTTTCTGACGTCACATTGTAGGTGTATTATATTATTATCTTTGAACGTGCGTACTGTTTGGCTTATACAATGTGGACGACGATCATCGATTTGTTTTCCCGCGTTTTTTTAATTCTGTTATGGCTGCTCGCTTCAACTGTAGCTTTTTTTTGTAGTTTAAACCACGATAACAGTATATTAGATTAATTAATTTATGTACAAGAAAGGCTTTTCTCGAACGCGAGAATCGATTTTGATTCATTGTTAAATTTATACATTAACCTTTTGAAAGAGTTTATTTGATAAGTTTATTTTTTAATTTCTTCTGTTCGATTTGGATTGGATACGGTTTTTTAAAAATTACGAAAATTTGTAACTTTAATTTTCAAACTTACAAATTTTGAGTTACTAAGGGACCGTACTGCTATTTTGACCAGCAATGCCCTTTAGGTTTATTTGCTGTTCTACGAATTCTTCACACTTTCAAAAATCAATATACATATCTCAAAAGATATCAACGATCGATAGATTTTTTTTGTTTCAATATAATCTTAAAAAATCGGTCAAAATCGACGGTCCTTCAGCTGTAAGATCTTGCTAATAAAGTGACATCAGTTTTTGTTTTGTTTTTTTTTGTAAACCACCAATGGCTAAGGTTAAGTGTGCCTACTACTAATTTATTCATATATTTTAAATTGAAAATCCATTGACACTTTCATAAATTGTCATATACATTTTTGAAATTTACGTTCAATTAGGTATTTAAGTTTAAAAAAAATTATTAATTTTTTAATTTTTTCTAATAATTTAACATAAATAATATTGAAAATCGAAAAGAAAAATTTTTTTAAAGCTATAGATAAATTACTAAAAATTAATTAAAATGTATAAAAATTTAAAAAATATCACGTGACTTCAAAACGCGCCAGGAATGTTTGTGACGTCGTTATGTTAAAATGTGTCTGCATTTGTTGGTATTTGTGTATATGTATTACACATACTATCAAAAATAATAAATTTTTAACTTGGTAACCATGGATACAAAGACCATAGATAACATAATGACGTCACACGCGTTCGGATTCTTTCGGCGCGTTATCGGAACTGAGTTTAAAAATTAATTTTTATTTAAATATAACTTTTTAATTAGTAAGCAAAAAAATTAAATAAAAACAGTTTTGCTATAAAACTTGTATGTGGTCCTTCCATTTAAGTAAAAAAAAAAATTCACTTAAAAACCCAATTCGTCGACCGTGTCGTCCTGGCAGCGCCAAACTCGAAAAGTATCATTTTACTGAAGTAAGTCCTGGCCTCGCCATCTTCAAAACGGTCACAATTCCCAAAATCCCAACGAACTTAAACAGCCAGAAAATTCTATAGCACATATCGAGCGCATAATATTTCGGTAAAAAGTTTCACTTATGTTGAGAATCGTGCAGCTAGGACAGGGGTCAGCAACCTTTTGAGACGGAAGAGCCAAAAGTTACAATTTACAAAATTTCCCAGTTTTTAAAGAGCCACTAACATTTTTATTTCAATATTATGGTATTTGATTAGGATTATAACTAAACAAACAGAATAGTGTTGCCACATTTAAAAAATGTCAGCTGTCCGTATATACTCTCTACTCCACCTATTGTCACAGTTCTCTGTTGAGTGTTTTTATCCTGTTTAAAGTTTTTTTTGCAGTATAATATTTTTTATAAGTTTTGAAAATAAAATAATATAATTATTAATATTTGCGCATGGAACTGGAGAGTCGCATCTTGACATCATAAGAGCCGCAGGTTGCCGACCCCTGGGCTAGGACGACACAGTTTAGCTTTAGCTACGTCATAAGAAAAATCCACAACAAATAAAATGCACCCAGTATATAGATAATACAGTATAGAGATAGACTATATAGAGAGTAAATTATTTTAAATTGTAGCATCCGCGGGGGCGTCTTTATCAGTTTTATTGAGTTGCATTATATTGTATCTAATAAAATTACTTTCGCGGTTTATTTAATTACATCTTTTGTGTATTACAGAAACGTCTATATGCCCTAATCACTAATCAGGTTACCCATTTTTCGTTTCAGTTATATCTAAGGGATCGATCACATGCCCTTAGGTACCATCCCACTGCACGAATGTTACGAATGACGCGACGTACGATATTTATTCACCAAACATTTTAAAATGTGGTGTCCGCCTGTAACATACTTTTTTTAGAGACGGTTTGATATAGAAAGTTGAAATTTGGCATAGTTGTAGGAAGTCGAAGTAGTGGCCCAATCACAAACCAAAGTATGAAAATATGTTGAATTTCATATTTGGGGAGCAGTTTTTCGGGGGCGAAAATGGGGATCATCGTGTTGGGTATCAAATTACATAAGACAGTTTTCATGCAAGTTCGATCTGCACTTGATCTGATCGGCTTTATTTAACATAAAACCTTTTTGGTGCAGTGTTTTGAATCTTATTTATTTATTGTAAATTATAGACGCGTCGACAGCTTAGGTCATTAGCGTCTTGATTACATTAAATAACAATTAACTTAAAACTAAATGACATCACAAAACATCCATGAGCGGAGGCGGGATTCGAACCCACGACAGTCTGATCCAGAGGCCGCGACGCTAACCACTGGACCACCTGCCCTCTGTGTTTTGAATTATTGTCACTATACTCAATGGTGTGTTGTTCGTCTGGTAATAATTCTAGACTTGAGAGCCAGTAACGTATTTCGAGGATTCATTTCAACAGTCGTGAAAATTTAGAAACTAAATGTTATATAGTACCTGCAGCTGAACAATAAAAGTTGATTCTGGCAGCCCCCTGCAGCCGGGTTATACCACCCCAAAATTAGACAGTTAGAATAAGAATTAATAAGAATAATGCGTTTAATGTTCGTTTCAAGACATCATAACAGACGCCACTCTCACTATTACTACCTTCGATTTACTACTTTCTCGTTATTTTCTACATTTTTTTGAACTTCTAGTTAATAGCAATGTGCAAACGGAAGAAATTATTGGAAATTAGAATAAGGTAGAAAATTTGTTCATGTATTAGAATTTCGAACGAGTTAATTAATTTTGGCAGCCCTGGATTGTCTATAAAATAATTATTGTTTTAACGGAAACCTGTTGCAGTTTTGATTGGCTTGTACAAATGTACAATAGACATAGTAATTGTTACAACAATGTCGATTGCGTTTACATGATAATACTATGAATTTAGCGATATCACATAATAATATATATAAGTAGAATTTAATTACTGATAATGATTATTTTGTTGGAAGTACATAAACAAGGGCACGTGTAAGGCAAATGGGTAGTAAGAGAAAGATATATGGATATTTTTGAACGGTAGAGAAGAACAGGTGTTCAGTATCGCGGAATTGTAAAAGGGAAAGGGGGAATGCACGCACACAAACAAAGGAATGTTAAATACTGACGGACAAATGAATACGTACGTCGTACACTGACGTACACATGCAAAACAAACGAAGAAGTACATATTTACAGCAGATTTACAGTAGCACACACACGCAAACAAAAGAATGGAGGAAGGAGTCACCGGACACAATATGCAGGTTTAACGAGTCTTCACAAGGTGGCTCTGTGATACTATATTGCTAAATGCTTTTGATACAGACAAACGGTATACAGTAATGTAGGTATGTACCTATACCTAAACATTACGTATATTTTGTAGTGTAGTTCCATGCTGTTCTACAGTACAATATCCCCTCCTGTTTCCTAGCAGACAATCAACATGGCTTCCGTTATACTCGAAGTGGGAGTCAAATGACAGAAATGGTTGTGTCATACAAAAGCGGCCATTAAAACTGCATAAGTTTTATAATAATTGATTAAAGTTATCTATTGATACGATAAATATGGACAGTGTACAATATATCCATTGTTTTAATTCATATAATAGGTATTGTTTCCTCGGTTGACAATAGGAAGTGAAAGAGATTAAAAACTTGTTGACAATTTGGTAACGATCAAATGATTTGTTTTTCGCCGTGCCGTGTTAACGTGTTCTAGCGGTTTCGCTAGCGTAGCCGCCTCGTGGCCAATAATTGTACTACTGTCTATTTAGTGATGGCGCAGCGCACCGCGTATCTGAGGAAAAGTCCATTTTCCCCCGAGGGGAGGAGGCTTGTTTTACTGTGAAATCTTTAAGGTTGTAAGCAAAGTGATGTGCACTGTTTTAATACATGCTCTTCACGCTGTTGTTTTTTCTCAATTTAAAAAAAAGAGTCGCCGATTGACAAGTGCGTTGATTTTTAAACATTAAAATATTGTTTAATTCTAGTGTTGTGACTTTTGATAATCGTAACTACTCAATAACTGTCTAACAAGTGGTTGCTGATACATTATGTTTTAAGTGATTGACTGTTATTTTATTATGTTTTAATTATTATAATGGACACACGGTTTTGGACTATTTATTTGCTAAATAACTATTTTTATCTATTACTATTGATTCGATGAAGAAACCACGGTAAGGTTCAGTTTATTTACATGTATAAATATGGTATTTTAACAAAATGTCTCTTTACCAGATGTAATACATTAAAATATGCAATTGATTGCATACAAACTTAATTATCTATAGATATCCACTTACGTATATTTGTGATTTATAATGGACTGCAGTAATGTCATATAAGCATGCTATTATTTTAATGAAAATATAATATTTGAGATCCGATTTCCTATGTCATCTAATTTTTTATTAATCGTCGGGCAATTTTCTTTAAAACATTTCCAAAATGACATTCCCAAAAACGAGTGGTTGTCATCTTGGCAGATAAAACAAAGTACGAATGAATAACAATAAACTTATTTTTTTCTGCCAATAAACAAATTATTGCATTCATCAATTGTTAATAATATTGTTGCAAATAAATAAAGAAAACAAAGTGAATAATCAGGTAAATCATACAATTGTATATTAATTTTAATAGTTTATCATAAAGTTAAACACTTAATTTGCCGACTGTATATTTTCATCTATGTCAATTTTACATATTTATGTAAATACCTAGTTATAAGTTCATAACCATGTTATTATTATGAAGTCATGTCTCCACCATATTGAATGTTGTGTTCTATTGGACTTCTTCTGCATGTTTGTGACTACACAATTCAGGACCGGCTTAAGAATACGATCAAAATAAAATGTCATACTTACAACTTCAGCTGTCATGACTTTTTGACGTTTGTTTACATTTTTTAACTGACATGACATATTTACCAGTTTGACAAACTTTTTTAAAACTTGGAATTTTACACAGAAATTGAATAATTTTATGTGAAACACTTTAGATTTTGTAATAATTTTACAATAATTGTTTGAGAACAGTTTGGCGTAGCGGTTAGCGTGCTGGCCTTTGGATCAAGCTGTCGAGGGTTCGAATCCCACTCCCGCTCATGGATGTTTTGTGATGTTTAATTTAATTTGATGTAACTAGACGCTAATGACCTTATAGTTGTCGAGCGTCTATAATCTACAGTAAAATAAAACAGTAATGTTTATTAGGCCGGTATATATGTATGAAAAGTAGCTATTTTGTAGTGGGTATGGCAAAAAAACAAACAAAAGCAACTGAACATGTTTAAAATGACTACCTTCGGCATTATACAGCGTACAGAAAGAATAGACTGAGTGGCTGCTGTTAATACCTCCGGATTATGAACAAATTTTATTCATGGGCATTTTTTGCTTGAAATGACTTCAGGAATATGCTCCTTAAGTTAGTACAGTACGTCATGCAACACCCTGTATAAATGTCCAAATACTAGCGAATTAAGTATTCGAATGAGTCATTTTCCTGTGAGTAGTTCATTCAATTATCCACGAGAGGCAGCACTTGTGGTATAGGTACAAACATTATTTATTCCCCATTAGGGTCGTGTCATTTTATTGGTATAACTTAATAAATTATTATTATTATTAAATTAAATAATTAAGTTATACCACTAAAATGACACGACGCTAATGGGGAATAAATAATGTTTGTACCTACCACAAGTCTCTCGTGGATAATTATTAATAAAAACAATGATTATTTTAATAATACTAATAATATGTCTATAAAATTGTAACCGGACATATTATGTCTGTGATTTCGTTTTCTTGAAGGGATTTTCGAGTACCTACTTTATATGACTATGATACCTCATAGGCGAGAGAAAGCATTGGTAAAATTTTTGTCTGTTGTTTATACCGGAATCATTTGAAAACTGATGTGCTGATTTTGATCAAACTTTGTACATTATCAATTGATACCCTAACTTAAAGTGAAGAGTGTATTTTACCCGGCTACTTTCGGATCAAGATAGGATTCGCGTCAAAATCGACATTAAAACATTGAATCGGTGGCCACACAATCCTCGCTTACGTGAAAGAAATCGTAATAGGGAAATAAACATGTTATTTTAACTATGATGTTTATAACAATAGTATATTGTGCGACTAGTGGGAGAAAGAGGAGATTCCTTGAGTGAGGATTTTGCCGCACGAGCGTAGCGAGTGCGGTAAAACACACGAGTGGAATCTCCTCTTTCGACCAATAGTCGCACACAATATTGTGTTCAACTACCGCAAGAAGTATGTCATTTCGTGGCTCTGCTGAGCGTGGGCGAAATAATGGGTGACCTGATTGATTGACGAAACTATCAACACTTGCGTAAACGTTCCCCGTAATGAGCGTGGGCGAAATGCTATTTCGCCCACTCTCTACGTCTACAGTCAGAGAATTCATTATTTCGCCCACTCTCAGTAGAGCCACGAAATTACATATTTCTTGGGGGTGTTGAACAAAAGTCATTAATTAATGATTATTTATATTAATATGTCAAATAGTAACGGAACGTGCAGTTTGTTATTTTATTTTTCGTGGGTTTTTCGAAGCATTTTGTACGACGCCTAGACGGGATTTTTGATCTATCAATCGGTACCAAGATTTAAAGCATACGGTGCTATTTACCCGGTTATGCTCGTGCTAAGATAAAGTTCGCAACGTAATGCGAGCGAATCGACGTTCACGGGAGCGAAATCGCGAGCCAAAGCTAGTAATTAATTATACCTGTAGTGTAAATAACTTGTTATTTTACATTTTTAGAGTGTTGGGTCTCCAAGTCACTATATGAATATTATGAAATATTAGAAATACCGTGTATTATCTCCGTCTTGTGACTTCTTGTGAATTTACACTACGGGTTTCAGCAACCAGTTGCCATCTTCAGGTGTTACGAATACTCAATGTGTGTTTTTAAAAAAATAATTAACCACACCTGAAGATGGCAACTCGTTGCTGAAACGCGTAGTGTAAATTCACAAGAAGTCACAAGACGGACATAATACAAGCTATTTCTAATACTTCATAATATTGTAATTTTAACTAATGCTTATAATAAAAGGCGTTGATAAATAATAATGTTTTAATAAAAGTGATTTAGTGATAAAAAACAGCTACAGGTATATTTAGTTTAGTTTGTGTATGAGGTGTACACGATGAAGATAAAATGGAGAGAAATGAGTGAACAAGTAAATGCGGCGTAAAAAATTGACTTTTGTAAGATAAAAAGCGTTTTAGTTATACAGGGTGGTGATTTTTTTTATGTTCACCATTGGTATCTTGGGAACGGGGTAAAGATACAAGGTCGGTTAAATTAGAGAAAAATCGCGCTATTTCATGACGATTAAGAATCCGAAGAGAAATCCAGGATATTTTGATTGGTTCCTGGTTTATCACGAAAAAACTAAAAATGTGGTTTCAAAAAAAAATTATCTTCCCTACCATTGACGTTATTTCAATCAAACTTAGTAAATTTATGTTTTTCACAACGCCGTTATTGAAAATTCGATTTTCGGTACCTGTTTAGTGTAAAATTTTCAGTTTCAACCCTAGGAGTGAAAATTTTCATTTGTTGGTTTTCTCTATTTTTGTAATGTTGTTAAAAGAGAGATAGAGCGATTGAGTCGCGCCAACTTCAATTCGCATATAATACCTACTCGAAAAACGTTAAAATGACAGACATAACCCCACATAAATTTCACATGGATCTGATAGATCTAAGATTTTTGCGGCTTTTTTGCGTGCCCAAAATGCAGGTACCTACCTCAAATCGAATTGTCAATAGAGTGAAAAATAATATGCATTTACTCGGAACGAAACAGCGTTTACAACGCGTGTGAAACTTCATACTAGTTGCAAACGCTTTGTTTCGTCCCTTATAATGCAATATACCTACTATATTTGACCACTCTGAGTTGAATAATTTCAACAGAAATTTTCTAGGTGTTCTAGATTTCAAACTGCGATATTCAACTTTTTTTTCCCTTTTTTCACATCATTAGACTCACAAAAAAATTAGCTTTTCAGATTGGTAACTAACTTAACTATTTTTTCGGAAAACTTGTTGCAATTTTAATTTTTTGTGAATTATTTATTAAATCGTTATGAAAAAACACAACTTTTCTCTAATTTAAACTTTTATTTTTAACCGCTCCCAAGATACCAATAGTGAACATCGAAAAAATCACCACCCAGTATGCTGTATAGTGTATACCTACATATTACATACAGTATACTATATATTATTGATTATTTGGTCTCCCTTTTATGTAGAATTTCATGCGAATAAGTTTATGGATATTTTTGAAGCTTTTTTATTCCATTTTGAATATTAGATGAAAACAGACTGTCAGGTATTGCTTTTCATATTAAATTACATTATAAACGTTACTTAAAATGTAATTGCCAACTAAATGCGTTTTATTTAAGAACTAGCTGTACCCGCGACTTCGTTCGCGAGGCAGCGTTTTGAAATTTGAAAAAAATCAATAGTGTATAAGTGCAGTGAATACCAAAAATTTTAATCATCGCAATGCATGGTCAGGAATGGGTTATACGTAGTGTTGTCACCAGCCGTCAGTAAAACTGAAAAACGTTTACTTTCCAAAGTTATAATTATATTAAACTAAATTTTTTTTAATAATTGTCGCAACTAATTCCTTTATAACTAGTCGTATTTTAAAAAAATTCTTAAGAACCGTTTTCAAGTTATAGTTACAATCGGAGATATAGTTTTTTGACTACCGTGCGGAAACTTTTTTTTATGTCAGGATAAAAAGTATCCTATATGTTGACCCAGTACATAAGCTACCAACATGCTAAGTTTCATTTAAATCCGTTCAGTAGTTTCCGCGTGATGCGTGTACAAAATATTCTACAATCTAGATCTTCCTATATAATAGACCAAATTTATAAATAAACAAGCCGCGAGGTAGGTCGTTTATTAGGACTAAAGTGCGACCCTTAAGGTCCACACGACGAACTTCCCAGTTTGATAAATATTTAATAATAATAATTAAATTAGATATTACACAGAAAAGTAATCATTTTAATCATTAAAACAATTATTATTTATTTTTAACAATAATTAAAAAAAAAAGGCTGAACCGATTTTTATAAAATTTGTCGGATTAAAATGACGAACACGCCTTGATTGACACCCTTACGAAGTCGATATAATTTTTAATTCGCGAGATATTGTGTAAAATCTACTTTTTTGGAGTCTATTTGGTTAAGAAAAAAGAACGGCTGAACCGATTTTGAAAAAATTTCTTTCAGATCATATTTATTATTTACGTTAATACGCGTCGATTGGCACCCTAACGTAGTCGATATCAGTTTTGATTCTCGAGATTTCGTCTTAGAAAGAAATGGACACATACGTACGTACACACTACACACACACACATACATTTTTCTAAAAATAGTGTAAAAATAGTGTAGTGACCTTGAAACATAAAAATTTGTTATACATTTTGATTTCGATTTTCGGACCCATTACAATAACTTCCAATGGGAAAGTAAAAAAAATCACGCCAATTTCAATAATCTCCCGAAAACTTCTACATCTCTTTTTGTTCAGAAGCTAGGTGCTTTTAAAGGTTGAATGTCGGCTACAATGAAACAAAATCTCGAACGTTCATTTATTTAAATCAGAAAGAGGACAAACATTGATTAATATAAATCTCCAAATGTTTATAGAAGACTAGAAGCCCTTTTATTTGAGTGATAGACGCATGGGATCTACCATGTACTTATATGCATAAATTGCTTTGGTGTACTCCTCAACCCTTAACGAGTTTCTATCACAGCTGGTGTTGTCGTGTTTAGTTTTTCTTCTTGCTGCTTCTTGCACAGAACACCGTCGTGGTAAAATTTAAAACAGGGTTAGGGGGGTGCACACCGGAGGGTAACATACACGTGAACCATTCAAAACAACTAAAGTCTATGATGAAATTTGAAAATGATCTATTTTAAAAGGATTGGTAATATTTTAAAATTGTATATCCTTATTTACAACAAGAAGATTCGCATCAATGCCTCTATCGGCCGGACGCGGAACTGATACGAGATAGACAAAACAGCTGTTTGTGGTTAGGTATCAAACACAAAAGTAAATACTTAATTATTATTTCATAAACAAATCTAATTTCCCAAAACAACTTATTTGACACGTGACTACTGACTACAAGTCTGTCTGTGTCTCACCAGTTCCGTGACCGACCGATAGAGGCGCTGACAAAACAATTGAAATGTTCATTTGTTTTGTCAAGGAGCACTCTTATTTTCGGGAGCAAGTCGGCTCGAATCGGTTAAAGACGATTCGGTAAAACGGGGAAAGACAAAATTGCTTTGAATTAGATGGTTCGCCATAGACTTAGGTACACGCTGTATAACGCTACACAACTCAAATAGTTCTGTTCCCTACACAACCCAAATAGTTCTTATGTCCCCTTACACAACTCAAATAGTTCTTATGTTATATTTGAGTTATGTAAGGGGACATAAGAACTATTTGAGATTGGGCTCGGCCCGATTCGGCAATAATTTAAATTCAATTCGGCTTGGAACGGCACAAAGTTGACAGATAAAATTGTTTTGAATTAAGACCTATACCGCACAAAATAGACAGTCGACGATAAACAATCATGTCGGACTCGGAAGAATATTCATGGTTGATTCTTATGGAGCACAGCAAATAACCGACAAAACTGTTGTTCCGACAAAAAAGATGGAGCAGGCACACGGCAAACAGTCGGCGATAGACCATTTTGTCAATGTAAAATCTATCTTTTTACAAGCTGTTATTTAATTTGACATGTTTGTTGGTGTTTCGGTCAAATCTGGCAAGTTAATTTTGAACGACTATTTTCCTTGTTAGGGTTCCGTCCCTCCGAACGGAACCTTACTGAGCCTACTGTGCCTGTCCGTCCGTCACAAGGCTCTATCTCACAAACGATAAGAGGTAGCTATAGTTGAAATTGTCACAGGTTTTGTGTTGTTTTGGCATTAATCCTGACAAATAATAAAAAATCAAAAAGTTTTTAGTACACTTCAATAAAAACTTGTCTAAAAAGTTTTCTTTTACTAATATTTTGGTTGAAACTTCTTAATCTTCGAATCTCGATGATTTCCCAGCCCTGAATTTTAGTTTTAAACTAGGTACACTAACATTATTTTGTGACGGTTTAAAGAGAAGGTGCCTATTTCTAGCCGCCGTATAATATTGTGCCAGGTGTGTTGTCTACGAAAGAGAGACACCGGGGCGATAAGGTCCTTGTCTGCCTGTGTGTGTGTGCCAGTACTTATGCTATGTCTGTCTGTATTTCTGGATGTCTGTTTGACTGTGGAAGGGAACATTATACATGCCAAGTCTCTCTCTCTCTCTGTAGGAACCAATGTTCCCCAAAGACACTGCAGCAAAACTGGTGCACCCTTCTTTTACATTAACATAATACATACTATGTTCGTGCCTTGACTTTGTATTTCTTACATTACCAAAATCAGGCCTTCGAAGTTTCAATCGTATTATAAGTATTATTATTATTATTGGAGTGTGATGCTCAGCTATCGAAGCTTTGTTTTGTTTATTTTGTGATTTTGTTTTATTGTAAACTAGCTGTTACTCGTGGCTCCGCTCACGTATATAGTTAGATTTTTTATGCCTTCCCATAGAATTAACGTCATTACCCCGTTTCACTTCTCCTTTGGGGTTGTCTTTAAAAATCCTATAATACTTGTTTTATTATTTGTTTTGAAGAGTATTTATACCTTAAAGTTTCAAGTTGATACACGCAGGGAATACGATTTTCTTTATAAATATTTCCACCCCCTTAGGGGTTGATTTCCGAAAAATCCTTTCTTAGTGCACCTCTACACCCTGTAAGGAATATAACTTCCAAATTTCATGTTTCTATCTTAAGTGGTTTAGGCTGTG
This sequence comes from Mongoloraphidia duomilia, assembly GCA_039654895.1. Taxonomy (NCBI): domain Eukaryota; kingdom Metazoa; phylum Arthropoda; class Insecta; order Raphidioptera; family Raphidiidae; genus Mongoloraphidia; species Mongoloraphidia duomilia. The sequence goes on along the minus strand of CM077524.1, from coordinate 24,669,435 downwards.
CAATACATCCCCTTTTGACCCCCTTATATAGGGGTTGAATTTCGAAAAATCACTTAAAAAAATAAAGCATCTACTTCATATTTACATCAGATCTTATAGTCCATAGCCTACTACAAATAATTCTCAAATCCTTTCCCCTCGTTTTTAAGCGAGGGGAAAGGATTTGAGATGAATTAGTGCAGGGAGGGCAAAAAACATTGAAAATATTTACAATTTTGTAGTAGGCTATGGGCCATAAGATCTAATGTAAATATGTAGTAAATGCTTTATTTTTTTATTTAGCAGGTTCCGAGTTATTCTTATAAGTCAACCGTCGTTATGGAAAATTGTTTAAAAAATTCACTGTACTATTTTTTCTATATGTTGTAATCAACTACATATACTTACAATAGATCTTATGACCCATAGCTTACTACAAAATTGTAAATGTTCTCAATGTTATTTTTCCTGTAAAACCGTTTACACACTGTATATTACTTCACTTTTAACATAATATAGTAAATATAATATATAAAAAATTTGTGCAAAATGTAAACAAGGTCAAGTAACAGAAATATTCTGTTTACATATCGATGAAAACAGAAAAAATATTTAATATACTTAATAATCATATTTTTATCTTAACTTTTGCTCGTGTGCGCCTGCGCCGATTCACTCGCATTGATGTCAGAAAAAAGTGTTGCATTATTAGATACATGAAAAATTCATATTTTACGTCTAATTTCGACCTGCCACCTAGAACGCAAGGGAGAAAGGCTGCCAGACTTCCAGTTTCTCAAATAGGGAACTTTTTAAACGTTTTGTTTATTTTACTTGTTTTATTTCTATAATAAACAATTTCACGATACATTTACACTATTAGCATGTAAATTTTTCCCTTATTCGAGTAAAATTTTCTACTATAGCGGATGTCAGATGCCCATTTGGCAGATCCCAATAGGTATACTGTTTCAATTTTCTTTTTTTACTCTAATATCTTCGGTCTGGGAAATTCGTGTTTTTTTCTTCAATTTATTGAAATGATATTAATAAACTTAATATGAACTAATTTTTAGGACCCGCGCTAAATGCATACTATACTTCTTTTGTTTGTTTTTTACCTTTGACTTGTACAATTTATGGTGCCAGATTATGCATAAAATAATGAAGCCATATTTACATACAATGCCTGTTAAATATTTAAATAAAAAATAATCAAGGGTTAATTAAAAGTCACATTATAGAAAATATTCTTTTTGTGATTTCTGTAACGCCTCAAAGCACCGCCTTTACTTAGCAACGGACTGTCTGCTTGACAACTGTTACCCTCTCTGCTGCTCTCTAATGGTTTTTACCATAGATGGCGGAACAATAGCCGTTGTCGAGTGATGACATCTCGGTGTCATTCTTATAGTATTGTGTCTCTATTCTCTAACACATAGATATAGAAATCTGGGGATGTAGTACAAGCGAGTGATGAGGTTGCTGTTAGGGGGAGGGATGAGAAAGCAAGTGTGCCAATAGAACGTGGGCACATGCATAGCATGTACATGTCCATACGACAGGCATGCACCCTCCCCTGAATGGCTTCCCCCCTCGTCTAAATTGGCACTTTATACTACATTCCCGGATTTCTATATCTATGCTCTAACAGCACCGGTTATTTACCTGCCCTTTCAGAAGACGGGGATGAGTGACTCCATTTCAATGTCGCGTAGAAGATGGGGATTAGTGACTAGTGTCGTATTGTACAATTGTTTTTGAAAAACATGGTTTTAATTTTATATTTATATATTTGTTTTCTTTTGTTGCAGGTAAATCATTTCACTGTTCTGTTCGTTTAAGATGTGTGGAGACGATTTGAATTTTTTTCTTACATAAGGCCATGCCAGTGTAAGTTTTTATTTTATGTACAAATTTTACATTTTATTTTATAATATTAATACACACATATTTATGTCAAGCTTAAATTATTGCCCTTCAACTGATCGTTCAATGCATGGAGGATACAGAGAGAGAGGAATTGTTAAAAAATTGTGTTTTTAAAGACCACCAACAGCTAAGGTTATTTGGGCCTAGCACCAATTCATATTTTCAATTCATTATTTTTTTTAATAATAAATTGAAAATCCAATTGGCACTGTTACCAGCTCTCGGGCTAGAACCCGGGAACTGGGGACTTGTAATGAAGGAATCATAGCAACGCCATGTAAACAACAGCACTGCTACACGCTCGGCTATTCTCAAGCCCTAGAGAGAAAGGATAAGACCCCAAGTAGAGTACGTAACCGGGAGATTTGAATAATGCTTTGTTTGCTAAACTCTTATTAGAGGAACTCTAGGGGCCTTGTAGCTACAGCGCCGCGCGTGAAGCTTTCGTAAAAGCTTTACGCGCGTCATCAATTTTCGGGACACGCTCTTCGCTTTGCGGCCTACCGAGGTCAGTCTCCTTTCTCTCTATCCTCCATGGTTCGATGTTTCTTAGAGTTTAGTTTAATAAAACAATGAGGTCTACCAGACTTCTTTTTACCACCTGATGGCACCACTTATAGTAAGTAAGGTATATGTCTCTTTGATGTCATCCAAATGTCAGTACTGTTTATATTTTCGGCCACCTGATGGCGCCACTAGTAAGTGAAGTATGTCATTCCATCATTTAACGGTTAAATCGCAGTTTTGTACTTGATTATTTATTCCTTAATAATGAAGAAATAAGGAATCACTAAACACAAACCGTTAATCTCTAAACGTTTGACATACCTTGTTTGCAACTAGCTCCATCTGTCGAATGAAAAGTGTAAACGTTTGACACATACCTTACTTGCCACTGGCGCCATCTGACGAATAAAAAGTGTACACGTTCGACACACACCTTACTTGCCACTAGCGCTATCTGACGAATAAAAATATGGTAGCCCCACTGAGATTAAAGCTATATAGGAATTATAAGCATTTAAAAGAAAAGCCAGTCGCCATTGCGACTCGGTCCTCAAAATTATATGTACTTAGAAGAAGAAGAGAATAATATTCCCAATCCATCCCGTGTTTTGCCGCCATGTTTACTCGCCCCTGTGACTTCAAACCTGGCTTCAATTTTGTATAAGCAGTTGCATACGGTACCTAAGTCTCCTGCGCCTCTATTAATATCTTTTACCTCAGTGAGATAGCCCTCATTCCACGCAAGTGCACTCTATTGGACACAGTGTCAATGAACACTTGGTATATTTTGTTACACTTATTATTCCGTTTTTTTATTGTTCTATAAACGTGCGCTTTGTAAAAAAAAACTGTTACTTTAAGACAACGTAACTATTGACGTATGCTTATTAAATACATATTTCTAGAAAGTGTGAAATACTTTCACATTTAAATGATAAATGTTGCGCTAATTAAATCAGCTATTTCTGTGCACTGAATTACCGACATTTAATCAAGGACGGACTTTTCGATAATCAAACTTTGAATTGGCATCTAATAACCGAATATTAATTTTGAAAAGTCTATTAAAAAACAAACAGTGGAAATTTACGATTTTGATTAACTACTGTCGTTAACAAAATATACAACGCAATATATTTTTTTATAGAATGCAATATTTTCTAAGTTAATAAATCACATAAAGTGTAAACAGATCAGATATAGTATTTTTTTAAAGAAGAGTTTTAAACTGGCTCGATGTGACATGGCCAATGTATGCCAATGTTGGCGAATGTATTGGCGACCAATGTTTAGTATGGTTGGGCATGTGTGATCATTTGAATATGTCCACACGGCAGGATTCTGTTTGACCAACGTTAACCAAGCTTAATACACCCAATGTTAAACAAAATGAATAGCGAAGATAACTCAAATATTGCAAGTGCTTCAGAGATAATAATTTCTTGTGCCCAGCTTTTAATACATAGTTTCTGCATGCAACTCATAAATTAAAATAATATACACACACTGACAAACACCCCGTAATGAAAATTGTCCAGCCGTCTGGATAAAAACAAAGTTATATTTGCAAGTCGAGACCAGCGTTGGTCAATTCCTTTGATGTGTGTTCAAAAAAAATCCCCCTTAAAGCGAATGTCTTCCAGTGCCACCGGGGGTGATTGTTTGATAAATATTGGTCATATGAAAACCATCCACACGGCATGGCAATTGCCCGAATGCCAACATCGATCGATATTTACTCTGAACAAGTCATACAAGATGCGAATAATCTTAGTTGTCAATCGTCTATAATCTATTTATAGACGACATACCTCTGTTGCCAGATTTTCCGGTACTCTAAGTAAGCATTCAAATAAGATAACAGTTATTTTAAAAAATGACAGCTGACTAAGGCGGTTTGAGATATAGTTGTTCCGTGACTATCAGAATTGGTGGATGGGTCGCTAGTAAAGATGCTTTCATTTGTTTTTATTTTGTCCATATTATAAAATGGGCCAATGTCATTAGCATCTAAATATCTTACATGCAAAGGTATAACGCATTAAATATTCCTGGGACGTTTTAGACAGACGGATGGACCGCTTGTCCACAGTTTTTGCAAATTGACAGTTTAAACACAGAGACACGCACGTCATTTGTGTCACGCACGTTACTGAATTTACACGCCTAGCGTGACGCGTGACGGAGCCACCAGTGGTCGGTGATGGCCGGCATCCACCGGAAGGAAATGTTATGTAATACACACCGCGCTTTTTTAAAAAACTACTTTGTTTTAATTGGACGTGCATTTATGCGGTTGTTATACAGCTGTTGAAAACACTGAGTTAAAAGGTAATAGATGCGCTACAAGCATTTTAAAGTGAAGCCAGTCGCCATATTTATTCAGTTCTCATTTTATATGTATAAGAAGAAGAAGAGAATAATATTACCAATCTATCCCGTGTTTGGCCTCCATGTTGGTTATCACTTCTGACGTCTGACCTGGCTTCAATTTTCTATAAGCGGTTGTATACGGTATAGCGCCTCTATACCTTTTAACTTAGCGGTTGGAAGCAGAGTTGCCAAATTTATAAAAATCAAAACTATCTAGTTGAAATTAATGAAAATCATTGGACGACCTAATTTTAATAACAGTAAAAATGTTTTTTGTCATTCCAGCAAAATTTATTTTAACAGATACCTGGTTTTATCAAATTGTCCGTGATATAAAAAAGAACGTGATTTCTAGAGTGTATCTATAATAAAAAATTCAAGGTTATATGCAGTTTTTAAATAATAACAGCAAATTAAATGTGCATAACATTTTACAATATTTTTTTTATTTTAATGGCCATTTACACCACAAGCCTTTATCGAATTTAAACTACAATCAGTACCTACATATTATATATCTAAATAAATAAATTCTTTTTTTGGGTTTTTTTTTTGTGAATTTTTTATATGTAGATATCTAGATGAAAACACGTTTTAGAATTTTTGTCAGCTTGTTTTACTGACATCATTCGAAAACGACTTGACCGATTTTTATCTGGATAGGCGAAATCGGCGTTCAGGTAAACGAAATGGCGGACATTTTTTTTCCACAATCACCATATGACTTCAGGGGTGTCCTTAATCCCATATGTACCAAACACAAAACTATTTTTAAGGATACCAACACCTTTTCTTGCCACAGGCCCTCGCAGCATTAGGCGGACAATTAATGATATTATATTTATTACTTTATTTGAGATAAGCTGTTTCAATTTCAGTAAAGTTGGTTTATTGTTTAATAGTTTAAACCCCAATTTTCAGAGATTTAAGTTTTGTGATGCATTTCCTATATTTTTGAATATGATTTTTGCGATTAATTTAATTGTATAGTTAATTTGTTAATCGACGTTGGTGCAACTGGCTATTATACAATAAACTAAATAGAAACCATCGCTTTTTAATTAAAACCATAATTAATTCGTCACAGATGATCACGTGGGCGTTGTCAAGGCCACCAGTTTTATTTTTTATTTCACGATTGTTTATTTATTGTTCACAATTTTATATAAATTAATAACTATAGTGGCCCAGTCAGGTTACGCCCGAATTCAATTTGCTTTTTTCGCTCACTGCTCATCCCTCTTTTGTTTTGGCTTCTCGGCTTAGTGAAGAAAATTTTCAAATTAGTACAGCGCTTGCTGGATTTCCCCCTACATACAAGTCCAATAAAAAAAGTCGCCATCAACTTGCATACTATAATAATATGTGAATTTAATTTTATTATCATTAGGCGGCAGGCTCTGACAGACAGACTAGTGAGAATAATAGGGTCAAACTCTTTGAGTACGAAATCAAAAATAAAATTTCGATAGGCTATGTGCACGAAGCCTACTAGCGCCGCTAGCGGACAATAGAGCAGGATTGATCTCCTTTTATATTAATTATTATTGTTAAATACCGCGAAATTTTTTTATAAACGAATACCATTAATTAATCTAGCTGTGTGCATATAGTATAAATAGCATAGTTTTCTTCTTCTTTAATTTTGACGTATAATAAAAAAATAATTGATTCGTTTATATCAAAGACATGGAGGTACCTTTATGTCTATGGTTTATATTGATAGCATAACCTCAAACCATGGCGCCGGTGATTTTACGGACCGGGTTTGAAAGTATAAAATTTATCAGATTTACATTAATAATTTCCAAATAATCATGGTTTTACATATTTGACTTTTTAAACAACAATACTCACTGACTTTTACAGAAAATTATAGTTCAGAGTTTACAATGGTGCTTATACGAGCGCTCGCATCGATATTGTTCTAACTCCACCCCCATGTACACAGCCTATACTCCTTTTTGTAGTTTGTAACGTTCCGCTTACCTTGACCCTATTACGGGCATTTGGCTAGTAGAGTCGTTAGGTCCTCGTCACACAACGGATTCCTTAATCTAAAATAAAACCTTTTCGGTAATAAAAATTTTGGTCATAAAAGAAAACAAACAACACTGCAGATTACTCTTTCGACTGTGCGCGTTTATTATAATTATTAAAATATAAACAAATCAATACTCATAAACAAAATGCCTTGCTGCAACAAACCGGCAACATACTTAACTCTATTAGTGCAGGTCAGTTTAAAATTAATATTGGAATATAATATTATATAGATCACCTTTGACCTATTCTCAAACCATAGTACTATAGCCTCATTGATTCAAAATGCATACCTCCCAAAATTAAATTAACCTAATTAAACAATATTATAGAGCTCTTATCTTGTGGTCGTAGTGTAGGGCCCGATGTACTGAAGTGTTTTGAAAAACACCCGCAGTCTCTCCTTGATGAAAACAGCCTTCTTCGGGCTAGGTTGACGTGAGGCTCCGCTGTACTGATGTAATGGTCGCGAAGATAACATGCATTCGGAATGCACAACACAGTAACTTTTATAATACTAGACTTTTTTACACTATACTTTTTCACAAACTATAGATTCATTCACTTGATTATTTCGCTTTATTTACTAATAACCTCTTTATAATTAATCTTCTATACCTTATTTATCTTTCTTTATTCTTTAAATTTCACCGTGAACTAATGTTTTATTTAACTTTACTTTTTATTTAACTTTCAGGTTATCTCCCGAGAATGACTTAACGATTTAGATTTTTCTTGATGTTTTACCTTTCAATTAATTTTATATTATTGCGAGTCGCCGGTAATTCATAACACCTATTTATTCAGGCTTCTCCCTCGAACGACTCTCTGATTATCCAGTCTGTGTTTTATTTATAGGTTTTTCCCCAACAAATTTAGCGTCCTTTCTTTATCCAATCATATTCTTAAAATATTGCGCCAAATGCCCATATCCCCTCTTACTGTTCTATATCCCCTAATTGATTTCTGATCTGCATTATTCCCCAGGTTGGTTTCACAGGAAACAGCTTGCAATAATTTTGTATTAATTGACTAATCCGACCACCCACATTAAATACCTTATCAATACCTAAATGTCAAGAACATATTTTAAATTTTTTAGCGTACAGGAAATTGACGCAATAACTTAGTAATCAGGCTTCCATGAAACAAAAGTGCTGGACCACCGAAATGGCTTGTACAGCAGTGACTGTACTGTCACAAGTTCATCTATCAAAAAATTATATTCACGTCTATTCGTGTTATAAAATTTGAAACAATACTTTAACCTTTTGTAAGATGATTATGTAAAGGCAGCATAGATTTTAGTAATTTTAAATTAAAATATCTTTAACAGTGTTAGTTAATTCTCGGTCCGAATATCTGGTTCGTGAATAAATTCGGTCGATTTTATTTTACTAAATCATTCATTTTTCATAACGGTTTCTTTAATTTACATTTCTTTAATATTGTGGAAGCATTTTCTTTTTTATTATCTTTCGTTGGTAAAATTGAGAGTGGATTTAGTGTTAAAAATTTATGCTTAGACATTTTTTATTTAGAATTATTATTATTTTCTTAATGGACACGTTTTTGGTTTACGTTTCTTATTTTTTTGAATGCGGAAGTATTTATTTTCTTATTTATAAAACTCAACAGTGTTATTTAGTGTTCAAAATTATGCCTATACGTTTTGAAACTTTTCCTAGAATTTTTAAAATTAGGTAACAAAATGACCTGTACCACTGACAATGACAGTCCTAAGTATAACCCTTGTTGACCTCTATAGTTTCGGTTAATATACCTGATTATACTTATAATTTTGTAAAGACGCCATTATTGATTATTTCATAGGTATGTCAAACATTAAGTGTTAAACTGTGATTAGTTTCTCTAATAATTTGATAATTGACGGTAGTGTCTGCGATATTCTTTGATTTATAAAAACGTTCTTGGTGTGTAAAAATATATTCAAAAATACAGTGTTTTATGATCGAAGAACTTTTTTTTTGTGTAAGCGTCTTTTTGGAGTCTGCTTTTCATGTAGTGAGAAATATTTTTTCTTTGTGCTAAATTTTAATGAGCCCTTGTGACTTGACGATTTTCAGTTTGATAAAAGAATCCTTTGAACTTTTACTGTATTTTGTACAGTAAATAAAAAACTAGAAAGTGTAATAGTTCACTTCAAAGTAAAAATAATTACGACTTTGTGGTCGTATAAAAACATTATCTGGGAAACATTTCATGATTAAAATTTTTATTATTGCCAAATGGACCCGCTATACGATATTAGGTGGATTAAGAAGTTCGAGCGAAAAATTGACAAGTGTAATTTTCTGAAACTTCACCGAAATATTTTGTAAGTAATTATTTTTTAAGATTTTTGTTGTTGTCAAGGCTAGACTTACATGATCTCTTTTTGAAGGTACATATCCAGTTGTATATGTTCACATACTGTATAGAACAACGTTTCTTAACCTTTTTGACACGTGACCCAACGTATTTTTTTGAAGTCCTACAGCGACCCAATTGTTTATTTTATAATATAAGATAAAAAAGGTAGTAGCACGATATTTTATGTAGTACTCGGATTAACTTAGTACAATGGGCAAATAATGTATAATTTAAAAGTAATTAAATTTAACATCTATACCTATTGTTAATTTCCTAAGTGTTTTCTTTTCAAGTAAGATAACAATTCTGTACTAAATGCAACAAAAAATTATAAAAACAAGCCGTGAGGTGGGTCGTTTATTAGGACTAAAGTGCGACCCTTGAGATCCACACGACGAACTTCCCAGTTTGATAAATATTTAATAATAAAAATAAATTAGATATTGCACAGAAAAGTAATCATTTTAATCATTAAAACATAATTATTATTTATTTTTAACAATAATAAAAAAAAAAACGGCTGAACCGATTTTTATAAAATTTATGTCGGATCAAAATGACGTTAACACACTTCGATTGACACCCTTACGAAGTCGATATAATTTTTTATTCGCGACATATTGTGTAAATTCTACTTTTTTGGAGTCTATTTGGTTAAGAAAAAATAACGGCTGAACCGATTTTGAAAAAATTTCTTCCATATCATATTTACGTTAATACGCGTCGATTGGCCACATGCGTACGTACATACGTACACACACACACAGACATGTTTCTAAAAATAGTGTAGTGACCTTGAAACATAAAAATTTGTTACACATTTTGATGTCGACTTTCGAACCCATTACAATAACTTCCAATGGGAAGTTAATAAATAATTCAGAATTTTGTCAGTTACTTCGCGACTGAGAACTAAGATGTTACGCATCAAAAATAAGTGTGATATTTGTAATGAAACCTGAGTCCGTTTAAAATAGCAGAGGTCGTATTTCAATTGATTCAATGTCGGTTTTGTACTGAAGAGACAGTTCACTATATTTTGTGAATGAACTTAGTTTTGTCATTTCACAATTAATCAGTCATTCATATTTCTAATATATCGGTGTAATTAAATTTGAGTAATCGGGAAGATCATTATAGCCGGTGTGGTTGGATGGTTATTGTTTTGAACGGGAGATATCTTGCCGATTAACAAGACGGCACCCGGAGTGCCGGCCGTCCGTCCGTCTTAATAATAAGATAATTAATTACCGAACGTCGTTTATGACGCACGCGGACAATTAGTCTAAGTAGACCGGTAGTAATGGATATAAACATGGTAGAATGATTCTACAACTCAACTAACCTATATTTGCAGTGGTCTCCAAACTTCGATATTTTGCGTACCGCTGTCAAGATCTGGATCCTGTTGACGTATCATCAAAGTAAAAGAAACATTTATTTTAGGAATATTCTCTCTACCGGAAGTTGCCCCCTGCACTCTTCATCACAAATCCTTTCCCCTAGCCTATAAACGGTTACAGTTCTCCCGACGCTATTTTTAAAGCTAAAGGGTTCGGGTAAACGCCAAATGAAGGACCGAGAATCACACTACAGATTTTAAAGATTTTCAAGTTTTGTTCAAATTTATTTTCGTGCTACAAAATAAAAATGAGATACCCTGTTATATTAAAGAGGTTAGAAATACAACTGATCAGGGATGTGAAAAAATAATCGATTTTTATATTAATCGATTATTTTTTTCTTATAATCGATTTTTAACAATCGATTTTTTTTTAATAATAATAATCGATTTTTTATAAATCGATTATATACATTACACTTTTAAATCAATTATTTATAATGCAACTTTTATTTATTTTTTTTTTATTAATATTAAGAAATAATATAGGCTTTGGGAAACCCAATGCAGCCAACATTTACAAATTACACGTTTTAATCGATTTTTGTAAACAACGCCATCTGTGCGACGGATGAAAAAATGTAAAATAAGTTCACTAAACGTAAACTAATCAGTCGGAAAACGGCGCCATCTGTATGACTATTTTCGAATAATAGAAAAAATCGATTTTTTTACAAATCGATTTATATTGAAAAGAGAAAAATCGATTATTAAATAATCGATTTATATTGAAAAGCGAAAAATCAATTATTAAAAAATCGATTTTTTTACTCAATGTCACATCCCTACAACTGATGTCACTTAAGGTAGGACTACGTTGTTAACTTCCCATTGGAAGTTATTGTAATGGGTCCGAAATTCGAAATCAAAATGTATAACAAATTTTTATGATTCAAGGTCACTACACTATTTTTAGAAAGATGTCTGTGTGTGTGTATGTGTGCGTGTACGTATGTGTCCATTTCTTTCTAAGACGAAATCTCGAGAATGAAAAATGGTATCGACTACGTTAGGGTGGCAATCGACGCGTATTAACGTAAATATGATCTGAAAGAAATTTTTTCAAAATCGGTTCAGCCGTTCTTTTTTCTTAACCAAATAGACTCCAAAAAAGTAGATTTTATACAATATCTCGCGAATAAAAAATATATCGACTTCGTAAGGGTGTCAATCGAGGCGTGTTTACGTCATTTTGATCCGACATAAATTTTATAAAAATCGGTTCAGCCGTTTTTTTTTTTTTTTTTTAATTATTGTTAAAAATAAATAATAATTATGTTTTAATGATTAAAATGATTACTTTTCTGAGTAATATCTAATTTAATGATTATTATTAAATATTTATCAAACTGGGAAGTTCGTCTTGTGGACCTCAAGGGTCGCACTTTAGTCCTAATAAACAACTCACCTCATGGTTTGTTGTTTTTTTATTTCGTCCGGCGCAGGAATAGAGTGTAGTAGCAGGACTGAATGAGTACGTTGTGCAGTGCTGCGCCTATCGACATGGGGCGAAACTATAGTGAGTTGAGGTTATTTCCGGGGTCACATCTTCCATTACTGTATTGATATAGCATTCCGGACCAGTACATCCGCCGTCTATAAACTGCCCTATTGTAGGACGTTCACTAAACCGAATATTTAGACACGCTATATATACAGTATACAGGATGTTTCACGAAATTAGATCGATGAAGTTCTCTTTACGCTGTTCAGTAATCTCTTTGATTTAAGATGATGAACTCCTTTTTCTGTAGTCCAAAAATATATATAAGTACTTTGTTGATTTTTTTAAGTATACTTATTATAATTTTATATATGTTACGGACAAAGACGATAATTGAACATTGACGACCGGCCATTGACGAAAATTATGAAAAACCCCTTTGCAAATTACTATTTCGAAGTAATCAATTTAGTCTTTTTCTTTTCTAGTATATAGGTAGTTATTCGTATAATCAAAATTAAAAATAGTATTAAAAGAAAATGTGTCTAATTTCGTAAAGGCAGTATAATTAGTAATTAGTTCAAACTATTACCGTGGCGCTATACAAACATAACCTGTTGGTATAAAAACATTTGACTGTAATTACTAATTAGGTTCGTATAATAAACGTTTAGTTAAAGTGAGGGCGTAGTCTTGGGAACTGTATGATCGTATCTAGTCAGGCCACCGACACCTTCGTTGTGAAACAAATGCCTTCCTCCTTATAGCAATTGTTGGCCATTTGCACCAAACGTTGAGTAACAAGTTATCTGAAATTTCATCGTAGATCTGGAAACTAATTGGGTATTTTTAGGGTTCCGTAGCCAAAGTTGGACCCATATTGTTCTTAATATTCTGTCCGCCTGGCACAGGCCACAGCCTTTTAGCTCCTACATTAACGAAAATGACATACCTATAGTCTATTCCTTTCCAAGATAGAGTAATTTGAAAAAATACATTCCACCAGTGTCACTTACCTACAGCTTAAAACAAAATAAATAGGCAAATACGGTCCAATACATTTGCAAAATTTGAAATTCTCCCGACCGAATAATCACAACTCAGAAAACAAAGGGACATGAGCTGATCACGCACACAGGTCACTATCTTGAAAATGAATAGATTATACATACGAGTATATATTAGTTGATAACTTGATAGTCCATATTCAGTCAAATGTTATGACATAAATTTCCTGCAAAGCTGCCAATTATTGTGGCCCCTGGTCGCATTGGGGAAGTTTCGTTTATATAGGTACTTTTGAAACTATGTTGTTTTTTTTTTTTTTGAAACTTTAAGCATTTATAACTTCTAATCGAGAAAAGATAGACGTTTGCTTGTGCTCATTGAAATCAGCATGTCATTTTCTACAAGCATGGTGAGTTTGAGAAAGGTCTAAGAGATTTCGATTTTCAGAAAAAACCGCTTTTTTTAAGGTGCATGTCTTAAAAAATCGCAACAATCAAAATCTTTGTATTTTCGAAATTGATAATATTTATAGAACAAATTACATTGATGCCAATCAAGACAAGCAAACGTCTGTATCGAATGAATGAATTGTGAATTATAGACGCTCGACAACAGAGGTCATTAGTGTCTACGTATATCTGTTTTAGTTTAGAAGATACGACCATTTAAAGGTTTTCTGTTTGCAGATCTGTTACTAAACTTGGAGATATTATTTATAAGGGTTCCTAGTTTCTATCGAAACGATCGACCGGACCAGTACTCATCGAAAAGCAGCAACGTTATGTTCATAACTGCATTGTACATCAAAAACCCATTGATCCGGAGTCTTAAGTTCGATCTCCATACTGATCAAGGTTCAAATTACATTACCAAAACCACGTAAACAAATTTATATACTTTCGACGATTTCGGTTGAAAGCTTTTAGGGTTATGGCACTAAATTTTCACTTGTACTGTGTTTATTTTATTTATTGTAGATTATAGACGCGTCGACAACTTAGGTCATTAGCGTCTTAAATTACATTAAATAATAACTAACTTAAAACCAAATTACATCACAAAACATCCATAAGCGCAGGTAGGTTTCGAACCCACGACAGTCTAGTCTAGAGGCTGGTACCAATTACGCTATCCACTAGGCTACACTGCCCTCCCACTTGTACTGTGGGTTCATAAAATCGCACCCTTTTTTATTATAATAGAGGCTATGAACTTTTGAATTATCTATCGAAAAGTATTTTGTGCGACCCTAGAGGCGTTAAATAAAGTTATAATGATGTGAAAAGTAGACAGAATCACTTCCTTAGGGTTGCCGTGACTACAGAAATGTTATTTAAAAGTGATATAACTTTCATTGTCTCCGCGCTTTATATACTTACTAATTAAAATATGCTGTGGTTGTGTAGTAGGGGTGTTTGACGTTAGTTCAGTATCCACTCGTAGGTTTCAAGTGTAATCAAACGGCAGTGATACAGAGATACTGTACATACTTGTACACTATTGTACAAATGAGAATCGACTCTAATAAGTTGTGTAAGGCTTTTAGGCCGTCGTCGGTTCAAGTTTATTGTTCTTGACGTTTCGCCAACACGAGTGGATGGCATTTTCAAAAGATGTTTCTCTTTCAGGTACCTATATCGCATACCTGAAAGAGAAACATCTTTTGAAAATGCCATCCACTCGTGTTGGCGAAACGTCAAGAACAATAAACTTGAACCAACGACGGCCTAATAGCCCAAGAAACTATGAAATTAAAAAGAATCGACTCTATTTTGACACACGCTATATATAGGAGATTCGTATTTTATTGGCGTGTAAAACTGTCCTATGACCAGATGCTTTGCAAAATCGACAAATAAAAAAAACTACGGTGCGGTTTTATGAAACCACGGGTAAAGAACAGTGTTGTCCAGTGGTTAGCGTCGCGGCCTCTCCATCAGACTCCGCTCATGGATATTTTGTGATGTTTAAGTTTTAAGTTAATTGTTATTTAATGTAATCAAGACGAATGACCTAAGCTGTCGACGCGTCTATACTCTATATAATTTACAATAAATAAAATAAATAAAAATGAAACCACGGTGCATGTGAGACTTGATTGCCATAACCCTAAATCGCCGAAAGTAGGTATATAATTTTGTTTACGTGGTTTTGGTAATTTAATTTAAAACCTTGATCTGCAGTATGGAGAAGTACGTTATAAGAATCCAGAGTCTATCGTTGGTGGTCAATGGGTATTTGATGTGCTATTCGACTGAATCGTACGATATTAGTTTGTAGACGTACACACTGTAAGAAATAAGAAGGCCGATTACATAGATTATCGATGGTTCATTTGTAGCCAGCGATTAATCTGGTAATAGGCACACAAGGAGACAATGGCATCGCAAACAGGTATCGTCTGCACATCGCGTAGATTCCATACAAACAATTTGCGCATGCGTGGTTACTAATTTTAGATTAATTTGTTTTGTATTCATCCAACTATACATTTTATTTTGTAATTTTTACACACTTTATTGGAATATTACACAAATTATCTAATTTTAATTTACTTTATGTAAAAATCACAAATTTGTTTAACTTTACAGTAAAAGTCCAAGTTTTTATGAAGTTTTCTGTGTAAAAATAAATAATAATGTAAAATCACTTAGAAAATCGAGCGAATTCTACCTTAACTTTCAAAGTATTATTACATCAATTTTTTACAGTGCAATATAGTATAGTTATGAACATAACGTCGCTGCTTCTCGATGAGTACTGGTCTGATCGATCGCTTCGATTGGACGTGACGTGAAGTTCAACATTCATAAGCGAATGAAAAAAACGAGGATAATAAAGTATTGTGTCTATGAAAAATTCGTTGGTTGAATGAAAACTGAATTTTAATTAAATTATAATTTATTTTAAAAATCGTGAGCATCGAAAAGGTATATTGGCAAAAAAATATGAACAATTTCATTGGCGGGCATGTTGCTTATTGTCGGTAGAAGCGTGAACTAGGGTTTTATTAAAAATTATAGAAATAGCGTTTACGGTAGGGTCTCGTTTGTTGAGAGAACGACTAAACTTGTGAAAGTAACAAATCACTGAGTAAATCTGGAGTTATACCAAAAATATTTACTGGGTCGTTATTTTCTTTTTCACAACAGCGTATGAAGTAATATCTCCGTATGTTCAGATTTCGCGTTCACAATTCATCTTACCCCTTTATAAAATGTCTTTGTT
Organism: Mongoloraphidia duomilia; assembly: GCA_039654895.1. Lineage (NCBI taxonomy): Eukaryota > Metazoa > Arthropoda > Insecta > Raphidioptera > Raphidiidae > Mongoloraphidia > Mongoloraphidia duomilia. The sequence continues at coordinate 24,653,146 of CM077524.1, read as the reverse complement.
GTATGTACTGGAAAGACAGAGAAAGACGGGATGTATTTGATCCCTATTCTACGGAGTGAGATAGTCGTAGTCGGGTTCTCTTTCTTTGAAAGATGTCGTTTGACAGTCGCTAAAGTCGCTTTGAATATGCCCTAGTCCCCTTGGTCCGATTAGTGGGATTGTTCGGCTACTTCGCTATATGCGCCATTTATTTTTGTTCTAATATATTTCTTTTATTTTTGCGTTGTTAATCTTTAAAAAGAGTATTCTTTACCGGAAGTTACCCCCTGCACTCTTCATCTAAAATCTTTTCCTCTTGCCTGAAGACTGTTACCGCTCTCCCGACACTATTTTTAAAGCTAGAGGGTTCGGGTAAACACCTAAAGAAGGACCGAGAATTATACTACAAGATCCTACAGGCGAAAAATTGAAAAAAAAATCTGGAAAAACTTACAACTTTTAAAAAATTTGTTATCTTTCACACGTAGCCAAAAATTTAAAAAAAATCGCCTGTTGGATTTGTAGTGTGATTCTAAGTCCTTCATTTGGCGTTATTCCGAACCCTTTAGCTTTAAAAATAGCGTTGGGAGAGCGATAACCGTTTTTAGGCGGAAAGGATTTGAGATGAAGACTACTTTTACATTACTTTTGATTTGCTTTTTTAAAATTCAAACTTTCAAAATTTTCATTTTTAAAAAAACAAAATTTTATATGCATTGAATTATATCTGACTCATTCAGATGTTTCAACAAATCATTTCTGTAAATATTTTGATATGTTTTATCTTGTTTTTTCAATTTGATGACATAGATAAACGAATAACGATTACTCTAGCTTCAGCATTACCCAAAAGACTTGAGGTCTTCTAGTTGCAACTGGCAACAAAAACGAGCTTTTCACTGATTTTTGAGGGAGAATGAATCACATTTGATACAAAGCGAATGTGTTAATACTTTATTAGGGATCATGATGTGATTAAAATTTTTTCGGAGAATAAAAAGAACGTTAATTAAATTTGGAGATAATTTTTTGTTTCACAAAACATTCCGTAATATGGGGTCGTCCCATATTTTTATGTTAGAGTTTACATTAGTTTATGAAAGAATTTTTTTGATAATATTTCTATAAAAAAATTCTCAAAGTTGTGTATTTTTCAATGGAATTTTAAACATATAATTATACCGCTACCGATTTGACGTATAGATAAGGTTCAGCCTGTGATTGGCTGACTGTCAAAATTGAAAGCAAACCAAGGAAGATAATTTATATACATCTCTTTCTATAGATAAAGAAGTGTGACTGTCTTCTGCGTTGTCAAATGGCGGTTTAAATTGTGAAATTGTGTTTTAAAGACTACCAACAGCTAAGGTTATTTGGGCCTAGCACCAATTCATATTTTCATTGCATTATTTTTTTTAAATATTAAATTGAAAATCCAATTGATACTTTTACCAGCTTTCGGGCTAGAACCCGGGAACTGGGGACTTGTAATAGAGGAACCATAGCAACGCCATGCAAACAACAGCACTGCTACACGCTCGGTCATTCTCAAGCCCAAATGACGGTTTATGCTCGGCGCTTAAAATGGATATGTTTCTTTAAAAGTTGGTTTACATTATGTGTTTATGTTTGAGGAATAACATGCACTGTTCAAAATTATCAAATTTTGATACGTGGGACGACCCTATTGTATTTTTTTTTCGCAAATATTTTATTATTATCAATCACATAGTTGATAATTTTTTTAACAAATAAGCTTATCTGCTACTTGATATGTAAATATACAATTCTTAAACACGAATTGAGCTGTTACTATACAAAACAGATGTTTGAAAAAACGACTATGAATTTTTATTATATCTGCGGTTACAAGACCAAGTGGGTTATGTCGAATTTTCAGAAAAAAAAATTTCTTGTCTTCCAATTTTTTTTTGTGTCGTGTCTATAATATAGCTAAACGAGGAAACGTGTGTATATTTGTCGCGGGAAGTATTAAACCGATCTGAAAAATTGTTTCACTGTTTAAGAACTTACTTCTTCCCAAGTGACATAGGATATATTATATTATTGCGCAAAATGGGGATGAGTAGTGAGTGAAAAATGTAAAGCAAGTCGGGGAGCCTACACGCGATATCTGAGCCAAATTAATGTACGCTGGCTAAAATATCTACTAATATTATAAAGCTGAAGACTGTTTGCTTGTTTGGTTGAACGCGCTAATCTCAGGAACTACCAGTCCGATTTGAAAAACATTTTTTTTGTTAGATAGCCCATTTATTGAGGAAGGCTATAGGATATTATATAATATCACGCTACGACCAATAGGAGCGGAGCATCAATGAAAAATGTTGCAAAAACGGGAAAAATTATTCTTTTTGAGAGCTTCCGCTGCGTAAACGGTTAAAATTACGCAAAAATTATGTATGACGGAATTGTTCCCCTTTAAAAGTTCTAAAAAAAGGTCCGCGACAGCATATGTCTATCTTTTAAGGTTAAGACTCACTATAACTTTTTTATGGTAATCAAATTTGTTCGTAATTATAATATTCAAGCGAAGGAGCGAAGCGAGTGAGTAGTGTATTTATAATATTCAATCGAACGAGCGAAGCGAGTGAGTAGTGTATTTATGATATTCAAGCGAACGAGCGAAGCGAGTGAGTAGTGTATTGCACCCGGGCTTTCTTAGCACCCGGGCGAAGCCGGACGGGGCCGCTAGTAAGAGATAAGTGATAAATGAGAAATGTGTTACTCATTTCGTTACTAAACCATAATCTATCTGGATGAAGTCAGGCCAGAAAGCTAGTCTCTTATTAAAAACGTTTAATCTATAGGCAAATTTTTAGGATTTTTTTTTAAAGTGCACTTATATATTCTAATTCCCCTAAAAATATAGAGTTCATAAAAATCTACTTGAAAATGAGTTAAAAAAATTGGGCCTGAGTCACTTTGCCATGCGGGCACAATAAAATAATAGACGGGTGGTCCCCCTTTATCATAAACACATAAAACAGTGGAAATGCAAAAAGGAAAAACGCCTTAAACCTTCTCCTTAGTTCGTATACACTGTGTTGCTGGTATAGAAGAAGAAGCAGCAGAAGAAGGAAAAGTACCGTATTGATTTACTTCATTTGAAAGTCATTCAAGCAGCAAACTGTGTAAAAGCACATAATATTAAGCTTTCACATACAGGTTGAGTCTAAAAAATATTACATCATAATTGAAATAGCCTTTTGGTCGGATTTGATAGGAATCTTATCTTAACTCAGCGTGCCCGGAAAAAAAGCTATCAAAAAATAAAATCCGACTAACAATATTAAAATGCATAACAAGCTTCCAGTATGAAAAGTAGTCGGGTAAAAAATAAAGTTTAAATGAGCTAGTAGTGAGATGATACTAAGACTAATCTTTTACTCGAACACTTTGCATATTGCAAACTTGTTTTGTACCTTTTTGTTAGAAGTATAATCGGGTTTTTTTATTTTTGAATAAACGCTTTTTAGTTTCAGTATTTTAGACTAAACATACCTACATTACACCCAACCACATTATCCTTCATCCTTCAGTAGTTCCATAAATATTTTTTTCGCAGTTAATGTATCCAATATCTGGGGGCCGAGCTTTGCTCGGATGAGTTCAATAAAAACAGTACTTAATATGCTGTGAGATATTATTTTCTCAGAATATTATTCCGAAACGAATTTATTTCTGGAACATAATTTAAAATAAATGTTTCTGATATTTTAACTACCTATGTGTATTTTTAAGCGTAAAAACTAAGTATCAACTTGAATAAAGCATTTTTTCCTGTAAATATTATTTAGGTCGCCATTTTCAAATCTACCGCCGTTATTGTTTTGTTGACTGAAGAACTCGCAAAAACCGATTTTCATAGATTGAATATCTTGTAAAAATGTTCGAATTAGATGAAATTTTGCTCGCCCGTTGCCATTTTAACAATCCAATTTTAAGCATTGATACTAAATATCAACTTTATCGAAGTAATTTTTCTCTGTGATGTCATCTTAACAACATCCAGTAAATTTCAAATATTTTTTTTTGTATAGGTACCTACTGAAAAACTCACAAAAATCGATTCTTTTAATAACTAACGTCAGACTATAACCTGCGCAAAACTTTGTTTGCATGTATCTTTACCATAGTTTTTAAAAATCGATGTGTTTTGATATACATGCCTGCGGTGCTAGAAGTGCGGCCCTTTGGGCCGCCGTGCCAATTTTTAGATACGCAAAACTTTTTTGTATGTATCTTAACAATAGTTTTTAAAAATCGATGTGTTTTTACACAGACCCGCGGCGCCAGAAATTTTATCACTATTTACATATTGTGCAAGGCACTTCTTATATTATAGTGTTCATTTACAATTTTAACACTTGTGATATATTATATAAAATCTATGTAGAAATAGACTTCGAATCAATCTGACTTTAATTGAGCGAGTTATAATAAATAAAAAACACCTTTTTTTTAATTGCTCCCCTCTGGAACCAAAATTCCTACCTAGATCGATTTCTCGCCCCGAAAAATCCCCATTCTGTAAATTTCATCAAAATCGTAAGGCTGAGGCTACCCGTTACATTGACGCCGTTTCCGACCAGATCAGATCCGTATTATTGTCGGATGTGAACAAACACCAGTAACCTTATTGAAGTGGCTACAGTTATCACTTCAGACCGCGCCAGATGTCAGATTGCAACAGACACGTTCCGACGGTCGGACGATGTTTGATATTTTCGTCAGACTACGGCCGTACATTTGACAGTTTTCAACAAACAGTGTTGTGTATTCTAAATTTATGCTAGCTATTATTACCATTTTATTTAAAGACGTTGTTAAATATCAATAATGTGAGTATGGACAAATCACTTTTAATTGATCTAATACGTGAAAATCCTCCTATTTGGGATAAAAGATTTAAGATACCACAACAGGGACGTGAAAGGTCTTTTGTGGAGAGATATTGGCGAAAAAATGAATCTTTCAGGTATGATTTAAAAGTATAATAATTTGTTTAATCTATGATCAGTAGTCCATAAATTGAAAGTAAATTAGCTCTGATCGATTTCAACGCATTGTTGAAGTTTGTTTTGTTTGTTGTTTATAATAGGGCTCGGAATTTTTCAAATTAAAGTATTCGAATATTCATTTAAACTTCTATTCGAATAGTTAAAATTAATAAAAACTGAAAAAGGCCCAAAATTTCGCTGTTTTTTGGATTTTTACAAAGATCCGGCAGTCTGCCGAGATCGAAATAGTCACGGCCCTCACTACACTGGTTTCCCAACAATTTTTAAAACAAACAATGCTGGGCAGTCATAACAAATAGCATAACTATTGTTATTTGTTAAATGATTGAAAAAAAATACATTATATTTCTGGAAAAATTGTTATCTCTATCGCTAATCTAAAATCATAAATCGCATATTGAAATCAAAACATAAACAGAGCAATGAGCAATAATTGGCGACAAACGATACTTAGCCAAAAACAAAGAACAGCTGTTGTATAAATGTATAATAAATGTTATTGTTGAACAACGATAAAAAATAATAAAAGTAGTGCATTTTGATTTTCATTTGAATCCGGAAAGAAGCTAACTACAGTCTATGACAAATATTTAAATATCCAAATATTCAAAATTTGCACATCAAAAATTATTATTGTTCAACAAAGAAAAACTGTTTAACGTACTTACCTATACATATTTTAAATAGGTAATATAAAAATAACATACCTATTTATTTAAATAATAGCTAAAACTACTTACATAATTATGTTTAGATTTTATTGTTGTAATTTTTTTACTTTTCAAATAATTACTGATTATTTTAATAAGTTAAAGATTGACTGTCAAAGTAATTTTGACATAAATAATGAAAATAGTTTGTTTTTTCCAAAGCCTACTCACAATACGACACTGTTTTATGACGTTAAAAAACTGTTTTTTAAAATGATAAAATCGATAAGAAAACGAATTTTTCCAGGGATGAGACCTAGCTAGATCGATTTTTTGCCCCCCGAAACCCCTTTTCGGTAAATTTGATCAAAATCGTTAGAGCCGTTTTTGAGAAAATATTTATATATATACATATATACATATATACATAGATACATAGGTATATATATACAAGATTTACTCGTTTAATAATATAGGGGGATACATATATACATAGATACATAGGTATATATATACAAGATTTACTCGTTTAATAATATAGGGGGATTAATAATATAGGGGGATTGTCATCCTCGCGGTTTTAAGAAATTTTAACGTTTGTTCAATTAAAATCGATTCAATAGTTCTTGAGCTATCAGGTAAACCCAAAAATCGCCTGCAAGAGAACAAAATTACAAACACTTAACTATTATTTTTATTATGTAACACTAATAATTAATTTGCGAAACAATAAAGGAAAGAATCATGTTTTGTTTGCTTGTACCAGCATCACTCGGCTGGACCGATTTTGATGAAACTTGGTGCACTGATATCAAACTTGAAGTACTTATATAGGCGAATTACCGAGAATAAAGGGCATTTATAATAAATTTTTACCGCTTACGAGTTATGCCATCATAAGGCATTAGTTTTTCTACATGTGGTGAGGTAATATCTTTGAAAATCCACAAAGGATAATACTATGTAAATATTCGAGCCGAAATTACTCTAAAAGTGCAATTTACAATAAAGAGAAAAACTTTGATTTTCGTTTTCAGTTCCTTTGAACTCTGCGGGATAACTGAGGGCGTTATTATATAGAAAGAAAAACAATGGCGTGGTAGAAGTTGTCTGCTTTTAATGTTTGAAATTGAAATAAAAAAAAACTAACCCTCCATTTTACAGAGGAGGCACAAAATATAAAGGATGTTACTGACTCACAAACAAACTTTAAAAGACAAAATTGAGAAAACCTTCTCTTTTTAAAATGAATATGTGTATGGCAAATATTCTACAAGAGGTTAACTTTTTATGGTTATTTCGTTGCCAAAACCAAACTCAAGCAGGGTCAAAGCTAGTAATTTTTAAAGTGAATCTTTTTAACCCCGTTTTTTGTCCATTCGGTCACGCATGTCGAGCGTCACGTCACGTCCTATCGAATCGATTGACCAGACCAGTACTCATTGAAAAGCAGCGAAGTTTATGTTCATAACTATATTGTACGTCTACATAACTTACGTTCGTCTCCATACTGATCAGGGTTCAAATTACATAACTGAAACCTGCACGTAAACAAAATTATATACTTTCGGCGATTTCGGGTTAAAAGCGTTTTGGGTTATGGCAATAAAGTTTCAACACATAAGAAATTTGGCGATATTGTCGTTTGATATTCTTATGTATTTAGTTACGGTTTAGGAAATTAATCAAAATGATGATTTATCTTATTATTAATAAAGTTTCACTTGTACCGTGGTTTCATAAAATCCTAGTTTTATATATTATCAGCTTTGAGGTTATGGAGTGTAGTATTATATTAAAACAATGTATGAACCAAATCACTTACCGCGCTTACAGGTATATGAACTAAGCGACAGATTTATTGCATAAAGGTCGCTGTATCTAATAACACAGTATCAATTTACGTAAGATAAGCGTAACCCAATAGAACCCTTTCCGAGAATCGCGCATGTCCTTCTCGCCCATATGGACTCTTTACATATTAGGTATGTCACCCGTTAGGGCTTCGTATTATATCTAAATCGAGGAAAACCGATGTCGAAGTTCAATCGCTAACTGATGTTTCGATCAAAGGCTCGACGATTATAGAGCTAAGCGAAAGCGTCGAATTATACGGAAACCGAAGAAACATTTGGTATCCTTGATCCAGAAGTCCGAACCATCACTAGAATGGCCTAATGTTTAGGCATCGAAATGGCATCATATGCACTTCGTCCTGGGATTCGGTATACTATAGTTATTATTTGGTGTCTTTCGGAAAGTCTCTATTGGGTGCCAGTGGCGGCCCCGTCTTTAAGTGCGCTCGTGCACTGCACTGCCAGTTGAAATGCAACGCAACGCAAAATTAAAAAATAAATAAATTTATGAATTTACTTATTGATAAACGATGACACGTCATACGCCTACACAGAATCAAATATTATAATCGGTTAATCATGTTTCATTGAACAAATCTGCTGAGCTGTTGTATTTTACCCAAGGCATTGAAGGCAGAGCGTTTCTATTAGCGCACGAAACAGCTAGCATTGTCCCAATGTTAAATTAGACAAGGATAGTAAAACCGTGAGACAGGTATATTTACGTAGTTTAATATAGACGAACTTCGCGCGCCGATCCAATACAGCCGAAAGACACCAAAACAACTTCGGCTAAGTTCGTTACAGTTTTTATATTATTATCCATTTTTACACTTACCTCTCAGTTGCAATCCGTAGACCGTAAAGTAAACAGTTCAGTACAATATTTCATTTTTCATTGAAAATTCCCGGTTTTTTAAATTAAATTCTGTTTTGTAATTTATAAAAAAATGTTTCGTGGTGAATTATGGTTATCGGCATTAAAATAATCAAGCTGTAATAATATAATGATTATGATTTAATTCATATTTGATTTTCTTCAACAATAAACTTGAAATTTCAACAATTAATTTTATAAAAATAATAATTAATTCACGCGTTGTTTTAAAAAAGAATTGTATGGTGCATCATGGTTGTGTGGATGTGATACACTTATTAGTTTTTTTTCTGTTTTCCGTGTGAAGCTAACTGAACTCAAAAAGGCGTTAATGATTCGACGCATCTGAAATGGTAAAAAACAGTTCATCTTAAACTCATTTGCAAAATGTACATAATATTATAGGTATACAGATTGTCCGAAAGACTAATCTGAACAAAAAAAATTAATTAGAGTAAAAAAGAGATGTAGATAATTAATGAGCGCAACTAAGAGATCATATTTTTGGGTTAGGTATTTTGTGCACTACCAAAATTTTTGACCACCGGCCGCCACTGTTGGGTGCTTGTTGGAGTGTAGAGGTTTTTGATTTATCAAAATTATGAACAATGTTATATGCGAGCGATGATATTTTTTAAGCTTAAACTGGAACAGGAAAAGTTCAAAACCCTGAAGTCTGTGTTATTACTGTTTGCATATTTTCCCCACCCTCATATTGATACAGTATGTGCCCACACGATCGCGGAATATACTCTGTTAATTCCATTTCAACACCGCAGTTGAGTATATGAAGTGACCTACCTCTAAATCGGGGAACTTACATACCACTATATTTTATTTAATCCTGTAGTACAGCATTTCCTAAACTATGGGTCGCGAGCGAATATTGGGTGAGCCCTGAAAAATAGGACGATACTCGACCGACCGGCCACGTATATAATTAACTATTAAAATTTTCGATTCTAACTGAATGTTTTTTTTTCTTATTTGAACTGTCCTTCATTCATATAGTTATGCCCCTTTTTTCTTCATGACAGCCAAGAGGTGAGTCCCGAATTAGAAAGTTATTGTTAGGTGGGTCGCGGTCCAGTCAATTTTGAGAACGACTGCTGTAGTATTTTTAAAATGATTTATAGTTAGGGAACTCACAAGAGATCAAGTATGTGAACAAAAAGCTAAGAGATCAAGTATGCAAGCTAAAGAGTGTCCAGAGGGCAGTGTAGCCTAGTGGATAGCGTACTTGGTACCAGCCTCTAGACTAGACTGTCGTGGGTTCGAATCCTACCTACGCTCATGGATGTTTTGTGATGTCATTTGGTTTTAAGTTAGTTGTTATTTAATGTAATTTAAGACGCTAATGACCAAGTTGTCGACGCGTCTATAATCTAAATAAATAAATAAAGAGTGCCCAATGGTGTGTGTCGACACGAAAATCTCTTCTCGCTGTCTAAGAATCATGTCCTGTGACTGGACATATTCAAATGATCACACATACCCAACCAATTTTAATTAAAATGTGAGACTATGTTTAGTGATCCAACGGGCATAATATGCATGTTGTAGAGCGAAGATAACAGTAGCAGCGCCTATGGAACATTCAATAAACCTCTTGCTGTGTACCGCCACTCGTTTTCAATACGTTGGCTATTTTTTTTTTCATTTCTAAATATAAAAAAATCAGGAATATCTTTCATATCTCGTAAAATCTACACATGGACTGAGTAATTATTATATTTTTGTATACATCCTGTCCTACGAAATGTCAGTACATTATAGTCCAAGATCAAAAATTTTAAGAATGTATGTATTTCGAGGTTAGCTATAGTAATCAGGGTGTAAATAAGATTTTATACTAATCAGAAAGTCAGCGGTCGGGACACTATAAGTGTTTGTAAAAGCTGAAATTTGGTAGGTACAGAGTAAATAAATTATTGAATATAATTTATGAAAAAAAATTCGACTGATGACCAGTCCTATACTTCCCACCTAGTAAATATTTGCAAAAAATAACCACTCCTTTTTATTCTTTGAAAAAAAGCATGGCCCTCTTTTGTTTGGTGATCATGGCTGGTAATATAGCAAAAATCATGGTTACCTTGATTTACGTACAATTTTCTTTTTTTAGTAAAATATTTTTTTCTCGAAAACTAAGTATACATTTTAGAGAGAAAAAATATTTACATTTTTTTCATATTATAACATCTAGAATTCATTTATATTTTTTTTACCGATGTTAATACGTGACATTAAGAACGTTTTTTTTAATATCTCAGGATACACTTAACCGATTTGACTCAAAATCTAATCAGATCTAAGTTAAAGGCTGATAAACACAATAGAACAATCGGCATGGCCGTATGTTGTTCCGTTTTTACGATATCGAAGGCGAAAAATTGACCACATACACACACACACACACACATACAGACATCAGTCAGGAAATGATCTTAAACTATTGCTAGGGTCTCAAAACGTGAAAATCTGTTAAAATCTCGAAATATTTTTTTCGGACTAAATCCATTACTTCCCTACCATAGTAGAGGTGGGAAGTAAAAAACAGTCAGACCTCATTTTGACAGAACTGACCTAGTCAGCAGTCGGTAGAAGTTCCAAACTTCAGTTTTCCAATATATATAGCCACTCTGATTAAAGTTTATGTGTTTGAAATATTTTCTTGTCGCTCAGTCGTCCACGATTTATCTCTCGGCTCTCGCGAAAAATCTCTTGCAAGCGTGACCGAACCCTGCGATCAGATAAGGTTTCTGGCAAAACCGACTTTAACGCGAGTGAAGCCGCAAATAAAAAGCTACAGTGTGGATATAAATTTGAGAACGATCATGGATGCTAAATTTATCGAAGATACGCTCCGGATAGCATTATAGTGTGATACATTGAGTGCCGAAGCGGCGAGCGTGGGGAAGGCGTTGTTTTATTGATAACAGTGGATAGCTAAATACACGATAGTCAATTATCGGCACCATGCCAATTAACTCTTTCCGGTCCGGTGGTTTCATTCAGACTACATCGTGTTCATAAATCTTGTATCGGGATTGTACGGTGATTCTCGGTGATTTTGATTTCAGAAGAATTGGAACATGCGCCATTTTGTCAATTTTATTTCCACGATTTTTTAGATTACCGATTATTATTATCGACGTGGTGTTATTTGGGTGTACCTACCTATAATTCATTTTCAAGATAGAGTAACCTGTGTGTATGATCAGCTCGTGTCCCTTTGTTTCTTGAGTTGTGATTGGTCGGTCGGGAGAATTTGAAATCTTGCAAATGTACTATTTATTTAGTTGTAAGCTGTATGTAAATGACACTGTTTTGTAATTGTATTTGTATTTTTTCAAATTACTCTATCTTGGAAGTGAATAGACTATAGTAGGTACTACTAATTTTATTTTCAAAATTACCGTTTAGCAGGGTTGCCTATCTAGATCTAGTAGCAATTCATATTTTTAATTTAATATTGTTACAAAACTGTTTCTGAGTTGGCGGAATAAATATTTATTTACAATAATTAAAAACAATAATAATGAATGCAACAACGAAAAGCCAGTTCTAACAATCAACACAAGTAAACAATAACTAAACAGTAATTCTTGAACAAAGCAAAACAAAACAATAATAAATAGCACTTAACTAATAACTCGTAATTATTTTATCAATCTATTTATATTACGGCACTATTTATATCACTGACCCACCGTAGACTTGACTGCGTGACTCACTGTTGACTGATTCCCTCACTCGCACTGGCTGTTTATATATGCTGCGTGGCATAAGCCTAGTGTGTTCTCGCTTTCTCTAGAACTTTCACGCAGGTACCAGTTGCTCAGTAAGCAGACCACGTTTCTCAGAACTCTTGCCTGCCGTTTATATACAGGGTGATCCGTAACAATATTATTTTTATTAGGTAACTATAGTACAGTCCGAGAATAATAGTCAGTGATTCATACACTTATACTTCACAATATAATATAAGCGGCACAGTTTTTATGCATGGGACAGGTGCTTTACTTTGTTTCATTGCTTTTCCGCTCCATTAGACTTGTTAGTAACTATATATGACTCACTGCCTATTATTTCCGAACTGAACTATACTAGTCGTATTTATTCATTGTTCAATCCTCTGTTACAATAGCGTAATGAATACTTTCTGTATACCTAATCGTTCAGACGCTTATTACTTATGTTGTCGAGCGTCTATAATTTACAATATTATATAGTATATAGGTACCTATAATCGTGACACTCGGAAACTGTTCGACTAATTTTCAAAGCGGTTGAGCAGTTTCTAAGTTCAAGTCAGACAGATTAATTACGTAGGGTCTATAGAATTGAATTGAATTGTGAATTATAGACGCTCGACATCAAGGGTCATTAGCGTCAGTAGGGTCTATAGATGATCAGCTGAAAATCCAGTTGATCCACCATTTCTCAAATTGAAACCTGGGAACTGGGGGTTTCTAATAGATTGGAGCTTTCATAATAAATTGGAGTTTTCATTCTCTCAATGAATTTTTCGGCACTCTGACTGAATATTTCTTTTTCAAGGTAGAGACTTGTTATATGTGTAAACTCACAGCTTTGAACTGTATATTACTGAAAGCGACATCCATACGTTGCACAGTGATATTAAATCCTTAATTTGGGGACTTTCCTTCCGCTGTTGAACAGTTGGTACTACGTCTGCAAAATACACATGGATTGTGTATATATAAATGGGGTGTATGTCACATACTGGACGATATGGCATCGGGTGCTTTGGTCGTCCACCTTATCGTCGGCAACCAGCAGTGTAATGTAGGTCATCTGACGCCCGTGGTAGATACATTTCTCTCATTCTCCAGTTTCTCCATTTCGCATTCATGCTTTTATAAATTAACGCTGATTATCCCTGAAAAATATACTCTCTTATTTCTCCATTTGCTTTCGCAATACGGCGCTGTCATTATTTTACGTGTCATTGTGACGCTGTGAGATTACACAAAATTGTGTGGTCAGAGCGTAATATAATATACAGGCATTTTATACTCATGGAAATAACGAAAAATATTCATTTCGAATATGAATCGCCTATAGGGGTGAATTTCCAAGAAAAATTGTACACGAGAATTCCCGAGAATTCGAAGTATTTCCGAGACTTCGGGAGAATTTCCCGAAGTTTCCAAAGAATTCTAGAGACGTTCGAAAAATTCCCGACATCGACATGTCTGAGGAATTCTGAGGCTCATAAAGATTTCCTAGCAAAAATGTACCAACACCGAATTCCCGTGAAATTGCACCCTCGGTTATATTTTTATATGATGACAATGGAGTCGAAGCCGTTAGATTTCACACAGTTACGACCGAATGTGTAATCTCAGAGCCGCATTATAATTATTGTACCAAAATTTTGATGCTTCATTATTCAAAATGAAATGTGCTTGTTTTTATGTGATGATTGTGGATTGTGGAATTCAGTCGATATAGATATTTATTTTAGACGTTCGTCATCAGAGGTCATAAGCGTCTGAGAATGCAACCGAAGCTGTTAGATTACACAATTGAGAACGGAGAACGCAACATTCGAACACTGATGTGTAATCTGGGAGCGTTCAGAGTGCAACTTGTGGCACACAATTTTTATGCTAACACTTTTTAAAACTTTTGATCTTTATAATTAGTAATTACAATTATAATTGTTTTTTTTTTTGTAAAATAGGTGAGATTTTTGTGGCAATTTCGGCAAAATGTAACTAGATTTTTTTGTGTAAATCATTTTACGTAGGTATAGTCTGGTTCGAAATTTATTTAAAACTAGTTTCGTTTTGAAAGTAATAAACAATTTGTCTTAATTTAAGCTATGATATAATTAATCTAATTATTTTATTTCTTTTGTTTCAGGTAAGTGTCACACTTTCGTTATCCGTATCTTGATTTTTTGTGAGATTATGACTAAATAAAGGTTTGGTACATTTTATTGTTCAAAACTTATTTATTTTATTTGCTAAAATTGATTTATGAATAATGGCGTACCGACCTTCAGCTACATACACGTGATAAAGTTCATTAAACGTTTTTTTTTATGAAACAAGAAAAGACCAATTTACTCTTTATTCTTTTTGTTTCTTTAAAAAAATAATTACAATTCGTACGTCATCATTTTTTTTCGATTTAGGAAAATTTAAAAGAAAACAAAATACGGATCAGTTATTTTGATCGACCGTTTAAATACGGCCAGCAACTCATAAGGCAATTATTTGATGTCATCATATTTTTTTTCGATTTATAAAAGTATCGGAAATTTGAAAACAAAATACGGAGCAGTTAAATACGGTCAACCACACATAAAGCAAAAGCTATGTAGTTTTTTGACGTCTTCGTATTTTTCCGATTTCTACTAGATTTTTTTTTTTGCAGTGAAATTTTGAAAAATGTCGATCAGATATTTTAATCGAATGAGTCGACGGTCAGCTATTATATTTTTCTGTAATTAAAACAAAAATAGACTTGGTATGTTTTTTGATAACAAACGATGATAATTTGTATACAAGTTAAAATACAATGTCTGTTGACATTTAGAAAAATGTGAAAATACAGTGGTTTTAAACCCACACTTTAAATATTCAAGAATTCTTTTAATCGTTAATTGATCAACGAATCACTAATTACAGTTTCTGTTTAATGTCATCGTAATAATAGTGATTGTAATTTGAGTGATGAATACCAAACAGGGAGGTATTGTTTATTTCTAATTATAATTTACCTTTTAAGTTCGGAATTTTGATCAATAACCTGAAACTCGTATTCATAGCTAAATTGTCCGTATACAACTATCTTGAGATATTATTAAACTTGGTTAAGTTCAGCTTGGTCAAGGCTTTGTTAATCTGGACCCGATAAAGTTCGTTTTAAGCAAGCTCTTACTTGATCTAGATCCACTTTGGCAATTTCTACTTGATCAAGTTCGGCTTTGGTAATATCTCCTTCGCCATTAATCTTAAAGACCGGGTGCAATCTCTAGTCTATACTGGCCAAGTTTTGGTCAAGCTCGACGTTGTTAATCAAGACTTGCTCAAGTTTTATTTAATCGAATTTGACTTTGTCAAATTTAACTTGGCCAAACTCGACTTTGCAAGTTCAGCTCAATCAAACTCTACTTTGCCAAGTTTAACTTTGTTTTGATAGTTGTTAATATGGTCGACGTTGTATAGGCTCTCGCTAAATTTAAATTGCATATTATGTTAACTTATTATATTGAAAAATACCATTTTGGTTCGTTAACTAAAAAGCCAATGGTACTTGTAAACAAAATAGTACAACTATCAATAACTCGATATTTTTATTCATACAAGTTGATTTACGTATATTTTATATATTTGAATCGATAAAAACCAATTTTAAAATACATTGCATATAATGTACATACATGTATTTATATACTTGTATATCGATAAGTACCTATACATAAAGTAATTGTAATACTGGAAATTGGTATACCGGGTGTCACTTTAAAACGGACATTTGTTGCTACGAGTAATAAATTAAGAACTTTTTAAATTGAAAATCTGCTTTCAAATTAAGAAGTTTATTATTTCTTTTCATATTTTTAAATAATAGTATATTGTGTGACAAGTGTGCTAAATACATCTTTATGCGCTTGACGCATAAATATTTAGCACACGTGTTGCACACTGTACTTTATATAACACATGCATGGTTTTAGACTTTAATTGAATAATTTAATGTCACTGACAGAAGTACATCTCATAATAAAAACATTAGGCTCAATACAATATTTATTCAGTTTGTTACCATAGTAACCATATTTCATTTATAACACCGAAAAGAGGTACATGGTTCATTAGATAACGGGTTTTTCAAATGTTTTTCCATTATTCATCGAAAAGCGTTTCATAATGGATCATGACGTCACTCGTCAATAAATGGTCATTTAAGGTTCGCAAAACTGATACGAAAAAACACTAAAAGCGTGCATGTGTTATATAAAATAGTTTAAAGCGAAATTGCAGTTCCTTCTTAAATTCAAATTTTCTTTAAAATTAACAGTTTGGTTCTCGAAACCCTTTCGACTCAGCGGAACCAACTCAAGGACATCCATCGTATAAGAGTCGTGGCGCCTATTTAAAGAATTTTTTTTGTCATTTCGCCACCGGCAGCGAGGATAACTAAACCCTCTACTTGACAAAATTCTATAGATAAAGAAGTGTGACTGTCTTCTGCGTTATCAAATGGCGGTTTAAATTGTGAAATTGTGTTTTAAATACCACCAACAGCTAAGGTTATTTGGGCCTAGCACCAATTCATATTTTCATTGCTTTATTTTTTTTAAATATTAAATTGAAAATCCAATTGATACTTTTACCAGCTCTCGGGCTTGAACCCGGGAACTGGGAACTTGTAATAGAGGAACCATAGCAACGCCATGTAAACAACAGCATAGCTACACGCTCGGCCATTCTCAAGCTCTACTGCCGTAGGAATATATGCGAACTGTCAAGAGTTCCACGTATTTAGTATTTACAATAGAAAATACAGGTCGTCTATAGTAGGTAAAAACCGTTAGAGAGCTGCAGAGAGGGTGACGGTTATCAATCCAACGGTCCGTTGTTAAGTGGGGAAGGTGCTTTGCCGCCAATAGGCTGATGATATCACTGTGTCATTCAAAGAGTAATCAGGCTATATCTATAGTATTTGGTATACTAGTAATTCTTTTTTAACGTTGCATGGCGATTCTGTAATCCTTTTTGATTGCACAGTGCCTCGTACACCTCGTTGGCGTTGCACTGTAATGGACACACTGTATTTATTATTCGAGTTTTCCGTTTAGCAGCCGCCTGCTTTTCCTTCACATATATGTATAACTTTGTCGTCATTGTATTCATACGTGACTCATATTGCGCTCGCTCTTGTACGCCGCCCCCGACGTCAGTCTCTACTGCCCGACGGATGGACCGACGGACAGACAGACCGACGTACATATTACTATTTATCAACTGGGTAACGAACACACACACACACACCTAAACGTTCGCTGAACTCGCTTTGGCAGTGAATTTTACACCGGTTTCTGTGAAACGTATCTATAATTTTCTAAAGGCCATAGTCGGATAAGATAGGCAAATTTGCCCCCGCATGGATGGTGTTCATTTTTTGTTGCTTCAATTGTATTCAATATCACTTATAAATTCCACAAATAATATTTAACCGTTTAAGAAAGAAAAAAGATTTTTCTATTCTCTTAAACGGTTTAATAATAAGGGCTGAAATTTGTAATTGTAATGTAATTTTAATGTAGAATGAAATTGCAATTTAAAAATTATTAAAATTTTTACACAGTTCAGTTTTATCTATACCGTTTTTACTTAATTCCAGATATTTATGTCCACTCTGTACGTTGTACCTACATGTAATGGGACATAGCTTTACATTATAAGCTTACATGTATGGCAGATATTATGTGTTATTTTATACACGTTTGAAAATATTCTTGTCTACTTTCAACAAACATATTAAGCTAGTTTTCTTTCTTTTTTTTGTTTTAGTCCGACATAATTTATCTACTAGCTGAATAGAAAGATTTAAATAAAATATATGTCCTCCATTAAAATACCAGACACATCACAGTGCACAATGAAATATTTATTTCAATTTCATATGTAAACAGATGTATGATTTATTTAAATTTAGGGAATGAATTGATGATTTTAAATTTATATTTTTTTAGCAATTATTTATTTATTTATTCTGTTGAGGTTCGTGTTCACCGAACGCAGTTAAATTTAATCTTTCAAGGGTAAGCTAGATGCCGATTTCGATTTTTTATTTTATACTTAAACATCGATCTTGGCCAAGTTAAATTTCATCAAGTCAATCTTGGTCAAGCGGAACTTGATTAAGTCGACGTTGGCCAAGCTGAACTTGACCAAGCAAGTCGATTTTGGCCAAGCGGAACCTGACCAAGTCGATCTTGGCCTTGATAAAGTCGATATTGGCTAAGTTCGAATTGATCAAATTCATCTTGGCCAAGAGGAACTTCATCAATTCGATCTTGGCCAAGCTGAACTTGATCAAATCGATTTTGGTCAAGATGAATTCTTGATCAAATCGATTTTGGTCAAGATGAACTTGATCAAGTCAATTTTGATCAAGATGAACGTGATCAAGTCGATCTTGGCCAAGCTGAACTTTATCAAATTGTTCTTGTACACGTATAAGCTAAACTTGATCATTAATCAAGTTTCTCAAAAGATTAGACCTATGGGATCGAATGGTGCAAAACGCATTTCATTTCAATAGAAACTAATTTAATTTTGAACTAAATTTAACCCGTTAATGTATTTGAGTCTTAATATAGTTAGAATGAACTAGTGATGTGCCGGATATCCGTATCTGATCCGTATCCGCGGATATCCGAGGAAAAAAAAGATCCGTATCCGTTAGTTTTTTGGCGGATCTTTTACGGATCTTTTACCTTATCAATTTTCAATTCATAGATAAAATTTTATATATATAGGTGATTAGGTAGTAATGAAAAACAGTTAAATTCCATTCAGATTATTTTTTATTTTTTAATATCGTGGTCAATAACTTTTTCCCATAACAGATAGTCTCTTTCCAAAGGTCGATGTGCAATATTTAGTATTTACCGCCGCGTACTCTAAGAAAGTTAAGATCCGTATCTGTATCCGTATTCGCGGATCTTGAAACCAAATATCTGTATTCAGATCCGTATCCGCGGATATACATTTTTAACGATCCGGCACATCACTAGAATGAACCCATCTCTTGTAATAAGAGAGAGAGGTTGTTATTGCTTGTTCTGCGAGAAAAAATATGGTTGCGTATGCATATCGTGTCCTGCTACCTAGCCAGCAACAGTCAGATAGACTATTGCCTAGTCCATCTGTGAACACGGTATGCGCGCGCATTCCAGGTAAATAAGATACGTGGATTGTTTGTGACTCAGATAATGCAATTGATATATTGATAAATTAATCAGAATTTATCGAGTGCAATATCTATGTCCAGTGCATATTTTTAATGAAAATATTTGACATAAAATACGTTAAGTGATGCAGAAATAATTAAAATATGGGAACCCATATAAATTAGCATGCTGTTTATATTTTTATTACCTTTTAAATTTTATGCTTTACACCTGTTAGCACATTCTTCCACATTGTGTTTTAAAATCAACAATTCCCAAATATGAAGAACGTCTAAGGTTTATACAGGCCGTTTTCGGTTTACTTATTTTTTAATGGATGATAGTATTAGGTCAAAAGAAGATGATTATAGTAAAAGTTGAATGATAATTTTGATGCACTTCCCCATAAATCAGCATCATGCCAACTAATTCTCAATTAAAAGCGAATGTAGATGTCAGCACTTCAGACGAAATGATGGTTTAAATGTTTTTGTAAGTAAAGTAAGTTTTTAAGTTATTGAGGTTAGATTTTTATGTCAACGAGGTCAGATCGAGCATTAACATACATTGATTGTTATTTTTTTGACAATCATTGGTTACAGCAGCAGGGAGTGACATTACGGGAGTTGCCATTTTTTTTTCCACGTAGACCCCACATACAACGACTTCGGATGCGAACAGCCATTTTGTTTTTAATTGCGAATTCCTCTCTTATTTTACTACTTTTACTAAGGTGCTTTAACACTAATCATCTTCTTTTGACCTGTATTATACCCATTAAAAATAAAATAAGTAGACCGAGAACACCCTGTATATCTACGTACTGTGTTCAATATTTTTTGGAACAGGGAATTAGTACGTAAAATTAAACATTTACATAAGATAGTTTTTAGTATATGAACAGCTTTTTATTTAAAATTCGTTTTTTTTTAAATACAATAGGTACACGTATAGTTCAGTTCGGAAATTGTAGTCAGTGATTAATGCACTTAGTTACTAACAAGTTTAATGGAGCGGAAAGTAATAAAACAATGTAAAGCATATATACCGGTTCTTAGATTTTCCCATGCATAAAAACTGTCCGCTTATTATTATAGTCACTGACTACAATTTCTGAACTGATCTATAGTTTTTTTCTCTTTCTTGGTTATTGTTTTCGTAAGCGTCTAGGAAATGCCAATTAAAATTAAATAATCTGTCAGTCAGTTAAGGAAGTCTTGTGAATTAGCAATCAGTAGCTGTATATTTAAGATTTAGAGAAACTGTGTCACCATTGAAATTAATTAAATCAAAACTATTTACAAGACAATCTATTGGTAATTATTTCTGTATCCACTGAACTATCGATCCTTTAATTCGAAAACAAAAAGCAATGCTCATTATTTACAGTATACTTCCGTTCGTCCACAGGATTGTTTGTAAAGAAAACGCTAGTTTAACGGGAGCACACTCCTTTTATTTATTCTTAGTTCTAATCAAAGATATAATTTAACGCAATCTCATCACGGTTATAAGCCTTTGATGTTACCAAATTATTCCAATAGATTGCACTGTTACTCATATTATCATTACTAATACTCATATTCTTTTCATATAAAAGATAGTTTACCAGTTTTTTTTCTGTTTTTCAAGGACACTAAATGAGGTGCTAGACTATTTTTCGTAAAAAATACGTGTTGCGCCAGTTCCCTGTTTATTGATTGAATTTTTTTTGCAAGACTAAAAGCAAGAGATAAATGAATACTTTTTTTTACGATTCTAGGAAGCTTTAATCTCTGCTCTGTGCTGACTTCTTGCAGTGATAATAAAAACGAATCGACTCGTAATTAGTTTGTTTTATGTAGTGTGCGTGTGTGGGTGCCTATACACCCGCGGTGCTTATAGGGCGTGGTTCAGATGTTATCGCGATGGTCAATTGTTTGCGCGTGCTAACACATTATACAATATTACAGCAAGAGTGCCATGCAACTATTTATAATGATAGTGTTATAGGAAGGTGTTTTAGAGTGGTCATGTCGCTAACTACTTGCCTTACCACCTCGTCAAAACGTCACGGTTAAATACGCCTGCGTGTTTATTAATAAACAATCATTATTTCTCATTATTTGTACTTTGGCAATTTAGGCAATTAGGCTTTTAATCCCTAAATGTCAATTTAATGTTGCCATCTCATCTCGAGAAATTTTGCATTTCTCCTTTCATCATAAGGATCCTTTTCTCGTCTCTTTTATGGCCACAGTAGAGTTATTGGGCCTTATAGGCAAGCACCATTTCATATTTTTTCAATTTATTATCGGACTGCTGTGGGTTCGAATCCCACCTGCGCTCATGGATGTTTTGTGATATTATTTAGTTTTAAGATAGTTGTTATTTAGTGTAGTTGAAAGACGCTAATGACCTGAGATGTCGACGCGTCTATAATCTACAATAAAATAAAATTCAGTTTATTATTAGAATCTGGAAACTGGTGGCTTGTAATAGAGGAGCCATGGAAACGGCATTGTATATTATTATAAAAAAAATTATCCCTCTGTTTTGGGCAACATGTAAAAACTGCCCGATCGTGTTTTTACGTTTTTACTTTCGAGTGAACAAACAAGGATTTATTTTTGGGTCTGTGCTAATAATCCATCTGGGTGGCCGTTTTCTGGAAAACCTGGAAAAGTCAGGGACTTTTAATGGTCAGGGAAATGTCAGGGCATTTTGGTGGAAGGCAGGGATTTTTGTGAAAAGAAAAACGGTCAAGCGCGAATCGAGTCACGCACCGAGTGTTCTGTACCCACATTGAACAAATTTTGGTCGACCATACAAAATTTTTGCACGTAGCTGCATAGTTGTTGGTCGGAAAAAAACATAAATTGTTTATTTCTGTGTGTTCGTTACGTACGTAAAGTCAGGGAGAAAACTAAAAAATCCCTAGAAAACCGGGAAAAGTCAGGGAAATTTGTTCTGGAGAAAAAATGGCCACCCTGTCCATGTTTGTGAAACCCGTACCATCCTGTTAAGTTAACGTTTGGTTTTAAACACACCAGCTTCACATCACTTACATCATGTAACATGATATTTTCTTTAACCTCACTTTATGCTGTGTGTTAAAGTGGGGAAACTTCGCTACTTACATTAGTGACGTAGTTCTCATAAGACATAAAGTAGGCTCTTTACGTTTGTCAGTTGTTTTGGTGTATTAATGTATGTAACCTACGTGTATGTGTGTTTCTGTGTGTTTTATATAGCAGATGAATATTTATAATCCCTTTGGGGCCGTTTTGAGAACGATTAATTACTTCCGGGATTATGTGTGTGGGTACGCCGACCCGTTTAAAATTTTCAGATATTCCTTTGTAACGAACGCTACTGAAAATCATTGATAGAAGTCTAAGCCACTTTGATAACCATCCCAGCAAGAATACCACAATAATTTATCCAGTGAGTTAATTTTACTTCCGTCTCATTGTTTTTTCGATGAAGCCTTTCTGTAGGGTTATCTAGACATAGTATTGGGATCTGACATACGTTGATAGGACGTCTGGTGGCAAAAGTTTGAACTTCGGCTAAAAGAGCATATGCGCCGTAGAGTATACTGTAAGATAAACACCGCTAAGCCTAAAAAATTATTTACGTTTTTTCTTAGTCTGATGTTTGCCAAGTAGGTGACAGTTGACTGACCAAGGATAAATATTTAAATAAAAAAGAGGCTTGGTGTGTGGGTAAAACTACACTGCTAACTTCCCATTGTGTGCAAAGAACCGCTAATAGAAATTTCCTGCAAATCTAATCAGGTGTTCATTATGTAATGTGTCGAATGAAATTGATCCGGAGTCTATATCATTTCATTATTTGTTTTCGAGATATGCGAGCCGAAAAAAAGTTCACCAACGTACGAACGAACATACGTACACATACAGACATCTCTAAAAACAGTAGATTCGGACTCGATTATTGTGCATGCACCACCGCAATATTGAGTATTTTTTCAGAAATTATAAGAACATCCCTCATCTTCCGGACTTTTTTCAATCTAATATGCCTACCAATTCATATTTTTAATTGATTAATATTTTTGATAATAAAGTGATAATTTTACGAGTTTTTAGAGTAATAAAAGGAAAAAGGCGATAATATCTACCTTTTGCATTGATTTTAGAACATTACTCTTTTAATGTCGCCATATTGGTTAAGTCATATATGTAAACTCGTCCCCTATGTCGGATCACAATACTATCCGTGTTTTACTAGCGGGGTCCGGCTTCGCCCGAGTGCTATAAATTTATGATTTATTAATACATTACTGACAAGTATCACCTACCGAACAATGAAAGAAATTTTGAAATCGGTCTTTTGAGATTACCCCCGATTTTCACTTGAGCGAAGCCGGTCCGGCCCTCATGAATCAATCTATCTAATCGTGAAAACCCGAACAAAATCCGTTCAGTATAGGTAATTATACCGTACGAAATGTTACAATTACCACAAAACACCAAACCATAACAAACACTCTCGACGTACGTTTCGCCAACCAAGTTGGCATCATCAGGAGATGATTAAAACTATTTTAACTATTAAAACTAATTATACCGTGAAAATCAGGCACAGACAGACAGACGCGACGGGGGACTTTATTTTATAAAGTGAATGTTGGCCCGTATTCACCGAGCCTAGTTAGTTATTTAGTCCGTTGATTTATTCCCCTGGTAACTATTACTCGGAATAAATAGCGATAATTCAATTCACCAAACGTAGCTAAGTTTACTGCAGGTATAAATCGTAAGAATAACTGTTCTGTCCAATTTCAAGGGTATAAATATTTATTCGCCTAGTAAAATAGAATGGACATGAAATGCACAAAGTACTTTAAGACCTGGCGACCTTTTCAGATAAATATTAATTCCATATCTTTCAGGTAAAGGCTTTTGTAGTAAAATAAAATAAATTTAGATGCGCCAGGTCGGATCTTTGGTAAACGTGCTTTAGAATCAAAATATTTGACAAAATGTCCAAGGTGTATAGTATAAAGTAAATTTGTACCTGAAGTTACTATTCTATTGAATGAATTGCTTGGTGAATTGAAAGTTAATTTTATTCCAAGGAATAAATTTATTCTAAGATTAGAAACTTCTATCTTTAACAGTGTTTGGTGAATACGTACCGTAGGATCCGTATTCACCAAAGTTACTAATCTTAGCATAAATGTATTCCTTGGAATAAAATTAACTTTCAATTCACCAAGAAATTCATTCGATAGAATTAACTGATTTATATCCGAACGAAAGAAATTGCACAGTCTCATGAGTTTCGTTAATATAGAGTTTTGACAGTGTTTTTCGATATTTCACATTATTTTGTCAAGATTTCTCGAAGCTATAGTTTCTCGTCTCGAGAGATCGAAATTTGCGACGAGAAAAATTATTCATCTCGTTTTATAAGCGGCGACACACCTCAATCAACGCTTTCGAGTTAGCTTGGTCAGACTATAATATTGATGTGTACGCGAGGCAGGAAGGTGCGAATATTGATACTTAACATCGGCGTCACTACAATATTACTATCACTACACTTCTTCTATCGCGTATCCACAAATACATACATACGTGAAACGTCACGTGCGGTTATATTTCCATGACGGACTAGCGAAAAGCGGGCGGGTGGCGGGCGGGCGACCCCGTCGTCGTGACGTGCGCGCCGCTCTCTGTGACTACGTCACGTCATCACGCCAATAGACACCCCCGCCCCACCCCTTGCACACTCGGCCGCCGCCGTCGCCGCGACCTCCGCGCTACCTCTCTCCATCCCCCCTTCTTCTCCTGATGTACGTATATAATGTACATGCTAAAGTACATTTATATAATATATTATTATTGTATACTTGCTTGTCCAGGGTTTTGTTAAATTATGTCTGCTTCGAACAAGCGCCCAATTAAGGGTTTATTGAATACTTTTTAACACGCTTATATTAGCTTCACCTGTATGCTTGCTTGCTGCGGGCTTACGTGCGTGCTTGCTTGTTTGTCAGTTTGTAACCGACTTCTTTGAACTTGATTTTGACCAACTTTGAACGGTCAGATTTAGTTTAAACTTTGCACACTTATCAAGGACCGACGACAATACAATAATTCCATAAGTTTGTCCCATTATCCTGACCAGGATCTCCAGGACTAAAAAAAAAAAAGCAAAAAACTTCAGATTGAACTGAAACTTTGCACACTTATCAAGGACCGATTACAATACAATAATTCCATAAGTTTGTCCCATTATCCTGACCAGGATCTCCAGGACTAAAAAGCAAAAATAAATTATAATTTAAAAAAACTAAAAAACACGCTTTAATGAACTAAAAAGTAAAAAATAATTAATTTTATTGTAAAAAAGCGTGGGGTGCTTTGTATCATGTTTTCATACTAACCCACGCTTTTTTACAATAAAATTAATTATTTTTTACTTTTTAGTTCATTAAAGCGTGTTTTTTAGTTTTTTTAAATTATAATTTTTTTATTAAATAAATCTACAGATCACGGGCTATTTTTGATGTGTAAAATAGGGTCGTCCCGCATATTAAATTTTGATAATTTTGAACAATGTGTGTTATTCAATAAACAAACAAGCCGTGAGGTGGGTCGTTTATTAGAACTAAAGTGCGACCCTTAAGGTCCACACGACGAACTTCCAGTTTGATAAATATTTAATAATAATAATTAAATTAGATATTACACAGAAAAGTAATCATTAAAACACAATTATTATTATTTATTTTTAACAATTAAATTAAAAAAAAGAAACGGCTGAACCGATTTTTATAAAATTTATGTCGGATCAAAATTACGTTAACACACCTCGATTGACATCCTTACGAAGTCGATATAATTTTTTATTCGCGAGATATTGTGTAAAATCTATTTTTTGGAGTCAATTTGGTTAAGAAAAAAGAACGGCTGAACCGATTTTGAAAAAATTTCTTTCAGATCATATTTACGTTAATACGCGTCGATTGGCACCCTAATGTAGACCATATATCATTTTTCATTCTCGAGATTTCGTCTTAGAAAGAAATGGACACATACGTACACACACGCATACATACAGACATCTTTCTAAAAATAGTGTAGTGACCTTGAAACATAAAAATTTGTTATACATTTTGATTTTGATTTTCGGACCCATTACAATAACTTCCAATGGGAAGTTAATAATGCAAACCAACTTTTTCGTTTTTATATCCTTCCTCTTAATTGAAAACAAGAATTAAAAAAAAATGTATTCTTCAAACGGCTGAGCCTAGCCGCCATCTGATGACGTCAAAGCCAGACCAGAGTACTAACCTTGAGCCAGACACACGCATAGATAAAGAGAGGTATGTCTACTACAGTCAGCCAATCAGGAGTGCAAAAAAAACGTTTGTTTGCAAAAGTCGGTTAACTTGTCAGATTACAATTTCGGTCAAACGGCTAAGCGGATCGAAACCAAATTTTGGTAGAATGTTTGACACGTAAATAATTAATTTTTGGGGAAAATCGGCGCATGTGCATGTGCTATAACTTTGGTTCTTCAATTACAACAGTACATATTACTTTTAGATGAAATCCAACTCATGCATGTATGTTTGGTTGCTCGCTTTGAACTTCTTCAACCAGTTCCGATTAAACCCGATTTATGAACAGCGTGTGTTTTCAGAGTAATTGTTTCTTTGTAATAATATAAACAATAATAATAAAAAGAAAAATAGTTATAATTTCAATAAAAAAAATAAAAAATGTAATTCGGTTGATTACGGACCGCTGCCGGACTGTCGAAAGAAAACGGCTTGTGTTTTAATTGTATAGACAAGGGGTGGCCAGACTTTTTGCCGTAAGAGCCCTAGTTGCTTACTTGAAAATATTGGGGGCCGCACATAAAGTTCTTGGTATAAAAATATCAAATTCTGAAACGGATTTTTTAAGCGAGGGAAGTGATTAAATGTCTTTTCTATTATACCCTTTTGGAATAGTTGTTCGACTAAACGAATCTTCTGTGACTCCGGTGTATTTGTATTTACAAGATTCAGAAATTAAAAAAAATAACAAATTAGTTGAGCCACAATGAAACTTTTGAGGAGCCGCATGCGGCTCGCGAGCCATAGTTTGGCCACCGTTGATATAGACTATATAGATTATTATAAAGTAACATGTATATCTGTCAAGTATGTTTTTTAGTTATTTTGCCCAGCCCTGTGGCAGATGACACAGATTAACAAAACCATTTGCCAAGTCGATCCTCACTCAATACATCGCTCAGTCTTTCTCAGTTGGATTCATTACTGTAATTGATGCGTGTACAGTGAAACCTCAATAAATCAAACTAACATTTTATTTTTCATTTATTTATGTTTTATACCTATTACTCACATCAATATAGGTACTAATGAAATAAGGAGTAACTTTGTGGATAACAATAAATGTCAGTTTATAATAATATTAATATTTATATAACATGTTAAAAATTATATTTAAAAAAGTTGTGGGAGTGACGGTGTTGATGGTGGTAAAACGTGTTTCCAGCCGTTTAAAAATTAAAATTATATAGGTATAAATGACCAAAAATTTGTTTTTTTTGTAGAAAAAAAATCTATAAGAAATACGCTTAGGATTAACGCACTAAAAAGTAGAAAATAAATTTCTTTCTGTTCTATAACGTTTAGAAGCGTGGGGCTCTCGATTAATTAAATGAAATATATAGGTTAAGTGAGTGTCCCACGCTTCTAAACGTTATAGAAGAGAAAGAAATAAATTTTCTACTTTTTAGTGCGTTAATATAAAGCGTGTTATTTAGATTTTTTTGGCATCTATGAATTTTATTGTCGGGGTACGTTCGGGCTAAGATAAGGTTTCTGTCGAAAACGACATTAATAATGCGAAGTTAAAAGCTAGTTTGGAACACATTTGACCCGTATAAATCGAATGCAAGACCCCCAACAAAGGGTTATATGAACAAAATGTCCCGTTTTGGAAATTAACGGTCGTATAACAATATACTTACTTGAGTCGAACGTGAATTTTAAGTATCGGATACATTTGTTTTATGGTCTGTTTTACGATCGGTCTGAGTGTTTAACGCACTGGACTTAATATACGACAAGATTTGAAACTATTTTGAAGTAACCGACTTACGCTAGTTTTAAGGGTAGCCGCTAGAATGCGCAAGTGTCAATTAATAAGTACAGCACTCTCGTTAATCCGCCGATACAAAAACCTCGCTAGTGCTTATAGTAAAAAACGCTGATTACAGTAAGCACAAGTAATTTTTTTCAAAAAATCACAAAAAAAAAAACTTTTGAATGTTCGTATCTTCTAAAATAAAAGAGGTACCTATAAACGATTAAAGTTTGCTTATGCTTATTGAAATCAGCGTGATTCTCTCAAAATATAGGTACGAAAGATTTCGATTTTTGCGATTTTTGACGAAAATAGAAATCTTTCAGAACTTCAAATTTTTCATACTTATAGAAAATGGCACGCTGATTCCAATGAGCACAAGCAAACGTCTGTATCTCTGCTGGTTTGGAAGTTGGATCCATTCAAAATTTCCCAAAATTCACAAAAAAAATTGCAATGGTCGAGTATCTTTTAAACTAAAAGACATACAGACGTTTGCTTGTGTTCATTGGAATCAGCGTAATTTGTTCTGTAAACATTCTCAATTTCAAAAAAATATTTGCAAGATTTTCAACCACTGTGGTGCAGAGTACTCGGATGACATCTTGGTGTAATGGCCAGCATGCTGGCGTTTGGAGCAAGCTGTCGTGGCTTCGAATCTCACTTCGCTCATGGATTTTTTGTGATGTAATTTAGTTTTTTCATTTTTGACGCTAATGACCTAAATTGTCGACGCGTCTATAATTTACAATAAATAAAATAAAAATATTCTTTACATAACTAACATACATTGCAATTTAATAATAGAAATTTATTATTTAAAGATTTTGATTTGAGAAGGACATTGAACTTTGAATTTCAACAAGTAGGTAGATATCTACCTATCCTACTATGCAAAATAAATTTATTTGAGGTTTGTTACTTTTCACTTCAGCAGGGCGCGGTGTGTAGATTTACCCTCCTCGTTATTTGCGGAGCATCAAAAATTTATGAAGAAAAAGACAATGACACGGGTACAAGGCGGCTTCGTTTAAACACCCAGTTTATGTACAATGCTTCGGAAAGTTATTGTTTCACCGCGCGTCGCTCGAATGGCGGAAATCTGCTTTCTTATTTATGTTTGCACTCATCGAGAGTGAATAAACTGATTGCGTGAATGTGTCAACCGATTATATGTTAAATTAAACTGTCTTTTAAATATTTTAAATTTTTATTAATATTGGGATCCGTCAGATAGGTGGAGCTTCAAAAACATGGCGCAGAGAGGGGGAAATTTCATATGCGGGGTATACTTTTGCGTGTAATTTTATGATTTTCAAAGTGATAAGAAATGATAAATATAAGTGCAATTTGTGATTGGGCCGGTACGAATCCTAAACAAAGGAATTTCGTTGAAGGAGAACGGATTCTCAAAGCCGGACATATTATCAAATGTCGGAAAGATAACGAGAAAAATGCATGCAAAATGAACTGTCAAAAGTAGTAATCTTTACGGCATATTGCTTAAAACATCAAAATTAAAAGAAAATCTCCACGAAATTAATCATCCGCGTTCAATGCGCTTTTAAGGCTGGGTTAGGTGAATAATGTAAACACATAACTGCAACATAATAAGTTATATTGTAATAAGTAGCTAAGTTACTAACCTCAAAATATTTGTATACGAAGTTAATCCTATAAATTTGTTAATCATCAGGGATTCAACTATTGTAGTGCAGTATGATAACAAGTACATCTTATTATTACTATAAAATATTTTTTTTAATTCATAAATACAGTTTTTCCACATTTCATTAGAAAATAATTCTCTGTAAAATAAGTTTTACAAGGCAATAACTGACAGTGTTTATTGCCATGATTTTAGAAAACGTCGCGAATTCCATTTTCGATAAACTTTTTGTTTATTTTACTTGTTTTATTTTTGTATAAACAATTTCATGATTAATTTGCACTGTTAGCATGTAAAATTTTCCCTCGTTTGAGTACAATTTTCTGCCACCAGATGTCAGATGCTCATTTGACGGACCCCAATAGTACTTACGATTATTCTCTACCTGAAGTTACCCCCTGCACTCTTCATCACAAATCCTTTCTCCTCGTCTAAAAATGGTTACCGCTCTGACAAATTGGTTGAGACTTTCGCGGCCAGTTGATGAGCTGGTGTTGTCCTTATTCGGGTCTATAGGCCGTCGTTGGTTGGAATTGCTTCCTAACGTTTCGCTAGCACGAGTGGCGAACTTCTTCAGAGGTCCTTCCATCTCCAATGGCTACATCCAGCATCGGAGATGGAAGGACCTCTGAAGAAGCTCGCTACTCGTGCTAGCGAAACGTTAGGAAGCAATTCCAACCAACGACGGCCTATAGACCCGAATCAGGACAACACCAGCTCGATTACCGCTCTCCCGACGTTATTTTTATAGCTAAAGGATTTGGGTAAACGCCATATGAAAGACCAAGAATCACACAACAGATAATGCAGACGAAAAATTGGGAAAAAAATGTTTGGAATTTTTTTTTTTAATTACGTAATCTTTCACACGTAGCCAAAACTTTTTTTCAAAAAATTCGCCTTTAGGATCTGTCGTGTGATTCTTGGTCCTTCATTTGGCCTTTATCCGAACCCTTTAGCTTTAAAAATAGCGTCGGGGCAACGGTAACCGTTTTTAGGCGATCTAACCAACAGTGTTGTACTGTTTCAGAGTGACATATTTGTCTGCGGTCAAATCGCACCGCCTTGGTCGGACAGTATACTTACTATCAAATTGTCGTGTTTTTGGAGATACGAAATTTTATAAAGGTACCTAATAATATGCCCCACATTTTGCGTTCAGAATACTTTAAGAATGGAGATGGGCACATGAGAAACGTAATTACAGAGGACAGCAGGTTTATATAGTCACCTATAAGTTAGAGTGCCCACGGTGAGAGATGAAGCCAGGCACATCATCAATAATATGCTAGTGAACGCCTGCTTGCCCGCAGACAATGCCGTGTACACAAAACTGCACATTGGGTTTTATGACGTTAGGTTAGAAAACACTTGACGCTCATGGATCTCCAAAACAGTCAATAGCAGGCTAGAAGGCGGGCGCAATGCATTCACGTTACTATGACGCGGTGGCTTCATCTTTCGCCGCGCGAGGTCTATCATTGGTTTTCACAGAAAAATGCTGGAGAAATCAACTGTTTTCCCTTCTGATAGCATGCAACCACTTCTTTTCAGTTCCGGATCCTTTGGAAATACAAAACCTCTATAATATGAATTGAACATTGGTAAACACAGCATATCGGCATTGTCAACGATTTATTATTTTAAATAAACTTTTCCTGCACACACTACTATGAACTGCTCAAAGACCGAGGTCGTGGTGGTTACATAGCTGGCGCCCCTAGCGGTCAACTTTGGCAGTGACCATCTCCATTCTAACTTCTACTGTTTATTTTTTGAAACACTGTATATAAATTATCCATTGTTATTTAACCAAGTCGACTTTATCCTGGATTGTCTTGAATAATTCCGTAACCTGTTAAATTTTTTAATTGAATTGTAATTAATATCGCACATTAACATTGTTGCGGATTCTTAACAATCGACCTACTTTAAATTAAAACCAGACCGTCGAATCAGTTATTTCATTATTTCGTTTTCTGACAATTTTATTCCTTACGATTTTATAATTTACTAGATTGACCCCGTCGAAATTCGTATCGAGGCAGGATTCGAACCCACGACAGTCTGATCCAGGAGGCCGCGACGGTAACCACTGGACTACACTGTCCTCTGTAACGATATTAGGTATTATACCTAAGTAGATGAACAATATGCACAAAATTGCGATTTGTCGACCCAATCTTTCATTTCTTTACGTAATATGGAATTAAAATGTTTTTTTCTTAATTCCAAATCCCGATCACACGACTTCCAATGTATTCGCATATGGGAAAGTATACTTAGATGTTATGAAGTTCAGTGAAGTGTGCGCCAGGTAGCGTATTAGCATTAGGTAACTATTATACTGGAAAAGCAGGTGTACCAACTGGTCTCTTAAGCGCACATAGAATAAACTGTGTCCTTTATAAAAATGCATCCATTTTTATGCATTATTCTGTGTGCAAGTTGAATCAGTAAAAAGGGAATGGCGAAGGTTAATGATAGTCGGTAATGTAGGAGGTTATACATGCGCATTACCTGCGTGTATTCAAGGTTAAACGATTTACCATGGAGTCATATATTTTTTACTATTGTGAATCGTATAAACTTTTTAGATTTAAATTAAAATTTGAATTTAAAGCTAAAAAAAATATTCGGCCAATTTAATGTTCATTGAAAAAAATATATGGTGTTCTTGACAAATTCATTGATAGGAAGAAATTTCATTCTAATAAAAACCAATTTAATTCTAATAGACGGAGAGCTGGCGACGGATTTTCTGAAGTGTCTACGTAAGGAAAATCACTATTTCTGATTATCAAAAATATAACAAACAAAATTGACGTGGGTACTGTGCAGATGATGAAATTATTTAGAGATTACAACATATAATTAATAACACAATTTACCTAATAATTAAAAAAATTAGTGTTACATTAGTATATGAGAAATTTGTCTAATTTCTACCTGCGACCTAAAAAGCAAGGGAGAAAGGCTGGCCGACTTACAGATTGTCAAATGGGGAGCATTTATATAGGGATTGTTAATATTATTTTGTCTTACGTAGACGCTTCAGAAAATCCGTCTGTGCCTGCTTGTCTATAAGCAGTTTCTATTTCTATATCAAAATTCAAGTAAAGTATAAAATTGTAATATTAAATTCGGTTAATTTCTGGGAGTTCAAATAATTGAAAAAAGCTATCGAATATTAATAAATTTTAGTGTATAGCCCTGGTATTTAAGTTTTCAATTTTAAATTCTATATAAAATTCAAGTAAAGTATAAAATTGTAATATTAAATTCGTTTAATTTCTGGGAGTTCAAATAATTGAAAAAAGCTATAGAATACTAATAAATTATAGTGTATAGCCCTGGTATTTAAGTTTTCAATTTAAAACAAAGTAGAAAGAAATTAAAAACCAATAAAACATTTCAAATAAAAGTGTAATTATACTAATTAGAAGCGCTTTAAAATCATATTGAATCTTCTAAACTTGACGTGTATTATTAAAACATCTTCCTCATTTGTCGTTCTTTGTCATTTCACTTGAATACTAAACAGTCTGTCTTTATCAGTTTCAAATGTACACAGCTGAGTCCGTCTTTATTCGCCTTGACATTCTATCTCCGTCACGCGCGCATTATATGGCAAATCGCTATTCAATTGTTCGCAGAACTATTCATTAACCCAATTAAATCAAACGTTTAGTTAAAGCTGTCAAATTACAGTACATTATATACAGTGTTTTCAGGGTTGTTTTGATATAGACCTGGAAAGCCGGGAAAACTTGGAAACCTGGAAAAGTCAGGGCATTTAACTATATACCCTGGATAATAATAATATTATATATTTAAAGTTCAAAGTATTTTTCGGTAGCTTTTTCTATAATAAAAAAAATTTCCAAAATTGTGTATTTGCAATGAAATTTTAAACAGAATTGTGTCACCACCGAAATTACGTAGATAATTATAAGCTTGTGATTGGCTGACCAGATCTTCTGTCACGCCCACCGATCTTTGCGAACCACGAGGAAGATCCGTTGAACGGCACGTCCGCTAAACCTCTGTACATACGGACGGACGAATGTCAAAAACTCGTTCTTTCGGTATGTAGGGGCCATGAAATGTCTAAGTCCGTCGCAATTGCGCATTCGATTTTTTTCGCCTCTTCATTCCTATGGTCTCTCGAAATATATTGCACATAAAGTGACTAACATTAACGATGCGCATAGCGAGCGGTGGGCGGGCGCGGTGAGGCGGACACATCTCACGTTTTCCTCATGAACCATTTTGCCGAAATTATAATTACCAACAAACAATGGGAAATATCAATAGCAACCGATCAGTTTGATGAATCCTCCGAAATTTGTCACTTTAACCGGGTGATTTGGCTATTATTAATAATAACCGGTAATTATTACACATACATCTCTTTCTATAGATAAAGAGGTGTGATTAGTCTTCTACGTCATCATATGGCCGTTTATGCTCAGCGTTTAAAAAAAAGTTGGTTTACATGATTTGTTTATGTATGAGAAATAAAATGCACTGTTTAAATTTATCAAATTTTGATACGTGAAACGACGCTATTTTGATTAGAAAATAAAGTCGAGACAGAGAATAGTTCGGTATCGGTGAATCGAGTTCTCAGAGAGTCACTCACAACGGGACGGAGTGCCGGAGCCACAGTGGTTTAGTTTAGTGAGTCCGCCGAGTGTGTGTTACATACATACATAGTTTTTAATATCGTGCTTTCTCTTAACATATTACAACAAATTTAAATAAATAATAATAATTGTAATGCAATAAAACGCACGTCAGGTATGCCGTTCAGTGAAACTCAAATATGTAAATTGTTGTTTAACAAACAAACCTCCTTGATCTATTATTCAAGTTAAAAAATGACTGCAGATCAAAGACGTCAGTGATTCTTTTTTTATTTACCGTCGTGACGCGTGCCAATAATTGACTGTTTAATTTGTTGCGTCTTGGTGGATTGTTGACAAAGCTGCGTTTAAAAACGAATCGATAAATCGACGAAAAAATATTTGTGAATTGTTTTAATTTGGAATATTAATAGTATATGGGTTTTGTGTTGTTTTTAATCGAAACGAATCAAAGAAGCGTTTGTTGTCATGAATCAAAGTTGCGTTTAGTCGAATTAAGAAAATATAGGCGAATCGTATACAATTAATTTTTCAACTTGTTCAGTATAGTTCCAAAGAGTTGAGTAGATCTGAACTAGTGATGATTTAACAAATGAGTTCAAAGCTGCGCTTGACCGAATAAGTTACCGAGAAAATAGGTAAATCGTTGTTTAAACTACGATACATTTTAGTGTTAGTTGTTTTTATCAGTGTTCTATCGAGCCGAATATATCAAAGCACAAGCAATGGAGTTTCTTAAAAAAGTAAATTAAACATGAGTTCAATGTTGCGTTAAACCGAATAGATAATTCAACCAAAAAATAGGTGAATACTACGATTAGTATTAATCTGGTTCAAAGTTGAATTTAACCCAAAAATTCCAAATAGATAAAATAAGCGACAGCTTGTAGTTTAATTATCACTACACTAAAAAATTACAATTTACAAATATGTAAATCGAAAATAAGTGAAAGATTGTAACTTTAGCTCAAAGTTGTGTATCTAAGAAAATGGTGATTCGTTGTTTAAATTACGTATAGTGTTAATCTAGTTCAAAGTTGATTTTAACCGGAAGTTCCAAAGAGATCGAAAATAAGCTATGAGTTTAATTTGCGATTGAAAAACTGGTTCAGAATTACCTTCAACTGAAAAATAGATTCATACGAGACGTGAATGGTTTATTAAACTGTTTAATTAAACTAGTTAGTTTCTTTAACAACAAATAAGGCACATACTATGGCTAATTTAACCGAGAGAAGAGATAAATCAATGGTTAAATAGGTAATTTTTGCATGATGGCTTACATTTAGTTTATATAAATTATTTTTATAGATGGTAATCATATTCTCGGGTTCAAAGAAAGGAAAAAAATGATGTAATATTTACCACTAAAAAGTAAGAGAACCTTGCCATAATACACGTGACACGAAACGTCACTTTCATTGGTGTGACGTCACTATCCAATTTGCAGGTTGAAATTGGTAACGTTTTAGCGCGTATTAGACCAAGAGCGGGCGACAAATTTTTGGTGTTATTTATTCAAGGCCTTATTTTTGTGAAGATGTTGAGGGGGGCATATTAAAGTGCCCTGAGTAAGGGATTTTGCTAGATAGCGGTATGGGAGGGATGCAGACCGCCCCCAACATGTAACACAAAATGGTCATAATTATTATTACTTTAAGGCTGAAATTGTTTGTATAGCTTGTCGGTGAACCCAATAATGCCAATATAATATTTGCAGATCGATTGGTCAGTATTAAAGGGGTGGCAGATCACCCTAAACGTGTCATGTACCCGACGAAATTTATATTATTAGTTAAAGGTTCAAATTTTAATATGTTGTTACGGCGACTGTTTGAAGCATATATTTCAATTTGCAGAATAAAATGTCGGTATTAACCCCCTTGCAGAACGATATAAACACCTAGGCGAGCAAGTTTCCCTCTAAGAAAGAGGGTTAATGCCGACATTTTGTTCTGCAAATTGAAATATATGCTTAAAACAGTCGCCGTAATAACATATTAAAATTTGAACCTTGAACTAATAACACAAATCTCGTCGGGTACATGACACGTTTAGGGTGATCTGCCACCCCTTTAATACTGACCAATCGATCTGCAAATATTGGCATTATTGGGTCACCGACAAGCTATACAAACAATTTCAGCCTTGAAGCGATAATAATTGTGACCATTTTTTTTTGTTACATGTTGGGGGCGGTCTGCATCCCTTCCATACCGCTATCTAGCAAAATCCCTTACTCAGGGCACTTTAATATGCTCCCTCAACATCTTCACAAAAATAAGGCCTTGAATAAATAACACCAAAAAATTGTCACTAGCTCTGGGTCTATATGGTTTACATGTCAATAATGGTTTACTATTACCAATTACCATACAAGAAAGTTTTTTTGCAATAGAGAATAGGAACACTACCATCGACTTGTACTTACTACTGGACCTGCCCTACCGGTGTATCGTTGTAGTTATTTTTCGGATTCCCATAAGTGAGGAGTATAGAATATGTTTGTGGCCTATCTCTATCCTTTTCTGTACAAGCGATTGGCTCTCTTAGTACTGTAGGTGCGGAAGGTTACGGTACTATTTTGAGAGAGATAGAGATTGGCCACACATTCAATCTATCTTTTTCTTTTTAACTGCTAGGGCACGTCCAGTAGTGTAAGTCGATGATCACAACAATCGTAGATTCTCGGTCATATTCGAACCGATACGAACTTTGACGTTTCAATGTCATTGGGCCAGACAGACGTTTCTCTCTTTCTAGTTTCTGCTATATTATTACATAACCAGTTATTTGAATTGATTGAATAATGAATAGTGACGTCGCACGCCGGCCATTTAAAAAATGTAATTTTTGCAGTAGAAATAAATCATAAATTCATAGCACCGCCACCCGGGCGAAGTTGAACCGGGCCGCTAGTCTTTCATAAATGTAAGTTGAATCAGTCCAAGTTTATTCGGTTGTGTTTACAATTTGCTATAAGTTGAGCTTTTGAAGTACAGATTAACTAATCTGAAGATAATGAAATAATAAAGTTGAAATTAAAAAATAACAAAATGGGGATTGACCAATCAATAATGCAACAGTTTCCTGTGTGTATGTGGTGACGTCACAAAGGTGAATCATCTATAGTTAAGCTTGCTATATTTTAGAATTCGACTGTTTTGTTTTTACCAGGCTGTTCGACAGCAAAGGCAGTGTTATTACTTCCCTGGTAAGGAATAATTTATGGAAGATATGGTGATAAGGTCGAGAAATCTTGTCCAAAATAAAGTCAGATTCTGATTAAGTATACTATTTTTAAAACGTAAAGAAAAGTAAGAAAGTTGTCTTACGCGCCTGGCGACTGCGTACGTGTGTCCATGAAATTTTCTTTCGTTCACAATAACTCCTACAAAAAAACTTTTTAACAAAAAAAAAGCCACCAAAAAGAGGAAAATAATGAAATTTTGAGGTCTGCGCCAATTTAATAAAATATGAAGTCGATTAAAAAGTATAGTATAGTGATTAATATCTTCTTTTTAACCAACTTCATATTTTATTAAATTGGCGCAGACCTCAAAATTTCATTATTTTCCTCATTTTAGTGGCTTTTTGAAGGAGGTTTTTTTTTTTGTTAAAAAGTTTTTTATTTTTTACTTTTTAGTGTCAAAAAGTGACATTTACCTTAAAGGAATCACACGCCGTTACTCACTTTTATTAAACCGACTTTCTTACGCTGTCTGATGTGTCAAAAAGTGACATTTACCTTAAGGAATCACACGCCGTTACTAACTTTTATTAAAATCAGCCGAACTACTGACCCGATTTTGATGAAATTTCTATGGGACCAATCTGAAAGTACCTATATCCTTTCAAATAAGAAAAAAAAAATTCCAAATCGGTTTAAAAAAAAAAAATACAACCGAATTGAGAACCACCTTCTTTTTTGAAGTCGGTTAAAAATTCGCCGATAGACGCTGATGACCTCAGCTGTTGAGCGTCTATGATCTACTATCAAAAATGCGCCGATTTGGTTGATTTTTTTTTAAATGTTTGTAAAAACTCCAGGCTTATTGACAGTGGCGTAACTTCACTTCGCGGGGCCCAGGTGTAAAATTATTTTTGGGGCCCTCCCTCCCCCACTTTACCCAACTAAGAAAAAATTTCAATTATTCATGCATCATCCCATCAACATTTGATTGTATTCTCAAAATGTTCTACGTCATATTATATGAACGACTCTAATTAAAAGAAGTTCTACTGGTATTCTTCAGACAATAATATTGCGCTCTTTTATATTTAAGGATAAATAAATCCTCCAGTCGTCTTCATCAAATCATAATTATTGACATAAACGATATAGAGTTTGCTAAGAATTTCATATTAAAAAGCAATTAATTGAAACAATAGTATTTGAATCTAGAAAGTAAATGCAATCTGCGCTTAGATCATATAATTGGACTGAGAAAAAAATCGAGTGTAAGGATTAATCAATCAGTAGTTGACCCAAAAATTGGGGGCCCCTCGAGGTTAGGGGTCCCCGGTGATTGCCACCTGGAACACCTGTGGTAGATACGCCACTGCTTATTGATTGTGGTGTCAATCGAGTAATACTAATCGGATAACTGGTTTTTGATGATGTATCGAAATTTTGTGCATATTTTGTAGATACCTATAAAAAATTAGTATCGAAAAGGGTTTTCTGGCAAATTCCACTGACATTTTTCATATTATAAATTATTTTGGAATATGGAAGTCATACTCTCCATACTGATATTTTAACTGATTATACTGGAGTTCATCATATTGCAATGGCATTAATTTCTTATCTTATAATATTATGACGTAAAATAAATAGACTTAATTTGTGACTGATAACGTATAGTGTTGAACTGGTATAGTCTAGTAACTAGTTACAGGCATCCGTAAATATCAAAAATAAACTTTAAATATTATTTTGTAACACTACTTGATTAATTAAAATAATTGATTATTTAATTCTAATTATTATTTGCCAGGATTCATGCCACAACAACACAATCTGTGAAAATTTCAACTATAGCTACCTCTTATCGTTTGTGAGATAGAACCCTGTCACAGACGGACGGACTCAGTAATAGGTACGGAACCCTAAAAACAATTAGTTGACGAAGTCATACCATAATAATATTAACGATTCAATCAAAATAAGATGCCTGACTGTTTTTTTTTCATAAATTATACTCGTTAAATTAGCCCTGCACCAACACGGTAAAAAATGGATGTAAAAGTTAAGGTAGAATTCGCTCGTTTTTCTAAGTGATTTAACATTATTATTTATTTTTACACAGAAAACTTCATAAAAACTTGGACTTTTACTGTAAAGTTAAACAAATTTGTGATTTTTACATAAAGTAAATTAAAATTACATAATTTGTGTAATATTCCAATAAAGTGTGTAAAAATTACAAAACAAAATGTATAGTTACATATATAAAATGGATGAATACAAAACAAACAAGCCGTGAGGTGGGTCGTTTATTAGGACTAAAGTGCGACCCTTGAGGTCCACACGACGAACTTCCCAGTTTGATAAATATTTAATAATAATAATAATTAAATTAGGTATTACACAGAAAAGTAATCATTTTAATCATTAAAACATAATTATTATTTATTTTTAACAATAATTAAAAAAAAAACGGCTGAACCGATTTTTATAAAATTTATATCGGATTAAAATGACGTTAACACGCCTCGATTGACACCCTTACGAAGTCGATATAATTTTTTATTCGCGAGATATTGTATAAAATCTTCTTTTTTGGAGGTTATTTGGTTAAGAAAAAAGAACGGCTGAACCGATTTTGAAAAAATTTCTTTCAGATCATATTTACGTTAATACGCGTCGATGGGCACCCCAACGTAGTCGATATCATTTTTCATTCTCGAGATTTCGTCTTAGAAAGAAATGGACACATACATACGTACGTACGTACGTTCATACGTACACACACATACACACACACAGACATCTTTCTAAAAGTAGTGTAAAAATAGTGTATAGTGACCTTGAAACATAAATATTTTTTTTCCTTTTTGATTTCGATTTTCGGACCCATTACAATAACTTCCAATGGGAAGTTAATTAATGTAAAATTAGTAACCACGCATGCGCAATGTGTTTTTATAGAATTTACGCGATGTGGCGATACCTGTTTGCGACGCCATTGTCTCTTTTGTGCCTATTACCAGATTAATCACTGGCTACAGCCTACAAATGGACCATCGATAATCTATGTAATCGGCCTTCTCATTTCTTACAGTGAAATTTCAGTTTATACAAATCACTAGTTTTTTACACCTTTTAAAGTGCCCCGACACCAGGTGTCCCGGCCGCTAACTTGCTGACTAGTATATTTATTTACACCGTAAATACTAGCCAATCTGAAAATATTAGCCTTTACAAAATCTTTGCAATTGTTGACCACGAGTTCTTGGACTATATAGGGGTCCAATTTTTTTCAAAACGGGACCAGAAGACTGTAATGCAATATTCTTTTTAACCGGTTTTCAATTCGGCGTGCATATTTTTTTATGTTTGCTCAGCCATAACTTCTCGAGGGGCTGACCGATTTGAATAATTTTCACGCCGTTGTGTTCAGAATGGTGCCATATAATTTTTATTTAAATCGGTTCAGCAATTTTTTTTCTAGTAATCAAATTTTTTTAATTATGCTATTGTTTACAATTAATGTAATAATATAACGTTTCAACAAATTTATTAAAAAAGCTGTGAAAAATAACATAAAGAATGTGATATTCACTTTTTAAAAAGAATTACTAAGGTGTTTGACCCGTGATACACATTTCTACTAAAATGTCATTAAAACATAAGTAGTTAAAACGAGCGAGTTTTTTTTTAAACGACAGAAAAAAGAAAGAAATTGTATGCATCTGTGTGCGACATTCTTTATTTGTGACTCGGCGTCATCATATAATGGTTTTATTTAAAAATAGCACTTTTTGTTAGGTCTGTGTTCTAGATCAACTGTGTCATATTGGCATTATTTTATTATAAACATAGCCGTGTGTATTTGCTTCATAGGTTTGAAGCAGAGGTGTAACTGCCTGAACCAGTTGGCATCCTCGCAAGTTCTATTTATCTATATTTTCACTGCAAATTCCAACTATACGAAATGTTACACAAAATCATTGGAATAGAATAGAATATATTTATTGTCCAATATAGCAGTGAGCAGGATTCGTCGTACAAAAAAATTTAATAATTAGGTACCTATTTAAGTTTAAAAAAAATTATTAATTTTTTAATTTTTTCTAATAATTTAACATAAATAATATTGAAAATCGAAAAGAAAAAATGTTTTAAAGCTATAGATAAATTACTAAAAATTAATTAAAATGTATAAAAATTTAAAAAATATCACGTGACTTCAAAACGCGCCAGGAATGTTTGTGACGTCGTTATGTTAAAATGTGTCTGCATTTGTTGGTATTTGTGTATATGTATTACACATACTATCAAAAATAATAAATTTTTAACTTGGTAACCATGGATACAAAGACCATAGATAACATATTGACGTCACACGCGTTCGGATTCTTTCGGCGCGTTATCGGAACTGAGTTTAAAAATTAATTTTTATTTAAATATAACTTTTTAATTAGTAAGCAAAAAAATTAAAAAAAACAGTTTTGCTATAAAACTTGTATGTGGTCCTTCCATTTAAGTAAAAAAAAAATTACTTAAAAACCCAATTATAATTATTGAATAAAATTCATTAACTGAATACAAACATGTATTAATTAGAAGAGCCTTTAACTCTCTTTTAAATTTAGGGAAAGGAAGTGACTTCAGCTCAGCAGGAAGACTGTTGAAAAATTTTAAAGCTGAATATTCTGGGCTATTGCAAAAGAGACTTAAGTTCGGTCTAGGGAGTAAAATCAGGTTATTATTACGTGTCTGATAACTATGCAGTGTACTGTGAGTGGAGTACTTTACTCGCCACCATCCGCCAATCGTGGGTATACTGGCAATAGTTGCTAACTACTTTTGTCACATTAATCTATAATCTATACTTACTAACTGGATATAGCTGATGCATATGGAAAAAAGGGTGTGCGTCTCGGGACCCCCGACAGATGTGAAACATCAAAGAAAACGTTATTGAACTCGGTGGTATTTTCTATGTAGTAGTATATATTTTTTCAAAAGCAGCAACTAACTGTTATGCTGACGTAATCCTATATACTGCACTGTAACACCGCGTGTGTTACAGTGCACGCCTGAGCCAGAAACGCAACTAAATACACAGCGAAGTATCTATATTACATACCTAAACGTGTATACATATACTTTTGCTTTACAGTACGTTCGTATGTATAATCTCTCTCTCTTCCCGTGCCCGAGCGCGCGGAAGCCGAGAGAGAGAGAGAGAGTGCCGCAGTGGTGAACATCAGCGAAGGAGCGGACCATAAATTTCGTTGCATATTTCCCCTCACGCGGCTGTTCACAGCCCGACATAAGATGTTTCACATCAAAAATTAAAAACATGGAACCAATTGATGTGGTAGTCAGCGCCACACAATTTCGGGCCGAGAACTGAAATGAATTTAAGTGCGTGTCATGGCAACAAGGTACATTTTAGTTACTGGCCCGATATTGTATGGCGCTGATTATCCGTTCAAATTGAAACAATGGCGGACGAAAGGATCAGCTATCCAGCTAGTAAGTATAGAGATCGGTGGTATGACCAGTAGCATGGATCCTGTATGCATCCTGTTACGGGTCCCCAGACCAGGATCTTTGGCGGGTTCCCTACCTGTCGCTTCAATTTTGTTACAAGCTTTTATTTAACTTGCAATGTATGTTAGTTTGTGTGTTTGTGGATTTGTTTGTTTGTTTGTTGGTTTGTTTAGGTCAAATCTTGCAAGTCAATTTTGAACTACTTCCACGTATCCGATCGATTTGAAATTTTGTATACATATGTATTCCCGTTGACAATACATGAATAAATTGTTTTTAGAAATAAATTCAACCCCTGAGGGATTCAAACGGTGCAGATGAGGGTTTGTTTTTGACTAATCAACGCCCAGGCCAAATCGCTGAAGCTAAAAACTTTTTAGAGACAAGCTTTTATTTAAATGCACTAAAAAGGAAAAAATAATTTTTAATAATTTAGTTTCATACTTACCTATAAAAGCGTGGGTCGTGACTAATAAACTATCATAGAGTTCACGACCCACGCTTTTATA
Organism: Mongoloraphidia duomilia; assembly: GCA_039654895.1. Classification (NCBI taxonomy): domain Eukaryota; kingdom Metazoa; phylum Arthropoda; class Insecta; order Raphidioptera; family Raphidiidae; genus Mongoloraphidia; species Mongoloraphidia duomilia. The sequence goes on along the minus strand of CM077524.1, from coordinate 24,609,120 downwards.
GGTAATTATAAACCTAAATTCTTAAAAATTATTTCTTCCTTTTTAGTGCATTTAAATGAAAAGCTTGTCTTTAAAAAGTTTTTTTTACTAATATTTTCTTCTATTCATCTCTTATAAGTTGGCCGACTCGTAACGGCGTAAAATAATTTACAAAAAAAGCGTCGGAAGCTTGATTAAATCGGAGCGCACCAAGTAATTTTGGTGAAAAACGTCAAATGCGTGGTTTGTCCGAATTAGCGCGAATACTTGATTTGAGGCGAAACATTTTTTTTTTCATAAAAGTTTCTTTGCACCGTAAAAAATAATTTTTATAAGGAGCGTCAAAATAACAAATATTATGTAACTTAGTAACTTTTGCTAATACACTGGCGATTTATTAGGAAATTTTTTTTTGCAATTTGAAATCAATTAACACTTCATGGTGATAATCAAAACTTATATCAAAAGCGCATCAATATCTGTGTGTTGTGACAAGTTTATCAATTTGAGATTAAAACTGATAACCTAGATAAAACAAAGGATTGTTACAACACTGAAATAAAATAATTAACACAGTTTTGGATTTAGCTGTTGATTTTAATTAAATATATTCTCAAATTTTACTGTTACAATCTGTATAGATTTAAAAGGCTTTAGATCAGCTAAATTTGCGTGTGTAACAATTTTTTCACGACGCCGATATTGAAAATTCGATTTTCGGATTGAAACTGTGAGTTTCAAACCTAGGGATGAACATTTTCTGTTGGCGGTTTTCTTTGTTTTTAACGTTGTTAAGAGAGAGATAGAGAGCGATTGAGTCGCGTCAACTTCAATTCACATAATATAATGCTCGAAAACGTCAAAATGACAGACATGACCCCACATAAATTTCACATGGATCTGAGTCTGACAGAGCTAATATTTTTGTGGCTTTTTTGCGCGCTCAAATTGCAGGTACTTCAAATCGAATTGTTAATAGAGTTGTGAAAAATAATATGCATATCGGAACGAAACACAGCGAATGAAACGCCTGTGAATTGCTGCCCGCGGAACGCTACGTTTTGACCCTTGTAATGCAATATACACTATTCTTCACCCATCAGTCAAGTTTTAGAAAAGACTTTAGATCAGCTAATTTTGTGCCTGTGACTATATTTTTCTTCACCTCCTCAGTCTTGGTACTCAAAATTAATGTACAGGGTGTTCAGGTTAAGATTGAGTTCCTTCCCGTCAAATAATTTTATGTTTATCATCATGAACAGCTACATCATCTGTATAGTATGTATAATGTATATGGTGTTTTCAAAATTGTATTAAACTGTCAACAGCTAATTTGCTATAAAAATTGATTGTTCAAAAACATTGATAAATTAATGAGTTGACATACTAAAACTTCCTTTAGTTTTCTTAGAATTACCTCCGAAAAACGGATGTGAATATTATAATTAAAATAATTATAATTGTATTCACAGCGTACTTTGATTATTATATTGTTACTATAATAATAATCATTTTGAAAGATTTTAGGTTCGTTAAATTTATATCACTAAAGCGGTAATCTAGATTAAGCAGCGAGATCAAGGTTAGGCGTGATATCAACTAAAAAAATTCGACTGATGACCAGTCCTATACTTCCCACCTAGTAAATATTTGCAAAAAATAAACACTCTTTTTTTTTATTCTTTGACTAGGCCCAATTAACCTTAGCTGTTGGTGGTCTTTAAAACACAATTTAATTTTTATTCTTTGAAGAAAGCATGGCCCTCTTTTTTGTTTGGTGATCTACTGATGGCTAACTTAATATAGCAAAAATCATGGTTACCTTGATTTACGTACAATTTTTATTTTTTTTAGTAAAATATTTTTTTTCTCGAAAACTATACATTTTAGAGAAAAAAAATATTTACATTTTTTTCATATTATAACATCTATAATTCATTTATATTTTTTTTTACCTATGTTAATACGTGACATTGAGGACGTTTTTTTGAATATCTCAGGATCCACTGAACCGATTTGACTCAAAATCTAATCAGATCTAAGTTAAAGGCTGATAAACACAATAGAACAATCGGCATGCCCGTATGTTGTTCCGTTCTTAAGATATCGAAGGCGAAAAATTGACCACATACACACACACATACACACACACACACACACATACAGACATCAGTCGGAAAATGATCTTAAACGATTGCTAGGGTCTCAAAACGTGAAGATCTGTTAATATCTCGAAATATTTTTTCCGGACTAAATCCATTACTTCCCTACCATAGTAGAGGTGGGAAGTAAAAATTACTTTTTATCAAATCAGTTTGACGTCACGTGACAACTGACAGTAATTGTTTCTTGAGTGGGTGAACAAACTCTTAGGTGACATCTTTGAATGCAATTCTTAATTTTTATTTCTATCTATCATCAACATAACGACACGACGCGACGCAATGCGATGCGATGCGACAATATGCGAATACTATAGTGACATACAACTTTCTCCGCAGCGTTGAATTTTGTCGCGACGCGAGTGCGACACGTTGCTGCACAAGAGTCTAACCGTCAGACCATGAGGAAGCACGTGATCTGTCTTGGAATAATTCACTGAATCTTCACCCCGCGAAAAACGTTACCACAGCCCCCCCGCCCCTAGTACGTTTTTGTGGAACTTTTCGCCTGCGGCCCCATCTTTTCACCATGTAAAAAACGTCATCGCAACCCACCCCTCGAGAAACTTGCCCCCTCCAATCGTTGACAAAGCCAGAAGTGCACACCCCGCTAAGTGTGATTGTATGATAAAAAATTCGACTGATGACCAGTCCTATATACTTCCCACCTAGTAAATATTTGCAAAAAATAAACACTTTTTTTTTTATTCTTTGACTAGGCCCAAATAACCTTAGCTGTTGGTGGTCTTTAAAACACAATTTAATTTTTATTCTTTGAAAGAAGCATGGCCCTCTTTTTTGTTTGGTGATTTAGTGATGGCTAACTTAATATAGCAAAAATCATGGTTACCTTGATTTACGTAGAATTTTTATTTTTTTTTAGTAAAATATTTTTTTTCTCGAAAACTATACATTTTAGAGAAAAAAAATATTTACATTTTTTTCATATTATAACATCTAGAATTTTCATTTATATTTTTTTTTACCTATGTTAATACGTGACATTGAGGACGTTTTTTTGAATATCTCAGGATCCACTGAACCGATTTGACTCAAAATCTAATCAGATCTAAGTTAAAGGCTGATAAACACAATAGAACAATCGGCATGGCCGTATGTTGTTCCGTTTTTACGATATCGAAGGCGAAAAATTGAATACATACACACATACAGACATCAGTCAGAAAATGTTCTTAAACGATTGCTAGGGTCTCAAAACGGGAAGATTTGTTAAAATCTCGAAATATTTTTTTCGGACTAAATCCATTACTTCCCTACCATAGTAGAGGTGGGAAGTAAAAAAACAATTAGATAGAGACCATAAAAAAATAGAAAAAATATGGAATACTAAGTTGCATAAAAACGAAGAACATACGGACTAAACGCGCTACCAGGGTCTGCTATGGAAGCTGTTTGATCCACAACAGTTTTCACCAAGTGGCAAGTATATTAATTCCTGTAAACTGTACTGTTATACATCTTGCCCCTCGGTCCTCGTGGTCTGACGGCTGCACTCTTCTCGTTGCTGCTGTGTTGCGTCGCTCTTGTGAGAAGTGCTGCATTTAAAAATATGTAATTCTTGGGAAGCAGCATTTTGTTGCGTCTCGTCGTGTCACCATATGAGAATTGGCCTTTGCAGTTTGCATTGCCAAAAGTAATGGCGGCTTGTTTAGTTGTTCAATACAATGACCTGCAAAGCTATAAACCCCCTTTTAAAAAGCTGTGACGACCTTGTACAGGCATCGGCATGCAGTCTATTGCACTCTTACCTATAGAGGTACCTAACCTGTGGGAAATTTAAACTGTAATAAAATTGCAAATATTTTACTTGTCATTTTTTATTTCCTCTTTTAAATATTTCTTTTCTATTTAAAAACTTCGTAACATCGAGAAGTTATCTATGCAAATTTTTAGATAGTTGCAAAATATGAATTAATGCATTACTTTTCATGAATGAATTGGCGCACCGGTTTTTGACAGAAAAATGTTTCTATAATATTAATGAATTGTTTTAATTTTTTTAAACATTGTTTTAATAATTTGTACTCTCTGACGTATATTAGTTATGTGTAAATATAATATTCTATTATTTTACTAAATTTCCACTTTTAAGAAAAAGTTTGGTTAGAAACGCTAATTTTAAAACAGTTCAAAATACATAATATTCAAACCATATTCTTATTTGACAAGTTTAAATACCCTTAGATACCGATTTTCATTGAGATCGGATCACTTTCAAAAAGAAAGTGTGGTTAGAATCAAACAATTTTCGTTTTAATGCTACATATTTTTCAAACTTCAAAACCTCTGATCAATTTTCATTCACATTGTTTCTATATAATTTTCGCGGAACTTCTCTTTTGTCGTATCTTGTTGAATAAGTCATTTCTATTTTGAGAATATTGATTAAAAGTGATTATCAGTTAATTGTCAAAAACATGCTACTTTTTAATAACACGTTGATAAAAAATTGTTGAACTGTTAAAATAAAACTGCTCAATAGAACTACAGTTTTTGTTTTAATTTTTTTTTCAATTTTTTTCATTTTCGGAATTATCGATATAAATAGATAAATAAAATGATCACTTTGTTATTTTAATCTTTTAACGAAATTTAGACTTCTTTATAGGATACTTATTTTTTAGAGGATCAGATGTAAAAAAGAGGTCTTCTTTCACCTGATTATCAAAATTGATATCATAGATCTGAATTCTTATTATTTATAGGATACCTAAACCGAATTAACCACTTTAAGAATGTTTGTATGTTTGCCTGTTGTTGCAGTTTGTTTGTTCCGAGTTAATTTAAAAACCACTCAATCGATTTTGATAACTGTGGTCTTTGTTTTTGACCAGGGAATCGGATCATCGCTTCTACTTATAAACAAACTGACCCCCAAAATCAAAATTCAGCTCTTCATACTTCACGTCTGTAATTGGGCCACCACTTCCTTCAACTATTCCAAATTTCAATTTTCTATATTAAACGGTCTCTGAGAAAAATGCCGCTGACAGACAGACACCGAGGTGAATCCATAAGTATTCCGTTCTACCGATTTCGGTACTACGGAACACTGAAAAGGACTGAGCATTTGCCAACAAATTGGCATTTACGCGAGCGAAGCCTCAGGTAAACGCTACAGTTCTTAATAAAAGACATCGTCATTATTTGTACACATGCAATATGATTTTTTTTGTGGTATAAATAAATGCATTTCAGTCCCAATAGCAATTGTAGGTTTGTCCGGTACCCGTCTTGTGGAAACATTCTGTCCGGTTTTGCCACACACTTCTTTCTCTTTCTTTTCTCTGTCCATCCATACACATTTCTGTGAAATAAGTAATCGTCAATTCTCTGTGTTCATGTGTGTTTATACAGAATGTCACCTTTGCTTTTGGGCATCTCGATTAGCTGCTTATAGTCTTTTACGTAAGGTATTATTTATCTATACCGGAGGAAAAATTTGAAAACCTATGTTTGTTTGTCACGGACTAGAAACTACTGAACCGATTTGAAGTTTTTTTACACATGGCGGAAGTTATACTCCTTAATATATACCCCGTGACTAGTAAGGCGCGCGCATCGTTTAACGCAAAGCGTTAAACTCGCCCGGAGTCACATAAAGTTGTATAACTTCTAAAAACTTGCTCGTCGAGTAACATAGGTAGGCTATAATATATTGTTACGGAAATTATTTATACCGTTTTATTATGGTCGTAAAAATACACTTTTATTTAGCTACGTAGTTATACACGTGTGGAACGCGCGTCGCCGTTCGCCGGAATGCCCCTGACCTCCCCCCATCCGCCTGAGGACCATTCACCGTGTGCCGTGTTGGCACAATTAATTCTCGCCAGTGCCGCTAGGCTAATACATACGCCTTGTTGTTATTGTCTATGGTTGTGGTAATTGTCTATGGTTATACGCCAGACAACCTAAATCGGTAGTACAATAGTCATCAGCCGAATTGAAGCGCCACTGCTCTTGATGCGTGTAACAATATTACAGGTAATATTATTACGCTAAGACAAAATGCGGATGAGCAGTGAGCGTTAATGTTTCTTTGCTAAATTGGTGTACGCTGGCTAAACTATAAGAGATGCGTGATCTACGAGATTGTTGTTTTTGATTATTTCATTGCCAAATCAAATACTACCTAGGCGAACTCGGGCAGGAAAACTAGTAAAAGTCAAGAAGAAATATATGCCGATAATATGGAATTGATTCGGAAATCGATGGATTAAAATGAACGGAGTAATTCGTCTTAAGCAATCACTTTTCTGGAACGGCTTTCCGGCGTTATAATCTCCTTCTGAATTTGATTCTGTTTTGTACTTAAGCCCGCTCTCCCACTAATCATCCATTACGTCACCGCGACTCCGTCCTACATGTTGTTGTAAACAGCTCTTGCCACCAGAAATACCAAGACTGACGCGAAATCCGTTGTCTGTTTACTATATCAAATTATTATCGTACTATGTACTAAATGGGAGAAGCCTTATATTAATGGAGATGGGAAACGTAATAATAATATAGATGGCAGCAGGTTTATAGCCACTTAAGTTATCATTGGTTTTCATAGAAAAACGCGCGAGAAATCAAGTTTTTTTTCCCTTCTGATAGCATGTAACAACTTCTTTTCAACTCTGGATCTCTTGGAAAAAAACCTCTATGATTTGAACATTGGTAAACACAGCACATCGGCATTGTCAACGATTTATTATTTTAAATAAACTTTTTCTGTACACTACTGTGGTCTGTGAACTGTCTACAGACCACGGTGGTTATATAGCTGGTACCCCTAGCGGTCAAGTTTGGCAGTGACCATCTCCATTCTAACTTCTACTGATTATTTTTTGAAACACTGTATATAATTATGCAATGTTATTAAACCAAGTCGACTTTATCCTATCACGCGCCGTGTGACCGGACCCTAAGGGAAATGTCGTTCCTAGCAAGCGTGTTTTTAGAAAGAGCCGACTGTATTATTACAGAGTTCCTCAAGTCAGAGTTGAGACTGAGATCTGACCTACCATAATAGAAAACAGTGAGGAAACAATATTGATCTACAGTCTATTAAACTAAACCATTTTTGAAAAAGCCCGATAGGTACTTTATTTACGCGCCATCAGTAGGATTTCGCAATTTGTTTTGGAAATTGTTTCTTGCTTACGATTCCGAATTCCATTTCCGCTTTTCTGACTCTCAATTTTTAGAACTCAACCGGATTCCACTGCCCTGGAATAAACAGAACATTCGGTATATTTATTACACAGCTATAGGAGAGAGAGAGTGTATGTGTGTCTGTGGAATGAATGGCGCGTGCGCAGGCCATTGTGCACTGGTGTCGCTATCTCTGTCAGATTGAATACGACACAGATGCGATGTGGACTTGTGAAGTGTATATGGAAAAGAGAGAATTCTAGTTGTTAGCGAGTTGACAATAGTAAAGGTGATTTATTCATAATTATTAAACACAATTTACTCATAAAAAACAGTAATTATTTGACAGATTCGATTAGAAGTAGTCTTTTTATCGATTGTTTTTAAGTGTGGTGTATCGGTTCGAGTAGTGCGTTTATCGAAGTGTTATTTATTTTTATTAAATTACTTTTTTAGTCCATTAAAGATCTGCTGTGAGACAGAGCGAACACTATTTTTAGAAAAGTCATTTTTGAGTGCGAAAAGTTTAAGTTATTGTATTTTAAACGTTGTGGTATGACTGACACGTATCGGTAACAAATGAAATCTGAAATAGTTTTTTTTTTGTTTTTACAGTGCAGATTATGTAAAAGTTATGTAACATCTTCAGTCGTTTTAAGTGGCATAACAGTAATTACTGTGAGTTAATCCTTAGTGTTGAACCCGTGTATTTAAGGTAGCTCCGTTTAGTTACACAAATATTTTCCACTTAAAATAGTGTTTCTTAAATAAAAGTGTTTACTTGCTTGTGATAAAAGTGTAAATATTTTTTTAAATATTTTGTTTTCTTCAGTGCTGTGTATTTAACAACCAATTTATTATTTTTGTCCAATGAGGTCGTTCGATTGATATTTCAGTGATTTTTTCAGTGTGAAAAAGTGAGTGAAAGGCGTGAAGCCATATATTTTGAAAAGTGCGTTTTTTTGAAAAAACCAGTGCTGCATGGCGAAGGATTATTACATTTTGTGGCTGAAGATTGCTGAAAGTAAAAAAACACACCTTTTTACATTGGATATTTAAAAAATCATGTATGTGTGTTTTTTTTATTTTATGTTGGTAATGATATTGATAAAGTTTAAAAGGTTTTAGCCATTTGTTTTCCCTACTTCCATTGTTCTTCGCATGATTTATTTACTATTTCTTTTTTACTTCGAGAATGTAGAATGTACCTCATTTTGATCAAATTACACACTATGCTATTTATATAACTGCTTAATTTTAAGTTCAGCTTCTCTCTTCTTCAAATAACAAGGTTTATGAGATGAGAAAAAACAACACGCCTATTTTATAAAATTATAATGCGATCTAATAATCGTCATGAAATGGGTTACATTTATATGTTCTTAATCTTAACCCATTTAGATCAATTTTTAAGTTACTTACGTCTTTTTAATTTAACAACTTCATCAGAAGCAGAGATGATATCAGAATCTCGCTTATGACTTCTGATGTTGAGCGTCTATAATTTACGATATCAGAATCACCTAATATAAAAATTTTAAAAATTTCAACAAGCTACCTACAGATATTGGAGAGCTACCACAATCGGCATTCCTAAGTAAAATTAAATTTATGCTTATTGATATGTCTGTGTAATTTCGTGGATTTCTTGTAATTCCTTTTTTATTTATATATGTTTCTGATTATTTTGTAACTTTCTTTAGTATACAAATAAACCGTTACATAGCTCAGGACGCTAATGACATCACTTGTCGAGCGTCTATAAGCTATGATCTCAGTTTATTGTAGCTCAGAAACAAACAAAATTGTTTAATCGTAGTTCACGTCCGGTATAAATATAATATTTAAAATTACACGTCATAACTGTAGAGCAAAGTAATCTATTGTTTACCCTGTAATTTAATATCCTAACGTTTCAGATTAGCTATCTTCAGAGCTTTCAATTCGTTAAGAAGGCATCAAATTAGCTAAATCTTAATTGAAGCTAAATTGCTAAAAGCTTAATTGAGGCATTAAAGTTAAAAAATAAAACAATTTATGTATCAGACATTTTTTTCTCTTTGAAACGTAAAATGCAATTGTGTACAACGTGTTCTAGAAGCCATGTATTATTATGTAACATGTTAGGTAGTAGTAGTAGTAGTTGTCGACGCGTCTATAATTTACAATAAATAAATAAATAAATGTTAGGTAGTAACGCAGTTCTAAAAACCCTAGTTTGAGTTTGAGATAAAAATTATATCCGACTAAATTATACCCGACTTTTGTCCCTTCGCCACATTTTTGTTATATCGATTTTAAAAACAGGTCGTAGCGTTTTTTTGGTACACGAATTTAGGGTATATTGTTGTCTTTAGTTAGGAACATTATCGTAGTAAATCAAAGAACAGAATATTTTATTTAGTCAAAAATTTCAACATAAAAGGTAATTACATAAAATAAAATTTTAAGTAAAATAACAAAATTAAGCGTAATTTTTGAATTAAAGGAGTAATTATATGATTATATCTAGTGTATTTTTTTGTTTCATAAACTGTTTGTTTTTTTGATTCAAGGGAATTGGACGTTGATAGACATTAAGCTTTGTAATAATATTCTGTATATTTAATAATTTCACCCAAAAATAAGTGTCAAAGGCCCCTATTTTCAATTCGATCTAGTTTAATTTTTTTTTTATATTTATTTTTGTACAAAAAAGACATTTGTAATTCTACAGTTTTATTGTATCTATATTTCTTCATTGCCAAAGTGTATTTAGACGTTGATTAGTTTACTTTGACCTTCCACAAATAGAAAAAATATCGTTTAGAGGTTATTTACGTGTTTATATATAAATAATTTATAATTTGTTTTTATTAATTATGTAGATCTCGTTGTAGTAACAGGTACAACTTGTAAAATTATACTCATAAAAAGAAAAAAAAAACAAATGATAAGAGTGCGTTTTATCGTTTACGCACATAATTGACGCATGTCAGCTTAGAACAAATGCCGGTATTCACCAATCAGCTGTTCTGGACATTTAACGAAGACGATAGTGATCAGTGTCATGGCGGTTTCCAAGGACGTTTATCATTCAACATGCTTTTGTTTCTGTCGTATTTTTTTTTGTTTTACTTAACTGATTTTAAAAAATTACCACTGCATGCGCGACTATTTTTATCGACTGGGTTTAAACTAGAATCATAAAATATTTCGATCATTTAATTTGAGTTTATATTTTAAAGAGAACTTTAACTGTTTTTGGACTAGCCTCCCAATTCTTTGACAGGGTTTCGAGTTGAGAGCGTTTTAATTCATTTTTCAAGTCGTGTCCAGTATTTAATAAGTACTCGTGTCGAGAAAGAAAATGTTCTGCAGATATTAAAAAATTCTAAAACCTTTTTTGGGGTAAATAGTTGTCTCCTTACACTATTGACCCGCGAGCAGAAAAGTAAATTCAGCAAGTTGCGAGTTTTCATGATAATGATAAAAAAATGGACCATGTAGTTTACACTACACATTACAGAAGTGAAACTTTGCGAAATCTACATATTACGGAAAAATGTTATAAATTGACAGAATATATATTTATGGTTTTTAATTGGCACGATTGCAAACTGTTGCAACTTTTCGTTAGCCGAGCGTGTAGTAGCAATGCTGTTGTTTACATGGCGTTGCTATGGTTCCTCTATTACAAGTCCCCAGCTCCCGGGTTCTAGCCCGAGAGCTGGTAAAAGTGTCAATTGGGTTTTCAATTTATTAAAAAAAATAATGAATTGAAAATATGAATTGGTTCTAGGCCCAAATAACCTTAGCTGTTGGTGGTCTTTAAAACACAATTTGCAACTTTTCGTCAGATTAATCCAATTCACACTACCGTGCGTAAAGACTAAAGAAGTTTCACTTCAAAAATAAAACATTTATGCATCCGTTTTTATGTTTTTTTTTAAGAGCACTATAATTTAGTCGCGAAAGCGTTTTTATCGTTTCTGTATTGTAAATTAAATATTGACGTAAATGCGAAGATAAATTTATTCGTGCTTACATTAATTTTCCACAAAATAAACACGCGGGCTCGCTTCTCATTATAAAAGTTCTGATGCCGTTTGTCACGTAAACTTGATTTGAGGATAGTTTTCAAGGTTAATTTGCCAACTTATTAGCGAGCCACATTTTTTTCTTTGAATGAAAATTTATTGCAAACCTGTTAGTTACTATAATATTACTAATTTACATTTGCACTATCGATTTAACTTATATTTTTATAAGGGTTCCGTACCAAAATGGAACCCTATTGTTCACATTCTTCTGCCTGTGCACAGCTTTCTAGCTCCTTATCTTTACATAGTATAAAATGAAGTCGCTTTCCGCGTCTGTCTGTCTGTTTAACCGCTAATTCCTCCTAAACCACGCAACGGATTTTGATGCGGCTTTCACAATCAGTTAGATAATTTTTCACGGAAGGTTTATATATATAGATAGATAGATAGAAAAATACTGTATTTCAGAAATAAATCTATTACATATATATAGCGAACGAGCGAGGCGAGTGAGTAGTGTATTGCACCCGGGCTTTCATAACACCCGGGCGAAGCCGGACGGAGCCGCCAGTAAACTATAAATGCTACAGTAATGAAATTTACATTCAGTGCGTTAGGATTTGGATTTAGGGGGTTCCCGTGCATTGAGAAAGGGGAAAAATGACAAGGGGCACAGCAATTACGATTGTGATGCAACCAAAGACGTAGAACTACTTCTATAGTTTTATAGTGACGTCACATCTGTCAAAAAAATATTAACATGACAAGTAAATGAAACAAAACACGAAACTATATGACGTAACTTTGGTAATTCACGTCACACATTTTTTTTGTCATACATTTTTTGTAACGCACCAATACTAGGGAATGCAATCTCGAGCCGAGGATTGGCAATTCGAGATCTCGCGAGATCAGTCTGGGTTCGAGATTGGCATTTCGAGATCTCGCGAGATTGTCTGGCGAGATCTCGATAAATTTCGACAATATCGAGATTTCGTCTACTTTTAAAAAGAACGTATTATTTTGTATCTAAAATACTTAAACTTAATGAAAACTACTTACTTGGGATAGAGTGTGTCACTGTGTACGTGTGTGATTTATTGCGTAGTGCACTGTGCAGATGATTATTATTCATTACTTTCCTTAAATAAACGTTGATTTTTTTGTTCCAAGATTCAATTAATGTTTTGTTTTATTTTCAAAATGTAACAGCAATACCACAACTCACACAGCACACTAAATGTCAATTAATTATTTTGGAAATAACTTCTTAAGAGTTATGAAGCATAGGGCAAACTATTAGTAACCTTCACGAACATTTGGTTTGAATTATTCTTAGACATATTCAGTATTCACTTAACTTTGGAATTGGTTAGCCATCTAATGCTTGTTATATTAAGTTAAATAACTGTCCATTTTACTTAAGAACTAAATTAAAATTAAAATAAAACAATATATGCAGAGAAACAAACAGAACCAATTAGCGCGACCGTCAAAAACTATTACGTATAAGTTTTTTTCAAGCGCGTTCGTTCTTGCAATCTCGTTCGAGATCTCGACCATATCGGGTTGAGATCTCGAACGAGATTTCAAAAACGAGATTACCTGCCCACGAGATTAAATCTCGAAAAATGGCTCGAGATCTCGCGAGATCGAGGTTGCATTCCCTAATCGATACCTCCTATATACAGCTGGGAAGGGCGTAGTTCTACGTCAGAAATAAAATTTTAGGTGTGGTGTCTAATTTTTTTCTTGTAAAATAATGTAGATACTTACTGAAATTAGGAGAGGAAGTCTCTGTGGCAAAGGGCCAAATGAGTAGCAGTACTGATGATTAAAATTGTATTTCTTAGCTAACGTTTCGGTGCTCTCTGAAGATGGTGTAAAGAGTACCGAAACGTTAGCTAAGAAATGCAATTTTAATCATCAGTATTGCTACTCATTTGGTCCTTTGCCACAGAGACTTCCTCTCCTAATTTCAATCATCATCTACGGATCACCATATCTCTATATCGACATAGAGTTTTTTAACAGTAGATACTTACCTGAAATTATGTAGGAAAAAAATTCATATACCTAGGTATAAGCGATATGTTACCATGTGGCATGTGGCCACAGACGTAACTATGTTACTATGTGTCGGTCAGATCATTTAGTGTCAATACGGTACTCGATGCATATTAGCATTCCATTTGACGTAATAAGGTCGTATAATATGTTATTGTTATGGCGAAAGTACTATTTTTATGCGTACCTGCATGATACATCACACATTATTATTATTATCATTACGTAGATACTTCTAACCACATGATATTATAGGAAATCACTTACAGTTGAAATGTCTGAACTTCAATTACTAACAGGTCTACTTGTATATAATAGTAGTTTATGCATCTAGTACAATTAAGTATAAGACGCGAGGTGTAGGTTTGGCACGAGTTCCAACACACCGAGCAGTCAGGGAAAAAAACTAAAAAGTCGCCTAAAAAACTGGGAAAAGTCAGGGAAATTTGTTCTGGAATAAAATTGGTCACCCTAAATAATACTCACTGATTATTCAGTAAATTTGGCTTCGGAAAAACCTCCGGAATGTTTGACCGAAGGTCCAATTTTTTCCGAATGTGGCCGAAGTCAAAGCTTCGATCGGACTCTTAAATTTTAATAATTGTTTTGTGTTATATCTTAAAAATGTTAAAAACAATTGCATTTTGTTTCGAAAAAATAAATATGTTGATAATAATCGGATTAGGAAATATGCAATTAATCATATCACAGGAATGGTTATCGTTCTATTGAACAATTTATAATGATATTCCTGTCTTGCTTATTGGGATTCCCGAACATTGTTTCTTTCTCTTTTAGATTGCTTAAAGTAAACAAAGACAGAATAACTAAAACATTAGATTTAATTTATTATTCAACAACGTCTTTCTAAGTATCTCAGTTTTTCAAATTAGTTTTCGTCGAATGCGTGTTTTTTCAGTTGGTATTTGTGATTACTTATATGTTGCTGCCATTTCATTAACTGGCTACTTACGCCGATGATATTTTCATGAAATGCAGTTACATTGGTTAATTTGAAATAATTATCGACGGTTGATCTATTTATTTATTTATTGATTGTAGATTATAGACGCTCGACAACTGAGATCATAAGCGTCTAAATCGACAGTTGATTTAGTTGTACAGCTGCACATAGACTCTAAACTTACTGGGTTCAAATCTTGGCAGAGAGAACATTCTTCTGGCAAGTCCTATAAAAAAATTGAATTTCTGTACATGATTCCCGTATTTTGGGTTTTGCGTCATTTCTCCCAGCAAATTTCTCTTTTTTTATATGTATCACAATCCGGATTCACCCGGTTGCAAATCACAATTTTCGCTCACTTCTCTACATCCTCTTTTTTGTCATAGCTGCATAATAATATAAACTGTGTTCTCGTCAAGAAGACGTAGGTTTTTAGAAATTTAAAGAATTTTTCAAATCGGTTCAGTAGTTCTCGAGTTTTAATGTTAATCTATGACGCAAATTATATTTACGTCATAGATTAACATTAAAATTAATTTAATAATCGTGAACCCTTTTTGACGTAGAGATTGGCTCAAAAATCGCAAAATTCAACAATATTGGCGGCATGTGAATTTTTTCCTTTATACTTACAGCTTTTGAAAATTTTTTCTTATCGAAAAAAATGTCTTGCTAAGGCTAAAATGTTGAAATACTAATAAATCTAACACATTCATTTTTTTAATATTGGGAGGGGGGAACAGTTACTTCCTCCGGTACGCGCCTATGATTACACTGAATAATGACTGATGACTTCACAATAGTCAAAATTTGAAGTAATTTACTACCAAGTAATTTTAAATATCTTTACTGAGCATAAACACATTATACATCACCTTTTGTAATAACATTGTTACAAATTCGTAAATACCATTGTTCGAAAATGTGTGTCCATGAAAAAAAAAACGTTTCCATGTTTAATTAACTGATAATGGAGTCTAGTAAATAATAAATACCTATCATAAACAGTTCGTTGACATTTTAATCATTTGTAAGTCAGAGAAGGTAATAATCTTAATTGATTTTCAACGCAGTTTTTAAGTACATCATATGTATGTATATTCCAAAAGATTTGAAACTAATTTTACTATGGGTTCATTTTCACTAAGTTTGGCTGTGACATTAAAATGAACAAGCTAATAAACTTTCAGTATTATATGTAATTATTTTGCTGCCTTTGTCTTTGATGTCTTTGGCTGTTTCACTGAATTATATTTGCTAATTTAAATTTTTCATGTTTTAACGGTCAAGACGTATCGATGTTTTTTTGCCGTAGCCATATACTTTTAAGCAAATAAAAAGTGGGACAATCGGGAAATAATAACAAAACTGAATTCGTTGTTTTTTTTTAACTAAATTAGAGTGGATTTCGCATTCTCACCTATTCAGAAAAAAAATGGATTTTCAAATTTTACCCACCATTCTATACATTTTTCTTTCTCGAGGATTGTAAATATTTTTCAAAATAATAGATATATTTGAATATGTTCAAGTTCTTTTGTTTTCAATTTCGTTGTTCTCCTGTGGAAAATAGAGGAGGGATCAATTTTCCGGATAAAGTCGCGAGTTTCGTCCATAGAATTTTGTTACGGAACACTAAAAAATAAGTTGAGGCAAGATTTTAGAGTTGAAAAATAATTGATCAAACCAAGG
Source organism: Mongoloraphidia duomilia (assembly GCA_039654895.1). Taxonomy (NCBI): domain Eukaryota; kingdom Metazoa; phylum Arthropoda; class Insecta; order Raphidioptera; family Raphidiidae; genus Mongoloraphidia; species Mongoloraphidia duomilia. The sequence continues at coordinate 24,593,071 of CM077524.1, read as the reverse complement.
CCATACATAATCAAAAACTGGAAAATTCTATTATCACGCAAGCATTGAACTATAAAAATTTGACATTAAAACGTTGTCATTGGTCACTTATTTTTATCTATTTGTTTTTTGATTGCAAATTATTGTTTTATAAACAAAAAACAATCGGAAAATTGTGTCTTATTTTTTATATAATACATGTAGGTATAAAATTATTCTTTCACAATAGTAGATTGTAAATCTAGTTGCCTATTAAGGCATATTACTGACAAGTAGTGACAGTATGTTAAAACGAGTGATTTAGCGAGTTTTAACAGTCACACGAGTCATAATATTACGCACGAGAAATATATTATAGCATTTTTTGTCATACCCACTATATAATTGCTGCTTTTCACTTCATTTTCAGTATTTTCAAAAATTTTTGACAGTTCATTTTGTGTCGCGAACTTCACTCCAATAGTAGGCTGAGGCACGCACAGGAGTATGTAATAGCGAGCGGATGAGGTGAATAAACATATATCACTATGGAAATGGCTTGCTTTCCCACACTAGTGTGGGAGAGATTATACGTTCCCGTACATCGGCCTGTCGTCAAATGTCACTTTACATGCATACATACAGGCATGTAAAGCAGCTATTTTATAGTGGGCATGGCAAAAAATATTACCTACTTCTAAACTTACTCCTTAATCAAATGTTTACTTTACAAGCGCTTATAAATTAAACTTTTTTAATTATTTCATGCTTCTTTGTTCTCTTATTTTTTTATAAAAGTATGTCAAATCGTCAACGACAAAGACATTAAGTTCTGAACAAAATGGCAGACCAATTCTGGAAATGGATAGTCGCTATTTTTACAGAACATCAATACTAACATGTAAAATAGTACCTATAACTGAACCTCTGTTTGGAAATGCTTCTGGGTTTTTTGTATGATGCCTAAACGGAAACGTCTCCAGATTTTTTGTCTTAATAATTTGTACAGGCATTACTCGAAAACGGTCAGTTTTTATTTAATTTGATAGCCTATCCATATAGAGATATCATAGATAGAAGAGGGAAGCCACCCAAAAAATGGTTATAGATGTAAATTAACAATACCTACTATAAATTTTTAAATTTACAAATGCGTCAGAAGGCAAGGAAAAGAGAAACTATCCGTTTTTTATCTCTCTTTTCTAACCTGACACTGCCACCTACAATTGTGCCTATGACTCCCCTACTTTTTCTATGATATCTCTGAGCCTATGAGCTCGTACCCAAAAAAATCTACGCAATTTTTATCTACGGTGGAGTTGAAATAAGGTTTTGTCGGAACCGCGGGTGACGGATCGTAATAAAATCTTTTTATTGATTGATTATATGACAAACACAAATTCTAATTGTTTCTTTTCAAATCACTTATTTTCTTAGTTTTTTTCAGTCATCACTAACATTAAGTAAATACAATAATTGTTATCATTGGAAACGTCAAAAGGTCATTCCGTATTTACTTTTCGAACTTGTAAACACTGATTACTGATCTTTTTATCATATTTTTTTTAATTGTTTGACATTATTAAGTTCAAAGCCTTCGTAAACTATTATGCAAATATTCAAAATTTTATATAATTTTTCTAACCTTATTCGGTTATATCGGATTTAGGTACAGTAGTACCCTCCAGTGGCTTTTATCAATGGCATCAAAAATACGAATTTTGTTACTTTTTAGTGCGTTGATAAACGTTTTTTGTTTTTTTAAAATATATTTTTTTAATTTCAAATTATTAGTTATTTAAATTTTAAACGACACGTTTTTCCACCATCAAAACCAGCACTTCCACCACATGTTTTTTATTTCCATTTTTAACTTGCTATATATAAATATTATTACCTATTACCAAAATATCAGAATAATTGTCATTAAAACTGCATACGACTGCAAAATTTCACGTCAATTAGGCAATTGGAAGAGGGTGGAAATCGAGTTGCAAGTTTTTTTACATACTACATACAAGTGTAGCTAATATAAGCTTGTTAATTACTTGCCTTCTTAAAATGAAACATTAATTAACTATACAATTTGTTTTTAAAACGATATCTTTGCAGTAAAAAATCCTTTGAATTATTTCAACAGCAGTCGGTTTACTAATCCTTTGTGGACAAAAGAATGTCATGATCATTATTATTTTAAAAGGTTTTCTGTGAACAATTCTATGACCTTTAACCGCTTTATTGATAAAATTGAATTGTGTTTTAAGAATTTAAATTACCGTATTATTAAGGGAACCCCATAATTTCTGTGCGTGTTTAATTTCCATTACGAATTTTCAGTCTAATATATTTTGTAATTCATGCATCGCTTAATTAATTAATTAATCAGTTTATTGAATAATCCACAGATGTTTTAATTAAATTACTGGATCCATTCGATATAATATTTTGTACCTGTAAGAGTATACGTAACTTCAGTGACGGGTCGTGGTTAAGGGAGGCGAAAATGCCAGTTCTCAAAAGTCAAAATGTCATTGAGGTTATCTTATATATAAAATTCTCGTGTCGCGGTGTACGTTATTGAACTCCTCCGAAACGGCTGGACCGATTTTGATGAAATTTTGTGTGCTTATCGGGTAAGGTGGAGAATCGGACAACATCTATTTTTTATCCCCCTAAATGTATTTTTTTGACAAAATTTTTTGTTTTAATTTTTTCATGATTCAGCATTGAAAAATACATATAACTCTAAATTTTCACCCTTATACGATCAACCCCTGATTTTTAATCGCGATTTTTATATTAAGCTTTAAAAAATACATATATGGCGAACGAGCGAAGCGAGTGAGTAGTGTATTTATAATATTCAAGCGAACGAGCGAAGCGAGTGAGTAGGCGAAAATATTCAAGCGAACGAGCGAAGCGAGTGAGAAGGCGAAAAAAAATACATATATGGCGAACGAGCGAAGCGAGTGAGTAGTGTATTAATAAAATTCAAACGAACGAGCGAAGCGAGTGAGTAATGTAATTATAATATTCAAGCGAACGAGCGAAGCGAGTGAGTAGTGTATTTATAATATTCAAGCGAACGAGCGAAGCGAGTGAGTAGGTACTGTATTAATAAAATTCAAACGAACGAGCGAAGCGAGTGAGTAATGTAATTATTCCTAGAAATTTATAACAACGTTTGCCGGATCAGCTATACTAAATATACGTGAGCGGAGTAATGGGTGACCGCTATTAAATCATAATTTCATACCACCCGAGCGAAGCCGGGACGGGTCCGCTAGTATTATTATGTAACTGTCATGATATTCGAATCTGATCATTTACAAATTTTTTATTGTCCCGGGAATCAGTTTTTTTTTTTTTTTTTAGACCCCTTTAATACTAAGACCTCAAGCGTCTGTGTAGCGATCCGTTGTTGAATTTTAAGTTGATTCGACCTTGAAATATGTTACAAGATTAATAATAAGTTAAATCTATTTAAAATGTATGTAATCTGTACTTTGCCATAGTTAAAGGAACAATTTAAACGTTAAATATGCATTTGAGATGTTGATAATACAAGGGGTTAATCGTTTTTGCGTGATACCTGAACAAACAGAGGATTTCAATTTTGTTCGTGAAGATTAGCGTTGTGAAACACGGTGTGCACGCATGGATTTTAGGGGCGTTGCGGTTTCGGGGCTTTTGTAAAGTGATATGATACAGTTAAGTTTATCCCTGTTATATAATACACGTAAAGATAAACGCTTTGATAACGAAACGCATTATCTTCTATCCGGACTAGGGCTGGAATTTGTTTATTGATAATAGCTGATCTTCATTTTATGTCTATACTCGCCAGGATCGTAGCTAGGGTCTGGCAAGGGGCCCGCGCCAGGGCCGTTAAACCCAGAGAAGGCGCAACAGAGAAATTAGCGTATTTTCAAGTAAAGAGCGCGAAATCAGAAGCTTGCCCTGGGCGCCGATGATCCTAGCTACGGCGCTAAATTACTAGCGGCCCGGACCGACTTTCGTTATCTTAAAACTCTCTTCAAATATAAGTTCTTTAATTGTAGAATCTCACTCAGTTATACATTAAATCGAATGAATTCTTTACTTACGCGCTTCGCTCGTTCGAGCGAATTTATAATAAATTAATACATTACTCATTCGCGTCGCTCGTTTCGATCGAATAATTCTATTTATTATAAATTATTTATAATAAATTAACGCATTATTCATTCGCTTCGCTCGTTCGCTCGAATTTATGATTTATTAATACATTCTCGGTCGCTACGCTCGTTCGCTCGAATTTATAATTCACTGCTCACTCGCTTCGCTACTTCGCTCGAATTTATGATTTATTAATATATTATTATTCACTCGATTCGGTCACTTTCCAACTTGGAATTAATGCTATTTGCACTCGCAGTCGGGTCTATAGACATAAACCTTCCTCAAGGAATAAGCTATCGAATGAAAAACCGCATTTGAATCTGTTTAGTATAGCGGATTCAATGTGATTTGCACCCGGGAGAAGGTACTAGGCTCAGATGGACCCCGTTGGTGACATTAAATAAAGACAATATTTAAATACTAATATCGCCCAGCCCTAATTCGACCCTTGTTTCGGTGTATGCATGTAATACGAAACTTAACATTATTAAAATAACTTACCAGTTACTGTGTATCCTTGATTATTAGTAACTGCGAAGGAATAATTTATATACGAGGAAGATTTGTTCTCTGTCGAAAAGTGTCTAGAAGTGCATATATTGTAAGGGAATTTGTTTCGTTTTTATCTGAAAATCAAATGTTTTTGAAGAACTCATTCGTCATTTATATTCTGTAAACGTACGAAATACGGAATCTGAGCCGTTTTTCTTGATAATAGCTGTTTATGGTGAACTAGCTTATTTACCCGATGTTGCCCGATTGTTCAGTTATGATTACGTAATGAGATATATCCTAAAACTTTCCCAAATACTTATTTTTACTACCTATTCGATTCACTAGTTTTCTATCTTCGAGTTCACGCAAAAAACAGACGTTTTTTATATACTTATCTAATAAAGAAAAAATATGTAGATTATGAATGTTATAAAAATTTGCTATTTTTGTGCAAATCTGCTATAAGTCTTTCTTTTCTATCACAAGGGGAACCCTTTTTAACACGCTTTTATTAGCTTCACCTGTATGTTTGCTTGCTTGCTTGCTTGTTTGTCAGTTTGTAACCGACTTCTTTGAACTTGATTTTGACCAACTTTGAACGGTCAGATTTAGTTTAAACGTTGTCGACTTATCAAGGACCGACGACAATACAATAATTCAATAAGTTTGTCCCATTATCCTGACCAGGATCTCCAGGACCAAAAAAAAAGCAAAAAACTTCAGATTGAACTGAAACTTTGCACACTTATCAAGGACCGATTACAATACAATAATTCCATAAGTTTGTCCCATTATCCTGACCAGGATCTCCAGGACTAAAAAGCAAAAATAAACTATAATTTAAAAAAACTAAAAAACACGCTTTAATGAACTAAAAAGTAAAAAAATAATTAATTTTATTGTAAAAAAGCGTGGGGTGGTTTGGATCATATTTTCATACTACCCCACGCTTTTTTACAATAAAATTAATTATTTTTTTACTTTTTAGTTCATTAAAGCGTGTTTTTTAGTTTTTTTAAATTATTATTAGTGTTGAGTTGCCATTTTACGTCAATAATTTATAGACGTAATATGTTTCTTGTGATGCACAAAATTAAAAACTAGTTACTCCAAATGCAAACATTTCTTAAACGATGTAGCATCATCGAGTGATAATAATTTTTTAATAATACTGTTGCAGACAATGATAATGTTTTGATGTAGGTCTGTGAAACAAACTTCTAGGTTTTAAGTTACATTATATCATATATATGTATTTGGTGTTGAGGATAAAATGTTTATGAATTGATTGACTGCGATTAATAATATTGTTTTTGTTTTGTTGTTGCAGCGTGGAGCGCGATCGACTGCGAGAGCGCGAGCGTCAGGCACGCGCGCAGATGTCCTCGCAGGCTGAACGCGAGGCTGAGCCCCCCGGCGCACCTCACTTCGGCCCGCCAGTCAGGGTAAGTGTTTATTTCTCACTTAAAAAAAAATCACCCTCCTGGTTTATCTTTTTTACATTTTAATGCCCTTGTTCACATTTTTAAGCCCATGGAGTTTTTTTTTTTTGTATCGAACGAATTAGCATCATGGTATGCGATTTTTCAGAATTGATACAAGGAAGAGGGCAGCATAGCCTAGTGGTTACCGTGCTTAGTGCCGCAACCTCTGGACTGGACTGCCGTGGGTTCGAATCCCACCTGCGCTCATGGATGTTTTGTGATGTTATTTAGTTTTAAGATAGTTGTTATTTAGTGTAGTTGAAAGACGCTAATGACCTGAGATGTCGACGCGTCTATAATCTACAAGAAATAAATAAAAATAAGATACAAGGAAAAATCCACTGGTTTCGGACTACCCACCTGTTGACGGTTATTATATTTATAGTTAATAGAATAGATTTTTGCATAACATCCTTACATATTATAAAACACAACGTTGTCTCTGTGTCCGTTTGTACACTTATAACTCGAGAACTACCAGTCCGATTTGAAAAAAAAATTTTTGTTAGATAGCCCGTTTATTTGGGAAGGTTGCAGGCTATTCGAGTTTTTTTTTTTTTTAATTCAACCCCAAAGGGAGTAAAACGAGGTTCTAGGATTTTTTGACTATCTAATATCTATACTAATATTATAAACTGTAGGCAAGTACGCGAAGTGGAGAATTTCTCGTGGCGGGGGGGAATAAATCATAAATTCTTATCTCTGGAACTACTGAATCGGTTCTAAAAATTCTTACACTAATAGAATGCTAGGTACACTATCCCTGAGAAATATAGGCTATATTTTATTTTTATAAATTTCTCGCGGGGGGGGGGTAGTTCCTGTGGGATAGTAAAAAACCAAACTTTGAAATTCTTTTGCATTTTAGCGTATAGCAGGAATCCTAATATTATAAACACCACCGGGGACTTCGCTTCGCGGGGGGGATAATATATGTACCTATCATAGATTGTTGGCAGTCGGGTGAAGTCGGGCCTGGCCGCTAGTATATTATATATACCTACTATATAATAAATAAACTCATTACTTTTAATTGAGAGTTAATTCGTACTATACTTCATCAGTGCGAAGAGAAATTAGAAAAGATTAATTTGCAAGTGCAATACAAACTTGTTGCTAGATGAGTGTTGAGTATAACTCATTTACAAATTAATTTTTTTCTAATTTTGTTTCCCACTGATGTATAATTGCTTATAAAATAAAATGATTATATTTATTACATAGATGTCAATGCAATAATCCTTTTGTCAAAGATGAAGAATGGAACCAAATTTTCACGTCTATAACTGTTGTCATACGGAATACCCAAAAAAGGCCCGCAAGAAAACGTAATTACAGACAGTTTCCGTTACTATCTTATATAAGTATTACTTTGATAACAGCTGTAAATTGTCTCCATTGATGTATACGTTTTAATGTGATCGTAGATAGCCTCTGTCTGGCTGCAGGTCAAGGCTGCAGTAGGAGGTGATGGTGGATGAATAGTCATCATTGCAATCACAAATGCCTCCTCCTGCACTAGCAATTCATTCAGTACACTACTTCCTCCGCATAGATCGCGTATTTTCAATAATTATATTTCAGTAATACTGTAGAGCAGGGATGGTGAATCTTTTCACATCTGCGTGCCAATTTTTTTCAAAACATGTTTAATGTGGCCATGACTTGCCAACAAGTAACCAAATAAATTTAGTGGCCAAAAAATGAATCAAAATTACAGTAAAATTAAGCGCTATGAAAATTTCGTCGACTTCTATCGATTTAATATTTGTTATTTGAATGATAGTTTGAATTTTTTAGACAGCATCTAACATATTTTTAATTATTTCGATTTTGTATACCCTAATCAATGCCGTGCCGACAATATTTTGTCTCGTGCTACAGCTCATGCGTGCCATAGCTTCGCCATCTCTGCTATAGAGTATAAACTAATACTGGATTTCTGATAAGACTTTTAGCCTTAAATCTAGATTAAACAAATAACACCCTTCAATCGAGATTAAAGCCTAAAAGTCGTACCAGATAGCATATGAATATGAGCTCATGCAGATAGGTTTTGACTTACTGACTTATTTATGAACTAAATTTATTAATCATGCTTGGTTTTTGATACGATTTTCAGGTTTAAATTTAGGTTTAAGAATGCCTTTCGTTTTCAACTAAATGGAGAGAACAGCGTGGTGTAATGGTCAGTCTGCTGGCCTTGATCAGACTGTCGTGGGTTCGAATCCCGCCTCGCTCATGGATGTTTTGTAATGTCGGTTAGTTTTAATTGGTGTATTTAAGACGCTAATGGTCTAAGTTGACGAACGTTTATAAATTACAATACTAAATAAATTCAACTGAATTGAGATCGCCATTTAGTTGAAAATAAATTATATTTCTAAATCTAGATTTAAGGCTAAGAGCTTATTATTTTGTATATTGATGTTAAATAACCTTGAAGTATGTACTTACCTAATTATGTCATAAATTCATATTCATTTCCCAGTACTGCACGGTTGAACATATTTTTTAATAAGAAATTTCGTGGAAATCGATTCAGCTATTTTTGCGTGATGCTCGAACAGACAAGGAGTGGGTATTTAAATTTGTGAAAAAATGTTACAACGGTGAATATGTCAAAACCCCGCCATACGTTTTTTTATTTTTTTTAGAGTTCCGTACCTCCGAACGGAATCCTAGTACTCCTACGATGTCTGTCTAGTCTGTCTGTCTGTCTGTCTGTCTGTCACAATTAGGCTCTATCTCACAAATGGCAAGAGAATAGCTAGTTGAAATTTTCACATACTGTGTGTGTTGTGGCATGAATGATGAATCCTGATCCTGGAAAATAATATAATTAGAATTAAAATCAGTTAATTTTAATAAAATAATGTTTTTTTAAATTACGATTGGGAGAGTGTTCAGCGAAATGTAATAGTTTGTCATCAACTTTTAAATTGGATTCGATGCAATTGGCGTAATTATTATGAAATTGGCAGCGTATTCACTTCAAGTAGGTCACCTCTCTATGCATGTTACTCTATAATATCCAATATTCGCGTCGGTTAAACTAGCAGTCCATTTTATTTCCGTGTTAAGATTGGTTCGTGTTTTGAAAATTCAGTGATGTAATTTAAGTGTTTTTATCTGTCAAGTTTTTAGATCGAATATTCTAATTATTTTATTTAAAAAAAATAGTTTTTTTTAAACGTTCTAATGTTTGTTTATTAATTATAACTGATTAGTGATTGTGTACAGTGATGTGTAAAATAAATAGTAACAGTGTACGGAAATTTTTAATGGAAATTCTGTCTATATAAGATGAATAAAATTATGTTTTATTTAATAAACAAATATTTCTGATAAAATGTTCCGCAAATTTAGACGAGTAATAATAATTACGTTTAACGTCCGTTTCTCGACATTATGTCATAACAGACGCCCTTCGCACCATAACTATTTGCCATTTACCACGTTCCCATTATTTTCTACATGTTTTTAAACTTCAATTAATTAATTAATTAATAGCAATGTGCGAATGGAGGAATTATTGGAAATTAGGATAAGGTAGGCAACTTTGGAAGCATAGAAGTTTGACAGGTAATCGGCCATGGCTTTTGAATTTAGTACCATCTCGATATTCATCAGCATGGAAAACCTCAACAGGATGGCCGGTACAGGAATTATCGTTTCTCGACATGAGACAGTTGAAAAAAGTCCTAGCCACATTTGCCCCCACCGGGTGAATAAATTTTAAATAATGCGTTCGATGAAATCCAAGTGGAGTTGTATCTTATTTATCGAAAGACAAGGTGTTTAAATAGGATAGGCATAGCGCTGCCTAATGAAGTGTCGATTACCTTGAGAAAAAAAAATATTTTGCGTCTCCTAACACATCCTCCCCTAAAATGATCCCCAAAATCAAGATTCAACTCTTCATACTTCACGTCGATAATTGGGCCACCACTTCCTACATCTATGCCAAATTTCTACTTTCTATATTAAACGGTCTTTAAGAAAAATGGCTTTGACAGACAGACAGACACATTTGGGTACGAAACACTAAAAAATAAATAAATAAACGGCCAAGTGCGTGTCAAGTCACGCAAAGAGTAGGGTTATGCTAAACCTACAATTTTGGTAAAATAAAAACACATTAATAATCTACTCAAAAGGTCCTTTTCAACGATACCCCACAAGAATAGGTACAAAAATATGTTTATCTTTTGTTATTCTCTCCGTCTAATTGGGTCGCGGTAATACATATTATGTGTGAATTTCAAGTTCCTATCTCACTCCGTTTAGAAGTTAAGAGGCCTGTGACAGACAGACATCGTTGGCACAATTATAGGGTTTCTTTCTGGTACGGAATCCTAAAAATCAACAAACGATAGTGAAAAATAGTACGGAAATTTGCTCTTCACTTTTTACTTAGCATGATTATAGTAAAACAGCAATTTCACTCTATGATTTTAAATGAAACGTGAAACTGCATTTAAGAACGATCGATTTTAATAATAGCCCGTTTGATAGGTGAAATCGTGTATTTAACGTATATCGAAAAGAAATGTTATTATAGCTGCATGATCAAATCAATTTTGTGTTGTTATTTAATGAACGCAAATCTTTCAATATAAATTATTGGTTATTGTACACTGCATTCGCTGTATGCTCGATTTATAGTCGTACCTACCTGACCAATTCACGACTACGGACCCGTTTTTTTTTTCTATTGACACAGAGAATGGACTACGCGTTCCCTTTCTCATCAATATCACAGCTTAACTAGCTGAAACACTGAAGTGTAAAACCTAATTCGAGCATACATGATGCGCAATGGACCGCCATAATAGTATCAGTAATTTATTGTGTAGTGAAATTAAGGGCGGTGTGCACAGCTGTGTTCAAGGTCTTAGATGACAATGTGCTGAAATTTTTAACTAATGCGTAAAGAATAAAGTGACTGCCAATTTCTGTGAATCGTTATGGTTCAAGTTTGAATCTCAATGAACGCTGTTAGTCGAAATCTTAATATCGCTTAATGCTATTGGCTCTATTCTGAATTTCAGTGAATGCTATTGCTTCGAGTCTGAATCTCAATGAACGCTATTGGTCGAAATCTGAATCTCAGTTAATGCTATTGGTTCTAATATGTGAATCTCAGCGAATGCTATTGGTCCATGTCTAAATCTCAGTGAATGCTATTGGTTCAAGTCTGAATCTCTATGAACGCTATTGGCCCAAGTCTGAATCTTAGTGAATTCTATTGGTCTGAATCTGAATCTCGGTGAATGCGATTGATCCAAGTCTGGTTTGACTCTGATTAGAAAAGGACGTGAAGCGGCAGTCATTACTGTACCTATACAGGGTCTTCAAAGTTAAGTCGGCACTATTGCTAACTTCGTTATTTTTGGATCTACAAAATCGGTTAAATTAGCAAACTAGAAGTATTTTTTCCGCTGAATAAAACGATGAAAACAGAAAAACAATTGAACATCGCGTTTTCGAGTTATGATTGCCAGAGTCACTAGGAGTGTTTGCAAGCGGGCTACAAAATGCTTGGACCAAGAGGGTGATGTTTTGATAATCTTATTTGAATTTTGTTTTCTTCCAAGTTATAGAATAATTTGAAATAAACGATATTTTTCACCTTATGGATATTCTTGTCACTTTCTATTTTATGGTGAGCCAAAGTTGCCACTAACGCAGCTACCTTTAATTTGAATTTGAAAAATCATTATTAACATAGTCATTTTTGACATAAGGATAGAAGACTATGGGACACTTTTTGTTCAGAATTCAACTGTCTATCGATTGTGAATATTGTATACCGGGTGTCTCATTTAAAAAAATAGAAATTTTTGACATCTCGAAAACGCTATGTTCAATTGTTTTTCTGTTTTCATCGTTTTATTCAACGGAAAAAATACTTCTAGTTTGCTAATTTAACCGATTTTGTAGATCCAAAAATAACGAAGTTAGCAATAGTGCCGACTTAAGTTTGAAGACCCTGTATATCTCCTTCTACTGAGAGACACTTTTTTTGGCCTGTGGTGCAGTCCTTCCTCTATGTCAAGGGCTTTTTTTTGCATACATGTGTACATCGAAAGTTACGACTTACGTCAGGGGATTTCTGTTTTCACCTGGGAAACCCATCATTTTAAAGATATATATGGCATGTATAAAAGCCATTTTTTATTACGTATATTCACTGTTTTTTTTTTATTTATAGAAATTGTATTTTTTTTGTATATACCTCCATTTATCTTTTATTCTCGTATGTGAAGTGTAATATAGTCAAAGCATGAAAAAAACAGTCCAATTTCCAACTTCCAGAGGATGGAATATTTTATTGGAAGAAATATTTCACTTTGCAGAAGTTGGAATGTGAGTTTTTTCATGCAATGCCTGTATTTTTGTTATTTTAATAATTATTGCAAATTACCTGTTTAATATTGCAAAGGCTAAATAATAAATCCGGGTATATTTAAAATATTTTCTGAAAAGTTCTGCAAAGTATAACCTATATTTTCTGAAAAGCAAACGGTGTTTCTGCGCATGCCTTCTTCTGTTCTGAATGGACAGATATCGGTGATGTTACCATTCATAAAAATATGGCAACAGCACCGGATCTATCGCGAAGCTACGTATATACAGGGTGCTGAATTGCTTTGCGGGTAATAGGGATTTAACCCGTAAAATCAAACTTTTGCGATTTCCTGCTTCCCTAATTAATTTTGGAAAAATATCATCGAATAAAAGTTTTAGAACATAAAATTTTACATGTAAATCATTAAACAAAATTAATTTTGCATGCTTTCTAACGGCAGAAATTTGATATGAAAATGTCAAAATTACCTCAAAAACAGATAGCGATAGCCATGGAACTTGAACAAAATGATTAGAAATTATTCTGACAGCTAAAACGTCATCATTTTACTCAAGTTCCATGGCTATTGCTATTTGTTTTTGAGGTAATTTTGACATTTTCATATCAAATTTCTGCCGTTACAAAGCATGCAAAATTAATTTTGTTTAATGATTTAGATGCAGAATTTTATGTTTTAAAACTTATTCGAAGATATTTTTCCTAAAATAATTAGGGAAGCAGGAAATCGCAAAAGTTTGATTTTACGGCTTAAATCCCTATTACCCGCAAAGGAATTCTTCTTTAAGAAGACATTCATTAGTTGCATGTAAAACCTTCCGTGTGAATTTAAGGAAAATGGAAATTAGGTCCGTACGATAGTGAAAATTATCTGTAAAAAAAAATAAGATACTTACCGTACGGGTGTACGGGTGGCAACATTGACTGCGAACATATTTAACGGTTGAGAAAATGTTATTATAATTGAAACGCTGCTTGCAGGTTTATGTTAATTGCTTTGTGTACACATAGGATGTTTTAATTAAATAATAAAAACGCCCTATTATGGTGACCAGTCTCAGTCAGAGGTTGAAATCACCATTAAAGTTATGTAGCCATATTGTAATGTAACGCCACTTATACTGTATGAGCACCATCATCTGCGGGAGCAGTATAGCCTAGTGGTTAGCATGCTTGGTGCCGCAACCTCTAGATTGGACTGCCGTGGGTTCGAATCCCACCTGCGCTCATGGATGTTTTGTGATGTTATTAGTGTATTTGCCATAATATGGCACATACACTATTGGCGTCGGTCGGATGGCGGGACCTAGGGGTCGGACCAAAATTTCTCGACGTTTCATAGCCTCCTGAACAATTTGGCACCATTTTTGAAAATGTTTATATATACAGTGTGTCCACAGACTCATCCTCAACATGGGGATCTCCGTTGTTATGGGAGATAGAGATTTGGTTAAATGAGACAAAATGTGCATAATCTCCAGTACTACTACCCTGCGTAGTCAAACTTTCCATATTTTGCTTGGTTCGCGACCGACAGTTGAAAAACGAGATTTACCCATTTTCGTTTTTTGTTTATAACTCGCTTATTAAGTAAGTTAGAAAAAAAATATTTTTACTTTCTTAAGGCCGTTTTTTATGAAGATTTCAAATCTCTTTTCCTATTTTTATTTATTTTTATAGTTTTAGAGATACTTGTATTAACTTTGTTTTTTTAAATGCACGTCAAAGATGGCCATGACACCATTCGAAAGAGTATTTTTTTCTCTTTAATTTGATATGAGGGTTGATGGATTTATTTTCAAAAATAACGTATACGTAAAACACTGATTTTTAATAGTAGGCTATGCTAAATTAATTGATAAAACAACAGAAGGCTTAGCAAACAGTTGAAATTCGCGTTGGCTTAGTATAAACAGCTGTTTTGTTTTAGCTGTCAAAGTGTAGTTTGTTGCTTATTTGTCAGTTTACTAAGTGGTTTATTAAATTTACTTTTGTTATCATGGAACCATTTTGTAACAATGAAAAATAAGCGATTTTCAACAATTGATCGTAAAACAGTAGTTTTGTCTTCTTGACTTATTCGCGTTGACTTAGTACACGGCTTTTTAAATGATCCATAGTTTATTATATTTACTCGTAAGTTTCTGTAAATAGACGAATGAGGTTGTCTTCATTCTGGATACTGATCGAAGTACATTTCTGCAGCTCTGGTCGAATTTTTGTGACATAGAATGTAACAATGTAAAAATGTAACATGTAACATTGTTACAAAATGGTTCCATGATAACAAAAGTAAATTTAATAAATCACTTAGTAAACTGACAAATTAGCAACAAACTACACTTTGACAGCTAAAACAAAACAGCTGTTTACTAAACCAACGCGAATTTCAACTGTTTGCTAAGCCTTCTGTTGTTTTATCAATTAATTTAGCATAGCCCACTACTAAAAATCAGTGTTTTACGTATAACTCTGTTATTTTTGAAAATAAATCCATCAACCCTCATATCAAATTAAAGAGAAAAAAAATCTCTTTCGAATGGTGTCATGGTCATCTTTGACGTGTATTTAAAAAAACAAAGTTAATACAAGTATCTCTAAAACTATAAAAGTAAATAAAAATATGAAAAGAGATTTGAAATCTTCATAAAAAACGGCCTTAAGAAAGTGAAAATATTTTTTTTCTAACTTACTTAATAAGCGAGTTATAAACAAAAAACGAAAATAGGTAAATCTCGTTTTTCAACTGTCGGTCGCGAACCAAGCAAAATATGGAAAGTTTGACTACGCAGGGTAGTAGTACTGGAGATTCTGCACATTTTGTCTCATTTAACCAAATCTCTATCTCCCATAACAACGGAGATCCCCATGTTGAGGATGAGTCTGTGGACACACTGTATATGTATGTATATATTTATATATATATATATATATATTTATATATATATATATATTTATATATATATGTGTGTACACGATAACTCTCGACAGACTTAATCGATTGAAACGAAATTTGGTACACACATTGGAACCCATCACCGCAAGAAGCCTATTTAAAATGGGCCCGATCAGACCATTTTCAGGGTTGTATTTAGGGGTTCCAAAAAGTTTTTGGGCCCAAAAATACCGAAAAAATTGTCAGAATCGTTTCAAAATTGAAATTTAACTCTTTAGTAAAGATTAAAACGTGCTGCTAAAATTTTAATAAAATCGGCCCGACAGGACCGGACTTTCAAATTTTATGAAAACACTAGTTTGTTGATACGGATTTACTTTTTTTTTTTTTTTTATAAAAATATTTATTGATTTAAATTATTTACAATTTTTATTTACAATTTGCTTATATATAATTGTTCCTGTCACCAATTGTAAAATATTCTAGTACCTACATGCGTCATAATTTTATCTATGTTATATACACTGTATGTAAGTGTAGTGTAAAAAAACGAAAAAAAAAACACCACATTATAGTACAGAAAAATTATACAGAACTATAATAGAGTGTGCTTGGTTCTTTTATGACTATATTTTTTGTATTTTGATTTCAATAGAGAGATATCGTAATTGCCAATGTTTTTGATTATTGGGTTTGTACTTTGTGCGCACCTATTAAAAAAATTTACCGTGATTTTATTGATGAAATCATTTATACGTTCTATATTATTTTCTTTATGTATATGTGCAATTTTAGTAGCTCTTTTGAAATTACTTATGGAAGGGTGTATTTAATGTGGTACAGAGGTTGCATTGATAATAATATTGAAATTAAGAAAAAAATATTATTTTAAGGGATGTATTAAGGGGTTAAATTTTTTATTTTGTCCAAAAACAAACTTAAGTTCACGTATTAAAGCCACATGGCCTGTATTAGCAAATACACTATATTGTCGGCAGGGTTTGGCACTGCGACCCGAGTTTTTTAGTTTTAAGTTAGTTGTTATTTAGTGTAGTTGAAAGACGCTAATGACCTGAGATGTCGACGCGTCTATAATCTGCAATAAAAAAAAACATCATCTGCAATATGTAGACTGTAGAGTATAGACGCTCAACAACGAAGGTTATTATAGTACATCCTGAAATAGTGTAGAGTAATTAATGTATGGTAATAAATCATTGTTTTTGACAGATTCCCCAAAAAATGTACGCAGGGGTTTGTGCGATAGTGTTTTTCGCCGGGTGAAGATCTAGTGAATTATTCCAAAACAGATCTCAAAAATTTAATTTTCGATCTCTTTTTTTTTGTATACGGGTGTCCACAGAAGCGTGTCGTAATATGAGTAATTTTATTATTATCAGAGACGGAAAGCCACTTAAATGGACAAAGTGGTGCGAAATTATCTATCTATTAAGAATTCGCCGAGAAAACAAAATATGATTTCCGCGCATAGTTTTTGTTTTATGTATTTAAAAAAACGTTAAAATGGCCAAAGTCTAAAATCGACTGTTATACTTTTTAAGTATTGATCGTATTGAAAAAAAACTATTTGAACATCCCTATAGAGCACCTTTTTACGAAGAATAGAATGACGTAGTGTGCAATTTTTTTAATTCATTGGTTATCGGGATACTTATGCAAACTTCTGGTTTTACGAACGCCATATTGAATTTTTAGATATATACGAATTCTGCTTATTTTTCTGATTAATTTGGTGTATCACATCATCATATTATGCCACATTTTAAAAAGTTCGCAATTAACGTCCCATATTAGAGACACATTAAAAACAACTAGTAGTCAAATTATAATTAAGTAGTGCTAAATTTTAAAGTGTAAAATTAATAATAAAACGTAGTTTGGCAGAACTGAATTATAATTTGACTGTCAGTTATTTTTAATGTGTCTGTAATATGGGATAAGCTATATAGTGTCTTGAGGTCGCGAATAATAGATGATAATTTGCACGTACACAAATATTAGCCAAATAGGGAGTTATTATTTTTATTGTTGCTTATAGTTACTTAACATCTCTAACTGTGATATCATCGTATTTTCATGCTTGAAAGCGGTCGAGATTTCAGGGTTACCGAACCGACCGACTACCAGCTGATGATTCATGTTAGCTATTGAATGTTGTATATATTTACTGGTTAGTGTTTCTTAAAATGCATAATAAATAAGTACACCTCTATGTAGATAATTGAACTGTGATTCATGCATAAGAATGCGCTTTGGGGAAGTTGCTTTGCGCATGCTTTGATTTCAAAATGGACGTGCAGGAAATCGGTTAGACAAAGAAAAAAGTGACAATCAGAAACAGTTATCAATGCAAATAAATAAAATTAACTCGTAATATTTTGAACATTTCATTTCGACTTGGGTACAGTTTATAGAATGCTTAGACCAAAAATTAGTCACTTTTATAATTTTTATATATGTCTGTATGTCAGTTTGTTTGTTCCGGGTAGGGATGCCATAATAACATTTTTAAAACTTGAATTTCTAAGTCAAAAAAACCGGCAATCCCCAGACTATAATATCACCACCAATTGAGCTTTTTTTTCGATTAAATTTAGTTACCTTATATTCTTTACTTCGGTGTAATTATGAGTTATAACCCAGACGCTTACAAAAATGCGAGATTAGAAAAATATTCGTTATATTAATAAATGTAAATTCAGGAATTTACTTGAATCGCAGACATGCATATAATTAACCCGGACACACTCGAAAAATTCCCCCGTACGGTGTTCGGGGAAAAGAGGACGGATAGCAATTCTAGTTCCGGTTTACTCAAAACAACTGAACCGATTTTGATCGGACTTTCACTGCTGTGTTTGTTATAAATCAAGGAATAGAAAAGGTTATATCAGCGTTTTCCAAACTAAGCCAGTAAGTGTTCCGTGAAAAATTATGAAAATTAATATTATAAGCTTCGTATGATTTAAAATGCTGCGCGCCATGTGTTCCGTAATGAGAAAAGTTTAGGAAACGCTGGGCGATATATTATTACCTTCGCGCTTAAACTGACACGGGGCAAATCAATTGCTAAAAAAACCGACATTAACGCGAGCTAAGCAGCAAGTAATGGATAATAATAGTATATAAGGTGTTGTGATTAGGGGTTGACAATAATTTAATTACTCCAAGTACCGCCACTGACAAACAAGACAGCTGTTGGTGTTCTGGTTTAAAACGTTACAGGAAGTACCGGAAGTTGAACTGTACATGTGCAGAGGGCTCCGGGAAAGAGATCGGCGTCCGCGTCACACCGATATCATCAACCCTACGTTGCTCGTAAAATATGCATATTAGCACTTTGAACTGCGCTTTGGGGATGCTTCGCCTTATGCGGCAAAAACTTACACTGCAGTTACTAATTTTGGCCCGATTTAATGAAAGATAACACTGACTCGAACCATTCTTCTGTACTGTACTATAGAGCGTTTAACATCATCGTTCGACTGGCTCAGTTGATAGAGCGTTACTGAAGATCTAAAGGTCCTTGGTTCGATCCCGGGTTTCGAAACGCAATATTTTTTTCAATATTGAATCCATCCTATAAGACTTTGCTCCGTCATCGGCGGGTGGACATAGTTAATCGATTGACAAAACTGTGGAATGTGGATTGACCGATTGTTTCAGAACATCGTACATTTATTCTTTATTTTTTGTACGACTTTTAGGCTTAAATCTAGATTTAAATCTAAAAGTCGTACCAGAAACAACATATATTATTCGACTGTGAAAGTGAAAAAAGTATGAATCCAAATGAATTTTTTTATTGTAAACGTGAAATATTATTTGGAGGTAATTTAGTTACGTGTATTTTATCATACATAATATTATATTATTATCTAGTTACTTTGGGTTCGTTATACGAGATAATGCAGTATTATTTATCATTTGTTTAAAAATAGTCACAGCTATCAATGCGGCTTGGTTGGAATAAACACCGGTGTTACACAGTTGGATGCATTTATTATATCATTTTAAGAGTCTGGCCTGGTAATTGGATGAAATTATCTCTTTGTATAATATTATTATATTGTGTCATACGAGAACATACGTCGCCAGAGCTTTTTCTGTAGCGAATGCGATTTTTTAATCAATACATATTATAAACTGGTGATGGGCGAATGCGAGATGTTTTTACAATCGAAACAATTGCAATCGTTCATATAATAACAATCGAGTCCACAATCGACTCGGAGTTTGATTCGAAATGTTCAACAATCGAGTCCAAGTGACAACCATCGAGAGTCATCAAGATATGTTTGAACAATCGAGACAATTGACTAAAACATCTCGTATCGCGCACCACTAATATAAACTTGAAAAGGGGCCTCTGAGGCTCTGTTAGTATAATTATAATTTCTTTTTATATAATAACTGCAAGTATAGTCCATCCTGAAATAGTGTAGAGTAATAATAGTAGGTAAATCATTTTGATGGCTTAAAGATTTTGACAGCTTCCAGTGGTACAGTAGAGTAGGTACCTAGCCTTCTTTTAAATCATTCCCAAATGCAAGTAGACTTAATAACCAATAAACCTAGACTGTTCTGATTATATTTAATACTAGCGGTTACCCGTGACTCCCCTCACGTATATTTAGATTTTTTTATGCCTTCCTATATACAAACTTTAAAAACCCCTTGAGGGTTATCTTAAAAAATCCTAAAGCACGTGTTTTATTATTTGTTTTGAGGAGTATTTATACCAAGTTCCAAGTTGATACACGCAGAGCGAATACGATTTTCGATACAAATATTTTTACCCCATTTCACTCCCCTAGGGGTTGATTTCCGAAAAATCCTTTCTTAGTGCACCTCTACACCCTGTAAGAAACATGACTTTCAAATTTCATGTTTCTATTTTCAGTGGTTTGGGTTGTGCTGCAATACACCCCCTCAGGGGTTGAATTTCGAAAAATTTCTTCTTAGTGGGTGCTTACGTCACAAAAGGAACCGACTGTCCAAGTTTCAAGTTTATAGCTTCAGAGGTTTGGCCTGGGCGTTGATCAGTCAAAAAATCCTACACCTCCGTATTACCACCTTAGGGGTTGAATAAAAAAAAATCTCGAATATGGGTTTGCTTATTTTTAAAGAAGAGTTAGTATGTTGAATTCAATACCTCTCACCTTAACGATTTGTAAGATACGAACATTTTGTCAAAAAACTCTAAATCCCCTTTTGACCCCCTCAGGGGTTGAATTTCGAAAAATTATAATTCTTTCTAAGCGGCTGCCTACGTTCTAAAAAGTATAAGGAACCTACCTGCCAAATTTCATGTTTGTATAGGCTTTATAGTTCCTGAGATTTTCTGACGAATCAGTCAATTAATCAATCAATCAGTCAGTCAGGACATTTCTTTTTGTATATTAAGTTGTGGTTGGTCGGTTAGGACATTCGAAAGACATGTATTCAGTGGCGGCGCGTGAACATTTTAAATGGGTGTTCTGCAGAGTCAATCCGGAGATTAGAGTAGCCCCCCCCCCCTAATGAGGCAACCTCGAAAAAAAAAATTCAAAAATACATTTGATGCAATTTTTAAGTGTATTTTTTGATCTGAATAATTTGTCTATACATTATACAATGATTTCGCTAGCGCTAAAATTTAAATAAAGTGATTTTTATAGCAATATTTTTTATTGTATTAAAAAAAAGAGTGTGTGTGTACTATGTACGCACGTCAGAAGTTATACTTCTTTTAGATAACAAAACAAAAATAACTCAAAACATTTTATCCCGCGTGCCAGTACTAAACGTTTGTAAAAAAGACGATAAAATAATAAAATAAAGATATTAAATAAATTAATTTAATTTAATAAATTATTAATTTATTAAATATATTTATTTATGATATTTATCTAATTATTTATTAAAAAAAAACTAATAAGGTATGTTTGTATTGAGATTTGAACCCGAGACCTATTGCTTATAGAGCCACTACGTTACCGCTACACCACGAAGACACCTTATTGCATTGCTATATAATACGGTATTATAACCAAGAAAAATAATACTGTACTAGGTTCTGTGCACCCGTTCTGGCTTTTACGCGTATAAATCTGTCTCATTTTTACTAAGTCATCTCTCTTTAACACATTGGATTTAGGTGCAACACAAACTGCAGCACCTCCTGCAGGACTGTTTATAGAATATAGGCCTGCGGCATGCCGTCATTCATGATAATGCTATGTGATTATGAAATTAAAACATATTATGCAGATTTATATAATATTTTTTTTGAATTGTGCGTTATTTTCTGGCAGTGCGGCAGCTCCGCAGCTCTCATAGAGGAGCCGCCACTGCATGTATTTGTTTACATCTAATCCACTTAATGAATAGAGTATAGATTTTGTTTACAACGTATTAAATATAATTGAAAACCTTTATGATAATTTGTAATCGAATGTTATATAGGTAACGGTGTGACATATTAAAATATTAAATAAAAAATTATCTAATTGTTTTTGTTTGAAGTGGCCCAGATTGTTGGCCTACTTCGCCAAATATAAATATATACTTGCTTCACAGTCAAGTTACATATTATAGACACCCAGCTCGTTCACTTGTTTCATATACGGTTACGTGTGGGAAGTGACGCTTTAGAGTTTAGACTGTGACTTGTTAAACAATTGAAAGTTTGACACAATACTTCTTTTCAATTTTACGCGTATTAAATTTATTTTATTTAAATTTTTCTATTAAACTTTTTAAGTTCGAAATCTGTTTATTATTAAGGTGTCAAAAAATTTGTATATCGCGGACAATGCGGTAAAATCTCTTATCTTGTTTTCTTAATCGATAATCAGCTTCGCTTATGTTGATTTTGACACGAACTTTTTTTATAATTGGGTTTCTGATACGACTTTCAGCTTTAAATCTAGAATTAAGAATGTTATTTGTTTTAATCACATCTAATGTATAATAAGGAATCAATAATGGCGTAAACATAAGTTCATAATCAGACTCTAAAAGCGTTTACCGTCAAAAAAATATCCAATTAATTTCTATAAAAGTTTTTTTAACAACACAATATACGTAATACGTATTTATTTCTAATATAGATACATATAGATATTATAATTTAATATAATATTGTTTCGACACATTTGAGGGTTGGGCGATTTTCCAAATTAAAGGTAATTTTTGAGTATCAACAAGAGATGTTGCAGACGTCTGCATCCGCAATCGTGGATCAATCGTAACGATCGTTGCGGAGCTTTAGCGGATGTGATACAAGTCATGGCAAAGATAAATCTAATTGTATAAGAAGTCACATTAATTGTTAAAAATATTATTGTTCTTATTACTATTTCCACATCCGCATCTGCAGATGTCAATAAAACCCACACCTGTAACATCCCTATGAAACTTGCGTTGATAATTTTCGGAAAAATTTTAGTCGATTTAACCAGTGCTAATTAATAGGAAAATATGAAATTGTAACAGAATCTCTTTGTGTAATCCGATGATTTCGATAATCTGACACACCCTGATCTGATAAGTCCCGGATAAGTGAGAGATTACCAAATAAAACGAAATTACAGACAGAAGCCCCGGTACAATTTTATATATTGATAGACCTCAGCCCTATCAGATAAAACTGTATTAAAACTTCGTAGTTTCGCTGCGGCTATATTATATGATAATAAAACATGTTCTACATAATAAGTCATGCATGTATTATAAAAACCATGTACGTAAAGGCTATGCTGAAATAGAGAGGCGTCAGGGGAAAGAAAGAAAAATTGATAATATCCGTTTTTAAAATGCTATATTTCATTGTTCACTTCCAAACAAATCTTGACTGTAGCTTCATCCAGTAATTTATATACTTACAGGCAGTTTACGCTTTGCCAGCTTTTGCTTTGCGAGTTTTTCTGAGTTGGATGACCTTTAAGACCCTACAACGTCACCCGTCCATAAATGCGAGGGATCAGAAATGTGTATCAAAAATGAACAGTTATTTATTTTTAAATGAATAATAATAATGCGTTCAACGTCCATTTCACGACATTATGTCTTAATAGACGCCATTCGCACCATTACTATTTTCTATTTTACCACTTACCGTTGTTTTCTATATTTTTTTTAAACTTCAACTGAATAATGCGCGAATGGAGGATTTATAGGAAATTAGGATAAGGTAGGCAATTTTGGGAGAATAGAAGTTTGGCAAGGTAATCGGCCATGGCCTTCAATAAGGTACCCATCTCGATATTCATCTGGAATTATTGAGGGAAACCATGGAAACATCAACAAGATGGCCGGTACAGGAATTGTTTCTCGGCGTGAGGCAGTAGGAAAAAGTCTTAGCCACATTTGCCCCCGCCGAGATTCGAACCCAGTACCTTTCGAATACGAGTCCAGTTCTCTACCACTAAGCTATATCGCTTAAATTAATATAGGTATGGGTCACACAAACATATTATTTTTCGTAAGTACGCCCCTGAATATCTCTCACGCCTCCCAGTTTGAGAACCACCGGTCTAGCGTTTAGCGAATCATAATAATTTATTTAGTTGAAAATCGCTTCATTTTTATTTCGCGACGTTTAGTTTTATACAGGTTTCACTGTAGTTGTTTTGATGCGAAGTGCATGGGATAAGTTCACCGACAAGTAAATGCATTTTGTAATGAGATGATTATTGCAGTAAGTAATTAATAAGCTTATGCTAATCACTCTAGATTATCACTTTTAAGTGTCAACAAATTTGCTTTTACACCTAAGAATGCTTATTGTATTTTAAGAGGCGACACTTGAACAAAGAAACTGATTTTTGAATGAGAAGAACGGTCACAATAGCTCTTTCGTAGATTTTCGATCACATTCGGTTCTGTTGTAATCTGGCGCATTTTTGTAATTTTTGTTAATGTTTGTTCAGCCTTAATTTCTCGAGGGGCTAACCGATTTGAATAATTTCAACGCCGTTGTGTTCAGGAGGATGACGGAATGATCCCATAATATTTTTTTTTATTCAAATCGATTTAAAAGTTTTTATACTAATTTTTTAATTCGGATTTGTATACCCTCTGAAAAAATTATGGCTTGACCTTTTCACAACGCAACATTTAAAATTCGCGCGTTTTATACACAACATTAAACTGATTGGACGTTTCAATGTTTTGCTTAACATTAAGAAGAACAGCTTAAGAGCCGTGCCTCACCGGGATGCCATGGCAACGTTGCCATGGCTGCCTCTGACAACCAAAGGACGCCAGATAGAGTAGCCAACACAGATGCCAGTGCGTCAGTTCTATCGCAAGCCGTATCTCACCGGGAAATAAATAAATGTATCCACTGTCAACAAAAAAAATAAGTAAAATGAATGCCGAGCGGGCGACCACAATGGCGACTGGCATCTGAGTGAGTGAGACGCGGTCTACACGTATATATTCTTTTGGCAATGTCGCCAGCGCGCCAGGGTCGCCAAACTCGACATAGCGGTGCATTGGTAGTGGCTACGTTGCCAAACCGTCGCCACGTGAGTTAGCTCCCATAGATTTCAATATGCATCGTTTGGATACGCTGCTGACGACGTTGCCGTGGCATCCCGGTGAAGTACGGCTCTAAGAGTGTCGCCTCGTACAGAATTTATCTACTCTTTGGTTACACTACAGAATGTTATTATGATGAGAAGTTTCTTACCTTTCGACACTGTCTGTTACAGTCTGAAACAAAATCAATAATCTTACACAGATCCTGAAAGACTGAAATGTAGCACCTTCTGTTCAGCTTGAAAATAACCTTGATGTATTTTTAGCGCTTTACTAATTATTATGGCGGCTCTTTGTAAATTTCTGTTCAATACAACTAATTAAAAATTCTCCCTTCTTAATATATCGACTAAATTATTCAGGTTCTTGAAAACTGAATTTCGGAAAATTGAAGATAATGAAAAGAACAGCTAATTAAATTTTAAAGTTATCGGTCTGCAAATCTATATACAATCGACTCTCTCCAAGAACACCGATATAGAGCTTAAATCACTCATTCTTTTTTTAGTGTTCGTTCTCACAAAGGTGTTCCCCGAATCCCCACTCATCTAAAAACTAGAATCTATTCCATGAATCGATATAGCATAAAACTGCGTCATGGGTATCTAATTGGTCGCTTGAACTTCAACACAGTCAAACAACCATTCGGCTACTTTGTGCAGAGCAATTCACGTGATAACTATATCTGTTGGTGGGAAAGACCTATTTACCTGGCGTTCTCAATTCGTTTATTGCTCAGCCCCTTGTTATGATAGCGCAATGAGAAATGCAGCCAAAACCTTCCCAAATATTTTGTCTATCTGTTCGTGAAAACCGCATGAAAATCAGTTGAATAGTTTGCGAGTTATCGCAGCTTAGACAGACGGACGTTGCCTTTTATTTGTGTAAGGAGTTACATGACAATATCGTATCTTCTTCTGACGGTGTTAAAATACTTATTGCTTCTTGCCGGAGATGTGGGTTGGTCTGATCCGCCCCTGTATTAGAGAACTTGCGTGTTAGTTGTACAATAGTCTACTTAAATAATTACAGGTCTGGTTTAAATACAAAGTAAATTCGTGACATCAGAATAAAATTCTTTTTATATCTGTTACAAAAAAGATTTGTACATTATGTAATTCTAATGTGAGGTGTGGTGGGAGGTGCAGGGGTTTAGTTGCATTTAAATTACTTTTAATTTTGTGTCAAAGTAGTTTATAATAAGAGAAATGTATTTTTCCTTCCCACCCTATGCTATATGGAAGGGAATCAATCCGAACTTTCTTTAACGAGGTTTTAATAGATCTTCCACGTTTTGATGCCCTAGGATTCGTCCGAGGACCGTGTGGTCAAGTGGTTAGCGCATTAGCCTCTAGATCAGACGGTCGTGGGTTCGAATCCCACCTGCGCTCATGGATGTTTTGTGATATCATTTAATTTTAAGAAAGTTGTTATTTAGTGTAGTTGAAAAACGCTAATGACCTGTGATGTCGACGCGTCTATAATCTACAATAAATAAAATAGCAATGTCGTAAAAACGGAACAAAATACAGGTCATGTGGCTTTTTTTCGTGAATCAATCTAATCGTGAAAACGAACAAAATCCGTTCAGTAGTTATGAAGAAATCGATCACTTGAGATTACTTCGTATTTTCACCCGGGCAATCCGGGCCGGCTAGTTATTATTGCCTATGTTCATCTCCATTGCCGAAGCTGAGTGCAAAATTTCACGGAGATTGGTTGAGTAGTTGAGGCGTTAAAGCATAACAAACAAACTTACTTTTGCATTTTAATATTAGAATAAATAAGTGGGTTATTTTGTTGAAAACATTTCGAATTTAGTGACAATTACGAGCGATTGTCTACTAGGTCTAGATGGGGCGTCTAGGTAGGACAGGGTCCCCAGTCGACTTTTTTTATAATAGGCCAGAATTATAGATAGATATCCTAACTTTTATAATAAAATTAACAAACTAGTTTTACCGCAATGTCAAGAAATAAGTAGAAGTTGTACGGTTTATGTATAAATTGATTTGGTTGACAAATTACGTAGATAATTCGACGTAAATGTGAAACGTTTTATTCGAACGAGTTCTTTCTATAAAACAAAACACTGTTGTCTGTTGTGAATGTTATTTTCTTTCCCTTGAAAGTTTTTAATGGCAAGTCATGTTAGAGTGAAACCAAACCCGACTGCTAAAGGTAGTGAAATATTCAACAGTTCGTAAAGTATTCATGAGATGTCTCCAGCAGTAGTACGTCCGCGTGTGTTGCTGTCACCCCAACATCGACTCCTACCAACAGTGACAGCTTGCGGTTCATTTTAAACCGACCGATCCCATTCATTAAATTATATACAAATAGTTTTGAAATGTTGAATGGTCGTTCTTTTATACAACTGGTTTAATATTTTCTCACAGATTCACTGTTGGTTTTTAGGGTTCCGTATCTCCGAACAGAACCGTATTACTGAGCTTATGGTGTCCGTCCATCCATCCATCCATACAATTGTGTACTCATTTATGTTTAAAAGTAGTCACGTCATCTGTCTGTAGTCTGTACCCACGATACAGACATATCCGTTATTTTGGATCTACAGGATGGACCAAGTTATAGTAGCAATAATTCACCATTCGATGGTCCATCAAAAAATAAGTAGACATGCTTAATTTTATTTTTTTCCAAAGCGCTTCCTAAGGGAGATACAGCCCTTCAAAGTCCAGTTTTAAAAATCAATACTGACAAGCGTCATAAATTATCTCAAAACCAAGTATCGCCTCCTTTGTTGATTATTTTCATAAGTTAACAAGTTTTTAATTTAATTAATGAATTATTTATTTAAATTCGTCAAACAGTAAAAAGTTTACAATTGTTGTACAAAATTCCAGACCTATTATTTTCATAGGTGGCTATTTTAGAAGTGTTCTAAACTTTCAACTCTAATTATCTCGTAAACGAAGCCTCAAATCGAAATTTTGCAAGAGTGACTCTTTTTTTCTAAATTGAACAGGGAATTGGAAAAAAATTTTATTCTTTAAAAATATTCAGTGGCGCAGAAAATAGGGCGGGAAAAGTGAAACATGCCCCCTGTATCTACGCCACTTGACAATTTTGACAAAAGTTACTTACGTCAAGTAATGAGTAATCTATTGCATAAATACTTGTACCAAATTTGGTCAAAAACGCATTAATGACCTGAGAGTTAGGACAAAAAAAAGAATTTTAAAACTGAACTTTGAAGGGGTGTATCTCCCTTAGGAAGCGTTTTGAAAAAAAAAATTATGCATGTCGACTTATTTTTCGATGGACCATCGAATGGTGAATTATTGCTACTATAACCTGGTCCACCCTGTATATATCACAAAGAAAAAAAATACTTCGGTATTTTGTAATGTAAACGTAATTTGATTCTTATGTGTTTTTTAGTGCTTGAACAATAGTAAAGATAGTGTTGATAAGTTACTGATAAAGATTTAAATGTTTATAAATAGCGTATATAAAAGGTGAATTTGCTTTGTTTAAATTCAATAATCATATAACCTATGTAATTTCGTTTCGATATTGGTTAAGTTCCATACAAAATTTCCCAAATAGTGCAACCAATAAGGCTGTAAAAAAAAATTAATATAATCTTATATGACTGTTTCCTATCAGAAATCATTGCCCCAAACACATAATGGCGTTTATTTCATTTCAATACGTTTAGTATTTACGGAGATACAATTTTTTTTAAATTTTAATACCTGCTTCACAACCCCCCTCATGTTTTGTAACCAGGCGTTGTTATCCCGTTGCTGTGAATCAACTATCAATATGGTACGTGTATTAAATATATAGGCTGTAGAAGTAGGCCGTGATATTCGGGGCATGTGACGTAAGCTTCTCAAAGGAACAATTTATTTTGAAGCCATTTTAAGTGCTAGACAAAAAAGTCCAACGGCATTATTTCAGTTAGACGGGACTCATTCTAATTACTTAAAAAAAGTCGTTTATAGGCTCATTATGTTTTAATAATACAGATAATAGAAGTGATTAACAAGTGTGGAATTTCTATTTGGTAGTTTAAATATTTTTCCTGTTTTGTGTTATTACATACCAATTTTCAATTTTTTTACAGATTTTACAAGAATGTAAAATTTAAAATATGTTTTTGTTTAGTGCTCAATAAAAAAAGACGTACAGATACTTTATGTTTCATATTATGTAATAAAAATATTTCTGGAAAATTTGACAAAACAAAATTTAATTTATGTATATATTATTTTTCAGCAAAGTTTTATGAATATCTAATACTTAAAAAAATCTGTGGATGTTATATTCTTTTGATTTATTATTTCGTTTGATGGAATGCTTTATTGGGGTCCGTCAAATGAGCATATGACATCTGGTGGCAGAAAATTGTATCAAAACGGGGGAAAATTTTACATGCTAACAGTGCAAATTTATCGTGAAATTGGTTATTACAAGAATAAAACAAGTAAAATAAACAAAAATTTTATCGAAAATGGAATTCGCGACGTTTTCTAATATCGTGGCATTAAACACTATCAGTTATTGCCTTGTAAAACTTACTTTACAGCGAATTATTTTCTAATGAAACGTGGAAAAACTGTATTTATGAATTAAAAAAATATTTTATATTAATAATAAGATGTACTTGTTATCATACTGCACTAGAATAGTTGAATCCCTGATGATTGACAAATTTACAGGATTAACTTCGTATACAAATATTTTGAGGTTAGTAACTTGACAACTTATTACAATATAACTTATTATGTTGCAGTTATGTGTTTACATTATTCACCTAACCCAGCCTTAAAAGCGCATTGAACGCGGATGATTAATTTCGTTGAGATTTTCTTTTAATTTTGATGTTTTTAAGCAATATGTCGTAAAGATTACTACTTTTGACAGTTCATTTTGCATGGATTTTTCTCGTTATATTTCCGACATTTGATAATATGCCAGGCTTTGAGAATCCGTTCTCCTTCAACGAAATTCCTTTGTTTAGGATACGTACCGGCCCAATCACAAATTGCACTTATATTTATCATTTCTTATCACTTTGAAAATCATAAAATTACACGCAAAAGTATACCCCGTATATGAAATTTCCCCACGTCTGCGCCATGTTTTTGAAGCTCCACCTATATGACGGATCCCAATAGGAATGCGTGAAAATTTTCAATAGTAATCCTGTTGGAAAATGAATGTCCCACCAAAACTTAGTGGAGCTATTTATTATGCTTTTTAATCTGCTATTTCCGCTAAGACATTAATGTCGGCGATTTTAAATGCTTGACTTCATAGAAGGGAAGACAAGTTTCCAGAATTTTTGTCTGTCTGTCTGTCTGTCTGTCTGTCTGTACCAGCAGTCGGCATTACTCAAGAACGGCAGTACTGTTTTTGATGAAATTTGGTACACTATATCAGATGGCGCCCAAACTACGGTATATACCGTACTTTTTATCCGGCTACGACTGGTTACTGTCAAAACGGATATTAACGCAATCGAGACCGCGAATCCTCGACATCTAACAGCCATTTAATGAAGTAATAATATAGACAAGACAAGACTAAGAGTCTAGGGATCAAACCATGAGGATGCCGAAGATGCACGATTGCTCGCACTAGCAAACCTCCCACCTCCCGCGTATGCTCGTTGAAAAAATCAAAACCAAGAATGCACACTCCGCTAAGTTTGATTGTATGATAAAAAAATAAATAGAGACAATATAAAAAAAGAAAAGAAAAAATATATAAATAAATTTCAAGTGGAATATGGAATACTTAGTTGTAAAAAAACAAAAAAAACAAACATGGTGCCTTCCGGAATCGAACCAGCATCTTTTTGGGTACGAAGCAAACGCGCTAGTGGCTTGGTCATCGAAGCTGTTTGATATAGCGCTGTTTTTATGGTATAACAATTAGTTGCTATATTAACCTGTAAACTGTATCTACTGTTATGCAAAAGGTACTTTGTCCTTGTTCGGGGCTTGATCCCTAGACATTTCTATGATATAATACTTTCGACAGCGGTTGCGGGTTGTCAGGGATAATTTAATGTTTATATACTGCTTTGCGTGCTACATGTCATGTTTCTTTAAAACGAGCGAAGTCGCGGGTAAATGCTAGTATGGATAATAGCGCAATGTTGTTACGTAGGTTAATCACAAGATCTATTTATAGAGTTGGCTGTGTCTATATTGTAGTGGTATAAACAGGCACTAATACTATTATAGTGTCTTGATTTGCCTCCGGTATATAATAGTGCAAATGTAGTGTCGATGAAGCCATATCACACTTACATTTCTGTAAATACACATTGTATGAATGTATTTGTTCAATGATTTATCTTTGATTGATTCATGCGAATAATATACATTGTTAAGTTTTTGCGACAGTTGTAAATCGTATATAAAAACCGGTCATGTGCGAGTAGAACTCGTGCCAGGAGGGTTTCGTACCGTTACAACAATTTAATAATTAAGGGTAAGTTCGATTTTGCACTCAATTGATCGAGCCGAGCGAACAGATTTTTGGTCACGTGACAAGCGAGCAAATCGAGCCATCTAAACAATTCCGAACGTAATCTAGCAGATTTTTCCAAACGTCAGAATAAAATAGCTCCAGCAAGTTAAATTCTTATTACAAAAGCCGAAATATATTCTTCATTGCTCCTCATTTTGATTTAATTCAACATTGTTATAATAATAAATCATGATTCACGATTTTTTCGTTTTATTCCTTTATTTTAAAATTAAGAGTACTACCGGTTGTTGATTTTTTCGACCCATAGATATAATAAATATTTTATTTAATCATTCTGTGCGATATAGACTTATTGGTTATTATTATTCTTTGAGTAAATATTGTTCGTGTATTTTTACCTATTGAAAAATTACCTCATATAAATAAACTTCGAAATTTATCCATTCTCACAACAAGTGTTTCCGCTCATTTTTAAAATGAATGCTCTGAAGTTGGTTAAATCTGCTTGCTCGCTCGCTTTCCTCGGAGCTCATAGAGCGTGCTCGATCTCCTCCAGATTTTAAATCCGAACGCAGGATAGAGTACTTCAGAGCATATAAATGTTAAATTCGAACGCATTGGAGCACTCAGATCGATCTGAGCTCAAAACCGAACTTACCCAAAGTGTAGGCTGTGTCTATTAAAAAACACAGTGTAAACTCGAACATCACACTTGATAGTTACAATTATAGACGTTTTATAAAACGACGGATTTTTCAACCTGGCTACAACATATACACTGCTTTAAAGGTCGTCTGCTAGATGTCATATAACGTTTCTGTCAAAGAAACAAAATTTACGCCAGCGAAGAATTAATATCTTCGTTTGGCCCCATTCATAATAGCATGACACGTTTTTCTTTTGGGGTTTAATTTTATCCCCTCGTCAATTGTAAGCACAATAATCGAATGCCTTGCACTGGCGCGCGAACTGTAAACTAGACATATAGACATGTTGATATAACTTAAATATGATATACTTACTTTCATGTTATGTAGGCATAATTAGCATACCCACGCGTAAGTTGTGCTGTCATTTACTAATTATTACGTCCATATTATGTACAGGGCTTAGGCACGATGCCAGGAGCGTACCGAGAAATTTAAAATATAGAAGATTAGCTTTTTTTTGATGTGAAACATGGGCTGTGAACAGCCGCGTGAGGGGAAATATGCAACGAAATGTTTGGTCCGCTCCTTCGCTTCCGCTCTCCCCACCACTGCGGCACTGGCTCAGGCATGCACTGTAGCACACGCGGTGTTACAGTACAGTGTAGCACACGCGGTGTTACAGTGCAGTGTAGCACACGCGGTGTTACAGTGCAGTGTAGCACACGCGGTGTTACAGTGCAGTATATAGGATTACGTCAGCATATAGCAATTAGCTGCTGCTTTTGAGAGTGCGTATAAATATGACACGAGGCGAGGCTCTGTCTTAATCTTACAGTGGGTGCCAATTGCTACTATGCTAGAAAATGAAACAGAAAATTCTACAGTTTCAATTGTTGCATGCGATGATATTGAATAAATTAAAATTTTATGGTAAAAAAAAATATGTATGGTAAAGAAAATATATACTACTACATAGAGAATACCACCGAGTTCAATAACGTTTTCTTTGATGTTTCACATCTGTCAGGAGTCCCGGGACCCACACCCTTTTTTTTATATACTGCCTAATCGATATGTTTTCAAATTAGTAGGGGAATATTCGAAAAACTACCGGTCGAGTAGTGAACAGAGGAACGCCATTTTGGAATTTAAATTGGGAAGTGTTTGTTTTTTTTGAAGTTATACTTCTTTAGCGAGGGTTATAGTGAATTGGAATGACCGCGGCTCAAAAATTACCGACTCAAAAATTAATGCAACGCTGATAGGGATAAAACGACTCTAACGATTTGGGTGAAATAAAAAATGCTGAGAGGGAAATTAAAGCAAAAATGTAAATGTATGAAGTATAACTTCGACCGTACGAGTCTTCGAGAAATCAAGAAACGGTCGAGTAAAGTTAATATCTTCGAGTCAATTCTACGTATTTAAAAGGAAAAAGTGTAGCGAAGTGGGCGCCGGTGCCCTAGACTATTTTCAGAGTGGAGCGAGAATCCCGTTTGGCGCCTTTAGGTTATGATTTTCCAAAAACTAAAAATTTACTGAAAATATATGAGAAGGTACTGATGTACTTTCTTAATTGAATTTTGGCACCTTTCATGACCCGACGCGCGCCTGGAGCGGTTGCTCCGCTCGCTCTACCCTTGGACCGGCACTGGGTGTGGGAAAGAAGAAAAGAATACGGCCTCTGAAGAAATAGTTACACTTAGGCCCGTATTCACCGAGCCTAGTTAGTTATTTATTCCGTTGATTTATTCCCCTGGTAACTATTACTCTGATTAAATAGCGATAATTCAATTCACCAAACGTAGTTAAGTTTACTGCAGGTATAAATCGTAAGAATAACTATTCTGTCCAATTTCAAGGGTATAAATATTTATTCGCCAAGTAAACTAGGGTGTGCACGAAATGCACAAATTACTTTATAGCCTGGCGACCTTTTCAGGTAAATATTAATTTCATATTTTTCAGGTAAAGGCTTTTGTCAATATTCACAATTTTACATTTTCGATCGATGCGCCATCGGTCGGATCTTTGGTAAACGTGCTTTAGAATCAAAATGTTTGACAAAAGGTCCAAGGTGTATGGTATAAAGTAAATTTTTACCTGAAGTTACTATTCTGTCGAATGATTTGCTTGGTGAATTGAAAGTTAATTTTATTCCTTGGAATAAATTTATTCTAAGATTAGTAACTTATATCTTTAATAGTGTTCGGTGAATACGGGCCTTATAAAAAAATTATATCTGAATAGCTATGCCTCTGCTTGCATAAGTAGATATTGTAGATTATAGACGCTCGACAACCGAGTCTATTGCTTTATGACTATAGTAATGGTGCGAATGGCGTCTGTTATTACGTAATGTCGAGAAGAGGACGTTAAACGCATTATTATTATTATTGCGATTTAGCAGCGACCCACCGGTTAGGAAACACTGAACTAGAACATACCTACTTTAGTGCATATTCATATTAATTTGAGACTTTACTTCCGTCAACGGCGTCAACCATGTTGAATTTATTCATAATGTAAATTAGTAGTAGACTAGAAATTTACGATGTTCCACGGCGTTTGAAATATACTTTTTATTCGCAAAAATATGCGGTTTGGCAGATGAACAAATCACTTTTTACGACCCGTTGATTTTTAAAAGAAATTTCTAAAATGATTTCCGTTTCGTAGCTTCAAGTATGAACTCTCAAAGTGCTTTTTAAATAGCAAAAAAAGAAGGAAAAAAAATGGAACATTATTTTGCACACCTTATTTTCAAGTCAAGCTGGATGTTGGCACGGTATCAGAATTTTTTAGCAATTCGTTGATTTTAAAATACGAAAATGCAAATGTAAGAAGCTAAATATTACGTTTAGTCTAAACGCACATTTTTCTTAACACTACTTTTTATCTAGATTTAAAAAAAATAGTAGATTATTTCTGGGATTTATTACTGATTAGTAATTATGACAGACACAGTCACACGAGTCATCATTACGTACGAGATACATATGGTATTTTTTGCCATACCCACTACAAAATACCTACTTTTCACTTCATTTTCAATGTTTTCATTTGCGTCGCCATCTTTACATTTACAGCAGGCCGTGGTGTGTAATAGCAGACGGATAGAGCGAATGAACATAAGTTACTATGGCAACCGTTTACTTACAGCACTAGTTTATGTTATAAAAACACTTTCGACACGCCAGCCTGTTAAATGACCCAATACAGACCGGTATACATGCATGAAAAGTAGCTAGTTTGTAGTGGGTATGGCAACAAAATATGGAAAAGACGTGGATAAAGATCACTCTTTTATTATTTTAAAATTAAATATCAAATTTTTGTCGGTATAACCGTATAGCCAAATGAGAGCTTGAGAAGTAGTCGAGCTTGTGGAGATGTCATTTCTACGGCTTAACATTCATTAGAATCTAATGCCATTATAGATAGATAGATAGATAGATATTTATTTGATCACAGTCGACATTGACAGAATGTATGTGACAAGTCAAAGTAAGTATATGTTAATTGAAATCATAAAATTCTTTCAAATCATAAAAGCAATTCACAATCAGGAAATTTTTCAATGTGCGTTTAAAAGAGCTAAAGTTGCTGTCTCGAATTGATATAGGCAATCTGTTGTAAATTTTACACCCAGAACCAAGTGGTCCTCTGCCGTACAATGATAGTCGGTAGTTTTGAATATATATCTCATTGTTTTGACGCGTTTGGTGACTGTGAACAGTGCTAACAAAGGTAAGGTCAGATATATTCTGTTTAATTAATTTACAAATTTCATATATATAAATAGTTGTCGAGCGTCTATAATCTACCAAGTCATCATACATATTTACAAATTGTTGATTCCTAGAATATAATTCGAAAAGTCAAGGCGAAAGTTTCAGTTGGATTTTCAATTTAAATCCCGATAACTCGAATAATTGGTGGCGTTAAAAACAGTCGAAAGCATTTAAATACAAACAAATCGAACGGTGTACGTGGACAGATCGAACGTTATATGTAATCTGAAAGCTTTCAAACCCAAAGTTTCTGCACTTGCAAAGTTGCAGGCAATTGTCATTTAAACGCAATCCGTTTCTCCGCCGAGCCCATTACGACTATATAATTCAGTTTGCTACCGGTAAATGATTTGAGTATTTCAGTTGCGAAGTGCACCAGGTGAGAAGAGGCGAGGTGTCGATTATCTTTAGTGTCGGTTTGCAAGTTCTGTATTTCTATATCCCCGATGTTGCACGTTTTGCAGAACGCTAAATGACGCGGTAATATGACCTGCAGCAGCTACATGTACAGCAGCTGTGTTTAAAACCACTGTCCATTGGAGAAAAGTTTTGGGTTCGTTCCAAACAGATATTATATTTATAGGCCAAGAGCTTGTGGTCAAAAATTGCAAGATTTTTGTAAAGGCTATATTTTGAGATTAACTAGTATTAAGGGTGTAAATAAATATTGTTACAAAACTGTTTTCTGAGTTCGCGGAATTAATATTTATTTACAATAATTAAAAACACAATAATAATGAACGCAACAACGAAAAGTCTATTCTAACAATCAACACAAGTAAACAATAACTAAACAGTAATTACAAAGCAAAACAAAACAACTATATACAATAATTCGTAATTATTACCTACCACTACACTAGTATTTATTTTATCAATTTGGTTATTTATATCACGGCACTATTTATATTCTGATCCACCGTAGGCTTGAATGCGTGACTCACCGTTGACTGATTCCCTCACTCACTCGTACTGGCTGTTTATATATGCTGCGTGGCGTAAGCCTAGTGTGTTCTCGCTTTCTCTAGAATTTTCGCGCAGGTGCCAGTTGTTCAGTAAGCAGACCCCGTTTCTCAGAACTGTTGCTTGCCGTTTATATACAGGGTGATCCGTAACAATATATACTAAATATATAAATATATATTAAATATATACTAAAGTCAGCTATTGGGACCTCTGGCGTCAGGGCGCTTTAAGGCCCGTATTCACCGAGCCTAGTTAGCTATTTATTTCGTTGATTTCCCTTGGTAACTATTACTCGGAACAAATAGCGATAATTCAATTCACCAAACGTAGTTAAGTTTACTGCAGGTATAAATCGTAAGAATAACTATTCTGTCCAATTTCAAGGATATAAATATTTATTCGCCTAGTAATATGGGTGGACACGAAATGTACAAATTACTTTCTGGCCTGGCGACCTTTTCAGGTAAATATTAATTTCATGTCTTTCAGGTAAAGGCTTTTGTCAGTAAAATATGTCAATATTCACCATTTTACATTTTCGATCGATGCGCCATCGGTCGAATCTTTGGCAAACGTGCTTTAGAATCAAAATATTTGTCAAAATGTCCAAGGTGTATGGTATAAAGTAAATTTTTACCTGAAGTTACTATTCTATCGAATGAATTGCTTGGTGAATTGAAAGTCAATTTTATTCCAAGGAATAAATTTATTTTAAGATTAGTAACTTCTATCTTTAACAGTGTTCGGTGAATACGGGCCTAAAAGATGTAAAAAAATCAGTTATTTTTAAAAGCTGAAATTTGGTAAAGGTTAATTTAGGGAATTAATTTTCGAAAACAAACAGTCAGACCTCATTTTGATAAAACCGACCTATTCAGCATTCGGTAGAAGTTGTGGAACTTCTACCAACTGCTGTCTAGGTCAAAAATGGGCGTTTTAGGATACAAATCTCGATTTGCCCATCACTCGGTTACTCGAAATTTTTCGTGATCCATCAGTTGTATATTTCAGCGAGTGGTGTACGGCCTTACGCTGTTGATAGTTGCATCAGACGATTTACAAACGGCTTTATCGCAAAATTGCGCATCAAAAAGTAGCATAATATTGTATGCGTAGGCCCTTAGATCCTGGCTGCATTTACCACTTCCGGTTCTCTGGACTAGGAGTTATTGAACAATTTTTTCGCGTATTGGAAAACATTTCTGTTCGATGCTTGGGAACAAACCTGGGCATGGTGTTGTATATTACATAATATTAACGTCGGCTGCAATAACGTAAATGCAAAAGTATAAACGCCGATTATAATATCCGCTTACTGAAATAACATTTGCAAATTATAGGTAATATTCAATGAAGAGCGGTTGTTTATATACACCGCCATGTATCACCGTAAATTGATAGGTTCACGGACTTTACTATTACAATGTAGAGTAAAGGTACCGATTTCTGGCCACCCGCACGGGCACCTGTGGTCGACCTCTTCTATTTATCGGAATTTTTCGACCCTTGTATGGGAATTTAATATTTTTTTAACACTCTTCGCGTTCATATCCAAAATTTCAAAAAGTGTTACCTAATTTTAACAGTGAATATTTTCAATAATAATAAGACATTTAATTTGTGGCTTAACGGCAAGTTTTATCAAAAAAATGTTTGGGACAAAAAATGTAGACAATTTTACGGCAAACATTTTTTGTTTGAAATATTTTTTAATAGCATTATGATAATTTTCGCGATATTTGCCAAAAACTAGAATTTACCCCCTTTCACCACCTTAAAAACCACGGTTAATTAAGGGTACTTTTCAGGATATGCTTAGAACATCAAAATGAAGGTATCCACAAAAATCCAACTTGGTCGGAATTTTTTCGAAGTTTGGTCCTTTTTTGACTTATTTTCCTGAACTATAGAGTATGTCGATAAAATATGAAACTAGAGAATTAAAATAATGTCAGTTAATTTTCTTTATCGCATTTGTTTGTCTATTGTCAACTGTAAATATAATAAAAGTGGCCGTTCACAGGTGAGTGATCGGAAACCGGTGTCTTTACCCTACGTGCCTATTTCTAGAAATATTTTATCGCTTAAATTCAAACGAAGACAAAATAAATCCGCGCAATTTTCAATACTCAGTACAATATATTTATTTAATGATGATAAATAATTGATTTCCTTTTCATGAAATCTGAGAAAAATTGATTATTGTTGACGATTGACGACGGTGTAGTAATTTCATCTATTGACATTAATGTAATAATTATTATATTTTGATAAGCTCTTTTCAAACTGGTGGTTGCCTTGAGTTTAAGTATACTTCTGCGAACGTCAGACCTCATTTTCTCCGTGTTATTAAGTTAAAAGAGACCTGAACTTCACCCATTTCAAAAGATGGCGCCACCATATGTAATTCAACGTCTTTTTCTATAGATGATATTCTTTGTATTAAACATTTTTGGGTTCATGTATTGAAATTAATAAAAGCAGGAATTGAGAT
Organism: Mongoloraphidia duomilia; assembly: GCA_039654895.1. Lineage (NCBI taxonomy): Eukaryota > Metazoa > Arthropoda > Insecta > Raphidioptera > Raphidiidae > Mongoloraphidia > Mongoloraphidia duomilia. Next base: position 24,553,777 of record CM077524.1, on the reverse strand, counting down.
TGAATTTGAAGTATTTTTTTAATGAAGAGGCGTTTTCAGGCATTTAATACCTAAATTTGAGGTAAACAAATGGATAATATGCTGAAGTTTAAGACGAAATTATTAATAATAACAGCAAAATGTTGAGTAATAAGTCACTCATGACAGATACTGTAACTGTGGCTGCTATTATTAACTAAAAAAAGTGTAGCTATTATTTAAGAGAGGGCGATACTTTCGTTTTGTTTACATCGGTATAAATGTCAGTTTTGAATTTCGTGTTCAGTTCGTGTTTTTCAAATGTTTTGTGATTATGTTTCAAGCATCGACGCAGTAAAGTGTAAGCGTAGGGTGTCGTCAGATGTGCATTGGCCTATTGTACGTTCAGAGACCTCTATATGCTAGTAGTCGAACTACTTAAAATATTTCAAAAAATTAAACTGTAAAAAATAATATTACATTTTTAACGACGACAGCGCCTATTAAAGGATGTTAGCGGCAACTTGAAGTGCAGGCCTTTTTTAAGGAATTTTAACGTAACGACTTCGCAACTTACAAATATGTTACAAAAGGACCTTCCATTTTGGGTGACTCACTTCGATCGGTCTGTCAGATATTTGTAATGCTTATTTTTATTTCAAGATAAAATTTATGTATAAAAAAATACTAAATAAATATAAATTCTTATACCTACCTACTATAATTTAACGCTACTTGCTTGTTTGCTCGTTATTTTCTGCAACCTAGTTTTGACGTGAAATTTGAAAATAGAAATTAGATGTTATATGACATCTTACTATCCGAACTTTGATTTCGATTGTTCGACTTTTCGATCGTCCTGTATGTGTACGTAGTACCCGTAGCCCAACAACATGACGTCGTGTTATTGACGTCGCCGTACAAAGTGTGAGAGAGAGAGATAGCGTCACCGTCGTCGGATCCTTTTCTAGCGACTCCGAGAGTGACGTTTCTCGATCCGAGACTCCTCAATCGTAGTGAGTTCACACGATCATCATATTATGTCTGCAAGGTGTATAACCTCAGTTTATGACCTGTATGCAACTGTTATTTGTACATTATGACGTCACTGTGGTCTCTTTGTTAGGTGTAAATGAGGGTCACCATTTTTTATTCGTCAGATAGCGCTAGTGGCAAGTAAGGTATGTTTCAAACGTTTACATTTTTTATTCGTCAGATGGCGCTAGTGGCAAGTAAAGTATACGTCAGACACTTATATATATTTTTTTATTTATTTATTGAGGGCAGATAGCCTAGTGGTTAGCATGCTTGGTGCCGCAACCTCTAGACTGGACTGCCGTGGGTTCGAATCCCACCTGCGCTCATGGATGTTTTATGATGTTATTTAGTTTTATTTTAGTTGTTATTTAGTGTAGTTGAAAGACGCTAATGACCTTAGATGTCGACGCGTCTATAATCTACAATAAATAAATACATTTTTTTATTCGTCAGATGACGCTAGTGGCAAGTAAGGTATGTTAAACGTAAAGGTATGTGTAAACTCAGAACTTCGTCTAAACGGAAAATGTTCCGATATATTTATTCTAAGTTTTCAATTTGATGTAGAAAACAGTGTGATAATAATAATTTGATGCGCGAATCTTGGCTGTCGTCTTCGGACATTAATCTGTGTTGACAGGTTAGCTGCAGTGTGAACGCCACCTATTTTATTTATTGTGCACAGAGGTTGAGAATTTCGTCGGACGCTTTCAATTTTTTTTTTCTTTTTGTCAGACATATTTTTTTGTCTTATGTACACAAATTGGAAGGCAAAATGTTCGTGGATTGTCTGATCCTTTCCAGAGAGACTGTGGAAAACAGTTTAACGTGTCTTTCTGTATATCTGTGATCACACGACAAAATGCCTTACGGTCGATTTTTAGTTAGATAATATTAATGATGAAGTTTTTGAACCTTCTGATCCCATAGCCTTTTGACAAACAACTAAACAGTTGTGCGATTAAAAATTGATTGTATGCGCCGGCCCTTACAGGTGAAGTTAAATAAAAGCTTGTAAAAAAATCCTGACACTGTCCGCCTTCTGGAAGAACAAGTAATGTAAGTTCGCGACATTCATAGAACTATGGTAACAGAACCGGTACAGTCGCGAAATTACGTACCTGTTCCTTCAGAAAACGGGCATTAGTGTGTGTGTTTTAAAGACCACCAACAGCTATAAAGGTTATTTGGGCCTAGCGCCAATTCATATTTTCAATTCATTATTTTTTTTTAATAATAAATTGAAAATCCAATTGACACTTTTACCAGCTCTCGGGCTAGAACCCGGGAATTGGAGACTTGTAATAGAGGAACCATAGCAACGCCATGTAAACAACAGCAATGCTACACGCTCGACTATTCTCAAGCCCTCGGGCATTGGTGTCCTATAAGTTCAGTTCGGAAACAATTGTCAGTGACAAATACTTAGTTACTAACAATGTTATTGGAGCGGAAAGTCAAATGAAACAATGTAAAGCATACTCGTTCTTAGATTTTCCCATGCGTAAAAACTGTGCAGCTTATATTTTATTGTGAAGTAGAACTTGGTTGGTATAACCTGTTGAGAAAATCTCCATTTATAATTTTCATGTCCGAGCAGCTCGCTTTATACTATGAATAAAGAGTAAATAAACTTCATAAAGAGACGACGCTTTGATAGGTTCCTTTGATGTTTTAACGTTGAAACGTCCCGTCCGTTAAAATATGCATATGGAAAAAACACGTGTATTTTAAATCTTCAACCCAGAACTCTTTTGGAATAAATTATCTATAGGTACTATAATATTATAAAGAGGAAAAGTTTGTATGTTTGTCGTTGGTAATCTCAGGAACTACTAAACCGATTTAAAAAATTCTTTCACTGTTTAAAAGCCTACTTCTTCCCAAGTAGCATAGGGTTTTAGGCTATTATACAGTGTGTCCACAGACTCATCCTCAACATGGGGATCTCCGTTGTGATGCGAGATAGAGATTTGGTTAAATGAGACAAAATGTGCAGAATCTCCAGTACTACTACCCTGCGTAGTCAAACTTTCCATATTTTGCTTGGTTCGCGAACGACAGTTGAAAAACGAGATTTACCCATTTTCGTTTTTTGTTTATAACTCGCTTATTAAGTAAGTTAGAAAAAAAATATTTTCACTTTCTTAAGGCCCTTTTTTATGAAGATTTCAAATCTCTTTTCATGTTTTTATTTATTTTTATAGTTTTAGAGATACTTGTATTAACTTTGTTTTTTTAATTACACATCAAAGATGGCCATGACACCATTCGAAAGAGATTTTTTTTCTCTTTAATTTGATATGAGAGTTGATGGATTTATTTTCAAAAATAACAGAGTTATACGTAAAACACTGATTTTTAATAGTAGGCTATGCTAAATTAATTGATAAAACAACAGAAGGCTTAGCAAACAGTTGAAATTCGCGTTGGCTTAGTAAACGGCTGTTTTGTTTTAGCTGTCGAAGTGTAGTTTGTTGCTAATTTGTCAGTTTACTAAGTGATTTATTAAATTTACTTTTGTTATCATGGAATATAACCTAAAAATATTTTCAATTATACAGCCTGTCCCATTTAAGCGTGGCAGATCAAAGTTATGTTTTTTTTAACCTAGCACCCTGTTTTTATTTGTTTTTTCAATTCTGCACCTAAATATGAATAGAAATAGTAAGGGAAGCTATGCTCGAAAATTCAGTAATTTTTGAGTTATTCAAGTTTTTTAGAAATTTTTGACACGTGCAGACCTTTACCTAAAATTCGACATAGCCAAAACAGAAACCTTTATCAAACTGAAATTTTGAGGACCACTAAATAATCGACGGACAAATTAATGTCTGTCCTAAAAAATGAATTTATTATACAGGGTGTTCAAAATAATGTACTTCTTTTACCTAACTTCAATCACGTGTAACTTTTGATTGTTAAATTCAACGAGGTAATTTTTTTGCTGGAATTGTATTCTTTAGGATATTTACTATTTTTCATTTTGTTTCCAATGACCAAAATACTTTGCAAATAATAATTAATATTTTTCATTTATTATACTTAAATTTAACTTATCATATCTAAAATTATTGTTGTGCTATCGCTCTGGTCCAAACCTCCTTACATAACGTGTGGTGGGGAGTACTTAGTAAGTGTCCATACCTTGGGTATTAGACTTACCGATTGTCATTTCTCAGTCAATGAAAATACGTCAAATTACGTATACCAGTGTGGATATAAACAAGAATAATATGACATTTAAATAGGTGTCGCGTTTGACGCTTATAGAATACCTTATGGTTTTTGGGACGAGTTTGCAACTTTTAAGATTTTGATAGATTTATCTTTTGTGCAAATAAATTTTAAATCTACATTCTGCAAGCATAATAATAAATATGAAAGTAAGTACATATTGTTTTGCTTTAAATGATATTGTTGTACCGCTCTTTTATTGTACTTTTATCTCTGTCTTAACACGTCAATGGTATAGTCTGATCAAGCAAAGGCGTTTTAGTGTTAAGTAATTGAAAAATATTCACAAAGCTTATTTTCTATCGGAATTTACCCTCTGTATTCGTCATCTCAATCCTTTCCCCTCGCCTAAAAAAGGCTTTGGATAAACGCCAAATTAAGGACCAAGAATCCTATAACTCCTTCAGGCGAAAAATAGAAGGAAAAAAAATCCTGGGAAAACTTACAACTTTTTAAAAGTTACGTAATCTTCACACACGTAACCAAAACTTTTTTCCAAAAAAATCGCCTGTAGGATCTGTAGTGTGATTCTTTGTTCTTCATTTGGCGTTTACCCGAACACTTAAACTTTAAAATAGCGTTGGGAGAGCCATAACTGTTTTGGCCGAGGGAAAAGAATTTGAGATGAAGAGTGCAGGGGATATTTGTGTTAATCGAGCGACAAATAAAACAAGTTTTTACGGTTAGTAAAATGGACTACCAAACGTTTCGTCAACGTTATCTTAATCATTCGTATTTTTATGGCAGTCTTGTTATTAACTTATCATAATTTGAACTCTGATTGCTCGTACTGTAGCTAAATACACGAATAAAAGCCCGTCCGTAAGTGTTAGTGTATATGGAGTATATAGAGACCGCCGCCCGCCACACAACCCCTAACGCGACCGGGGGTGGATTCTCCCACTCTCAAGTCTCTTAGCTGTGGAATCAATACACACAGTCTGCTCGCTAGGCTAGCTGATGTGTCTGCCTGCCCTCCCCCTCCCCTTAGAGCCCCCCCGTCGCCCCGCGGACAACTCTACACGAATAATGCTCACACTATAATATAAATATAGTAGAACCTCGATAGCTCAAATCTCGGTAACGTAAAAACCTCTATAAATTAATAAAGTTATTGTTACAAAACTGTTTTCTGAGTTGGCGGACTAAATATTTATTTACAATAATTAAAAACACAACAATAATAATGAATGCAACAACGAGAAGTCAGTTCTAACAATCAACACAAGTAACAATTACTAAACAGTAATTAACACAACTATATGTAATTAACTACACTAATATTTATTTTATCAACTTTTTTTATATCCCGGAACTATTTATATTACTGTATTTATATCAGACGCACTATTCGTCGTTCAGTACTTGACTTCGTATTCAACACGACACTAATTGCCTGATTGATCCGCACCGCTGTTTATATACCTGCGTGGCGTAAACTCAGTGGTGTTCTCGATTTCTCTAGCGTTGTCCAGAATGTTCGTGAAGATACGAGTTGTTCGGTAAGCAGGCCCCCGTTTCTCAGAACTATTGTCTGCCGTTCATATACAGGGTGATCCGTATAAGGCCATTGCTGTTATTACTGCCAAAAGAAAAATCCTTTTTATAGACAACTGCATAGCACATGATGACACACATAAACAGACACTAATGACCTAAGTTGTCGACGCGTCTATAATTTATAATTTACAATAAATAGACACTCATAAACGAAACCTCACTAAGTAAAAATATGAGCCTTTAAAACCTCCTTAACTTATCAAACTCTTTTACGTTTCCCTTGAACTTTAACTTATCGAGGTTCTACTGTATCTATATAATATATATCCCTCATATTACATGCAAATCTCTTTCTATCCCGACTTTGACACTTTATATAATATTATCGGATTATATTGATCATTACGTCACGTTTAACACGTTGACTACTTTCATATTATGCCTCTCACCCCGACCAAAAATACGCGATTTCGACGAAACTTTGAGCCAACTTAATAGCAATTAGACGACTGTGAGTTTAATCGCGTCTCGGTATTTTTGGTGGGAGTTTTGTTTGTAAACAACAGAATCACGGAAAGAATGTAAACATCGTGGAGGCGTCGCAATCGCGTGTTTTTAGTAGGTGAACGTGGCCTGCGAGTTTCGTATCTAAGTAGGTTTGGTGGGAGAAGTTGTTCTGTTTAAAATGTGCAGAGACTTCGAAAGAATATGCAGTAATTTTGAAGTACTCGGTAAAAACTCGGAGAACTTAATTGTCTGTGAGGCATTGTTATTATTATTATTGTAGATTATAGACACGTCGACAACTCAGATCATTAGCGTCTTCAACACAATTAATAATCCATTTGTGTATTAGAATCTGCCAGCCGGCGTACACAAACCGACTGGTACGAGCTCGGACTCCTGGGAACGCCAATTCCTAAAGAATATTGGAATGCAATTGCGAGAACAACTACATTCCAATGTTCCCCCTGGAAGAGTGAGGCATTGTTGCTTTACCGTTTGCCTGTTTGTCAGTAATTAAATTAAATAATTAATATTTTATTTATTTTGCACTTTTAAAGCTAAACTCTACTTATAGCTAATAACTAACATATTTTTACATAGGTATAACTAATTATGTTATAGAACCATTCAACCATCTCACAAATCACAATCGTACTCTTTTCAAATAAAACAAACAGACAAGCATATACGGACACACACAGCACACACACACACACACGAAGACCGCGTTAAACGCATAACACCCTGTTTTAGATCGGGTATTAAAAAAATAGTATGCTGGCCAAAAACAACCCACCAAATTAAATATTAAGAGTCACAGGTCTGGAATCTATCAGACTTATTTTGAGGGAGCTATAAGAAAAAAAATAAACAAACAAAATTAAAAGATCGGGGTTTATGTGGTGCATACCTACTAACCTAGATCTCTAATGGAATCGAGCAAAAAGTTTCAAATCAATCCAAGCATTTAAGGTACACACAAACTTGTAGACTTACGGAAGAGCTTCAGCTATCTGAGGTCGCGGCTAAAAATTGCAAATATGAATTCAGTTCCTTGTCTAATTGTGATATCTTTGTAAAAAATATTCTAGTAAAATTTCTTTAACTTTATAAAAATAAAATTAACTTTTTTTAGTACCTACAATTCATTTTTTAGGCGCGATCTTAGCGAAGCTAGAAGCGCCTATATACACTCGCTTTGTCTGTACGTCTGTGAATCTGTCACGCTATTTTGTGTCACGCGTACAGCCCAAACGGATGAACCAATTTTAAAAAACTTTTTTTTGTTCGATTCCTCTCGGGGTCTATTTGATCCTAACGTCGCCCGATTTTTGAATTTTGGCCCCAGAGGGGAGCAAATTAGAAAAAACGGTGTTTTTTGCTTATAGTTTGCTCAATTTAAGTCAGATCGATTCGAAACCTGTCTTAAACGAAAGAGCAGAAAATTTTAGATAGATTTCATGTATAATATTGTGTCAAAACACTTTTTTTATACAGATTTATATGATTATTAAACTAAATAAATGCGACTTTATCTAATAAATCGCGAACTTGTTTCGGTTGTCCTTGTCTGTTGCACAGTGTGATATGGATATTGGAAGATAGCGTATGCCCTGTCTTATGTTGCATTATTTCAATATAGTTATTCAATTTTTTGACTGCTGATGTTTGAATTTAAGTTTAAAAACCCTGGCCTACTGAGTTAAAATGACGTGTAACTAATTATTGACGTCGATCGGATCGGACCAAAATTTCTCGACGTTCATCATATCTTCCCGAACAATTTGACTTTCTCTGTCTCTATGTCCCTTTGTACGCTTATAACTCGAGAACCACTGATCCGATTTACATGATTTTTTTCAAGTAAATAACTTCTTATGCGACTGCGAGTTTTAAAATATTTGTGGCATCACGCAAAAGCAACCGAACTGATTCTCAAATAAAAACGTATGTTCTGGCATCACGCAAAAATAAGTAGGTAGTAGATGCTTTGTTTTTTAAACGGTGGTTTTATTTAGCTTGATCCCGTATATTTCTTACAAATCTTGCGATCGATTGAGTTGAAATTTTGCACACATGTGTAGCTCCGGTGACAATACAATATTATGGTAACTAGCTGACCGGCCCGGCTTCGTCCGGGTGTAAATCGTACTTCTGAATTTTCACCCACTTCCCGTGATCCGATTGAGTTGAAATTTTGCACACATGTGTAGCTCCGGTGACAATACAATATTATGGTAACTAGCTGACCGGCCCGGCTTTCGTCCGGGTGTAAATCGTACTTTTAAATTTTCACCCACTTCCTATGATCCGATTGAGTTGAAATTTTGAACACATGTGTAGCTCCGGTGACAATACAATATTATGGTAACTAGCTGACCGGCCCGGCTTTCGTCCGGGTATAAATCGTACTTTTGAATTTTTACCCACTTACCATGATCCGATTGAGTTGAAATTTTGCACACATGTGTAGCTCCGGTGACAATACAATATTATGGTAACCAGCTGACCGGCCCGAGTTTCGTCCGGGTGCAAATCGTACTTTTGAATTTTCACAAGCAAAAGGTCTTTCTTCGGTAACGTTTCGGATAAATGTAATAAAATCAGACTAAGGAAATAGCGCACACTAAAAATTATTAGATCCTTTTGAAAATTAATATTTGAGAGTTTTATAGGACACAAAAAAATAAAATGGCGTCAGATTTCAAAATGGCGGCCATATGTACTTTTTTGTAAACATTATCCGATTCTTTTGAAAATTAATATTTGAGAGTTTTATAGCACACAAAAAAATTAAATGGTGTCAGATTTCAAAATGGCGGCCATATGTACTTTTTTGTAAGACATCAGATCCTTTTGAAAATTGATATTTGAGAGTTTCATAGAACACAAAAAAATAAAATGACGTCAGATTTCAAAATGGCGGCCGTATGTACTTTTTTGTAAAAATTATCCGATCATTTTGAAAATTGATATTTGAGAGTTTCATAGGTCACAAAAAAATAAAATGACGTCAGATTTCAAAATGGCGGAAATATGTAGAACTCCTTTCTAAAAATTAAACGATCTTTTTGAAAATTGATATTTGAGAGCTTCATAGGACACAAAAAAATAAAATGACGTCAGATTTCAAAATGGCGGCCGTATGTACTTTTTTGTAAAAATTATCCGATCATTTTGAAAATTGATATTTGAGAGTTTCATAGGTCACAAAAAAATAAAATGACGTCAGATTTCGAAATGGCGGCCATATATACTTTTTTGTAAAAATTATCCGATCCTTTTGAAAATCGGTATTTGAAAGTTTCATAGGACACAAAAAAATAAAATGACGTCAGATTTCAAAATGGCGGCCATAATATGTACTTTTTTGTAAAAATTATCCGATCCCTTTGAAAATGGATATATGCGAGTTTTATAGGACACAAAAAATAAAATGACGTCATATTTCAAAATGGCGGAAATATGTAGTACTCCTTTGTAAAAATTATCCGATCCTCTTGAAAATTGATATTTGAGAGTTTCATAAGACACAAAAAAATAAAATGTCGTCAGATTTAAAAATGGCGGCCGTATGGACATTTTTGTAAAAATTATCCGATCCTTTTGAAAATTGATATTTGAGAGTTTCATAGGTCACAAAAAAATAAAATCATGTCAGATTTCAAAATGGCGGCCATATATACTTTTTTGTAAAAATTATCCGATCCTTTTGAAAATCGGTATTTGAAAGTTTCATAGGACACAAAAAAATAAAATGACGACAGATTTCAAAATGGCGGCCATAAATACTTTTTTGTAAAAATTATCCGATTCTTTTGAAAATCGCTATTTGAAAGTTTCGTAGGACACAAAAAAATAAAATGATGTCAGATTTAAAAATGGCGGCCGTATGTACTTTTTTGTAAAAATTATCCGATCCTTTTGAAAATTGATATTTGAGAGTTTCATAGAACACAAAAAAATAAAATGATGTCAGATCTCAAAATGGCGGCCATATGTACTTTTTTGCAAAAATGATCCGATCTTTTTGAAAATTAATATTTGCGAGTTTTTTTTAGGACACAAAAAAATAAAATGATGTCATATTTCAAAATGGCGGTCATAGGTATATATTTCTTTGTAAAAATTATCCGATCCTTTTGAAAATTGATATTTGAGAATATAATAAGACACAAAAAAATAAAATAGCGTCAGATTTCAAAATGGCGATCAAATAATAACTTTTTAATTGTATTATTTATATCTTTGATAAATTCGGTTTTATATACAATGCGTAAAAAGCATAGCTTCTGTCGGGTGTCTTGCGACACATCATGACTTTTTTATTTAGCCGGTTCCGAGTAACGCTTAATAGTCAACCGTTGCTATGGAAAATTGTTTAAAAAATTCACTGTACTATTTTTTCTATGTAATCCAATACTGTATTTATATTAGGTCTTATGGCTCATAGCCTACTACAAAATTATAAATCTTCTCAGTGTTATTTTCCCTATGTTCAATAAAACCGTTTACACACAGTACCTACATGAATATCGCGCCTTGTAATTCTTGAATTACTTGTATGCTCCAAAATTTTTTAAATCTGTTATTAATATTCATGTATTTTATATTTAGATTTTTGAAATTGTTCAGATCCACTTTTTAATTTTTTATTTGTGCGCGTATGTTCTCGACAGTAGAACATTGGCTTTTTTGTTTGTGCAAAAAAGCAATTTTGTGTCGTTTATAGGAGACAATGTCACTTCAATTAACTTTAACTAGAGCAGAAGTTTCATGAAAAAAACACGACTAGCCTACCTGCCTACACATTGGTTTACTAGATACAATTATTGTATGACCTTAAGACAAAACCACTTATGTCGAATTTGTGGTAAAATAAGATTAACGACGATTTAATACAAGAGTCTAGCCGTCAGACCATGAGAAAAGCACGTGATCTGTCTTAGAATAATTCACTGAATCTTCACTCCGCGAAAAACGTCATCGCAGACATACCCTCCGCGTACGTTTTTTTGCTTGACTCCCATCTTTTCACCCAAAAAAAGGCCATCGCATCAACACCCCACTGCGAGAAACTTTCCTCCCTCCAATCGGCAAAGTCAAAAGTGCACATCCCGCCAAGTGTGATTGTATGATAAAAAAATAATTAAATAGAGACAATATAAAAAATTTCAAGTGGAATATGGAATAGTTGTAAAAAACAGGTGCAAATCGGAATCGAACCAGCGACCTTCTGCATACGGAGTAGACGCTGTTTGATTTACAACTGTTTTTATGGTATACCAAGTATATGAAGTAATATTAATCTGTAAACTGTACTGTTATGCAAAAGGTACTTTGTGCTTGCTCCTCATGGTTTCACAGCTAAACTCTTCGATTTAATCATCCAGTTTATTGAATGACCCAAATCTCCATTCTTCATTACAATTAAAAGAGACCAACATGTATCGAGGTGTCGCAAAGTAAATCGAAATTGATTTATCAACGTACATTTTAAATTTAAATTAATTCGCAAAAACGGTGAGGCACCCTCGAAAAATCTCACCGTCATTATGGTTAGTGATGCATGTTTTTGTTCAGTGGATGTTGAAACGATTCTGCGGTACACTCTCGTCGAGTTAACTCGCAGGTGAGCGAGTGTTTAATATTAGTATAGATTTAGAGGCATACAGTATAATGGTATATTATAGGTAGTCCATAAAACAGTAGGGCATCGAGCGAACAACTTATAGGAATATAAGTCGTTTTTATTACCCCGTCGCAGCAACCCGCGACCGGAGATTGTTTTTGACACTCGTTTTATTGCTAAATCGGTCGGCACGCTTCGTATCTTAGCTCACACACACACAAAACATTGTAAAGGTACACCTAATAACATTATATACATACATAGTGCGCCATCATGGTTTATTTTCACCTGCGAACCTAAATATTGCCTACACAATAAAAATGAATTCAATCAGTGCCCGGTTTTTCTTATAGTTGTTCAAAAGTTTAAGATAGTGAGTCATGCGTAGTTCGTAACAAAAGTTAACGAGCAATTTAATATAGTGAGTCATGAATATTTTGTAACGAGGTTAATGAAGCAATTTAAGATAGTGAGTCATGCTAGATCGTAACAAGTTTTAATGGAGCTGAAAAGCAGTGATACACTGTAAGGCACATACACGCGTTATATAAATAGTGAAGTATAAGTGCATGACTCACTATCTTTCTTTTGGAACTTGACTATAGTACTTGTACACTACTTCTTAACTTAAAAAAATAGATTTTGATATAAATTTACAAGCAAATAAGTAGAATAGAATAAACTTAATTTTTTCTCTCTTTCCGCATAATTTTTTTCAGTAAATCATTTCTTTCGTTAAGATAGCAATAAGAATACTTACTTAATTAACAAATTTAAATATGAAGGCGTGGCCTAAACGCAAAACCACATTTTGCTGTACTTTAATTTTTTGCCACCAGATGTCACAGTGTCAAGTGTTAAATCCTTATGGCAATAACCAGAATAAACAATGCTATATAGTAGAATAGAGCTCAATATTGATATAGTTTTATTTCTCAAGAATAGGTTCAATAACCACTAATAAATAATCAATAAGCCGTGTTAAACGGTGATTTGCGGACAGCTGTATAAATATTAAGTAACTCGTCGCCATATTCGTGTTATCACGAAGTGAGGTTAGGTTTTCACCCCATTCTGCCACCTTTCAAGGTAATGTTTTCAAACATTCTTTCCAGGTGGCTTCCAAAAGTTTAGCGATAAAATATGACGTAATATATTTTTTGCCATACCCATTATAAAATAGCTGCTCTTCATGAATGTCTGTATGCATGTAAAGTGACTTTTAATAGGCCAATGTAGGGAACTTGTCATTACCACACTAGTGTGGTGATTTATGTTTATCACTCTGATCCGCTCGCTATTATACCTACTGACAGCTACTCTCAGCCTACTATAGAAGTGAAGTTGGCGACACAAAATGATCTGTCAAAATTGTTTGAAAATACTGAAAATGAAGTGAAAAGTAGCTATCTTATACTGGGTATGGCAAAAAATACTGTTACAAACCTGTTTTCTGGGTTGGCGGAATAAATATTTATTTACAATAATTAAAAACACAATAAACAATAACTAAACAGTAATTACAAAGCAAAACAAACAACTATATACAATAACTCGTAACAATTAACTATATACCAGGACTATTTATTTCTAGTTATTTATATTTCAAATATTTATATTCACTGTATTTATATCAGACGCGCAATTTGTCGCTCAGTATTTTCCATTGACTGATTGCCTCGTAGGCTTGAATGCCTGACTCACCGTTGACTGCTGTTTATATATGCTGCGTGCATAAGCCTAGTGTGTTCTCGCTTTCTCTAGAACTTTCGTGCAGGTACCAGTTGTTACAGTAAGCGGACCCCCGTTTCTCAGAACTTTTGCCTGCCGGTTATATACAGGGTGATCCGTAACAATACCATCTCGTGCGCAATGACACGTGTGACTTATTAAAACTCGCTAAATCGCTCGTTTTACATACAGTAGTATACCTCATTACGACACTAGAAATACAATCTGCTATTCAAATCTTGCCTATGTTGCGTCTTAGTGAAATTCATTATCAACGACATCCTTGCAGTCCCGATAATTTTCAAACTACGATAGTCGATTGAATAAAATAAGTTTTAAGAAGTATGAGTATAAAAAAAATCTGTTCTAGGGACAGTTCGATGTTCTGAAGCTAAGACTATATGCAATCGCGTTTTAACGTCGGTAATGTCACGCAGAGCGACTTACCGACAAGTAAATCGTCGTACCGTATGAACAGTTACCTTTCCCCGGGTCGGATTTTACCTTTATTACAAATTGACCTTGAACATTTGACAGCCTACGTACACGCTACAGGTTTTATGTAACTGCTACACATTCTGTGTACCATCCACCTTGTTTATTTACGTGCATGTGCACTTAACTGAAGGCAATGAATTTACGTTTTTATGACCTTTACTTTTTATAACCCGGAACCCTCTTTTTCTCAGTGTTATTGTTCTTCGGAAAACGCGATTAAAAGGAAACGTTTATCAAAATTATTTTACTTGGTTTTTTTACAGTTTTATAATCATTTATAAACATTATGGTCTATTCTACGTTTTTGCTCTATTATTATAGCAGCGTTTCCTATAAACTTTTTCGCCTGCGGATCCCTTAGTGATTAAAAATAAATTGCCGCGAACCCCTATTATTCTAATATAAAACAAGAGTAATTTTTTTTTGACAATTTATTATTTCTAATGTTAAAGACAAATGCATACATTTTAATATTTCATATTACTTCAGCTGGGCGCGAACCTGGAATCTTGGACAAATTACAGATGACAGACATCTGTGTCCATTCGCACGGCTACCGTCGCTCGATATCTCTCGTCAATTAGACAGTACCTACTATTAGAAATTGAGTTGGCTAAACAAGTGAAATGTAAAAAAATTGAAAATACTGAAAATAAAGACAAAAGCCGCTATTATATAGGGTATAGGACAAAAAAACATATTTCTAGGGTGCAATGAATTGATATTTTGATCCGTATGACTTAAACTTGCTGGCGCTCGTTTAACATAATGTCAGACTTCGTCGAAAATATACCTACTTCATTACGCCCTAGATTCATTGGATTTGAACCTGTCTGTGGGATTCTCTACAGAAATGTCCAACAGACTGTGAAGAGATGGAACTGTGAAGAACATCTCTCATTGGAACCTGGCTTCAGGTAACAAACATGGGAAGAAAATGATCTTAGGTCCCTCCCCAAAGGCTCGCTGAGGATTTAATCAGGCAGACTCAGCTGGCCGACACTCAGGAAGGTGATTGGGCTTTTGACCAGTCACGCTTCTCTGAGAAAACACGTTTACATATGTGGTGGGGAGGAATCAACACTATGTAGATTCTGCGAAATGGAGGATGAAACAGCCACCCATATCGTGCACGAATGTGAGGCTACAGGACGGAATTATTCCACAGAATAATCTAGTGGCCAATCTTCTGGGGTTCATAAGAAGATCCAGATTATTTGCTGACTAGATCCAGTAAAAAGGGGATGCACAAAAATCTTTATAGAATGTGGACCACCCTTAATAATTTGTTTTAATCTTTAACCTACTAGATATATACAGTCTACTATTATATTCATTTAAAGTATAAAACTTTGAATATTTTTCCTGACTGAAAAACAATGAAATGCATTTTCTCTATAGTTATACTATTACATGAATCGCGCTTTGAGACGATATCAGTTTTAAGTAAAGTTTATATCATTTACAAAACGAACAAGGAAGAAGAAGAAGCCGATTCTTGCTAGGATATAACATATAAAAAGAAGGAAAAAAAGAAAAGAAATATGAATGGTAGTTGATAGAGAAAGAAGAATCGTGAACGTTTTTATTTGTTTCTGTGTGACAGTGCTCACTTGGATAATAGACATTGGGATCACGTATAAAACCAGACTCCGCGGGCACATATCACATTTGGTGAAAACATAGTGAAGGTCCAGAATTTGTACTTCTTGGGGCAAAACTGTTTTAAGCAAGAACGTTTAGTTCCAGATGTGTAAATATCTAAGCTCGCGTCCCCAAAATTTTTTTTGAAGTTATACTCTTTAGGCGCGTCATGAAAAAATGGCGAGAGTGAATTTTTACGACGTGCGCGCACACTGTGACGTCAAAATTAACGGAATTGATTTCCATAGCAAATAGAGTTGCCGTCTAAATCTAGACTTTTGTCTTGTCTTGTCTAGATTTTCAAGACAAGACTTGCAAAAATCTTATCTAGAAATGTTCAAGACAAGACAAGACTTGCTTTATCTAGATCAAGACTCTTGCCAAAACTCCAGACAATTTTCAAGAGTAGATAAACTCAGTAGTAGTATGTAAAGGTTTACTTTACCTACTATTACTAATAATCTAGACTCTTGATATTAGACAAGACAAGAGTTTGTTAATCTAGACTTAGACTTAGTGAAGTCTTGATATTTCAAGAAAAGACAAAACTTTGAAAGTTTTGTCTTGTCTAGACGGCAACACTAATAGCAAATTAAAAATAAGTTTTAATATAAAGTTATTTTTAAAAATCGACACGATTTTTACGCATATACAAAGATTTTTGGGCACTGTGTTTTTACTGTTGAGGAAATATTGCTGGAAATAGTCCTTGATAGTTGTACGAAATTGCTTTAAAACTGTGCAGTCGCCAGTCGTCGATTTCTTGGGTATGTTTTTATTTTCTTCTTTTTCGTGATAAAAATACAAATCTGTTTAAATGATATTTTTGATAATTAAATGTTGGCTCGTATTTCGATTCACATCGCTTCCATGACGCCTTGTTTAATCAAATAAATTGATACATTTTTTTATTCATTTATTGTTAACCGAATCTACGAGATGACTATGGAATTATTATAAAGAGAAAATATGTTTGTTTGTGGCGGGTACCTAATCTCAGGAACTACTAAACCGATTTGAAAAATTCTTTTACAGTTTAAAAGCCTACCTCTTCCTGAGCAACATATATATTGTTACACTGAGACAAGCACCGAGCGAAAATGTATAAAAGCAAGTCCGACGTCCCGCACACAATTTCTGAGCTAAATTGGTATACGCGCTGTGCATGCTTTCTGAATATATGTTTTGGTTTGTTTTTGGCTGACGTCACGCTGAATCAATTTCCTATCTTTGTTTTTTTAGTGAGAGAAAAGTCCGCGACTAATTATGCGAGATGAGCTACAGGAAGAGAGATGACTGCCTGCGGTGTAACTTTATCAAAAATAATGTTCTTTTGCCTCCAACGGTTAAGATTAGAACAATTAAGGGTGGTCCTAGATTGGTCCAAAAAGTGCACCACATTCTATAAGGATTTTTGTGCTCCCTCTTTTTACTGGATCTAGTCAGCAAATGGTCTAGATCTTCTTATGAGCTCCAGAAGATTGGCCACTAGATTATCTTGTGGAATAATATCGTCCGCATCTATGTAACCAAAGATGGTTGTCCTCCTGTAGTCTAGGGCCTCACATTCGAGCACGATATGGGTGGCTGTTTCATCCTCCATTTCGCAGAGTATACATAGTGTTGATTCCTGATGATCCCCATCACATATAGGTGTTTTTTCAGAGAAGCGTGACCGCGGTCAGAAGTCCAATCACCTTCCTAAGTGTCGGCCTGCTGGGTCTGATTATGTCCTCAGTTAGTTCATAACCTAATTGTTACGAATTCTGGCCATCAAAGAAAAGAAATACATCATCGTATTGTCATCGATTAAATATAATAAATACTGTATTATTGCTTGTATTCTTCTTTGGCGTGCGTTGAGAAACAATAGGTTAACTCAATAAGTTTAGAAAACAATAAATCAATGTCAATTCACACCAACGAAATGGATTTCTTCATCTATTGGCGATTACGGAAAGTTTATTCTCTCACAGTATTACACCTATTTAAGCCGTTTTTACAATCGAAAATTATTGCAAAATATAAAATGAAAGAAAGCCGGCCTTACAATCGGAAATTTGTGCAGTGTTTGGGAACTGACATTCTCCATAATTAGTGATTATTGATTCTGGATTCAAATACAGACAAAACAGATCGTAGTGTTTTAATCAGCATAATCTTGTGTACTCTGCAGGTCTCGTAACGGACCTTGAAGAACATTCTATTTTTACAAAAATTTGAGCACTGAATTAACGCCCTTTGCCCATAAAATTTATATCGTTATAACTTATAGTAGATACAGTTTTTGACATTGAGAAATCGCACGTCGTAATATTCAAGTATGTGAAATGTGAAGACTAGGGACATCTGCAAGTCAATCGTTTAACGACGACGTTAACAGGCCACTTAACAGTTGAAATCGTCGGCGACGTGTCGCCATTAATGTGTCACACAATTGAAGCGCGATATAATACTATGAAAATGTATGCTTATACTATGTCGGGTAATTTTGAAACTGAAGCTACTATGGAATATCATCATAGAACTTGAGCTGGTATTTCAAAATGGAACCTCAGACGCTTATGAATAATAATAATAATAATAGAAGTCTTTATTTACAATAGTAATATATACAGCTGCTATGTACAATATTTGTTGGGGTTTCAGCAATTTTGCTATTAGCCCACCGAAAGAATAATAATTATTTACATGTTTTATTTGTTTTGATAATAAGATCTCTGTTGTCGAACGTCTATGATTTACAATATCTGTCATCAAAATTGAACTGAATTTGTTACATTTTATTTTTTTAATGTATAAACATCTTAGCTCTCGTTCCGCGGTACTGGCTTCATGGGAGTTCGAGCGTCAGACGTAAGTCATGTAGATAGTTCGAGCGTCGATAACTTAGGGTCATTAGCGTCTTAATTACATTAAATAACAAATCAATTAAAACTAAACTAAATGGGATTCGAACCCACGTCAGCTTGCTTCAAAGGCCAGCACGCTGGCCATTACACCAAGCTGTTCTCGCTCGAGCGTCAGACGTAAGTGATGTAGATGTGACCGCGTGTACTGTTGGAGCGTTAGACATAAGTCATGTAGATGTGAGTTCGAGCGTCAGGCGTAAGCCATGTAGATGTTAGAGCGTCAGACGTAAGTCGTGTAGATGTGAATTCGAGCGTCAGACGTAAATCGTGTAGATGTGAGTTCGAGCGTCAGACGTAAGTCATGCTGATGTAAATTCGAGCGTCAGACGTAAGTCGTGTAGATGTGAGTTCGAGCGTCAGAACGTAGGTCATATAGATTAGCGTCAGACGTAAGTCATATACTCGTATATGTTCGTGAATTCAAGTGTCATGTAGATGTTCGAGCGTCAGACGTAAGTCATGTACATGTGACTGCGTTATTTTACAAATACATTTGCAAGTGTAGTGAAACCAATATGAGCTCACAAGTTTACACATCATCTCTCGTGAGTACCACTTCACACGCATTTTTTTTATAAAGACGATTTTTCTCATAAAATTAGAGTTCGGCGAGCTTATAACTTTCACAGTATTCTAAGTTGAGTATAAGCTCTGATGCAATAAAAAAATACGGGACGTCTTCATTTACGTTGGAATCGAATAGGTCGCGTTTTCTCGTAGGTAATACGACGCTTGGCTTCGGTCACCATTTTTATAGTGCATTGCACTACGGGCAACAGGCAAATACAACGCTATCTACACTACTTACATCATTCATATGAACTACAATATGGAGAGGAAACAACTCTGTCGTTTGCGGCTCTTTAAAAATGTAACCGTGAAACTCAACTTGAATCAACAAACCGGCTTTAACGCTGACCTACTTACATTAACCATCTTATTTTTTTTCCAGACATCCTTAATCCTTAAATCCTTAAAACTTTACAATTACAGACTAACTTACTATTTTATTTATTTTTATTTAAGTTATTAACTTCTGTATAATTCATTAAAAACATGACTCTCTCATGATGTGGATTTTGTAGGCGTGTTGCTATATATAGTAACACATCGATCGATAGCCGGTAAATAGTGCTTGTATTGTACAAAGTGCGGATATTTCGAATTTATAATATGTAGAGATGATGACGCATAATATGAACTATAATATTATAGATACACGTGTATGCAACAAATATTATATCTACTACAGAAACGAGATTCAACCTAAAGTAAATAATTCAATTAAAGCTATTAAATTGTTTTTGTACTACGGCAGACAGCTTTATTACAGAGTTCTCAGTATTTGTCAGTAGGAGCTGTTCTCGTTATACGGCGATGAGTCTTGCACCAAAAAGGATTTATATTATAGAGTCATCATGTAATATTGAAAAAGTGTTACTAGCGAATGGTTCAGAACAATTAGTTACGAGGTTAAAAGGATTAGTAACTATACAGATTAAAGGTGAAAGATAACATATTCAGCACAACAAACAAGGAAAGAGGCATTCCTGACACAAACCATTGTCCATAATAAGTTTAGTTTTTCAAAAATATTAGTAAAAAAATTTTTTAGAGACAAGCTTTTATTTAAATGCACTAAAAAGGAAAAAATAATTTTTAATAATTTAAGTTCATAATTATAAAAGCGTGGGTCGTGTACTCTATGATTAGTCACGACCCACGCTTTTATAATTATGAACCTAAATTATTAAAAATTATTTTTTCCTTTTTAGTGAATTTAAATAAAAGCTTGTCTCTAAAAAGTTTTTTTTACTAATATTTATTTTGTTCATTTTAGTCTTTCAAAATTTTACCCCCCCTTTGACACCCGTAGGGGTTGAATTTCGAAAAATCCTTTCTTAGTGGATGCTTACGTCAAAAAAGGAACCAACTGTCCAAATTTCAAGTTTCTGACCTCAGCGATTTGGCCTGAGCGTTGATTAGTCAAACAAACCCTACATCCCTGTTTGAATCCCTTAGGGGTTGAATTTATTTCTAAAAGCGATTTATTCATGTATTGTCATCGGGAATACATATCTGTACAAAATTTCAAATCGATCGGATACGTGGAAGTCGTTAACTCAGAAAGCTTCTGCTCCATTTACGTTGTTAGTCTTACTTAATGTACATTAACTGGTCCACCGCCAAGGCTGGACTAAATCTGACTATGTTGTTATTTTTATAAATTATATTCAATAATTTAACACTACCAAATTTCAGTTTTTACAAAACACTTTTTTTTTTGCATTTTTTAAAGCGCCCCGAGGCCAGGTGTCCCGACCACTGTCTTTCTGACTAGTATATTTATGTACACCCTAAATATTAGCCTGTTCAAAATTCTAATTTTTGACCACGACCTCTTGGACTATTGTGTGTCTGTAGTCTAGTGCAGTGCTTCTCAAACTGTTTAATGTGACGGACCGGCATTATTTTTACTGATGTATGACGGACCGTTACCTTTTTTTCCCTGGGACGGAAAAAATGGTGACAATGGACAGGACCTGATGTACATTAGCTCACTGGTCGGGAGGTCTCACCGGAAAAAAAATTTCAAAAAATAGGTCCCAAAAACTCAAATTCGAAGCAAAACTTATCTAAGGTCAACATTTTTTCAATTATAACAATGAAGCAAAAATTTTTCTGTGTAAACTAGGTACCTGCAGACCGGCAACATTTTGCTCACAGACAGTCACCGGTCCGCGGACCACGACTTTGAGAAGCCCTGGTTCAGTTTAGTATGTATGCTATACGGCGAAAGCTTAATGCTACCAACTTAACTTTGAAGCTTCGTTTCCAGGGATTTAGGATACGCGATACTACATTAGGTGTACACATAAAGTTCAAAATAATACTCGGAACTTCGAGTACTTATACATGACGATTTCTGAGTTCTGCTGTTTCACAACGAAAGTGTAAAACTCGATTTTCCAAGGATTCAAGCTAAACGAAGTTTTCAGT
Source organism: Mongoloraphidia duomilia (assembly GCA_039654895.1). NCBI lineage: Eukaryota > Metazoa > Arthropoda > Insecta > Raphidioptera > Raphidiidae > Mongoloraphidia > Mongoloraphidia duomilia. The sequence continues at coordinate 24,532,120 of CM077524.1, read as the reverse complement.
AGTAGCAGGTACTTGGAAAAAGTAATTGCTTCTGCTAATTTATTTCCAATGTTTTGAGATACTTTTAGCTGTGGATGTAGCTGTTCATGTATACTATTTATTTTGTTTATTTCCATATATTACGAGGTTTACTGTATTATAAAATTAACCGTAAATTTTTTAAAGCTTAAAACTCGTCCTGCTAGGACAGGATTTAAACATAATATTCAAAAATACCTATCTTTTTTTAATCGTTGTATAATTTACTTTAAAAAGTTTTTATTTTGTTTGCCGTTGGGAAGTCTTTTAGTGGATACAATTTTGTACACATGTTTTAATACAAATATGGGTCGCTAGGTGGCTAACAGCTGTGTTGATATATTTTTATTCCAGTGCGTTTTTATTATCAGAACGTGTTTATTTTATTGTTTAATTAAATTTACGATCTGTCATCAAAATTTATGTTTTAATCAGTTTATATACGCTTCTTCCACAAGCGTGAATAATTTTTTTGTCGCCGAGATATAAATATGATTGTTATTATTTACTTTCTAATTTTACATTGTTGACAAGAGTCACTCTCCTGTTTATTGTTGCCAGTGCAAATTACTTATTTTTAGATTTCTGTGTGTACTTTTACAACTAGCAGCCCGTGAAGATGCACTTAAGATTGTTTTAAATATCTTTTAATAACGAATTGGTTTTTTCAGTTCTTCAAATTAATTTCTATATTCCGAAAAAAAATTAATTTAATCTGAGAATAGCCGAGCTCTCAGCGAAATCGTTGCTTGTTATATTTTCATGACTCGTCTATTACAATAGTTCCTAGGTTGGATTCACGGAAATTTTTAAGGGATACAACTTCTAAACCAGAAGAGATATAGACGTTTGCTTGTGCTAATTGGATTCAACAACACATGTCTTTTTCTATACAAGAATGATAATTTTTGCGAAAGTTCTGAGGGATTTCTATTTTCGTCAAAAAATCGCTTTTTTTAAGGTGTATGCCTTAAAATAAACACAAAAATCTAAATCATTTTATATATTAATTTTGAAATTGAAAATATTTATAGGAAAAAATTGCACTGATTCCAATGAGCACAAACAAACATTTGTATCTTTTTTAGTTGTCGAGTTGAGTATTTGTTTTTGAATCGTAACTTTCTTAGTATGTAAACTTTTTTTGTCATCACTGCTTCACTCGACCAAAAAAAAATAAATTAAAAAATCGAGAAGGTACATATTTTCAACTAACTCGAAAAAAGGAAATTCATTGCTTAGAAAATCATCCGGGACATTTTTTTACATCCGGTATCGGGTATGTACCGCGTCATCTACCCACGAAAAGAAATTCATAAAATATATTTTGTTTTTTTAGCTACTAACAGAGAAGCTCTGTCACAATTCATTATTTTCAATGTTTCGCATAAACGTTTTTATAGTTATTTTTATGAAACACAATATTATGTGCTAAAATAAAACACTTGAATATGTAAGTTTATGCTAATATCTTGTAGTTTTATTTATATAAAACATATCCAGTGAAATATGGTATTTTGGTAAGATATATTTCACAGACAAGAAAACAAGAGGAAACGCAATACATAATAAAATGGTACAAAGTAGACACAGACGTGTGTATTTGTGAGATTATATAAGCTGTCTCAAAAAGAAAAACATAATCCACCCATCTTTTTTATCGCTTATAATTAATGAGCATTAAGTTTTTTCCATCAAAAATCTAAAAGAGAAATTGATTCAGGCTCTGTATAACAGTAGCCAAGAACAAGCTAGCTTCACTTCGCCATACGACTCACATTCCCAGAATGCACGCGCAAGAGTGAGGAAAATAGTCGGTCTAGTTGAAACACTTGTATAACGAAACGAACCCCCTTGTAATAGTAAATTGAAAATCCAGTTAGAGCGGTATAGCTTAGTGGAAAGCGTACTTGGTATCAGCCTCTAGACTAGACTGTCATGGGTTCGAATCTCACCTGCGCTCATGGATGTTTTGTGATGTTATTTAGTTTTAAGTTGGTTGTTATTTAATGTAATTTAAGACGCTAATGACCTAAGTTGTCGACGCGTCTATAATCTGCAATAAATAAATGAAAATCCAGTTGATACTTTCATCAGTTCGTGAATTAGAATCTGGTGGGCGTCAAAATATTTGTTCTTCTTTGGAAATTATATAAAAGTACGTGTCGATACTGTCTTTTTAAATTCAACTTGCCCATAAATATCGGAGCATTGGACAATAAATTTATGACTTGATTACATGTGAACGCATTTATTTTCGTTGGATTTTTTTTTGCATCCTGTATAATATACTGGCGAATGTATGTACTTAAGCATTGATTTTTCTTCATTTTTGCGTTCCTGTACAAACTTTTTGTCCACACATATATCAACATCTTTCGTATTTTATCTTTTAAATTTGTACAGAAAGTTTTCGTATAGTTTTTCGATTTACTTCTCATATTGATGTTTATTTTCTCATGCCTCAAGTGGAATTTTCTTGTGTTTTCAAAAAAAAAAAACAAACTACAAAATTGGATAAGAAATTGAAATCTTTCAAAGAACTATAAATATTCTGTTTATAATACATAAAATATTTTTTTTGTTAGACATTTATAAATAATACAGTAAACTTCTCATATTTATTTTATTTATTTATTGTAAATTGTAGACGAGGGCAGTGTGGTGTAACGGTTAGCGTAACCAACCTTTGGATCACACTGTCATGGGTTCGAATCCTACCTCCGCTCATGGATGTTTTGTGATGTCATTTAGTTTTAAGTTTAGTTTATACGTTGTTGTGCAAACCCCGTGGAATCCTGCAGTGACTAAAACAGTGCGGGATCCCACTTTTCGGAATTGCAATGCCTAGTTGTAACACAAATTTAGTGTAAAAGGGTCGTTGATGTGTAAACTAACAGCTTTTAACTGTATTTTAATTTGACTGGTCGTCCTATATAAAAACAGTGATAAAAAGTGAGGAAAAAGTGTGTGGAACAGATAGAGGCAAATAGATGAGAAAATAAATCGGCATGCATCATACATTGTGCGAGAGATAATACGTTAAGTTTTATAGCGTTGATACTATATACAAGCGTCGGTCGGCTCATATATCAGCGTCGCGACGGCCGGCTGAATCGGCGTCGTTCACCCGAAGCCCCAATATGCCCAGTGTCCAGTTATAGCGACATCTCTTTGTAAAGTGATCTAAACAGCTATGCCACGCGTATCGGTACTTCCCCGGCGAAACACAAATTATCCTATTTGTTGCAACTCTCCCGATGGCTCTCTGTAAACGCGACTGTATGTGTTGCGTGGACAGATAAAGCATAAATACGGATATTGAAATGGAAGTGAGCGCGGAATGTTTCGAAAATAATTTGATTTTGTCATAACATTTTAAATCTAAAGGTACGCGCAGTACGCAGCTGGGATTCTAGATAGCAGATGGTGGCTGAAATTATAAACGCTTATAGGTTTTCACAACGAAGCTTTGATACTAGCATTGATACAAGCTTAAATCGCGTTTGAAATGTCAGATAGCGAAGATGAATATTTGTGTTCTTCTGCTACAAAGTGGTATATTTTAAATACAAATTTGGGTAGGAGCTATCGTGTCCACCCTATTAATAGAAAACGGTCTAAACATGGCGAAATTCATCATTTATACCAAGAATTAAAATTTTACCCAAACCGGTTTTTTGAATATTTACGTATGGAACCTAACACTTTTAAAAACTGAAAACAAATTAAATAAAAACTGGCAAAATTTCATTTATTAAACTATAGTCACATCCATTCCGAAATTTGTAACGGCCATTTGACAGTTGTCACACGTTGATTGTAGTAGTCAGCGCGCTGAAAGAATGGTGAGATACATTCTTGAATCTACCAGCTCTTATAACAGCGCTTATACCTGTTACACTCACTGCTTCGTTGTGTACGCTCGCATATATTATGACAATGCATTAATTTAAACAAGCCCTGCTATGATCTACGCTACCATCTAGAATCCCAGCTCCATACTGCACGTACCTTTACACAGCATACTTCAACTGCAAACAACGCTCCAAAAATCAACTTAAATCCAGTGTTGTTACGGAATTGAGATTTCAGATCTGGATATGGATATATTAGGAGTCTTTTATCGATTTCAGTTATGGATGCGAATATGAAATTATTTCGAGTATGCAATAGTTTCGGTTATGGTTACGGAGTTCCACAACATCCTTGCTTCAAACATAGTACTTCTCCAAAAATAAGCCTCAAATACAGAACTTTAAAAATGAATATTATGCTCCAAAAATCAGCATCAAACTGATGGACTCTCACAACTTCAATTTTTTTCACATTCAGAGTTTGAGGGGTCTTAAAAAGGGTAGAATGAAAAATGATTATTTTAAGCAAACGAAATATCGATTTTTTACGAAGGAAATGAACATTCACTAATATACTGATTTTTACTAAGGTCCATTTTGTGTACCTACCCCAGTGTGATGTTGAAAGGCTAATAAAAACAACCAGACGGATTTTTATAATTAATTATGATTATACTCCGGTATGTGGTGGTTCTACCCTTGACAAATCGTTGGATGCAATCCAATACTTTTACACTCACTTACTGAACACGTTCAGTAGGTAATAGCGGGGGATCAGGGTGGATAAACATAAATAACTATGGAAATGGCTTGCTTTCCCACTTTCCCACACTAGTGTGGGAAAGATACGTTCCTGCACACAGTCCTGTCAAAAGTTACTTTACATCCTCCCGTGCATACATATATGCATGTAATGATGTAAAGCAGCTATTTTATAGTGGATATGGGAAAAAATAATTTTTATTGGTGGGCATAGAAAATATATTAATTCCTATCTTATGTAGTAGATACCTGTATGTATTAATTTGACCTTATTGCTAATTTATTCTTCGATTTCACCAACTCGCAACATACATAAAAGACCTTGAATGAGATTTGTATTATAAATTAGTTTATATTTCCGTGACTGCTTCAGCTTTGATTTTTACTTGAAATTCGTAATAAATTATCCAATATTCTAATAAAATTCTAATATTATTGATTATATAATTTGCCGCAGTGAACTATTATATAGTAGACTATTGGTCAGGTGGTCACAGACCTAGAAAACTTGGAATTTTTTAACAACTCATTGAAATCATGGAAAACTCAGGAAATTTATCCTTGACATCTGACAGCCATTGATTGAAGTATTAATATAAATAAATGAATACTTCGGGCACTAGTAGAGTAATGAACTCCTCCTGGGCGAATCTAGGAGTGTCGGGTTCGAATCCCGCCAGTGGCACTTAATTTTTTTCTTACTATGTATATTATGTAACCTAAAAAATATCCTGACGATTGTGTCGTCTGATATTATATTGATTCACTAATATAGTGAATTAGTTTGCTGTATGAAGTCTAATCATATTGATTATTATTGTTATTTATTTATTGTAAATTATAGACGCGTCGACAACAGGTCATTAGCGTCTTAATTACATCAAAGAACACCTCACTTATAAAACTAAATGACATCACAAAACATCCATGAGCGAAGTGGGATTCGAACCCACAACAGCTTACTCCAAAGGCCAGCACGCTGATCATTACACCAAGCTGTACTGTTAATTATTATAAAAATAATTTCATTGTTAGCCGCATTTCTCAAAATAATTCTGTATTGTTACAAAACTATTTCCTGAGTTGGCGAAATAAATATTTATTTACAATAATTAAAAACACAACAATAATGCACGCAACAACGAAAAGTCAATTCTAACAATCAACACAAGAAAGCAATAACTAAACACTAATTACAAAGCAAAACAAACAACTATATACAATAAATAGCACTTAACAAATAACTATATATACAAAGATTATTTATTTCTAATTATTTATGTTTAAATATTTATATTCACTGTATTTATATCAGATTTATTTCGCACTATATTCGCTGTTCAACACTGTCACAGTATAATCTGCACTGACTGACAGCCTCGTACTCGCTGCTTATATAGGCCTCGCGGCGTAATCCCAGTGCCTCCTCGATTTCTCTAGAACCTTCGTGCCGCTACTAGTTGTTACAGCATACAGACACCGCTTCTCAGAACTCCCGCCTGCCGTTTATATACAGGGTGATCCGTAACAGTATTTTGAATATAGTATAGGTACTTAAATCAGTGGAGATTAGATGTCAAGAATAATTTAAAGCTTATTAGAAACATAGGTATTTATATAACAAAGGTCATCGAGCGATTCCGCGAGTAATGGCTAGTTTTTATGTACAATTATTACGGATCTAGGTTCAAAGAGCATTAATAATACGATCATAGTACACAAATTTAATATGATAGGATATTATCAACGTATGAGATTAATATTATGTATCTAACGGACGTGTGTTTATCTGACATAAACCAATTAGTTGTCGTTTGATGTGCGAAATCAATGTATACGCATGCGCACCGTGACGTGAAAATAGCGAAACCGGTGCATAATGCTCATAACCTGAAAAGAGGTGTTCAAAGTAGAGCAGCAAATACATTGCTTTGTCGGCAGGGTTTGACACTGCGACCATGAGTTTTTTTTTTTTTTTGAAGCGAGACTAGTGAATCGAAATTACGTCGCCTCGAAAAATACAGACACAAAAAATAGCGACACATACACTGAGAAAAAAAAATGTTTGCCGCAAATAAATATTAATTGCCTCAAACAAATTATACGATCCAATACGCACAAACAAATGTTTTGTCTATTGGAACAAAATATATGATCAGATTAATTTGTTCATCTCGAACAAATATTTGTTCAAAGTAAGAAAATAATTATTTAACATGAATAACTGTATTTTTTCAGGGCATACATATATTTGTTCCGCACAAACATTTTGTCAGTTGAGTCGTACATTGATTTTGTTACATTAAATATATTAGTTAATTGTTATAAACAATTTATTTATTTGTTGTAAAGAAATATTTATTTGTTCATTAATTTTGTATTTATTTGATCCGACTATTTATTTAGTTACGTAAAATACATTATTTATTTGTTGTGAATAGATTGTTTAATTGTTGTAAAGAAATATTTGTTTGTTCATTGTATTTGTATTTATTTCATCAAATTAATTATTTGTTCAATGTAACAAACATATATATTTGTATGGACAAAAATGAATTTGTTGGATTGTTCAAATAATATGATTACTTGAATCATGTCATTTATTTCATGTAATTAAGTATTTAATTGATTCAATTCTTTAATTTGTTTAGAATAAACAAAAATTTACTTACCTTAACAAAATTATTTATTCATAATAATTAACTGTTCACTCGAATCAAATATATATTTTTTTCAAGCGAATTAAATCGCTTATTTAAAACAATCGTGACAATATAGTTGAACTGATTTTAATATATGTTTAGGATAAAGTATAGATTTAATATTCAACTAATTTGTTTTATTTGCATTAATAGTACTTTTGTACACTAATGCAAATTATAGCAATAACGCATGCCATATGACAATAATTACACTAATAAACAAAACTTGTTGAATACATTAATCTATACCTTATCCTAAATAAGTATATCGTGAAACAGTTCAAATATAATACACATTGTTTAAAAAAATCAATAAAGGTCAATTTTATGGATACAATTCTTTAGGTGATCATATAGTTAAAATGCGATAAATTTTTTTCAAGTTTTTATTTAATTGAATTAAAAATTCAAAATGTTTCACAGAATATGTATATAGGTAGTGTGTGTGTGTCCCAGGATAGATGTAACAGTAATAAACAATTTTTGAATTTCGGAATGGCATTTGGGGATGCCATTCCAAATTTTTTTGTTTCTTCTCTTCTTGTTACATCTATGCTGGGACGTAGATACATAGAACAAAAAAGTAGGTACATATAAATAAAACGACACAATTGCTGGCTATAGCTTTCGGATATTTATTTCATTTGGAACGTTTCGGTTTCATTATCGAAGACCCTTTCCAAGCATTTAAAGAATTTTACGTTGTTTTAATTTTTTACTTGAGCGCGTAGCAGTTTAATTTTCCTTATGAAATGTAAATAATTAATAAATGGTGTTTAGATTGTAATTGCTTGAAAAGCGTCTCCGATAGTGGGACTGAAACGTTGCAACTGAAATAAATATTGGACGGCTATAATCAGCAATTGTGTCGTTTTATTTATTAAATTCTCGCTGTTGAAAGAAGCTATAATAAGTAACGATTAACCGAAGGGAACTGCTCAGGTGTATATAGGGATTTAACATGAAAAATCATAAATATGCATTTTTTTTAGAGCAAACATTCATTAAATCAAAAATGATCACTGTTGAATTATCTACATTATATAACGAAAATAATTTTTATGCAAAGTCGTGACAAATATGGATAATTTTGGATTATTAATTTTTCAGAAAAAATTATTTTTGAATTTTTTTATGCTCTAAAACCTAAAAGGAAATACATAAATTATAATCGATATAGCTCTTCTCGTGTACGGGGAGGATCCGAAAGTTTGATGTGGTTCAAATATAAAGAGGCCTAGCTGCAGACACACCTTTAAACGGATCGAAACCAAATTTCAAACTCAAGGTTTTTAAGGGATTTATCAACCAGATTTTTCTTATTTCCTCCCTACTCCCCTAAATAAGGGTGCTTTAATAAAATAGAAAATTTCGATATTCTCCCATTCTGAATTTTTACGAGACAAATGAATATAGGAATATTGTAGGGTTATTAATGACATGCCTATTTATGAAATATAGAAATCGTTTGTATCGTTTTCGAGAATATCGCAATTTTCTATTTTTGTTTATCAATAAACTACCCTTATTAAGCGGAGCAGGGAGAAAATTAAGAAAAATTTGCTTGAGGATTAAAAACCTTAAGTTTAAAATTTGGTTTCGGTCTGTCTTAAGGTGTCAGCCAGGCCTCTTTATACTTGGACCAAATAAAACTTTCAGATCCTCCCCGCATACGAGAAGAGCTTATAAGTGAGCTATATCGATTATAATTATACACCTGAGAAGTTCACCACCCCGAATAAATTACAATTTTCTTAATCAATATATAATACATGCTTTAGACCGTTTGATAAACGGCGTATCGAAATAGGATTATAATAATTATTAAAATTGAATTTTTCCACTACGTAACAGGCATTTTCATACATTTTGAACATTTCCATAAAAGCCCCGTTAAGAAAATCAGTTGTATAATCAACAATATTTTGTACAGTGCCTCTTGTTAAAGACAATGTACTATAAAACCTTGATAAATATAAAACTGAATTTTGAAAACAATTTTCTTTGACATTTACAACTGTTACATTGGAATCTGCAACATCTGTTTGCATGTTATTTTCAGTTTTATTTGTGATATTGGGTATTATATCGGTACTGGCTAGCACTATAGTATTTCTTTTTATTGGCATTTTTAAATAATTTCTATCTTGAGAAATATCAATATGCTTTTTTTGTAAATGTTGTATATATGCATGTATGTTATTAAAATTTCTAAAGCATAATTTTTCCGAGCACACGAAGCTCCTACAAAATTTGTGATTAATTTTTATATGGCATACAGCAAAGGTTTTTATAACTTCTATAGTATATATGGAATATATTTTTTTTGCATTTATGAACTATTTTAAAAGTTTCTTCTGTACTTTTAGATACCAGGGGATATTCAAAAACTTATTGAAGAAAAAAAACAGAAATTACTTCAGTTTGGATGCACTATGCACCCATTTGTAGTTTTAGTTGGAGATCTTAAAAATATTACATCAATTTATGTTGTAATTGATTCAATTATTTACCAATTGCTATCGGTAAAAAAGGCGTTAGATATATGTTTCAAAAGCTTCCATGTTTTCAATACTTCTTATCCCTTTGAATCTGAACATATTTGGGTTCTAATCCAATTATTGGTATATGAAATTACAACTAAATACGATAAAAAAATTCCATACGTGGAAGAAATTAAGAATGATTTGCTTGGAATGTAAAGTAAACTTTTCAGATTATAAAAAATTAAACTAAAAATGATTTGCTCGGAATGTAAAGTAAACTTTTCAGATTATAAAACCTTTGCCAAAATTAATATGCTCTCCTGCGGCACTCCAAAACCGATGGTTTCCAATGATTCTTTTTATTAATTTTTCTTCCCTTTGGTGGGATTAACTGCGCTAGTAAGTGCAAGTGATAGACAGTTCCAAAGTCTGAAAAAAATAATCAATATTTGGTATTAAAAATTTTGATTTCTTTTTTTTTAATACATCCTACTCGATGCACCCCTAATACTTACCATCACTCAAATCATCGTATTCTTGGGCGTTCAATATTGTGATATTTTCTTCTAATAGATACTTTTTCTTTTCGAAAATTTTAGAAAAAAATGAATCAAAATTATTAAATAATGCCAATTCTTTTCCACTGAATAGAGCTGAAAAGTCTATATCAACCTAGAAAAAAAAAAAAAACTAACGTACTTACTTAAAAAAATAACCTACGAAAATCAAATTAAAGCCTTGAGTTATAAATCAGCTATTTAAGTATCAAAGTTGATTAATAATAAAAATATATACCAAAGTATGCCCGTTTGTTGCTTTAAATGCAGGCCAGTTATTTATAAATTCGTAAACTTTTTCATGTTTTTCATTACTCCTAATAAGCGTTGTTCTCCGCCAGTAATTTATGACATCCTCCCAGGGTTCTGTATTATTCTTTAGCCAAAGAACTGCTTCTTTATCTGAAATAGCAATTTACAAAAATCATAACCGTTATAGGTATGGTTGCATTTATTATTTGTAAAAAAAAATACTATTAGTTAGAGTCCGACCAAAGCTTCGGCCACAACCAGCTTCGATCACAACCGAAGCTTCGGTCAGTCGGCTAAAACCAGACCGAAGTCAAATGTTGAATTTACTAATAATATTTGCTCTCAAACTGTGATAAAAGCTGAAGATCTTGGAAACGGCTAAACCAATTTCAAACATTGCTAAGAACCATCTAGCAAACACCAGCTTTAAAAAAAAGAACCTCATTGAAATCAGTTCATCCGTTTTGGAGCTACGATATAGTACTTCTCTTTTTGCATCGGGGGTTAAAAAATACTTCTCGACTTCAACGCAATTGCGTTTAGCTTACATATATTATAATTAGTGATGTGCCGGATCGTTAAAAATGTATATCCGCGGATACGGATCTGAATACGGATATTTGGTCTCAAGATCCGCGAATACGGATACGGATCTTAACTTTCTTAGAGTACGCGGCGGTAAATACTAAATATTGCACATCGACCTTTGGAAAGAGACTATCTGTTATGGGAAAAAGTTATTGACCACGATATTAAAAAATAAAAAATAATCTGAATGGAATTTAACTGTTTTTCATTATTACCTAATCACCTATATATATAAAATTTTATCTATGAATTGAAAATTGATAAGGTAAAAGATCCGCCAAAAAACTAACGGATACGGATCTTTCTTTTCCCTCGGATATTCGCGGATACGGACATCCGGCACATCACTAATTATAATAAGTATTTTCACTCGCTCTTTTAACATTATACAGGGTGACAATTTGAAAAGTAGCAATGCCTATATCTCAGAAACAAACTAATATTTTTAAAAATCCTCTAAACCGTTTCTAGAATACTCAGGGGGAACCAAATTTATGTACTAACTGAACTACCCCGTCTTTCCCTCTAACCACCAGCCACCACAACTTTAAAAATTTAAAACAGTCAATGAAAAAGCGCCCTTTTTTAACTTACTGTTATAGAAACACAATTTGTATAAACGAACAATTATAGTATTCAAATAATTATAATAGGTACCTGAATTATCAATGGAGGGATTGTCATCAGACTCTGTGGTTTCAATATTAGTCCAGCAATTTTTAGCGCTCTAATTTTATTTCTGTATTTATTCACTAAACGTCCTCTTGCAATAATGGGCTTGCTTGTTGGTGATTCTCTTTTTTTTACCGGTGAAGTGAAATAAACTGATTTTTGTTCATTAGGCAAAAGCGCTCCAATATCTGATGCGTAACTTCTTAATTGGTCTAATGTAAGAAATCTATAACAAGAGACATAATTTATACATACACATACCAGTGACCTTCAAACCTGCAAAAAAGCCACTAAAAACTAAAGGGGAAAAATTACAAAATTTTGAGGTCGGCATCAATTTTATTACTAAAATTTTTATATTTTTTAAATATCTACTTTGATTTTATTATAGCGCCGACCTCAAAATTTCATTATTTTCCTCTTTTTAGTGGCCTTTTTTAAGGTAGGTATAAAAAAAACTACTGAACCGATTTAAGTAAAATTCATATGCGGGACCACTCTGAAGGTATGCCCTATTAGTAAATAGAAAAGTAATTATCAAAGTCAGTTAATAAATTCAGGAGATATGGGGGTTACATACATAAAAAATTATTATAGGAAAAAACTATACCGAACCGATTTATTAAAAATTATAGATAATATGGTACCGTTCCGTAAACATTCTGAACCAAACGGAATCAAAACCATTCAAACGGTTAACCCATCAACAAGGTATGGCTGAACAATAAAATATAAATTTCGATTTGATAACCTGTTTTTTTTTATCTGTTAAAAATGAAACTATTTCTCCCTACCGCTTTTCAAAATTTAGAGCATCGTTAATTATGATGTCTACTAAATAATTTCTTGTTATTCTGTCGAGTTTCTTGTTTTTTTTGTATGTGCTTAAGACTATTTTTCCTGTCGCTGTTTGACACAACAATTCATTTAGATTAAAACCTCCTTGGCCTTTTGTTCGTTCAATTAAATCTTCACCAACGTAGGCAAGTTGTCGCCTAACTTTTTTTAAGGGAGGTGTGCCTTCTGGTTCGATAGAAACAGTAGACGTGGAGCTGGTTTCTGCTAAATTATTCTAAAAATGCAAAATTGACTAAAAATGTGAACAGAAAATCATTTAACTTAACGACTGGTAAAATTATTAGTACCATTTCAAAGTTTTGTAAGTGTTGAAAATCCTGTAATTTTTTGTAGAATAAACTTCTAATATGTATTTGTGGAACTAATTCCGCTACCATGTTTTCAGTAAGGTGTTGTAACACTTCTAGTGTTATATTTTCATCTGTAAGATATTTATAATACAATATAGGTATAACCTATTCCATTAAAGTTTGTGTGAAAAGGAAATTTGAACGAAAAAATACAAAATTTGAACTAAGTACAGGTATTTTTATAAACGAATAACGAATTGCTTAACATTTGGACTCAATATGAATGTTAAAAGTACAATTATTTATCGAATCATTATTTAAAGTAAAATAAAATGGGAATAATATAGGTATTAACATATATTTAAATACTGAACGAAGAATCTCTGGAAATGTATATAAAAATGTGCATTTCAGTTGTCAAATGGTTTTTCTACAACTGAAAAAAATGGTACGTTCGAAACAGTAAAAAGTACGAAAAATAAAAACGTGAACTATATCGTCCCTTACAGTCTATTCCATAAATTATTTTAGAAATTTATTTCATCGTCAAAGTTATTGATAAACTTAAATAAACATTTCTTAAAACCTTTAGCACGCAATATGAAAATATCAGGCGTTGTTCATTTGTTAAACAATAATTGAACTTTTCGGTATGAAATAACGAAACTTAATGTCGACATGAACGTAAGCTTTGCTTATTTTTTCGGTATAAAAACAACTTTGAACGCTTTGTTTAAAAAAAAAAAATGAAAATAAAATAAATTTTATCCATGGTCAGCGTACTTACCTTGAAACTTCTTAATTAAATTAGGAAACCCCCCGTCATCTAAGAGTTTCTCCATAATATCTCATAGAATAGGTTATATATAAGTGGAAATACACTGCACATACAATAAATTTCAGTCGAAACACAGTCTGCACTTTTGTTAATTATAATAATGTCGATAACGCGAACTTGCGAAGCCTTGAAAATTGTAATTCTCGATATTATATTAAACGTTTTAACTACACGTTTTTTCATTGGCTGCACGAAATAAAACACCTATGGCAGTACAAATGAGAAACTTTGCTATATCCCTATATGTTTATCCCTTTCGTCGTTCACTCGTTTGTAACAAGGACGCTTATTGGCTGGGCACATCACATGGCATTATGATGACGCAATACAATACTTGTTATTGTACTCTAAGGGCCGTATTCATAAAGAGTCGATAACTAATTTAACAGGTAGATCAGACTGATAAACTATCTAATGGTCCGATTTGGTATTCACAAACACCATTTAGGGTTAACGAACGTTTAAATCGTCCGATAAGTTACAGGTAGAAATACCCTACTGTTAAATTATTTATTAGGTAGATTTAACAAGGAAAGAAATACTTTAAACATTATTTCGTTTCATTTTAACAAATAATTCAACATGACTGCTATTATTCGGATAGATCACGTCATGTTGACAGTTTATCATTCAGGCTCGGAATTTATTCAATATTTGACTATTTTATTTATTTAAGTAGGTATTCGAATATTCAATATTTTACTCGTATTTTAACAAGCTCTAAATAACGGAAACAATCTTTCCTTTGATGATGAATATACTTCTAATCACTTGTGTGTTTAATCTTTCCTTTGTTGAACAATAGTTATGTTGTTATGACTGCTGAAGCATTGTTAGATTTAAGTTTTTATTGTTGGGAAGCCAGTGAGGGCCGTGACTATTTCTACCTCGGCAGCGAAATTTGGGACCTTTTTTCAGTTTTTTCAATTTTAACTATTTGAACAGAATACTTTAATAAATAAAACACACAAAACTGGCTATAGCCCTCCAACTTTATTTTTAATACTAGGGTCTCTTATAACATCCCGAAACGTAGTATTAAAAATAAAGTTGGAGAGCTATAGCCAGTTTTGTGTGTTTTATTTATTAAAGTAATCTTTTTCGCTGTCGGTAGAAGCTAATGTGTATTTGAACAGAAGTTTGACCGAATATTCGAATAGTTTAATTTGAAAAATTCCAAGCCCTAGTCCATTCTGTAGAATTTCACCAAAATTTGCTTAATTTATTATCAAGCTGCGTAATACATTATAAATAACCTAAACTTCATATATTCAAAATTTTGACATATTATTGTGATGAAAACGCCAAATAAGTATGATACAGACGCTAATGACCTCTGTTGTCGAGCATCTATAATGCACAATCCAATCCAAATATGATAAAATATTTAGGGAAATTTCATCTTACCAGATATCCACTGAACAATTTGCAGGTAATAATAAGGACACAAATGTTATCGAATCGATAGTTATATATTTGACAATTCTGCTTTGTGAATACCAACTTTCCTTATTGGTTCAATAAAAGTTATCGAGTCTATAACTAACGAGAGATTTAAATGACCTTTATGAATACGGCCCTAAAAAGCTTATTGTTGATTTATCCAATTAAAACAAATAAAAAATGGAATATTGCCCGATTGGCGATTGCCGACAAAGTTACAAAGTAGTATACAGTTCTGTATATACTATATACATACTTATAAATACATGCACACTATGGCATTTAAAAATTTAACCGCTTTATAAGCATCCTAAAATTTGAATCATGTTGAAATCTGTTATATAGCTATATAGTAATTAAACATTAATTCATGATTAATTGTAAAATAATCACTGTCATAATTTTATATTGTCATATATATATATTATATAGAACCAATTTTAATTTTCAAGGGACCATTTTAGAATAATTGAGATTTGAGAAATCATTGTAGGTACATACCTAGTTGAAAAAAAAATAGGTTATTTTGAGTACGTTTATTTTTTTTGTAACGAAATTTTTTTGTTTGAAATACCTATAATATTTATTTAAAATTACCATACCTATTGTTCACATTAAACAAACACTTTTTATTGGTCTAACAAAGTTGTATTTTTTCTCGCAAAAATATACATTTATTTGTTTTAATCAAATTTTTGTCAGTCTAAATGATTAGTTTGTTTCATTTAAATAAAAAAAAATTGTTGTTATAAACATTTCGGTTTGTTCACTTCAAATAAGGTATGTTTATCGCAAACAAACGTTGCTTAGTTCAATTAAATGTCTCAATTCGATTTAAACATATTAATTATTTAAATAGACTACTTCAATTTGTTTAATTCAAGCATGGAATGATTGAGCCAAACATCATTTTGTCAGACCAACAAAATAAAAGCTGACTGTATATATTTGTTTGCGACAAGTAATCCTTTTTCTCAGTGTAATTTCAAATAATGACAGTACATAACATGTATAACTTTTTTCAATTATTTGTTACGTACTAACGCAGAACGACTCGAAAAAATTGTAAAGCTTCTCGAACGGTTGTGAGACGAAAAGTCGTTTTGAAAATTTAAATTTTACTAGAATTGGCAGTTGATATAAAACATTAAAGCAAAAAATGGCCGGTTGGATCACTAAATAAGGATTTGGCATGAATGCGTGGTCTAATCGCGAAATCACATTTTTGGCTACTCTACTGCAAGCCCCCAGTTCTCAGGTCCAAATCCGAGAACTGAACTGTCAATTTTCAATTATATTAAAAGATATGAATTTGTGTTAGACTAAAAAAATCCTAGCTGTTGATGACTAATAAAATTTTGTGGTCGGCGCCAATTTCATTAATATCTTTTTTTTTAACCGACTTCATATTTTATTAAATTGGCACCGACCTCAAAATTTTATTATTTTTCTATTTTTAGTGGTTTTACAATAGGTATGTACGTAGTTTGCACGTTATAACTGTTATAAGTTATTAACCGACTTCTGTCTTGATATTTGATTACTAAACTAAAAAAAGAAAACCACTGAACCGATTTTAGTGAAATTTATGTGGAACCACCCTGAAGGTATGCCCTATAAAATAAAGAATGAATATCAAAATGGGTTAACAAATGCAGAAGAAATCGATGATCATACATAAAAAAACATACGCGCCCGAATATAGAACCTCCTCCTTTTTTGATGTCTGTTAAAAAACACACCACATTTTGCTATACTTTCATTTTCTGTCACCAGATGTCATATTATAGCGCCTAATGCCAAAGAAAAAAATAATAAATTATTAGGTTTTATTTCGGTGTTCTTTAGAACCCAGAGTTCGAAATCGATATAAAAAGTTATTAATTTGCTTCGACAAAATGTGAAAAGGAAATATTCGACATGAAATATTGATAATACAATATGCTAAAACATGCAAGATATTTCTGTTGGTCTGAATTTGCGATCGCGGACATATTTTTTTTTTTATTATTTAAATATTAAACGTGCTGATATTTTGACATTCAGTTTTATTCATAATTTATGGACTCATGAAATACATAATATTAACTTTGATATTTGATTTTATGGAGATTGGCGTATTTACATATTATTTATAAAATTATGTAAACAAATTTTGTGCTTTAACCTTTCAGCCGCTCCGCGTGAAACACTCGGTAATTTGCTTTATGATCTTTTATTATTATTTAAGACTTGCAACCATAAAGATTATATAGGCCTAGTATCAGTTCATATTTCCAATTACCCGCTACACTGTAAGAAATGAGAAGGCCGATTACATAGATTATCGATGGTCCATTTGTAGCCAGCGATTAATCTGGTAATAGGCACCCAAAGAGACAATGGCGTCGCAAACAGGTATCGCCACATCGCGTAGATTCTGTAAAAACACATTGCGCATGCGTGGTTACTAATTTTACATTAATTTGTTTTGTATTCATCCATTTTATATATGTAACTATACATTTTATTTTGTAATTTTTACACACTTTATTGGAATATTACACAAATTATGTAATTTTAATTTACTTTATGTAAAAATCACAAATTTGTTTAACTTTACAGTAAAAGTCCAAGTTTTTATGAAGTTTTCTGTGTAAAAATAAATAATAATGTAAAATAATCACTTAAAAAAATCGAGCGAATTCTATACCTTAACTTAAAAAGTATTTTTACATCCATTTTTTACAGTGTATTTGGCACGAGTTAATGTCGACATCTAGCAGACGATCTATATACTACTGGACGTGCCCTATGGTATATCGTAGTTATTTTTCGGATTCACATGAGTAAGGAGAATTGAGTATGGTTGTGGCCTATCTTCATCCTTTTTAACAGACTTCATCTTAGCACAGGTGCAGAAAGTTTACGGGTCTATTTTGAGAGAGATAGAGATTCTATCTTTTTTTCTTGAGGG
Organism: Mongoloraphidia duomilia; assembly: GCA_039654895.1. NCBI lineage: Eukaryota > Metazoa > Arthropoda > Insecta > Raphidioptera > Raphidiidae > Mongoloraphidia > Mongoloraphidia duomilia. The sequence continues at coordinate 24,513,841 of CM077524.1, read as the reverse complement.
GCACTTTTTAACCGCTAGAGCACGTCCAGTAGTATAAGTCGATGGATAAAACCATCGAAGTTGAAGAGATAAGTCAATCATTTCAATGGATTAAACTCTTCTTTATGGTTTATAATCGATTCGATATTTCTTATTATTTAGTGAATGTTGACAAAACACTGTAATTGTATCTAATCATCCATTTAATTCTCCATGCTTTATTTTTGCCGTATCGTGTAATAAAACAACATACAAAATCTGTAGTTTACATATTGTTTAGCATAAAATGCATTGTAAAGGTTGGTTAGCATGCATATTGTCGATAGAATAGCTTTTTCGTTAATAATGTTACATAAAATTACTTTTTTCTTTCACGAATAATTTGTTTTTTTTTAACCCTTTAGTGGACACGTGTATTTATGTATTTATGATCGTGTGTCAAGAAACAAACATGATGTTATTTGGTCGGAACCATTGATCTCACTACTTACTAGCTGGATAGCTGCTCCTGTAGTACGCCATTGTCTCAATTTGAACGGGTAATCAGCGCCACACAATATCGGGCCAGTAACTAAAATGTGCCTTGCTGTCATGGAGATCAGTGCTTATTGCGCTTGAGCCTTGAGATCAGTGATCAATATGGAGGTTTCTAATCAGTGGCGGCTCCTCTATGAGAGCTGCCGCACTGCCAGAAAAAAACGCACAATTCAAAAAAAAATATTGTATAAGTCTGCATAATATGTTTTAATTTCAAATATTGTGTAAATCTGCATAATATGTTTTAATTTCATAATCACATAGTATTATTATGAATGACGGCATGCCGCAGGCCTATATTCTATAAACAGTCCTGCAGGAGGTGCTGCAGTTTGTGTTGCACCTAAATCCAATGTGTTAAAGAGAGATGACTTAGTAAAAATGAGACAGATTTATACGCGTAAAAGCCAGAACGGGTGCACAGAACCTAGTACAGTATTATTTTTCTTGGTTATAATACCGTATTATATAGCAATGCAATAAGGTGTCTTCGTGGTGTAGCGGTAACGTAGTGGCTCTATAAGCAATAGGTCTCGGGTTCAAATCTCAATATAAACATACCTTATTATTTTTTTTAATAAATAATTAGATAAATATCATAAATAAATATATTTAATAAATTAATAATTTATTAAATTAAATTAATTTATTTAATATCTTTATTTTATTATTTTATCGTCTTTTTTACAAACGTTTAGTACTGGCACGCGGGATAAAATGTTCGGAGTTATTTTTGTTTTGTTATCTAAAAGAAGTATAACTTCTGACGTGCGTACATAGTACACACACACTCTTTTTTTAATACAATAAAAAATATTGCTATTAAAATCACTTTATTTACGATTTTAGCGCTAGCGAAATCATTGTATAATGTATAGACAAATTATTCAGATCAAAAAATACACTTAAAAATTGCATCAAATGTATTTTTGAATTTTTTTTTTCGAGGTTGCCTCATTAGGGGGGGGGGCTACTCCAATCTCCGGGTTAACTCTGCAGAACACCTATTTAAAATGTTCACGCGCCGCCACTGTTTCTAATGTTTCTATAGTTTTCGGCCCGATATTGTGTGGCGCTGACTACCACATCAATTGGTTCCATATTTTTTTAATTTTTTTTCCATATGCAACATTACTATTCAGTTAGTAATTATAGAGATAAGTGGTCGGGACACAAGCCAATTTGCCAAACGATATAAATGGTACATAATTGTAAAGTTCTTTATTTCACTGCTAGGTGGCAATGTTAATCTAGTCTTAATAATGCGAAATAATTTATTATTGGAAAAATGTTCAAATAAAAAAGTCGAATATTTTCTTAAATATAATGAAATGAAAATCAAGTTATCAATTACAGAGTCGAAGGTTAGTTGCTTTTGACCAATAATAATTAGACGCGATGAAGTGTAACCAATTATTTCTGCAAAAGAAATAAAATACAACCTTCTGTATTCTGAACAAACAAATGATTTCTGATTAATAATTGCAGTAACTTTAACGCGTCTTTTCTTTGTAACCATGAAACTGTTACAACTTTCCTCATAAAAATTTATGTTCATTGGTTATATATTTTTAGCGATGTCTATATATTCCTTTATTTGTATCATTCTATATCTATACTTCTATAGGTAGGTACCACAGAACAGAGATAGGTACTAATCTATAAAAGAACAAGTTATTATGTTACCTCGAAACTCTAAAACCATTGGACCGATTTAAAAAAGCTTTCAGTGTTTAAAAGTCCTCCAGTTCTTGACGAGTAACATAGGATATAATATTATTGTTATTATTACGACAAAGGTGGGAATGAGTAGTTCGCGAAAATAGCAATTTTAGTATTAACGGAATTTCATACTTATATAAATATGTTTTGCCATACCTACTATAAAATAGCTGCTTTACTCGCATGTAGTTATGTATGCATGTAAAGTGACTTTTGATAGGGCGGTGTGCGGAAATGTATCTTTGCCACACTATAGTGTGAGGAAGCAAACCATTTCCATGGTGATTTATGTTTATTCGCCCTGATCCACCCGCTATTACCTACTGACAGATACTCTTGGCCTACTATAGACGTGAAGTTGGCGACACAAATGAACTGTCAATTTTTTTTGAAAATACTGTAAATGAAGTGAAAAGCAGCTGTTTCATAGTACGATGGCAAAAAATACCATATATATCTCGTGCGTAATGATGTTATAACTCATGTGACTGTTAAAACTCGCTATGCTCGTTTTAATATAATGTCACTTACTCGTCAGTAATATACGTCATTACTCAACTAGATATACAATCTACTATTAATAATTACATATCAAATAACATCTCAGTTGAATCCTCAGTTTTTTAAAAATAATTATGAATTTGAAATTTGATTTAAACTAGACCCAGGCAATTCCTTAAATAAGAAAAATATAAGTGGATTTGTTTTGATCTTTTCTCATCACTTGACGATAGTAATTACAGTTGGATCTCGATTATTCGTAATGTTCGACAGAATGGAAGCAAATAATGCACAAAACCGTACTACGCTTATTTTAATAGAAGGAAAATATCTACAGATAGAACTGGGAAAAGCAAAAGAGTAGGATGGTAGACGCACTGATCTCTAATAGATGGATTGTGAAAGGTAGCCATTTTGTGAGACCAACCACTGCTGCAATTATGATATTTGATGAGTGACTTTTTTAGTGAGTTGTTAAAAAAATACTCTCATAGATTACTGCAGCTGAACTTCTTAGTTAGGAATCCAAGTGGAAATTCAGAAAAAGACATTCCATGTTCTCAGCTTGTTAAACATACCTGATATGCCTTTAAACATTTATATCCTAGCGTGTCAAAATTGTCACTCAAAGTTCCCTTTTTCTCCTTGGTTCTTGTCGGACCCAAGAAGCCATTCGGTCGAACTCTAGTGACAAATTTCCCGCCAAAATTGTCACTCAAAGTTCCCTTTTCCTCCTTGGTTCTTGTCGGACCCAAGAAGCCATTCGGTCGAACTCTAGCGACAAATTTCCCGCCAAAATTGTCAACCAAAGTTCCCTTTCCCTCCTTGCTTCTTGTCAGACTCAAGAAGTCATTCAGTCGAACTCTAGCGACAAATTTCCCGCCAAAATTGTCAACCAAAGTTCCCTTTCCCTCCTTGCTTCTTGTCAGACTCAAGAAGTCATTCAGTCGAACTTAAGCGACAAATTTCCCGCCAAAATTGTCAACCAAAGTTCCCTTTCCCTCCTTGCTTCTTGTCAGACTCAAGAAGTCATTCAGTCGAACTCTAGCGACAAATTTCCCGCCAAAATTGTCAACCAAAGTTCCCTTTTCCTCGTTAGTACGTCTTGTCAGACCCAAGAAGCAGTTCGGTCGGACTGTAGTGACGAGTCGTCTGTAAACATTAAACAAATCCATTAGATACAGTTCAGTGGACAAGTGTACTTTACTTAATAATATAACGTCTCTAATAAGTATAGGTAATATAAAAGTTTTAACTTGACTTGAGCTCTCTTTGAGTCTTGTTATTTGAGTAAAATTGTTAAGAAAGTATTTAATTAAAACAACAGTAAACACAATGAATATTTGGCAGCATCCGACGTTTTGTTGTCTACTTAAATGTGCAGACGCTCACTCTATATACTGAATGTTCCAATGCTGCCAGTTTTTTGTCGAAGAATCAACATAATATTATTATGTAGGTCAAATTACACTGATCTATGATTATATGGATTGCGGAGAGTATAAGAAATCAACCGAAATCGTGTATGAAATCTATAATGGCGGCACTTCACCCTCGCCCCAGGCACCTCGCCGAATGTCTCTGCGAGACATTTGGCGAAGCAAGGAACCCCGAGCGCTACCACTCTCAAAAAACTCGGGTCGCAGTGCCAAAACCCTGCCGACAATATAGTGTATTTGCTAATACTGGCATTGTGGCTTTATTATATGAACTTAAGTTTGTTTTTGGACAAAATAAAAAATTTAACCCCTTAATACATCCCTTAAAAAATATTTTTTTTCTTAATTTCAATATTTTTATCAATGCAACCTCGGTACCAAATTAAATACACCCTTCAGTAAGTAAAGCACTATGCGCAAACTAGTGTTTTCATAAAATTTGTAAGTCCGGTCCTGTCGGGCCGATTTTATTAAAATTTTGGCAGCACATTTTAATTGTAACTAAAAGGTTAAATTTCAATTTTGAAACGATTCTGAGAATTTTTTCGGCATTTTCGGGCCCAAAAACATTTTTCAACCCCTAAAAACTACCCTTAAAATGGTCCGATTGGGCCCATTTTAAATAGGCTTCGTGCGGTGATGGATTTCAACGTGCCTACCAAATTTCGTCAAAATCAATTAACTCTTTCGAAAGTTATTGCCCGCACACATATATATATATATAAATATATATATAAATATATATATATATATATATATATATATATATATATATATATATATATATATATATACATATATAAATAGACATTTCCAAAAATGGTGCCAAAATGTTCAGGAGGCTATGAAACGTCGAGAAATTTTGGTCCGACCCCTAGGTCCCGCCATCCGACCGACGCCAATAGTGTATGTGCCATATGGCAAATACACTAACAACGCAGTAGGTGTTCTACAACAGACCAACCTGATGCAATAATACTATGCAAAGTCGCAAGATAACGCGAGAGTGCTTATACTAGCACTCGGTACGCCTCGCATCCTTTGATTCGGGCTCATAAAACCGACAAGACACGGAGCTCGGCAGCGAGCCGACACAAGCGTTCCTTCCGCACTCTCGCGCTCGGGTCTCCTCGTGTTGTCTCGGCGAGAGTGAAGTGCAGGCATTACATATAGTCTTTCCTACCAAATACCAACAGATTTAGTTACCACGTGAAAGTATCTGATTGGTTGTTCTGCTGTGTTGAGTTTCAAGAGACAATCAGATAGATGATGATCACGGTTTTATTGCTATATCTGTTCATGGAATAGTTGTCAGGTTATCTTACTATAGTAAGATAACCTGACAACTTTTGACTTCATAAAATCATATGAAATATCTGTGAAATCGCTAGCAATTATAGATCGATTTCTGGTCACAATTTCTCAAATCGCTTGAAATAAGTGCGTCGTGGCTTCAAAAGATACATCACTTGGAATCGTAAGCGGGTCGCTTAAAATTTTCATGGAATGGCATTTTGATTGCAAATGATTTCGAAGTGTTTTGCAAACCACAAGGAAGATCATTCATGTACATCTCTTTCTATAGATAAAGAAGTGTGACTGTTATCACATGGCGGTTTAGGGTCATAATTTAAAAATATACATTTCTTTAATTCTTGTTTGCGGTTAAGTTGTCCAAGGAAAAAACGTTGGTGCGGAAAGAGATAGGCGGAGAAAGTGTTCACAATTTGTCATGAGCGTTGTAACACATATTGTTGGAATTAGCTACATATCGTTTATTTGTTTTCATGCCGCTTACTCTAAATAAGTGTCCCTACTTTTGTCCGGTTTTCTTTCGCTGGTCAAACTGTATCTACATTAAATACAACAATGAGTTAAGTTTTTTGTGGTTATAATATAATAATTATTAAATAGACAGTAACCATTCCACAAGCAAATACTTTTCTTAACGTAATCAGTCGGCAACCTGCCATCGTGATGTTAAACGTCAAACAATTAAGATATACAAGGAAAAAATCAGAAGCCACTGTCAGGACTTGAACACGAAATCCCCAGTTTCCGGCTGGTTGAGTTACCACTTACTCACACAGTGCCCCGAGAGTGGGATCTGTTCTTTTCCTATATATACCGATTTCAATTCCGCTCTCGCATGAAGTGTGATTTAGTGTTGAAATAGGTGTATATATAGGAAAATAACAGATCCCACTCTCGGGGCACTGTATGAGTAAGTGGTAACTCAACCAGCCGGAAACTGTGAATTCGGGTTCAAGTCCTGACAGTGGCTTCTAATTTTTTCCTTGTATATCTTAATTGTTTGACGTTTAACATCATGATGGCAGGTTGCCGACTGATTACGTTAAGAAAAGTATTTACTTGTGGAATGGCTACTGTCTATTTAATAATTTTTGTCTCTACATTATTTGCTTATATATGAGGAATAAATATGCACTGTTCAAAATTATCAAATTTTGATACGTGGGACGACCCTATTGTGTGTCAGCCATATAAAAAAGAGCAGAGCGAATTGTCAACTTTTAAAAATAAACTTTCGCTCAGGTATTTAAAGATCGCTAGTGTGAGTTTATTTCGGAATCATTATAATGTTTAAAGTAGTTAAATGATTTATCCGACATTCCGTGTATTTTTTCACTCATTTGCACATACGATGAAATGTAGGTATGTATAAAAATAGCCGATGCTCAGCCGAACGCCCGCGAATTGACACGATGTTATTCCAACACGATGATTCATTTAGTGCATTTTATGTTTAATTTATATCACACTTTAATAAAATTATCTAAATATTCCCAGTTTGAAAAATTGCACGTTTATTAATGCGCGCGTCAAAGTCTCCTCCTTCCTGCCATCTATTGAACGATAATAGAACAACTTTCAGGGTGATTACATTGTTTTTTGTCATACCCACTACAAAATAGCTACTTTCGATGTATGTATAGCGGCCTTTAATGAGTCATTTAACAGGCAGGTGTGCGGAAAATGCCCTCACTAGCGCAGAAAATAACGGCTGCCATAGCAACTTCTGTTTATTCGCTCTATACGCCTGCGTGCGCTTGCCATTACTTACTTGCACGAACTTCGCGGCACATTGTGGAAGGAAAGATGGCGACGCAAATGAACTGTCAGATTTTTTTGAAAATGACGTGAAAAGTAGGTATCTATACCATGATATATGTCTCGCACGTACAGGTATTACGGCTCGTTTTTACATACTGTCATCACTCGCCATAATATGCCCCATTACGTATCTAGACATACAATCTACTATTAATGTACTACACATTGTTTTAACAACATTAATTTGTTTTAGTTTCTAAGCGCTCTTAGAATAATAAACTAATGGAATTTAATATCCAAATCTCGTTTGGTGTCAATTTGATGTTATCAAATTTTATTGTTAAGAATTATACAGGGTGAGTTCGACCACCCGTATCAGTCGTTTTTTTCGAAAACGGTTAGTCGTAGAGAGTTGTGTCAAAAATTTGTATTATAAAAGCCCCAATAAAGAATCGAATGGTGATAATTTTTTTTTTCGGGAAGGTCGGCTTCCCTATTAGTTTGCTCCAGAATGTCCAGAACTCCGGAATTATAAATGTAACGATAGGTCGAAAGTGGTATTGTTGAAAAGATCTTTAAAAAATAAGTAAGTTTTGTAGGAAAATTTTTTTTATTACTGCCACCCCTGTAAATTTCTATAAGTATAAATATAAATTATTATATGTTCAAAACTCCGGAATTTTAGAAAGCACGATTGGTTAAAAGTGGTGCTGTTGAAAAGCTCTTTAAAAAATAGGCAAGCTTTGTAGGAAAAATTATTTAATTACTACCACCCCTGTTAAGTAACAATCGTTTGAATTTATTAAATCGAAATTTCATAATAACGATCGAAGTCGGCATTAAAAATCTAGCAACCTTAGACATATTGTCACAAGTGTTCAAACTGTCTTCCATTTACTCTTTAATACATACTACTGAGCTCTTCTGGTTATACTGTGAGTGTACTTCTTCAGTGTTTAATGATCGATAGGGTAACTATAAATTTTAAATGCGGACTTTTAAAAAGTTCGTTATTATGACATTTTAATTTAGTAATTTCAAACAAATATTACTTAACAGGGGTGGCAGTAATAAAAAAAAAATTCGTACAAAACTTGCTAATTTTTTAAAGATCTTTTCAATAATACCACTTTTGACCTATCGTTACATTTATAATTCCGGAGTTCTGGACATTCTGGAGCAAACTAATAAGGAAGCCGACCTTCCCGGAAAAAAAGTTATCACCATTCGATTCTTTATTAGGGCTTTTATAATACAAATTTTTGACACAACTCTCTACGACTAACCGTTTTCGAAAAAAACGACTGATACGGGTGGTCGAACTCACCCTGTATATTACCTGCTTTTTTATCTTAACTAAAATATTACTTTTTGACAGAGGCTCTATATATCACCATTTTATTTAAAAAGGATCCTTAAATAGAGATGCGCGATACGGATCGATCTTTTAGTGTATCGATACTTTAGCTTTCGATACTCGATATTTTGTATCGATTTTTTTTATGCAATTGCGATACATAATGAATATCGATACATTGTCTAGTCTAGTTCTTAGAATGGTTATTAGCCGGATTACGGGTTGTTTTTTTTGCTCGTTAGTATGTTCTGGGATTCTGGATCGATAATGTATCGATATATTGAGTATCGATCTTTTATAATACGATTTTATACTTTATAATTACGATCTAGATCGATACCTTGTAACGATATTTTTTGGTGGATCGGAACATCTCTATCCTATAATCCTTAAATATACAACTCCAGAATTCTACTTCATGAAACACCTGCAGAATTAAATAACTGTAGAAAAGCCTTTAGGATGATTTTATAGAAACTAAAATATTACTTTTTGAGAAACGTTCGTGGCGCCATTTTGTTTAAAAAGTGACACGTAGGATCGTGGGATCTTTATTTAAAATGTCCTTTCTGAACACAACACCTGCAGAGTTCCAAAATATTTTATATTCTATCGACGGTTCATTAGACACAGACTATTTGCTAACCAAAAAATTGTGGTAAATAAACATTAAATTAAACCTGATGTAACCTTTGTACGGTGTGTTCGAATAAAATTATTTTGATCTTTGATACGATTTTAATCAAAACATGACATTGCAAATTCACGCGGAAAACAATTATTTTAATAAATTATTTTTTTTTATTTAATTGAACATAAAAATAATATCTGATGTAATAATTCAAAGAATATTAATAAATTCATAATATTATTATCACTGTATTATAAATTTTAAGTAAGTAGGTATATAGATGATGTAAATGAACATTACTTAAGTTAAATAAAATACAGATGGCTTCAATGTTTAATAGGTAAATACAAAAACTTATACCGTATGATTCCAGAGTCTGGAAAACATGAAATTTTAAATCAAAAAACAACTCAGGCGATTTTAATGAAATTTCCATAGCTTTGTACTTTTTGTAGTAAAATATCCTAGAAGTGGCCTGCACTTTGTTTCCGTGAGTATTCGATAGCGGAAGTTAACCCTGCACCCTGCACCCTTCATCTCAAATCCTTTCCCTAAAGTTCCTGTCAAAAGCGCCATGCGAACCCGAGGGTAAAGAATATAGATCACACATACGGTAGGGCTTGAGAATAGCCGAGAGTGTAGCAGTGCTGTTGTTTACAAGGCGTTGCTATGGTTCCTCTATTACGAGTCCCCAGTTCCCGGGTTCTAGCCCGAGAGCTGGTAAAAGTGTCAATTGGATTTTCAATTTATTATTAAAAAAAAATAATGAATTGAAAATATGAATTAGTGCTAGGCCCAAATAACCTTAGCTGTTGGTGGTCTTTAAAACACACACAAAGTATATACGGTAGATAATGAATTCAATTATATTGATACAGCAATTTTAACCATTATTAAATTAATTTCTGCATAGTAATTAATATTACCTATAATATGTATGCATTTATATATTATATTAATATAATAATGGCCCAAAGCAATAATTGTTAAACAAGTTATATCAGCATACATTGTTTGTGTATTAAAATGAGTTAATATAAATTTAGCTAAGCCAGAGTTTGATTAATTTGCGCGTATAATTATCCACAGGTGTAGTTTATAATAATTATTACTGTTAAAAATATAAATTCATTCACCAGACACAAGGTACGGTCGAAGTTGTCAGATTACACATCGTAAAAATTTCGAAAATTCTAAATAAAATTATTAACAACCAGTCTTTAGAGTGCCCGCGGTGAGAGATGAAGCCAGGCACGGCATCAATAATATGCTAGTGAACGCCTGCTTGCCCGCAGACAGTGCCGTGTACGCACAAAACTGCACATTGGGTTTTATGACGTTAGGTACAATTTTGGCAAACTGCTATTCATGACAATAAACAGCCAATAGCAAGCTAGAAGGCGGGCGCAATGCATTCACGTTACTATGACGCGGTGGCTTCATCTTTCGCCGCGCGAGATCTACCCGCAGATTCGCTCGTATTCTTGCCGGTTATACAAAAACCTTATGTTTTATAGGTATCTATATCAAATCAAAATAAATTTAAATTGTTTAGATTCAGTTAAATATTACAAAAAATGCGCAAACATGCGGTCAGTGCATTTAGTACATATTCGTAGTACTATTACCGGTGTCCAGTGTAGCCTAGTGGATAGTGTATTTGGTACCGCAGCGTCTAGACTAGACTGTCTTGGGTTCAAATCCCACCTGCGCTCATGCACCAATGATTGAATCTCGATATTGATCAGGGTTCAAATTACATTACCAAAACCACGTAAACAAAATTATATACTTTCGGCGATGTCGGGTTAAAAGCGTTTAGACTTTAGATTTTATTTATTGTAGATTATAGACGCGTCGACATCTCAGGTCATTAGCGTCTTTCAACTACACTAAATAACAACTTTCTTAAAACTAAACAACATCACAAAGCATCCGTGAGCGCAGATGGGATTCGAACCCACGACAGTCTAGTCTAGAGGCTGCGGTACCAAGTATGCTATCCACTAGGCTATACTGCCCTCTTAGGCTTTAGAGTTTAGAGGTATGGCAATAAAGTTTCACTTGAACCGTGGCTTCATAAATCAGCATAAGTCAGCACCCTAGTTTTTTTAATTTGCAGGGTGACGATTTTACAGTTAGAGCGTGGAAAGTTGGAGGCAATCCGGCACTGGTGAAAGAATATTCAAAAAGCTTCAGAATTTGCCTATATTTATAATACGTATTATATTATGTATAACTGAAGTTTCTCGTAGCTTCTTTATGTGCACTTCTCGTCTTTATTATACGCGCTTATGCTTCAGAACTTCGCGGCATACATAACTTTTACATAATTCGTTTTACCTATATAAATATTACTTGCGTTGGGTAGTTATTTTTTATACTTAACGCGTGTTCACTTATATATTATGTAAGTATATTACAAGAATTTTAAACGTCGCGTCTTGATATTTTATCGACGGATTTTATATTTCAAACGATATTAAGAATTTTCAGTGGAATGTATTCGAAAAATAAAATATTATACGCATTTGTCAGGATAGGCGCCTGAAAATTGAACAGCAAAACCACAACGAAAAACTTTTTTTTGTAACTGTAAGTGCACCTGTTATACACCTCCAAATGACGCAACAGCGTATGCAAAATTTTATGGGGGGGATAGAATATGCATCCAGTTATCGTGCTGCAATGAGGGCTATCATATTTTTATTCGTAAGATAGCGCTAGTGGCAAGTAAGGTATGTGTCAAACGTTTACATTTTTTATTCGTCAGATGGCGCTAGTGGCAAGTAAGGTACAGCTCAAAGAAACTAAGAAATGAGCTCTGGCTAGTGGACATACACTTGTTAATTGTTTACAGCGCATTCAAATCTCAGAGGCCAAGCTATGTTAGCCGAGTTATATGTCAAACGTTTAGACATTAACGGTTTGTGTTTAGACATTCTTCAATTATCCATTATTAAGGAATAAATAAACAAATACAAAACTGCAATTTAGCCGTTAAATGATTGAAAGACATATACTTTACTGGCTAGTGGCGCCATCAGGTGACGGAAAATATTAACAGTATACTGACATTTGAATAACATCAAAGTGACAGATAGCTCACTTGCTAGTGGTGCTATCAGATGGTAAAAAAAAAGTCTGGTAGCCCTCATTAGTTGATAAACAATCGTCCAAAGTCTAAACATTTTAAGTGCAATTTGGGGAATTTTCAGGCACCGAAGTTCAATAACGGGAAATAAAAGGGATTACTATTTTATATATTTATGGACCTGTCTCGAAATAAGAGCGAGAGATAGTTATTGCTCGTTCTGTAAGAAAAAGAAAAAAAATATGGTTGCGCACGCAAACCGTGTCCTGTCACCTAGCCAATCGGTGACAATCGACTATTGCCTGTAGTTACTAACTATCTGTGAACGCGGTATGCGTGCGCAATCCAGGTAAAATAGATACGTGGATTAGTATTGATTATCTTGACAAGTTTTTTTGAAAATATATAACTGAATTTTTTCCGATTGACAAATCAACACATTTGTGTGATATGTCGTTGAGAGCCAACAATTCAAAGACACCTTGTATAAATGCACGAACTGTTTTGGATGTGTTGTTCAGACACATGTAAATAATGATGGAATGTGAGTGGAAGTTTTAATACCTATAAAATGGAACAATTATTAATCACCAATTAAAACTTTTCCACGTCACTTTCATGTTACTCTACAGCGGTACCAACATCGAACTAGTATATTATGCTTGGGTTACAGTTTTAATGCAATACATGCGTAATGTTGGTAGCCGGTAAAATAATATTGTATCAGAAAATTTATCTTAACATCTCAGAACTGACAACCTGTCAATGAAATTATTCTAAAGCTTGTTTTAAAAGGCAAAAAAACCAATTCCGATTTGCTAATAATTTCTTGGAATATTAACAAGCAATAATGTAATAGTAGACATGTAACTAATAGCTTGACGGTGGTAAATTTCCTTATATGATTCGTTTTTTTATTGGTGTAAAAGATGCCAGGTTTTGCCAGTTTTAATAACGGAAAATATACGAGCACATTCTTGACAGGATTTAAACATTAATTGAAACCTTTTCCCATCTTTACGTTAATAGGTATTAATAGGATTTTTTGACCTTTCTTTTGACCAACTATCTCGAATGGGATTTTCATAGTTTTCCCTCATTCAGTTCAAGGCAAATGTTAAAGTGGTTCCTTACTCGAAATGGGACATGAAGGCATCCTTTTTTATCTATTTTTATCTGTAAAAACATTGGATCGTTTTTATCACCTAAATAAACCAGAAATGTTGTTTTGTTTCAGGTGAGCACTGATCCACAGATACAAAACAAACTCGGCAACTTTGCTCTCGTTAAACACCTGCTGGACGCGTCGAATCGTTATATCGGCGTCCACGGTGTTCCGGCAAGTCCGGCGCCGGTCGGTTCACCGCCACCAGCAGTGGCGCCACGTCTTCAACCGCAACCCGAGTTCAAAAAGCCTCACCAATCGTCTTCGAGCAGCAATAAACCACCAGGTCATCACGGTCACGGCCATCATAGTCAGAGCGTGCCGCGCGGCGGTTTCATTAAACCGGCTGACGGCAAACCGCCCTACGAAGGTCGAGGCGGTTATCCTGGTCAACCTGTGAAACACGGCAGTGCCGTTAGCAATCACAGGTCGAACGGCATAGTTCCGAGCAAAGGACCACCTCCACAACCGCCTTTGCCGACCGGTGGTGGAAGTGTTAATCCTTCGACGAGGATACACGATGCTGGACGACAGCTGCCCAGAATACACATGGATCATGGGCCGCCGTCGGCGACACAGAACTCGACGGTTGGACCATTGAGAGAACCACACAGTGCCGGTGGGCACGAAGTAGAAAATATTTTAAAGGTCTGTAAAATCAGTTGGTCGCGAAACATTTTTGAGGAATTGTCTTTGGGAAATCTTCAAGAATGTTTCTAAATTGATTTAAAGAATATTTTTAGAAAATATGAAATGCATTCACATACAAAGGGGTTTTTTATCAAAAAATTGGGTCACTATCAGGATGCGAAAAGAAAAATCAACTACTCGTGCATCTCTGCAAAATTTATAGTATAATATAATTTAACGATTTTGGCAGTAATCTTATCTTAACTCAATCATGACCGTATAAAAATATCCTATTTTTAAGTTCGGGTAGCAGTAGATCGTGTAGATACTAAGTTTGGTTAAAATCGGACCAACCTTTCTTGAGACGAAAATTTCTGAAATGTTTTTTCCTTTGGGTATACTGAAAAGACCTGCAAAAAAACAGAATACAGACATAATATGTCCAGTTACAATTTTTTTATATACATGTAGTATTGATATAATATATTAGGAAATCGCGTCCATCGTGATTATAATAAAATTAAGAAAAATCGCAGGATAGTGGACAAAATATTGAATTTATTTAATTAAATGTACATTTAATTAAATAAATTCAATATTTTGCGATTTTTCTTAATTTTAGTTTTGATATACGAAAACTTATTCCTTCGATATTTATTTCTGGTAGTGTGTTTTATATGTTCTTTGTTCCTTTGTTAATAAGTTTACGGAGTAAATAAAGCAAAATAAAATGACATCAGAATATGAAGATATTTATCGTCTGTAAACTGAAGTCTCGTTAAAATACTTCAAGTAATCAATAATTTTGGCGTCTTGTCTTTATGATAGGGTCATGAAGTTTATGGCACAGTCACGAAACGTCTGGGAAATGTGAGATGTCTTTGTTTCTTGTAGGTAGCTACTTTTTGTTTTTTCTGATAAAATCAGTCTATTAAGGCTGGGATGTCACTTTTTAATTCGTAAGATTTTAATCAATTTAAAAGAAAATTTAAAAAAAACTCAAACAATTGGATCCTGTTGATATCCCGCAAAAATGTTCTGTTTTTGCTTTGGGCGCCAAATTACGACGTGATGGACCTGATTAGCCGCGCTGACATCCAATATGCTTTTGATTAAACAGGTTTCTTGGTTATGTACTTCTCAATATTTACAAGTTATCCTCCCAAAAAATGGTTGGACCAAAGCACTTTTGGCGTTAGCGTGACTGAGTGACGTAACTTAAACATCTACGAATCGTTCAATGTTTCTCAGATTTTAGGGTTTTGTTCAAATTGACTTATATTTTCGCTTTGTAAATTAAAAATGCGATGCAAAATTTCGTGCAAGTACCATTTTATGAGGAATGGGAATTTTTGGAGGCCAAGCCATGCGAAAAACGGATATTTCAACTAGTTTGTACATAAAATTGCAGGTAATTCAACCAACTGTTTGTTTGGGCATCACGCAAAAACTATTGAACTAGTTGTCAGTAGGTACTATAAGAATGACACCGAGACGTCATCACTCGGTAACGGCTATGGTAAATAGAAAGCACCAGAGAGGGTAACGGTTGTCAAGCAGACAGTCCGTTGCTTTGCCGCCAATAGACTGATGCCGTCACTGCGTCATTAGAGTAATCGGGCTATAATAGAACTTGCGCCATTTCTTGAAATTAACCCAACTTACAACTTTAAGACACTTGACTAGATGTGGAAATTTTTTACTGCGTGTAAAGATCGTGGATATTTTAGCTAGTATAAGAAAACCCCAAAGAGTTAAAAGAAAATAGACTCTTGCCTTAATGGAGCGTTGATTGTTAGCGTGCATGCAATAATTAGCCACTGCCAAGGCATTAAACAAATCAGATTACGGTCGTTGATTGTTGTAAAACTGCATAGTGTTATTTATTTGACATGTCATGACCCACCGTGTTTCCGGACTCGGCTCACTAAAAAGGCAAAACGTATAATATTATGTCTACATTTTATATCACCTTTCTAGTAGTAATTATACTTTGTATGACACTAGCCATTACCCGCTATTTTGATCGCGTTAATGTCGGTTTTGTAATTATTATTTTTTTTCCAAAAAATCTGGAAATTTAATAACAGATCTGCAAACAAAAGGTACGACGTTAAATAATACCAACCATAAAAAAAATCTAAAACCTCATTTGTCTGAATTAGTCTACTTTTGCTGGGTTTATCGTACAATTTGATTTTTTAATCACGCTGTTAAATGACAGTTGCTATGGTAACTATCAACAATTTGCCAAAATGGAAACGCAGCAACAAACGAACACGTATAGCAATCAAAATTTAACAGCGTGATAAAAAACAGCGTGTTAAAATTGCACGATAAACCCGACATTAATCCACAAGTACGCGGATTATTGCAGTTGAAAGTTTGGAACACCTTAAAAAATGAGAATTTTGATGAAAATCAAAATCTTTCAGAACTTTTTCAAACTGTTTTGTTGAAAATGTTACGCTGATTCCTATGAGCCCAAGCAAACATCTGTATCTCTTTTGGTTTAGATGTTGGTATAGGTTAAAAGATTTCAAAAAAATCGCAAAAGAAATTTTGAAAGGTGTTTTCTAAACTACGTTTGTTTGTGCTCACTGGATTCGGCGCAATTTTTTCTATAAACATGTATTCTCTAAAACCAAAACCTATCGAAATACGTGTATCAAATTCCATTGAAATCGAATTGTGGCATATTATTATCATTTCCAAATCAATATAAATTGGATGATATTTATTTGATATGAAGTTAATTTGTTGATTTTCTGTTTTGTTGTTTCAGGAAATGACTGAAGTGACCACTCCGTTGACGGCGATTGCCGCCACACCTCGCAAAGAAGTCGATACCAAATTCACATTTAAGGTAAATATATATTTATTTTGATATTATTACGGAATTATTATTATTTTTATTGCTTGTGAATGATTTTCTAATATACTTATATACAAAATGATTATTTTTAATATAAAGCGGCTGCGATAGCTGTATAGCGTTTGCTTTGTACGCAGAAGGTCGCTGGTTTAATAATTATTTTTAATATAAAACTGGATCCAATTTGCTAATACGTAATTTCTAAAAAAAATGTGTAATAATTCCTCATTGACAAACTTTTTTCCATGGCTCCTCAATTACAAGCCCCCAGTTCCCAGGTTCCGATTCGTAAGCTGAATTTTCAATTTATTATTAAAATAATAATGAATTGAAAATCTGAATTAGTAATAGACCCGGTTTAAAATATGTGGTTACATCAAAATCAGATGAAATTATTTTAATATAGCATGCAAGTAGAGCATATCTTACGAAATATGCAAACAAAAAATTTAGATTTTAATTAAAAAAATCTTTATAATTTTTATGCAATTTTTGTAACTGTTGAATAAGATAAATAATTGTATATACATTTTATTAAAAATTGAGTTTCTAAATTTTTTTAAAAATCAAGATAAAATATTTATAATTTATTTTTTTAGTTGAAATGATATCTAAAGTTTACGAAAAAGAAAAATCTAGTACAGATACAGTACAGTCCCGATTATCCGACATAAACGAAATCGGTAGAAATGGTCGAAAAAAATAACGATGGATAGGGTAGCCGTATTGCAAAAGTAACAAACTGCATAAAAAGCCAGTATAAAATTTAGTTCTTTTCATTTAACTTCGCTTCTGTGACTGTGTCCTTGTAAGTTAGGGTCAAATCTGGTAATCCAATTTTGACCTACCCACTATTTAATATCTGATCGACTTGAAACTTTACGTAGTTGCGATGACAACACAATATTTTTTCATGTCTCCGGAAGAAAGCTTGTTTTAAAATTTTTTTATTACGTATTTAAACTTATTTTTTGAATGAACATTTTTAGAGTGTTGGGTCTCCAAGTCACTACTTATATGAATATTATGAAGTATTAGAAATACCTTGTATTATGTCCGTCTTGTGACTTTTTGTGAATTTACACTACGCGTTTCAGCAACGAGTTGCCATCTTCAGGTGTGGTTAATTATTTTTTTAAAAATACACATTGAGTATTCGTTACACTATATAATATTAAGATGCTATGCACTGTGTATTATGTCGTAGTTTGTGAAGTACTGATTTAAATTTCGATATTTTATGATTTATGTTTCATTTACCTACTATATAAAGCATAAAATCTCGAAATTTAAATCAGTACTTCACAAACCACGACATAATACACAGTGCTTAGCATCATAATATTATATAGTGTTACGAATACTAAATGTGTGTTTTTTTAAAAATAATTAACCACACCTGAAGATGGCAACTCGTTGCTGAAACGCGTAGTATAAATTCACAAGAAGTCACAAGACGGACATAATACAAGGTATTTCTAATACTTTAATATATATATACTATTTTTTGAAGATTTTTATTAATTTCTTGATAGTTTTTAAAATGATTAGCGCATTATGAGAAACTCGTGCATAATTGGTACTCGACTGTGTTCAACAAGAGCACTTGACGTCATTTTGTGTCATCTCATACACTTAAACATAATAAAGTGTGATTTTCTTAACAACGACCTATCAATTATCGTTTAAATTTTAAAAGTACGATAGTAATTTTATCATATTTTATCAGCTTCGTTCCAAGAACAAGTTTCTTTTTGACGTCACATCTTACTTAGAATTAGGATGTCTTAAAATAAATTCGAATCTATAAAAGAACTAAATGTTCAGTAATTTTAATAAAAATTTTACTAGGCCAATATTTTTTTATTTGTCAATATTGGAAATGTATTATTTATTTCTTAATTATTATTGTCGTCGGAGAAAATAAAGAATTCAATTTTGAGATAACAAACTCAATTGCACCGTTCCTAAAAAATTGTATAATAAAGTAAGTGAAAAATTGATAATGTAACTTTTAAAGGATAAAATATTTTATTTAAAAAAATGTTTTGCTATCGTTTTCGATTTAAAATGCCATAATACGATATTTTATGGCATTATATGTACTGTTTAAATTACAAAACTAATCTATTCATATTTTGCTTTTATTATATTATGTGTGCAAGAAATATTTACCGCTGCTATTGCATTGATGTACATAAATTACGCCATTGGTGTACGCGCAATCATTTTTTTTTAACAAGTGGCAAACGTTTTTCTTTACGTTTTTGTTTTTAAAAAGCTTTTATATAACACATGCACGCTTTTAGTGTTCTTTCGTATCTGTTTTGCGAACCTTAAATAGCCGTTTATTGACTAGTGACCTGACCATTATGTAACGCGTTTCAGTGCTATAATGGTTCATTATGTAACTAGTTACATAATGAACTGTTTTTTTAATTCAACTAAATTCTAAAACCATGCATGTGTTATATAAAGTATAGTGTGCAACGCGTGTGCTAAATCTTTATGCGTCAGCGCACACGAGCCTTGGCGAGTGTGCATCGCGAGCCGCATACGAGTGCTAAAAACATCAGCACTCGTATTCGGCTCGCGATGCACACTCGCCAAGCCTCGTGTGTGCTCGCCTACTACTTGCGCTGAAAATATCGCGCCTGACGTATAAAGATGTATTTAGCACACTTATAGTTACACAATATACTATTATATAAAGTCGTTGCATTTCAAACATGCTTTTATACAGTTCTGCAGGGATTACAATTTTTTGGTTTTATTTCAAGAACTGTCAAATGTTTCTTTACGGTTGTGTTTCGTGAAATGATTCAAGATGTGGTAATTGTTTCGTTGCGTTTTTGTTTCTTCAGATTTTTTTAAAATCTACGCAAACAAACAGTGTTTTCATAGATTGCGACGTATGCGTAGGGTCCTGGGTTTGAAACCTGATGGTACCGTAGGATTTTTGACGTTTTTTTTCTAAATTCTACTGATATTAAATTTGTATATTTTTTAATGTTTGTTATATTCTTTCTTTGACATTAATTATAATTTTTTTAAATGATAAACAAATATATAGAATATATACAGGATGTATCACAGAATTGAGAACATAGGGAAAACACTATAGTGAAAATCATTAAGGATCAGTTATTGCTTTGCCCTTTTGTTCATGATAATAAATTTAGTTAGCCATAATTGCATTTTATCTTTGTCGGCCTACTCATTTTACTTACCTATGTCATGTTACGCTCATTAGTTTTCTATGTTCTCAGGCTTACTCCTGTGATAACACCCTGTATAAGTTTAATATCAGTAGTTAAAACTTTATCAATTATTATTATAGTTTTTACAATAAATAAAAATACAACCGAATTGAGAACCAACTCCTTTTTTTTGAAGTCTGTTAAAAATGAATTGCCTTTTCGACGAACGCCAATGCATTTATACTTTTTGCGCAAACTTAGCGAATCGTTGTCATCAGATTATATTTTTTTTATTTCAGTATTCATCACTTGTTTAATACAGCATGGCCGCGATAGCATCTGTTTACGCTACCGTATCATTCGCTGTAATTTAACGAATAAAATTCAGGCTGTCCATAATATAGCAATAGTGGCAACTTCTTCAAAATAATTATGTATCACTCACATTGTTGCCTAAATTATTTATAGTACGAAAGCCAGCTTAAGATAATACCTAATATTGTAACTAAACTGTATTCCAGTGGCGGTAAAATTATTTATTTATAATAATGAATACAACAAAAGTCAATTCTAACAATAGGAAACTAAACTGTAATTATTGAACTTATCAAAACACTTAGATAACACGTAACAGATATACGAACTTAACAATCAACACCTTATTCATTTGTATATGTTGCGCACAAAGACGATAATTCGGCCATTGTCTGGTCATTATCGTCAATGTTCAATTATTGGCTTTGTCCGTAACATATATAATTGTCAACCGGATTTATTTATTTATTTTTCGCACTATTAACTGGTTCGCAGTTCGCACTCGTAAACGCTCAGTAAGTACTACGCGATAATATTATGGAAGGCTCACGGGCCACGGTTATTTCGACTGATAAACAAATACCTAATAATTTCATCGGATTGTCGCGACTGTAGTGTATTTTGTGAAACGGGTAAATGGGAAATAATGCGAATAAAAGACTCATGGCGTCAGCTTTATCGCATGCGATGTTTTGTACAGAATTATAAGACCATGACATTGCCTGTTAGAAATTTTATGTTAAAAATGTTTTTTTATACTTTATTGTTTTATCTCGTTATCAAAATGCAATTATAATTAAATAATTGTGATAAGGAAGCACGTCATTGTTACAGTTCTGGTTTATTGTTTTAACCCTTTCTGACACTCGCTAATTTGATTAATTAAACAACTATTATTACAGTATGTATTTATTTTATTATACATTAAGAATTAAACTTCACGTATAAACCAGCCATAGCTTGCCTAAAATGAAGTTTTTGCCATACCCACTATAAAATAGCTGCTTTACATGCATGTATTATCCTTTTTCTTGAAAATACATATAACAGTGTACCATTTTTTTTTTCGTTGCTAACAGTATTTCTTTTTATTTTTCAGTTAACGGACACATCACCAGAACCTGTAAATAAAAGTGAGTATTTTGAATTTTTTTATCAAATTATTTGTTTTTTTGAAGTGTAACTTCGATATTTATTGAACGCACTGTATTGCGAATAGTGTGTCCAGTCCGAAAAACGCGACTTTATCGAACATACTATTGGACGATTGCATTATCTTATTGAGGATAAGGAACCTATTATCTAACTGGAGTATTTGTTGAACGCACTGTATTGCAGAAAGTGTGTCCAGTACGATAAAACGCCAGTTTATGGAACAAAGTTGAACCAAAAGCGAAAGAGAAATAATCGACAGTATAAGATTTTTGTGGAATAGAGAAAGGATTTGTGATGTTCTTTGTAGGTCGTTTGCTAGAATGGGATAGACCAACTGTTGCTAGGGACTCTGGGAAATATTGCCTACGCTGCTATATAATAGGTCTTGTTGACACAGCGTTCCGCAAAAAAAAACAACAACAATTTACAACTCCCTCTCAAATCACAATAATCGTTTTCCAAATATAGCTGTAGCTATGAGACGTATAAAAAATTTAATAGCTATGTCACTTTTTAGCTGGGGTGAAAACATTATGTCCTATTTTGACGCGTCGAATTTTCAATTACGAAACAAGGAATGATATTACGATAGAGATTTTTACTACCTATTCTACTTTCTAATTATCATTTTTATCACTGTTTAGTTTTTCTGCTTAAAATAATTAATAATTTTTTTTGTGATTTTAATAGATATAGTTTATACAAAACAAAATATTTTATGAAGCCTGATATTTGCCCAGACAAAATATGTGTTGGAAAAATTTCATTTTTTTTTTGTTTCATCAGTTTTTTTTTGTATTCTGTAACGATTCCGCAAAAATGTTGTGTCGTATAAAGAAAGCCGCGTCAAAATTGGTCCACCCGTTATGATGCCATATCCAGACAAATAAACATACAATGACACAAACTCATAACTCCCGTCTTTTTAAAGTGAATAACTTCATATGCGATTCGGAAAAGTTTGCGCAAAGCGTTAAACCATGCGCGCGCCTCACTACCTTCCATGAAAGGGAACTAAGAACTTTATAAAAATTCCGTTAGATGTCTGTAAGATACGATAACGAACTTTAACCATACTTTATATTCTAATAATTATATCCCGTTTCATTTTGACAATAAATGAGCCATTTTCCTGAGAGTAATTATTTCAATTATCCACGAGAGGCAGCACTTGTGGTAGGGGCAAACATTATTTTTTCCCCATTAGTGTCGTGTCATTTTAGTGGTATAACTTAATTATTTAATTATTATTATTAAATTAATTAAATAATTAAGTTATACCACTAAAATTACACGACACTAATGGGGAATAAATTTTATTCCCCATTAGTGTCGTGTAATTTTAGTGGTATAACTTAATTATTTAATTAATTTAATAATAATAATTAAATAATTAAGTTATACCACTAAAGTGACACGACACTAATGGGGAAAAAATAATGTTTGCCCCTACCACAAGCGCTGCCTCTTGTGGATAATTGAAAGAACTTACTCTCAGGAGAATTGTTCCTTCAATATGACTAAAGTGTTATTATATTGCTTTATAAATAATTTATATTGTAATTATTATACTCGTATAATTAATAATGTTGTCAATTATTATTAGTAAAATTGTACCTACCTATTGCACACAGGTTTTTGTAACGAGTTATTCACTTCAGCCGTGTGTAAGGACACACACACTTTTTATGGGTTGGGGGTTAAAAATGAAAATACGTCACTTAGAAATGTTTTGAAATTGAGTAACACGGTTACAATTTAAAGTGTTTGATCGGTCTGGGGGCGAGGTGGCGCCGGCACCAGGCAGCCGTAGTTATTAAAATGTAAATTGCGTTTGAAGTAGCTTGTTGAATACAGTATTCGTGTAATAATGCACTCATAAATACAGGGGAATCTCGAAAAATGCGAGTTATATATGGATCTGCGTACAACAGTTTTCATTTTTATCATAAAGTTAATTTGTTTCGTTTACTGTCAAAATAATAGACGGAGAGTTGGCCACATTTTTTCTTAAGGCAAAATAATATAAAAAATATCTAATTAATGCAACAGTTTTTTATTCTATATTAGTGAGTAATAATTCAGAATAATATTACTTGCTCGATTGATCATTCTTATCATGTCGTTATTGACTTATTTATAACTAGCGGTACCCGTCGGCTTCGCCCAGGTGCTAAGAAAGCCCGGGTGCAATACACTACTCACTCGCTTCGCTCGTTCGCTTGAATATTATAAATACACTATCATTTAAATAATGTATTATAATATAACTAGCGGCCCCGTCCGGCTTCGCCCGGGTGCTAAGGAAACCCGGGTGCAATACACTACTCACTCGCTTCGCTCGTTCGCTTGAATGTTATAATTACATTACCACTCGCTTCGCTCGTTCGCTATATATATAAACCTTCCGTGAAAAATTATCTAACTGATGGTGAAAACCGCATCAAAATCCGTTGCGTGGTTTAGGAATTACATTAGTCACTCGCTTCGCTCGTTCGCTATATATATAAACCTTCCGGGAACAATTCCGTCATGCATGATTTTTGCGTAACTTTAACCGTTTACGCAGCGCACGCAACGGAAGCTCTCAAAAGAAATAATTTTTCCCGTTTTTGCAATATTTTTCATTGATGCTCCGCTCCTATTGGTCGTAGCGTGATATTATATAGCCTATAGCCTTTCTCGATAAATGGATTATCCAACACAAAAATAATTTTTCAATTCGAACCAGTAGTTCCTGAGATTAGCGCGTTCAACCAAACAAACAAACAAACTCTTCAGCTTTATAATATTAGTATAGATTAAAAAAAAATTTTTTTATGTAAGTAACTACGTAAGGGTCTGGCATATTTTTTTTTACACTTATAAAAAGCGTATGCACACATTTTAAACAATCGTGGTCGTTTAAATTTTTTTTAAATTGTGGCTTTAAACCTTGGGATATAAGAAGACAATCTGAACTTGACGATAATAAACGAGAAATTCCATTAGCTATTGAATAAAACATTCGTGCAGAACTGATGTTGTTTACATAAAAAGAGAAATTTAAGTAATAATGTCAGTTTCCGGCATAACCGCACAAATTTCGTTTTTTACCAAACTCACAGATTGTGCACATAAATGACATAATCGTGTAATTAATGTTATCTGACAAAATAAGTGACAATATTTGGTGTCATTTAGGGTCTTCTAATGACCGGTTACATAAAAGATTTAACGACAAGTAATTTGCATGATTTTTGAAGTGGATATGAATGTACCTACCTAAATTTTGTAATTTCTTTTCCACTTGAAATGTAAAGATTTGTTAAGGTTAGGCTTGAATATTATTTCATAAGTTCTGTCAAAAGATGGCATTGTATAGTTTTTTTTTATATATATATTATATATATAA
This sequence comes from Mongoloraphidia duomilia, assembly GCA_039654895.1. NCBI lineage: Eukaryota > Metazoa > Arthropoda > Insecta > Raphidioptera > Raphidiidae > Mongoloraphidia > Mongoloraphidia duomilia. Next base: position 24,488,772 of record CM077524.1, on the reverse strand, counting down.
ATTTTTGTAGCACCAATAATTTTTGAGATTTTTGTAAAAAACTGATTTTTTTTAACTTTCGCATCCTACAGAATTTTAGGAAGATACATTCACGTCAATGACCTGAAATTAGTGATGTAAAAATACGGTATTAAACTTTTTTGTGTATTAAACCCATGGTATTTTTTATTATTTTTTCAGTATAAAACGGGTTTTTACTTTTTCACACTACGGTTACGGTGCATTTTTCAGTATTACCAACTGCATAATAGGAAAGTTCCTGTTCTCATTTTGGTATAAAACAGTTTTAAACGTTTTATACGTGCTGTGTAAAATAGTAAAATAGGCAGTATTCATACCTAGTACAAAACTGGGGTATATTATTTTTTTTACATACCGTATAATACCGTTTTATACAAACGTTTTATACCAGAGTATTATACGCATTTACATCACTAGGACCTGAAATATTGTTTATTTTTATAATAATATACACGCTAATGACCTCAGTTGTCGAGCGTCTATAATCTACAATTTGCAGTTTATTTACAACTAAACGTAGATATATCTACAAGTAAAAAAAATCACTCTTCCTAAAGTTTCATCACTTCAGTTTTTGGGTTAGCAATCTACGTCCGTATACCTTGCATTTTAGATTCTTAAAACGTATATAAATGAGAGGATGGGAGGGCTGTGACATACAGACAACCGGATGCACGGACGGACCGAAACTATATTAAGGATTCCTATTTTCTATACAGAACCCTAAAAAAGGCGGATTACAAATTACAATGTTCGTCGGATAATCGAGCGGCGCGCGACGGTTTACGGTATATAATCGTGCTTCTATACTAAAGGGGGCTGAGATCAAAAAAAAAACCGAAGACGCGGGTAAAGGCTAGTACTATAATATGTGAGTTTTGGTTTAAACGGAACGTGCCGTAAAATAATCTCAAGTGTATTACTGAAAGACAAAGCGAGGTTAATATAAGTGATGCGAGTTGTGAGTGAAATGAAATTTCTTATTAATTAATTATTGTCATCATCGTCGCACACGCATTGAACGGGTGCGAGAGAGAGAGAGAAAGCGTCGCGATGCTACAAAGCGGCGTCGGGCGCTAAACCCTGAGACCAGACCGCTCCGCCACCACCGACCATATCAGAGCCAGAGTCACCGACCGACCGAGTCTCGGCGAGTACACTTTATTTATTGTAGATCGGACATTGACTCTCCCGTATTCGCTATACATACTAGTTGTTGCACTCTATTCTCTTCTATACTCCTTGTCGCGAGCATATCATAATATAGTAGATGTCGGCGAAAACGTTTTTTTGATATAACGACAAATTTCGATCATTTTGTCCTCGATGCCCCTCAGATTAAAATGTATTTGTGAAGTTATGCGACTCCGGTTAAGTGCTATTTTTCTATACAGTTTATTATGACTAGACCCATACTTCTGTTTTTAGTTGTAAAAGCTATATTTATTAAAATTGTGGATCACTTCGTGTTTTTCAATGCAATGGAAACAGACGCATGCCTTTTTCAAAAATAGTTTTTGTAATGTTGCGAACAATTCCTTTTTTAGGGTTCCGTACCTCCGTATGGAAATCTATTACCCTGCCTACAGCCACGGTGTCTGTCCGTCCTTCCATTTTTCACAGATTGTGTGTTGTGGCATGAATCCTGGCAAATAATAATTAGAATTAAATAATCAATTAATTTTAATAAATTAATGTTTTTTATACTAACAAGTTTAAGTGGCATCATCTATTAATTTATCATCATCGTATTATTTCTATTGGAATCAAGCTATAATAATATAACAGTCTTTTATATTGGCGTCATGTGTACGCGATGATTATAAACTATATTAGTTATAACTGTCAAGCGTAAGGTTCGAGCTTACACTAATTAAATTGTTGTAACGGTACAAAATCCTCGTGGAGCGATTTCTGCTCGCACTTGACCGGCTTTTATTAATTGTTCACATTCATTTATTTATTTTTTGTAAAGCAAACTTTTGAAGCCATTGAGAATGGTGAATTAATAATTCTAATTTCTTAAAGCGGTGTTGAACTAGTGCCAAGTAATAATTTTAATGTTTATGAATTCCTAAAATATGGAGCCGCATTCTTTATTGCATCTAAATATTTAATATTTATTTGAATCTCATTAATTGTAATAATTTGATTAAGATTAGAAGAATTTATTTTTATTTACATCTGTTTTTTCAGAGAGGTTGTTACTGTTATAGGTAATTAGAAATAAATCTTGGACTGCATAATTCTTAAAATATCACTGAGTCGATAATAGAACTTTTTGTGATGTATTTTTTCAAAACAATGCAGAAGTATAATTATTACAGACATCGTAGGCAGGGTAATAGGATTCCATACGGAGTACGGAACCCTAATAAAATAAAAACAAAAGATCCACTTTTTAAATAAAAAAACAATATTTCACGTGTCGCAATTGTATTGTAGATTATTATATGCAACGAAATAAACACCACTTCTGAAGTAGAAAAGAACGGCTAATGTGTTTACAACTAAAACAACTTATTTATGTTGTAATAAACAGCGTCTGCCGCCATTAATCATATTTTATCATCTATTGTTTTCGAGCCATTATAAAAAATATCGCTAAAAGTACATCTAGATAATATTATGTATAATATCTGGGTGCCGAGCTTTGCTCGGATGAGTTCAATAAAAATAGTACTTGTATGCTGTGAGATATTATTTTCTCAGAATATTATTCCGAAACGAATTTATTTCTGAAACATAATTTAAAATAATTGTTTCTGTTAAATATTTTAACTACCTATGTGTATTTTTAAGCGTAAAAACTAAGTATCAACTTGAATCAAGCATTTTTTCCTGTAAATATTATTTAGGTTGCCATTTTCAAATCTACCGCCGTTATTGTTTTGTTGACTGAAGAACTTGCAAAAATCGATTTTCATAGATTGAATATCTTGTAAAAATGTTCGAATCAGATGAAATTTTGCTCGCCCGTTGCCATTTTAACAATCCAATTTTAAGCATTGATACCAAATATCAACTTTATCGAAGTACTTTTTCTCTGTGATGTCATCTTAACAACTTCCAGTAAATTTCAAATATTTTTTTTGCATAGGTACCTACCGAAAAACTCACAAAAATCGATTCTTTTAAAATAACAAACGTCAGACTATAACCTGCGCAAAACTTTTTTGCATGTATCTTCACCATAGTTTTTAAAAATCGATGTATTTTTACACAGATCGCGGCCCTTCGGGCCGCCGTTTTATTATTATTTACATATTATGCAAGACACTTCTTATATTAGTGTTCAATTACAATTTTAACACTTGTGGTATATTATATAAAATCTATGTAGAAATAGACTTCGAATCAATCTGACTTTAATTGAGCGAGTTATAATAAATAAAAAACACCTTTTTTTTAAATGCTCCCCTCTGGAACCAAAATTTCTACCTAGATCGATTTCTCGCCCCGAAAAATCCCCATTCTGTAAATTTCATCAGAATCGTTAGTCGTTTTTGAGAAAAAAAGGTCTAGGTAAGATTATACGTCATACTACATTTAACGTACTTACCTATACATATTTTATATAGGTAATATAAAAATAACATACCTATTTATTTAAATTTTATCTAAAACTACTTACATAATTATGTTTAGATTTTATTGTTGCTATTTTTTTACTTTTCAAATAATTACTGATTATTTTAATAAGTTAAAGATTGACTGTCAGAGTAATTTTGACATACCTAAATAATGAAAATAGTTTGTTTTTTCCAAAGCCTACTCACAATACGACACTGTTTTATGACGTTAAAAAAACTGTTTTTTAAAATGATAAAATCGATAAGAAAACGAATTTTTCCAGGGATGAGACCTAGCTAAATCGATTTTTTGACCCCCGAAACCCCTTTTCGGTAAATTTGATCAAAATCGTTAGAGCCGTTTTCGAGAAAATATTTATATAGATACATAGAAACATATATACAAGATTTACTCGTTTAATAATATAGGGATAATTCATTTAAAATATCCGTTAGGAGGCGGTGGTCCTTCCACAGTCATTTGTTGTTCTTATACCCATTGACATAGAGAGTGGACTGTGCTTGTGCAGCACTAATACCACAGCCATGTGTCCACCAATAGGGTATATGCATGAAAATTGTTTTCTTACGGGAGAAAACGACCGTCTTATGAGCGCCTTTATTGAATGATTTGTGTCATTTTATGGAACTAAAAACATAAACAAAATAAAGTACTAAACCTTTGATATTTATAGTTAATATCCATTCCTGGCACCTAGTGACAAAAGTGGTAACTAATAAAATGATGCGTCAACAAAATGTTTTAATATAAGTAGTAGTAATTATAATAGGCATAGTAATTTTTCTCATTCTATAATTCAGTGAAGTTTAAATTAGGGGGATTGTTTCATAAACGCCAGCAAAAGAATATATTATTACCTAAATATTATCCCGCGACTAAAGCGACATATACATTTTAATAGAATTGAGATTGTTTTAAGTGTGTAGGATCAGAACCACTCTTATGTTTTGAATTAATTATAACTCACACATACTTATTTCAAGTTTTTGAATTCTGCTAACAGATGCGACGCTCAAAGCTGGCCTTCAAAAGGTGGGTCGCTCGTTAGCACAGCCACAACTTACCTGTATTATATGTCATTTGTAGAACAGTAAATTCTGAACAAAATGACTTCATTCTGATTTCAAATAAGCTCAAAAATAAAGGTATGTAAACATGATGTAAACAAGTTTCTATGACAACGGGCACTCGACATATAATGGAAACTTGAAGATAAATTATATCTATTAGCAAAATTTTTTAAGTGAAACTTTTTAGCCTTGTTTTTTTTCCGTTCGGTTATGCATGTCGAGGTCACGTCACGTCCAATCAAAGAATCGCAACACTAATGCTGCGTCATCCCAAACAGACAACTTGATATATCCCAGTTTTGGTCATCCCTGCTGTGTGGGCAACAATACCTACACACATTAAATGATATGATATAAAACACATGCAGCACCCAACGAGGAGAAGACGGCATGGCTATATTATGGGTATTGTCGCGACCGGAAATCACGTGATATCACTATAATATTATAACAATGTATTTAATACACCAGTTTCCGTCGGTCGCGATTTGGTTCCATGCTATCAGAGGCGCCCGTGTCGCGTTTAATCACACTATTAATAATGTATCGTGTCAGGGTGATACAGTCGAGTCTCTATAATACGAACCTCTCTTTAAATTGAAAGCATAGACGCTTATGAACTCCGCTGTCGCTAATCTAACGATATCTATCTAAATTGAAAGCCTTTTAATGTCGAAGTAGTCTCTTCATCTAGGGTTGCAATCCGTCGGGATTTGTCCGCACATTACCCTATTTTTTAAGAGTGCCCGAGCGACTTTTTATAGGAGCGTCCTGGTTTAAAAATTCGGAACTAAAATTATTTGCGACGAACGGAAGCGGCGTGTTTGCCGCATAGAACAAAAATTAACAGCTTTTTGCTTGTTTTTTTTCGGAAGGGAAAAGGAAGGTGGGTCCTCATTATTGATCAATTTTTTTATGTTTTTTTTAATTCTCGGTGCTTTTCTCAAACATTTTGATTTTTGTAGCAAATTTTGAAAATTAGACATGACAACCCTACTTTCAACTTATAGAGATCCGGCTCAATAATTATGTAGAGTAGTATCTATTGTTTAGAGAAGACACCAGCGTCATACATGCGCATAAACGAGTTTAGTGCCGGGCGAGTTTATATTCTGTTTAAAGGAGTCACTCGTGACACACAGCAGACTTGACAAGCGTATTTCTTACCGGACGAGTCCATATTCTACCACTGATAGCTCTCCCCACTACTTCTACCACGCAGACCGGCAGTCTTGCTGGTGTCTTTTCTAAATAATACTACCCTTAGACTCTAACAAAACATTTAAATTAGCTGTCCGCTCGAAGATGAGGCAATAATTCATTTGATACGCCACTGATTTACTCGTATAATGCCCGTTGAATAGGTTCGTGTGCTAAACGTGTTTTTATATTATACGTGCGTCTATATAATTCACATGTTAATGCCGTATAGTCTAAACACAACAAAATAAAATACTGTATGTATTTAACAAATACCTGAAAACAATACCTTGGCATAAAGGTACAGAATAATCTAAAGTCTAAACAAAATCTGATTGTGAATTTTCTGAAGTAACATTTCTTTACGCACGGTAGAGTGAACTGGATTCATGCAGCTGTAACGAAACACTTGCTCGTTGCAATAAGCATTGTCAATAAATATGATTTGACAATAACCTTAGATAATAATATTGATCGAATTAAACGATATTTTTTTAAACTGTGTAACATTCATATTTTTAGGTCAGTTTCCACTTTGAAACAACATTTTTTGTACGTATGTTAATCAAAATTTCGCTTGAAAAGCGATCTTTTTCTATTTGTTTTTTGTGAGTATACAATCTTTAGTTCTACATGACAGAGATTGACAACGACTTTAAACTGTTCCTGCATGTATAAAAACTGTAATTATATGATCACAATTGGTCATTGTCAAATCAGATTTTTTGACAATACTTTCTGCAACCCAGCATGAACCCCCACTCCTCTGCGCAGATTAGCCGGAGTGGGACGCTGCGAAGACATCGCTGCTTATACGTTCGAATGATAAGTTTGGGTACCTACCAATTACCAGTAGATAGTCTACCAAGTTTCATCAAAAACAGTCCAGTCGATCTCGAGTGATGCTAGTACAAAATTCTAGAAACACTTACATATTTGATTCAGGTATTACAAATTACAAAAAAAAAACAGACAAAAACACCTTGTTATGACAGTGCATTGAAATTATAGCCTATAAAACCTTGCGAAATACTTTCTCTACCAATTCGTGAAAACCTGCTTGAAAATCGGTTGAATAGTTCAGCCAGACGTTCGCCTTTTATTCAGTATATAAACGGTTAATCCGAACATTGAGAACATTTACAATTTTGTAGTAGACTATGTGCTATAATATCATGTAAATATGTGGTAGATGTTGTGTTTTTTTTTATTTAGCAGGTTTCTCAGTTCTCTATGTAATCCACTACACAAATTTACATTAGATCTTATGGCACATAGCCTACTACAAAATTGTAAATGTTCTTAATGTTTTCCTATGTTCGGGTCTACCGTTTACACACTTTACACATTTTGTTTTGAAAAATAATTGGTACAGATTGTGTTTGACTTGACCGATTTCGTGTCTCAATTTGGGTGAATTTTATATGACCGTGCGGTGTTATTCCGTTTCGATTGCGAACATGCTATATCTATGCGGATCCTTCAAGGCTGTTTATAAATAATTCATCGCGAAATAGTTACAGAGTCCGCTATATCAAAATGACTTGACCATTATATTGTGAGATGGCGCGCGTTTATCGTTTTGAAGCAGATACCTGCGTAGAACGGATCGAGGAAGGATGTAACCTGAAGATGCTCACTTGTTTCTGCCAGAACCGTAATTACTGAATATTCGTCATTATTTAGTCGCACGCCACTTCGCTAGTCTTATGTGAAAGTACGCCCCCGATCAGATTGTTTTAACGGCAAAATATCTATTTTATAGCGAAAACAAAACCAATTTTTTCGATTTTTACAAGCTTTTATTTAACTTGCAATGTATGTTAGTTTGTGTGTTTGTTTGTTTAGGTCAAAACTTGCAAGTCAATTTTGTACGACTTCCACGAATTCCGATCGATTTGAAATTTTGTACACATATGTATTCCCGATGACAATACATGAATAAATCATTTTTGGAAATAAATTCAACCCCTAAGGGGTTCAAACGTGCGCCTCTATTACCTTTTAACTCAGTGGCCAGCATACATCAATTATGCTCAGAAATCGTGTGCGCAGATCCCCGACTTGTTTCATTTACGCTCACTGCTCAGCTCCATTTTGTCTGCGAGAAGAAGTAAGCTTTTAAGCAGCGAAAGAATTTTTCAAATCGGCGCAGTAGTTCCTGAGATTACTCGCGACAGACAAACCTTTCCTCTTCGTAAAATTAGTATAGATAATTTTCAAAATAATTAGGGTGAAAGTGTGATAAAAAGAGATTCGCGCATTTGTTTAAATTTTTAGAAGATTCTGTATTTTCGCTGTAATAAATTGTTTAAGGTTATCGCTAAATTATAAAAATATCGATTCTTTTTTTGTGTTACACAAAATCTAGAAAGTAATACAAAATTCCGTGAATATTTAGATTTGTTTTAGTCGTAAATTTTATACGTATTGTGTTTGTGACCTCAATCCATGGTCAAATTGAAGAATGGAAAAGCGTGTTCAAATTCTTTTTAATTGAATTTATTTCTTACACCTTATCTACCTAACCAAATGTAACTTTGATCATTTCTGGCACAGAAGGGTTAATTACTTTGTGAAAAAGGCGATTTTTAACTGCTCGGTACGTAAATGAAAAAAATTTACGGGTGTTGGAATATAAACTCACAAACAGGTGCATTATTAAACAAGGGCTTCCCATATTTGGAAAAACATTTTTACGTACAAATAATCAGTAGCGGTTCGTGGTTTGTTTACACGAAAATATTTATAATCCAATTATAAAGGGAAGTTAAAGCGACTATTACAGAAGTTAGCTTATATAACTAAAGAAGTTACTGAACCGATTAAGATGAAGGGTTTGAGAATAGCCGAGCGTGTAGTTTAATGCTGTTGTTTACATGGCGTTGCTGTGATTTCTCTATTACAAGTCCCCAGTTCCCGGGTTCTAGCCCGAGAGCTGGTAAAAGTGTCAATTGGATTTTCAATTTATTATTAAAAAAAAAATAACGAATTGGCGCTAGGCCCAAATAACTTTAGCTGTTGGTAGTCACAATTTAACAATTTTTGCTAAGATGAAACTTTTTAATATTATGTAGCATTTTAGCTACGGACATACGAGTAATAACTGTTTTGAGATCTCACCAATTGTTTTATCTATAGTAACTAGTAAGCCAACCGCTAGGAGCGCTGGTATATTCTGTTGACCCTTACTGAGTTAAAAGATATTGGGTGCGATACGGTATGGCGTATACAAAGTTGAAACCAGGTCTGACGTCACAGGGGATAACAAACATGGCGGCCAAACACGAGATGGATTGGGAATATTATTCTCTTCTTCTTCTTATGTAAAATGGGAACTGAATAAATATGGCGATTAGCTTCACTTTTAAATGCTTGTAGCGCTTTTTAACTCAGTGGTCAAATCTTACAGACAGTGCCATTCCAATTTTAATATGAAAGTTTTGAACTAGGGAAACACTGCTCATCCCCTTTTATAAAACCTGCCATTCAGTACAAAGTAAACTTTTAATAAATAGTGAAAGAATCTTTCAAATCGGTTTTTTAGTTTCTGAAATTACCTCTTTATAATATTATATGTTAGTATAAACTATAATAGATCTTTATCGTAAATATTCTAATGACAAATTTTCCATCTTCAGAAATCAGAATTTGTGTTACCCTAGACCTGGGTTTATTGAGTATAATGAGATAAATCCGTCACCATCAGTAAGATTACAAAATATTATTTTGATGTGTTAACATTTACACGTAATAAAATTACTTGAAATGACCTTCCGGAAACCCTAAAATATAAACGTAAATTAAAATGGTTGTAAATTAAGAATTAATAAAACAATAAAGCTGAAAAGAGACGGGTAAAGTACTAATACTTATAGAGATTATAATACATACATAGTACAAGTATATCAACAGCATAAGTAAACTGGCCTTTGGGGGGTAAATAGCGCCCGGCACCACCATGTTGTTGTGTGTGTTAGGCTATACGGGGGCTAAAATTAAAGAGAGTCAGTTGAATAATTCCACCACTTGCCCTAATTCCCTATTCTGTGCACATAATATTCCTTTATAGGGTTTATATCAGGCGTGTGCAAACTTCATTTACAGTTAAGCAAACGGACCCATAGTCTTGTCGCAGAACAGGACGAATGGCCAAGCCTCTTCTTGATGTACATATTGTACATGCCCTAACACTTCCTGTGAAATAAATTGGATCAGTATCTTGACATTATTGATCTAATAAGTCATTGACGTCATGCCAAGTTCTCGATCCATTTTGACAAATCAAGAATGCCAGTTAGCTAGTTAGTTCGGTGCAGTTGTCTAAATATTGTCGTTTTGAAAAGTGTACCAACGACTTGGAATTACGTCATTACAATTTACTATGCCAAGACATTAATTCCATTTTACGCTGACTTTTGGAACTAATATATCAAATATTCCAGTTAACTCAATATAGTACACTTGTCCCAGGATTGTCGTTATAAAAAGTGGATCAACGACTTGGCATTTATTGTTCTAATAACGTCATTGACATAAAGATGCCAAGCCATTAATTCCATTTTCACACTGACAATTTTCGAACCTATATATTAAACATTCCAGTTAAATAACTTCAGTATACTTGTCCCAGTATTGTCGTTGCACAAAATGGATCAACTACTTAGCAATTACTGATCTAATGATGTCATTACGATGCCAATTCATTAAATCCATTTTCACACTAACAATCCTCTAACCAATATATCAAACATTTCAGTTAAATAACTCTGTTTAGTACACTTCTCCCAGGAGGTAACGACACCTCCTGGGAAAAATGTACTAAACAGAGTTATTTAAGTGGAATGTTTGATATATTGGTTCGAGGATTGTTAGTGTATAAAACGTGATTCAACGACTTGGCATTGATGATCAAATTATCATTAGGATGTCATCTCCTTGATCCATTTTTATATCTGCTTATTATCCTTGTCCCAGGATTGTCGTTGTAAAAAGTGGATCAACGACTTCACATTAATGATCTAATTTTCATTTAGATGTCAACTCCTTGATCCATTTTTATATGTTTACTTGTAACAGGATTGTCATTGTGAAAAATGAAACAATAACTTTGCATTATTGATCTGAGATACCAAGTCATTTGATCTGTTATTTTACACTTGTAAATAATTCTGACACCATTACCGACCATACCTATTATAGCCACTGAGGTAAAAGTTTAACGAGGCGCTACAAGCATAATCATTCACCATTTGACAAATGCCGCATGTGTGGCGCTGCCTTAAGACGTCATTATAATATTGTCCGCGACATTGCTTATCGTTCCATCCCTGACACGAAACAAACACAGTTCGAATAAGTGACGTAGGCACGTATACGTATATACTACGTACGTTCTGCTACGTTCTTCTCCCCACCCCTCACAAATACACTCGCAAGCATGTGTACACCACACGTACACACATGCCGAGAGTGGATTTTACAATTAGGGGTGCCTAGTTGCTATGGTAACGTATTTTTCCGCACTCGGACGACATTGAGCCGCGCGCAATACGCACGTATCGGCCCCTTTTATTGCCTTTGAAGCCTATACATCTGCGGTGTCGGCGAAAAGTGGCACATGACGAACTTTTGGCGTTTTTTGTTTGGTTTAGATATTTTCAGCGCTCTTTTTACCCTTGACTGTCAAAGGACGAGTATATACGTTTGTTAATCAATATTGTTATTTTGGCCGTAGCACAATTTTACATTAACTGTAGCACGGAAACTTATATGTGGACTCAAAATGTGCAGAATGTACCGAGGATAAAATTTATAGCATAAAATTTGGAAAAATAAATGTTTTTATTAATAAAATATTGTTACGAAACTGTTTTCTGAATTGGCGGAATAAATATTTATTTACAATAATTAAAAACACAATAATAATGAATGCAACAACGAAAAGTCAGTTCTAACAATCAACACACGTAAACAATAACTCAACAGTAATTATTATACAAAGCAAAACAAAACAATAAATAGCACTTAATCTATATACAATAACTCGTAATTATTACCACTACACTAGTATTTATTTTGTCAATTTATTTATTTATATCACGGCACTATTTATATTACTGATCCACCGTAGACTTGAATGCGTGACTCACCGTTGACTGATTTATTCACCCACTCGCACTGGCTGTTTATATATGCTGCGTGGCCTAAGCCTAGTACGTTCTCGCTTTCTCTAGAACTTTCGCGCAGGTACAAGTTGTTACAGTAGCAGACCCCGTTTCTCAGAACTCTTGCCTGCCGTTTATATACAGGGTGATCCGTAACATTATTTTTGAAAGAACTCGAACCTCTAAGTTAGCTTAATCGCTTTTTGAACATTAGTTTATGAACTTCGTTCGACTCGACATTCGCAACGCTCGTATAATATGTGGTGAGAAGGCAATATAACCGGTCGCGACAGTGCTGTCTCTTGTTTGTAACGAAAAACAAACTAGTGGATTACACATGCGTAACTTTTCGAAATGCGATTTAAATTTTACTTTTTTATAGGGATAGAAATTTTACTTAAAATATTATGTGTAGGGATGGAACGATACAAGAAATTCTTTCGTCTTCGTTAACCATGCGAATTTAAATAAATTAATAATCATAGTTTGGCGCTCCAAGCTGGGGTCACTTTATATATAGTACATATATACCTACATTTTTCAAATTATGGTTTTTAATAATAAAAAAATACAATAAATCTAATATTTCTTCAAAAACTGACGCGAACCTGCAATACTCCAATGCATTTCTTCACGTAGCCGCATCTGAATCGTTCTGATTTATTTATTTATTGTAAATTATACGCGCGTCGACAGCTTAGGTCATTAGCGTCTTGATTACATTAAATAACAATTAACTTAAAACTAAATGACATCACAAAACATCCATGAGCGGAGGCAGGATTCGAACCCACGACAGTCTGATCCAGAAGCCGCGACGACAACCATTGGACCACACTGTCCTCTGAATCGTTCTGTGTAATCGCGTAGGTAACATAGTTATAGATGCATTTTAGAATTTCCATGTCTGTATTTTTTGTGTATGTCATTTAGATTCACGAGTCTCGTTAGGAGTTTCACTTCAAAAAATGCTGAAATTGGACATAAGCCGTATCGCCTTGTGAGTCCACGCGATACTACGGCCATCCATGGGATCTATAAGCTCTGGTGACGTCTCACTTGCTCTTTAGTGCAATCGTATGCGTCGCCTCGTTCTTACGGACTTGTTGCCGGCGCATAAAACGTAAACGACCGAAAACAAGGAGACAACACCATGTGGCTTCACTTATGTATTTCTTCCTTGAAATAGCGTTTCTGTTTGTATTTATTCATACTTTCATACAGTATTGGCTCTATTAAAAACAATCGCCATAAAAAAATTCGACTGATGACCAGTCCTATACTTCCCACCTAGTAAATATTTGCAAAAAATAAACACTCTTTTTTTTATTCTTTGAAAAAAGCATGGCTCTCTTTTTTGATTAGTGATCTACTGATGGCTAGCTTAATATAGCAAAAATCATGGTTACCTTGATTTACGTACAATTTTTATTTTTTTTTAGTAAAATATTTTTTTTCTCGAAAATTGTACATTTTAGAGAAAAAAAATACCTATTTACATTTTTTTCATATTATAACATCTAGAACTCATTTATATTTTTTTTACCTATGTTAATACGTGACATTGAGAACGTTTTTTTTGAATATCTTAGGAAATGTAATCAGATCTAAATTAAAGGCTGATAAATACAATAGAACAATCGGCATGGCCGTATGTTGTTCCGTTTTTACGATATCGAAGGCGAAAAATTGACCACACACACACACACACACACACATACAGACATCAGTCAGAAAATGATCTTAAACGATTGCTAGGGTCTCAAAACGTGAAGATCTGTTAAGATCTCGAAATATTTTTTTCGGACTAAATCCATTACTTCCCTACCATAGTAGAGGTGGGAAGTAAAAATTAACAACTGATAATTTTAGAGTGCTTGAAATATATGTGAGATGATAAGATCAAGGTCACACGTCTTTGCAATTTTGAAGAACGGTGGATCACCGTATAGGCAAGGGTGCTGTTTGGGCCTCAGCATCGCATCGGCCTCAAAAAACAAAACAATACCTCTTAAAAGCCATTTAACATTTTTAAGACAGATTTATATAGCTCGCACAAACACGGAACGTATCAGTTAAGCAATGACTAAGAACTTAGTTTGGCCAAACACGCCCAATGTTTGTCTATGGCTTATGCAGATAATCGTAACTTATTAGTCAACCTTTGAATTTTTGAACTCTTTTAATTACATTTCGTAACGATCGCGACATTCAAAACTTACTTTCTAAGCAGTTGAAACAGTTCTTCTCTTAAAATTAACAGCTTAAAAAACTGCTGAAGTCGTTCGTTTGTTTTCATGCCGCTTACTCTAAATAAGAACCCCTATGCTGCTGTGTACATTCTTTAGACAGGGTCACAGTTCTTTCGCTGGGCAAACTATTTTATGCTTGTGGGCTTGCAAATATTGCAATTAGGAACTGAATACGGACCTGTCACATCGTCTAATATCTGTAATGCATAGTACCCCACACACATTCAACCTAAAGAAATTTACTGGTTTGATCGTCAGCGTGCTACATGTATTGTTTAGCTTCAGTGCGCCGTCTCAGTTAGTTGTACCTCAACTATGAGTGAGTGTGGTCGGTTGTTTTCGTTTCTGCGCGAAGGTATCATGATGATTGTGTTTTGTTTACGCGCGCGGAAAAACATATGACAAACGTTTATTTACCGCTGCTCGCTTGTTATACTGATATTGTGTTTTGTTTATTAAAGTCAAGTGAAGGAATCCGATGACGCCTAGACGGACATTATTATGGCGTGCTTTTAAATGCATTGTGAATTATTGTTGATGAAATTCTTTTGTTTTTAATTTGTTGTTATTAACAACACTCTCGGATTACCTACTTATGTTTACCTGCCCACGTTTCAAAAGTAAGTTTTCAGACGATTTGAATGAGGTTCAGTGTGAATTTTTAATTTTGTTTTGTGGTATACAAAGAAATCGTTAATAGTGAACTAATAGTGAAAACAAGAATATTATTTTTTGTTTTGATGTTGTTTAAGCTGTTTTTGTTTAGTGAGTTGTTTTTGTTTTTCTGTAGTTGATTTTAGCTAATATGAAATGCATTGTGTAGTGTTTTGTTTGTGGCCAGCAATAAAACTGAACTTATTGCGCAACAGCGTGGATCGTATTGTTCGCTAAAAAGAAGATGGCGTGTCATTTAATGTACTCAATGTACAACAACAACAATAACAATGCCTACAATAGTGAATTTAGCCATCTTATTACTGTACCGTCCAATTATATTGATGGTTTGTGTCTGTTTTTATTTTTTTTTAGATTGTAGGTTGTTTATTTACTAATTATTGCGTTTAAAAATATTTTTTTGCTTAAATAAGTTTAATTTTGATTTTTACGAGTCTTTGGAACGTAATAGAAATTTTTGTTTTGTTTATGTTTTTGTGGCCAATAACAATACAGCCTAATGTTGAGTTTTCTATATTTTGATTGCTTTAGGGGACAGCTTGGTGTAATGGTTAGCATGATGGCTTTTGGACTCCCGTGGGCTCGAATCGCACCTGCGTTTATGGATGTTTTAATTTGACGTAATTCGTGAAGACGCTATAATGACCTTAGTTGTCGAGCGACTATAATCTACAATAAAATAAATGTATTGCTTTATTTTGTATCACATTGCGTAATAATGTTGCATCTTGTAATAAAAATTGCATTTCACAATGGCTTACCCCCCAGTAAATACCTGCGCAATAAAAAGAGATAGCGCATGAATCGAGGTATATCTTATCACACGAGCGTCGCTAACGCCGAGTCGGATGAAATTGATTAATCGACGTAGGTATCTACATTTTAAATCTAAATAAACTCGCAAAAACGGTGTGACCAGTGGCTCCCTTAAGAGGCCTCAAGCGTTTCTATAGATTATTTTAAATGGATGAATTTTGTTCGACTTGGCGTTCGTGATACGCGTGTAGTAGAAAGGTACCTCGTGACTTTTCATTGCAGCGAAAAATAGAGAACTGAATCGCGATTGATGCCAAATGAGTCGATTTTATGTTACCATCAAATTTTGACGTACGCCGTTTTGCCTTTTGGTTACATTTGTAAACATCGAAGGACACTTTACAGATGATGCCTGTCTATGAGATTTTTAGATTATTAACCCAAACTATATCTAATTTGATATTCTGCACTTAAAGTAACAGTTTTATACAGTTTATAAATAAATTTCAATCGCGAGTCACAAACTTTTGCGCGGGGAACGGATGTACGACTTCCTTTTCATAAACATCTACAAGTTTTATAATCTGTAGATAGTTTTTTTTTTTTTTTTAATATATGCATTTTAAGAAAACATTGTTAGGTCAATGCCAACTTGTTTTTTTTGTCAAGAGAATTACTTTTTAACTTCGTTCGCAAGTTCCTTTGTATTCTAATTTTTTATACCGAAAGTTATATTCAGAAAATCTTTTTGCAAACTTTTTTATAAACAAAACAAAAGTTTACTCTCGCCCCGCATACTTTCGGAACTATTTGTCAGAATAGATTTTTATAGAATATTTATTAGTCATAATGATATTGATTATTAGGGTAATTTAATCATGATGATGCATTTTTTTTAATTAAGTCTAATCATTGCTTTTTACCATACAAGTTTTGAAATTCACATAGTTTGAACTTGAAATTTGCGTTACGGTGATTGAATTTTCGTTCACTTCGTTATTCGCGAAGCTCGTGCATAATGCTCAAAGGTCGTCTTTTACGTTCCCCTTTGGAGGGCTAAAGCGATCATGACACTTCCAAGTCTTCATGGTTTCCGGGCTTGTAGGCCGTGGTCCGGTGGTATTTGAATTTTTACCTGACGTTTCGTTTACAACTGCGGTATAGACATTCTCAAAGGCGATGTGGCAGCGGTCGAAGTGTCCTCCTTGGCGGCTCACACTGACCTGTGAGCCGCCAAGGAGAACACTTCGACCGCTGCCACATCACCTTTGAGAATGTCTACCGCAGTTGTAGACAAAACGAGAGGTAGAAATCACACTGACCTGTGAGCCTCCAAGGAGGACACTTTGACCGCTACCACATCGCCTTTGAGAATATCTACCGCAGTTGTAGACGAAACGTCAGGTAGAAATACCACCGGACCACGGCCTACAAGCCCGGAAACCATGAAGACTTGGAATAATGCCGGCCGTGAAAGCTTGCACACCTGATCATGACACTAATGACTTCAGTTGTCGAGCGTGTATAATCTACAATAAAATCTCTGAAACTATCACCTTAGTAAAAACAGGGTTCGCTCATCAGACCAAAGCGCAGTCTCTTCTATTAGTAGTCTTAAAAGTTAGAGGGTTCTTATCCTAAATAACATAAGTATACAAAATTTGTTTGTTGGTTCATTTATATGATAATTTTTTAGATAGTTAAATAACTAGAAACACTATAGAGAGATAGTTATCCTTAGAATATATTCAGTAAGTGATCCTACGCCATAGAGATTCCTCTTCCAACAATTACTGAATAGCCTTTTAGAATTCCATACCTCCGAACGGAACCCTATTACTGTCCGTCCGTCTGTCACAAGACTATCCCGCAAACGATTAGAGGTAGCTAGTTAAAATGTCGACAGATTGTGTGTTGTGGCATGATTGCATGAATCCTGGCAAATAATATTTAGAATTAAATAACCAATTAATTGTAAAAATTAATGTTTTTTATTTTACTACGATGCTCTGTACTTCTAGAGGTATAGCGAGCTCTACTATGTGAGCCAGTCAAACGATGATGTTAGACATCGTTTGGTTGACTTGCAGTTGTTTTAGTAATAATTGTGCCAAACATATGTCATACTTATAGTTCTACAGACCAACTAAATAAACGGAGGCGTTCTTCAAAAAGATAGTCGTATAGCTTCATATTCTGCAAAGCAAGGAAAACGCAAATGTTTCAGACATGTGAGTCATCACCATTATCTACTTTATGTATGTGACGAGTCATATCTAATGATTATCACTTATCGGGTGTATCTTTATCAATTGGTGGTATTTCATCGGGTTAATGACGACTCTTTTAGATACAGAATACCCTGCTGAAAGTGTACCTATTAAAATTATAACACATATGTAGTCATTTTTGTCCATGCGGACACTCGTTAATGGACATCTTGCTTAAAATCATCAGGATCTCATGAAAAAAAATAATTTTTCCATCTTTGAGAAGCTGCGTGTATCTATAAGCCCTCCCGATTTTCACGTTCAATTGATCGGGTGATAAATGCCAGAACTATTGTTTAAACTTTAAACCAACAGGGAACTCTAGAACTCATGGGAATGAATCCATGGAACTCCAGAGAAACATTATTTTTCAAAAAGTTAGGACTGTTAGGAGCCAACTTCACCCTGTAACACTTCAAGTTCATTGGTCAATGTAATTTTTCAAAAAGTTATGAATCAAGAACTCCAGAGAAAAATTATTTTTTAAAAAGTTAGGACTGCGTTAGGATCCAAGTTCACACTATAACCCTTCAGTTTCATTGATCAATGTAATTGATTCTTCTAAACTCGCCTTTATATAATTTGACACCGGAAATCCGCTTAAGATTGAATCTCAAACGAAATTAAACTCGAGTAATTTGAAACAATTCGAAATAACTGTTATATAATAGTGTCGTTTTCAAAAAGTATTACTTAACATTCAAAAATGTTTGCATACCCAGTAAGGAAGTAACGGTTAAGCGTATTTAGCCATCGATAGGGTACTTGCATGGAATTTTTAATAGCGTTTTTATTATGCGGAATGAAAATATACGTCAAGTTCAACAAAGCTCTAAAATCGGAGAAACATTGAAGGATTCGGCGAAGTGCAATAATTTAGTAAAGTATAATTCCTATGATGTGTGACGTCAGTAATATTTAAAAACACAAGTTGACAGTTGTGTTCTTCTGACAGTTCGCCTGCGGTCCATACTAAACCGATTTACATTTTTTTTCTGAATTGTAACTTTTTATATTATAATATTACGAAGTATTAGAAATACCTTGTATTATGTCCGTCTTGTGACTTCTTGTGAATTTACACTACGCGTTTCAGCAACCAGTTGCCATCTTCAGGTGTGGTTAATTATTTTTTAAAAAGCACACATTGAGTATTCGTAACACTATATAATATTATGATGCTAAGCACTGTGTATTATGTCGTGGTTTGTGAAGTACTGATTTAATTTTAAATTTCGAGATTTTATGATTTATATAGTAGATAAATGAAATGGAAATGGTAGTGTGTGTGTGTATGTGTGTAGACGATTACTGAGTATTGGGTGTTTGTGTGCTGTTAATTATTGTGTCGTATATTATGTTCGATTTTAGTGTTAGTTTGTCCACAGATGTGTCGACACAATATTTATTTTAATCATTATTGTTTGTTTACGTTATAAACAGTGTTATTATTAATTAACCTAATAATGAATATTTTGAGAAGTTTTTGCTTTTATTGACAAAGAAAAATCATAATGTGTACCTACACCGAATACAAAAAATATTCTCATAGCGACGTTTTTTTTTTCAATACAAACCTTTGATAATTTATTTCGTTCTGCTTATAAAAAATCTCTACTAAATATTGTAAAATACATTGTGACAAATTTTATGACTTGACTGTTTTACAAGCAAATACAGCAAAAATTAACTTCATGCGTAAAAATGTCTAAAATTGATTTTTAAGGAAGAAAATTGTAAAACAAAATTTATTGCTTTTCGAAGTGACAATAGATAAAATAGTGTATATACATAACAGTAATATAAGACTTTGTATATGTGAGAGCCTGTTAAAAACAAACCTTTTGAATAGATACAGTATGTCCAGAAATGTTTGTACATATTTGTATAATTTATTTTTGGTAGAAGAAATAAAATAGTTCATGCAATTATGCAAAAACAGTACTCGTAGATCAAAGCCAAATTGGTCTGATTTTGATCAAATTTTACAACTTGCTTTTATAAACTTCGTTCTCTAATTAAAAAAAAAAGTATTTTTCCGGGCAATTTTAAAACATTTTTATCCACCCTTGAAATAGGTTTTAGTGTACCAAATTTCGTTTAATTCGGCTGTTGAAATTATTAAGCAGTGAAGGAATAAAAAAAATAGGATATTTTGAAATCGATTGTGTGTGGTTTTTTAACTAGAATTATGCAATTTTGTAATAACATCGTCGGTGAATAATGAACTGCCCATTCCTGAACATTCTGTATTTTGTCACGTAGGCAGCCATTTGTGTTGTTACAAGGGAGATTGAATTACTTTGTGTGGGTGTCCTCAGTCGATATACACAAGTGCCCAGACCAATCAAACAAACATTCAACAAATTTTTACAGTTTCCTTTTTTGTTTTCGTTGAACGTTAAATATCTTGTCAAAATAAATATGTGCCGACAAAATAAGATTTCAAACAACTTGACTAACCGCATGCTAGAAGAGGACAATGATCTTACTGAAGGGTAAATGGTCATGGATCAGCTATTACTTTTTAGGCGCGATCTTAGCGAAGCTAGAAGCGCCTATATACACTCGCTTTGTCTGTGAATCTGTAACGGATTTTTTGTATCAGTCGTACAGCCCAAACGGATTAACCGATTTTAAAAAACTTTTTTTTGTTCGATTCCTCTCGGGGTCTATTTGATCCTAACGTCGCCCGATTTTTGAATTTGGCCCCAGAGGGGAGCAAATTAGAAAAAACGGTGTTTTTTGCTTATAGTTTGCTCAATTTAAGTCAGATCGATTCGAAACCTGTCTTAAACGAAAGAGCAGAAAATTTTAGATAGATTTCATGTATAATATTGTGTCAAAACAGTTTTTTTATACAGATTTATATGATTATTAAGCTAAATAAATGCGACTTTATCTAATAAATCGCGAACTTGTTTCGGTTGTCCTTGTCTGTTGCACAGTGTGATATGGATATTGGAAGATAGCGTATGCTCTGTCTTATATTGCATTATTTCAATATAGTTATTCAATTTTTTGACTGCTGATGTTTGAATTTAAGTTTAAAAACCCTGGCCTACTGAGTTAAAATGACGTGTAACTAATTATTGACGTCGATCGGATGGCGAGACCTAGGGATCGGACCAAAATTTCTCGACGTTCATACCTTCCCGAACAATTTGACATTCTCTGTCTGTATGTCCGTTTGTACGCTTATAACTCGAGAACCACTGATCCGATTTACATGATTTTTTTTTCAAGTAAATAACTTCTTATGCGACTGCGAGTTTTAAAATATTCTGGCATCACGCAAAAGCAACCGAACTGATTCTCAAATAAAAACGTATGTTCTGGCATCACGCAAAAATAAGTAAGTGATGCATTGTTTTTTAAACGGTGGTTTTATTTAGCTTGATCCCGTATATTTGTTACAAATCTTGCGACCGACTGAGTTGAAATTTTGCACACAAGTGTAGCTCCGGTGACAATACAATATTATGATAACTAGCTGACCGGTCCGGTTTCGTCCGGGTGCAAATCGTACTTTTGAATTTTCACCCACTTCCTATGATCCGATTGAGTTGAAATTTTGCACACATGTGTGGCTCCGGTGACAATACAATTTATGGTAACTAGCTGACCGGCCCGGCTTTCGTCCGGGTGTAAATCGTACTTTTGAATTTTCACCCACTTCCCGTGATCCGATTGAGTTGAAATTTTGCACACATGTGTAGCTCCGGTGACAATACAATTTATGGTAACTAGCTGACCGGCCCGGCTTTCGTCCGGGTGTAAATCGTACTTTTGAATTTTCACCCACTTCCTATGATCCGATTGAGTTGAAATTTTGCACACATGTGTGGCTCCGGTGACAATACAATTTATGGTAACTAGCTGACCGGCCCGGCTTTCGTCCGGGTGTAAATCGTACTTTTGAATTTTCACCCACTTCCCGTGATCCGATTGAGTTGAAATTTTGCACACATGTGTAGCTCCGGTGACAATACAATTTATGGTAACTAGCTGACCGGCCCGGCTTTCGTCCGGGTGTAAATCGTACTTTTGAATTTTCACCCACTTCCCGTGATCCGATTGAGTTGAAATTTTGCACACATGTGTAGCTCCGGTAACAATACAATATTATGATAACTAGCTGACCGGCCCGGCTTTCGTCCGGGTGCAAATCGTACTTTTGAATTTTCACAGGCAAAAGGTCTTTCTCCGGTAACGTTTCAGTGGATCGGATAAATGTTATAAAATCAGACTAAGGAAATAAATCACACTAAAAAATTAAAAATAAAAATAGATAAAAAACTTTTAAGTTAAACGGTTTTATAAATGTACTAAAAAGAAAAAAATAAAATTTAATTTAGGTTCATAAGCATAAAAGCGTGGGTCGTGACTGTAATAAATTATCATAGAGTGTACGACCAACGCTTTTATTCTTATGAACCTAAATTAAATACTATTTTTTTTCTTTTTAAAACATTTATAAAACCGTTTAACTTAAAAGTTTTTTTACCTATTTTTATTTGAAGCTATGCTTCTTAACGCACGTTTCAGATGGGGACCTAAAAATAATAAAAAGTGAAACGTCACGTCACGAAGTAGTGTAACGTCACTTTTGTAAAAATTATCCGATCCTTTTGAAAATTAATATTTGAGAGTTTTATACGACACAAAAGAAAAATGGCGTCAGATTTCAAAATGGCGGCCATATCTACTTTTTTGTAAAAATTACCCGATTCTTTTGAAAATTAATATTTGAGTTTTATAGAACACAAAAAAATAAAATGACATCAGATTTTTCAAAATGGCGGCCATATGAACTGTTTTGTAATAATTATCCGATCCTTTTGAAAATTGATATTTGAGAGTTTCATAGGACACCAAAAAATAAAATGACGTCAGATTTTTCAAAATGGCGGCCACATATACTCTGTTGTAAAAATCATCCGATCCTTTTGAAAATTGATATTCGAGAGTTTCATAGGACACAAAAAAATAAAATGATGTCAGATTTTTCAAAATGGCGGCCATATGTACTTTTTTGTAAAAATTATCCGATCCTTTTGAAAATTGATATTTGAGAGTTTCATAGGACACAAAAAAATTAAATGGTGCTAGATTTCAAAATGGCGGCCATATGTACTTTTTTGTAAGAATTATCAGATCCTTTTGAAAATTGATATTTGAGAGTTTCATAGGACACAAAAATATAAAATAACGTCAGATTTCAAAATGGCGGAAATATGTAGTAGGTACTCCTTTCTAAAAATTATACGATCCTTTTGAAAATTGATATTTGAGAGTTTCATAAGGCACAAAAAAATAAAATGACGTCAGATTTCAAAATGGCGGCCGTATGTACATTTTTGTAAAAATTATCCGATCCTTTTCAAAATTGATATTTGAGGGTTTTATAGAACACAAAAAAATAAAATGACGTCATATTTAAAAATGGCGGCCAAATGTACTTTTTTGTAACAATTATCCGATTCTTTTGAAAATCGGTATTTGAGAGTTTCATAGGACACAAAAAAATAAAATGACATCAGATTTCAAAATGGCGGCCGTATGTACTTTTTTGTAAAAATTATCCGATCCTTTTGAAAATTGATATTGAGAGTCTCATAGGACACAAAAAAATAAAATGGCGTCAGATTTCAAAATGGCGGCCATATGTACTTTTTTGTAAAAATTATCCGATCCTTTTGAAAATTGATATTTGAGAGTTTCATAGGACACAAAAAAATAAAATGACGTCAGATTTCAAAACGGCGGAAATATATTGTACTCCTTTCTAAAAATTATACGATCCTTTTGAAAATTGATATTTAAGAGTTTCAGACGCAAAAAAATAAAATGACGTAAGATTTCAAATTGGCGGCCGTATGTACATTTTTGTAAAAATTATCCGATCCTTTCGAAAATTGATATTTGAGAGTTTCATAGAACACAAAATAATAAAATGACGTCAGATTTAAAAATGGCGGCCATTTGTACTTTTTTGTAAAAATATTCCGATTCTTTTGAAAATCGGTATTTCAGAGTTTCATAGGACACAAAAAAATAAAATGACGTCAGATTTCAAAACGGCGGCAATATGTACTTTTTGTGTAAAAATTATCCGATCTTTTTGAAAATAGATATTGACGAGTTTTATAAAACCGTTTACACACAATACCTACATGAATATCGCGCCTTGTAATTCTTGAATTACTTGTATGCTCCAAAATTTTTGAACTCTAATCCTGCGTTTCTGATACGACTTCTAACGCGAACTCCGCTTCCAAAGTATATTTAGCATTGATTTTCAATGTTAAATCTATTATTTGAAAGTAAATTTAGCGTATCAGAAACTGAGAATAAGTCAGTTGTGTCCAAGGAAAATGAGCAGACAGAAAAAATAGGCCCTCCTTGAAGAATGTATAACATTATGACGTCATAAATTATATAGGAAACTTATTATAGTTAAAAGAAATTCGAACAGACGAATGTGACGCTTGGATACGATAGGCCCCTGCAGAACTCTTCGAATTGTCTGCAGCATGCGTCACTTCCGCAACACAGGTTCACTAACTTTCGTGATGTTTCATCAAGTTCAAAAGCTTTAAAGGGAGCAGTAAAAATGTTACATATGGAAAAGATTTATTGATCAAAATAAATAAATTTATTTATATCAGCTCCTTGGCTCCTAATTAATTTGAAGTGCATTTATCTTGATGCGATAGTTTCAGGTGTAGAATATAGACGCTCAACAGCTAAATTCGACAGCGCGGAAGGGAAGTTTTACCTTAGAGGTAAACGATATTATATCAACTATGTATATTGTATAATAATAATTTGTAATCTAAGTCCATGATGTCTGAGTGGAGAACGCGTACGAAGAAGAATTGTTTTCTCGAAACAAATAATTTATCTGGAGTTGATGATTATAAAAGCTTTTGAAGACCATAGATTTAATAATTTATGTATCAGTTTAGATTTTACGAACCCGGCAGCATTTTAGTAAAATTGCTTTTTGTCACTTAATACATTCAAATATTGCGTTCTGGGTTATTAAAAAGTTAACCTAGAAACAAAATATCAGTTTTTAGGAGATAAGAAGCTAGTGATTATTTGCCCTTTTAACATGGTATAACATTAAATGCCTTCCGAGAATTTATTTGTCAAAACTAAAAACATCGTCAAATGTTGACATCTGAGTCTGAGAAACCCCATTTATAGTTATTTGTGACGACACTTGCTATGGTTAATAAGTTTGAACTGAGCGTGATATGATTTTTGTGCCATGAAATATTTTACCATAATACGAAGAATCGATTGGAAATTAGATTTTAGACGTTTTCTTATCTTTTAAACTAAAAATTATGAAAATTGTTTAAAGAATATATTTTAGTAAAGTAAATAATGGTTTAACAATGCATCATTCGGCAAAAATTTTTCGAAATAAAGATAAGGTATTTCTTGTGACTATTACCTCAAAATATTCGTCTTTTTAATTGCAATAATTAGGAAAAACCTGCAGTCTAATGCTATTTATAATCTGAAGAAGCCCAATAAATAGAATATTGTTTGCATACATTATGTGTGTTTGTTGGTAAGTTCTGAACTGGTTCTGAACTCCCAAAGCGTTTGTCTGCAATATAGAACTCTTCAAACACGACTACGTGTTTGTTGGACAAATTCTCGGACTCTTCGAACTTAGTTCTAGGATGCTTGAAAGGAGTATTTCAACTCGTCAAGATGTAGTGAAAGAATTTTTCAAATCGGTTCACGGGCTCTCGAGTTCATCGTGAAACCACGACATAACGCTGCAATTTTACGGAATTATTGTTGCACCAGGGTCCGTTAGCATTCATTATTAAATATTACGCAGTTTTAAATATAAGTAATATAGAGTAAGGAATGGAATGCCTTCTTAGCATAAATTAATATGATTTATTTAAAAAACCTGGCGCATTATGCAATATGTTTGCATAAGAGATACCGTATGAGCTCCAATTTCAGCACCTACTTTTGTTTCAAATTATTTCACTATCATTTGTCATTGGAGATTTTGTTTTGAAGATTAATGCGCATTGGATATTAAATTCTGTACACGTATGTCTATTGTTTTTTTTTTGTTTGGATATTTTTGTTACAACTTACAGCCTGCAGTAGCGTCTTTTTTTATTACCTATACTGTTCGGAATTTTCCTAAGCAAGTTCTTTTATAATGTAGTTTCCAGAATGATTGGAAGCTTAAAACCTTGTAGGCGAACGACTTTTTTTGATTCTAAAATTCGAGATTAGATGGTAGATTATAGACGTTTAATAATAGACGTCATTACAGGATTTCCATGGATAAGTGAAGAAATATTTTGTTTATATAGGGCATTGGATCATTGAAATAACTTTTTTTCGCTCATGTTATCCTTAAACTAAATATTTTTTTACAAGATTGAAAAAAGTCAAGGAAAAATTGCGTTTTAGTTACCATAAAACCTAGAAAAGGCGGAAATTTTTTTTTATATATGTATATTTGTGGTCCTGATTTTTGTTCAATTAAAACAAAACAAAATATCTATCAACTGTTCGAATATTGACTGAATTTTTAACGTACTTAGGATACAAATGACGATCGTGTTGACAAATGAATTCAATTTCTGTTAAATTTCAGTATAATATCCTATGGAAGGTACCTACAAACAAGTATAATTATTGTAAATTGTGCAATGACGGTTACTGAGTTGTTAATTTACGTTACATAACCTCGAAACCGCTACAATGTTGTTGTGTCTCAAGTTCTCTTATTGATAAATTTTATACAGGTGCTTAGAAATTCGCCGTGTTAAAACACAAAGCACGCAATAAATCTAATTAAATTATTAGTTAAATAAGGTGCGTTTATAATATCGATTGTATCAAATCATTTTCAATTCGAAAGTGAATTGATTTGTGATTAGTTTGAATACAAGGGGTGCCCTCTCTCTCTCTCAAACACCCACTCAGCTCGATGATCCATGGCTAAGAACTTTCTCGAAAATATTTTTAAAATCTACATTTAAATCGGTTCAATGATTCTCTGACTATAAATAGTTTAAGTCACAGAAACTTTCCTTTATAGTTGGACTGTATTTTTACAGTTCATTAGCTCTTTTTCAGTGTACTGTCCCAGAACTGTTTGTGCAAAGATTGGCCAACAGATGTCATCAAAATGGCAAGTCATTGGTCTGTTTTTGCATTGGCAGATCCGGGATAAGTATACCACAAAGACCTTGCTGCAGTCGTCAAAACACCCCAGGAAAAAAAATAATCGAAAAATTACTTTCTTAACTTAAACTACCCTCGTTCGAACAATTCGAAATAGACATACACTATTGGACACACCGTTTATGATAATGTGCTTTATTATTGCTTTGCGCACCCAAGCTGAGTTTAGATCATACAAAAAATAAGTTATATCTAGATTAATTTCGCAAGAAGCTTTTCGAAAATGGGAGATTCTATTCTATAAAACGGAACAATTTTTAGATTGATTCGAGTTCATACTAAGTCCTAAAATTGTAATTGAAAATCGCGAACAGTCTTCCTGTTGAGCTGAAGTCACTTCCTTTCCCTAAATTTAAAAGAGAGTTAAAGACTCTTCTAATTAAATCATGTTTGTATTCAGTTAATGAATTTTATTCAATTAATTATAATTATTAAATACTTTCGTATGACGAATCCTGCTCACTGCTATATTGGACAATAAATATATTCTATTCAATTCATGTAGTCGATTGGTCTGTATGTACGTACGTCCCCGAGCTCTATATGTCGCAATTCTTGACAGATCGACATGGCTTATATATATATTTTTTTTAACTTTTGGAAAACAAGTAAAAACGGTGATGGTAGTGTGTGAAAAGTGACCGGTCAAAAAAAAACGCCGATTTTTTGTCTCGGAAAGTGAGTAATTGTCGACCATCCTAAGCAGCGTATTTGTCAGTACCTACGCTGATAGTGATGTAATTACGTTGTATGTAGTATTCGCATTTCCGGTTGGTTAGTTCTCATGATCCGCTCCGTTGGAGAGCACGTAGGTTTATGTTGGTACCTCAGCTTACTTTATACATACCTTTATATCTGGGGACGCTAAACGAAGCAGCTTATGTCGATGCAATAACTACGCATATGGTTCAGTTCGGAAATTGTTGTAGACAGTAATACTTACAGTTTCACAATGCAATATAAGCGGCATAATTTTTATGCATGGGAAAATCTAAGAACGAGGTATGCTTTACATTTTGAAGGTTCCGATACCTCTGAACGGAACCCTATTACTGAGCCTATGATGTCTGTCCGCCCATCCGTCTGTATGTCTGTCTGTCTGCGTCACAAGGCTCTATCTCACAAACGATAAGAGGTATCTAGTTGAAATTTTCCCAGATTGTGTGTTATTGTATGAATCCTGGCAAAAATAATTATTATAGTGTTACAAAACTGTTTTCTGAGTTGGCGGAATAAATACATATTTATTTACAATAATTAAAAACAACAATAATGAACGCAACAACGAAAAGTCAATTCTAACAATCAACACAATTAAACAATAACTAAACAGTAAGTACAAAGCAAAACAAACAACTATATACAATAATTCGTAATTATTAACTATATACAATTAACTACACTAATATTTATTTTATCAGGTGTACCTATTTATATCACTGAACTATTTATATCAGATTTATTTCGCACTATATTCGCTGTTCAACACTGTCACAGTATAATCTGCACTGACTGACTGATCGTGCGACTCACCGCTTATATAGGCTGCGTAGCTCAAACCTAGCGCGTTCTAGCGTTCTCTAGAACTTTCGTGCAGGTACCAGTTGTTACAGCAAGCAGACACCGCTTCTCAGAACTCCCGCCTGCCGTTTATATACAGGGTGATCCGTAACAATAGAATTAAATAATTAATTTGAATAATTCAATGTTTTTTATTTTACTACAACATACCCCAGCCGTACTTACTGTATTATAGAGCGTCTAACATCATCGTTCGACTGGCTCAGTTAGTACAGCGTCCGACAGAAGATCTAAAGGTCCCTCGTTCGATCGCGGGTTTCGGATCGCAATTTTTTTTATTCATCAAAATAAATATATTAATTTTGTACCCCTACCTAATTTTTATCTTATTTTTATTATTGTGCGGAATCCTCGGTGTGTGAGTCTGACTCGCACTTGGCCGATTTTTTTACTTTTCCGCTCCATTAAACTTGTTAGTAAGTAAGTAAGTAGTCGCTGCCTACAATTATTAGAGCAACTCAAAATTCCGTGAAGGTCGTACCGCGGGACGAGAGCTAAGATGTTTACACATCAAAAATCAGCTATTGCTTTTATGACAGACATCGTATTATCCAAAGAGCGGGCATAAGCCACTTCGCCTTGTAATCGTGGATAATATTATTATAATACACATAGTTTGTGCACTTGTGTTGTACCATTTCTGTTTTAGTGTACAAGTAACCCGTCCTGTCAACCGAGGCGCGCGTGTGCTCTTAACGACAACGTGATACAGGCATAACGTTACGTAACATAACACTAAACTTAACCGTGTACTATTATAATGAATTTAATGATGTCACTTCAACAGTAATACTGCAAAGTATAGTCTGTTCACTGACTCGACGTGAAACACTCGTTTTTTCGTAGTGCAAAGCGGAGGTAGCAAATGAGGGCTACGAGGCGTTTTTCTACCACCTGATAGCGCCACTGGCAAGTGAGGTATACGTCACATTGATCTCATTTGAATGTCAGTACTGTTTATATTTTACGCTCATCTGATGGCGCCACTAGCATTCAATCATTTAACGGCATAATCGCACTTTCGTATTTATTTATTTAATTATTTATTCCTTAAAATAAATGAATAAATGAAGAATCACTAAACACAAACCGTCAATCTACACTGTAAGAAATGAAAAGGCCGATTACATAGATTATCGATGGTCCATTTGTAGCCAGCGATTAATCTGGTAATAGACACACAAAGAGACATAATGGCGTCGCAAACAGGTATCGCCTGCACATCGCGTAGATTTCATAAAAACACATTGCGCATGCGTGGTTACTAATTTTATATTAATTTGTTTTGTATTCATCCATTTTATATATGTAACTATACATTTTATTTTGTAATTTTTTACACACTTTATTGGAATATTACACAAATTATGTAATTTTAATTTACGTTATGTAAAAATCACAAATTTGTTTAACTTTACAGTAAAAGTCCAAGTTTTTATGAAGTTTTCTGTGTAAAAATAAATAATAATGTAAAATCACTTCAAAAATCGAGCGAATTCTACCTTAATTTTCAAAGTATTTTTACATTCATTTTTTACAGTGTATAAACGTTTGACATACCTTACATGCCACTAGCGCCATCTGACGAATGAAAAATGTAAGCTTTTGACGTATACCTACCTTCATTGCAACTAGCGCTATCTGACAATCAAAATATGGTAGCCCTCATTGTATTGTGATTGAGATCTATTTTTTCTCGACTCCTAGCGATCCACTTCACAATTATTATTAGCAAGCTTGTAGAAGAAGATACGCTGATTCCAATAAGCGAAAGAAAACTTTTGTACCTTAGATCTCTTTTGGTTTGAAATTATCTGTGCTTAAAGTTTCTCACAAAATCTTCGAAAACTTCGAAACTAAAAGAAATACAGAAGTTGGCTTGTGCTTATTGAAATCAGCGTGTCTCTTTTTCCATAAATATGACAAATTGGAAAAAGACCTGAAAAATTTATATTGTATTTCGTTTTTTTAAGGGATCTTAAAAAAATACAATTTTTGAAAAAATTAGAAATTTCTCAGAACTTTTTAGAACTTACTAAGCTTGTAGAAAAAACAATCTGATTCCAATAAGTTAAAAAAAAACTTGTGTACCTATCTCTTGGCTTAGAAGTTATAATATTATGCCTTGATTTAGATTTCTTATGTGTTAAACTTTCCGTCAAAGATATTTTACAGTACAAGTAATTTAAATTTCAAGACCTCGTAAAATAACTCTCATCTTAACAGCGAGTTAATGTTATTTGAAATACGATATTTTTGTATTAGATAAGTTGCCGTAACATTTTTGTTTACCATTATTCATTCCATTAATCTCTAGAAACGGTTAAGTTTGGAATTGTGATAATATGAATACGTCATGAATTATTTATTCTATGAGTTGCACCAATTTCTGGAACAGTAGTTACCAACTTAAACATTGTGTTATTCGGAAGTTTATATGGATATTTGCGCATGTACGAAAACCAAACATACACATTTAACATGAAGTTTGCTCATAATGTTGGCATGCCTGGTTGATATTGAAACAATAAACTATAACTGTATATATAATATTTAATATATGTTATGTAGGTATAATTAGTGAAATAATGTGTAGTGTTGTGTACATACTGTCGTGTGATTTTATCTAAAGATTTGTTTACACTAATAACAAGAAATCTGGATTCGATGGTTATGGACAGTACAAAAATAAACCGGATATTTGCATTTCATATGGAGCAATGTGCTGAATATTATGTTCACTCCCACTGCTATGGGAGCGAGAGGAAATAAGGTGGCGGCCAATCATTATATCTTCTAAGAACGCCTTTGGCTGTTTCTAGTTATATTCGATTTAGTCAGGACAGTAAATACTTGGAAAAACAGCTCCCTATTCCCTAAATGCATCCTAATTATTGGAGGGAGGATTGCAAATTGTTTTCTTGATAAAATAATTTTATATCCAGTATCAAAACCAAAATTACAATGAATTGACACACTTTTAGTGAATGGAAAAACAACAGCTCCCTATTCCCTAAATGCATCCTAATTATTGGAGGGAGGATTGCAAATTGTTTTCTTGATAAAATAATTTTATATCCAGTATCAAAACCAAAATTACAATGAATTGACACACTTTTAGTGAATGGAAAAACGTTGACATTTAGAAAACAATCAATATAAAAAACTATTTGATATTAGTATATTATTTTCCAACGATAATTTCCACGTATGACTTGTCGGTATGGATGTGAGGCAATTATTAATGTTTAAATGATCATAAGCATAACATAACCTCCAAATATCACACCGTCTGTATTTACGCGTTGTTCAAAGTTATAAAGCTTTGAAAGATTACAGTGTAGACTCTGGTCTGATTGTGAGTAGAAAAGGACGTGAAGGGTGCAGCCACCACCGCCTGTCCCCTTTTTAGCGACAATTTTTTTGGTATGTTTTGCGTGTAATCGTAGCTTAAAATGTTGAGGTAACATCAATATAGAGAATTGCATGTGCTTTTCTATTTAAAAACTTTCATTTGATTTATAATTAAGTATTTATGGCTGCCGTTTTTATTTGACGTTTTAATTTACAATTAATTTTTTGTGAAATATTTCTTTTTTTCTCATTACTTGTATAAAAATATACTACCTATGGTTGTAAAAAAATATTTTTTGCTTTCCCGTGCGTTTTCAAGTCTCGTGAACCTAAAAAAGTGGGTTTTAAAAATACCAAAAGCCCGACCCGCTAAGTCGGTTTTGCTCAAATTTTGAACGGTCACACCTCGGGGCGAAGTCCTAGATCGCCTAAAAACAAATTGAAAACGAGAAAATAATTTTCTCTGATAAGCGACTGGATCTATTTTGATTTAACTTAGTTGGTACCAAAACTTAAAATAGGTGTAGGAAAGATGCTTTTTAGAGCTCCGTACCTCTGAACGGAAATCCCTATTACTGAGCCTCCGTCCGTCCGTCTGTCTGTCACAAGGCTCTATCTCACAAACTATAAGAGGTAGCTAGTTGAAATTTTCACGGATTATGTGTTGTTGTAGCATGAATCATGACAAATAATAATCAAAATTAAATAATCAATTGATTATATTTTTTACCCGACTATAATGCTCGGGTTAAGATCCGTCATTAACGCCAATCTATGGGCAAAAAAGTTCACGTGATCGCTGTCAACAGCTCATAATTAAATCAGTTCAAAATAGTTTTAAGTTCATGTTGTTAATTTTATTTATCGTCTTAATTTACAGAAAATTTAGTTTTTCATTTCTTAAGACAGTTAATTTCTTGCTTTTAACAATCTTGTTTATAAAAACTGTAGACACTTAGCAAGGATAAATTTACATTTTACATGGCATTGAAATCTTTTAAAGTATTAAACAGAATCAGCGGTGGTAAAAATGTAGTAATAAATGTTGTAATAAAAGTGTATTTATAGAGTTATAACGCAAATGAGATAATTAAATAATAGATAATAACTCAGTTGTCCAAGGGAACACCTTCCCTCTTCGAAGTAATTGTGTATAACCGAGTTTTTTTTTGAACGAATTGATTTTTGTAACAAAAAATTTTAATGTAGAAAACGTGACGTGTTGTATACAGTCTTCGTTGTTATTAGAGCTGCAATTGTCATGAGCGTACTAGGGATTTTGTATATTAAAAAAATCCAATCAAAATTACTGTCGTGGGTTTGATTCCCACCTCGCTCGCGGATGTTTTGCGATGTCGTTTAGTTTTTAATTGATGATGTTATTTGATGTAATTAAGACGCTAATGACCTAAGCTGTCTATCGTCTATAATCTAAGTCTTCGTTGTTATTAGAGCTGCAATTGTCAGGAGCGCACTAGGGATTTTGTATATTAAAAAAATCTTAACAATCAAAATTACTGTCGTGGGTTCGATTCCCACCTCGCTCGCGGATGTTTTGCGATGTCGTTTAGTTTTTAATTGATGATGTTATTTGATGTAATTAAGACGCTAATGACCTAAGCTGTCTATCGTCTATAATCTACAATAAATAAATGGTATCAAAATGGCGTTTCAGTAAATTTCATTGGCAGTTAATTATCAAATCTGTGATTTTTTTAACAAGAATCTTAAAAAGCCAAAATGTGTGGAAAAACATTGACAGGAAATAATATTTTATGTTCAGGTTTACAAAAACAGTCGACATCCGATTTTTCTTTATTGTTGCTTCAAATACGTTTTGGAATTTAATGAAAAACAACAGTCTGTAAAAAATCTGAAGTTCCGGACACGTGATGCAATTTTTCTCGCACGTGCGATCTAGACTCGAGGTATCGGTTTATATACTTTGTTCCTTTTTTTCTTATATTCAAATTCCGTTCCCATGTATATATGTGATTATTAAAAAAATAGCCTTTTGACGTAGAATTGCGTCTTTCCCGGTGGTATATAGGGGGGTTAATTTTGTCTGACGAAAAAAAACGTGATGAAAATGTGTGCCGTACGGTTTTTTGTTTATAATTCGCTCAATCAATAGTCAGATCGGTTCGAAAACTGTTTTAAACGAAAGAGGAGAAATTTTAACATAGATTTGTATACAAGAATGTGTCAAAACAGTTTTTACAAGCTTTTATTTAACTTGCTGTGTTAATGAACGTTTATTACTTCTTTTTTGTTAGTTCAAATCTTACAAGTCAATTTTGAACGACTTCCACATATCCAATCGATTTGAAATTTTGTACACATATGTACTCCCGGTGACAAATACATAAATCAATCATTTTTGAAGTGAAAACTTCCTTAGGCCTACTTTTCCTGAGTAGTGAACGAAAGCGAACCGTCACGCTTCGGGTCGGTGACGCTGAATCGGGTTTACTTGGCTCAAACACGAAAACGTATTTGTAGTATGCTGGTAATAAGTTTTTTGTAGTTCATAAGTGCGCTAATAGATGACACTAAAACTTAATTGAAATGGTTTTTGTAGTGTGTTGGTAATAAGTTATTTGTAGTTCATAGGTGCGCTAATAGATGACACTAAAACTTAATTGAAAAGGGGTTTGTAGTATGTTGGTAATAAGTTATTTGTAGTTCATAGGTGCGCTAATAGATGACACTATAACTTACTTGAAAAGGGGTTTGTAGTATGTTGGTAATAAGTTATTTGTAGTTCATAGGTGCGCTGATAGATGACACTAAAACATACTTATATATATTTTAAAATTAGAAAATCAGAAGTTTTCACTTCTGTCGTGTGGTCATAAGCACACACCCAGTTTTTTTTAAATTAGATATACGCCACTTCTCCTTATGGTTTCTGGATATGCATGCATCCTTTGTAAGTTTGTCCGTATCTAAACTTGTCGGTTTTATCCAATATTTACATACTTGAAGGCGATATGATCTTGTTGTATATGAATGCATTGTGTTGGTGTAAAGCAGGTGTTTTAAAAAGAACTTGTTAGTCGGGAGTAATAAAAAACGCGCCACACGTGCGCGTTCAGTGTTAACCCAACCTGTGGGCCGTAATTACGAGCGCGAGCCAAAGACGTATTAATAAATATGTTCACGTTTTTTTATACATTGTTGTCGTTATTGAAGTTTCGTTAATTTGACATTGAATTTATCATTTATTGTATTATTCATCGGACACATACAGTATGGTCCTAATTCGAAACGATCGTTGAGATTAATAAATGCAGAATTTTTCAAGTGTTTGTGTATTTATTTTATAAGGTAAAAGATATAGAGGGATTATAAGCATTTAAAAGTGAAGCCGCAGTCGCCATTGTAACTCGGCCCTCATTTTATATGTGAGAAGAGGAAGAAGAGAATAATATTTCGGTATTATATGAATTGATATGGGACCCAAATAACTCTATCAAATGATAGTCTTAAAAGTCAAATACTTTTTATTTGGATTTTAAAAGATTTTAACGTATTTTTTGTGCTATTTTTAAACAGCTTGATAGTTTTATTTACTGTGTTTTTGGTGAGTTATGTATAAATAAATGACGAAAATTCCAGTTGAAAAAAAAATAATGGTAAACATGTTATTTTGTGGTTTTGAACAGGGCTGGGTGACTATTTAATAATTAATTAACCGCAGTCTGATCAAAAAATAATTTGCATCTTTAAAACACAAAGCGTTCGACGGGTAGACAGTTAGAAATACTTCTATACAGGGTATTTCGAAAACATTGCTCTTGAGGTGATTCCTAAACCAAAAACAAAGACAAGTAGTTCCTATCAACATTGTTACGTAGATGCTTTGTTCATAGCTATACAGGGTGTTGATTTTTAATTTTTTTGTCGGTTTATTATTGATATTTACCTAAATAAAATTACAGTAAATGTTGAAAATGGAATGTGGGGGCATTTAAAAGAGCTTGTGTATGAAACGCCAGTACAAACAAGAGGAACTTTTAATACGAATTGAAAAGGCGTTTGTCAGAGTTCCGCAAAATCCTCGTATTTGTGTGTCAGAGTGAGATCTTTACGTAGAAGGTTTGCTTGTACTGAGTTGTAATGAAGCTGACGGTGGCAATTTTCGACATTTACTGTAATTTTATTTCGGTAGGTATCAATAATAAATCGAAAAAAATTAAAAAATAGAACACTCTGTATCTTTGAAATAAAGCATTCGCGAAACAGTGTTGATAGGAACTAAATACTTGTCTTATTTTTGGTTAAAGAATCGCTCCACAAGCGATGGAACATGTTTTTTGAGACATACTGTATTGTTCAGTTAGGTATAATAAAGAAACTGATGCAAACTGAAAACATTTGTCATAATTTTGATAACAATTTTGTACGTCAGAGAAATCACATTTTAACCTGTAAAAAATATTTGTCGTAAGTTTTTTTAAGCATAATTATGTGGACTGAGAGTTAATTTTTCAAAGTCGCTGAGGTCAAAGTTTAACAATGCCTAAAATCTAAATGAAAAATGGTAAACATGAAATCTTTACAATAAAAATTGTACAGCAGGGTTATTTTTATCACATTTTCATTGTTATCTGAATTATTGTATCGCGGTCTATTTTTATACACATTTATAATTAAAAATAGTACAATTGCATGCGTTACATGCTTGTAGCGTTAATATTTCGTGTTCAACATGAAAATGTCAGAACCTTAAGTCTGACCTTTGTCCATCCGCATAATATCTTGATTAAGATGCGTTTCTAGCATGATATAGGTACGGACACTCCAGTAACCGCAATGACGTCACACAAAGAACAGTTGAGTATGTTTATTTCCGAGATTGAATTGTTACAGGATCACAGGAAAATTCCAGACTCGATTAAGAGTATTTCTCTACGGGTAGTTACCCCCTGCACTTTTCATTTCAAATCCTTTTCCCTCGCTTAAAAATGGTTACCGCTCTCCGGCCGCTATTTTTATAATTGAAGGGTTCGGATAAACGCCAATTAATGAAGGATCGAGAATCACACTACAATAAAAATTAAAAGAAAATTTCCTGGAAAAACAGTTTTTTAAAAATTAATTAAAAATTACAGAATTACATATTTTAATGTGCAACTATAATTATTGTATTTTAATTTTAAAAAAATCTTGTTTTTTACAGACACAAGTTGTCTATCAACTTAAGTAAGATATATACCTGGTATATTTTATTTATTTATATTTATTTTCACATGTAGCCAAAACTTTTTTCGAAAAATACGCCTGTATGATCTGTAGTTTGACTCTTGGTCCTTCATTTGGCTTTTACCCGAACCCTTTAGCTTTAAAAATAGCGTCGGGAGAGCTGCAACCGTTTTTAGACGAGAGGAAAGGACTTGAGATTAAGAGTGTGGAGAAATACTTGAAGTGCGTGAACTTCAGGCTTGCGCAAAACAATTCCAGTGACGGAACGAACATGGAGCGTTTTTTTTTTTTGTTGAGCGGACATGTTCCGTGGAACGAACTCGTTTCACTGGTTGACAGGCACCTTTGCGTTGAAGGAAAGATATTATATTATGAGTGTCCACGCGGATTGCGGACAGATCTCCTCGTTCCACAGTTAAAATCTAAACGGCCAAGCTCTGAATCTGTGAAATTGACTTCGTGACGTCATAGTGTTGTGTCGATCGACGATGACGACAACCTTGGTGTAATTGCAGTAACAAGATGTAAACAAAGTGCAGCATAATGATGTGAGGAATAAAATGGCGCATTACAGGCGCTGTTTTCAGTTCAAGTGATGTTTATCTGAAGTATTTGCATATCACCTTGAAATTTTGGTCACATTTTACAGCAGATGTCTATTTAAATTCAATTTAGAATTGATACGTGTGTTAAAAACGGTTTTAATTTTTTCGTTTGACTTTTTTATCAAATGTATAATTTGTGAGACTGTTTTATTTTTTTTGCCATACCCACTATAAAATAGCTGCTTTACGTGCATGTATGTATGCATGTAAATTGACTTATGACTTGAAAATATGAATTGGTGCTTGGTCCAAATAATCTTTAGTGTTGGTGGTCTTCAAAACACTATTTTTTTTTGACTTTTGACAGGCCGGTGTACGGGAATCTTCCCACACTAGTGTGGGAAAGCAAACCATTTCCATAGTGATTTATGTTTAATCGCCCTGATCCGCCCTTTATTATATATACTGACAGCTACTCTCGGCCTACTATAGAAGTGAAGTTGGCGACACAAAATGAACTGTCAAAATTTTTTGAAAATACTAAAAATGAAATGAAAAGCAGCTATTTTCTAGTGGGTATGGCAAAATCTTCGTAAACATTCGCTTTCGTGTACAAACGAAGCCACGCCCTGTTTCAATATCAATATACCTTTGCACAGTAGTGTATCCGAATAATTTCGCGACCTGCCTTATGAAATGCAACGGAACTCTACTTAGGAAGATCTCGGTGTTTGTAAAGTGCTTGACGCGGGAAATAAAGGGGGGAAGGGAGGACCCGACCGCCTGCCGCGATCAGAGCCGCGCAACGAAGCATTTCTGCAACGGCAGCTGCTATTATTATACGGTGGTACTTACTATATAGCAAATGGCGACATATCGAAATGTGCACCTTTTGATTTCTTGTATATCTAACTAGAGAGAGACGATAGTTTTTTTTTGAAGTGAATAGCGTCTAATGTCTGATACTGGGGTGGCATTTTAGAAATATTAGATAACGAAAATAGTCGAAAGTGGTTGACATAATATGTAAAACAAAACACAGCATGTATAGTTGTTCTTGTTACTTATGTTGAGGTCTATGTTGAGATAAGCCAGGTGGCTGTGTGGTAAAGTACTTAGTCTACCGACAGGTGCAAACACCAAGCCCACGTTCGGATCGCGAAGGCTTTTAATATTTTTTTTTAATAATGAAAATATACAGGTATTTGATAACAATTCAAAACGGCATTAACTCGAACGAAGCCGCGGGTAAAGGCCAGTGTCCTATAAATTTTCTTGGTAATGGTGAACACTTTTTTTGACCTCATACACCGAGTTCCATGTGTATAATATAATATGATTTATGTCACTTTACGTGTTTCATAGTTGTTTCCGAAAACAAAACGATCATTATAAGAGAACACGCACACTTATGAAATATGTACAGGTTTTTCACCGAATGCTTCAGAGAATAACTCATTTACTAGTTCGAGTTAACCAACGAATAGTCACTGGTTTTTTTTTAAGTGGATAAAAAACAGGCCTTTACAGTGTTTCGCTGGCATATTTACGTAAATACTATATAGGTGCCCGTCCTTTTGTCCAAGCGTAATAGGCAATATAGTATAGCCTATACTCTATAGGTACCTACATTATGTTACTCATCTAGAAGTAGGCTTTTAAACAGTAAAAAAAATCTAATCGGTTCAGTGGTTCTCGAGTTTTGAGGTTATTCGTAGATACAACCGTCTTTAATAATTTGTACATTAGTATTACCTCGACTTGCGCTACCCTATCTTACGCGAACTCGCGGAGTTACGCGGTTGCTTATTTCTCCTCCCGCTACGCTCTTCACCACACACTCGAGGCACTCCGTCCGCACAGCGTCCGACTGGGCCTAAGGGGTCTGGATGACATTTTTAATCACTCATGTAAAGATAGCAAGTAGATGTTTAAACTTATAAGGGTCCGGTTGGCAAACGCCACCCTGACTATGACTAGTCCAGTTCGCATGCACTTCGAGTTACAGGAATTCGATTTACGCGATCTTTGTCCCACCTATCGCGTTTCATCGAGATATAATCTTGTAAATACATATGAAAAAAATTACTGATCGGTAAGGTCACACTATAATTTTTTAACAAATTATTAAAAAAAATCTTGAATTTTGACGAAAACTCAACAAACGCACATTTTTGTACACTTTCGCACAGTATTCGGTACATAGGAAATCTGACTCCGCGTCTATCAGTTAATCTGTCTTTTAAATGAACGGCCTGTACGCAATATCATTACATGCAGTGAGCTCAAAGAGTGGTTTGTTTAAGTGAGTAGAGTCACGGTGCACGTACACACAAACATAATATGTAACGTTGAATAGCTTATACTTACTCCCGGTGACATACGATTCACAGACATGAATACGTAATTTGAACAGGTAAACAAAACACACATGTGTTCAGTGTGCGCATGTCATAAGCGGCTCGCCATCTTATAGACACTGTTTTTTTTTTAAAAACTTTTTGAAGTGAAAACTTCCTTAGGCGCACTTTGCCTGAGTAGTGAACGAAAGTGAACCGTTACGCTTCGGGTCAGTGACGCTGAATCGGGTTTACTCGGCTCAAGCACGAAAAGGTATTTGTTGTATGCTGGCAATGAGTTTTTTGTAGTTCATAAGTGCGCTAATAGATGACACTAAAACTTAATTGAAAAGGTTCTTGTAGTGTGTTGGATGTTGGTAATAAGTTATTTGTAGTTCATAGGTGCGCTAATAGATGACACTAAAACATATATTTTATTTATTTATATTTTAAAATTAGAAAATCAGAAGTTTTCACTTCTGTCGTGTGGTCATATACTCCATTTATTAAATAAAGAAAAATTTGCCTTTAATTACACTCCCATGTAACACGCGTCTGCGACAGAATCTGTTTTAAGTATACACCACTGATGGCTTCTCCTACCAATTTTTGTGCGCGATTTGGTTTTCTCCATTAGCACTGTAAGTTGCTGGGAACTCGCAAAGCGTTCTGTCTGTAATAACTCTTCGGACACAACTGTATATTTGCTGGTAAAATTCTCGGATTGTTTGAACCTGGTTCTAACAGTTCTAAGAACCTGTAACTGCTAGAACCAAATTCGAAGAGTCCGAAAATTTTACCAGCAAACACGCAGTTGTGTCCGAAGAGTTCTGTATTGCCGACAGACGCTTTAGGGGTTCAAAAACCAGTTCAGAACTTACCAACAAACACATTTACTATTTATAAACCACCCAACGGCGTTTGTTACTGCCATCTATGGTTGGGTAAGCAAAGTAGTCAAGACGTTTTTTTACCAATAACCAAATTGCTTCAGGGGCCATCATGTACCAAACACAAAAGTATGTCAAGAAGTATCACTTGTCGATTATGGATGTTCGACAGCTGTCATAAGCGTTTTTTAAGATAAGTTGATGGGACGCCGCTGATATAAATTATACACATGCACATCTAAAACATTCACAAGCTTATGCAGCCTATTCTAATGTGCCTCACCGCAGGTAATTGGACGGACTACTAAGCATTTAAAATGCGGCAAGTTTTTTTAATCTTTCTGGTCGCACTTTTTTTACTAAACAGAAAGTATGTTGGATTAATTAATTATTAAAACATCTCTTACAATAGTTAGTAGATGTTTACGAACCCAAATAAACGCTACAACGTCTAGTGACATATTATTATTTGGCATTGTGATTGTTAGCAAGTTCTGAACTACTAAAGCGTTTCTTGGTAATACAGAACTTTTTGGACACAACTGCGTGTTTATTGGTCAAATTCTCGGACTGTTCGAATTTGGTTCTAACAGTTTTAGACTTCTAGAATTGTTTGAAGACTAGAATTGCTAGAACCAGGTTCAAAGAGTTCAAGAATTTGACTAACAAACACGCAGTTGTGTTCGAAAAGTTCTGTATTACCGACAAACTTGCTAATAAACACACCTAATGTTAATCCTGGATTGGTCTGAAATTCTAAATATCTATGAACGTCATTGGTCTGAATCACTGTGAGCGCTATTGGTCAGTTTTATTAGAAAAGGACTTACAGAAACAGCCACCGCTGCCTATCTTTTTCTATTCAGTGACATGTATGTCGCTCTTCTCCATGTCAATGATAAATATTATACATAGCCGACAGAAGGTTTTACCTGTTAAAGGAGAGTCCATGCTCTATGGGCACTCGAAAACTTTAAACGACATCAGTAATTGAACCGACGAATGACTCGAAAGTTGGATGTTTTTAACTTTTTATTTGGTTGCTCTGCGAACACATGTTGTAACGATTCAATTTACAGTGTCGATAAAGACTTGTGACGTCGGCTATGGTCAGCTGTCACTGTTGAGTTGAGTAACTACTTTTATAAATTATGCAGCAACAATATGACTGTGTCGTGTTGTTACCAATATGGCCGTTACGTCAAAATGTGACGTTACTGAAGAATAGACAATAAAAATAATATCACGTTTACATTCCATGTTCGACCAATTTAAAAAAATCATCGATCAATACTAATATAAAATTGTAACGGAACTTCTGTAATTTCGTTTTTGAGTACATATTTTACACATCTAGTTTCACAAAAATAAACATCTACTTATTGCTTAATTCAGAAGGTGGGCAAATTTTTGTTTCCCCAGGGCGTCACTAAGCCTATAAATTCGCATTTCATTAATTTTTGAAACTGCTTTTGTGATGTGTTTTTTATAGTAATTTTGAACAACTTTTTACGTGTAGAGGTTGCGCTAATCCGACAGGATACGTTACATTCGGTTGTCGGATTATAGAGTATCTCCGTACACCTAGTAGTTTGGTGATTTTTGTACTTGAGCATCCGATGTACCTGTGTTACCTTGATCTCTATGTAATTAAGAAGAAAGGAGTATTAGGAAACGAGATTTAAAATAAACAAAGAATCCAAAATCAACACATGTAATTATTTACTACAGGTAACAAAATTATGAAGGTAATTTATATAGAAAATACAATAATACTATGTAATAATGTTAGATTATTTAATCTGATAACCAAATAATAAATCACAAGATGATTGTCGATTACGACAATGCCGGATTACAAGAGGTTTCGACCCCATACTGTAATTTATGTTAATTTCATTTTGTTTTCATAACTCGTTTGCCCTTTTAAGTCTTTCGTGTAATCCTGACAATGTGTATACTCACAGCTGTTTTGACTATAGTCAAGCTCCAAAATTTAAGATAGTGAGTCATGCATAGTTCATAACATCAAAAGCAATGAAACAATGCATAGCCCGATTTCTCTTAGAAAGACACAGTGAAGTCATCAGCCTCTTGGTGGCAAAGCACCGCCCTCACTTAGCAACGTACTGTCTGCATGACAACCGTTACCCTCTCTGCTGCTCTCTAATGGTTTTTATAGCCAAATTACTCTTAGAATGACACACTGACGTTATCAGCCTCTTGGCGGCAAAGCACCGCCCTCTTACTTAGCAACGTACTGTCTGCATGACAACCGTTACCCTCTCTGCTGCTCTCTAATGGTTTTTATAGCCAGATTACTTTTAGAAAGACACAGTGACGTTATCAGCCTCTTGGCGGCAGAGCACCGCCCTCTCACTTAGCAACGGACTGTCTGCTTGCCAACCGTTACCATCTCTGCTGCTCTCTAATGGTTTTTACCATAGACGGCGTGTATTTTCTATTGTTGGAGCCGTTTGTGTTGTAACCGGAACAATAAGCGTTGTCGAGCCATTTTAAGCATAAAAAATGTGCCGCTTATATAAATAGTGAAGTGTATATGCATGACTCACTATCTTAAATTTTGGAATTTGACTATATAGACATTGTAAATACGTATATAAACACTGGTTTATAAATGTACTTTGTATTATACGCAGATATTTAGGGCTTATTATGTTCGTTTTATGTAGATTGAATCCAACCATATAGAGTGAGGCGTTATTGATTTCGCAAGACTGTCCGCCACGACGGACGCCAGGTGAAGCAGGGCTTATTTAAAATTAACTAACCGCGTACTCTCTGTGCACAACTGCCTTTAATATAACCGAACACACGAAACGTATGTCTTTGATATTTTATGTGCTTTGTGAAATAAAATATGTGTCGACGAAATATTTACCTGGTATAAATAATGGAAGGATAATTTATCAATTCACCGACGACGCGAGCGTGTGCTGTTTAAAGGTCCTGCGGCTAGGCTTGCTATATAAAGAGGTCTGTTCTTTAAAAGGTGTCTGCACTACAAGTTGCCGTTAAAAACCTTTAGAGGCGCTGTCGTCACTATAATTGTAATATTATTTTTAACAGTTTATTTTTTTTAAATATTTTGAGTAGTTCGACTACTAGCATATAGATGACTCTGAACGTACAATAAGCCAATGCACGTCTGACGTCACCCCACGCTTACACTTTACCGCATCGACTTTACAGCATCGATGCTTGAAAAATCAATCATAAAACTTTTGAAAAACACGAACTGAACACGAAATTCAAAACCAACATTTATACCGATGTAAACAAAACTAAAGTAGCGCCCTCTCTTAGAAAATGCTACACTTTTTGCGAATATGAATATCAGAAAAAAATCCTATTTTTTTTTAAATTTGAAAATAATATAAGACAAAAAAAATTAATTTCTTAGCATTTTTATTCGAAAAGTTTTTTTCTTAATCCTTCTTTAAAAAATAACTTAATGTTTTTTTAAACAAACAAAAACATTGAAAACTGAATATCGGCGACCGAATGCCTAAAAATTAACATTCTTTACAACTTACATCACTACTAGGTACTGTATAGTCTGTAGCACAGTGGTAGAGCTTATTAACTT
This sequence comes from Mongoloraphidia duomilia, assembly GCA_039654895.1. Lineage (NCBI taxonomy): Eukaryota > Metazoa > Arthropoda > Insecta > Raphidioptera > Raphidiidae > Mongoloraphidia > Mongoloraphidia duomilia. The sequence continues at coordinate 24,443,997 of CM077524.1, read as the reverse complement.
ACAAGCTTCAGGCATAACGTAATGACTGATTAATTAATAACTTGTACTTATAAACTTCGCCGAAATTCTCGCTCACTCTGGTACCATAACTGTACTGTTCCCGTCTCTTTCTTTCGCACATGGATGGTACATATTATTATTCTAATCAATAATAATGCTTGTTTTACTTTGAGGAACGCTTTTAACGATTTGTCGGCATCCTTAAAACGATTCAGTCACAAAATTCGAATCTATAACACCTTCATTTTGTTTGTTATTGTTCATGATGAATAACTGAGAAGTTGTCTTAAAAAGTACAATCGAAATAATAGCTGCTTGCATCTGTCATTATCGAAGTTCAAACCACGATAACAATTTAATCAGGAAGACAACGGTTCCCGGTCGATCACTTTTTTGTTCATTTAGTTGACAGAATATATTAAATCTAGTTTAGTAATTTTTTTAACGTTCGTATAAAAATTATAATTTAATAATAATAAATTGATGACCAATAAATTGTCTCTGTTTGAATTGGTCATTAATTTATTGCATTATAGCTCTTAATCATTGGCGTATGTAGTATGGGGCAGAATGCCCGGTGCCCCCCAGAAAAGTGCGATCTAATGTACCTAATTAAAAAAATTATATAATGACATACCTATAACTAAAAATATCATAATGTGATTGTGAAATGTTAACTAATGTTTTATTATCTCAATCGTGTTGACCGGCTGATCCCCCCCTCCCCAGGGCCACCCCCAGAGAATAAAGTTAGCTACGCAAATGCTCTTAATTAATATTAATTTGCAAATTAGTTCCATATATTTTGCTTGGTGTGTAACTCACTGATAATTCTATACATATAGGTATCAAAATCGTAAACGCTTTTTTGTGCACGCTAATCTCCGGAATTGGTGAACCAATTTGGATGTGGTTTTCAGTAATGCATTGAAATAAGCTTGGGCTAATATTTAGTGTTTGTTTCATTTCAGTCGGTTGACAAATAAAAAAGAAATGTGTTAATGCAAACTATTTCCAAGTGTTTTTAAGCCCGACTTCGCTTCACAGGGGGAGAGATTTTCGCGGGGTGGGATAAATCATACTTCCCTTCGCAGGGGGAGAATTTCTCACGGGGGTTAATTAATTAAAAATATACTAAATACACGTGAGCGGAGCCACGGGCAACCGTTAGTTAATAATATATTCTGTTTTCTCTTCGCACAGAAGTAGGTAAAGCAAGGAAGGAATCTTATTTTATTTACTTTTTAGTACAATTAATATGCCATCTGTAACATCACCTGGCACCATTTACCTTTTATTATACGACGTGGAGATAAATTAAAATTATTATGTAATCGAGTCATTAAAAACAACCCTGCAAGCTAGCGTATCAACTCTGTATTGCACTTTCCATCTATAGTACGATTTGAAAATTTAAAATAGTTCATAACAATATTAATGGAGCGGAAAAGCAAAAAAACAATATAAGCATACGCGTCCCATGCGCCGCTTGTATAAATAGTGAAGTAAAGTGCATGACTCACTATCTTAAATTTTGGAACTGACTGTTACAGTAGACTCGATTTTATTTTAGTTTCTACTATACTTCGCCTGCGACTTTGCTCGCGTTAAATGTCTGTTTTGACCGAAACCTTACCTTACCTAATAGTAGCGATGACATCTACCAGACAACCTTTAAAGAAATGTATCAGTGTATAGCTATTTTCGGAATGTTTATCTGTCTGTTCCGAGTTAAAAGAACTACTGAACCGACGTTGATTGGACTTTCACTTTTAAGGTCGATTTATATTATCCGGTCAGACACGGCGCGGGAAGGTAGCATTTCCGGCAAGACAAACATTTTTACATTCATTTCAATTACGAATATTTATACTTAGCGGATCCCGTCCGTTCAGACACGTATCAATACTCATATTTGAATTGCATGTAAACATGTTTGTCTTGCCGGAAACGCTACGTTCCCGCGCCGTGTCTGACCTGATAATATAAATCGAGCTTTATTGTGTTTACATCAGGGAATAGGATAGACCAGCGTTTCTCAACCTTTGGGTCGCGAAGGAATTCGTAAGATACCGAAATAAAAATATAATTATCTTATTTGAAAAGAAATCACTTCGGAAATTAACAAAAAAGGTTAAATTAATCAAAAAACGTTTAATTTATAAATTATTATTCCATTACACTAAGTCGATCAGAGTACAATGTATATATGATATACAGTATCATGCAAACGATATACTACCTTTTTTATTTGATGTTATCAAATAAACAATGGTACGACTTCAGAAAAATATGTTGGGTCGCGCCTCAGAAAGGTTGAAAAACGCTGGGATAGACTATATTTCATCGCGCTTTTACTAAAAACGGATGCTAAAAAAGCATCGTTAAATCGAGTGAAACGATATAAATCTAACAAATTTAAAATCTAATTTGCTCTTAAATTTGATTATAGGATAAATGATACATTTTGTGTGTGTTTGGTCTCCAAGCCACGTTATGAGCAATAATTAATAAATAATTTAGTAGGTAAGGTATCTATTCAATTACATATTTACAAATTATCACTTAAGTGATAAAACTTTTTCACTATTAAAAAAATATAGAAGTTTCAGTGTTTTTGAAGAATCCAAATATATTTAGAAACTTCCAGATGCAACCATCTTCCCCGAAACTTGTGGTACTGTTGATGAAATAAAATCCGGTGTGTCCAATACAGGAGGGAAGTCGATGCAGATGTTGATAGAAATGTTTAGTTTATATTGCCGTCCCTGTTGGTCTTGTCCGTTGATTCGGAGACGGTTATAACAGGTGTCAGGTGTACGACCGATTTCATGCGTGGCGTGACGAACCACATGCGCTTCTCGTTTTTTTGCTCAATCTATATTTTTTTAGAAGATAAAACCATAATCATTTACCTTCGACTTCGCCAATGTGGGTTTTGATAGGAACCTTGTCGTAATTCGGCCGAATAAAGTAGACAGGAGTGGAATTAATTTTGTTAGAAAGAAAATGCTTTAAATCCTTGGAGAAAAATCAATAAATTATTAATGCCTATTTATATTTTTCTGTTATTTCCTTGAGGACTTTTGTCTCTTTGAAAAGTAAAAACAAGATGAAACCCAAATCAAATTTTAATCGTTTCTGTGGTATTGTGATTATTAATTTATATTTCTTTTTTGTTTCAGAACGCGAAAGGTCATTAATTACAAAGCCATCAGGGTGAGTGAAATATTAATAATTATTATAAAATTGTTTCTACTCAAAACAAATGTCATAAAAATTCCCAGATTAGATAAAACTTCTTTATTACCATTCGTCAAAACTCGACTATATAGAGGATTAAAGACGACCTAAAATTTTACGGGTTTTGTTTTGAGTACCTGACGGAAGTCGAAATTATCCTGCAAGATTTAAAATGACCTACCTGACTAAAAATCTAGTGTATATTATATCCTACACGAGAAAGTAGCTCACGGAATTAATAAATTCTTCTAGGAGTAGAAATCAGCGATAGAAATTTTAGATATTGATTCTAACTGAACTCGAAACCGTTAAAGTGTTATCGCTAGATTAAAATAACCGGGCTAATAATCTTGTGTACTTTTAACCCTTCACGTGAAAATAGCTAACCGATTCTCGTACGAGATTATACGAATTTTGTCAGTGACAAAAACGGATTACGAAGTTTGGAGCATTGGTCATTAGCCTCTGGTCCCATTTCAAAATAGCAGTCGTGTGTTGATTGTTTTCTAGTTTATTATCAGCGCAATAAATTCGAGGCCAGTGCATAGCGATTTATATTTCAGCAGTTAATTATATCAAAGCGTTAATGTTTTCTTACAGTGACTTAGAACATGATCTCAGCTTATCGGAAGATAGCGATGACGACGTTAAAGATATTAAGCCTCAGCATCAAATTGTTCCTCCGGCGCCGATAATTCAACCGTGAGTATAAAGAAACAGTTCTTTTTTTATTTTTCAAATCCGCAAAAATATAGTTCTAAATAGTATATTGTGTAACTAGTGTGCTAAATACATCTTTTTGCGTCAGGCGCGATGTTTTCAGTACAGGTAGTTGCAAGCCCGCACGAGTCTTGGCGAGTGTGCATCGTGAGCCGAATAGGAATACTGAAAACATCGCGCCGGACTAATAAAGATTTAGCACACGCGTTGCACGCCTTAGATTCACTGACAACAGTACATGTAATAATGAAAACATGGACCTTGAATCAATATTTATTTACTTCGTTGCCATAGCAACCATATTTCATTATAGAATCGAAAATAGGTGCATAATGGTTTATTATGTAACGGGTTTTTCAAATGTTTTTCATTATAGCATCGAAAAGCGTTTCATAATGGATCGTGACGTTACCAGTCGATAAACGGCCATTTAAGATCCGCCTTACAGACACGAAAAAACACTAAAAGCGCGCATGTGTTGGATAAATTGATTTAGGTTTTCAAATCTATCAAAACGGTCAAAACTCATAAAACAACATAATATGCAAAAAAACTCGGGTCGCAGTGCCAAACCCTGCCGACAATATAGTGTATTTGCTAATACAGGCCATGTGGCTTTAATACGTGAACTTAAGTTTGTTTTTGGACAAAATAAAAAATTTAACCCCTTAATACATCCCTTAAAATAATATTTTTTTCTTAATTTCAATATTATTATCAATGCAACCTCTGTACCACATTAAATACACCCTTCCATAAGTAAATCCGTATCAACAAACTAGTGTTTTCATAAAATTTGAAAGTCCGGTCCTGTCGGGCCGATTTTATTAAAATTTTAGCAGCACGTTTTAATCTTTACTAAAGAGTTAAATTTCAATTTTGAAACGATTCTGACAATTTTTTCGGTATTTTTGGGCCCAAAAACTTTTTGGAACCCCTAAATACAACCCTGAAAATGGTCTGATCGGGCCCATTTTAAATAGGCTTCTTGCGGTGATGGGTTCCAATGTGTGTACCAAATTTCGTTTCAATCGATTAAGTCTGTCGAGAGTTATCGTGTACACACATATATATATAAATATATATATATATAAATATATAAATATATATATACATATATATATATATAAATATATACATACATATATATATAAACATTTTCAAAAATGGTGCCAAATTGTTCAGGAGGCTATGAAACGTCGAGAAATTTTGGTCCGACCCCTAGGTCCCGCCATCCGACCGACGCCAATAGTGTATGTGCCATATTATGGCAAATACACTAATAACTACCTTCCATCACTATTTTTACCCGACTACGAAAAAAGGAGGGTTATGATTTTGTTTATGGTGGGAATAGTCAAATATGCCAGAACACTGTCTTGTTCTTGTTTATTCATAATGTATTTAATGGGTTTGACTTTTGTTTGCTGTAGGACACAGACAAAGGTTTAAAGAATAATGGAAAACAGTGTTTTGTTTTCTTGTTTATTCGAAAATCAAAATACATTTAATGAATTTTACTTCTGTTTACTTTAGGAAGAATAGTGGAAAGTACCATAAAATGTGTATTATTTATATTAATTATTTAATTAAAAATATTATTGATTCTTACTAGAAATCGTGTCCATCGTGATTATAATAAAATTAAGAAAAATCGCAGGATAGTGGACAAAATATTTGGTTTTTTAAATGAAATGTACGACGTTTCGTCTATAGACTTTTTCAAGTACATACATAAAAATAACAATATTTATGAAAATATTGTTATTGTTACTTGAAAAAGTCTAAATCTATAGACGAAACGTCATACATTTAATTTAATAAATCAAATATTTTGTCCACTATCCTGCGATTTTTCTTAATTTTATTATTGATTCTTTTTGCTATCCTTCAAACTAATTGTGTCTGCGTCCTACAGCAAACAGAAATTAAATACGTTAGAAATTTTTAAAATATTCGAAAATAAAATATACTGTTTTTTTTTCATATTTGATTTATAGATATATATTGTAATTTGTAGATTACAGACGCTCGAAATTTGACTTATAACCCCACCTAATGGTGTTATTCTTTATGGTCAATGTTATAATTTACAGCATTGTAAAATTTCTGTCTCATTTTAACTTATGTAATATTACATTCATTAGAAAATGACAAAAATGTAACAGCACTGTACATTTCAACATTGACCATACAGAGCACACCATAAATCTGATAATTTAAGATTGAAACTTCATTGATATGAAATTATCTTTTTAAAGAATTTTTAAAACACTTTTGTTATTTCCTTATTTTTTAAAAATTTGATGTGGGCATTTTCTCGGTTTTAATCTGATGAATCGTTGTATACAGATTTGAGTCTACACCAAATCCAAAAATGAGTCCAATGGTTGAGAGGCCGCCAGCACCGTTATCACCGGCGGGCACCTCTTCGAGTGATACTTGCACCGACAGCGGGTCAGACAGTGAGTCTAGCAGCGATGAATCGGTAGAGGACGTTGTACAACCGGACCGCGGTCCAAAAACTCCTCCTCCAATTGAAAGTCATCCGGCGAGTCCACGGTCAGAGCCCGAAGCCGAAACTAGATGGAATCTGAATTCTTTCGCGCCAAGCACCCTCAAACCCGAAGAGTCCGACTGCAGCGATTCAATCAAAGACCTCGAAAGTGTTGTCGCCGAAGCTTTGGCGAAACCTGCACCTTTGTTGTCGAGTTTTTCCGATACCGACGAATCAAACGTTCCTGCACCTCCTCCTGTACCAGTTCAGAAGAAGAAGAGAAGACTTCCTCCTCCTTCGACTGCTAATATCTCGGACAGTGAAGACAGTGATGATGATGTAAGGACTAGTTCTCTCCCCGTTTCAAAGAATAGACCGGTCAGCCGTGTCAGTCCACGTACAAAATCAGTATCGTCGGTAACCGATAGTGATGATGACAGTAAAGTGACGAGTGTAAGTACAAGTGTAAATACGAGTGATCAGAAGATATCGAGGATAGACGATAAAAAAACCAAACCTAAGAGACCCGGTCGACCGAGGAAAGTGAAATCGGTTCCGTCGATAAGCGGCTCCGATACAGAAACCAAAGAGAAACGTAAGAGAGGTCGGCCTCGAAAAAGGCCTTCGATCAGCGGCTCTGATACCGAAACCAAAGTCAAGAGAAAGAGTCGACCGACGAAAACAAAACCTCCTCCAAGACAACCTTCGACCAGCTCCGAAGACGAGAAGAAGGTTAAAAGAATAACCAGTCCGCTTAGATCAGACGACGATTGTGGTAAAAGACATAAATTTAAACCGCCAAATCGTAGCGTAAATTCGCCCCGTAAAACGAATACAAACACAAACATGGGTCCGTTTAGAAGAAAAGGTAGACAGAGTACGTCTGTAAAGAGTGCTGAACAGTTGCCAACGACGACCGATTCCGATAGCGAAATCGATGTGTTGACTTCACCGGTAAAGAAGCTCATCGGACGATCGAAATCCAACAGCTCTTCGGAAAGGAGCATTTCGCCTGTATCGCGACCGAAAGCCGAAAGTCCCGTGAAAGTGGAAGTCGATAGGAAACCGATTCAAGACAAAAAGAAAAATGAGACTCTGTTAAAATTGTTTTCGAATAAGCGTGATCAAGAAGGTGGTGGAAAAGGCGGCAAAGGCGGCAAGGGTGGCAAAGGAGGCGGGAAGTGCGGTGGTAAGGGAAAAGGTGGTGTTATAGTGGTTGACGGGTGTTGTGAATCGGAAAGGACGTCCTCGTCTGTCGAAGACGAAATTGTACAACCGACAAATGCCATACCTCTATTGACTTATTTAACAGACGGCAGGCCTAGTTTAATGTGTCACATTGCACTGTCGCGTTTAAGTCACATTCCTAGTAAAAGGCCGAGCCCTACGATTACGGCGACGGCGGTGACGACAACGACGACGACGACACATCGCGATAGCAACGAACGTTCCTCGGACGGGGATGTGGTTGTTAAAACAGAACACCGTGAAACAGTTGTACACAACGAAACCAAAGACGTTGACAGTAAAAAGCATGTTTCTTCATCGAAAAGAAAGCGCGAAAGTAGCATAAGTTCAGTGTCTTCATTATCGACAGTTAGTAGTAAGGTTTCGCAGGGTAGCAGGAGAAGAAAGGAGTCGAGAGAATCGAGAAAACACAAAAGGAGGAAGGACGAAGTGACAACAGAAGACCACCAACAGCCGACCAATCACGAACGGGAAGAACCACCGAGGGTTTCGCCTGTACCTCAACAACATATCCCAAGTGTCAGAATTGATTCTCCAACGCCGCCTGAACCTGTGTCGACAACTTCTACATGGCAGCTGCCTGAACAGAAAGTGTATTATTCGTACTTTGAAGGCACGGCTGAAGAACTGTCAGATGATGAAGAAAGGTATGCCTTATTGTGTTACTTTTTCTTCAAATTGAGTTTTTTGCGCAACAAATTTGGCCTTTCACACATTGTAAATACTAATGTTATACTAAATTAAGCGATTTTGTTTATAAATGGAACCAAACAATCTTGCAAATTTTTTATTTGCTAACGAAAATATCACAAAATGTTATTTCGCCTCCTTTTTTTTATCATATTTGATTTATCTGCTTAATATTTATTTAACAAAAATTTCGTGGACCCTAGGCACAGTGCAGTGGCTTCATATTTAATATTAAATGCAAATATGATATTAATAATACTTTTGCCATGAAAGTTTACAGAAGCGCTGGTAGATGTCTCTAGCCGAGAAAATTGAAGAGTGGTGGAACCTTTAGTTTGAAGAAACTGATTCCATAGAAAATTGATTCTAGATAGTTGATTGGTTAATCACACAGAATTTATTATTTTAGGGGGAGACAGTCGCACGAGTACCTATCCGAAGCAAAGAAACAAAAACACTGCGCGGACAAGGAAACGGATCACACAGCGCAGGGAATGAAGTACCTGGAAGCTGCGTTGTATTTCCTCTTGACTGGTTATCGTATGGAAGAAGAGAGTGTCACGGAAAAATCAGCGTTTACTATGTACAAAGATACCCTCAGTCTCATCAAGTATGTATAATTAAATGAGAAACAGTATTCAGAAACTATTTGTAAACAAAATTTTAGAAAATTTTAGACAGAGCAGCATGTAAGAGGTGGTAATTTACAAATTTCTTATTTAAGCTGGCGTTGAACGCGCACACGTTAACGAGCACATAGAATAGTGAACTGGCTACTAGTTCTAAATGACTGACATCGCAACGAACTTGTTAAAGAATAATAGTTTATACACAGTGTTTTGGGAGCTTATCAGATTATTTTCGGAAAAATTAAAAAAGATGGCCGCTGAAACTGTTTAAACTTTTATGAAATTTTACAAAACTACTGTGTTTATAACTGTTTATTAAAAACCTTATTTCTTTTTCAGATATATATCGTCCAAATTTCGTGGGCAACAAAATAACACGCCGCAAGGACACATACATAACAAGTTAGCTATATTAAGGTAAATTATCTTAAAATAAAAATAAATTTGTTTTATTATTCTGTTGAATAGATTTATGATAAGCAGGGGATTTGAGCACAACAAAACAAGTCTATAAAGTGCACCAGCTCCAGTAGCATGGTGACAATTGATGGCGCATTTCGAGCATTTGCACTTCACTTATTTATTCTTTTTTTCCATGTACTGATTTTTTTTACTTCCCACCTCTACTATGGTAGGGAAGTAATGGATTCAGTCCGAAAACAATATTTCGAGATTTTAACAGATTTTCACGTTTTGAGACCCTAGCAATCGTTTAAGATCATTTTCTGACTGATGTCTGTATGTGTGTGTGTATGTGTGTATGTGTGTGTGTGTGTATGTGGTCAATTTTTCGCCTTCGATATCTTAAGAACGGAACAACATACGGGCATGCCGATTGTTCTATTGTGTTTATCAGCCTTTAACTTAGATCTGATTAGATTTTGAGTCAAATCGGTTCAGTGGATCCTGAGATATTCAAAAAAACGTCCTCAATGTCACGTATTAACATAGGTAAAAAAAAATATAAATGAATTCTAGATGTTATAATATGAAAAAAATGTAAATATTTTTTTTCTCTAAAATGTATAGTTTTCGAGAAAAAAAATATTTTACTAAAAAAAATAAAAATTGTACGTAAATCAAGGTAACCATGATTTTTGCTATATTAAGCTAGCCATCAATAGATCACCAAACAAAAAAGAGGGCCATGCTTTTTTCAAAGAATAAAAATTAAATTGTGTTTTAAAGACCACCAACAGCTAAGGTTATTTGGGCCTAGTCAAAGAATAAAAAAAAGAGTGTTTATTTTTTGCAAATATTTACTAGGTGGGAAGTATAGGACTGGTCATCAGTCGAATTTTTTTTTAATATAAATCCTTTGTTTTCTTCATAATACGCGTTTTATCCCAGCTGTATTCATGACAATAAATATAATTTTCAATGTTTTATTTCTTTTTCAGTTTGCGTTGTCAATCTCTACTGTACCTTAAACTATATTCGATGCGTAAAAATGACTTAAAAGAGTATCAGAAAAGCGTATCGGAATATTTTACAAAGGTAAGCTGTTTTTCATCGAAAATTGTATACATCTATACGAGTTTCATTATGTTTTAAAATTGACTTACATAAACTTTTTTCAGGCATCTCACATAACCCCAATGCAACCCGATCAATTGAGCCAAATCGTAGGAGGTCAAGGTACTCCGTCTCCGCTATCGCCGACACCCTCACCGGCCGGTTCAGTTGGTTCAGTCGGTAGCCAATCATCCGGCTACAGTAGCGGTGAATTGGCAGCAACTAGAACTACAGCAATCGGAGTCGGATCAGTTTCGCAGCAGCAGCAAACTTCCGTAGCTGCAATGGGACCATGCATGCCTGTACCTATCAGTGTACACACCGCCATGCAAAAATACATTACAAACATTACTTACCTGTCTTCGTGTCATGACCTGTGGGAACAGGCCGATGCTCTTATTATTAAAGGGCGACATAAAGGTGAGATTTAAACTAAACATAGTTTTGAATTTTATTTCAATAGTTGGTACGATTTGTCACCTTGTTCACGTTTGTGACATAACCTTACATTTTACAATTCATAACAGTAAATTCGCAATTTCGCAGCCAAAAGTCGTGAATGTGTTATGTGGAATTTTTATCTAATGACCGGTTATTTTTTTGTTTGCAGACTTCTTCATTGAACTGGACCAATTCTGTCGACCCTTGACACTGCACAGTTCGTTGTTCGACCTTGTTCGTTATGTACGGGCGGGATTACAACGGTTGAAGGAAATGTGAGAAGCTATACATAATTTGGTATGTTTACAACAATTACCATAAATTATTTATAAATATAGTAGACTCTATAAAATAGGGTCATGTTAATTGTATTTGTTATTTTGATACTGTTACCAGTTTGAAAGTATAAAAAATGAAAAATATTTCTCAGAGTTATAGGAGATAAGTATTGTTATTTTGCATTCATTGCATTTTGTTTTCATTATTTTGATCATCAATCTACCAAATACATTCATTGGATATGGTCAACTTTTGAAATCTTTTATTTTTATATGACAGGGTCATCGAGACATAATTACAGGGTTTTTAGATGTGCGATCTTCATTTAACTTAGTCATGTTGAAATAAACGCGCTGTTCAGTTATTTTGCATAACACAAACAGTTGATTCTGTCAATGAAATAATTACATAATATTTCGCACTTTATACGTTCACTTACAAGTTAAAACCTCACCATAATTTCTCGATGGCTCTGTGTTACGAAACATATTAGGGAATACTTTTATTAAAATTAATGTTATATTTTTCCGATTAAGTTTAATAGTTTTCATGTTCCGCCTTGAAGACAATAAAATCACTGCCTCTACATCCATCCCTCTTATCTCCCAGTGTCACCTTGTATGGAAATAAGCGAATTAAAAAAAAAAACCTGTCGGTTATTATGTATTAAACATCCACAAGTCTTGGTTTTTTACGTTTTATCTTCTTTTTTTTTTCATTGAGTGTACTTTTTTTTTTATGCGTGCATGTTTTGGTAGTTCCGATGATCGAAATATAAATTGTACTGTATAATTATTTTTATTTTGGACATTTGTCGGAACTACTCCGTAGTTCCGGATTCTAATACACCACAAACACTTCTGTCAAGAAACACCACATCACCAATACAACAGAAAAAATAATCAGTGCTTTACATACTATGCAATTTTTTAATATATATATATATAAAATAATATATAGCTCAATTTTGTATGATCGGAATAGTATTAACGAAATGTTGATGTGAGGTTAGTCAATGTGTTTGTATATTTAAATGTTCTAAATTAAGCTCAAGGTGATACTCAAAGAATTCCAAAGTCGGAATTCGGGGAATAAAAAAATAAAAAGCAAATCAAATCTTATATGCCAATGATGAAAAAAGAAAACAATGCTTTTTTTAATTTTTAATTTTGTATACTGTTACATAGCTAATATATTTAAATATTGTAGAATATAATATACTATCATATACTATTAATTAAAAAAAAAAAAAAAACAAAGTAGCTGGATGCAAATTGTATATTTTTGTAAATAATGAAAAAATCAGTAATATATTTAAATACTTAGTACATATGTACATTCAGCTAACATTAGTGGCCTAGGACTATGAAATATATTTTAAGTGAAGAAATATAAACTCGGCTTGGAGGATGATTTCCTTTTTTTTTCTTAATTTGTTGGCATAAAAACTTCTCCATAAACATTTTGAAAGGATTATGTAGTGGCCAAATTATTTTTGTTTTTAACACACTGTTCGGTTTTATTTCATGGATACAAGTGACCAATAGTATTGTATTATAATAATAATTTTTTTTTTTGTAGTTCAGTCGATATATATACGAGTAGATACAGAGTATGAAATCTATATTAAATGCGTTCGATCATTAACCACCATTTCCGCTCGCTAAAATCTATTCCAATTTAAGAGAATTTATAAGATCAAAGATGTAAAATCGCAACTAATGTTTTCTTTACAATAGCAGCTTTAATTTATTTCATATTTTGTAAGTTTATTTAGTTAAAGACAATTGCAGTTATCACTAGGAAATATCGTGTCAATTTTTAACTGTCGTTTTGTTTTGCGTATATTTTCATTGCATGCATATCTTGAAACAAAATTTTGCATAATAATTAAATTTTTTTTATGAAATTTGATATAAATCCTCTACATAATCCTACTTGAAAAATTAAAAATTATTCCTAAATGTTAAAGAAATCATTGTACTTATTAATATAGAAAGATATCCAAAAAAGAACAACTATCGTTGAAAGAACACAAATACATAATAGTAATAATTTATTGTAAATAGTAACAAAATATCTTGATTATAGTTCAATTTATTAGTTCAATGATTATAAAGTTTGTCTAAATGTTACAACGTTCAGTTTTTTTTTTGTATTAAACAAGTATAGAGATACTATCTGATAAAAACCAATATTAATAATGCCATCAAGAATTTTCACTGAACTCCAAAGATGTTTTCAAAATTCAATGCAATGAGGGAAAACCTATATTGTTTTAGTCACCCAGTCCCGGATTACTCTCGAAATACTCGAGCTCAACACGCGTTTACTTAAGTTTTGACTTTGAGGTTAGGTAATTATTAAATTTTTTTTACGTTTGGTCGCCTTAAGGAGAATTAAACTGTTGCGCGCGCAACACTAATACTGAGTTGCAGAAAGCATTGCACAAAATCTGATTTGATAATGACCTGCTAATGACCTCTTGTCGAGCGTCTATAATTCTCACGACAATGACCTTAGTTTGTGACTACATTATATGATCATAATCAAAGATATTGTCAAATCAAATTTTTTGACAATACTTTCTGCTACCCTGCAGAAGCGTAAAATTCTCGAAGTGTTGTGAGAACATTAGCATGCTCCAAATGAAAAACGGTGTAGTATTGTAAGTGGCAGCACTATTTGAAGACTCAAATTATAAACAATAACGTATATTTAATTTCGAACTAAATAATTCATTGTTGAATTAATAATGTTTGAACTGAAAATAAATTTTTATCAGATAATTTTATCGACAAGGTGTTCATGCTCTTAAAATTTAATGAATATTGTTTTTACTTAATCAAAACTTAAAAAGAAATCAAAGCTATATAACAATTGTTTTGTAAAATCGCTCTAAGTTTTTATTAATTTGGTAGACTATATTTTATAAGAATATATTATATCAGTATTTGAAATTTGATAAATTTTTACTTCCCATTGAACAAAATATGCATTTATTGTAAGCAAATGTTGTTTAAATATGTCAATTTTAAAGGGAAATTCGATTTTTGTTTTGTTTTAGTTTAGTTTTTTTTTTTATATTTAATTTACATCAGTCAGTTATAGTTAGTCGTTGAATATTATCTTTAAAATCAGATATGTTACTATTGAATGACATTTGTGTTTGAAACTACAAAAATATAAAAACAAAATTCAACAGTATGCCAAAAGTCAATTAGAAACCGAATGATAAAAGTCCATTTTGTTTTAAATGTTTTGTTTGATTTTTTAATTATTTTTTTTATTGGCAGTAATAACAATATTAACAATAATCGCAACAATCTTTCAAGGGCACCAAAAATTTATAATAAATGATCACAAAAGTTTGACAACCTCATCAATGAAAATTCGATTTATTTATGTTTTAATTAACTTAATATAAATTACTTATTTTACAGTGTTTTTCAAAGATGCTGATATACCGGCTTCCAATTGTGTAAACAAGATTTTCTTGTATTTTTTATTTATTATTAATTTGAAAAATACTGTTCTTTGTACTTCATGTTTTTGGATTGTGTTGCTGTAAGTACTAGACATGTAAACTTTTTTGATTATTTTTACATATATTAGAAACTAAATAATAATGAAATGATAACAAATTATGACAAAATATGTATTGATGGGGTTAAATGATAATAATATTTAGGTAGTGATAAATTCAGTGAAGTGTTTTTAAAAGATAAGCCAGCTATGTTTTTGTGAGGCAAGCAGAATAAAAAAAGAATTTTTTAATCAATTTTTTTTTTACCGCATTGGTTTGGTGTACACCTGGTCTCAATTCTGTTTGGACAAACACAAACACTACCTATAGTTTTCTTTTGTTTTATACAAATAGATTTAAAACCAGTTGTATTTTTAATGAAATTTTTATGAGTAATTTCCAACATTTAAATTTGTGGCGGATTATACTTAGACTTGGCTTAGTATAATGTCTGAAATATTGATTACCAATGTTTTGAATAGTCATTAGATGATTATTAGAAAATAGCAAGAGATAGTGGAAAAAAGTTGTCGACTTTTCAAGTGTACAATTATTTGCCATCCTTCGTAAGTTATTTGCGGGAAAGAACCAGTGGCAAACATTTGTACAAGTGCACCTATTCCCACGATATGGTAAGTATTCACAATGACTTTGTCAAGTACACCAGTCGTGGGATTCCAATTTGACAAACTCTTCACCATGAAAAGTTGCAGTTTATGATATTTTTGAATAGTAACACAGAGACATAGCTAGCTTTAAACTGGTGACATTGTTACTAAAATAATATTATTTTGTAATTCATATTTAGTTTGTTTTCTTTTATTCCTTTTAGATCGGTTTAAGGTCTGAAATGTTAATTGTCACAATTAGATGATAGTCAATTGTTATATATAAAAAAAACAAAACAAAACAACTTCACTGAAACTATAATACATTGCAGTTGTTTCAGTATACTGTTTTGAATGAATGACCAAATAAAAATAGTCGATGTAAGTATTGCAGGTGCCAAGTATTACCTATGTACGAAATGAGAATGAATATTTAGGAACTGCTGTTTTCCATCACTACATTTAATATAAATAGGCATTTAAAACAAAACGACAGACTTAGTTTTAATTTAAAAAATGACTATCAAATTTGTGTTCGACTTTAATTATTGCAAGCGTGTACAATCATGTTTTCATAACCTATTAAACGTATGTTGCTGACGCATGCGCGACCTATATTATAATGTATGTGTCATTACTCTTTAATATATTAAAAATAGTGAGATGATTTTAATTGACAAAAGAACAGAGCGTGTTCATCATAGAAATAAATCCAATCTTGATATTTTGATGAAACACATGGATGGCCAAAATTATGAAATATTTAAATTTTAATATCTTCAATGTACACATAACATTTTTTTAATAGTATAAATTGTGTTGCTTTCTGTCTTGTTAAGTGAGATTGCTTCGAAGCTAGTTCTGTCGTTAGGAAAATCATTCATGTAATGTACCTACGAAAGGAAAGTTGGGACCAATGATAACGTAATTGGAAATGTAACATTGGTCGGACATTGTATACGAAAGTTGTTTATAATTGAGGCTTGATACCTCGCAGTTTGATTAATATTTTTTCTTTTGTAGCGCCTATTCCATTTTACAAAACGGGCAAATTAATAATGTTACATATATATCCGTCAAAGTAAAATCACCAGTTCTAATTGAAAAAAAAACAAACATTATTTTTATGCAAATTCAAAATAGGTAATACATGTGGAAAACTTCAATAATTTTTTTATTATTTTTTTTTTTTACTCTGATGAAGTGCAATTTTTTTACGGTGTTATCTTTTTGTTTTGTTAATTTTTATTTGACGCTTCAGTGTAGGAATGTGGATCATTCAGTGGTTTATTTTTCACTTTAATGGAAAGAACCAGCACTAATCTACTTTTTTCATTACACGTGTCATAGCGACGTTAGTCATCATCAACGTACTTATTCAATCTTAATAAACTTATAAAAACGGTGAGATATCGGAGATGATACTTTTCAAATTAATTTAAATTAAAAACATGCGCTGGTGAACAAATGAATAATAGGTACCTTAAGTCTTAAGATTTGTGACCAGCAGTGCTACATCTCAATTGAAACGAAAAATGGACATTAAATTGTATTCCACGCCCTAACTGGATGTTAAACATTATTAAAAATGGAATCACTGTTAAATTTGACAACTTTTGTACTAAAGTTTTTTTTTAAATGATTTTTATATGACAAGGTCCAAATATCAACCAGCGAAACAACGGAACTCGACAATGAACGAGCTATTTTATGTTATATTATATTTGGTCTTGTTACAATTATATTTGGATAATCCGTATATAATTTCACTTTGAGTGAACAATGTTCAAAAATGATCGTTAATTTATTATTTATTTATTCTTGTAAAAATATTTATTATTTTGTGTTAATATGAAGTTCTTGCCCAAATTGAAAGAATTGCATGTGAGTGCATTAGATAATGGTTTTTGAATACAAATATATGTTCCAGAATGCCTAATGTTATCTAATAAAAAAAATGTATTATCCATCTTTCTCTTATATCTTATGTAAATAGGCGAAGATGTATATTATATTTTCGACATAATATCAATTGTTTTTGGAACAACAGAGCAGGTTAGTTAAGATAAATCTCAAAAAGCAATAAAATAATTTTAATATTGTTTCTAAATTATTGTTTTTTTATGTTAAATGTTATTTTTCTTTGTATAATATGTATTCTTGTTCTTCTTGTGTTGTTGGGTTATGTTATATTTTTTTGTAACCAGGCCTGCTGCTGAAAATTGTATAATTTGACGAAGCATCAACTTTAAAATACTATCTTTAAGGGATTTTAATATTTTGTTTTTTATTTTCTTTTTTCATTGCCATATATGCTTCTGTGTCCATTTTTTAATTTTTTGATGGAAATAGGCAGTAACCAAAGTTAAAAACCTAAAAGTGACCTTTTGTAACGTAAACAGCAGTACCTTGTATATAAAAATGAAAAAAAAAAATAATGAAAACAATAGCAAAATTTTAGATCTAATATTCATTATATTTCATCCATCAAGGAACCAGAGTTGTTTACAAATCTATTATTATATATAATATTATGAAATCATAAATGTAAATATATGATAAAAATATTTAAACATAATTATCGCTGTTCCTTTATTCATTCCCAAACATTGGAGATCTAATAGACTAATGGCGTTTTTCCGTTGGCCGACACGATACCCACATATCGTTGCCGACATTGTATCACCAAATGAAAAAGCATTCTCTTATACTTCTACATATTTGAGATGCCCCGATATCGGTATTGGCGATGGCATATCGGTGTCTGGTCGACCAATGAACGTCCTTATTGCATGTATTTCTGATATTACAGGATATGTGGTTAAAAATTTGAATTCTGTGAATGGAAATCAACGCTTAAAACATAAACATCCCTGTTAAGACAATATCTGAACTGGATGTTTGAACACCTGTTAACAATAGCGTCTTTTTTAGTGTTCATTGTTATGACTGACTTTAAATGAAGCGTACTGTCTGTCGGTTAAAAAAGTAATTTCAGTATTGATATAATTATTAAATTTTACATAATCTCCATTATTATTTTATTTCATTAAAAGAAATTTTCAACTGAAATTATGTACTTTTGTCAAGAAGCCTTTGGACAAAAAATTTAATACTTTATTTTTGTACACTTGAGTTCATTTGGTGTCAGAAAATTCAATTGCTTTTTTCAAAATTATTGGTTTAAAAATCTTAAAGCTTGTGTTTTGGTCATTGAAGGTTATATAAGAGATGTCATTTCAAGGTCATAACATGGTTAAGACGATTTCTGGAAATGTATGTTAGTAGTCTAATAACTATGAAATAATGAAAAGAGGTAAGTGATCTAAAAATAATAATTAAATAAATAATATTCGTTTGTTGACCAGTTGTGACTTGTGCGTGGATAATATATTGTGATAAAACGTTTAAAATTCAGTAAGTGGGGTATCGACATTTAACGGAAATGATAGTGATATTTGAAAGTTACACAAGTTCCAGTTCCATTGCAGTTTAACTCGGTATGATAAAATCTTTCTTTTTTATATATTTTAAAAGTAAATTGGGTAAAATACAGAAAAGTTACAAGGTATATTCCAGCCATTAGCTTTTGGTTCAGCAATGATGCAATCACATTATGGGTGGGGGTGAAATATGTAAATTTTTATCTAAAGGCCATTTCCCGATTGTACTGTTTATTTAGAAAAAAACAGATAATTTTTATATTTAAGATGCAAAAAAATGCAAATAAAACTAGAATCATTGAGTATAATAATAATACTTGATTTATGATAAAATAACCAATTTTTTTCTTTTATCATGTTATTCGCTTATTTCTATAATTACACTCACAATTAAGAACATAAACAACATTAACAATTTAACAAAGTACCTACTAGTGTAACAGGCATGATGTAATCAATACCAACAAGGCATAAATGGCAATATACCTATACCTGAAAGAATGTCAAATTAATCTTTAATATTAATAAACGAAAGTTACAAGCACGTCATTATATTCGGCAACTGGCTAAAGACCATCAACACTAGAAAAAAAAGCATGAATCCCACATAGTTATGGTATTCTTGTTAAAAGGGTAATTTTGGATTTTTATAGATATTCGTAGTAATAAAAATTATTGATGAATATTAGGTACTTTAAATAAATTTATTTTTTTAATTATATACAGTAAAACAGCACCAAAAATATGAATACATAGTACTACCTATTCAAGAGCTATTTTGAAATTCCGTTACAACAAATAAGCAATTTCAATGCATAATAATAAACAAAAATTAAACATTTATTATACAAAAATAATATTATTGGTACGATTCATTTTGCATGTGATATGTTTGATAAAACGTGTGTAAGGTGGCCTGTAAAGAACTGCACCCCGGTTGAAGTTGAGAAGAATTAGCATGATCTGCTGAGTATAAAACGTATGGCGGTAAATTGTTAAAATCTTCGTGTGAATTGTCACTACTGCAACTATTTTTAGACACGTTAAATTCAGATTCATCATTGCCAGTTTTATGTTTTTGTGATTTTGATTTCGATCCAATTTTGTTATTATATTTCCATACTCCAGTTTGAGCGTAACTTGCTTTCCTTTTTTTTGGAAATGATCTATTTTTCTCGGAGTCGGTAGTTTCCGGTTCTGCGGTGGGTACAAATGTCATTTTTAAATCGTCCTTCAGTATTTTTAATAAAGTCGACCTAGGTAAACCTAATTCTTGTGCACGTTCCCTCAAAGATAGATTGGGAAATTCGGCGATAGATGCTTTAACGTAAGGAATGTGCATTAGCCTTGCACAAGGTCTACCAGTTCTTATTGCGTCTCTGACATTTCCTTCGGAAAATAGTTTTCTTTCCCAAGATTTAAATGTGCGTTTCGCAGGTGGTTTCGCGCCGAATCTTATTTTGAAATTTTTCATTATGCTATTCCATGACTGATTATTTTTTATCCTTTCGTGCACCCATACAGCAGCCACAATTTTTTCTTCTAATGTATACGAACCCACATCGCAAGGTTCTTTAGTAGGTATTTCATCATCATCGAAGTCATCACTATCACTACTGTCTTCAGTATTATTGCTCATTTTTTACATCCAATTAGACTTAGATTTTTTGATCGAACCTTATCAAAATTTCAACAGAAAGAACCGATTTTATGGTCAACTTTATAAACAATCTAAGATGGCGATAATTGTGGATTAATGATACGTCATGTCAAAAAAGGAATAACATCGAAAATACATTCATGGAAAATAATTATTGTTATTATTTGTTATAAAACTATTGTAGATCGATTATTGGCTTCGTTTCTGTACGCTAATTAACTCTATTTCTGTCAACAATTTCGGTTCTACTGGCTATAATTTAAATAAAATTAAAAAGTGAAGTTCTACAACCACCAAACAGGTTTTCGAGTTTTTGAATTTTAATTTGTTGAATCAACAATTGATTCAGTTTTAAATAATTGCAGATTTGTCAACACAAATAACGATCAGCTTATAATTAAACAAAAAACTTGCCTCAATATAAAAACCTACATAGAACAACCAATAATATTGTTACAAAAACAGTATGGATAGTAATAAATCCTACTCAATTGTTTTTTTCTGAATACGTATAAAAAGTAGGTGATCGAAATTTAAAAAAATTATTAAAAATGAATACAACGAAGTTATCATCATTATTATAAATAATTTTTATAATATTATACACCTCCGATTTATGAACCACAAATCATCACATAATGTTGGCATTAATAAATCTTCCATCTTGAAATTGACGTTTGACAATTTGTTCATATACATGGTCTTGCTAAAATCTTTATCATAATCTGTGTATAGGTGTGATTAGTAAGTCCAAAAATCAAACTGGAAAATGAGCGACAGTGAAAGTGAATTTGTTGTTAAAGATGAAGTAGACGACATGGACGAAATGAGTGATGATGAAGACGGTGCTGGGAGTAGCAAGGAGCCTGCAAATGTCGGTCACTATACACAAGAAGAAAAAATTGTATCTGCAGTTTGGGTACATGAGCGTGTTAGAAATAATCAAACATGGGCGAATATTATGAGAAATTTTCGTGCTAGATTTAAAACTAGTCCTCCGTCTAAACAAACTCTCCTTTGCTGGGAAAAGAAATTGTTCTCGACCGGACATGCACACGATAAAGAAAGATCCGGAAGACCCTTAGCGAGACTAATGCACGTACCGTATGTAAAACAGTCACTCGAAGAAAACCCAAACATGTCAATTAGAGAACGCGCGAAGGAATTAGGTCTATCGTATGCAACGCTGAAAAGAATTTTGAAAAACGATTTAAAAATTTCATCTGTTTCTGACGATCCACAAAATCGGAACAAAAAAATGAGTGCGGCAGATAACAGTAAATGGAAGCTAGGCGATAATTCTAAAAAAATAAAAGGCGAAAATGGTGAACATGCAAGAAATGAAACAGATCATGATCAAGAAACAAATGAAACACACAGAAGTGAAAATTATAACATTCCATCAAATTCACTGCCTCCTGCAAATCCATATATTCACCCGGGGATCAATCCAAACCAAATGCAAGCAAGTATTGCAGCCATGGCAGCTCTTTATCAAAATTATAGTAATGGAAATGCAAGTCAAATGTACTGATAATTTTATAATAATGTTGAAATAAATTTTCCTGCATAAATGTTTGATTTCTGTGAAATGTGTTTGCTGGTTAATTTTTTAATGCACACACATCACATCTTATAAAATATTATGTCATTTATTAAGTATGTTGGAAGTTTTAGCTGCATTTTAATCAATATATGACAAAACGGACCCTATTATTATATCATGTGTTATGTTAGATGTAAAATGTTAACGGTGAATATTTATTTACTATAATAATTATATCATAGATATGTGTGGACAAGTGTTTGATAATTTCTTTTAAAAAAACTCAGTATCTTTTGCTAGACATTATATTGTGATTATTTTTTATACGAAGTGTGTAGGTAACTTAAAAAAATATTCATATAAATAGTAGTTTGAAACAATGACGCATGCGTCCATATTATGGTTTTTGTTTTCATACAAAACTTTATAAAACGACTGTCATTTGTTTTATTTTGAATTTATAGTATGTAATGCACATTTGCATTAGTGTACTGTTAACAAATTATTGCTGAAACGGGACTTTCCGATAGTACCTACAGTTAAGATTAACTGAAAATTTAAAAAATAGTCGTTTTTTTTAAATGCGATTTCATAACAATAACCGTTATAAAATGCGACAATAAAGTAACATCAATTGTTTTAACAAAGCTAAGGCAAAGTATTTATTTTACGAATTTATTGAATTGCAAACAAATAGGCATATAATTTATATTTTTAAGATAAATTTAGCAAAATGTTCAGTCGTTTTGAAATGGATATTGTAAAATAAAATAATGTACCTAGAGAATATGAATAATCTGAGATTGTATCATTTTTTTATTTTTTATGAAAAATAAATTTACTCTTAATAATTTTAAAATCTTTAATTTTATCAATATTACAATAATATTTTTTTTATATTTTAAACATAAATGAAATATTATATGAACTAATATTAAACATGCATGTAACAACAAACGCGGAAGGACGATTTTTTTTAGACGAAATTCCAAAATTACTTGCATACTCTGTTGGCTGAACTAAATCTTTTTAGATTTTTTTCCGCAACCATTTTATCATTGATTGTAAATAATATATTGAAACTGATATTTATAATTTTAATCTGATAAAATACCCGAATAAAAGGTCTAGAAAAATTAAATAACTATCTATTAAAAAAAATGATATTTTTTACAGTTACCTACCTATAAATAATTTTTGGTAATTTCCAGGTTGCTCAAAAATTGTATTGATATATTACAGAACGTATTTTTCGTCCATTTTGGTTAAGTGTGTAGATAATTATGGAAGGAAGTATACTAAGATATGTCCCGCGAGTTTCTTCATTTTTTAAAGTAACTTTTTACATTTTCAACATTTCTCCATGCATATTATTACTTTGATAATATATTTTGGATACATTACACAAGATTTACATTAAGAAATATGACTTTAGATAATTCTTCAGGTGTCAGTCTACTAAGTCTTTCTGTAACCACCTGTTCCCTATTTGAAAATGCTCGATCAAACGGTATAGAAGTTGCTACAATGCATAGTCTTTGCAAAGCCAACTGATACAGTCTAGGATAAATACTTTGTCTCTCGTGCCACCAAATCAATGGATTTCCTTTTCTTTCTAGTAACGGTTCCTGTAAATACTTATTTAATTCTATAGTACCAGCTGTTGTTGGATATTCTTCCATTATCAGATGTGCAACTTTAGAATCAAAATCTCCCCAGATTGAAGCAGTATTTGCAGATGCACCGTTATCAGGTTCTTCTTTCTCTTCGATTCTCATAATTTGTATGCCACTTGCCATACGTGATATTGATTGACTTGCTTTTTCAAAAGCCTTTTCATCACTGAAACCTTGTTTCTTAAAACGAGGATCCAATATTGTAGCCTCTGCCAAGAGAGAATTTTCTTCGACGTTATTAAATCGCATCTGTAATTGTTCCATAATTTTTGTAAGCATATTGATATTTTCTAGTGGCAAACCTTTTTCATTCTGAAGTGTACAGCAATGCTTCATTAAAGCCTGTCTAATCAATATTATTTTGGAAATTGAAACGTTTTTCTCGCTGCTTATTTCTTCGGTAACTTCTTGGAATATCTTTAATGCATCCCAAGCTTTCTCAATAACGTACCAATCATATTGTGTCAGCTGTTGTAATTGAGGATTTACTAAATTTATTGTCGATACTAAAGGATCTCTTAATTGTAATATTCTGGAAAACATATCAAATGTGGAATTCCATCTGCTTGGTACATCCGTTTTCATTATTAAACCCGGATAACCCATTTGTTTTTGTACAGATTTCAGTGTTTCTGTCGCTTCGGGATTTCGTTTGAAATAATCGACTATCGCTTTGACTTTTTCATGAATTACTTGGATTTCTTGAATGCCCGCTTGAACAACAAGATTCATTGTGTTTGTAAAACAAGGTATGTGTCTCCATCCTTGAATACGTATGGCGGCTGTAACGTTATTGCCGTTATCGCTAACGACAGCAACAACTTTGTCAATTACGCTCCAATCAACTAAAATCCGATTTATTTCATTGGCCAAATCCTGCACAGTGTGCTCTTCACTATATTTAAAACAGTCAAGTAAATAGGATTTAAGTTCAGAATTTTTGGTAATAAAATGTACAGTCACTGCTAAAAAGCTCTCGTTTTCCAGCGTGGTCCATCCCTCTGTTGTTACTGTTACGGCAGAAATAGTTTGCAATTGTTCTTTAATTGCTTCAGCTGTTTTCTGATACAGTTGAGGTATTAAAACAGTAGAAATTGATTTTCTGGTTGGCACAGTGTAGTCGGGATTTAACATTTCTACCAATTTTTTAAAATCTTTACTCTCCACTATGCTGAACGGATGATAATCTTTGACGATCATTTTAATCAACTGTTCATCGACTCTTCTATATTTTTTATTATGAAGAGTTCTGTTTCCAAACAACAATAACTTTTGTTTTTTCTCATCTCCGGACTCGTATTTGGAAGTTTCTTGATCGGTTTTAGATGCATCGGCCTCTTCTTGTGTCGTTTCGGTTTTGTTCATTTCAAGCGAAGGATGCTGCATTCTAATGTGTCGAAGTAAATTTGCTGTAGCTCCTCCTTTACAGGAAAGAACAGAAGAACATAGGCCACATTTGGCTTTTATTGCCGAGGTTTGTGTAAAATAATTCCAAACTCGACTGCGCTTTCCACCGCCGTCTTCGTATGGACTGTCGACTGTTACTTCTCCGTCTATCTTACGAGATGGATGCCTGACTCGAACGTGTCGCGTTAGATTTGCAGTCGAACCACCTTTAAAAGAAATCACGCGGGAACAAAAATCACATTTTGCTTTTGTCGAAGAGACTTGCGTATAGCAGTTCCAAATAAAACTTCGTCGTCTCTCACCTCCAGTATTACCTTCTCCCATTATTATATCCGTACTGGTTTCCTTAGGTGCTAGTTCTGGTTCGGTTTTATTGTTTTGGGCACTGTTTGTTTCGAGTGAAAAGTGTTTTTTTCGAATATGCCGGATTAAGTTAGCAGTTGTACCACCCTTATAACAAATAGTACGGGAACACAAATCGCATTCCGCCTTTGTGGGTGAAATTTGTGTAAAATGATTCCAAACAAAACTACGTTTTTTATATTCTTTTGACTCCCTTTCCATTACAAGCTAGTTTTTGTATTGTTTAAATGAAAACTTGCTTGGATAAGTTGGAACATCCACTCGTGCGTTGTACCGTCCAATCGATATTTGGTATGAGAAAAAGACGCTTGTCACGCTTTGTTGGCCAAAACGTTAATAAAATGATCAGGAGCCAGATAATATATCTGCAATAAATATAAACAGTACAGAAATATATAAAATTTGCAGTTCATGAACGAGAATCCGGTATATAAAGTGAACGAATTACCTTGGTGATTCGAAACAAATCGATTCAGTCTTTGGTCGAAAAATGTCGTTCACTTTTGATAATCATTTCCATCTTATTTGTAAAATGGAGGAACCTATTTACTCTAGCAGTGGCTCTCAACGTGTTACACTTGTTGAAAGTTGTAATTTCCTTTAAGGAACAAATGTATTAAATAGAAGATATCTAAATAAATATTTTCTATATATATTGTTATTATTACTACTTCCGTGTCAAGAATACTAATTTGTAAGGGCCACATTTATATATTTCTAATTTTAGAAGTGTAATACATTCAAGCAAAAGTTTGAGAATCGTTCAATTATGGAATAACAAAGACAGTGAATTAATACTATAATAATATATTTGTCAAACAATATTATACCGAATAGTTCTTTATTTTTCGATAATTTATGTAAATAAAATATCTTCACTTTTAAAAGCAACAATGAAATGTTATTTTTAACGAAAATATAGAAAATCTAAAAAGTGAAGTAATTTGTTAGTTCTAGGAAAAATGAATGTTAATTATGTAAAATACTTCCATACTTAGAAAACTTTAAAGCATATAATTTTTTATAGTAGGTAAGTCATAATAGATGAAGATGATCGATAAGAAAGCGATAATTATTTTAATTCTGTGATTTAGTATTTAATGTATGTTTTTATTATTATTTAAACAGTTGGATTTCGCAGATAGGTACTTTCCAAATGTCAGTTTCAATATTTTTTATTTTGAAAAAGTCATTTTATTAATAAAAAATGGAGAAATCAACAATGAATATATTTAAAAAATCGATTCCTTATAATGAGTCAACTTATTTATGAATCGAGCTTTATGTTTAAGACAATGATGGATTCGAATCATAGAAAATAATATATTTATTTTAGATTCGGTTCAACGAAAAGAGTCCAATTTTCCATTATTACGGGCAAATTTTGACTGCCAAATGTTTACTTATTAGTGTATTTGCCATATGGCACATACACTATTGGCGTCGGTCGGATAGCGGGATCTAGGGGTCGGACCAAAATGTCTCGACGTTTTTACTTGTTAAACCCACAAAAAAGCATGAATTTATTATGTCAAACAAAGCAGTTTTATTGCTGCTGTGTACACGATTTATTTATACAAATAACTACAAAAAAATTCAATATTTAATATTACAGAAAGCTGTAGTATATTACGTATTTATATAATCATATAATATGTATTACCAAATGATTTTCCTAGTTGGTATAATAAAGTGTGCAATGGCTCTTTGAATCTTAAGAACATAACTAGCGGCGTCGCTCACATAAAATAATGTCGATTTCCACCGCAGAATCGCTTGCGTTGACGTCGATTTTAACGAAAACCGTCTAATTCTTAAACCTGAGTGTAGCGGACTAAAAAGTAATTTATACTTCAAGTATCTACCACGTTTCATTAAAATCAATGCAGGCAAATAGACAAAAAATCTGAAAATGCATTTTTCCGTCAAGGTATCATACAAAATACCAAAAAACAGAGGTTTTGTTACAAATTAATTGTATGATTTCATGTTTATTATAGCCTATAGGCAAAAAACTTGTAATATAATATGTAGGCGTATAAAAAATCTGAAATGTACACAAAGAAATTAAGAATTTTTATTTCTTACATAGTGAAAACACACACACATTTTAAATGTCAAATTATAATATCGTTTATTTATTTGGCGATATTTATAGGTATCTATATCTATTTTTTTTTCTATGACTAATTCATCTTAACATTATTAATAATACTTGTTTGGTGAAAAGTTATAAAAATTAAGCAATAAAATATGACACTATGTTTAAAAATGTTAAAACAAGAATTTTAGATAAAACCAAGTCACATTCCAGTATGAATTCGGAGCCACGTACAGTTTTTAATTTTGATGCCATTTTATCACAAAAAACGGTTTTCTTTTATCTAAATCACTATAAATAAACAATTTGTACATTGATTTCAAATATCGATACAGGTTTTTAAGTACCGAAAAAAAATATGTCAAACACGATAAATATTAATATAAATGGCTTGTACTGGCATCGTAGTTCTGATACATCGACGCCATAGGCATTGGTTGTATTTGAGGAGATATGCTATTCACATTATTCATATTGTGTATTTCATATCCGAAAGACGCAGGTCCGATATTATTTTGATCACTTGTTGACGTAATATTTTTCTTAGTTTCATCGATTTGGTCTTCCGTATCTATTTTTGTTTCCGTCGATGTAATCACCGATTTCTTTTTACTTTTTGAAGAATTATTTACCAATTTCCACTGTCCACTTGTACCAGGTCTGATACCGATTTTACTTTCTGTTGGGCTTTTTTCTGGCTCAATATAAGCCATTTTTAAATCATCTTTAATGATTTTTACCAACGTTGCGTATGGTATACCTAATTCTCTCGCCCGTTCTCTAATTGACAAATTCGGAGATTCTTCTATCGATTGTTTAACGTATGGAACATGCATTAATCTCGCAATCGGTCTACCTGTTCGCGTTCGATCGTGTGCATTACCGGTAGTGAATAATTTACGTTCCCAACACAACAGTGTTTGCTTCGACGGTGGTTTACTTTTGAATCTAGCTTTGAAATTTTTCATAATAACGGGCCACGTCTGATTGTTTGCAACCCGTTCATGTACCCAAACTGCAGCGACGATTTTCTGTTCAAGAGTATGGTGACTGACGTCAGCTGGTTGTTTTTCGTTCACATCACAATCTTCATCAAACGAATCCGCTGCCGCATCGCTTTCGGATGTTTCTACCTCACTGCCACTCATTTGTTTCTAAAAAAAATATATACTAAAACTTACTAATCATACCGATATTATAATTTAATGGTTTAATGATTTTATGATCAACCGTACATACCAATGTCATGCGATCTGAAGCAAACAATGAATATGGCCGGTGGTGTTAGCAGAGGTCGATATGCTGAGCGTTGATTTTACTGTTTCAAAAGATAGAAATTATGGTAGACTCCGATGACATGTCTGGAAATCATTCTTCAAAATATGCAGAATAATTTCCAGTGTTATTGTTATTTTCCATTAAATATGAATGTGTATAAATATTTATTATTCCCCCTTTCAAAAGGGAGTAATTAGAAATATAAAATAAAATTGAGGAGGACAAAGAAGTTTTCTGATTTCTTTTTTACTGTTGAAAAATGCTAAAACAAGGAACGACGTATGTCTTTGATGGAAACGTAAAATTTATATCGAATATTGTGTCAACAGAATTGTCACTATTAGAACAATATCAACAGAAGTGAGGTTATGTAGCTACTTTGACATTTGTAACAGTTGTACGGTAGGGTGCAAATTCAGTGAATGGATTTCGCTTTTTTTATAAATACTTTTAAGGTAAATATTCATTTATTTGAAATACATGAAATCTAGTTATTGAAATACAAAATTATTTTTAGTTTCACTTGGTGCAATGCAGCAGCCTGGAAGTATAACTTTTGGAACACCAATTGCATCGGCTGCTAGTTCAGCACCGCCTGCTTTTGGCTCAACACCGGGGTTTTCATTTGGATCTAATACTGCGAATACAGCGTCGACACCTGGATTTAGCTTCGGAAGCCCTGCAGCAAATACAGGACTGAAATTTGGCGCTACTCCCGCACCTACAGCAAATTTATTTGCGACACCAACTACTACCAGTACAGGTTATTTACAAGAATTATCGTGCGCTATAGAAAATTAGAGTCGCATAAAAAAATGCCTTGTTTTTATAGGACTTAATTTTGGAGGTACTACCCAAGCTTCAGGATTTGCACTGGGCACTTCGGCCAGTACTGCTCCAGCTTCAACTGGTTTAACAGGTTTCGGAAGTACGGCTAGTACGCCGGCATCGACTAATTTAAATTTTGGTTTCAAAACTTCAACGCCCGCTACTATTTCGTTAGGATTGAATTTAGGAACGTCAGCTCCAACTACTGCCTTAGCAACTTCGACTGTGCCTACCCTTAATTTTGGTGAGCACATATTTTCTTAACTTGAAATTATAAAATTCAAATTTTGTTTTTTTGTTATTTTTAATTAAGCTTATGATATTATAAAGGTCTTGGTGGACAAAGTATTTCATCAACATCTGCAGGTCCTTCCTTTGGATTGTTTGCCAAACCTTCAACCGCAACAGTAACTGCACCAGTAACTGTTACGACATCTAGTCAAGTTCCATCGATTGGTTTAGGCGGCGTCGATACTTCTCAAAACAAATTAGGTATTTGCATACATTATTGAATTATGTTTGTACTTAGATTATAAGGTGTAAACAGTTTTATATTCAATTTACACGCACATAAAATTGAATTGATATTAATTCTTTTTAGTTAACAATTAGATTAACAATCAATTATTGTTATTACTTCCTATACTGTACAAATTCACTATTTTAGTGAAATTAACATAAGGACATCAGACGATATAAATCGCCATAACATGCCCATATTAATTATTGTAGAAAGACTACATAAGATACTGTAAGTAATTTTCTCGCAAATAATTGAAATTAATTCTTTTTGTTTATTATAGGGGCTGCGGGCGCCAATGGAAACGATGCAGATAAGAAAGCGGTAAAAGAAAATCAGATTCCAAACGAACTGGCACAGTTGATAGACGGTTTTAAGAATCATGTCAAACAACAAAAAATGTTTAGTTCAGATGTCGCGAGATGTTCAATAAAACCTTTACGTAAAATACAAGAAGACATTGAAGGATTGAGAACTATGTTGACGGAACTTATCAACGGGTTGACTGCCAATCGGCAACAAGCTGATAAACTAAAGTTTGATACAGCTAAAACAATATCACATGCTGAAATGGCTCAACGAACTTATGATACACCACCTGGTTTTCAGTTCGATAATACAGCACCATTGCAGTTTTTTATTGAAACCGTTTCGCATTTTGAAGTTGAAATGAATACCATTAGACAACAAATAGAAGAAACAGAGAAACATATACGATCGCTCGAGAAACCTAGAAATTTGAGTTCACAAGGTAATTTAATTTTGTTTTGTTTTCATTTGTTTTTTATTTAATGATACTTTTTTTTTACAGAGCTGGCTTTGGGGATGCGAAGATTACACGAAACTTTCATCGCTTTAGCGGGACGTCTACAGTCAGTTCATAACCAAGTCGATTCACAAAAAGAACAATATTTGAATCTTCGTAAATTTATTCTTAAAGATTCTTCAAATGTCTTTGAAGAAAAATCGAAAGTAGGAGATCCATCGTTTCAAAGCCATTTGGCTTCAACGATTGCATCAGTCGGATCGAAAATTTCCGTAGGACCGACGCCATTTTCAACGCTGGGGAATTCACCATTCGGTTTTATGTCGATGCCCCAACAATCCACTCAAACAACAACAGCTCCGACTTTCTCAGGACCTACGACAGGCACTCTAAGTAAGTAACCAAATTTCTAAAATACAATAGTTATGTTATATATAATTTCGATTCGTTTTATGCGGTCGATTACACTGCATGTATGTAATTTGCTAAATTTTGATTTCGATATCAGATTCTATTTGTACGTCATTGTCTAAACAGAAACAATTTAAATAGGCGGCATAAACCAGCCATCCGAAAACGTATAAACTTTTTTCACACAGTGGATAATTTATAGGTTAGCTCTCAAAAAGTATTTGCTTTGTAGTATTTTGTCACAATAACGTTTTTGTGCGCTTTTAACACCGATTTAATTACGTCACTATAACCTCGAAAAACTGATATAGACAAAATCACTTGCACACCTATTTATGTACTGTAGAAGTATTTTTCGTCATGATTTCATCAACATATTGCATTAGGACTTACGTTAGCTAAAGCTTGCTTGTTTTTGTAGATTTGATTCAACTTGGGGTCGCATTTATATAGAAATATATCGTAATTTAAATTTTAATGTAACTAAACCGGTGTTAACAGTGCTTCGTTAACGTCATCAACATTGCTTGTAAATTATTGTAATTCGTTTCTTTTTTTGTATATTATTTTTAAAGGTCTCTCCCATGGTTTTAAGTAAAAAGTATCGGGTGAGAGATTTTTATTTTTATTTAAAAAGAATAATTATTAATCTAAGATTTCAAGCGTCATTAATTAACTTATGTCTAGTTTTTATATAATCTTGTTATAAAAAAAAAATTAACGTCATTAGTTTTAATTTCATATCATGTTCGTGATTTTTTTTATGTGGTTACAATTTGACCAGGCAAACTAGAACTGTAGAAAATATTCAAATATTTTTGTAAAGCATGAACAAATTTTTATCGAGTTCACTAGTTGGATTTTGTTTTATTTGCAGTCAGTAAGAGCATATAAAAAGGTATGTTGAATGAATATTTAGATTGCTCTCCGTTTATTTTTGTTATTCACTTAGTTTCTAACTGAATAACTGCCGTTCTTTTGACGCAGAAATAAATATTCTTATTTATGAAACATTTCGAAATGTGTTGACAATAGGATGAAATGTTTTTTCGAAGTTTTAGTTTGCTAGGTTAGACTGTCAATATGCGACGTACAAGAATATTTTTTTTTTGTATAGGCTGGGGAACACCAAATCAACCGAACAAATCTTTCTCACTATCGTTTGATCAAACGTATGGTGTCCAATCAGGCTCAGACAATTTTCAACTTCAGAAACCACCCCTCGGAAATAAACGTGGGAAACATTAGGTATTTTTTAATACTCATTTTTTTAAAATCAGAATTAAGGTTACTTATTTTCTATACAAAAAAAATGTTTTTCATGTAATTTATGATAACTATTTTTTTAATTTTGATAACCTGACCTCACAAGACAGTAAACCCATGTACCTCAGAGCCAAGCACTAGTGTCCGATCGAAGCTGATTTTTTCAGCCAAAATCGAACTTTTTTTTCATTTGGCCAAAGCCAAAGGAACTGTAGAAAGAAAAAAAAGGAACAAGCACTTTTAGTTCAAGATAAAGTGTTTATTTTTAACGATTCACATTTTTAGCAGTATTTTAAAAATATAAAATCAGATCTGTTGTTCGGCTCTGAGAATTACCACACAACTACTGACATATTGCGCATTAACACATAAATAAAAAATGTTTAAATATATCTAAATTTTAAGATAAAAATAAAGATTTGAATGCATTTTTATGTGCGATTATTGTAGTGATAATTCCAAGCATGCAATCCTTTTCAATATTTTAGATAGGATTTTGTATCCGATACTAAAATATTATTAAATTAAACACGAATCGGCTCGAAAATTTATGCAATATATTATTACTATTATTTAATTATGATTAATATGTCATTTAGATAATACATAAATAAACGTAATAAAAAAAAAATAAAAAAGTTCTTTGCTTTAAATAGCGCCGACTTGCAGAACTGGTATTAACAATTGAAAAGCGTCTTGAATGTATGAACTGCTGTTGGTAGCCTATAAACAAAAGAATATTTTTCTCTTATTTGGAATCCGATTCAGTAGTGACTAAAACAATGCAAGTGTTGGCTTAAATATGAAATAAGTGACTCAAACTATACGGCACATCCCACTTCTGAAGATTTGTGACCTTGTAAAGTTTTATTCAATTCAATTGTGCGTTTTAAGTCAGTGAAAAACGTTTTTGAGGAAAATGCTTTTTGTAATCGTTAAAATAACATCCTATGTAAATATAAGGAATTTATTAAACAAGTTCGCATATTTAAGCCAAAGTTGAGATTTATGCCATACCTCAAAGAAGACATTTGTTATAAGGGAATTCAGTTCAGGGTTATATGATTGATTTCCAAAAGTGTCTAGTTTTTCAGAAAACTTTGCAGCAACAACACCAATCAGAGCTGTTAAATTTGATGTTAACCTAGAAATGAGAAAAACAACAATTTGAATTAGGCATGTCAAACGCAGTGAAAACTGTCTTTTCTTTTCTTTCACACTTACTGAACGAGACTATCTGCTTCATCTGCCGTACTTCTCCTTTCTTTAATCAGCAACAATTCAGCTGATTTATGAAATTGTTCGACAGCTGCGGCAGTTATTCTTGCTAATGTTTCTATTGCTTGTTCGTGCACCTCCATGGTGTCATTAATATTTTTCATATTTGATTCAGATTGTTCCCAGACAGTTAGCAACTTGTCATAAGAAATATTTACACCTAGATCAGTCACCGCATTTTCTAGTCTATCTTTAATCAAAGATATATCATTTTGCTCTTCTTCTTCTTCATCGGGTAGTTCACATAATTCCCGCACTTGTAACATTGTTTCCTGTAAATCGTTGAGTTCTTCGGCAGTATATGTTTCGATAAGTCCATTTAATTTGATATCACATTGTTTCGAAAGCATTTCGAGCGCTTCAAGATGAACCAAACCTTGATGATCGTCGAAAAGCGTTTCAAAATGTACCTTTTTGATTTCTTTCTTTTTTTCAATTTCCCTATCTTCTACCTCATTTTTTTCTTTGGCTTCTCTTAAAATCCGTGATAAAACCGGTTTATCCGAATCCAAACCAAGCATTGCTCTTTTTTTAGCTAATCCTGGATCACCTTCTTGCAATACTTCCATTGTTTTCTTACCAATTACTTCCAGTGTATCTAAACCTGTGTTGACCACCTTAGAACCTGTAGTTTCTACTAATTTTGTTACTCCCGACAGTAAATTCCCAAAACCGAAACTGCTACTTTGGTTTTCATTTGTCGTCAATTGTTCGATTTCGATTTTTTCCTTCTTTTTCTCTTTTTCTAATTTCTGAATTTTCGCCAATTCCTCAGGACTTGGAGCACCAATTCCACTTTCAAAAACAGTTGTAATTCCTTGACTAACTTGGCTGGTGAATGTTTGCATACTGTCTGTAGCTGTTGATAAAATCGATGAAACGCCCCACCCATCCCATTTACCCCATGAATTATCTTTCTTTTCCTTATCGCTTTGAACTGATAATTTTTCTAATATTGAAGTTACATCTTTCTTTGTTTTAGAACCAATCGGTTCTTTGACCGGTTCCCAATTATTGAAATCATTCCAATCAGAATCCGTTTTTTCATATTTAGTGTCATCTTCCCAATCACCAAAATCATCTCCCCAATTGTCAGCGTCGTCTCTATTTTCATACGAAAATTTCGAATTAATTAATTGATTTTCATCTGTTTTATTCTTTACGTTGTCGTCGCCTTTTGGATATTTTTCTTTTGTTTTGTTTTCTACTTGTTTGGCTGTTCCCTTGTTTTCATTATATTTTTTAACATGTTCTGCTGCTGCCCAGTTATCAACTTCCTGTTCCCAACAACCAACCCTTTCCGGAGGATCTGCATATTCTGATACTTTATTGTATATTGTTTTTTCTTCTGACACAGATCGATTATCTTTAATATCAGGCGATGCCCAGTTATCAAAATCTTCCCAGCCTTTTTCGGTTGTTTCTGACTTAACTGCATTAAAATTCGTACTTTGAACAAGACCGTCACCGGAAATATCTTTCTTTTTCATTTCATAATCATTCCTTCTATCTTCATTATATTTTCTAACATACTCCGAAGCTGCCACATTATCAGCACCGGGAACCCAACATGCAACCATTCGTGGAGGCTCATCATGTTCAAATTGGTTCTCTGATTCCTCAGGACTATTAACGATTTCTGATGTAACCAAATTAGTTTCTACGCTAACTTTTTCTTGTTTACTTTTTAGTTTATTTTTTGTATCACATATTTCTTTTACGTCTGTAGCAGTTTTGGATTCTTTCGAGTATTTTTTTTTAACGGAAGTTACAACTGGTTCCGACTTTATTTTATCAGTTTTTCCTGTTACATGTTTTTGTTCAGTGTTGACAGCTAGGGCCACATTTGAGAGAACAGACACTTGTTCAGAAGTTGATGTTTCATCATCGTCTTCAAAATCTTCATCAGCACTTTCAAATGCTTCACTATCAGAGGTGTCAGCGTGTGCCATTTCACTTTATGTCAAAACTGATTGATTTAATATTTCTGTTTAAAAAGATACGTGTCACAAATCTGACAAGACGTATTCACTATTGTGAAATGTGATTCAGACGCAACCAACTTCACCCAAGTCCGACATGTTGACTGAAATAATACAGTAATTCTCAAACAATAAATTATTTCGTCAACCACAAAAATGAAATGTTTGCCTCTGTTTATGGAATAAACAATTGAGATTTGAGAAGCAGGGATTACTAAATATAGAAAAATATGAAATAGAGAATTGTAAGCATAGTTATTTATTCTTAATTAAAACATTAAAAAACATCTGTGATGACGGAATAAGTAAAATCCGACTGAAATTTAATATATGAAATTTATTTTCATGAAACAAAAAACAAATATATTGAAGTTACAAAACAAAAGAACTCCTATGCCCGTTTGTTTTATACAACTATAAATGAATTTTTAATGTAGTGTTGATCAGTTCAATTTTACCGTAGTTTGAGATTTGCTGATAGAATAATATGCTTGAACCCACTTTGAAAATATTTTGAAACGAAAAAAAGAAGCAAAGAGCAAAACCCAAGTGATTTTACAAACGGTGTTGTGTCTTTAGTTCGCCAAATCGGTATTAGATGCTGTTGCGTGTTTATCCTTGAAAATAGCCTACGTAACGTCGCGCCATTGCATACCTAGCGGCAAATATTTGAAGCGAGGTGCGCTGACAAATCCAACTGGAATGGAATGTGGGTTGGCTTCGTTCACGCAAGCTGCGATGGCATCAGTTTAACATAGCAGTCGGCAGGTCGGCTGTGTACATATTGGTTAAGTTGGACAATTTTTTTATAATTTTGACACTGCACTTTTCTAATTATTCATTATACTTGTTTGTGAAGCTATTGAAGTCGGTTGTTTAAGACGTTTCTTTTTTGTTTTAACGCGTTGGTTAAAATAAAAAGACTAACGAAACGAGTGGTCCGTGTTGTGTTGCAATTGGAATGTGGTACGCGATTAGAAAATTTTCGCTAATGTGACAGCAGTGTGATGGTTTTGTGGAATGCTGTGTGAGTTCGCGGGTGTGTAGGGCAACATGAGTTAAACTTGACGTCACATTTACTATATCGTTCATGATAAATAATAATGAGATATTCAACATGGCCGTGGTGTAGCTCATAGATAATACCATTTCTGTACGGTGTGTTTTTTTATTTTAAGTGTATGATTGTGCCGCGTTACTACAGATGTGAATGGATTTGATATATTGAATATGCCCAGGAGAAGAAATGGTGAAATTCCTTTACCCGATGGATGGGATGAGGCGAGAGATTACGATGGAAAAGTTTATTACATCGATCATAATAATAAGAAAACGACCTGGATTGATCCCAGGGACAGGTAAGGAAAATTAAAAAAGAACTGTTTTAATTAATTTTAGTTTTAATCAATGTCCCCCCACGACAACAACGTGTTATTTTTTTTATTCATTAATATAATGCCGTTCTCCTCCGAATGCTTTGAGGAAGCATTCTTTCTCTCTCTTAACTTTTCTGCATACGCGAGATATGCATAACGCCGATTTCTTCGTAATTCTTATTGAACTGGTAGCAGATATATAAATTCCTTAATTGAAATCCATGTGCTGCCACCTTTTACAAAACATCTGCCGTCATGAAATTGCTCTTTTTTTTCATTAATATATACAATTTTAATTTATAGATTCCAACTTCTAACATGTTTACAGTTACATATTAAAATGTACATTTGAATATCTACATTGGCTATTTTTAATGAACATATATGGTCACAAAACAAAAATGCTTATGTTGAAATTTTTTTATTGATATCCACGTACATTTTTTGAACTCGGCGCATTTTATTTACATTGCGTAACGTATGTAAATTATAAATGTAAACTGCAATTACAAAACGGATTGGTTAAACTCTCATCGGAAGTTGTGCGGGTCTATTAAAACTATTTTTCGTTGCATGAAAAGAGAGCAGTCTCGATCAAAGTAGTACAACAATAGCGTCGCGAACGCCGCATCGAACAAAATTCATTTACGAACGTGCATTTTAAATTTAAATAACTCGAAGTTACATCGACAACGGTGGTATTTTTTCATTGCAGCGAGAGATGAAAAAACTGGATCATAATATTATGATAAATATTAAATTATTTTACGGAATATGTGACATACGCGGTTTAGTCATTTGACCACATATGTATATAAATCGTGTTAAGATTTTTATCTGTTTGTCAGTACTCAATGTACTTATGGAATTTATTTTAATTTTGGAATTTATTTATCGATTTTTGTAGATTGATGAGTTAGATAATGGAAAAATAAAAAAGGTTATTAATTATTCGTATTAACGTAAACTGAATATATTTTTTAGAAGAAATTAAAAAAAATTATTTGTAGCTATCAAGAAACAGTCTAAGAATAAATTCTTAACGTTTTAAATATTTTATGAAAGCGGAAACGGGAAAATTATATTAACGACCGTACAATAGCAGCAGATTTTATAGAATTTGTTGTCAGCAGTTCTTCTGAATGGCATTGAACTTACATTTTACCCGCGGCTTCTCGTGTGACTTTGCCCACAGATTCGCTTGCTGATTTTAACGAGAACCTTATTTCGATGTGAGTGTAGCCGGGGAAAAAAAAATTAAAATTCAATTCTTCATACTTCACGTCTAATTGGGCCACCACTTCCTACAACTATGCCAAATTTCACCTTTCTATATTTTAAACGGTCTCTGAGAAAAACGCCTGTGACAGACATCGAGATGATTTCATAGGTGTTCCATTTTGCCGATTTGGGTACGGGACACCTTATTGCCTATACTTTCGGTTTGTGTACAATTGTAACGGGCACCTGATTTCGTTTTTTGCGTGTTTTTCGGATTTTAGCTATTTTGTTCGACACTTAGACGGGAAAATGTGTTTTCAATATTTTTGTCTACAAGTCTCTACCAGCATCACTCGATAACGGATGTTTGAGCCTGTTTCTAGACTCATCTCCTCAGTTCGTAGGTTGAAATCTGAGAACTGCTGAGTGCTGAAAGCAGACCCGTAGCAACTGGGCAAATAAAAGTTATGAATTTTACGTTTTTTTTTTATTCAATGTAGTTGAACTCAAAAGTCGCAAAGTCTAGCTTTTTTAAGACATGCAATGCATTAATAGTAGATTGTATTTCTAGTGTCGTAATGAGGTTTATTACTGACGAGCTGTGACAGTATGTAAAAACGTGCGAAAGCGAGTTTTTACACTCACACGAGTCATAATACCATTACACGCATGAGAAATATATGGTATTTTTTGTCATACCCACTACAAAATATACTTTTTCACTTCATTTTCAGTATTTAAAAAGAATTGAGTTCATTTGCGTCGCCATCTTTACATTTACAGCGGGCCGTGAGTGTAGCAGGCGGACAGAGCAAATAAACATAAGTTACTATGGCAACTTACCTCACTAGTTATGTATTGAAAACATTTTCGGCACGTCTGCCTGTTAAATAACTCAATACAGGCCTGTATGCATGCATGGAAAGTAGCTATTTTGTAGTGAGTATGGCAAAAAATAATATTGGAATTTGAGGTATTTCCTTCAGCCATTGTGCAATGTACAGCAAATTGGGATGAGTGAGTTATAAGCACAGCTGTTCTAACTTTCACTCGCATTAAATTCTAAAGCCAGTCGGTTACATTAGTTTATTGAGTACTGATATTATTGGTAGGTTGGTATTATTATTTGTTGCAACAAAATGTTGCACATTATTGGTTCGATTAATTATAGTAATAATTGTTTTATATCCGACACAGTATTTAAATTTAGTGTATAGGCATCGGTTTAACACTTATGAATAACTTATGGAATTTTCATTGCAAAAACATTGAAATGCAGATTCAATTTTGAAATATCCTCAAAAAGCTTTCCTGTTAATTTAAATACACAAAATTACACGGAATTGTCAAGGAACTTAGAAAAACACTATAAAATATACTTCCCGGTTTGATATCAATACAATACATAAAATAGTATCGGTGGCGGCTCCAGGGGGCCATGACCCCCCCACCCCCAGCAGTTTTCAATCCGAGAGGATTTTGTCACCTTTATTGATTGCTACAAATAAATTCGACCTGAAGATGTTGAAGGGGAAGAACGACGCCTGATGGCTGGTAAGGCGCTCGGACATGTCGTTATTGATGTATGTAAGAAATATTCTTTGGAGCTGGAGAAAAAATGTGTACTCCCCAAATGAAATCCTGGAGCCGCCAGTGAATAGTAGGGGGATGACTAATTTCGTTTTCTTGCAGGTTTTTCGGATAGTTTGTGTGATATTTAGACGGGAGAACAAATCCAGAATTTGTGTCTGTATTAGTACCATAGCATCACTCGAGAACGGCTGGACCGATTTTGATAAAACTTGTGTTCGAATACTTATTAAACCCACTTCATAATTCGATAGATTACTTTCAACTCACTTCTGAAAGATTGTTATTTCTCTCATTGTATCAGAAGTGGGATTAATAAATACTAAAATAATTTTATCAGAAAGTGGGATAGATAAACATTCTAACACTTTTGACACTGCTCATCCCACTTTTGTTGCAGCGTCGTATGGGTTTATGTTATTCGGGAAGAAGTTGGATTTTAAACAGTGAAATAATTTTTCAAATCGGATTAGTAGTTCCCGAGACTACCTCATAGCAAACAAACAAACTTTTCCTCTCTATATATTAGTATTGACAATAATAGTAACTTGACACAGTTCAGTGACTAATCTGGAAATGATTTAGTGTGGTCAGTATAGGATGACTTAATGCAGAAAGAAATGCAAGTTAATTGTTATAAATGT
This sequence comes from Mongoloraphidia duomilia, assembly GCA_039654895.1. Taxonomy (NCBI): domain Eukaryota; kingdom Metazoa; phylum Arthropoda; class Insecta; order Raphidioptera; family Raphidiidae; genus Mongoloraphidia; species Mongoloraphidia duomilia. The sequence goes on along the minus strand of CM077524.1, from coordinate 24,403,245 downwards.
TCTGAAAAATTTCATATTATACACAAATGCGTCATTTTGTAGGTTTTGTTATTAAAAAATTCGACTGATGACCAGTCCTATACTTCCCACCTAGTAAATATTTGCAAAAAATAAACACTCTTTTTTTTATTCTTTGACTCGGCCCAAATAACCTTAGCTGTTGGTGGTCTTTAAAACACAATTTAATTTTTATTCTTTGAAAAAAGCATGGCCCTCTTTTTTGTTTGGTGATCTATTGATGGCTAGCTTAATATAGCAAAAATCATGGTTACCTTGATTTACGTACAATTTTTATTTTTTTTAGTAAAATATTTTTTTTCTCGAAAACTATACATTTTAGAGAAAAAAAATATTTACATTTTTTTCATATTATAACATCTAGAATTCATTTATATTTTTTTTTTACCTATGTTAATACGTGACATTGAGGACGTTTTTTTGAATATCTCAGGATCCACTGAACCGATTTGACTCAAAATCTAATCAGATCTAAGTTAAAGGCTGATAAACACAATAGAACAATCGGCATGCCCGTATGTTGTTCCGTTCTTAAGATATCGAAGGCGAAAAATTGACCACATACACACACACACACACACACTACAGACATCAGTCAGAAAATGATCTTAAACGATTGCTAGGGTCTCAAAACGTGAAAATCTGTTAAAATCTTGAAATATTGTTTTCGGACTGAATCCATTACTTCCCTACCATAGTAGAGGTGGGAAGTAAAAAACGCTCAGAATTTGATCTCCGTGATTCATTTATTTTAAAACTCATTGTCCAGTTATTTATTCTATGTATTGTATATATGTTCAAAGTTCAAAATTCTAATACAGTTCAACTATGCAGTACTTTTATCCACACAATAACCTATAAATAAAGCTGAAAGCCTGTTTCAAACGGAAATAATTTCGACTTCAAATTTGTAATCATTTAAAACGATCACTAGACATACTTGATTTGAGTATAATTTAGCCTGAACTTGATGGAGTAATGGTGATTGGGAGAGCACATAGACTCACATTCGGACGTACTAGGTTCGAATCATGACTAGGACTTTTTCTTACTGCCTCTCGTGGAGAAACTAATTCATGTACCGGCCATATTGTCGAGGTTTTACATGGGGTAAGTTCGGTTTTACGCTCGATTGATCGAGCCGAGCGAACAGATTTTTGGTCACGTGACAAGCGAGCAAATCGAGCCATCTAAACAATTCCGAACGTAATCTAGCAGATTTTTCCAAACGTCAGAATAAAATGGCCCCAGCAAGTTAAATTCTTATTACTAAAGCCGAAATACATTCTTTATTGCTCCTCATTTTAATTTATTTCAACATTGTTATAATAATAAATCATGATTCACAATTTTTTTCGTTTTTATTCCTTTATTTTAAAATTAATAGTACTACCAGTTGTTGATTTTTTCGACCCATAGATATAATAAATATTTTATTTAATCATTCTGTGCGATATAGACTTATTGGTTATTACTATTCTTTGAATAAATATTATTCGTGTATTTTTACCTATTGAAAAATTACCTCATATAAATAAACTTCGAAATGTATCCATTCTCACAACAAGGGTTTCCGCTCATTTTTAAAATGAATGCTCTGAAGTTGGTTAAATCTGCTTGCTCGCTCGCTTTCCTCGGAGCAAATCGAGCGCGCTCGATCTGCTCCAGATCTTAAAACCGAACGCAGGATAGAGATCTTTCAGAGCATATAAATGTTAAATTCGAACGTATTAGAGCACTCCGATCAATCTGAGCGTAAAACCGAACTTACCCATGGTTTCCCTTCAATCATTCCGGATAAATATCAGGATTATTCCTTATATTATACAAGATGCCATGGTCGAATACCTGACAGACTAATGTAGTCCAATGCTCACAAAGTTGCGTATCTTATCTTAATTTTCTGTAGTTCCTCCACTCCCACATTGCTATTAACTAAGTTGAAGTTGAAAAATGTAGAAATTATCTGGAAAATGGAAGATAGTAATAGTTGCGGGTGACGTCTGTTATGACATAATATGACGAACGGGACCATTACTATATCTTCCACTTTCTCGTCATTTTCTACATAATAAATTATAAATTATTGAAGATGTCACAGGTAATTGGAAAACAAAATTAGAAAATAGAATTTGACTGTATATTGAACGTTTACTTTATTATATAACTTCCTCGGCAACTTCTCAGTTCTCAGCAATTGATAATCGGCCAAGAAACCATCTCGATATTCATCTGGAATTATTGAGGGAAATTTCAACGAGATGTCCGGTACAGGACTTACCATTTCTCGGCTATAGTGGGAAGAAAACTGTCCTTTGCTACTCTGTCCCTGTCGGGATTCAAACCCAGTACATTCTGAATGTCGATAGTATACTCTCGCCAGCAGGTTATTCAATCGATACTTTTTTTAAAGAGTTTCGTTGTTCATTTCTGGTATATTTTGATAAATAAATTTCCTATAGATATTTACACAAATGTATCCGACCTCAAAAGGTTGTTTGTTATCACTTAACCAGTCACTGTTTCCATATTATTTTTATAGTCTTATCTTACTTGCGTATCGAAATACTAATTTCTTTTATCTGTGGAATGTGTTTTTTCGCTAAATTTGATAACAAAAGTGTTCTTTTTATCAGCGATGTTGAATTAACATTTTTTTGAAGTGCAATTCTGAACTTTGTTATATTAGATTAATAAATAACTGCTACCCAGTCGCGAATTTCTGGGAAGATACTGCTTAATAATAGTATTTCTATTGTTAGCCTTTTTCACTAACCTTTACCCGCGGCTTCGCACCCGTTAATGTCAGTTTTGGCAAAAAACCTTATATTATCTTATCTGATGACATATATAGAAGACGCCTTTAAAGTTGTATAAAAACAGTGTTAAGTTATTCCAACAGCGGCTGAGTCTTACTTCAGTCAATGTCTTCTAGATGTCAGGAATAATTAACCTTAATGGAGTACCAGTGGAGAGTTTACCTACAAATTTCATCGAAATCGTCTCAGCCGTTTTCGAGCGACAAAAATTGTGAAGACATGTTAATTTTGATCTTACAAGTTACATTGTGCGCGCGCATCGTAAAAATTCACTATCATCATTTTTTCATAACGCGCCAAAAGAAGTATAACTTCAAAACCGCAAAAAAAACAAAATTACAGGCATAGATCCCGTTACAAATATTATTAGTATCTATTAGTTAATGAATACGAATTTTGGAAAAAAAAATGTGTTTTAAAGACCACTAACAGCTAAGGTTATTTGGGCTTAGCACCAATTCATATTTTCAATTAATTATTTTTTAATAATAAATTGATGAATTTTGGAGATGAGATGTTTTTGAAAAATCGGGTGATCGGATTAACTTCCAGAAAGAAAACAAAATACATGACGTTCGTTTATTGTTGACTGATGACCCTCGGCATCTGTTCACTGGATTATAAGGCGTTTTTAGATTGCTAATTAGTTTATTAACTAATTATCATTTAAGTATGTTTAATAGCACTACATAATAATGTGTATTATTATTTACGTTATATTTTAAACATCTAATTAAATATTATAAATGTAATATCAGTTCATTGTAAATATTCAACACACGAAGGATGTGTTTTTCGTTTTGGTTTTCGGGATGGCTGCAGAAATGCAAAAGTTGCGAAGTTTTCAATAACAAATGATCTGCTAATTTTTAGGGTTCCGTACATCCGATGAAAAAACGGAACCCTTATAGGATCACTCTCATGTCTGTCTGTCTGTCTGTCCGAAATCCCCCTCCCTATCTTCTAAACTACTGAGCCAAACATTTTGAAAAAAAATCAGGAAGTAGAGAAGTGGGTTTTTGCGCTTATTGACTTTCCGGCTAGGATCATTCGTTGACTATACTAGATCGATTCTATCAAAATGGCGGTCTGACTGTTTTTTTTTATTATTTAGTATTTATATTAGTAAGCGATTGAGGTATAGCTGTATAAGCAATTCGACTGATCCTTCGTGAATGGCGTCAGAATAGAATATCAGAATGTAAATAATAAACGATATTAAAAAAATTCGTATCAAAAGCAACGACCCTGATAAGACGATGATAACAAATGAACACACGACCTGCGCCGTAAGTGCGTGCGCATCAAGAAACAAAACATGTGCGGTAATTGATAAGTAAGTGATAAATGCAGATATGAAAAGTGGCGTTATACACATTCCATTGTAATAAACAAAGCGATAATAGCGTATTAAATTTTTCAAAGACTTATTGAACTTCAACGCACTCTCACATAGCGACGCGACACGATGCGATAAATTGCTGCTTTCAAAAATTTACATGTTTTCAAATACAACAATTCTCACAAGAGTAGTGTGACGCGGTAGCGACGTGACGCGACAAAATTCAAAGCTATGGAAACAAAATGCTGTTTCCAAAAATTCGCGTTATTTCAAATTCAGCATTTCCTACAACAAAAACGAGACGCGGCAGCGGCAAAATTCAAAGCTTCGAAAGGAAAATTATATGTTTCCAGAAATGCACTTGTTTTCAAATGCAGCATTTCATACAAGGGACGCGACAGCGTCAAAATACAAAGCTTCGAAAGCAAAATTCTGCTTCCAGAAATTCACGTGTTTTTAAATGCAGCATTTCATACAAGAATAACGGGACGCGACAGCGGCAAAATTCAAAGCTTCAAAAGCAAAATTATGTTTCCAGAAATGCACCTGTTTTCAAATGCAGCATTTCATACAAGGGACGCGACAGCGTCAAAATACAAAGCTTCGAAAGCAAAATTCTGCTTCCAGAAATTCACGTGTTTTCAAATGCAGCATTTCATACAAGAATAACGGGACGCGACAGCGGCAAAATTCAAAGCTTCGAAAGCAAAATTATGCGTCCAGAAATTTACTGTGCTGCCTCTTTCCAATGCAGCGAGAAAAATAAACTACTGGGTGGATCCGCCGGTCCAATTGGAAAACCCGCAGTTGAAATTGTATTACTTTTCGTTGCAGCTATAGAAAAATAGTTTAGGAGGTGACGCGCGAGTCAATTTGAAGGTCAAATGGAAAATGTTCCTCATATTTATTGAATACTTGTTTCGTTATTCAGACATATTTCTGGCATACCTAACATACCTAGTTTATAAATTTATAATAAACAGATGTCCGCCTTTTAAAAAAGAAAACTGACACCTCGCAGACAGACAGACATGGCGGTGTATGCAATGCTTACACAACAATAGAGCGTACAATACACAATGAAGCATTCCTAAAATGATTGAAATTCCAATAACTTACATTATTATTATTATTACTTATTATTACAATACGCATACATTCATACACCAGGAATTCCCAAACGTTCTTCATTCATATAATATGTACAATTGTTACAGAGACATCTATTGTATCGATTTTTATGTTTTATTATAGTGCTTGTTTATGCAATGAATTATTTACAAGTAAGTGTAAAAAAATAATTCATAAAAAACACACTTCATTCATCAAAATAGTACGTTATGTAATGTGTTATAAAATTGGCGATTGCGAACGAGGGTGCCGTTTGCTCGCCAGAGCGCAGCGAGGGTGGCAATCAACCGAACCGCAATCGCCAGTTTCGCGTGAGTAACACAGAATATTATACTTTTTGCAATAAACGTATTGAAAGAACAACATTAAATATTTACAAAAACACCGTAAATGGTAATTATAGGTTAGGCGAACTGTCAGAAACAGGTTACGATCATCGCGTAGGATGGCGTCACTTAACTTACCTACTTTCAACCCAAAAAGAATTTTCCAATGGATCATTGACGACCCCGTAGATTACGTTATTTTTCCAAGAAAAATCTTTTCGTTTTTCAGCGATATTACGGAACTATCTAAAAATTTCAGTCGATTTCACAATAGCAAAAAAATGTTTTGAAGTTGGGCAAATAATTTCCAGAAATTCATAAAATGTAACGCGTTTTTTGTTTTGACCGCAGGAGTGATAAAACAAATGAATTATTGTTCAATGATTCTCAACTGACCTTTTGACTTCTCCCCCGATATCGGTAAAGTTGTTAACAGTTTTTAAATTCTTTATACTCCAATCTTTATATTATGTTTACTAGATAATAATATTATTAACACGTCATTTGATAAAAGCGCATTTTTAACCACAATTTCCTTTGTAAATATTGTTAATTTTTCTCTAAAACGTAATCGCAATGACACTTGGTATCAGGGACGGCTTAAAGTGCTAGCAAAACAATCTCAACCTGATTGGAAAAAGAGTATGTGTATCACCCACATAAGCGCACGGTTGAAGTTATACTTCATAATATACATTTACATTGTTGCTTTTCGCCTGACCATTTTTAAAATTCATAAATAATTATTAATAAAATCCGTGGATATCAAAACATCTACAGATTGTATCAAATTAAAGCTGTGCATAGGGCGTTCTGTGTGTAAGACAGAGATTGATATATAAAGCAATAAGTAAGAATGAGATAAATGATCGCTAATAGGAAGTTACTGTGGTTACTGAACCTGATAGCGTCATTTTTGTTTTGTGATTTTATCAATAATTTCAGTAGTCTTACGGTAACTACAGTAACAATTAGCGATCATTTACCTCATTCTTACTTATTACTTTATATATCGATCTCTGTCTTGCACACAAAACGCCCTATGCACAGCTTTAATCTGATACAATCTGTATATACGGACGTATCCAAAACTGGCTTACAATATTACGCTGTATTTTGAAACGTCAAAATCTATAAGAAAAGGATTTTTTCCTGGGGTGAGACGTAGGTAGATCGACTTTTTGTCCCCCCCAAAACCCCTTTTCCGTAAATTTCATCTAAATCGTTAGAGCCGTTTTATCCCTGCCAGCATTACATTACAGCATTTCATTAATTTTTGAGTTGGTAATTTTTGGCTCGAGGTCATTCCAAGTCACTGCCCTAGCAAAAGAAGTATAACTTTAAAAACAATTGATCCCCGGACTCCGGTACTTTCAACAGATGTATAAACATTCAAAACCGAATACGGTAATGTAGCTACATAATGTTATAACCTCAAAAAAGTAAACTGCTGACCAAGGAGACTGAAATATAGCAGACAGTGGAGCATCCGCGACACACTCCCGTGACATTTCACCGAACCATTCGAACAGAAATTTTTGGCCCAGCGCTACATTGGTTTTATTTTTTTTTTTGATGTGAAACATCTTATGTCGGGCTGTGAACAGCCGCGTGAGGGGAAATATGCAACGAAATGTTTGGTCCGCTCCTTCACTGCTGTTGCCCCCACCACTGCGGCACTGGCTCAGGCATGCACTGTAGCACACGCGGTGTTACAGTGCAGTATAGCACACGCGGTGTTAGAGTGCAGTATATAGGATTACGTCAGCATAACAATTAGTTGCTGCTTTTGAGAGTGCGTATAAATATGACACGAGGCGAGGCTCTGTCTTAATCTTACAGTGGGTGCCAATTGTTACTATGCTAGAAAATGAAATAGAAAATTCTACAGTTTCAATTGTTGCATGCGATGATAATGAATAAATTAAAATTTTATGGTAAAAAAATATTTATGTTAAAAAAAATATATACTACTACATAGAGAATACCACCGAGTTCAATAACGTTTTCTTTGATGTTTCACATCTGTCGGGGGTCCCGAGACGCACACCCTTTTTTTTTCTTTCTACATTCGCTTTTAATTGCGAATACAACATTTCAGAAAACACAATATAATCGTGGGTTTCTCATGATGTAATTTGAAAAGTCTTCTTGTCTGCTTATTGGAAAATGTTACTTGGAGTCGACCCTGTTCGATATATATTTATAAAATTAATTATTATAATTAATTTAATGATAAATTGCATACAGAATGAATACATGTAATTAATATTGCAACGTTGTAGTACTTATTTACGGCGAAAAGCAATTCTATGACTGTCGAGTGCAATTATCTCGAATAACTATTTGCGGTTTTGCATTCCAGATTGGTTACACATTGAATTCCAGCGGAATTATAATATTGTATTAATTTATATTATATATGCTTATTACTTAGATTTCGACATCAAAATAAGTCCAGCCGTTCGAATGATGCTGGTACAGACAGACAGATACATGAAGCGTGTGGAACCTTTAGTGTGAAGATACAAAATATTAATAATAAAAAAATAAATTAAAAAATCAAAAAACCGAACTGCGTAAAAAAAACTAAAAAGAAAAAAAACAAGTTCAGTACTAAAAAAATAAATTCTAATATGGAACATAGCGATTTTAAACAGTCGGGACCCATTATTGAGATGATTTGCGCCGATCTAGATTTCTTATGGGTCCCGACTGTTTAAAATCGCTATGTTCCACATTAGAATTTATTCTTTTAGTACTGAACTTGTTTTTTTACGCAGTCGGGTTTTTTGATTTTTTAATTTATTTTTTATTTTTAGTTTTTTTTTACGCAGTCGGGTTTTTTAATTTTTTATTGTCGTCACATTAAGTTTTGATTACTGTCATGTCTTTAGTGACATTCGAACAGCTAAGACAAATCGATTGACGTAAAAATCATCAAAATCGGCCCACGCGTTTGGTTTCTAGAGTGCCACAAAGGAACAAACATACATACATACATACCTGATAAACACAATACCCTCCTTTGCATCGCGCAGTCGGGTAAAAATAACCACAAAACATCAAAACGTTTAACAAAAATTCTCGACATACGGTTTCGTTGAATTGAATTGTGGATTATAGACGCTCGACAACAGGCCAACCATGTTGGCATTAAACGTTTTGGTGTTTTATGTTATTTTTAATATTTTATACAGACAGATAGAAAAACGCAAAAATTCTAAAAATACATTTTACATTTACTATATACGCAGATACTATAAAAAATACTGAAAAACCGCACAAGCAAGCGAAGTTCCAGAGATCCCTGTACAATTTTATATAAGGTGTTTTCGGTTTACATATTTTATTTTTAATGGGTGATACTAGAATATGTATTTAGATAATCATTTTTTGCCATACTCATTATAAAAAAGCTGATTTACATGCATGTATGTATGCATGTAAAGTGACTGGTGTGCGGGAACGTATCTGTCCCACACTAGTGTGGAAATGCAAATCTCGTGCGTAATAATATGACTCGTGTGACTGTTAAAACTCGCTGTTCTCGTTGTCATTTACTTATCAGTAATATACCTCATTACGCAACTTTTAATTTAAATGCACTGGGGTTATATGCATTATTTAAAAAGAAAGAAAAAGATAACACTGATATAAACTGTTAGAAGATGGTTATGATGTTGATGATGAAGTATACAACTTTTACTAAGGTAGTTTTAACACAAATCGTCTTCTTTTGACCTGTACTGTCACCCATTAAAAATAAAACAAGCCGTGAAGTGGGTCGTTTATTAGGACTAAAGTGCGACTCTTGCGAGGTCCACACGACGAACTTCCCAGTTTGATAAATATTTAATAATAATAATTAAATTAGATATTACACATAAATTAGATATTACACATAGATATTATTTTAATCAATAAAACATAATTATTATTTATTTTTAACAAACGGCTGAACCGATTTTTATAAAATTTATGTCGGATCAAAATGACGTTAACACGCCTCGATTGACACCCTTACGAAGTCGATATATTTTTTTATTCGCGAGATATTGTGTAAAATCTACTTTTTTGGAGTCTATTTGGTTAAGAAAAAAGAACGGCTGAACCGATTTTGAAAAAATTTCTTTTAGATTATATTTACGTTAATACGCGTCGGTTGACACTAACGTAGTCAATATCATTTTTCATTCTCGAGATTTCGTCTTAGAAAGAAATGGACACATACGTACGTACGCACATACGTACACATACACACAGACATCTTTCTAAAAATAGTGTAGTGACCTTGAAACATAAAAATTTGTTATACATTTTGATTTCGATTTTCGGACCCATTACAATAACTTCCAATGGGAAGTTAATAAGTAGACCGAAAACAGCCTGTATATTAGCTTTGATTTTATATTGAAGTATCATTTTCAATGAACGCGTTTCTTTTGGCAAAAAATAACACGTTATTTATTCACGCAAATTGATTCCAAGGAAGGCGAATTCACATTAAGATATTTTGATTATTTTAATTTACCAATATTTCAAGGAAACTGGTTTCACCTGGAAAATAATAAATGGAAATTTACGTATTTATATTATTGTTTGTTGTTGATCTTCTGTATACAGTTGAATTCCGTTAAAACGTTTAACGTTTAGAGGAATGCCTTAAACGTGTCGCTTTAGTGGAATTTCACTGTGTCTATGTTTTAATTTTTAATCGGGCGTATCATTGCTTTCATGAAAATTTCCAATTTTTTTGCACATAAAGATGTTTATTTTAAAAAGAAGATAATTCCGTAATGCGTAAAACACTATCGATTTTCATTATTCAATAATTATCAATAGTAATATTCACGATTAAATTCAAAGTGGCTGACCTATAGTAGTTAACTGAAATTAATTGGAATGAACTCAAAACAAATTTGGCCACTGCTGAATGTCAAAGCCTTAGACCATAGATATAGAAATGGACAACTAGAATCAACACCTACTCTAGCACCTTCTTCAGTACATCTCACTCAACGTTTTTCATGCAATTTTTGTCTGTCTCGACCAGCTGGACCGATTTTTATGAAACTATTCTTTCAATTGTTACACCCGACTGTCCGCAGAAGGGTTACATCGTTACGTGTTTAACAGGCTGTGTGAGTTCGGTTGGGTGGTGTTCGGTGGTGTTGGTTGGGTGGGTATATTATGTATGTAATTATTCGGCTCCGTTCGGGTCAAGATAAATTGACATTAACACTAGCAAAAATTATCGCGGTTAAAGGCCAGTATTTTAATATATTAGCCACTAATTTCTTTAAGTTAAATTTACCATAATTAAAAAATTGCCCCTGACATCTAGCAGCCATTGTCCGTGATTAAAGGCCATTAATCACATAAGTAAATTTTAGTGTTATTAAATTTCAAATTGCTATTCAGACCGTTGTTCTATAATTAAATACTGGTGTACGCGACTTCTTTAGTGTATACAGGTTAGAATTAAAATATCATTTAATACAAAAATAACTGAGATTTTCTCATAGATATACACAAAGCAAGAGTAAAAAAAAGTAGTTTCTTGGGAATTTTTTAAAGATACAATTTACGAATTAAACTGCAATTTTCTAATTCCACTGTGCATTATAAAAGGTCAGGGGTAAGCGGTCTGCGGGCCACATCCGGATTTTTTGTTGTTGCTGCTACCTCCTTAGACCGTAGACGACAGACATTTATGTAGCAGAAATTCTCAAATTTCTGTACCAAGGACGGTAAATAAAAATATAATATCACCATCTTTTACCCGCGACTGTATGTTCAAGTTAATGTCAATTTTGAGAGAAACTTTTTTATACCTCGAGCATAACTGAATAAAGATAGATTGTAGATGGTTGACCCTCGACAACTAAGGTCATCAGCGTCTATTTAACTGGATAAAAGGGTACCAAGTGTTATAGTATTAATTATGTATCCCACTTCTGAATTCTGATAAATTCTTATAGATAATTAAATTGTTATACAAGTTTCACAATAATCAGTTTAACTGTTCTGGAGTGATACTGCTACAACAGACGGGCAGACAAAAATTCTGAATTTCTTGCTAAAAAAAGGTGATTTCGGTGTGATACCGAGTTCTATACAGAGTCGATACTCGGTTCTGGGAAAAAATTTCGTTTTTTTTTTTGCAAACGTCAGTTATTTTTTCAGACAACTTTAAAGAAATATTCAGAAACGGAAATTCCTTTTTTTATGGCACTGGTAAAATAAAAAACAAATGCGAGCTGGAAGCGTAAACCGTTTGCACAAATATGGATTCAAATATTGTGTTTTGTTTTCGTTGTTTACATGACTTAAATTCCTGTATGTTCTTTTTCAACTACAGGGGGTCACGATCCTTCAAAAATTCTTTTGAAATACAATACGACCTTTCGTAACAAAAACACGCGGGCCTAGGGTTGGGCGATGTTAAAAATAAATCTCATCGGTAACAAAGATGTCGGGATCAGAGCATTTTGAGTACAACAAGTGGGGCACAATAATTTATGAAATGTCCTACAATCACTTGGTGGCAATAATCTAAATTTAGATGATTTATTTTTATTTTTATGATTCCAATTTTTTCACTTTTTTCTGGAACGAGAAGTACCTACCTAGGTTTCTATAATATGACACTAAACAATAAAAATTAATTTTAATACTATTTTTTTTTCATTCAAAAGATTACAGAAAACGGTGTGTGTAACTTTAAAAAATCACGTCACAACAAAAATGACAGCTGCGACTGGTATATTAAGAGTTACTCCATCCCTACACGAGACATGCATACCACAGCCTATTGTAAAACACGTGTGAAATAAAAGATGGACTATCGCTATAGCGATGGTTAGAATAAGAGGTAACTAATACAGTCAAGTCTAGATTTTTCACTTTTGCAACATGCATATCCTTATTTCGAAGAGATATTATCTGCGTACACCTTCTTGTTTTCCTGAAAGTTTTTTTTACAAATAAAATTAAAAATAATTTCAACATTATAACTGTAGGCTGAACAGAGAAGTTTTCTAACATCCAATTTTCCTCGACTGCGAAAATATCAAAACAAAAGTTCGGTGGTTTCAACTGTAGCCAATGGGAGAGGGGGGCAGTAATTTCATTGTATGCTTTTATAGGGAGTAGAGATTTAGCCGTCTATCTGCTGTATATATGTTACCGGCAATCTGTATAATACAGGCATTGTATACAATGCCTAGGCTATGTATAGAATGCCTTGAGCCGGTAGGCAATGTATGAAATATTATGAATATTAATATCTATTATATGCTTTGCCTAGGCATTGTATATAATGCCTCGGCATTGTATAGAATGTCTGCTGGTCCACCGGCATTCGGCAATGTGTGAAATAAATTGATATTGGTCTATATTTATGAGTATTATGTAATTACCTACCTCCTTAGTATAGGGACACATCTGCCGAACGTTCGGCGGCGGAAAGTTCAGTAGCGCAAAATTACCAAGGATATGACAGTGGATAGTTCAGCCTAGTGTGTCATGCGTAACTCACTCGTAAAATACAGTACACGCGTGTCACAGATGTGTCCCTACACTTACTTACAAAATGACGAACCAATAAAACACCATATAATATCAGATTGCTCAAAATCAACTTTATTAAATGATAATGTTAGAGAACTTCTCTTTTTTGCAATAGAATTGTTACATTCAAACGTATTTTTTAATATTATAAACTTACTTTTGAGTTATATAGCAAAAAAATGTTCATTGCAAATTTGCAACACTCATGAAAAAGGAACTTAGTACCTATCTATAACTTAACTAAATAAATCAGAATAAAATTTAAGTGAAACTTTAACTTTAAATAATTTGGGTCAGCAACAGTCTCATTTGGTTAAAAATAATCAGGTCATATAATTAATAAAAAAAGGAACTTATAGTACCTTCCTATAACATTAGTAATATTAACACATTGCCGGCTGCTCATTCGGCATTGTACACAATGCCTAGGCCAAGTGTGAAATAAATAATATTTCATACATTGCCTGGACGTTTTAGGCATTCTATACGTAGCCTAGGCATTGTATACAATGCCGGATTATACAGATTGCCGTTAACATATACATTATTTAGGAGATCGTACCAGCCTCTAGACTAGACTGTCGTGGGTTCGATTCCCACCTGCGCTCATGGATGTTTTGTGATGTTATTTAGTTTTAAATTAGCTGTTATTTAATGTAATTTAAGACGCTAATGACCTAAGTTGTCGACGCGTCTATAATCTAGACTACAATAAATAAATAAAATTTAGAGATCAGTGATATCAACCCATAGAAGTCTATTTCATATAATATACAGACACAAATATTTGTGAACCCTACAAACAACAGAAGGAGACCTAAAGAATGCAGAAGTGTGTATAGATTGGAATGCCACAATGCCCGTGGCCCTTCCATCATTGGCTTGTCAAGGACAAGGTCTTTCACAGGCGACCCCGACTCGGCCTTTTTTTTTTTTGTTTGCTCGCGTCTGATGGTCGCGCTGTGCCCTCTTGAAGCCTGCGACAGAAGTATGCGTGTACTTAAAAAATGTTCGAGTAATACACCTTAGACTATAAACATACAGATCAACAATGAAGAGTGCATAGGGACACCGAAACAACTAGTTACCTCTTACCGTTTGTGAGATAAACGGACGGACACACGGACAGAAATCGTAGGCAGAGTAATAGGGTTCCATAAAATGGTATACCATATATTTTAAGTTTGGATATTAGTTAATTGTGTATCAATTTTTTTCAAAATTGATGCAGCATTCTTAAGCCAGACAACACGTTTTTTCGTCTACCGGGAAATCATTTGTAATCAGAATGTGATTTCAAGAAGATTTCAAACAATTTTCAGTGATTTAAAGAATCTTTTGAAGTCACGATGTCCTTCATGATTTCAAGTGTGATTGCGCAAGACGTTCTTTGAGACTTTAGGAATTGATCCTACAACTGTTAGCCATTTTACGAGGTTTCATGAAGTCAGAGGCTGTCAGACCATTTGATTAGCAAATGATTTCGGTTGATTTCTTATGCAGACTCTCCAAGTTATTTCCGTAGGATTTCTAGTTATTTGGTCAATAGGTCCTCTGACGATATAAAGAATTTATAATATTTCAAAATATAATATGCATTTCATGTTTTTGCAATAAAAATCCTAATCTTTAACCATTAAGTTTACAAAAAACGCGAAATTGAAAAACTCGCAAGAAAACAAAAGTACGGACAGAGGCTCCCTTTACTATTTTAGTATAAGTATTCGCAATTAAATCGAACTATAGGTGGAAGCATGGCTAATGTTCTATGTGGGATGACCTTGTACATTTAACACTACAATGAAATCTCCATCTGCTCTGACCTTTGATAAAACAACTTTACATTGCTATTAATTTGCCATCACTATGAGAAAAAGAGGTATAACTAGCTGTCCATTTTATGGTCTAAGGCTCTGACATTTTGCAGCGGCCATATTTGTTTTCGAGATCATCCTACTTAGGATAAATTTCAGTTGTCGCCTTTGAATTTAATTGCGAATTGATTTTGTCGTCTAAAGTGAAAGAATTCTGTTTTTTATGGAGTAGATCATTGACAGCACAGATAAGTTTAGACCTTTTGAATGGAATCCGGAAAACTATTAAAGTAATAGGCCAGCTATACGTAACTGCTAAAGTGTATGTAATTTTAGTATGTACGGTGTTTATTCTGACTAATGCTACCTGTTGCAAACACAATAAATAAAGTACCATTATTATCTGTGGCAACAAAACAAATCAACTCTATGTTACATCAATATCAATTATTACAAATGAATATATAATCGTATGTACCTAATTGTAAGTTTTTGTTTTATGAAATTTCGACGTAGATACACAGTTATCGTAGACCGAATTAGCCGTTTTCAGAATGTTGGTGTCTGTTAGTTCGTTCCGGGTTAACTAAAAAATTACTGAACCGATTTTGATAGGGCTTGTTCAAGAAAAGGTTCCCATCGAAACCGACATTAATGCTCGTTTCCTGATACGACTTTCAGCTTTAAATCTAGATTTATAGGAACGTTATTTGTTTTCTAACTAAATGGAGGTTTCCATTGGCTCAGTTTAGTTGAAAATAAATGATATTCTTAAATCTAGATTTAAAGCTGAAAGTCGCATTAGGAACCGAGCAGAAGACTAGGAGTGTATATGAAAAAACGCGCATGAATCGTCATTACTATCCGATAGTTCCGATCGACCGATTAAAGCGAACGAAGCTGCAAGTATTAAATAGCTGTGTCTGGTAAAGGCCAATGCCTAATACAAGATGAAATGGAACTATTGAGTCGGACAGAGAAAACCTGCAATCTGCATTGATGAAGCACCCCGGAAGGAAGTTTAAAATCACATAATAAACATTAATATACATAACATAGCTGGGTATGTGTGTGTTCTTGATATTATGAGACGGCAGAGAGGAAGAGGGGTTTCGTGTAGCGATGGACGGGACCGAAGTAAGGCAAAATATTTGTGTATAATATAAAAATACTTGCTTCCATTTTACGGGTGCCGCTCAATAAATACCTCGTATTGCTTGGTTGCGATCAGAAAACGTTGCAAGGTTACACCATTTTTTTTCGAAAATGCATTTACTGTATCTGTATGGGTGGTAAACCTTAAAAAAAACGAATTGTAACTTCGACTTTAGGTGCCACGAAGCCCAGAATTTTTGATGTGGCGACTAGAATTTTAGGCGTAGGGGTAATCTATTTCACTTTTAAGGGGTGCTTTGCATGTACTTTCTCTTAGCCCACCGGCAATGGCCCCCACAAAGAAAAAGCTGACAAGGCTGTAGCCTGGGGGCTCGCAATTGGGAGGGGTCTAAGTGAGAAGAACAGAAGACACAAATCGAAGCGATGTGTATAAAGATCCTGGCCTGGCGACTCGCTTCAGGGTGTGGGGGCCATTGCACTCGGCGCGTATTTTCCCCGAGGTGTTACGAAAGAAAACCCTATTATCCAGTCGTTTTTCATCATTTCCTGCATTTATGAACCTTTTAACCATCCCCAATCCATGGAAGCCAAACTTAGTCTGGTCATGGTTGCAAAACTTAAATCGACCGTTTGTTCTGCGATTATGACCAATCGTTCTGGGATTAATTTGGTTCCGTTTATTCGTTCGTCCGACAAATAAATATAATGCTTCAAATCGAACATCTTCCGCTTCGCTCACTCGATTAGAAATAGAAAGATGGAGGACTAAAAATGCAACTCTCTCCTATGTCCGGATTTTTTTACCTGGCTTCTAAAAATTATCATCCCGTCACCACCGCGTACGAGTATTTTCTATGATACCGCCATATTATACACGAGCGAAGCCAAAGTATTTCATAAATGTTTCGGGTTAAAATCAACAATTTCTGGACACGGTGTATAGATAAAAGCCGGGACACGTGCAGATAAAAAAACCAGATGTCAATTCACACCCTTGACATCTGGTGGTATCTCAAAGTTGACGTTTTAAAAATGAATAAAAATGTTAAATATCCTCTCGTAGTACAAACTCACGACATAATAATAACTGGTCACAAGGCAAAGTGAGTTATGTCAACTTTTCTGTAAAATATCTTGAATGATCTTGTTTTGGTTTTTGTATGGCATCTAGACGGGAAAACATATTTCCAGAATTTTTGTATCTGGCTGTTTGTACTAGCAATACTCTGGAACGGTTAGACTACATTTGATTTTTTTTGTGTCGAGGTCATTCCGAACACTAGCTGTCGGGAGTTATTCAAAATTCTCACCGTTTACGATATTTTTATTCTAGAATGCGCACTGGCTTTGTAGAAAATAATCCTTCTATTTTTATAAAAAACAATTTTGTACCTATATGATTATCCAACCAGAAACAAAAATAACTTTTAAGACGGTAGCATATTTGCAGGATAAAACAGTTTTTTATAAATGAAACTAATTACAACAAACATCTCTGAAATTATACAATCTGACGCTGTTCATACGTGTAGTGCATGCACTGTTTAATGAAGTCTTATTTTATTATTATTAAAGAAGTTTCACTTCAAAAAAAAAATAAGAAATTGACATAACTAACTTCCCTTGTGGCGACAAATATTATACGCGTTGTCTGCACACATATAAATATAATATAGAGAGTATAATATTATATTCAGAAAAACACACGTACTCAGTTGCCCGCCCGCGCCCAAGTTGTCCGCCGCGCCACCGAACGTCCCCTTGCCTCCCTTCGCTCCGCCAGTATATACAGCCGTATTGACCGTCACCGCATTCCGATCCGCATTTGTCTCTGTCTAGCGCACAGCGTCCTATCCTCTCCCTTGCACAACTCTGCGGTCACTATCATTCCACTATATTACCCGACCTGAAAATATTTGATCATTCATATTATATGTGTACTATGCATGTATGGCGCGCTATAGCGAATGTTTATGGTATGATTTAGGCAGCACATGGTAGGGTTGACACTTTCAATTTTTTTAAAAAAAGGGGCCTGCACTTCGTTAAAAATCTTTAGAGGCGCTGTCGTCGTTATAAATGTAATATTATTTTTAACATTAATTTTTTGTAATATTTTGAGTAGTTAGCATATAGAAGACTCTGAACGTACAATAAAACAATTGAAATCAATTTTTCAATTGTTTTGTTTCATAGCACTCTTGTTAATAAAATAGAAAATTAATTATTAAAAATTTTGAGAAATTAAGAAATGAAAATTTAAGTTTTTTGTGATTCTGAACAACTTTTCTTAATAAACTTTTGCGCTATCTTGATCGCGCATATGACTTTACTTGAAACGCTACTTTTTATTTTAATCATAGTTGGCTAGATTTTGACTTTAAAAAAAATCTAATCCTAAAAAAAGATGCATCTTAATGGCCTGCATAACTGGTAAAATTTTTATATTGATTGCTTTGAAAATAAAAAAGTTATTTAGGTGATCTCATGTAAAGTGAAACACACTGTATATTACATTTCTCATGTGCCCGTCTCCATTTATAATCAAATGTCGCTTTGCAATGAACACTTTACACTGGACAGCCCTGGTGTCTATTTGTGGTGGACATCGTTTGTAACGTACTGTGACGATAATTATGCAAGCTGTTTAGAGAGAGATTATTGAATTGATACAGTAATGTACGCTTATCGGACCCAGTTATATTATGTTCATACTCATAGAGAATACTTTATGCCCAATTAACGAATCTCGCTAATGCACAATTTTACATTCCTCTCTACGCTTGAGTAGAGTTGAGATTGTTGGAACGCCGTTGTTTATATGACGTTGCCCCTTAGCTGGTTTGTTGCAGTGGCTCTTAATCTGTGGGCTATCGTATTTCCCCCAGGGAAAATGCAAAGTGGATACAGGGAAAGATAATGAGTTTAGGTCATCCAAGTCCCGGGACCAAAAAGGAAGTTGGGACATCGGGACCTGACTGAGAGAATCCCGGGACTTATCCCGAAATTACCAAATATTGTGGATTTTTGCTGTATTGAGATTTTAATGAATTGTACACGAATATTAGGACGGGCCTTTCCAGAATTACAAAATGCAGAGCAGTCAGCACGGCGTTATGATCTACGACTGCTATATGAGCGCGACAGTCGACACGCATGAGGGCGCGCGAGCGATCCAGTTCTAAAATTTCAGGATTACAAAGGACCCGGTACCTCTGTAATGATCCCGAAATCTGAGAAATCTCATTTAGTTCCGGGATCACGGAACTGGATGCCTTATGTGAGGTGTCTCCCAAAAAAATTGTTCCAGTTGATTTCTCGCTGAAAAAAAAATTGTACTCCCAAGATATGTGTTAACATTCAAATACGATGACCACTGACTAAGGAGGACAGCTAACCAAAGAGGATGTTATAATAGAGTTGACTGGAGATTTGCGTGAAATTTCACCGAATTACTTTCATCAAAAGATAATCATCCAGAAATGTTACCGTTGCGTATAGATTTTATTCACTACAAGGAATTCTTCCTGGCTTTTAGAATTTCGGTAAATTTTTGTCCCCTGTACAATTTTGATGCGCGGTTTGCTAGCAAAGTCAACAAACATCAAGAAGATGCTCGCGTTTATAGAAATTTCGCTGTTGCGTTTAGAATTCCAGCACTACAAGGAACTTCTGGATCCTAGAACCTATGGAAATGTCCACCTCCGATTTTAAAACTACGCAAATTTCAACGCGCGTTTCGCTAGCAAAATTAGTAGAAATGTTGTCTACGAGAAACATTTGGTTCACCCAGAATTTATTCATCACCTGTTTTAAAACTCCATCAAAATTTAAAGGCGATATTTGCTTTAATCTGAATGAATTTTTTTTTGAAGTTGGCGTATTGTTTATTATATTCTATAAAACTGTCTATTATAATTTCTGGTTGTCCTTCAGATTATTCATTATATTTATAGACCACAGAGAAAAATGTTTCAGAATACAAAATAACTTGAAAACAACTCACCAATTAGTATACGATTTGGAGCACGTTTTTATTAAGTCTAATTTTTCTTTTTCATGTGTTGAATCGCTTGATCAGGTGCGCCTTTCTATATGTTTACAAATGATTTTTTAAAATTACTTATTTTTAATGTCAAATATGTATCAAGGCCATTGTTGTTTATGAATTTGTGTCTTATTTTCACGTTTATGGCCGAATTTTTGTCAAGTTATTTATCATTTTTAAAACTAACATATCTGTAATTTCTTCTTGCGGCTCTTTCGAAGTATTTGAGTATTTTGTATGATACCTACCTACAGCATTCTGAAATAGAAGTTTTTGACAGATTCCAGTAGGTGCCTAGCTTTCTTTTAAATCATTCCCGAATTCAGATAAAAATCTTCTGAATGTTGTCTATTTAATACAATTTATAATTAAATATAATCAGAACAGTCTTAAAGTTTATTGGTTACTAGCGGTACCCGTCCGGCTTCGTCCGGGTGGTATGAAATTATGATTTAATAACGGTCACCCGTGACTCGCTCACGTATATGTAGATTTTTTTATGCCCAGTAATATAAAATACTGTATATTGTTAATTTATCCCCCCCCTCGCGAGAATTAATCGGACAGACCTCCCCATTTCACCCCCTTAGGGGTTGCTTTTAGAAAAATCCTTTCTTAGTGCACCTCCAGGCTCCACACCCTGTAAGAAATATAACTTCCAAATTTCACGTTTCTATATCGTCAGTGGTTTAGGCTGTGCAATACACCCTCTTTTGATCACCTTAGGGGTTGAATTTGCTTTAGCAGTTTAGCCTGGGCGTTGATTAGTCAAAAAACCCTACACCCCCGGTTAACCACCTTAGAGGTTGAATAAAAATTAAAAAATAGTAGCCTAGATCACTTCTAACAACCTCCTATTCATGTCTATAAAGTCTCATCGAAATCGGTTCAGCCATTGTGGAGATTAGTGTGCACGCACAGACAGACAAAAAGTATATTTACGATTTTATTATTTTATTAAGTTTCACCTGAATTTGGGAATGATTTAAAGAAGGTTGGTGTGATGTATTTTAGATAAATGTATTGTAATTTTCTAACTGAGGAGTTCAGTTGTGTTGTATTTGAACTGTAAGGTCTCGACTCACATAGTATTAATAAAGGAATTTTGTTTCTTCCTCTAATTCTAACTGTTGATAAGCCATCGGTAAATCTATTTTTGAAAATAGTGTTCCCCCCTGTAACTCAACGAATAAATCATCAATGACCGGTATTGGATATTTATTGTCTTCTATTAATAAGTGTCTGGGTAAATGTCTTCTATCTACTCTGTAGTACCACTGATATCTGTCAAAACCTTCAAACCAAAATGATTTATTACTTTACACTATTTCAGGATGGACTATAGAGAACGTCTTTCCAGAATTTTTGTTGATCTGTGTTTATGCCAGCATCACTCGAAAACATCTGAGCCTTTTTTTTTACTTGATATTATATTACAGTACATTCGATGAGATGTAAATGTTGAAATTATAAATTTTATTAATAATTTTCAGTGTTTTTCTCATGCGTTCTTCTCGGCCCATTGAACACGAACTGCGGAAACATTAATAAGACTAGATTTGCATCTCGTGTGAAATGTGAAGTAGTAAGTTTAACATTGGCGTTGGTATATTATTGATAGATACTAATAGCAGAGCTGATCGTGAATTTATTTTATTACTATAATGGACGTTCTCTAGCCAGTAGCTGTTAAAAAAGTGTCCCTCCAAAAGAAAAACATAGAAAGAATGTGTGACTAACCTCTATCTCCCAGAAAATAGTATCGGCATCAGGGACACCGAGAGTCAAATCAATTGTACAGAAAAATGATAGATATAGGCTTGTGGCCTATATCTATCATTTTTCTGTACAATTGATTTGACTCTCGGTGTTCCTGATGCCGATACTATTTTCTCGATGCTATAAACATGTCACATTAAAAATTTTAGAGTCCGACCGAAACTTCGGCTACATTCGGCGACAAATTGAACCTCCGGCAATACATTCGGCTTTGGTCAAAATCAGGCCGAAAAGCCGAAGATCGAATTTAATTTATTTACTGAGTAATCTAGTGAGTATTATTGAAATCATACACACATCTCCACAAAGAATATTAAAAAACAAACAAAAAATATCCTCACAGCTTTCAACGCAATTGCGTTCTACTTCAATAATAAGTATTTTCCCTGGTATAACCCAGTTGTCGAGCGTCTATAAACTACAATTTCTCTCAGTCACTTTCAGTCATGGAGACGCTACAAGCATTTAAAAGTGAAGCCAGTCGCCATTTTAACTCGGCCTTCATTTTATATGTGAGAAGAAGAAGAGAATAATATTCCCAATTCATCCCGTGTTTGGCCGCCGTGTGAATAGTTTCTATCCAGCCAGGCTCAGATGGTTCCCATCAAAACGCTCATTCACGCGAAAGAAGCGAAGTGATGTAGTGTTGTAATAATATTAGTGTCGCTGTAATGTATACCGCCCGTAAAATCCTTCTAAATGATTGAATGGTTCGCTATCTTGCAAATTGTTTTTTGCAAGAATTAAAAAGTTACGGGGTGCGTACTTGCGTAGGCTCCTTAATAACGACATGCCCTGGGACGATGTTAACTTGACCGGCCGACTGGCTGACCACGCGGCCTTTGGTGTCCGTGGGTGTTATCCATCGACTTCTTCGCTAATCGACCTGTTAGACATGCCAATGTCCCTTTAACTATATTATTTCTTTATATAGGAACTTGTCGACGAGCTGGCGATAATTCTCGACAGTTATTATTTATTAATAATACAGACAGTTTTTGGTGTGTAAAAATCTATACTCTTCGGACACAACTGCGCGTTTTGGTCAAATTCTCAGACTCCTCAGATTGATCTATCTTTGTTCTAGCAGTTCTAGAACCAAGTTCAAACAATCCCGAGTCCGAGAATTTGACCAACAAACACGCAATTGTGTCCGAGGAGTTCTGCATTACCGACAAACGCTTTCGGAGTTCAGAACTTACCAACAAACACAGTCACCTATGAGTTTATGATACTACTCACACTGCACACGTTTTTAGGATTCCGTACCTATACGTACGGAACCCCAATACTGAGCCTACGATGTCCGTTTGTCACAACTCACAAGGCTCTATCTCACAAACGGTAAGAGGTAGCCAGTTGACATTTTTTTAGGATTGAATTTCTCTTTGATGTAATTTTAATCTAGTAATATTTGGTGGGCCTGTTATAGGTTTCCTATGCTTGTTAAAATATGCAAGGCGCGTATAGGTTTATATCTATTGTTGATTGTTATATTGCATTGTTGCAGACTTACGAAACCACAATCGTTCGCGGACTGCATTGGCAACGAATTGCCTCTTGGTTGGGAGGAAGCCTACGACGCCCAGATTGGGGCGTACTACATCAATCATGTTAAACGTAAGTATACTTAAAATATTGTTAACATCAATATGAAACATAATTTTAAATACCAGTTCACACATCATTGGCATAGAGAGGCGAATTATCAAAGCTTACTTGAATTTAGAAAAATCAAATCTTTTCAAACCGCACATACTACAGAAAATGCTACGCAGAATTTAATGAGCGCACGCGCACTCCTGTATTTTTAATTGTTTATCATTTAGGGGCGTTTAATTTTCTTAACGTATAGTTCCCAAAGCTGAAGAAAGACCACCAACAGTTAAGGTTATTTGGGCCTAGCACTAATTCATATTTTCAATTCATTATTCACCCGGGAACTGGGGACGTGTAATAGAGGAACCATAGCAACGCCATATAAACAACAGCATTGCTACACGCTCGGCTATTCTCAAGACCTGAAGAAATACAGAAGTGCGTGGCGTGTATATCGAATTACCAAGGCTCCAGTATTTTTTCAAGAACTTAGATTAAAACGCTTATGACCTGTGTTGTCGAGCGTCTATAACTTACAATATATATATGTATCTATTTATCTTCAAGAACTAAGTCATTTTTTTTTCAAACTGAGCGTTCTTTGAATTCGATGAGATAGATATAGATATTGTAAATTATAGACGCTCGATGAATTCGATGAGAAAAGAAGCACTTTTGTATCTCTTTTGTGTTAATATCTAAGGACATTTAAAATTTTAAGAGTGTAATTTTCTATCGGCGTACTAGTAATTACTTTGAAAAACGTTGGAGAGATTTATCGAAATAGCGAAAAATTGTGCCCCGACTTAACTTTTGCACTGATATTTTGTTGTTTTGGTTGTCAGAATGCACGCAGCTGGAGGACCCACGTTTGGAGTGGCGAGGTGTGCAGGAGGCCATGCTGCGAGACTATCTGCAGACGGCGCAGGACGCTCTCGAGGTCAGTAACATCCCATATCACAATTCTCATCATATATTCACCAATATTCTACACGTACCGTGCGTCCATATTGTTCAGTTTTTTTTTTATTAACTCTGCTGGAGTTAATAAAAAAACCGAATTGAATTGTGATGGGGCAGTAGATGATCCCATCACAAATCGGTGTAGGTGTGCCAGTGCATTTTCTTTTTTTCGACTCGGGTGTTTAATAAATAAATATTTTGATTTTTGAATAGACATGGAAAGGCGTTTTTTTTGTACGCTTATCTCCTCCTAAACTGCTGAACCGATTTTGTGCGATCGAGATGTCATTTGAAACGGCTCGCAGTACAGATATAATATAGTAAAGTCTCAGAATTGCGATAAATTGATTTTAAGGGTTAAAAATCGATTTTTAAAAAATCTATTTTTACTTCCCACCTCTACTATGGTAGGGAAGTAATGGATTCAGTCCGAAAACAATATTTCGAGATTTTAACAGATTTTCACGTTTTGAGACCCTAGCAATCGTTTAAGATCATTTTCTGACTGATGTCTGTATGTGTGTGTGTATGTGTGTATGTGTGTGTGTGTGTATGTGGTCAATTTTTCGCCTTCGATATCTTAAGAACGGAACAACATACGGGCATGCCGATTGTTCTATTGTGTTTATCAGCCTTTAACTTAGATCTGATTAGATTTTGAGTCAAATCGGTTCAGTGGATCCTGAGATATTCAAAAAAACGTCCTCAATGTCACGTATTAACATAGGTAAAAAAAAATATAAATGAATTCTAGATGTTATAATATGAAAAAAATGTAAATATTTTTTTTCTCTAAAATGTATAGTTTTCGAGAAAAAAAATATTTTACTAAAAAAAATAAAAATTGTACGTAAATCAAGGTAACCATGATTTTTGCTATATTAAGCTAGCCATCAATAGATCACCAAACAAAAAAGAGGGCCATGCTTTTTTCAAAGAATAAAAATTAAATTGTGTTTTAAAGACCACCAACAGCTAAGGTTATTTGGGCCTAGTCAAAGAATAAAAAAAAGAGTGTTTATTTTTTGCAAATATTTACTAGGTGGGAAGTATAGGACTGGTCATCAGTCGAATTTTTAACCTTACAAAATAAGTAGGCTTTGAAAAAACAATTTGCACGATTAATTAAATTTGCTCGATTTAAATAGGACGGCTATTAGTACAGTAAAACGGTATATTTTACTAAAAAAAAATACTTAATGGCTGAAATTTTGAGGGGGTGTTCGGGGGCATGTCCTGAGTCTAAAACCGAGTTTTCGTATTCGAGGGGGTGGGGGAAGTTACATACCCCGGTCAATATAGGGGTAAGTTTGTTTTAATTTTTATCTTCGTTGCTATTGCCCGTACAGTCAAGTCCAAGAGATCAAACTTGTAGGAAATGAAATTATCTATCCAATGATAATAAAATCAAGATCATAGGTCGATCAGGTCAATCACAATGGCCGGTAAAAGGTCAAAAGTGAGGGGTAGTTTTATTTATTAATGTTCACAAAATTAGAATGAAAACTTCAGATAAGGCTTGTAATCTAATTCTTTCTATAAAAGTCGACCAATTTTCTGACGTTTCAAAATAAAACCTAGTTTAATATTATTATTTGAGATATTAGGATGTCCAAAATTTATACAATAACAGTGTTCTTGAGAAATTGGAATAGAAAAATAAATTTTTATTAAGTTTTATTTTGAAATGTCAGAAAATTGATCCACTTTTATAGAAATAATTAGATTACAAGCCTTATCTGAAGCTTTCATTCTAATTTTGTGAACAGTAATAAATAAAACTACCCCTCACTTTTGACCTTTTACCGGCCATTGTAATTGACCTGATCGACCTATGACCTTGATTTTATTATCATTGGATAGATAATTTCATTTCCTACAAGTTTGATCTGTTGGACTTGACTGTACGGGCAACAGCAACGAAGATAAAAAATTAACACAAACATACCCCTATATTGACCGGGGGATGTAACTTCCCCCACCCCCTCGAATACGAAAACTCGGTTTTAGACTCAGGACATGCCCCCGAACACTTCCTCAAAATTTCAGCCATTAAGTATTTTTTTTTAGTAAACGCGATTTTTGTGTCTCTATTTACTGTACTATATAGTCATTTATTAAGTTGCAAGGTTCATCGCAGTGTAGTTTTCAGGGATTATTTTTAAAAATTAAAAAATGAGAAACTCCTAAATTTTTAAAGTTGATTAAAACTCAATAAAGTTTCAAAACATGTTTGTTCTTGCGATGAGCGCACAAAATATCGAATATCAATTATTTCAGAAATATATAAAATATGTTTGAATTGTATTTTGAAAATAAACAGTCGATGCTAAAATGTAAACACATTTTAGAATTTTTAGTATTTTTGGCATCGATTCTCATTACTTAGATAATGTTTTAAAGTAGAAGCACTTTCGAAAAATAAACACGATATTATTTCAGATCGAATATATTTTTTTGTCGACTTTTATAAAATTACACAAAAAAAAATACACACATCAGTATTTACCGTCCAGTTAAAAATAACTGAACGCTATTCTAAGAACAAGCAACATTTTTATATTCAAAAATATTTTTATGTAATTAGTTGAGTCGATAGTAGAAATGAACTATCGCAAAAGGAATGCAATAGAGAAACTCTATTCATATGTGGTATGCCACATGGTTATGGCAGTAGATGTGTTTCTATCTCTATAATACATATTTTTAGATACAGTGTTGGCATAAAGTAAAGGTCCAATCGATTGCCTCTCTAAAAACTCGAGTCCAATCGAACACGATTTTTTCAGCAAGCTAGGGTTGCCATTCGCAATTAATTTGTGTGCCCACATTCTATTGGTCGCTTCAGTTGCGCAAGCGCTGTACGAGTAATTGAGCATGTGCAAAGACGCGGACGACTGCATCTGGCGCAATTGAGCATGCGCAAAGACGCGGCCAATACAAGTTGGGCACATGCATAGCATGGACATGTCCATAAAAGACAGGCATGCATCCTCCCCTGAATGGCTTCCTCTCTCGTCTAAAGTGGTACTTTATACTACGTCCCCAGATTTCGATATCTATGGTCTATATGCGGGATACTCTTGAATCGGTGCTTTGGGCGAAATATCCATAACTTTATGCAACCAACGTAACCGAGAGCTCTGTGTATTCGTAACCACAACGTTGTCGTCCTCAAGCTGTCCGTCTGTCTGTATGCCGGTCGACAGAAGGAATGCACGGATCTCGTTTATATCTGTGGCCGTATAGCAAAACCGATTATGTCAAATTTTCAACGTTTTTTCGATGTCTTCAAATAGTATATTTTTGAAGTGAAACTTTTTATGCGACGCCCTTTCGACGATTTGAGAGGACAGTGTGGTGTAACGGTTAGCGTAGCGGCCTTTGGATCACACTGTCGTGGGTTCGAATTTCACCTCCGCTCATGGATGTTTTGAGATATCATTGAGTTTTAAGTTATTTGTTATTTAATGTAATTAAGACGCTAGTGACCTAAGTTGTCGATGGGTCTATAATCTACAATAAAATCGACGATTTGATAAGTAAAATGCTAGCTCGATGAAACCAAAATTGCACCACGGGAGAGAGTGTTTGGAATGCATCCCTTCTTATACACGGGGTCTGTTATAATATTATGCTGTATAGTTTGTAGAGACATTCGAACGGCAGTTGTGACGATTGTGATAGATTGATCCGTTTTGAAATAAATTTAATATAAATTAATAGATTTATACGGCTGAATTGCAATTGAAAATTTTTCGTTGGAAAGCAGTCAATTATATATAATTTGCTGCTTTCCAACGAAAAATTTTCAAATAAATTTAATGTTCTAAATCTAATTTTTCGAGTTTGCGATTGGAATGGAACTTGGCACAGTTTTAGATATGATTTCTTTTGATGGCCGAACAAGTTCGATAGAAGAGAACTTTGCTCTTTTTTTCACATTGATGTTGTTTATCGGAAGACTTTGCACAGCCAGTTATTTATTTTGCTGAACATCTGATTTTGACCGTTTTGATTTGTGACCTCAGATATATGTGTGCAATTGCAAGATACGTTTGTATCAAAGGTGGTGGTTTCTATACATCGATTTGATAATATAAACGTATTTAAAGTTTAAACATTCTTGTTATTTTTAATGATAAAACTGGGAACCCAATGCTACCATATTATTCGTCAGATATCGCTAATGCTAAGTAAGGTGTATGTCAAACGCTTACACTTTTTAATCGTCATATGGCGCTAGTACTATGTGAGGTATACGTCAAACGCTTACACTTTTTAATCGTCAGATGGTGCTAGTGCCAATTAAGGTATACGTCAAACGCTTACATTTTTTATTCGTCAAATGGCGCTAGTGCCCAGTAAGGTATACGTCAAACGCTTACATTTTTTATTCGTCAGATGGCGCTAGTGCCCAGTAAGGTATACGTCAAACGCTTACATTTTTTATTCGTCAGATGGCGCTAGTGCGAAGTAAGGTATACGCCAAACGCGTACATTTTTTTCCGTGAGATGGCGCTAGTGGTAACTGGCAAGTAAGGTATGTCAAACGTTTATATAAATAGCACTTGCCCGTGGCGCTATCTGGTATTAGAAAAAAATCTGGTTGCCCTCATTATTGGTAGGTACTAGGAATTGGGAATTTTTCACAAACAAACCATGCTAACGCCAAAACAACAGCTTGCTAATGAACTCTGTTAGTTTTTTAATTTTGTAAACTTGATACCCGGTACTATAGGATATTTTTACCCGACTACGTTTGAGTTAGAGCCAGGGTTCTGTCAAAATCGGAATTAACGCGTCAACAAATCTCTGAGTAAAACGTTTACGTGAGCGAAGCCGCAGAAAAATTCAGTATAGTGTAAATTTGAAATGACTGAAATAGAGAACACAATTTTTGTTATTACACATGTAATGTTATGTTACAGCGTGACGATTTTAGTGAACTCGAATGTAAAAAACTGCTGCCGTATTGAATTAATTAAATGGCATATTATAATAATGTCAGTGCTTTGAGGTTTGTTCATTAATTTTTCACACTTTGAAAAAATCGTTTTTATTACCTATTTTTGTTTTTAAAACTAGGTATCAAAATACAAATACAATGACGTCACGCTACAAAGGAATATCGTACAAATTTATTTATTCAACCTGTCACCGTCGGGACTCAAACCCGAAACTTCCAGTTTCGCGTTGGTTATATTATCAATTACCACAACAGTGACACGTCTAGATGTCTTTATGATTCATATATAAAGCATCGTAAACGTATTTTCCACTATATGCGAGAGCTAATATTTTTAAAACTAGTAAAGCTATGATTGAACCTTCACACATGTGAGAGCTAATGATTATTATGGGTGAATCTATTGAAACATTTTCCATTTATAATATAACAGTCAAAAGTCATAGAATTGTTCTACATCCAATTAATAGGAAATACTTTAATTTGTGAAATTAAATAATAAATATTTAAGTTGTAACGGGACATCTTGTCCGTCTGTGTTTTGTACCAGTATCACTGGAGAACGGCTGAACCGTTTTTAATTTAGATGAAACTTTGTGTACTATTCATTGGTATCCAAACGATCAAACTTAAAGTATATTTTCTAACTGGCTACGATCGGGTTAAAATAAGGTTTCTTTCAAAACCGACATTGTATCAAATTTCCTTCCAATCGTTTATTAGTTGATGTTGATATCATATATAGACAAAATTATCCATCACTCTTAAAAACCTCATTAAAAAACGATATTACACAAGTCCTGATATATTAATGAAAATATAAAATAAGATGAATGAATAGTGCAGTCTAGACTTATGATTTTTAAATTACTATCTTTAAATAAAAAAAAAAACAAAAACCTTACTTATAATAAATGCATTTTGTGCAGTTTGCATATACTTGCCTTTAAGACATAAAATTCATTCATAAAAATAGCGTTTTTGATTGCGTGAGCAAAGTTAATTCCGCAGGTAAATAGAAAATTTAAGAAGATAAAAATGTGCAACAGGCTCTTATTTTTTTGTTATTATTTTTGGACAAAGCACGCTTTTTTAGACATATGGCGTCTGGCTGAAATTTAATTGCGAATTGGAATTTTTTAATATTTCAATAAAATTTCGAGAACAGCTGCTTGAATTTAATTGCACCTATCTATACAGCTTGGAAATCTACGACTTGCCCATACGAATATAACGAGAGCGAGCATGTTCGAACAATGATTTGCACACGTTAGAGTGAGATAAAAGAATTTCATAAACGAACTGATTACTTACATGATGTATTCGAACACACTCGCGCTCATTATATTCGTATGGGCAAGTCGTAGATTTGCAAGCTGATATACTATAATATTATAGAGGAAAATTTTGAATGTCGCGGGTACTACTGCACCAATTCGAAAAATTCTTTCACTGTTTATAAAAGCCTACTTTTATCGAGTAGCATAGGCTATTATATTATTACGCTACGACAAAAATAGAAAGAGCAGTGAGCGAAAATAGCAATTTGCACCCGGGTGAAGTCGGACTGGCAAAATAGTCCAAGAGCTCGTGGTCAAAAATTGCAAGATTTTTGTACAGGCTAAAATTTTGAGATTAACTAGTTCCAAACTTCTACCGACTGCTGACCAGGTCGATTTTATCAAAATGATGTCTGACTTTTTTTTCATAAATTATATTCAATAAACTAACCCTGTGCCAAATTTTAACTTTTACAAATCATACACCTTTTAAAGCGCTCCAATGCCATAGGTTCCGAATCGCTAACTGGTATATTTATTTACACTTTAAATACTGGCTAATCTCAAAATATTAGCCTTTACAAAATTCTTGCAATTTTTCACCACAAGTTTTGGACTACAAGTATAGTCTAGTTCGAAAAAAGTCAGTGATTCATACATAACTACTAACAAGCTTAATGGAGCGGAAAAGCAATGAAACAATGTAAAGCATACCAATCCCATGCATAAAAACTGTTCTGCTTAATATTCATTGTGAAATAGTTGTATTAGACACTGCCTTATAAATATATACGACGAAAGTTTCGAATCGAACAAACCCATTCAGTGGTCGCTGCTATAATATGCGTTGTACACCATCCATGTATAGAGAATATTATTCTATGTGTATGGTGTAGTTAAGTGGAGGGGTGTGGGGAACAGGGGCGTCACAAGGCGACTGTGGCAAAGGGACAAGCGAAACATAAATATACGCGCATTGGCGTAGCGATGTCTACTGGGGCGACACCGGCGCGACGTTATACTAGCGTCGTCCAGGCCAGCCGGCGGTTCCGCGACGACGACGGTGTCACCAGACCGCGTGGGAGACATCGCGACGCGCTTTCTCCACCTCCTCTTTTTGTTGTACCGCGATGGATAAACTATACAGTTAACGGGTTGACTCTTGATTAATACAGGGCTGACGTTATTCGTGCCTACTGGCCTTCGCGGCTTATTCGCGTTAATGTCAGTTTTGACATTATTAGTTTTTACCCGAACGTAGCAGTATAAAAAAATTACTACATTTTAATTTTGAATATCAAGTTTTATCAAAATCGATTTTCGAGTGATGTCGGTACAAACTACAAGCAGACAGACATAAATTTGAAATGCCATTTTACTAATATTCTGCTTGCGAAAGTTTGCATGGATGTTTGTTTCTGGTACTGCAGGGATTTGGATGAAATTTGGTGCATAGACTATATCCTGGATTAACGCACAGTTCCTTATGGAATAGCTATCTATTGACAAAGATCACTCGCAGCGACATGGACCGATGACGCTATCACCTACCCTGTGGAGTGCTTGAACTCTTTAGAGTTATCCGGGGTGCCGCACCACAAACTCGAGCTGAAAGTTCGCGTCCCAGTGCGGCGATGCCCCGAGCTTGTGCAATGGTACCAGGTTACGCATCACAGAGCCTATAAGCTCATGGAAGGAAATATTGTCAAGGTCATAATTCTTTCCGGGGCGGCCAAAGGGGAGAGCGTATTAAATCCCCGCATCCCCTTTATACCCAACAATTTGCTTTTTCGATGTTTCTTGTGGCTGAGTAACGAAATCTAGGAGCAAAGGCAAAGTAGATCCTGTGATAAAAAATGTTAACCACCACTGGCGATACTTGCACATTTCATGTAGAAAAAAGTTGAATTGAATGCAATAATAAATTATATTTTTTTGTTTTTTCTGCTTTTAACATTATGTCTGAGATAATTCACCACAAAAAATTTAAAAAATAGTCGAAAACAACTTTATATATTGTGTACTATTTTTGAATTTTTATAATTTTTTTTGAGCCGTTTTCTGAATCGTTTTAAATTGCTTGACGTGAACTATTTTAGATAGATTGGATTGGTTGTTTCCGAAATGCCTTAATTTTAATACTGGATTTTTAATTTATTGTGATAATAAAAAAACATTTCTAATTGAAGAGTTTCCCACAAACTTCATCTTAATTAATTAACTCAACAAGCACTAATTTTTTTACATATAAAACAATAATTCTGTGTTTTATTTATTACAAGCTTTTTTAAATAACAATAATTTTATATTATATCTCAGATCTCTGCACACTCTCAAAAACAATATTGCAGACCGAAATCAATGGCCTCTGAAAATGACAAATATCACCGGACACCAGATGTTTAGCCTAAAATTAATTCAGGAAGTTTGAAACTCATAGACGTACAGCGTTTTCAGTGGGACGCTTTCAGATTGTCAACAGAAATATTGAAAGAAGCCATGTGAAACCACAAACAGAGTAACTTACCTTGTTTATAGACCACCTTTTTGGGTTCAGGCGACGCGAAAACTTTTTATACTATATCTCCATGTTATGGTATTTTCATTTTGAGAAAGTAAAAAATATACAGTGAATTTCACTGAGTTAAGACGCAACAATCACACCCAATCCCATGCAAAAAAAACTACCGCTTATATTGTGAAGTAATAATAGTGTTTAGTTCACTGCATAGTGCATATTATTTTTGAACTGCACTATAGGCAAGATCCTCCAAAGTGTATCTCTGTGTTTGTACCAGCATCATTCGAAAACGGCGGGACCGATTTGAGTAAAACTTGGTAGCTAGTCATTACTTAAACTTAAGGCATTGATTTACGTATTTTTTATGTTAATCAATGATGAAGAGTACTTTTTTATCGACAACGTTCGGGTTAAGTCAACGAATTTACTTAAGTAAGGCAGAATAATATTAACAATACCTGTATAAGTGTTCCCCATTTGAGAATCTGTCAATCTGGCTGCCTTTCTCCCTTGCGTTTTAAGTGGCAGGTAGAAATTAGACAAATGTTTCATGTAATAAATAGATAATAATCCAACACTATTTTTTAATTATGAAATTGTATTATTGAGTCAATGTTGTAATCTTTAAACATTTTGTTACTACGGTACCCACCTCGTTTGTTATATTTTTCATTATTAGAACTAGGGGATTTTCAATATTTTTTTCGAAGTGTTCGCAACGACATTTTGGTCTGGCATTTTAGAATTACAATGTACATGTCACCCCTTATATAAAAACAATGTCAGATCTTACGTAGATAATTAATTTTTTTAATTTAATTAAGTCTGACATGATGGCAATGACCCCGAGCAGGCAATGTTATTTTTGCATTCTAAATTATTACTCATTAATATAAAATTAAAAAAAAGTGTTGCATTATTAGATTCATGAAAAAATCATATTTCTAATTTCTACCTGCCACCTAAAACGCAAAAGAGAAAGGCTATCAGCATAATACAGATTTTCAAATGGAGAACACATATACAAGTATTTGTAATATTATTTTAGACACTTGAGAAAAACCGTCGCCAGCTCTCCCTCTATAACTTCCCTGTCAAAAGTGACATTGCCGCGAACAAAACCGCGGGAAAAAGCTAGTCCCGGAGGAGCCGATAAAACTGTATCAGTTCGCGTATGCGCAATGCGGATTGTGTATCTGACCACGTGTTTTATCTCTGGGTATCCACTGTTGAGTGTGGATTGTTGAATAAAGCGACCGGCGCGCGCGCATTTTCTCAGAAATCGTCTCTCGATGATGCGGCAGTCGCAACAACAACGGCGGCAGCAACAACTCCTCAACCAGATGCTACTGTTATACACGTCCGTCCTTGTCTCGGCGCCACTGCTCTCTCGCGTACACTAAACACACACACACACTCGTATACACATATAATAATCTCTACTCAGCACGGGGTCGCGGTCCGTCGGGCTTGTCGCATTCCAGCACTCCGGCATGCCGATGCTTGAAAGGTTCCGTTCTACCTGAACTAGAATTGTATTTGTAATATTTTGTCACTAGAGCTGCAGAAGACACTTGAAATACCTATAGTCCTATACTACTGTAGGTACTATAGACTCCAACCGTACTGCTATACTGTATTATATTATAGATTATTAGGTCAGAATCGTGGGAATTTGAACGAATGTAATGAAACACTCATAGTTACTAATCGCGACATTTTGTCGATTAGTAATTTTGTGTGTTTCATTACATCCGTCCAAATTCCCACGACTCTAACCTAATTTCAAACATGGACACGAAAACAAAGTCAATTATAGATTATACTCATAGAGCGTAAAATAAAAATTCGACTGATGACCAGTCCTATACTTCCCACCTAGTAAATATTTGCAAAAAATAAACATTCTTTTTTTATTCTTTGAAAAAAAGCATGGCCCTCTTTTTTGTTTGGTGATCTACTGATGGCTAGCTTAATATAGCAAAAATCATGGTTACCTTGATTTACGTACAATTTTTATTTTTTTTAGTAAAATATTTTTTTTCTCGAAAACTACATTTTAGAGAAAAAAAATATTTACATTTTTTTCATATTATAACATCTAGAATTCATTTATATTTTTTTTTACCTATGTTAATACGTGACATTGAGAACGTTTTTTTAGATATCTCAGGATCCACTGAATCGATTTGACTCAAAATCTAATCAGATCTAAGTTAAAGGCTGATAAACACAATAGAACAATCGGCATGCTGTTCCGTTTTTACGATATCGAAGGCGAAAAATTGACCACATACACACACACACACATACAGACATCAGTCAGAAAATGATCTTAAACGATTGCTAGGGTCTCAAAACGAGAAATCTGTTAAAATCTCGAAATATTTTTTTCGGACTAAATCCATTACTTCCCTACCATAGTAGAGGTGGGAAGTAAAAAAACATTAATTTATTAAATTTAATTATTTATTTCTATGCCACAACAATCTGAAAATTTCAACTAGCTACCTTTTACCGTATGTTACCGTATATTCTACAGACTACATTGTTTCATTGCTTTTCCGTTTCATTAAACTTGTTAGTAATTACGTACTTATGTTTATTTAGTTTTTGAGTTTAAATTTGTAATTGAAAATTCAGTTGATACGTTTCACACCAACTTGGGTGCGTTTCAATTTGTGTACCTATGTCAAATCGGTGCACAAATACAACTCCACACATATTTGAAGAACATCAAGCACATCGCACATGGCTATTTTATGTTGGCTTGGTACGGCTGAGGCATGCATTCGTGTATGTTGATATGTGTTCGAGGATATGGACGAACATTGACGAACATTTACGATCGCGCTGCACATTCTTTCGTTCATCTCAAATACCTTACAATTCACAACAGAACACAACTTATTATCTCTTTTAATGCAGGGTTAACAAATCTATGTAAATATTATAAATTATAATAAAAATGTTGTCAGTTTCGATTTGGCGCAAAAACGACTGATACTATTTTAATGGAGATGGCCACAACGTAGTATAGTTGGCAGCAGGTATATAGCTACCTAAATTATTATTGGTTTCCATAGAGAAACCCGCGAGAAATCAAGTTTTTACCCTTCTGAGAGCATGCAACCACTTCTTTTCAGTTCCGGATCCTTTGGAAATACAAAACCTCTATGATTTGAACATTGATAAACACAGCACATCGGCATTGTCAGTGATTTATTATTGTAAATAAACTTATTCTGTACACACTACTACGAAGTGCCCATAGACCGAGGTGGTTATACAGCTGACGCCCCTAGCGGTCAAGTTTGGAAGTGCGCATCTCCCTTAAACTTGCATAGTTTTGTAGCAAAAACTCTTTGAAGTTTTCTGCACTTTGTTTCATCTGGATCCGTTAATTCTTTCGCTTCAAACGGAACCAGTTTTGATTTTTTTTTAAGTTATCGGTACAACTTATTTTCCACGGCGCTGCAATCATTAGTGCAAATTATAACCGTAGTATAAATTACTAAGAATACAAATTGTTGCGCACTTTTTGTGACATTTGTTGAATCTGAAATGTAATGGGAAAGATAATGTTTCGGTCAAAGCCGGCATTAACGCGAGCGAAGCCTAAAATAAAAGTAAATTAAATTTAGGATATAAATCGTAGATCTAAATCTCTTCGTTCAATTGAAATGCAAGATTTAAGTTCCATTGTCGAAACAGATAAGATACAATGTGTATTGCATAAAACAGATAGTGAACTATATCTGTTATATATGAAAAGAATGAGACAACGGTGCCATCTATCGGTATGATGCATGTGTTAACATTATTAGCGGTAAGTTAGATCTCACTATATGTTTGGTATAACTTTACACCACGGTATCGATAGATCTATAGGGCTAGCATTGGTATGGGTAGATCGCTTATTGAATTTAAAAAAGTTCGTGATAGCGGCACTGCAATCAAGAAGGCAATTCAAATATGGCCAACGTTGGAGGATGTATTGGCGACCAATGTTGGGTACGGTTGGACATGTGTGATCATTTGAATATGCCCAGTATCACGACAAGATTCTGTTTGGCCAGCGGTGACCAAATTTTACACCCGATGTTCAGCGAATATAGTTATACACCAACATTAAATGAAATGGATAAGATGACGCAATTATTGCATGTACTTCAGCGGTAATAATTTTTCGTACCCAGATCCTAATACATGTTTCATGCAAATCATAAATCACAATATGTAAACTGTTCAGTAGTCTGGATGAACAAAATAAGTTATATTTGCAAGTCGAGACCAGCGTTGGCCAATCCATTTGATATGTGTTCAATAAATTGTTCTCAAAGCGAATGTCTTCCAATGCCAACGTTGGTGACTGTCAAATATTGGCCATACCAAGGCAATTGCCCGACTGTCAACATTGTTTGACATTTACCATGTCGTCTGAAGCCGGCTTTAGACTTAGAATGAATAAAGAGAGATAGCTCTCATTGCCTTCCTCAACAGTTCCCGGAAGCTCTGATTTAACAACAATGGCTTCTGTAATGGTCACTGAGTTCGGTATTAGACATAACATTGGACAGCCCTTGCGTAGGTACAGTTTTCTTTCTGTCTTCGACGCGCGGACGAACTTCTCCTAATATACCTGTGTATAAAACACCGCAAGATCAAAACAACTTGGCTTGGCTACTGGTTTTCAACCATTATTGCTACCGTTTTCTATTTATCTATTTATCGTCTTGATAAATTTGTCTGTACGGCCGCCTGACTCTTGAACTGTTGTCAAATTAACCAATTTAAATGTAGTGTCCTTTTATTTTTTATTATGGTCACCAGCCTTCTGCATGGTGGATTTAGAACCAACTGAAATGTCAAATGATTCGCATGCAGATATATCCCTATATATCAGTGTGATTTGCATATGGAACTAGGAAAGAAGGACCGAAAAATGCCAATTTTGGACCCCCGAAATTAGAACCGAATTATATGTCAAATGATTAGTTATGACTAGACTATAATCACAGAAAAGTTTTAAGTTGAGCATATGATTTGTTTCAAAAATACAGCTGGTCAAAGTGGTCACATTTCATTCAGCAAGTAATAAGTATGACTTATAGATTTTTACTGCACTAATGTTCATGCTGAACAAACGTCTCTAATAGTATGTAAAAGTTTTTTAGCTCGCTGATTAATTTTTAAACTTATTGGCACCATCATATAATTTTATATAAGTAGTATTGATATAGATTTTTTTGGATGGATCAAATGCAACATTAACATAATAATCATACTTGTTGAATGAAGGGTGAGTACTTTGACCCTCTTTATTTATTAAACCAACCATAATATGTTTAACGTAATATTTTTCTGTGATTCATCATAAGTAATCATTTGTCATATTAGGTTCTAAATTTAAGGGTCCGAAAACCGACGAAAAATACACTAATTTTTCAGTCGTTCGTATCGTATAGGATTTCGAACATGGAAACTACCTGCAGGAAAATCAGCCAAAGTAGTCAAAAGCGGATATCCCGATTTCAGAAGACTCGTCAGTCGTCGGGGCTGATGTCTTTTTTAAAAGATATATTCTATTTTTCACGTTCAGTCATAGAAAATTACGTAATAAGTGTTACAGAAGTCAGAAATCTTTCTTAACCCGAGCGTAGCTGGATGAATGTCAGTAGATAATATACCGAGTTCCATCATAGTCAGTACAGCCTTTCTGGAGTGATTCCGGTACAAACAGACAGGCCGACAAAATGTTTGGAAACAAGTCTTGCAGATGTAGGTATCATACAAAATACTAAAAAAAAACCTAAGGAAATAAAATGACAGACAGAGACCTCTTTGCTATTTTATATTCTTAAAATTGAATCAGAAATAAAAAAAACCGGAGATCCTTTTCAAACTTTAGTATTGAAGTTCTCGTTATCTATATGTTCGAAAAATAAAAAATGTTAATATTTTTCTTTAAATAGACGCAGTTGATTTTTGTGTCCGATTAAAATAGCCGACCATAAAAAAAGATTAAAAACAAAACATGTAAAAGCTGAATACCAAATATTATAGTCTTGGGTTTTACGACTTAACAACTTTCCAAAAAAAAAAACAAACATACACATTCCTCGCTCATAATTTATAATTGATTATCTTTTTTTACTACAAATATGGGTACCACTGATGCAGAGGTCACATGTTTGGTAAACGCCAGAGGTTAAGGGATATTCCAAGAACTGAATTAATACTTTAACGAAATAAAGAATTCATTATTAATACGACGAAGAATCTACAAGATGTTCTATATTATCACCCAAGTTGCAACGAAAATAATTTTTAACAGACTCCAAATTCGTTATATGATTTAATTCGACCTAACGAGCGCAACAAAAGAGGTCCCTTAACTCGATTTAATGAGCGAAGCGAGAGAATCCCGTATTTAGGCACTTATTTGAAAGGCTTTTAGGCTCTATCTCGTTACGACTAATATTTTAATAATTTATAATCATACATAATATTTTTGCAAATTTTTTAAATTTTATAAAGTTGTAATTTTTTAATATTATTTTTATAAAAACGCTGTAACATAATTCACAATGCTGATAATATATCATTTTTTTACCATGTACGTAAAACAGAAACCTTTTGAGAAACTCGTATTAATTTTTACATAACCTAAAATATATCAGCTGTTCACTAGCCGCCATGTTTATTTTTAAGGTATAGTAAATTTAAAGCGAAAGGAGAAATAACGCAGGTTATTTTGACTTTTCTGCAAGGAAAATCGGAGTCAATTAGTGGGATCAAAAAGTTCAGACTACTGACTTGTGAGAAGCAGCTATTGTTAGTGCAGTATCTAGGCAAAGAAATTTACACTTCGTATAGTTGTACGGAACAAAGCTAATTTTATTTTATGCATAATTTATACAAGTTATAAAATTAAATTGATATACAATGCATAAATACACATATTTATGAAGTATTTATATTACACACAGAGAGAACCATACACATAGTTAGGGATGTACTAAAAACTAGTTTTTAAAAGAATCTTCGTGATAAAATTCCTAATTCCTGTCGATTTCGGATATTCAGACTACTCACATTTCACTGTTTCGATTGCAGGTTATAGAATATAGACGCTCGGCAAGTCAAGTGTCATTATAGCATCTCGATTTCGAGAATTCATATAATGATTTTTAACAAAGTTAAAACTTATCCGTTTAAGAATAGCCAAACAATCTTTCAGTAGCTACTATAATACTGTATGTACTGCGCGAATCGTTTAAATTTTATCCCGATGCACCCATTCGATAAATGTTGCTGGGATAAAATTAAAAATATACCGACAAAAATAATATTCTATAAACCTTCCCGCAAAAATGTTCTGTCGTGTAAAGAAAACTGTCAAAATCGGTTCACCCGTTGGAAAGTCATGATGCCACAGACAGACAGATTTACAAACAACATTTGAGTCCGACCGAAGGTTAGATTTTTGACCCCGTTGGAAAGTCATGATGCCACAGACAGACAGATTTACAAACAACATTTGAGTCCGACCGAAGGTTAGATTTTTGACCCCGTTGGAAAGTCATGATGCCACAGACAGACAGATTTACAAACAACATTTGAGTCCGACCGAAGGTTAGTTTTTTGACCGAATCCGAACTTGGGTTTTCTTCTCGCCTTCGGCAGAAGCCGAAAATATAATATAAAGCTAAGAAAGCGGGAAAAAATACTTATTATTGTAAGCTGTACGCAATGAGGGCTACCAGTCTTTTTTCTACCACCTGACAGCGCTACTCACAAGTAGGGTACAAAGTTACTAGACTTAGTAACTTTTAGTAAGGTATACTTCACTTGATGTAATTTAAATGTCAGTACTGTATATATTTTCCGCTATCTGATGGCGCAACTAGCAAGAAAAGTACCAGTCATTCAATCATTTAACGATTTGTATTTAATTTATTATTTAATCCTTATTAATGGATAAATGAAAAGTGACTAAACACAAACCGTTCATCTCTAAACCACTCTAAACGTTTGACATACCTTACTTGCTACTAGCGCTATCTGATGGAAACAAATGTACACATTTGACGTATACCTCACTTGCCACTAGCGCAGGGGTCGGCAACCTTTTGAGACGGAAGAGCCAAAAATTACAATTTACAAAATTTCCCAGTTTTTAAAGAGCCACTAACATTTTTATTTCAATATTATGGTGCTGCCACATTTAAAAAATGTCAGCTGTCCGTATACTCTCTACTCCACCTATTCTCATTGTTCTCTGTTGAGTGTTTTTATCCTGTTTAAAGTTTTTTTTTGCAGTATAATATTTTTTATGAGTTTTGAAAATAAAATAATATAATTATTAATATTTGCGCATGGAACTGGAGAGCCGCATCTTGACATCATAAGAGCCGCATGTGGCCGCGAGCCGCAGGTTGCCGACCCCTGCACTAGCGCTATCTGACGAATCAAAATAGGGTAGCCCTCATTGCGGTGAAGTAAAAAAGTTTTTTTTCATTTCTTGTTTTTATCAGTCTCTCTCTATCCTCCATGGTTTACTGCGAAAATTGTGTTCGAAAGCACCGCCGAATAAAATCGGCCCATCCTTAACTCAGTAAGACATAGTTTTGATGAGGTTGCGACCTTACCAGGAACAGATAACGTCGGTTCTCAGAAAGTGTCTGGATCATATTATACTATTATTTGTGGCATGTGACACATTCCGCCGCCTGAAATCTGACACGGCTACTGCATTCAAAATGTGATAATACTGATAAAAATGTACAGTAGTCTCTCTTTAAGTCGTTGCTCGTCAAGTCAGCGCTTCTCAGTGGCGTAGATACCATAGGGCTAGACGGTGCCGTGCACCGGGGCCCCCAAGCTCAGGGGGCCCTCAGACACTGACCATCAAACCTCATATTAAACTAGCGAAAAATTCTCCCATCTTCAGAATATAAATAAAATTATGGATAAAAAAAAGAAACCTAGTGGTGCGTTTAAGCGCAAACAACGCCAGGAAAGAGAAGATAGTAGTAAACAAAAATTACCCAAAATTGACAAATTTTTTAGTCAGCCTTCTACAAGTAGTTTTGGCCCATTCCCAAATATTTCTAAACCTAAACCTAAACAGTTAAGTTAGGGCCCCAGTTTTTTTTTTGCACCAGGGCCTTTGGGTACCTAGCTGCCTCTGGCGCTTCTAGTAGGGATGGAAGCCAGATCTAGATCCCGTATCTGTCACAAAATTTGTGCCGGAACAGGATCCAGCTCCGATATTTGACTTTTTAAAAGGAGAATTTATCCATGTTTTACCGGGTAAAATAAAATTTGTAAATAGGTACACCTTCGGTTAATTTTTTCATCCAAAATTTAAAAAAATATGCGTAATTTACTTCAGGTAAAAAACTTAATATAGGTACTATTATAATATAGGTACCTATTAAAATTAATTTAATACGTTAATAAAGTACCTACATATTAAAATAAAAAAATTAGAAAAAACCAATAACATGTGTCGCGAACTCGAATAAAACGGTTACGGTTAATTCGGATAGACTATATTTTAAAATATTTTAAGGCCCATATGAATCTTTTGGATTCGGAAAATTTTGTCATTGTAAAAATTAAAATTTAACAAGAACCAATATTTCGTCAGCATCTTATTTTTTTAACTAGCCTCAAATACCCGGTATCGCTCGAGAATGAGCAGCCTAAAACCGTCGTAAATATTCTCGACGATGGCGTTCAGACAGACTAACGTTGCCTTTTATATATGGAGTTAATGAGCCATTTTTCTGAGAGTAGTTCCTTCAATTATCCACGAGAGGCAGCACTTGTGGTAGGTACAAACATTATTTATTCCCCATTAGGGTCGTGTCATTTTAAATTATTATTATTATTAAATTAATTAAATAATTAAGTTATACCACTAAAATGACACGACACTAGTGGGGAATAAATAATGTTTGTACCTACCACAAGTGCTGCTTTCGTGAATAATTGAAGAACTACTCTTATAGGAAAATGACTCATTAACTCAAATAGCATCGATTTTCTTCATCATAATAATAGAGTTCTCTTTTGTTACAGGCTAAAAAGGAAATCTACGATATCAAACAGCAGCGCTTGCACCTGGCTCAAGATGAATACAATCATCTCAACAACGCCCTGTCCAATTTGACAACGTCCAGAACAAGTCGTAAGTTAATTTTCATTGAATTCGATTTCTAAAAATGTTTTTAACTCGTAACGCTTATGTTGACAGACAGATTGTAGATTATAGATGCTCGACAAAATATGCTGAAGTCGAGTATATGAAATAATATATTACCGTAATTAAGTTCGAATTGAAAAATAATGCCCTTTCAAGCCTGGAAGAGCTGTATAGGTACTCATTTGGGAAATTCATTTTTATTGCTCCAGATGGGTACTTAAAATTCGTTTTATTCCTGTACGCTCTAATATCGTTGATTATTTTATTTTCAGTTTGTTCATCGGGAAGCAGTGCGAGTACCAAGTATGATCCAGACCTTCTTAAATCCGATGTGGCATTAGCTCGCAATCGAGTTTCCAGGCTCAAATGTGAATTGGAACAAATTCGAACAGAAATGAGCTGTACTCAACGAGGTGTTGACACTTTGGCATCGTAAGTGTTCCGAAATTTGTATTTTTATCTGACATATTGATACTATTAGATTAAAAGACACACAGTGATTTAGTAGTTAAAAATCTGTTTAAAGTTAAATATGTGTCTTTTAATCTAATAGGTTATGGGCCCAGTACGCTTCCACTGCGTACGAGATCCATAACCTAGATCAATATTTTTATCGATATATCGGAAAAATCGCCCAGCGAAGAGCGAAATACTGATTGTATTTTTATTTATTTTTTTGCAGAGTTGAACAAAAACTGAATTCGCACGAAGGTGGTTGTTACAATATAACTGAAGCTCAAGCCATAATGACCGAATTACGTAATATTCAAAAGTCGCTATCGTCGGGTGAAAAAGAAAAAGCTGAACTCATGCAATCTTTAGCTAAACTCAAAGATGATTTAACGAGGTTACAGCTATCTGAAAGTTCATCTGATGTATCGACACTAAGTCTTCCACAAGAGAAACTCAGCACCGCATCTCAAACCGATCTTTCCGGTGAATTGTTACCAATCGGTACGCGGTTAGCCGAAATGGCACGCAAACGGTTACAATACGACGAAGCTAGAAAGAAGATACAACGGATTCAACAGCAGCTTGCCGATTTAGAAGAAAAAGTGCAGCCAGGTCAAGTGGAATCCGACAAAGATAGGTTACTGCTCTTCCAGGAGAAGGAGCAGTTACTCCGAGAACTGCGTAGCATAACGCCGAGGACAAGATCAAAACAGGAAATGTGTGATATCCAACAGGAATGTAAAAAATTAGAACAGGATTTGAATAATGCTTTGGAAATGTCGAACAGAGCGA
The DNA here is from genome assembly GCA_039654895.1 of Mongoloraphidia duomilia. Taxonomy (NCBI): domain Eukaryota; kingdom Metazoa; phylum Arthropoda; class Insecta; order Raphidioptera; family Raphidiidae; genus Mongoloraphidia; species Mongoloraphidia duomilia. The sequence continues at coordinate 24,358,484 of CM077524.1, read as the reverse complement.
TTGCGGATAGACTGCGTTTACACGAAGAAAAACAGCTTTTACTGCAACAATTACGCGATTCTTTGAGGTTAATGACTCTACTCGAATCGGAACTGAAAACTCTATCGGCCAGTACATTATCAGTCAGTAGCAGTTCTAGTTTGGGATCGTTGTCAACGACCAGCAGCAAAGGCTCGTTAAGCAGCGGTCTGAGTTTTACAGACATTTACGGCGGACCTCAGTGTGCGGGATCAGTCAGTTTAGATAGACCTGTCGATATGGCGGATTTACATAAACGAGTCGAAAGGTTGTTGAAAAATTCACCCTCCGGAGAAAGTGCATTGAATTTGAACAGTCCTCCGGTAAGGTCGCAAATTTCGTTATCGCCGAGAAGCTCGATTTCATCTGTTTCACCGCCCGTCTCGCCTCTTTATGAGAATACCCCTCCACCTCCTGCGTATGAACAGATAGAGTTGCAAAGGAAACGACAACTGTTGAATTTAGACGATAGGACTAGCTTTATTGATAATCTAACTGGAGGCACGTCTTCCGAATACGTAAATAATCCAAAACAAAAAACTAACGTACCTCCGTCACCACTATTGCATTTAAACGACATGAGCCATGCAGGTAACATGTCACAGGGCTCCGGACTGGGAAGACCGCGTTTATCGTATGAAGGAAGCGGTATAGAACCACCGCTATCCCCGATTTCGGAAACTCCACCACCGTTGATCGATCCGGAAGAAATTCTTCAAGCAGCCGCGCTTTCCAGAACAGCGTCTTCGTCAGGAACTAATACTAGATCCGTGTCGGCAGCTGTCAGCGATGAATCAGTCGCGGGTGATTCGGGCGTGTTTGAGGCATCGAACAAAAAACGAATTGCTCCTCATAATTTCGACGGATCGCAAGTTGACGAAACGAATTTGGAAACGGCACAGATACAAATTAAATTAAGATATGCGCTTAACGATTCAATGTTGCATGTTTGTATCGAAAAATTGAGGAATCTCGCAGCGCTGTTCGTACCGGACAATAGTCAAGTGTAAGTAGGATTCTTCTTTTGTTTTGTTTTGTATTTTAAGACTATCAACTACCAGGGTAGTATGAGCCTAGTACCAATTAATATTTTCAATTTAATATGTTTTTTATACATCGAAGCATTTGATTGTATATTAAGTTTGCATGTATGTTTTTTAATAGTAAAATTAAAATGCAGTTATTGCTCTCACGTGCAGTGGTGGCCCGTCTTTAAGTGCGCTCGTGCACTGCACTGCCAGTTGAAATTAAAAAATAAATAAATTTATGAATTTACTTATTGATAAACGATGACACGTCATACGCCTACACAGAATCAAATATTATAATCGGTTAATCATGTTTCATTGAACAAATCTGCTGAGCTGTTGTATTTTACCCAAGGCATTGAAGGCAGAGCGTTTCTATTAGCGCACGAAACAGCTAGCATTGTCCCAATGTTAAATTAGACAAGGATAGTAAAACCGTGAGACAGGTATATTTACGTAGTTTAATATAGACGAACTTCGCGCGCCGATCCAATACAACCGAAAGACACCGAAACAACTTCGGCTAAGTTCGTTACAGTTTTTATGTTATTATCCATTTAACACTTGCCTCTCAGTTACAATCCGTAGACTGTAAAGTAAACAGTTCAGTACAATATTTCATTTTTCATTGAAAATTCCCGGTTTTTTAAATTAAATTCTATTTTGTAATTTATAAAAAAATGTTTCGTGGTGAATTATGGTTATCGGCATTAAAATAATCAAGCTGTAATAATATAATGATTATGATTTAATTCATATTTGATTTTCTTCAACAATAAACTTGAAATTTCAACAATTAATTTTATAAAAATAATAATTAATTCACGCGTTGTTTTAAAAAAGAATTGTATGGTGCATCATGGTTGTGTGGATGTGATACACTTATTAGTTTTTTTTCTGTTTTCCGTGTGAAGCTAACTGAACTCAAAAAGGCGTTAATGATTCGACGCATCTGAAATGGTAAAAAACAGTTCATCTTAAACTCATTTGCAAAATGTACATAATATTATAGGTATACAGATTGTCCGAAAGACTAATCTGAACAAAAAAAATTAATTAGAGTAAAAAAGAGATGTAGATAATTAATGAGCGCAACAAAGAGATCATATTTTTGGGTTAGGTATTTTGTGCACTACCAAAATTTTTGACCACCGGCCGCCACTGCTCACGTGTTCTCAGTTCAGAATCTTGGGGTTTGTAATAGACAAGCAATGAAAACATCATAATGTGACTTGACTATTTTCATGCCCTGCTAAAATTCCCCTCGAATGCATTATTGTAAAAAAATTCTAGCCGATTGTTAAAGAGTTGACTACTTGGATTTTTGTTGAAAAAAATTTTATAGCAAATTTGTTTATTTGTGGTAATTTTTATTTCAGATATATAAAAGCTGCTCTACTTCCAAGCAATCCTACATTATCTTTAGCTACAAAGCCTGTGAAAGATCTTCGCAAACCCGCATTTGGAGAAAATTTCCCGCTCGAAGTTCCATTTAGTAAATTGTTTACGAAAACGTTACAAGTAAACGTATGGAGTATACAAGAAGATTCTCGTGAAGAATGTTTGGTACGTAACTATTTTTTCTTTTCTAATCCTTCAGAGTGGTTTGTAGATCACTTCCTTGTCCTTTTTTCGCTGTTATGCAAAACAGAAATAGATTAGTACGTGGTTAACGCCTCAGTAAATATTTAAAAAAAATTATATAATTATTTCGTTTTAGTTTAAAAACAGCTTTTAGTTAGAAAATAGAAGGTCAATAGATTCTATCAATTAGTATTGTAATAATATTACTAATATGATAACCTCAAAATGATAGAATGTGACGTTTATGGTTTTTTTTGCTTTTAGGGATGTGTGCAAGTAAGCCTTGCAGACTTTAGTCCAGAAAGTGTATCCGTGAAATGGTACAATATTCTCAGTTTCCGATTTATGCAGCCGGCGAACGAAAACAATTCCCGACCGCAGTATCGTGAGAAGGCGGGAGTCGAAGAGAGTTCCGATGAATCGACGATAATTTCATCGCAAACATCTACTTTGACAAGGAATCAAGAAGGTTGTGATGGACTGCAAACTGCCGTTAATATAAGGTAACATTAAAAAATTAACTTTTTCAATATGAATCTTTTTAGCTTGTGTACTTTTTTTTTCTTTTTCGACTAGTTTTTGACCAATTGCGATGTTAATGAGACAAATTTTCAGTTGGTAATTAAAGGCTTCTCTGGCATTATTTTAGATATATATATATATTGTTTTGTAGGATTTATATTCTTTCATGGCTGGGATATTAGTACAGTTTTGGATCTTAATACCATTTGTTAAAAATACAGTCGAACTTCGATAACTCAAACTGCGATAACTCGAACAAAATTGGTTGGCAGTAGCGTCAAGAGTGAAAATTAATATTATTTGATAGCTCAATTTTTTTTGTGGCAAGTTGTGATTTGAATTATCGAAGTTCGACTGTATGTCTTAAATGTGAATAGAGAGGACACTGGAATATAGAATATAGTAACTCATATGGGATGCAAATTATTTATATTCTTTTTAATTTATAGGTTAGAGGAACTAGCGAGATGTTACGGAGGAGATGAAGACGATGACGAAAGCGACGAAGACAGCGAAGACGATGACGTCGATAACTACGAAGATGATATTATCGTCGATTTCCGCACGGTCGAGGAAGATATATTAGAAGAGGATGAAAACGGATGCAAATACGATGAGATAGACACTTTAGATAAAGAAACCAACACAGAATGCGCATTTTATCCAGATCAGTCTAAACAAAAGCTTGCAGCCGCCGCGGGCAGTAATGTTTTATCAGTAAATAATCTCAGTGAACGTTCGATGTTCATTAAACGGTCGCAAACGTTTTCACCGAGTGCGGTCGTGTCAAAAAATAGATATATTTGTAGGTTAAATAGAAGCGACAGTGATAGTTCGATGCCGCTGTATAGAAAAGGTGGACCTTTTCAACGAAACACGTTCGAAAGACGATCGTTGAGATGGCGAAGGCCTTCAGGTTCGATGGCGATGCTCGCTAAACATGAACCGGGATATACTCACCATTTAACCGTAACGGCAAGGACGTCTCTCGATTTGGAATTAGATCTGCAAGCTCAACATACCCGTCTGCATACGTTGAACGATGAGCTAACAAGACTGAGGGAGCTGAAACATAGACTGGAAGCTGCTAAGGAGCAGGGCGATGCTGAACTCGCGTCGTGGGTTTTGGAAGACAGACATTTTCAGAATTTAATAGCTCAAGCTGAAAACTGTAAACTAGGTAAAACACCTGAAGAAAGAAAAGTTGAAAAAATGCTGAAAAAGACGTCGAAAGAAATATATAAATTAAGGAAAAGCAAAGCAGGCAAAGGAAAACCGGACATCATTTCATTTAAGTGAGTTAAAATTAGTTATCTTCTTTAGTTTTATGAATGGAACAATACATATTGACTTCTAAAGAACTTTAATTAAATGATTAATTATTATTAATGATGTTCAGACTTTTGTATTCTGGTTTAATAAATTTCAGATTTTAGACTTAAACATTTTTAAATTGAATCTCATGGAAAAGAATACTTTTTGATTAGATTAAATAGTGACAAAAGGGTTAATTTTGAATTTTAGAATGAGAGAAAATGCAATTTAATTTTTTTCAGAATTTGTAACATCTTCGTCATTTTTTTCCCCGCACATAACCTCTAAACCATACGTATTACGTTTGACATTAAATTAAAAATGGCTGATAGATGGTACTTCAAACCTGTATTTATTCATTTGCAACAAATAAGAATTAAGCATAATATTTATTTTCCAGAGAAAAAATGGCGTTCTTCACTCGAACGAACACGAATATTCCATTTTTGCCTAGCGACGAGAACAACTCAGAATGCAGCACATTGAAACACGGTGAACACGAATCTCAGCAACTCGACAACGATTTGGAAAATGAGCGACGACCGGAAGGTGCTCCGAGCACTGAAGTAACGACGGAGGAAACTTCAGATGATAAAGACGACAAACAAATATACGATTATGTCGTAGATCGAGAATTAGGTGTGGAAGTGTGAATATTATAGGTATGTGAATTTGTGTCCATATGACTGAAAATACATTGAAGAATTAGTTCCAATCAGTAAAACATCAGCAAATTTATTTTTCTCATTTTGCTCATGAATGGTACAATATCGATTTAAAGATCGATTAAAAGTGGTACTCGAAATACTGTATCGTTTCTTGGAAAACAAAGGCGGTTCTGTCCTTTATGAACACTACAGAAAATCATTTATTAAATCTGTTAACAGGCTCAAGTTTCATTAAAAACGAGCATTGTTAAGACAAATTAAAACTATTATTTTTGAATACGAAATATATAAATAAAAATTTGCCATTGATATTTCGAGTTGAATTCCTTGTTTAAAGATTATCACAAACATTTTTTTTTTATTTTTATATACATACTTCACAGAATCAGACCTTCATTTATTTTCAAAAAAAGAAACGTTTTAAGTCTTCAGTAAATCAATTATAATTTTGAATTCATGAATAATTTTAATAATACAAGGAATCGTTTAAGTTTTATGGATCGGGAATAAAATACATCGTATCCATAATAAGATTAAGTATTTAATATACAAAGCTACTTGCGAGATCTGACAATCATGCAGAAATTATGTAGGTACATCGTTCTTCTTTAATTGCCTTCTTTTATTTCTAAAGGAGAAAACGACATGTCTATACGCGTTCATTAAAAAAAAAAAAACTTGCAGAGTTGATTTTCTGCTATTCTTCCTTCAATGTTTTTTTTTTTGCATTTTAAATCAAAACAAATGTTTTAAGGTTATGTCCGATGTATAAAAACAAAACTTGTCCAGTTGTCTTTTCATGTTGCAACTATTCGTGACTCAAGTACTCATCACCCAACGAGATCCGAAGTAACTAATACAACGAAAAAATAATCGTTACTTTTTACTAACAGTTACTCGATACTCGTAACAGTTTACTATGTAAGGGATTAGATTTTGTATTCGAATCATTAACTACTTATACCAGGGATGGCACGCGACGGAATATTGTCGGTACGTCATTGATTGAGGTACACAATCGAAATAATTAAAAATATGTTAGATGCAGTCGAAAAAATTTGTCTATCATTCAAATAAGATACCTAATATATTATGAGATTGACACGACAAGTAGACGAAGTTTCATGGCACACAATGCATTATCAAATAATTCTTTTCATCTACGTTTGAACAATTTCTTTGTTCACGAAATTTTTTAGTTGCTTGTTGGCGCATCATGGCCACAATAAACATTTTTTGAAAAAAATTGACACATAGATGTGAAGAGGTTCGCCATCCCTAACCTATACCTGCAGTATTGTAACGTAACTGAATAAAATACCGAACATTGAATAATCAACGATTCGACGCGAATCTGTGGTTCATATTGTCCGTCGGACGGATGAATATTTAGTACCTATATCTGCCACACGGTACCTACGCAACGAGGAATAACGTGAACATGTGCAGGCAGAGATCGTCTTTCCGTTTTAACACTAAAATGCCTGAGTAGTCCGAGTAGTAAGTAACGGGTATTGTACCTAAAAGTAGCGAATAGTTACAAGTACCGAGAAGTAACGAAAACTTGCATCTCTAGTTGCAACTGAACAATTTAAAGTCTTTCTGCCGACTCGTCATTTCTCGCAAGTGCCTTTGTAAAGTTACATACATTGACGAAGGCATAACAGATAAAATAAAACTAAGGTTTCATTTGTAATTTTTCTAAAAAACTACACAAATACGAGCAGCTTGTTGCATTTAAGTTAAACCGCAGTTATGGCAGTGCAAACACTATCAACTGTTTGTAAAGAATTGTCACATAACCTTAAAAATTGTCAATTGTCAGTTGAAAGTGTTGCCATCTACAGGTTATTTTACCCGGCTGCTTGAATTGTCGAGTTCAGATGAAAAAATAAAACCTTCGGTTTGTTTATTATTAAATATCGAACTGAAAATGTGTTTTTTCGAAACGAAAAAAACGATGACTGAACAATGTTATTCTGAAGTGTTGTTAGTCGCTTCGTGAATGTTATGTGAGCGGTAGAAAAACGATAATAAAATGAAAGATAGCAAAGTCAAACCCACCGAAGTAGGACAGACAGAGTGAAGTTTTAGTAGATGTGTTCAATATATATTTTTATATTTGTTAATATATACATACTTATTGTAAATATTTTGCATTAAATTAATTGAAACATTCTATACGTGCAGACTTTGGTTTCTGAAAAGTCAATGAAATAAATATATTAATAATATTATGAAATATTTATTATTATAATTATTAACAGTTATGTGATTTATTTTATGTGCCTTAGAAGATCTGATTAAAAAGAGAAGAAAGCTCCATTTATTACATGTTTTGCCTTTTGTAGAGCCTTTTTTTCAGTAAGTTTAGGTTACGTTGCGTCCTATAGTGAAAATTTGAAGTTGCCAAAATTGTTCGATACATTCGAATCGTTGAAAAATCTAAATTGATTGATGTAAGGCCTGATGAAATATATTTTTACAATTAAATAATTTATGAAGTGTTAGATACTAAATATAATTGCAATGTGAATTGTTAATGATGGCCACCATATTTTTATTCATCAAATAGCGCTAGTGGCACGTAAGGTGTATGTTAGGTGTACATTACACGTTGAAAATTTCGCTTTGGGGATGTTAAATCCATGAAGATTTTTGTTCAAATTCTGAAGTTATCGTGTAAACAGCTATTATCGTCTAGATTTGTACGGAAATTTATTATTATGTGCCTTAATAGTTTTTTCATTGGTAATATCTGTTCAATTGCTATATAAATTTAAGGAGTATAAAAAATCGTAAAGATAAATATTTACTGTTTTAAAATTTGTGTACAATCTGAATGGTCTATATTTTTTTATACATTTTAGGTAACTAATAAATACACAGCCAATTGTATTAAAAAATTAAAACGGAAAAAAAACACTTGTGTCTGTATTGTGGATACGGACAGATTACGTGAATACGTCTTATTGTCACAAATAATTGTATTCGTTGTCATGGAAAGTAATATATTATGTACTTATCTTATGAAGTCAAATGTTCGTAAAATATAATAAATAAAATATTACGTAGGTAACCACAATTAAAAGTTACCAAAAAACGTTATCATCGGATTTTCAGGGACTTTATTAGTTTTGCTCCTAGTATAAGAGCACATTTATAGACGTATTCACGTCAAAACGTGAGAATATTTTAACTTCCAAAAGTTTTCTGTCATAAATTTTATATTTTGAGTTATACAAGAATTACACGTTTCTTACGATATATTTTATTGATAATAATAAGGTTACTCGACGTTGCCTAATTTTTTTAGATGCTGAATTGCATTTTATATAAGTTATATAACCTGTTTATCAACAAATTCCTCAATATCGAAACGTGAACTATTTCCTTGTTTTTCTTTGAATATTTTTCACTTACCAAGAGATTTGTAACGCAGCCACTATTCCCGCCACTCAACTCATCGTAAAATTCTAATCCAGTGTGTTATGCTTTTGTACAAAATCGTGATGCCACTGTTTATGCTTTGTGCGCTTGCGCACTGAAAACAGCTGAGTGGAGAACGTTTTTTGATTACAAAAAAAAGATGTAATAATAATAATAAAAACTTTATTCAGGGGTTTTAGATACAATAATAGTACAATCCATTCATATAGGAAGATAAATAGTGGCGTGTCAGTTATAAATTATTGTAATATGGTATTCTCTACTGCTTATGGGGACTTTGTAGCGACTCTGGAGTCAACTCAAGTTAATAAAACGGGAAGACAGCAGAGTTTCCGTGAGTCGATTTGTGTCGACACAGGTGCACTTCAAGTGACTTGTGTTGATTCGTGTCACTAAATGAAAAGCAGTTAGTAATAAGAGGTTAGAGAATTTTACTGTCTGGACTCTATGATCCGGACATTACGTCACAATACATAACACTGAAACGTAATCGTTTTAGTGCAATTTATTAAACATCGTTGAAATTCATAAATTATTCTGTTAAAATGGCGTTATGTTGAAATGTTTGGTTACTGCTAGTAATTTGAATCAAAACAAATATGTGCTTAATAGGTTGCCTATATAGTGTACATGTTTTGCAATGTTTTAAAAACGTTGTTACCAAATAACAAATTCTAATAATTAATTTTAAGTAAACAAATAATAAATTTGATTCAGAGATCATTGTCTATTTAAATATAATTAAATATTTTTATTATATACAGATTATAATGGCTATATTAGCTATTGAAAATTAAATTTAATAGTTATGTATACAATATTGTTTTTGTTGTTAATGTTTCATATTGTTCATAATTAAAAGAAAATGAATTTAGTAACTTTGTATTATATGTATATATAAATCATAAGTACCTAAATAAATTACATTTTATCTATTTGATTATTTTAATTTTCTAAATTAAGAAGTTCCCCGTTAAACACATAATACACAGATTAATGTATATAACCTATAACTTGGATTCCTCTTTGCAGCAGCTCGAAACCGATTCCACCGGTAACTTCGACGTTGAGAGAAAATCAGAATCATCTTGAACTGCAGATAATTCTCGAAACAACAGCCTTATTTTTACAGAGCCGTTGGGTGTGCCCATTGCATACAGTATACTGTTTTCTACAAGTCAGGGCCGTAGCTAGGGGTACGCCAGGGAGCCTGCCTAGCCGTTAGCTAGAAAACGATAATGTATTTGCAGTTTCAGTGCCGAGGAAGAAGACATTAATTTAGAGAAAGTCAAATTTTTGCAAACTTTGGGCATAAAAATTCCTTCCCCAGAAGAGATTACAGTGGTCAACAGATTTATACAAACCCAGAAGACAGAGAATTACGCAGGAGCAAGAGAAAATAGCCGCCCCTATTTAATCTTCCCCACAAAAGATATGACACACTTTTTGAAAACTTGGAATTTTTTCAAGTAATTTTTACAAATTTCATGACGATTATAAATTAACTTTTTTTTACTACCCCTTCGCCCTTCAATACTACGAATTTACCACACATTTATTTGAGCCTGTTTTTGCAACCAACTTAGTAAGCTGTAAGTAAAATGCAATTTTTAATTTGCAAGGTGAAATTAATTATTGCACAAAAAATGTCTAGAACAGCATTTCCCAACCTATGGGTCGCTACCCACTGGTGGGTCGCGAGCGAATATTGGGTGGGCCCTGAAAAATAGGACGATACATCGACCGACCGGCCACTGACGGACGGCAAGGAAACAAATACATCCTTCTCATTGAAATAGCAATCCTTGTATTTAATTAAGGTATTAAAATTTTCAATTGTAACAATGTTTTTTTTCTTATTTGAACAGTTCTTCATTCATATTAGTCCAGTCACGAGAGGAAGTCCACCTTGCGTTTGGTGCAGCAAATGATTTTATTTTTTTGTGTCCTCAAGCATGTTTAGGAGATGTCAAATCCAAGTTTGCGACCTCTAAAACAGGGCGAGGGAGTTTTGGTGGGCTAAAAACCACGATTTTTTTGCACTTTTTTCGATTCTTGCTTATAATATGGAAACGGCTGGTCCTATCGAAAAAATGGTCCTATTCAAAATTAAAGGGCACAAAATTTACTTCAAAATGCACTAGTCAAATATGTTAATGTTCCCATTTTTACCGGCTCTACAGAACTTAGAAAATCGCCAAAATTTACTAAAATGAAAAAAAAGCATTTTTTCAAGCTTTTAACTATTGTAAAACTCAAATAGCCTATAACCTTCCTTAATAAACGGGCTATCTAATAAAAAAAAATTTTTCAAATCGGACCGGTAGTTCCTGAGATAAGCGCGTTCAAACAAAAAAAAAATAAATTCTTTTTTTGTTTGAACGCGCTAATCTCAGGAACTAAAAGTCCGATTAAAAAAAATTTTTTTTGTTAGATAGCCCGTTTATTAAGGAAGGTTTTAGGCGATTCGAGTTTTTTTAAATTCAATCCCAAAGGGGGTAAAACGGGGGTGTAAGATTTTTTGTTATTACAAAAAATCTTACTCTCATGTTTTACCCCCTTCGGGGTTAAATTTAAAAAAACTCGGGTCGCAGTGCCAAAACCCTGCCGACAATATAGTGTATTTGCTAATTGGCATTGTGGCTTTATCATGTGAACTTAAGTTTGTTTTTGGACAAAATAAAAAATTTAACCCCTTAATACATCCCTTAAAATAATATTTTTTTTCTTAATTTCAAAATTTTTATCAATGCAACCTCGGTACCAAATTAAATACACCCTTCAGTAAGTAAAGCACTATCCGTAAACTAGTGTTTTCATAAAATTTGTAACTCCGGTCCTGTCGGGCCGATTTTATTAAAATTTTAGCAGAACATTTTAATCGTTACTAAAGGGTTAAATTTCAATTTTGAAACGATTCTGAGAATTTTTTCGGCATTTTTGGGCCCAAAAACATTTTTCAACCCCTAAAAACCACCCTTAAAATAGTCCGATTTGGCCCATTTTAAATAGGCTTCGTGCGGTGATGGATTTTAACGTGCCTACCAAATTTCGTCAAAATCAATTAACTCTTTCGAAAGTTATAGCCCGCACACATATATATATATATATATAATATATAAATATATATATATATATATACATATATAAACAGACATTTCCAAAAATGGTGCCAAAGTGTTCAGGAGGCTATGAAACGTCGAGAAATTTTGGTCCGACCCCTAGGTCCCGCCATCCGACCGACGCCAATAGTGTATGTGCCATATGGCAAATACACTAATAAACTCGTATATCCTATAACCTTCCTCAATAAACGGGCTACCTAACAAAAATTTTTTTTTTAATCGGACTTGTAGTTCCTGAGATTAGCGCGTTCAAACAAAAAAAGAGTTTATTTTTTTTGTTTGAACGCGCGAATCTCAGGAACTACCGGTCCGATTTGAAAAAAAAAATTTTTTTGTTAGATAGCCCGTTTATTAAGGTAGGTTATAGGCTATTCGATTATTTTTTTTAATTCAATCCCACAGGGATTAAAACGTGGATGTAGGATTTTTTGTTATCACAATAAATCCTACACTCCCGTTTTCACTCTTTGGGATTGAATTTTTAAAAAACTCGTATAGGGTCTCATTGATTAGTACTTTGCTTTTTTTACAGACTGGTAGTTCCTGAGATTAGCACCTTCAAACAAAAAAAGAGTTTATTTTTTTTTTTTGTTTTTCTAAGTTCTGTAGAGTCGGTAAAATCGGAACAAAAACATATTTGACTAGTGCATTTTGAAGTAAATTTTGTGCTCTTTAATTTTGAATATGACCATTTTTTCGATAGGACAAGCCGTTTTTATGTTATAAGCAAAAAACGTAAAAAAGTGCAAAAATATCATGGTTTTTAGCCCACCAAAACTACACCGCTCTGTTTTAGAGGTCGCAAACTTGGATTTGACATCTCCTAAACATGCTTGAGGACACAAAAAAATAAAATCATTTGCTGCGCAAAACGCAAGGTGGACCTACCTTTTTAAGCTCTCGTGACTGGACTATATAGTTATGCGCCTTTTTTCTTCATGACAGCCAAGAGGTGAGTCCCAAATTTGGAAGTTATTGTTAGGTGGGTCGCGGTCCAGTTTTTCTCCTACTGCAACGCAGAGGGACAATCCGGCCCTGGACTTCTATAGCTGTATTACCTATATGAAGTGGGAATCTTTAGTGTAGGACGTCGGTATAATAATCAGAATTTAATGAAATGATGACCAGGATGACGTCATCAAAACGTTTCACGTCTGACATCATAGCTTATAATACAGAAACGATTTGCAGCGACAAAGACAACCGGTTGTGGTTATTCTACCTTGTCTTAGAGCTTTTATGTCTTATAAGCATAAAGGCAGATTTTGATATAAGTACAAATAAAGACTGATTTAAACATATATTATGATATAAAGCATACAGTGAATTTAACTTAAGACGCAACATAGGCGAGTTTTGTTTATACCTGGAGTTATGGAAAACATTAATGTATTAGAGAAAATCGTTTCACTTAAAATGCAACATCCAATGAACAAAAACATACATCACTATCAATATTTTAATTTAAAAAATTCCAGCCAATTGAACGCGGGACCATTCCAACTTCAAAAACAGACATTATTCTTACATAACTATAATAAATAAATAGTACGATGACGTAGGCAACGGCTAGTATAAAACATTTATATTACTATATTTGCTTTTCGTTTCCATGGTTACACATGGTTTCACAAGTAATAAATTCTGACAGATCAATTACTTCAAAACAAAAAACAACAGACTTTTTATTGTCAAAATCGACCTCGATCATAAAGAATCGACCTCGATAATAAAGAATCAATCTCAATCATTAAGAATCGACCTCGATCATTAAGAATCGACCTCGATCATTAAGAATCAACCTCGATCATTAAGAATCAACCTCGATCATAAAGTATCGACCTCGATCATAAAGTATCGACCTCGGTCATTAAGAATCGACCTCGATCATAAAGAATCGACCTCGATCATAAAGAATCAATCTCAATCATTAAGAATCGACCTCGATCATAAAGAATCGACCTCGATCATTAAGAATCGACCTCGATCATAAAGAATCGACCTCGTTCATTAAGAATCAACCTCGATCATTAAGAATCGACCTCGATCATTAAGAATCGACCTCGATTATTAAGAATCGACCTCGATCATTAAAAATCGACCTCGATCATAAAGAATCGACCTCGATCATTAAGAATCCACCTCGATCATAAAGAATCGAACTCGATCATTAATAATCGACCACGATCATTAAGAATCGACCCCGATCATTAAGAATCGACCTCGATCATTAAGAATCGACCTCGATCATTAAGAATCGACCTCGATCATTAAGAAACTACCTCGGTCATTAAGAACCGACCTCGATCATTAAGAATCGACCTCGATAATTAAGAATCAACCTCGATCATTAAGAATCGACCTTGATCATTAAGAATCGACCTCGATCATTAAGAATCGAATTTGATCATTAAGAATCGACCTCAATCATTAAGAATCTACTTCGATCATTAAGAACCGACCTCAATCACAAAGAATCGACCTCGATCATATAGAATCGACCTCGATCATTAAGAATCGACCTCGATCATAAAGAATCGACCTCGATCATTAAGAATCGACCTCGATCATTAAAAATCGACCTCGATCAATAAGAATCGACCTCGATCATTAAGAATCGACCTCGATCATTAGGAATTGACCTCGATCATTAAGAATCAAACTCGATTATTAAGATTCGACCTCGATCAATAAGAATCGACCTCGATCATTAAGAATCTACCTCGATCAATAAGAATCGACCTCGATCATTAAGAATCGACCTCGATCATTAGAAATCGACCTCGATCATTAAGAATCAACCTCGATCATTAAGAATCGACCTCGATCAATAAGAATCGACCTCGATCATTAAGAATCGACCTCGATCATTAGGAATCGACCTCGATCATAAAGAATCGACCTCGAACATTAAGAATCGACGTCGTTCATTAAGAATCGAGGTCGATTCTTAATGAACACGTCGATTCCTAATGTTCGAGGTCGATTCTTTATGATCGAGGTCGATTCTTAATGATCGAGGTCGATTCTTAATGATTGAGGTCGATTCTTAATGATCGAAATCGATTCTTTATAATCGAGGTCGATTCTTAATGATCGAGGTCGATTCTTAATGACCGAAGTCGATTCTTTATAATCGAGGTCGATTCTTAATGATCGAGGTCGTATCTTAATGATCGAGGTCGATTCTTTATGATCGAGGTCGATTCTTATTGATCGAGGTCGATTCTTAATGATCAAGGTCGATGCTTTATGATCGAGGTCGATTCTTAATGATCGAGGTCGATTCTTAATGATCGAGGTCGATTCTTTATTTAATTTTAGGAAAGCTATAACTTTTGAACGCGTTGTTCAATTTTGCTCTTTAAAACGGCATTCGACGCAGTTTTTTAAGCTCTAAAAATATTGTAAGAGGTACAAAATCGATTGGTTGTGAAAACTCGAAGTTAT
The DNA here is from genome assembly GCA_039654895.1 of Mongoloraphidia duomilia. Classification (NCBI taxonomy): domain Eukaryota; kingdom Metazoa; phylum Arthropoda; class Insecta; order Raphidioptera; family Raphidiidae; genus Mongoloraphidia; species Mongoloraphidia duomilia. The sequence continues at coordinate 24,343,325 of CM077524.1, read as the reverse complement.
TTTGAGAAAACACTTTTTTCGAAATCTGTTGACTACGTAATCTCTCGAGCGGATTAACCGATTTTGATCCGCTTAGCGACATTCGACGCAGTTTTCTGAGGAGCAGAGCTGATTAGAGTATGAAATCAATCGGTACAATATTCTAGAAGTTATTTTGAAAAACATCGTTTTAACAACAATTTTTTTCGGTTTTTTTGGAATTTCTCAAAATCTATTGGGCCGAGTCGGTTCAAATTTTCAGGAAATCTAAGTTCAGTGGAACCCTTTCGAATGCCACAAATCGCGATTCGATCGGTCAAGCCGTTATGAGTTATGAGAGGTTTACATACACACACATATATACATACTCACATGCTGACATTATCGTAAAAATAGTCAGAATAGCTTCCTAGGATCAGAAAACGCCGAGATCTGATGTAAACTCGATTTTCGAAAATCGGGGTGAAATCAATAACTTCCCTATTTTTGAAAATTTTCAATTTTCTTAGCGAGAAGTTAATGAATAAAAATTACTGTATTTTCTGACATAGTATGTCAGAAACATGGAATAAGCGTGTGCTGACATACTGTGTAATGTGTATGTCGGAATTATCAGAACTAAGGTACTGTCACATGTAGTACGAATAGGGTTGCCAGGTGGCCGGGACCCACCGGGATTGTTCCGGAATGCGAACGTATGTCCCGGGTCCCGGAATTGAGAAAAATGTCCCGGAATTCAAAAAATCATAACATGAAATCTTATATGCATATATGACGACAAAATTAATGTTGACGAACTGTTTACATAATTCTCTTGTTTACGAACTGTCTATGACAATCTTCCGAAAGAAAATAAGACGAACGACCAAATATGGGCAGAGTTTTTGAAAAAAGAGCACTGTCCCAAACCTTGGCAGGCTGGTTTCATTTATTTTATCCATTCCCATTAGTAATGCGTTTTGTGAATGAATTTTTAACTTAATGGGTAACTTATGGACAAAAGAACGAAACCGGTCCATGGGATATGGTTAAGGCGGAACTTCAGACAAGAGTTAATTTTAATCTCTATTGCTCTGAATTTTTTAAAATGCTTGGGGGGCTCGATGGCCAAAAAATTATAGATGCCGCAAAAAAAAATGAAAAATATATATACAAAAATTTCATAAAAATTGGTTTTGTTTTTTAACACACTTATATTAGCTTCACCTGTATGTTTGCGTGCTTACTTGCTTGCTTGTTTGTCAGTTTGTAACCGACTTCTTTGAACTTGATTTTGACCAACTTTGAACGGTCAGATTTAGTTTAAACTTTGTCGACTTATCAAGGACCGACGACAATACAACAATAAGTTTGTCCCATTATCCTGACCAGGATCTCCAGGACTAAAAAAAAAAGCAAAAAACTTCAGATTGAACTGAAACTTTGCACACTTATCAAGGACCGATTACAATACAATAATTCCATAAGTTCCATTATCCTGACCAGGATCTCCAGGACTAAAAAAAAAAAGCAAAAAACTTCAGATTGAACTGAAACTTTGCACACTTATCAAGGACCGATGACAATACAATAATTCCATAAGTTTGTCCCATTATCCTGACCAGGATCTCCAGGACTAAAAAGCAAAAATAAATTATAATTTAAAAAAACTAAAAAACACGCTTTAATGAACTAAAAAGTAAAAAATAATTAATTTTATTGTAAAAAAGCGTGGGGTGCTTTGTATCATATTTTCATACTACCCCACGCTTTTTTACAATAAAATTAATTATTTTTTACTTTTTAGTTCATTAAAGCGTGTTTTTTTAAATTATAATTTATTTTTTTGTCCCGGATTCGACGCCAGCAAATCTGGCAACCCTAAGTACGAATGATGTCCCGACCGAGCTTCCGTAGAATTGAATGTGTGAGCCGGTCATAGACCGACAGACCTTATACTGGATGCTTGCGCAATAACACATTGTTGCTTTGCCCTCCTCTATGTTGTTGGACGTTAGCCGGCATTCAGCTTATATGTTGTCAGACATTCAGTTAGTCTGTTGTTGGATGTTGAGCGGGTTTAACTATATATCCACGTTGATACGAGTGCAATATTGAACGAAAAAAAAAATTAACGAACTACTATTATAGTGATATTGTTGTTGAAGTGTCTGTAAAGTTAATAAATAGTTGCATATAATAAATACACGTATAGATTATGTAGGTACAGACTTTTTTTAACACCTGGTTTACAAAAAAAGTGCCCAAAACTTTTTACCTGTAGTACTTTTGTAATGTTGGTGTATATATAAATATTATTTGTAACGTGGTCGATTTACCTGTGGATTGTTATATTTATTGATAGCATTTTTAAAACGTGTCTAATAAAACTTTTTTACTGTGTTGTTGGTTTTGCACGTAAACTAATATTGTGAACTTGGTGGTTTTTATTTTATTTGAAAGTTTTTTTTGCTTGTTTCTTATTGGATTGGAATTTCACAAGTAAGCAATATTTGAGTAAAATTATAGGCTTAAGAAAGTATGATATACTGCTTGGCGGGAAATTTTGTAAGTTATACTTCTTTAGCGAGGGTAGCGAATTTGAATGATTTCGAGTCAAAAAACACCGACATAAAAATTAATGAAACACTGACGGATAAATCGACTCAAACGATTTGGATGAAATTTAGGTATGAAAAGAGGTTTTGGGAAGCAAAAAATCGATCTAGTTAGTTCTCATCCCAGGAAAGAATCGTTTTCTTATAGATTTTATAATTTTAAAAATCAATTTTTGACGTTTCAAAATAGTGTAATATTGTAAGTAGGCTTTGAATATACTGTTACCATGGCTTAAGGGTAATTAGATAAATTATTATCATGCTATGCAAAAATAAAAATCTGCAGTATTAAATAAGTACTTAAAATTAAAAATGCCAAAAACTTCAACGGAACGTGTTCTAATGAAAAATGTATGAAGTATAACTTCGACCGTGCGCTTATGTGGGTGAGACACACAGTCCATTTTTTTTTTAGTTTTACTGAAAATACTTATCAAAAAGAATTTCTGCCATTTTATGTTACTTACGTTACCTAATTTAATAATATATTTCTAATACGCAGTGCCGTAGCCCAGGGCAAGATTCCGATTTCGCGCCCTCAAAAATTCTTTGCTTGATATATTATTCAAAATATAAAAATGCATATTCGGATCGCTGATTGCACCCTTATTAAACTGAAATTGACAGAGCCGGATTTAACGTAAACACAGATCAAGATCTGCCACAAAAATAAACTCATCAATAAAAAAAAGGGTGTGGGTGTCGGGACCCCCGACAGATGTGAAACATCAAAGAAAACGTTATTGAACTCGGTGGTGTTCTCTATGTAGTAATAAGTATATATTTTTTCAAAAGCAGCAACTAACTGTTATGCTGACGTAATCCTATATATACTGCACTGTAACACCGCGTGTGTTAAGTGCACGCCTGAGCCAAGAGAGAGAGAGAGAGAGTACCGCAGTGGTGGGGAGAACAGCAGCGAAGGAGCGGACCAAACATTTCGTTGCATATTTCTCCTTACGCGGCTGTTCACAGCCCGACATAAGCTGTTTCACATCAAAAAAGTCGGGTCTCGTTTAAATTCAATCGAACGAGTGAAGCGAATGAGATCCTGCTATAACTAAATCGATCGAGCGTAGCGAATGCGGTCAGTAAAAGTGGGACTAGACCAAATGATCGGAACAAGTACTAAGGTCCTATTTCAACTCGACAATACGAGCGAAGCGAATGAGATACTAATTTAACTGAACGAGCAAAGTCAATGTTTTACAAAAACTTCTAAGACGATTTTGAAGAGGGCTAGACACCAGCCCAAAAAAACGACATTAAAGCGAGCGGAGCCGCGGGTACAGCTAAGTAGATCAACGCGTTCTTTGTTTTTAGTTAAATTTGAGTGTTATAGAGTTATTGTAAATGAGAAAAAAACATTTGTATGACTAATTAACACTTGCTGAATGGGTACATATAATATTAGGTATATCAGTTTCAGTTGGGAATATTTTGCAACATCAGCGTTATTTCATTTGAACAGCATCTTGAATCTCTTCTATTTTTGTGGATGTAATCCTTTCCATAACAACGAAAACTACAATAGGATCTTCCCACAATTTTTTTTAGGGTTGAAATCTACATTACAAATCTATAGGTACATATTATAAACTGAAGTCCCCCTCCCCCCGGCCCCGCCGCGTCTATCTGTATGTATGTCCACGCTTATCTCAGAAACTATTGTGGGGATTTTCAATTTTCATTCGGTTTTCACCAATAGACAGACTGATTCACGAGGAAGGTTTAGGTATATAATTTATGTAGGTACCTATATTTTGTGCAAATTAGCTAATGTTACGAATTATGATGATATTTGTCGATTAAGTCGGAAAAAATCTTGCCTCCTGAGAGCTTTCCCATATCGATAAAGTTTTATGAAAATAATTCTACTAATATTATAAACACCACCAGCCCGACTTCGCTTCGCAGGGGTAGAATATCTCGCTGGAGGGGGCAGATATAATAAATCATAAATTCTTATCTCAACAGCTACTGAACCGATTCTAAAAATTCTTTCACTAATAGATTAAGCTATACACTATCCCTGAGTGATATAGGCTATATTTTATTTTGATTTTTCGCGGAGGGGGGGATAATTCCTGTGGGATAGTATAACAAAACGTCACTCTGAAATTCTTTTGCATTTTACCGTATTGGCGGAATCCTACTAATATAAACACCACCAGCCCGATTTCGCTTCGCAGGGGGAGAATTTCTCGCGGGGAGATAATAAATCATAAATTCTTAGCACCCGGGCGAATCACCCGGGCGAATCCGGACCGGGCCGCTAGTAGATAATAAAACAATTTTTATGAGAATTTTTCGGAAGTTTTTTCTATAAGAAAAAAATTCTCAACAACTTTCTTCGATTGGCTGCTGTATTTGAATCACGTCCATTGATTCATAGATAAATAGAGAATATGGAGGGATATAGTACACTGATTTGTTTATGTATAGTTGAAAGGTCGGCAGTTAGAACTTAGGTTAGGTTCTTCACGAGTACGACTGATGAGGAAGTATTCCTCTCTTTCCATATAGACATACCTTTGTTTATCTATGCGTGGACGTATGTCTGATCAGGCTTCATTGATCTGGCTTTTACGTCATCATATGGCGGCTAAGCTCTTCCGTTTGAAATGAACACATTTTTTAAATTTTGTTTGCAATTAAGAGGAAGGATATAAGAACAAAAAAGTAGGTTTACATTATTTATTTATGTATGAGGAATAACATACACAATTCAAAATTATCAAATTTTGGTACGCGGAACGACCCTATTATTTGTGACAAGACTAATCTGTCCGTATCTATGACACAAACACACCCGATTTTTATTTTTTTTTTATTTATTTTTATTTTTTATCGAAAACGCGTGATTTAGGATACTACACCGCGATGTGACGATTACTCAGCTACTCGAATTTTTTCGTGATACATCGGTTGTGTAATGTGTATTTCAGCGAAGAGTAGTATGCGGTTAGTGAGTAATTAATTAATGGAAGATCTCGATGATACACAGTGTGCCAAAAATGTTTGTTAAACGCCTGTATCTTAAATATGATGCATTTTCAGGCATCTGTTTGTTATAAATTTTTTAAAGTGAAACTTTTTTAGCATTGGCGTAGCTAGGGGAGCCGAGGGTGGCACGGCCTCCCCAGAATTCCCGGTGCCCCTAGAAAAGTGCGATCTAATGTACCTAATTAAAAAAATTATAATATATTACGACAAAATATCATAATAATATGATTATATAAAATGTTTTAATAACTCGGTCGTGTTGACCGGCTGATCCCCCTCCCAGTCCTCCAGAGAATAATCCTAGCTACGCCAATGTTTATTAGCCTTTTTTCATTCAGTTATACGGATGTCGTGCGTCAAGTCGCGTCCATCTATACGATATATTGTAGACTGTAGAGTAGTATCGTTTAGAGAAGATAGCAATGTTATTTCTGCGCACAAGTGAGTTTCGGGTCGGACGGCTTGTTTATGTTTTGTAATAATGGATGGTCACTGGTGAGTACCGACTGGCGACGAACAACTAAATGACCATATTCATAAGCCCACCCCTTGCTAGAAAACATAGACCCGTCCGACCCGAAACTCGTTTTTACGCAGAAATGACGCTACTATCTCTAAACGACACTATTCTACAACTGCATACAAGAGTCAAGAGTCGATCAGATCAGTACCTATACTCATCGAAAAGCAGCGACGTTATATTCATAACTATATTATACGTCTACATAATTAATATAGTACGTATATTAGTCGAGCAGCACATCAAATACCCCTTAACCACGATCAATAGACTCTGAATTCTTATACGTTCGTCTCCATAGTATGATCAGGGTCCAAATTACATTACCAAAACCACGTGAGCAAATTTATATAACTTTCGGCGATTTCGGGTTAAAAGCGTTTAGGGTTATGGCAATAAAGTTTCACTTGCACCGTGCAGGTTTCATCCTAGTTTTTTTAACCTTCTTTTGGTTCAGGAATGTACACCGTATCATTTATGCGACATTTTTTTGGGACGGCCTGTGTAATTATATTCGAGTGCCGTAGGAGAAATGGTTAATTAATTTGGGCTGTGCGTTTTAATGGCGAGAAAGAAACGTTGTGCTTGAGGTCATATTTTTTATTGAAATTTCAAACATCGATGTAATGCTTTTACGTTATAATTTATATGAAACGTTGAATGTGATGTTCTTGTTGAATTAAATAAATTTGTTTATGTCACGTTCCAGTTCCACGCGTTTATCATAATATACCAGGTGTAGAATTATTTTTGAAATATGTGGACAATAATGCTGAGGTGCAGAAAGCATTGGCAAAACATTTGATTTGACAAAGACCTTAGATTGTGATCATATAATTATAGTTTATGCAGGAGCAGTCTATTTTTATTTATTGTAGATTATATAGACGCGTCGACGACTTAGGTCATTAGCGTCTTAATTACATTAAATAATAATAACTCTCTTAAAACAAAGTGACATCACAAAACATCCATGAGCGGAGGTGGGATCCGAACCCACGACAGTCTGATCCAGAGGCCGCGACGCAAACCACTGGACCATCCTGTCCTCTAGGAGCAGTCTAACTCTAATGTCGTTATGAAACTCCATACAGAACATTTTGTATTTTTATTTATATTTTGTTTATATACGTATATTAATATTATTAATAATATATTGATATATAATATTATTAATAATATATTCATATTATTCTATGTATCTATCTATACTAATATTATAAAGCTGAAGCGTTTGTTTGTTTGTTTGGTTGAACGCGCTAATCTCAGGAACTACCAGTCCGATTTGAAAAAAAGATTTTTTGTTAGATAGCCCATTTATTGAGGAAAACTATAGGCTATATAATATCACGCTACGACCAATAGGAGCGCAGCATCAATGAAATATGTTTGCAAAAACGGGAAAAATTATTCCTTTTGAGAGCTTCCGTTGCGTAAACGGTTAAAGTTACGCAAAAATCATGTATGACGGAAGTGTTCCCATTTAAAAGTTCTAAAAAAAAGTCCGCGACAGCGTAAGTCTATCTTTTAAGGTTGACTCACTATAACTTTTTTTATGGTAATCAAATTTGTTCGTAATTATAATATTCAAGCGAACGAGCGAAGCGAGTGAGTAGCGTATTTATAATATTCAAGCGAACGAGCGAAGCGAGTGAGTAATGTAATTATAATATTCAAGCGAACGAGCGAAGCGAGTGAGTAGTGTATCTATAATATTCAAGCGAACGAGCGAAGCGAGTGAGTAGAGTATTGCACCCGGGCTTTCTTAGCACCCGGGCGAAGCCGGACGGGGCCGCTTGTCAATAATATATTTACCTAGTCTTTGAATTAATAGCAAAATATACACTGATTGAAAAATGTTCTTTAGCTGCAGTTGTGATACACAAAAAGATTTAACGGTAAAAATTATAATTATTATAAAATAAGTCGACAAACCATTGGTAAATTACCCTTGTTTAGATAACTGTGTTACAAAAATAAGAAAAGAGTTATGTGTATAAATATGTATAAATTACTTTTCTTAATTAATTAATTTAATAATTAATTTCTAGAATCTAGAGCATTTGTTATCAGCTCATTATTTTAATTAAAAAGATAGGTACAGTTTCGTTTTATGTATATTATGTAATAATGTATATTAAAGTAAAATAATGTGTTCTATGATAATTTTATGAAATTTCAGTCAGTATTTGTCTGGCATTTTGAAATCTGCCGCCATTATTTTCTTGCATAAATATTGAAAAACTTGTAAAACCGATTTTCAAGGAGTTGGGATTGTTTTTTTCCGGCCAATGCCATTTTCACAGTAATTTTTTTTCCAAAGCATTTTTCCCTTATAATGTTAATGTTAGCCACTGTACGTAAATTTCAGTCATAGTAGATTTGGATGAAATTTGGAAACCTATCGCCATCGTTTTTTTTTTGTTTTTGTGTAGAAGTTACCTACTGAAAAAATCATAAAAAATAGGATAAGTAATTAAAAATAAAACTAGGATTTTAGTTTTTTAAACTGTTATTTTTATCCCAGTTCGATCACTGATTAAATTATGTATAAAGGCTCTCGTTACAGCAGTTCGTTACTGCGCTCTGTGCATATAATTCTGAAGAGAACACAAAATATGTAATTAATTTACGCTATATTATGTTGTGCTTTCGTGCAGTATATGTTAATGTTGAAATGTAAATATAAAATCAACCGAGCGTATAACCGCCAAAACCTCAACTCTATTCAGAAAACATTTGTTCAACATCAGCAATATACTGTGTACCTACATATTATACGTATTCTCCATCGTTATCCATATTCCAGAACACCCTATAGAAATAGAATAAAGTTAAGTTGGAAATCTATTTACTAAAAAAAAAGGCGAACCAGTGCAACTTGGATAGCGCATCGAGTATATCATCAATTATATTATTTGCTCTTGAATTTCGAAAATTGTATCTAGAGATAAGAGCTACCAAATTCAGAAATACTTAAATCGTAATTAGTCTGATTCTGGGGGGCAAATTAGAAAATTAAAAAAGATTTTTTTCAAATGCATCATGTAACACTAACATACCAAATGAAAGGGCTCGTTATGAGAAATACGTACAAATATATTTTTTTAAATTGTTTTTTGGATCGATATTATTTTTGCAAAATAACCGATTTATTGTTCCATACAAGTAGTCCAGTCACGAGAGCTTAAAAAGATAGGTCTACCTTGCGTTTTGAGCAGCAAATGATTTTATTTTTTTGTGTCCTTAGGCATGTTTAGGAGATGTCAGATCCAAGTTTGCGACCTCTAAAACATGGCGGGGGAGTTTTGGTGGGCTAGAAACCATGATTTTTTTGCACTTTTTTTGGTTTTTGGCTTATAACATAAAAACGGCTGGTCATATCGAAAAAATGGTCCTGCTTAAAATTAAAGGGCACAAAATTTACTTCAAAATGCACTAGTCAAATATTTTTTTGTTCCGATTTTTACCGACTCTACAGAACTTAAAAAAACAAAAAAAAAAAAATAAACTCTTTTTTTGTTTGAAGGCGCTAATCTCAGGAACTACCAGTCTGTAAAAGAAGTAAAGTAGTAATCATTGAAACCCTAGACGAGTTTTTTAAAAATTCAATTCCAAAGGGTGAAAACGGAAGTGTAGGATTTATTGTAATAACAAAAAATCCTACACCCACGTTTTACCCCCTTTGTGTTTGAATTAAAAAAAAAATCGAATAGCCTATAACCTTCCTTAATAAACGGGCTATCTAACAAAAAAAATTTTTTTCAAATCGGACTGGTAGTTCCTGAGATTAGCGCGTTTAAACAAAAAAAAAAAACTCTTTTTTTGTTTGAACGCCGCTAATCACAGGAACTACAAGTCCGATTAAAAAAAATTTTTTTTTGTTAGATAGCCCATTTATTAAGGAAGGCTATAGGATATACGAGTTATTTTTAAATTTAACCCCATAGGGGGGAAAACGTAGGTGTAAGATTTTTTGTAATAACAAAAAATTTTACACCTCCGTTTTATCCCCTTTGGGATTGAATTTAAAAAAAATCAAATAGCCTATAACCTTCCTTAATAAACGGGTTATCTAATAAAAAAAATTTTTTTTTTAATCTGACTTGTAGTTCCTGAGATCAGCGCGTTCAAACAAAAAAAGAGTTTATTTTTTTCTTTGAACGTGCTAATCTCAGGAACTACCAATCCGATTTGAAAAAAATTGTTTTGTAAGATAGCCCGTTTATTAAGGAAGGTTATAGGCTATTCGAGTTTTTCAATAGTTAAAAGCTTGAAAAAATGCTTTTTTTTCATTTTGATAAATTTTGGCGATTTTCTAAGTTCTATAGAGCCGGTAAAAATAAGAACATACACATATTTGACTAGTGCATTTTGAAGTAAATTTTGTGCCCTTTAATTTTGAATAGGACCATTTTTTCGATAAGACCATCCGTTTCCATGTTACAAGCAAGAAATCGAAAAAAGTGCAAAAAAATCGTGGTTTTTAGCCCACCAAAACTCCCCCGCCCTATTTTAGAGGTCGCAAATTTGGATTTAACATCTCCTAAACATGCTTGAGGACACAAAAAAATAAAATCATTTGCTGCACAAAACGCAAGGTGGACTTCCTCTCGTGACTGGACTAAAGTAGATATAGTCGCGGACTTAAAAAAGTTTACACCTGTATCATCTAGTTACCGGTTTTTTTAATTTTTGCATAATATTGTAATTTGGCTTTTTACAGTAATGTATCAATTACTAAGGTTACATCCTAAAAATTCAATAAGAAATTATTATCAAAACACCTCAGTTGTTTATTATACAATTCAAATTACTCAATATTATTCAATTAAAACATAAGAAGATTTGATAATATTTGCTACTAGCAAATTCCTTCCTCCAATCTTGCAATAATTCTTCTTTTTTGGTTATCGTTTAATAATTTCTAGGTATTTAAACGACAATTATTTCTTTTAATTTTTGACATTTACATTTACCTATTAAAAACTAGATTTGTTGCTAAGCTACTGACTTTTTGTGAACTTACACTGAAAAACTTGAGTGTAAACTTTATTAAGTCCGCGACTGTACAGTGTACATACATTTAAAAGTCTGTATATTGTATTGACTCCTGGCAATACCTGTGTTTGCAATAATAGTTAATAATAATATGTGTGAATATTGTAATTTATAAGTGTCATGGCTTGTTGTGTCTGTGCTAAGTTCTAAAATTAGATTCATACGTCGTCTTATTTATACATGGGTGATATTCTGTATTTCTATACATTGAATTAAGTTCAGAAAAGGTAAATGTTAAAGTCGACCTCAACAGGTTTTTTATTATTCAATTGGTATAAACATATTGATTATATCATCGACGTAAAAAACAGATTCTACATTCCCTATTTCAACAATGAAAATATCAACTATTGTACGAGCGAAAAAAAATTAAGTGGCTGCCAATCTCTGCCTTTTTCCAAGAAAGTCAAGCGCGTGTTTTTTAGTTGTTTTCAATTTACTCAGTACAGTACATACTTAAGAGAAAAGTTTTTTTATAAATATTGGCAAATGTGTGTAATTATGTAATTCATTAAGTTTTATAGAATAGAATAGTTTATTTGTGAATTAGTTTAACACAAATTACAAAATCGTTAAATAATCAAAGAAAATTCAATTGACTACGAGAAGTCTTTATAATGATATAATGGAATTGTTTAATAGTTTAAGCCTAATTTCTTTTAAATAAAGAGTCGTAGGTAAAATTCTTGTGGTAACTAAGAGTTAATTGTACAATTTAAGTGAGAAGTAGTTTGGCCCATTTGTTAACTTATTATACCGTTAAAAAATAGGTAAAAACACTTTTAAGTTAAACGGTTTTATTTTAAATCATCAGCTGTACCAAAAATCAGAAAATAATTAGGACACAAACCAAAGGGGCACTTTGTGTCGCTGCGTCAACGGAATAAGTAATAAAAACGTGGGGCGCATTTGAAATATTTCTGTTGGTGGGCTTGAAAACACATTTTTCTAGACAAGCCGTTCTTATTTAATAATTATACAGTCGTTGTACAGATTTTTATGCACCCCACGTGTTTATTACTTATTCCGCTGACGCAGCGACACAAAGTGCCCCTTGGTTTGAGTCCTAATTATTTTCTAGTTTTTGGTACAGCTGATGATTTAAAATAAAACCGTTTAACTTAAAAGTTTGTTTACCTATTTTTATTTTCTAGTTTCAGTTTGATTTCTGGCTCGTATCATTATGCAAACTCCTTATCCTTTGAACTGTCCACCTCCTAATTCCATCATCAGATCCTCGTTACCAAGTTGAAATTATCATAATATTGTATTGCGTCACGGGAACTCAATGTGTGTAAAACGTCAATCTGTATTCAATCTGTATTGTGTGCGACGCAGAAAAAATGGAACTGAAAAGGGGGCGGCAAATTGTCTTTGCCCAGGGCGCAAATTGTACAAATACGTCCCTGTTTTTATTACGGTCCTGCGTGCAGTTTTAAAGAGTATGCAAATATGACATTGATGCAGTATGTGTGATGCAAGTAAAGGTAAATAATGCAAATATATGTACAAAGATTTAACACAGATAGCCGATAAGTTAAAGAACCTTCGACTTTCGAGATTCTGGGTTATCGAAGAATACTTTTTATTTGATCTAAAAAGTACACACATATCTATTGAGCGTTTTTAATTTATATTTATTGTAAATTACAGACGCGTCGACAACTTAGGTCATTAGCGTCTTGATTATACATTACATAACAACTCACTTAAAACTAAATGACATCACAAAACGTCCATGAGCGGAGGCGGAATTCGAACCGACGACAGTCTGATCCAGAGGCCGCGTCGCTAACCACTGAACCACACTGTATAGGCAAATACTCTAATAAACAGCACTTATATGATATGTCTTACATTATTTTCCCTTTCTTTGAGATGTAACCCTCAAACGAAATGGAAAATTAATTTTATTCTAAAAATAACTCATTGATCCGTGTTGGTCTTTTATGTTTCGTTGAAGTGTATAATTTTGGCACGCCCACATCTTTTATGAAGTTGAATGACATCATTCTGACCCTTGACCTTTTAGTACTTAAAAAAGAACATTGTAAATGATATGATATTTTCTGTAACCTAGATCATTTACATCGCTTTACACATACATTAGGAATTAGTATAGGAGTCATTTCATAGTTTAGTATATCTTGATTCATTCGTCTACTCTATATAAGCCACTGAATAAAACTACCAGCAATTTTCGAAATTAATGGCACGCAATACATTGATGTTTTTACCTTTTTCGTTGTAATTATTCTAATTGGTTTTCTTATAATATGATATGTATCTAATAAATACATTGTAAAATTAAGGGTTAAATATGTGGTGAACGTGTAATTATGAAAAGTAGAATGCTTTCGGCGAACTTCAGCAATTAAATTATTAGGTATCGATTCTCTTAATATAGTCCCCTTTTCGCATATAATATGTGTGTATGTATGTTTGTGTTTGCGATAAACTTGAAAACTGCTGTACCGATATCAATTTGGTTTTCACAGGTGTACAGAGCATTATCCTAGGAGTGCTTTAGTGCAGAATATTAAAATAATGATGACCTCAGCAACAATCTATTTATCTTAAAATAATGTGCAGTTATTTTGCGGCGTAGCTGGCTATTTCCACCCTGAATGGTACCTGGAAAAATGAGGTCATGACAAGTAGTGTTGCCGTCTAGACAAGACAAGACAAGAGTTTCAAAGTCTTGTCTTGTCTTGAAATATCAAGACAAGACTTCACTAAGTCTAAGTCTAGATTAAAAAACTCTTGTTTTGTCTTCAAAATTTCTAGACAAGACTTTTGCAAGTCTTGTCTTGAAAATCTAGATAAGACAAGAGTCTAGAAAGTTTAGATCTAGACGGCAACACTAATGACAAGGCAGAATATTCTTTGTGATTTCAGGTAGAACATGATTGAATAAAATAAATACACAAACACTTGAAATATTCTACACATTTATTAATCTCAAACGATCGTTTCGGGTTTCTTGCCCATCATCAGGAGAGTTCAAGCTAAAACTACTAAAGTAAAATCTGGGCTATCAAACTACCTAAATAACAAAATAATGAAGGTAGCTTAAACCTAATTAGTTACTACTTGAAAAGGGTGACAGTATAAAATCTAAATATTATAATGTCACCCCTTGAAAGGTTAAATTTCAAACCGCATTTATGTAATTATTTCAGCAATAGAGCGTTAATAGGTCAAAGAACGTATCTATTAAATGGCGCCAGAAGTTACTTCAACAAAATGTTCACAATAATTAGTATGTATAATCACAGTATCGCTAATTAAAGACGCATAATTATCATACATTAGTTGCTCGGTGGGGCTTCACCGGGTGCCAGCCACTGTGTTTGCTCACAGCTCATCTTCCCTTTATCGTAACGTAATAACTGCTCGTCAAGAAGTAGATTTTTGAACATTGATTTTTTAAATCGATCAGTCATGGTTCTCGAGTTTTGAGATAATATCTTCTTACACTAACCCTTATGTACATATATCAACGATTTCAGGTGTAAAATAAAAACACTTGAATGTAAATACAGATTACAGATAGACAATGTTTTCGTCGATTTGTGTCGACCACTTCTTTGTCTAACGATATTATGCGAAGCAGGTGTATGGCGATGAGGTGGAATTTTATGCTATATTGTTCCAATAGACCATATTATAGAACATGTCTATGGGGACCATTCAGCCAGGGTACCTATAGGTAGGGATGCAAGGTGTTAGAAAATATAGATATATATCGATTTCAGTCGATATCGATATTGGTGGATCTTCGATATCGATAAATATCGATATTTTTGGGCGTCGATATATCGATATTTATCGATATCGATATATCGTTGCATCCCTATTTTTTTCAATTCTCACTGCCTGATGACAATTCACAGAGTAGGTACTTTAAATTTTAAATGTCAACTTTTTTTTAGACAGTCAGTGTTGCCAATTGGCAGTAACAACATTTTACCCGATTTCGTGGGTATTCGATTTTGGGCGGGCTCTTTCGATATTTCGTTTCGATATTTTGAGTTTTTTCGATATCGATATCGGCAGATCTTCGATATTGATAAATATCGATATTTTTGGGCGTCGATATATCGATATTTATCGGTTTTTCGATATATCGTTGCATCCCTACCTATAGGTACTCCGGGTAGTAACTGGCGTGAGAAATTCTGGGTAGTAACATAAGGGTTAATAGATATAGATAAGCGACTCATTTTCCCAGCGAAATTTCTGAGCTAAATTTGTCTACTCCAGCTAAACTACAGTAGATACCGAAAAGTGATATGGGAGAAATTTCTTGCTCTTGCGATTATTTCGTTGGCAAACCAAAATCTACCCGGGCGAAGCCAGACTGGAAAGCTGTATAGTCATTAGGGTGAGATCAATGAATAATAAAAACACCCTCCTTTCAATCGACGTCATGCTGATCGTTTAATTTGGAGGGGAAGGGGACCTTTTGCACAATAAGGATCAATTACGCTTTGAAAATTACACATTACTGCCGTTTTCGGAGTTTTATTTTTTGTGTAAAATGTCTTTCTGTCGTTTATTTTTGCCTTTTCAATATACAGGGTGTCCAAGACTTGCGTTGTCGGCCGATATATTGATTTTGGGTGAAGATAGAAAAAAAGTTTAATTACAAAAGTGGTATAAATTTTAATGGTGTATAACTTAAAAATATTTTCAATTATACAGCCTGTCCCATTTAAGCGTGGCAGATCAAAGCTATGTTTTTTTTTAACCTAGCACCCTGTTTTTATTTGTTTTTTCAATTCTGCATCTAAATGTGAATAGAAATTGTAAGGGAAGCCATGCTCGAAAATTCAGTAATTTTTGAGTTATTCAAGTTTTTTAGAATTTTTTGACACGTGCAGACCTTTACCTAAAATTTGACATAGTCAAAACAGAAACCTTTATCAAACTGAAATTTTGAGGATCACTAGTTAATGGACGGACAAATCAATGTCTGTTCTAAAAAAAATGAATTTATTATACAGGGTGTTCAAAACAATGTACTTCTTTTACCTAACTTCAATCACGTGTAACTTTTGATTGTTAATTACAACGAGGTTATTTTTTTGCTGGAATTGTATTCTTTAGGCTATTTACTAACACTTTTATTAAGGGTTGTCCAAACCTAAACCTATTATTTTAATACGAAAATATTAGATTTAGGTTTGGACAACCCTTAATAAAAGTGTTAGTAAATATCCTAAAGAATACAATTCCAACAAAAAAATAACCTCGTTGCATTTAACAATCAAAAGTTACACGTGATTGAATTTAGGTAAAAGAAGTACATTCTTTTGAACACCTTGTATGAGATGAAGTGCTTTTACTAAATCAAATTAAAACTACCACAGAATTGTTAAACACATGGTTTGAGGAAAATAGTTTGAAAATAAATAGATCTAAAACAGAAATAATAAAATTCGGTAATTACTGCCAAATTCCTCAAAAAATGAATTTGTTGGGTTCAGAAGTATCATTAGCAAAACATGTAAGATTTCTAGGGATTTCTGTGGTTTGAACTGGAAGTCACACATAGAACAATTACTATCTAAACTATGCAGAGCAATATACTTAATAAGATACCTAAAAAGAGTTGTAAATTTTGATACACTTCTCAGTATCTACTATGCTTACTTCCATTCAAACTTACAGTTTGCCATTATATTTTGGGGCAATTCCACGCTCTCAAAAAAAGTATTCTTACTTCAAAAGAAATGTATCCGAATCATAGCGGGTGTGGCACCTCGACATAGCTGTCGAGAGTTATTTAAAAAATTCAAAATTCTCACCGTTTACGACATTTTTATTTTAGAATGCGTACTTTTTGTAGAAAACAATTCATCTCTTTTTAACGAGAATAATTTTGATCATAACTACTCGACAAGAAACAAAAATAATTGTAAAACGGTAGCATCTTGGCTGACTGTAGTTCAGAGAGGTGTCCGCAACGCTATGATTCGGATACATAATAAAGTACCTGAAAATATAAAAGCAGGGTTTAATCTGAAAAAGAAATTAAAAGAACTCTTAGTCAAAGAAACAAATTATGACCTAAAAAATTATCTAGGATAATAATATGATACACGCTGTTGTACTGACTTCTCCTATACATGTATATTATGTCTTTGGAGCAATAAAATTATTATTATTATTATTATTATAATAAATTCATTTTTTTTAGGACAGACATTGATTTGCCCGTCCATTATCTAGTGATCCTTAAAATTTCAGTTTGATAAAGGTTTCTGTTTTCACTATGTCAAATTTTAGGTAAAGGTCTGCACGTGTCAAAAAATTCTAAAACTTGAATAACTCAAAAATTACTGAATTTTCGAGCATGGCTTCCCTTACAATTTCTATTCACATTTAGATGCAGAATTGAAAAAACAAATAAAAACAGGGTACTAGGTTAAAAAAAACATAGCTTTGATCTGCCACGCTTAAATGGGACAGGCTGTATAATTGAAAATATTTTTAGGTTATACACCATTAAAATTTATACAACTTTTGTATTTAAACTTTTTTTCTATCTTCACCCAAAATCAATATATCGGCCGACAACGCAAGTCTTGGACACCCTGTATATTTTCAAAATGAACGGCTACACCGATTTTGATGAAACTTAGTACACTCTCAACTATAGTACCCAGACTTAAAATATAGGGTATTTTTTGTCCGGCTAAGATCGAGCTAAGAGTATTCGATACCGGAAACTACCCCCCGCACTTGTCATTTCAAATCCTGTCTCCTCGCCTAAAAACGGTTGTCTCTCCCGACGCTATTTTTACAGCTAAAGGATTCGTGTAAACGCCTATGAAGGACCAAGAATCACACCAGATCCCTCAGGCGAAAAATTAAAAAAAATGAGCGAGTCTAACAGTAGTCGCCAATGATGTGTATAACATCTAGCCTCGTATTTTAATACAACACATAAAATAGCAGAACGAACGGTTACAGCTGTAAATTGTATTTTAAAGACCACCAACAGCTAAGGTTATTTGGGCCTAGCACCAATTCATATTTTCAATTCATTATTATTATTTTTTTTTTTTTTAATAATAAATTGAAAATCCAATTGACACTTTCACCAGCTCTCGGGCTAGAACTCGGGAACTGGGGACTTGTAATAGAGGAACCATAGCAACGCCATGTAAACAACAGCGCCGCTCCACTCTCGGCTATTCTCAAGCCCTCACAGCTGTATCTCGTTGACACGCTATCATGTAATCTTTCATACTGTTACGGATCACCCTGTATATAAACGTCAGGCAGGAATTCTGAGAAGCGGTGTCTGCTTGCTGAACACCGAGTAACTGCACGAACATTCTAGAGAACGCGCTGTGCCTAAGCCAAGCGGCCTATATAAGCAAGCGAGTGCGAGGAAGGTAGGCAGTCAATGGTGAGTCGTGCAACCAAGCAGATCAGTGATATAAATATTAGTCAATCAACGGTCGAATCAGTCAGTACAGTGATATAAATAGTGGAGTGGATATAAATAAATAGTACTGAAGTAACTGAGTAAATGACTGACATAAATAAACGTTAGAAATAAATCTGATATAAATACAGTGATATAAATAGTTTCGTGATATAAATTCACCTGATAAAATAAATATTAGTGTAGTCAATTATATAATAGTTAAGTGTTAATTACTTGTGTTGATTGTTAGAACTGACTTTTGGTTGTTGTATTTATTATTGTTGTGTTTTTATTTATTGTAAATAAATATTGTAGGTAAATAAATATTTATTCCGCCAACTCAGAAAACAGTTTTGTAACAATACGTATCCAAAACGTTTACAAAAAATTCGCCAGAGGGATCTTTAGTGTGATTCCTGGTTCTTCGTTTGGCGTTTACCCGAACCCGGTAACTTTAAAAATGGCGTTGGGAGAGCCGTAACCATTTTTAGGCGAGGGGAAAGGATTTGAGATGAAGAGTTCAGGGTGTAACCTCCAGTAGAGAATACTCTTAAGATAAAGTTTCTGTAATAACTCATATATAAACGGGAGCGAAGTCGCGCGAGCAAACTGTAAATACTAAAGTACCTACTTCATAAATATAAATGCAACTGTTGTTTCAGCAAGCAGTTTATTTATTTTTGTTCTTTACAAACACTTTGAAGTTTTAGAGCCGCTCCTGGTACTTCAGACAGTTTATTGTTTACTTTTTCCGTCATTTTATCTCCCAGTCATGCGGAAATTGAACCGTGCATCTACACTAGGTGTGTTAGTAACTAGTAATCGAAACATACATTTTTATAACTCCTGCTTCTAAAGTTCAATATTCGAGAACTGTGAGGCGTATTTTAGTCACCGTGCGTGAAAGTCCAAAGCGTGCGTAAAAGTACTATCTCTACATCTTATAAATTCGAAATTTCCGCACTTTGTACAATACAAGCACTTACTGGCTATCGATCGATGTGTTCCTATATATAGTATCGCGCATACAAAGTCCACATCATAGAGAGTCATGTTTTTAATGATTTATACAGAAGTTAATAACTTTAATAAAAATAAACTAAATCGTAACTTAGTCTGTAATTGTAAAGTTCTAAGGACTAGAAGAGCGAATTTTCCGTTTTCATAATTTTTTTTTCTTTATTAAACTTTAGAAGCAGTCGTTATAAAAAATTATGTTCGATACGCCCGCTTAAAGTTAGATATCAACTAGGCTTAAATTGAAGCACGAGATAAGGGACTGACGCATACACAACGAGATCTCGTGTGCTTACCCCCACTCGCCTAACCGCTCGTGGGGGTATACAGCGCACTCGATCTGGTTGTGTATGCGTCAGTCCCTTATCTCGTGCTTCAATTTAAGCCTACTAGAATACCTCACTTTACGCACACGTATCGAAAATAACTATTCTAAATTCCATTATATGTCAATTGTTTTACGTACATACATCCATTAAGCGGCTAAGCCGTTGAATCTGCAATCACTCTGTAAGCAATTTTTGATGTAACAATATTACTTTTTGCTTAATTCAGAAAAGTTTTGGTTGGGTGTAAAAATGCCAGTCGAGCAGATTTAATGATACAATAAACTGGATTCTGAAGATGGATTGAATCTGATGATCACTACGCGTTATTTGCCAGTGTATCAACACTAGAGATCTGTTAGAGGAGAGCTGTGACAATTCTGTGATGTATCGTTAAATACCGATAAATAGAGACGATCGATCCGTTCGGTTGGTTGAACCAATCACGGTAACAAACTACCGCCGTTTAGGGTTAGACACTGTCGAGGATATAGGGATGAGTAATTATCATTGGTGGGTGATTTCTTATTAATTGAAGCCCGTATAGTAAAGCTTACTAACCCCTCATATATATAGTAATAGTTTCAA
This sequence comes from Mongoloraphidia duomilia, assembly GCA_039654895.1. Classification (NCBI taxonomy): domain Eukaryota; kingdom Metazoa; phylum Arthropoda; class Insecta; order Raphidioptera; family Raphidiidae; genus Mongoloraphidia; species Mongoloraphidia duomilia. The sequence goes on along the minus strand of CM077524.1, from coordinate 24,322,787 downwards.
CTTTCAAGTCAGTACGTATTTTGAGGTCGAATATATAACGATGTGGGCGATTGGAATTTTGCAGAGGAGTTATCCGTTGTCACGATTCGACCCCTGCTCTCGTCATCATCTTGAAAAGAAAGATACAAACGCGGTTTTCTTTTCGAATATCTCGGCTTCTATTCCGACGAGGTTTGAAAGGGCGCTACAAACTTCCCTAGAATCGAGTGCATTTTGCCTTTCCCCCAGGACCATTTTTGATTACTTTATTACGCAAAAAACGAGAAATTTTTTTTACCAAAGCAAACGTGCGGGTTTTTTTTACATTTTTTTGTAACGGGTTACTTCTACAAGAAACTTGTTTAGTAGTAGTACAAAACTTGTAGGGCTTGAAAAAACTTATAGATAGTGATCAATGGTTTTTTTCAAGCTACCGACACAAAAAAGTCTATCCACGGATAAAAAAAGTGGTTGTGTGCTTATAACCACACGACAGAAGTGAAAACTTGATTATATGCAAAACATACATATTCTTATAATATTATTTTATTATTATAATACGTAATAATAAAAACGTAATTCTTGAAACGATGCACTCCTTGTTAGACAGTATAGTGGGGCCGCCAAGCGACGAATCCAACTTCAACCTTGCACTTTGTGATAGAGAGATGCCACTCGGTACGAATGTTGGTCGGACCCATATCTTCACTTTAAGACGTGAAGGCATTTTGGGCCCCGCGACAGGGCCCCTCGACAGGGTGGTTGCGTAACTTTCAGGGGCAAAACGCCTGTAACTTAGCAACCGTTCCTCGCACAGCCCTGGGGGTAGTCTCATTGGATTCAGCGCACTCAATTTCATACGAGACGGCCCTCAGACTAACTCCGAAACCTCCACCAGCCCGCGTATAGGGATGAAATACAAGTAGTCCATTGAAATGTTAAATTTTTTTAGGCTACGTTTGCATTTTGGGTAGGACAAGGTTTTTTCTTTCGTTGCGTGGGAGGGGGCGGTATAAGTTTAAAAATGAGTTTTCGGGGTCGACGGCCACCGTATTTGGCCGCCACCTTGAAAAGGGGGTGTAGTGGGGCCGTTAAGTGTTTAAACCATGCACGACGTGATAGAGAGATGCCACTCAGTACGAATGTTGGTCGGACCCATATCTTCACTTTAAGATGTGGAGGCATTTTGGGCCACTCGACCGGGCCCCTAGATAGGTGATGGTTGGGTCCGTTAAGCGCCTAATGTTGCACGACGTGATAGAGAGATGACATTCGGTACGAATGATGGTCGAACACATATATCTTCACTTTAAGAAGTGGGGCCATTTTGGGCCCCGCGACTAGGCCCATAGACAAATTAATTGCGTAACTGTCTGGGGCAAAACGCCTGTAACTCAGTAATCGTTCCTCGCACAGCCCTGGGGGTAATCTCATTGGACTCAGCGTACTCAATTTCATACGAGACAGCCCTCAGACTAACTCCAAAACCTCCACCAGCCCGCGTATAGGGGTGAAATACAAGTAGTCCATTGAAATGTTAAATTTTTTTAGGCTACGTTTGCATTTTGGGTAGGACAAGGTTTTTTCTTTCTTTGCGTGGGAGGGGGCGGTATAAGTTTAAAAATGAGTTTTCGGGGTCGACGGCCACCGCATTTGGCCGCCACCTTGAAAAGGGGGTGTAGTGGGGTCGTTAAGGGTTTAAACCATGCACGACGTGATAGAGAGATGCCATTCGGAACGAATGTTGGTCGGACCCATATCTTCACTTTAAGATGTGGAGGCATTTTGGGCCCCGCGACCGGGCCCCTAGACAGGTGATATCTTAAAGTGAAGATATGGGTCCGACCAACATTCGTACCGAGTGGCATATCTCTATCACAAAGTGCAATATTAAGCGCTTAACGGCCCTAACCATCACCTGTCTAAGTGTCCGTTCGCGGGGCACAAAATCTTTCCACATCTTAAAGTGACGATAACCTTGTCCTACCCAAAATGCAAACGTAGTCTAAAAAATGTAACATTTCAATGGAATACCTGTATTTCACCCCTATACGCGGGCTGGTGGAGGTTTTGGAGTTAGTCTGAGGGCTGTCTCGTATGAAATTGAGTGCGCTGAATCCAATTAGACTACCCCCAGGGCTGTGCGAGGAACTGTTGTCGAGTTACAGGCGTTTTGCCTCAGAAAGTTATGCAACCAATTTGTCTATGGGCCCAGTCGCGGGGCCCAAAGTGGCCCCACTTCTTAAAGTGAAGATATGAGTTTAACCAACATTCGTACCGAGTGGCATCTCTCTATCACGTCGTGCAGGATTAGGCGCTTAACGACCCCAACCATTACCTGTCTAAGGGGCCCAAAATGCCTCCACATCTTAAAGTGAAGATATGGGTTCGAGCAACATTCGTACCGAGTGGCATCTCTCTATCACGTCATGCATGGTTTAAACACTTAAATGCCCCACTACACCCCCTTTTCTAGGTGGCGGCCAAATGGGGTGGCCGTCGACCCCGAAAACTCATTTTTAAACTTATACCGCCCCCTCCTACGCAACGAGAGAAAAAACCTTGTCCTACCCAAAATGCAAACGTAGCCTAAAAAAATTTAACATTTCAATGGACTACTTGTATTTCATCCCTATACGCGGGCTGGTGGAGGTTTCGGAGTTACTCTGAGGGCTGTCTCGTATGAAATTGAGTGCGCTGAATCCAATGAGACTACCCCCAGGGCTGTGCGAGGAACGGTTGCTAAGTTACAGGCGTTTTGCCCCTGAAAGTTACGCAACCACCCTGTCGAGGGGCCCTGTCGCGGGGCCCAAAATGCCTTCACGTCTTAAAGTGAAGATATGGGTCCGACCAACATTCGTACCGAGTGGCATCTCTCTATCACAAAGTGCAAGGTTGACACGCTTAACGGCCCCACTAGTAAACGTTGTCACCGACCCGAGCGCGCTTGATGCCGAGTGGAGCCGAGTAAACCCGATTCAGCGTCACCGACCCGAGCGTGACGGTTCACTTTCGTTCACTATTCAGAAAGAACGCAAAGTGCGCCTAAAGAAGTTTTCACTTCAAAAAGTATAACGACCGAGAGCAAGAAATAAATTTTTAGGCGGGAAGGAGGTGGCTTGACCCCTATTAAGTTTGGTTTATTTCTCGGTAATCTGATTGAATGTATACAACTCGTGATTTGTTATCCATCCTTGTCACTTAAAGCCTTAAAGCTGTTTCGTGCGGGCCCCAGCAAATATAGGCGTGAACACCCGTCTTCCTATAGCTAGACAGACAAGACATAATATACCGTAGTACATAAAATACATGGGTTCGGTCAGCAAAATAGAAAAAAGTGTCTTGTACAAAATTCATTTGTCTCTACCTAAATGCTTTATCTCCTAAAAATAATTTCTTATTTACAAAATGCTTAGTTTATCTCTAGAACTACTCAACCGATTCTAAAAATTCTTTCTCTAATAGAAAGCTACACTCCCTGAGCATGCTAAGTATATTTTATTTTGATAAATTTCTCGCGGGGGTGGGGGAATAATTCCTGTGGGATTGTAACAAAACGTAACTCTGAAATTCTTTTGCATTTTAGCGTAGCTATAGGCAGAATCCTATTGATATTATGAACACCACCAGCCCGACTTCGCTTCGCAGGGGGAAAATTTCTCGCGGAGGGATAATAAATTAACAATATATTAATATCTACGTGAGCGGAGTCATGGGCGCCCGCTATTAAATCATAATTTCATACCATCCGGACGAAACCGGACGGGTACCGCTAGTTTAAAATAAGAAAGTATGGTGGTGCCCCCACTAAACTGATCACTCTCTAAACAAGAAAATACTTTTAGGCGATAAAACATTCGATTTTCGAATACAAATAACTTCTGTGTAAGACATTTTTTCTGTATTTCGCTTAACTATAGATATCGATCGCAGATAGTTGCGTCACCCTGTATAGAATAGTAGATACAGGTAATGTTATTTATCTAGCACGCCATGAGTTTATGCCGCTGGGAGTTACATCGTGATGGATTGTCTAATATCCTGACGAGGTCCAATCATTACATTTATTAGTGTATTTGCCTATAAATATTAAATAGTAAACAGGCAGATATACAATTGGCGGTGGTGGGATGACAGGAGATTTTATGAAGGTCCCATCCCTAGATCGTATATGTCTCGCCATCATATCAACACCATAGGAACAAAAGAACAACTGATTTTTATAACTTTTTAGCCTCGTTTTTTTCGTTTGGTTACGCATGTCGAGGTCACGTCATGTTCAATCGAAGCGATCGACCAGACCAGTACTCATCTAAAAGCAGCGACGTTATGTTTATAACTTGTATATTCTACGATTGCATACAAGTGTGATGGTAATTGACCAGACCAGCACTCATCGAAAAGCAGCGACGTTTATGTTCATAACTATATTGTACGTCTATACATAACTATATAATATCGTACGAATATTCAGTCGAGAAGCACATCAAATACCCATTGACCGCCAACGATAGAATCTGGATTCTTATACGTTCGTTAAAACATCCGCATGAGCGGAGGTGGGATTCGAGCATGGCCGGACCGAGGGGGGCTTGGGGGTGTGACACCCATAGAGATATCATAGATAGAGGAGGGAAGCCACCCAAAAAAGTGCCGGTACAAAAGATAGAGATGGAGAATAGACGTGTTCTTCTATCTTTTTCTATTTTATTTTATTTATTGTAGATTTATAGACGCATCGACATCTGTCATTAGCGTCTTTCAACTACACTAAATAACAACTAACTTAAAACTAAATAACATCACAAAACATCCATGAGCGCAGGTGGGATTCGAACCCACGGCAGTCCAGTCTAGAGGTTGCGGCACCAAGCATGCTAACCACTAGGTTATACTGCCCTCTCTATCTTTTTCTATCACAAATACATAACCATGGTTACAAATGTAAATTAACAATATCTACTATAAATTTTTAAATTCACAAATGCGTTAGAAAACAAGGAAAAGATAACCTATTAGTTTTCTATCTCTCTTTTTCAACCTGACACTGTAACAGTTGTGCCTATATGACTCCCCTACTCTATCTATGATATACCTATATGTTGACACCCCCTAAACCAGTCGGCAATCTAAGGTCTAAGCTGCAAAATCAAGTCACCCCCCATTTAAACCCCCTTTGCTCCGGCCCTGGATTCGAGCCCACGACAATCTCATTCAAAGGCCCTAGCACACTACCATTAGGTACATAATTTGCTATATCACCTTACTCATTAGTACCTATAGATATAGATATTGTAGCAAGCCACAAGATGTTATGCCGCTGCCTACAATAGAAGCGTCGAGAATGAAAGGTCACAGTGGTGAGGCGTGGAATGATATCGAAGATACGAGTAACCACCGGAATATTCTGGAAAGCGCGCGAGCGTGCTGGTCGAAGCTGCTCGAACTATATAAGCGAAGTACGAGGGAGTCAGGCAGTCAGTCGTGAATCAGTGTCGAGTTGAACTGCGAACATAAAACAGTATATAAATAATTTCAATTATTTGCGAGAAAATTACTTACAGTATCTTATTTAGTTAACAATTAGATTAACAATCAATATTGTTATTACTTCCTATACTGTACAAATTCACTATTTTAGTGAAATTAACATAAGGACATCAGACGATATTAATCGACATAACATGCCCTTATTAATTATTGTAGAAAGGCTACATAAGAAAAATTTAAATGCACCGCCGGGAATTGAACCCGGAACACCCAATATCGCGTCGGGCAAGTTTTCCAGTTACTCCACGGTGCCCATGGCGTACACTTAATCTTTTCTTATATATAGCACAAATACACCGCAAGTTCACAAACTGCGAGAGCTAATATTATTTTTATTTTTATAACAACACTACAATGAATGTTGCTTTTCTCAAAATAGGCCGGATATGCCTAGTAATAATTTCAATTATTTGCGAGAAAATTACTTACAGTATCTTATTTAGTTAACAATTAGATTAACAATCAATATTGTTATTACTTCCTATACTGTACAAATTCACTATTTTAGTGAAATTAACATAAGGACATCAGACGATATTAATCGACATAACATGCCCTTATTAATTATTGTAGAAAGGCTACATAAGAAAAATTTAAATGCACCGCCGGGAATTGAACCCGGAACACCCAATATCGCGTCGGGCAAGTTTTCCAGTTACTCCACGGTGCCCATGGCGTACACTTAATCTTTTCTTATATATAGCACAAATACACCGCAAGTCCACAAACTGCGAGAGCTAATATTATTTTTATTTTTATAACAACACTACAATGAATGTTGCTTTTCTCAAAATAGGCCGGATATGCCTAGTATGGGTGTTCCGGGTTCAATTCCCGGCGGTGCATTTAAATTTTTCTTATGTAGCCTTTCTACAATAATTAATAAGGGCATGTTATGTCGATTAATATCGTCTGATGTCCTTATGTTAATTTCACTAAAATAGTGAATTTGTACAGTATAGGAAGTAATAACAATATTGATTGTTAATCTAATTGTTAAGTATATAAATAGTTATTGTTCAGTGTTATTTAAGTGCTTCACTTTGTTTAATAATTACTGTTCGTTATTCTTATCGTGTTGATTGTTAGAATTGACATATAGTTGTTGCGTTTATTGTTATTGAATTGTTAATTATACTAAATAAATATTTATTCCGCCCACGTAGAAAACAGTTTTGTTACGATATTTTTCGGCAGACCAAAGTTTTAAGGGATGCAAAATGTGACAACCGTAAACCATACAAGATCGAAAAATCAACTTTTAATGCAACAGTCGCTGTAACTATAGACTGTAGAAGGTAATTATTTATAAAACTGGTATTACAGCATATTAACTCTTTACACGGGAAGGCTTTGTGTGCACTTGGGTGGATGAACAAGTGATACATATTACATACTTGTAAAATGTGCTGTACAATTATTACAGTGTAAGAGCGTATTCGCATTACCTACATGCTCTATGAAATGAATATTGCAGTGTTTTATTTGACATTATAAAAATGTCACATCAAATTGTAAAATTTACAAGTACCATTTATGATAATATATAACATATTGTTACGGATCACCCTGTATATAAACGGCAGCCAAGAGTTTTGAGAAACGGGGGTCTGCTTACTAAACAACTGGTACCTGCGCGAAAGTTCTAGAGAAAGCGAGAACACACTAGGCTTATGCCACGCAGCGTAAGTATATAAACAGCCAGTACGAGTGAGTGAAAAATCAGTCAACGGTGAGTCACCAGGCAAGTCGACGGTGGATCAGTGATATAAATAGTGCCGTGAAATAAATAAATAGATTGATAAAATAAATACTAGTGTAGTGGTAATAATTACGAGTTATTGTATATAGTTGTTATGTTTTACTTTGTAATTACTGTTTAGTTATTGTTTATTTGTGTTAATTGTTAGAACTGACTTTTCGTTGTTGCATTCATTATTATTGTGTTTTTAATTATTGTAAATAAATATTTATTCCGCCAACTCAGAAAACAGTTTTGTAACAATATCATATTGATATTATCTATCTAAGTTAATATTATAAATGCGAAAATGTGTTTGTCAGTTTGTTACATCTTAACGACTTAACCAGTAAACCGATTTCGAAGAAAACTGGCGCAGGACATAGGCTACTTTTAATCCCGGAAAATTGTTCCCGACGGAGAGGCGTGGGTTCAAGCCATGCCATACTATAACACTACAGTTGTGCACATGTTATTGGAAAGACAGGAAGTTATGAATTAATGATGCGTCCTACGTTTCCATAGTTACGCATCATGTATTTGTGTATTTTGGAAAACAGATTATAGAATTTTTAACTGTCAAAATAGGTATTTTTTATTACTGTCAAAACAGTAGATAATATATTCAACTGATTGTGATTCAACTGAGTATCGATTTCATTTTTTTTTACTGTTCGATAGGATGATACTTTGCTTTGGGACATAGGGTATAATAACTGGAGCGAGCGAGGGATGCGAGTGATTAATGTATTAGTAAGTCATAAATTTGAGTGAACGAGCGATTTATTTATTTATTGTAAATTATAGACGCGTCGACAACTTAGGTCATTAGCGTCTTGATTACATTAAATAACAACTCGCTTAAAACTAAATTACATCACAAAACATCCATGAGCGGAGGCGGGATTCGAACCCACGACGGTCTGATCCGTTTATTTATTTATATTGTAAATTATAGACGCGTCGACAACTTAACTCATTAGCGTCTTGATTACATAAAATATCAACTTACTTAAAACTAAATGACATCACAAAACATCCATGAGCGGACGCGGGATTCGAACCCACGACAGTCTGATCCGTTTATTTAATTATTTATATTGTAAATTATAGACGCGTCGACAACTTAGGTCATTAGCGTCTTGATTACATAAAATATCAACTTACTTAAAATTAAACTACATCACAAAACATCCATGAACGCAGGCGGGATTCGAACCCATGACAGTCTGATCCGTTTATTTATTTATATTGTAAATTATAGACGCGTCGACAACTTAGGTCATTAGCGTCTTGATTACATTAAATATCAACTTACTTAAAACTAAATGACATCACAAAACATCCATGAGCGGACGCGGGATTCGAACCCACGACAGTCTGATCCGTTTATTTAATTATTTATATTGTAAATTATAGACGCGTCGACAACTTAGGTCATTAGCGTCTTGATTACATAAAATATCAACTTACTTAAAATTAAACTACATCACAAAACATCCATGAACGCAGGCGGGATTCGAACCCATGACAGTCTGATCCGTTTATTTATTTATATTGTAAATTATAGACGCGTCGACAACTTAGGTCATTAGCGTCTTGATTACATTAAATATCAACTTACTTAAAACTAAATGACATCACAAAACATCCATGAGCGGAGGCGGGATTCGAACCCACGACAGTCTGATCCGTTTATTTAATTATTTATATTGTAAATTATAGACGCGTCGACAACTTAGGTCATTAGCGTCTTGATTACATAAAATATCAACTTACTTAAAATTAAACTACATCACAAAACATCCATGAACGCAGGCGGGATTCGAACCCATGACAGTCTGATCCGTTTATTTATTTATATTGTAAATTATAGACGCGTCGACAACTTAGGTCATTAGCGTCTGGATTAGGCCGCGACGCTAACCACTGGACCACACTGTCCTCGCGAACGAGCGAAGTGAGTAATATATTAATCATGAATTCATAGCACCCGGGCGAAACCGGACCGGACAGCTAGTAACATTATAAAGAGTAAACGTTTGTATGTGTGTTTGCCGCGGGTACTCTCAGGAACCTCAGAACCGATTTGAAAAATTCTTTCATTGTTTAAAAGTCTCCTTCTAAGCTCTTTTTAAGTAATTTTCGAAGTTAGTAATGAGAATGATGCAGTATTGAAACAAGAAAACAAAGTTCAGTTGGAGTTGGATCAGCTTTTGTACAGGTATAAATAAAATTAAACACATAGAAATGTCCCGTGTAAAACTTGTTAGTCTTCTACAATGGTATTACAATAATAATTTATTGTATTACCTTTTCTATATATGGATACATAACGAGATAAATACAAAACACCTTTGAATTCCGACCCCTTTAGCGTTCACTGCACCCTACTTTTTACTCTAGTAACGCTCCTTAAACCTGCCGCCACCCATAGAGGAAGCCCTACGTTCTTTCTGTGTATAAATACACTATGTATAAATACACAATAATGCACTGATAATAATGCATACGTCATAATATGTATATGTGCTTAAAAAAACGCTATAAAAAATACAATTTTTTGCTGGCGCCTCCAAATCATATACAAAAGATTTAATCAAATTTAAATTTGCTATTTTTGTCTTGTAAATTATTTTTTTTTATAAGTGTATGTTAAATGTTCATGCGATCAATTTTCGTAAACTATATTAAAATACTGTTACAAAACTGTTTTCTGAGTTGGTGGAATCAATATATTTATTTACAATAATTAAAAATACAATAACAAGAAATGCAACAACGAAAAGTCAATTCTAACAATAAAAAACTTAAACGGTAATTATTGAACTAAACGAGCCACTTAAATAACACTTAACAAACAACTATATATACAAGGATTATTTATTTGTAATTATTTATGTCATTGTATTTATATCAGATTTATTTCTAACGTTTATTTATGTCGGTCATTTACTCAGTTACTTCAGTACTATTTATTTACATCCACTCTACTATTTATATCACTGATCCGCTTGATGGAACGACTTACCATTCACTGATTCGATTGCGTGACACCGTTGACTGATCCTAATTCACTCGTACCGGCTTGTTTATATACCCTGTGCGACCCAGCCTAGTACGTTCTCGCGTTCTCTAGAACATTCCGGCAGGTACTCGTTGTTCAGTATGCAAACCCCCGTTTCTCAGAACTGTTGCCCGCCGTTCATATACAGGATGATCCGTAACAATACAAATAAATGCTTTTTATGTTAGCATTACTATACTGATAGGAACACCAATCGATTCGAATGCCATAGCGTTACAGTGCAATGCTAGAAAATGGTAACTCAGTCGCCGCGATAGTGGAAGATTCGGAATTTATTAATTAATTGTAGATTATAGACGCGTCGACAACTCAGATCATTAGCGTCTTCAACACAACAGTCAACAAATAATTCATTTGTGTATTAGAATCCGCCAGCCGGCATACACAAACCGACTGGTACGAGCTCGGGTCCCTGGGAGCGCTAATTCCCAAAGAACATTGGAATGCAATTTGCGATAGCAACCACATTCCAATGTCCCCCCCTGGGGGGGTCGGAATTTATTTTTCTAGTATTGCACTGTAACGTTACATCATTGGGTGTTCCTAACAGTAATGCTAACATAAAATGCATTTATTTGTATTTATTTGTATTATATTTTTACGGATCACCCTGTATATAAACGGCAGGCGGGAGTTCTGAGAAGCGGTGTCTGCTTGCTGTAAAAAACTAGTACCGGCACGAAGGTTCTAGAGAAATCGAGGAGGCACTGGGCTTACGCCGCGCGGCCTATATAAGCAGCGAGTACGAGTGAAGTCATATCAGTCAGTGTAGATTATACTGTGACAGTGATGAACAGCGAATATAGTGCAAAACAATCTGATATAAATATTTGAATTTAAATAACTAGAAATAATATAGTTATTGTATATAGTTAAGTGTTATTTACTGTTTAGTTATTGTTGATTGTTAGAACTGACTTTTCGTTGTTGCATTTATTATCGATGTGTTTTTAATTATTGTAAATAGATATTTATTCCGCCAACTCAGAAAACAGTTTTGTAACAATATTTTTACGTCCCACTTCTACTATGGTAGGGAAGTATTGGAATCAGTCTGGATTTTTTTCGATATTTGAATAGATATTCACGTTTTGATATCTTAGGAATCGTTTAAAACCATTTTCTGCTTGATGTTTGTATATAATGTACAGGGTGATTTACACCAGGAGGCGGAAACTGCAAATTTGTGTTCAGGATTTAGTTTTAAGTAAAAAATGCGAAATAATTTTTTTCCGATCGGCCTTTGTTTTGGAGATATCGATGCAAGAAGTTTTCTGAACTCATTTAATTTTTATCCATAAAATTTATAGTAAGCCATGGAAATTGCTTGGAAACAAAAGACTTATTTACTAATTGTTGACAATAGCTAGTCAAATACTTTGCGTGTTGCTTTTGATTGTAGTATAAAAAAATATAAAATTTTTGTCAAAAATAAGACATTATTTTTGTTTTTACACGAAAAATCAATAGCAACACGCAAAGTAATTGACTAACTATTGTCAACAATTATTAGTAAATAAGTCTTTTGTTTCCAAGCAATTTCCATGGCTTACTAAGAATTTTATGGACAAAAATTAAATAAGTTCAGAAAACTTCATGCATCGATATCTCCAAAACAAAGATCGATCGGAAAAAGTTAGTTCACATTTTTTTTCTGAAAACTCAATCCTGAACACGAATTTTCATTTTTCGCCTCCTGGTGTAAATCACTCTGTATATGTGGTAAAGTTTTTTTCTTTCGATATCGTGAAAACGGAATAACCCGAATAACATAGGTCATGCGGATTTTTTGTTGTTGTATTAGTTTAGTTTATTAATTCTCCAGAGACAATACAAACATTGTATAGATTTGTCAGATTTGTCAGCATTTAATTAAGACCCGACTAGATTTTGAGCAAAATCGGTTCAGCGGTGTTCCTGAGATATTAAAAAAAGCTTCTTATATTAAGAATATAAAAATATGACGTAATTGTTCTGTTGAGAAAATTGTTGTGACAGTTGCAGCGATTGTTTACTAGGCGGGAAGTATATAGGACTGGTTGCCCAGTCAAATTTTTTTTCTAAAAATCAACTGTTCGGTAGAATTAAATTACAACCCTGTAGTAAATAACTAACCAAACGTACCTAAATGTAATTTTGTCCCGTTAACATGTAACGTAAACAAATTCCAGGTGTAAATTTGAATTATAAATTATACGTTTTGTACGTACCGTAATTTTTAACCAATTGTATATGAGTTACATGATTAATTGTGGGATTATCTTGAACCAGTAAATGTGTATGTATAGGTGTTCTATACAGTGTGTAAACGGTAGACCAGAACATAGGGAAAATAAAATTGAGAACATTTACAACTTTATATTGTAGTAGGCTTATGGGCCATAAGATCCAATGTAAATTTATGTAGTAGATGCTTTGTTTTTTTTTGCGCAAAAAAAAATTTTTTCGACTGTTTTTTTGTGTGTGTGTGTTTTTTTTTAAAGACCACTAACAGCTAAGGTTATTTGGGCCTAGCACCAATTCATATTTTCAATTCATTATTTTTTTTTAATAATAAATTGAAAATCCAATTGACACTTTTACCAGCTCTCGGGCTAGAACCCGGGAACTGGGGACTTGTAATAGAGGAACCATAACAACGCCATGTAAACAACAGCATTGCTACACGCTCGACTATTCTCAACTGTTTTATTTTATGCAAAATTTCATTGATAAATTACACGTTTTTATGAAAATTTCCCTCCGTATTTAAATGACGAAAATTTCCCTTAACTGAACAATAACAATGCATGGCACTTTTGAACTGTCTACAATGTACATTCTTGTTGTTACATTATATTTACTTTTCGTGGGAACGTTTGCACGTATCCAACTTTATATATGTTTTATTCCTTTTTAATCCTGATTCTACGAAGATTAATGGTGTCAGATGTCACATTGTATTATTAGGTACATATTCTGTAGCGACTTAGTTTGTATCTTTGGACTCACGGCACTCTGTTCTAAGTGGATTATTTTTTTGAAAAATAAATTGCTTGTGGCGTAGGAAAAAATTCGACTGATGACCAGTCCTATACTTCCCACCTAGTAAATATTTGCAAAAAATAAACACTCTTTTTTTATTCTTTGAAAAAAAGCATGGCCCTCTTTTTTGTTTGGTGATCTAGTAATATAGCAAAAATCATGGTTACCTTGATTTACGTACAATTTTCTTTTTTTAGTAAAACATTTTTTTCTCGAAAACTATACATTTTAGAGAAAAAAATATTTACATTTTTTTCATATTATAACATCTAGAATTCATTTATATTTTTTTACCTATGTTAATACGTGAAATTAAGAACGTTTTTTTAATATCTCAGGATCCACTGAACCGATTTGACTCAAAATCTAATCAGATCTAAGTTAAAGGCTGATAAACACAATAGAATAATCAGCATGGCCGTATGTTGTTCCGTTTTTACGATATCGAAGGCGAAAAATTGACCACACACACACACACATACAGACATCAGTCAGAAAATGATCTTAAACGATTGCTAGGGTCTCAAAACGTGAAGATCTGTTAAAATCTCGAAATATTTTTTTCGGACTAAATTCATTACTTCCCTACCATAGTAGAGGTGGGAAGTAAAAATATTTTAACTTTAACATGTTCGAAATCCAAATCTTTCGTAATTTTTTAAACAAGCTTTTATTTCGGAGACATGAAAAGTCAAAAGATTGATATACATTTTTAAATTTTTTTAATGATTTTTTTCCAGGTTATTTTATAAAAATGTACCAAAAAGAGTAGCTCCAAAAATATGAGATCTAAAATGTTGAAAAAAAAATTCGACTGATGACCAGTCCTATACTTCCCACCTAGTAAATATTTGCAAAAAATAAACACTCTTTTTTTTATATTAGAAATCGTGTCCATCGTGATTATAATAAAATTAAGCAAAATCGCAGGATAGTGGACAAAATAATTTGATTTATTAAATTAAATGTACGACGTTTCGTCTATAGATTTAGACTTTTTCAAGTACAATATTAAAAATAACAATATTTATGAAAATTAATATTAATTACTAACCATAGCAATTAACATAAGATAGGGTACATAAGACAAAAACATGGTAACATGGTAACAAATTATGTTGACTATAAATTTTAACAATCAAATAATAATAATACAAAAATTAGTATAATTTCATAATATAATTGTACTGACTACTTAAATTTTGAGTGTCTGTTCTATAATTGATTGAATTGTTTTTTCTAATAAAACACATTTCACTGATATTGCGTTTCTTCCAATTTGACTCTTTATCTAATATTTGAACTTCATTGAAAAGAAATTTATGCCCAGTGTCGAAATGATGAGATGACAACGCCGTTTTATTATCACTTAATAAGTTTATGTTTCTACAGTCCATTTTGTGCTGATAAATTCTATTTTTTAATAACTGTTTAGTTTGTCCCACATAACACTTATTACATTCACAAGGTATTATTTTGTCCACTATCCTGCGATTTTGCTTAATTTTACTCTTTTTTTTATTCTTTGACTAGGCCCAAATAACCTTAGCTGTTGGTGGTCTTTAAAACACAATTTAATTTTTATTCTTTGAAAAAAGCATGGCCCTCTTTTTTGTTTGGTGATCTATTGATGGCTAGCTTAATATAGCAAAAATCATGGTTACCTTGATTTACGTACAATTTTTATTTTTTTTAGTAAAATATTTTTTTTCTCGAAAACTATACATTTTAGAGAAAAAAAATATTTACATTTTTTTCATATTATAACATCTAGAATTCATTTATATTTTTTTTTACCTATGTTAATACGTGACATTGAGGACGTTTTTTTGAATATCTCAGGATCCACTGAACCGATTTGACTCAAAATCTAATCAGATCTAAGTTAAAGGCTGATAAACACAATAGAACAATCGGCATGCCCGTATGTTGTTCCGTTCTTAAGATATCGAAGGCGAAAAATTGACCACATACACACACACACACATACACACATACACACACACATACAGACATCAGTCAGAAAATGATCTTAAACGATTGCTAGGGTCTCAAAACGTGAAAATCTGTTAAAATCTCGAAATATTGTTTTCGGACTGAATCCATTACTTCCCTACCATAGTAGAGGTGGGAAGTAAAAATCAGGCATCTAAAGAGATTGGTAAAGATTACATGAAAATTATAGCGAATGATGTGCGGAACCCTCGACTTAAATTTCACTTTAACCGCATTCTGTAGGTGAAGACAACGTTTTTGGTGTAGGTAATCTTTATCTGACATATTATGTTTGGATATGCGGCACAAATCATTTTTAATTTTTGCAGAATGTGTCAATCATTGTCGTAATTTGCCCTGAAGTCAATCAGTGTCAATTGTATCAATAAAAAATTATATAGTGCGTTGTAGATACAGAATACCGTTACTTTGATTGAATAACTTGAATGAATCATTCAAGTTGATGGCATAAATTTGAACAACTATAAAAAAATTGAGTAGGTACTTGAAATAATTTCAGATTAATTGATTGTAGATTATAAACGCGTCGACAACTTTGGTCATTAGCGTTTTAATTACATTAAATAACATATCATTTAAAACTAAATGACACACAAAACATTCATGGGTCACGACAGCTGGCTCCAAAGGCCAGCACGCTGACCATTACACCAGTTGTCCTCTTTTAGATTATTGATTAACGTAATTTTAAAAGAAAACTAAAATTTCAAATGCATCAATATTTACACTAAAAGAAAAAAAATCCAATTAAAGAAAATATAACAAATACACCCCTCATTAAAAAAAATACTCCATCTATACAATGTACCTCTAAAACAATAGTACTTTACACCTTCTAAAGTTATTCCTTAATCTATACAATTGGTACGCCTGAATACAAGTATACACACTTGCATACAAATACAACAATACACTTACAATAGCTTCCATAACTTTCCTTCATTTTGAAAATAGAAACAGTTGTCTAAAATCCATGCTAATAACAACATCGTTCAAATAATGTTCATTTATCTTTATTTTTCAAATAGTGTATTATAACTTGTTTATTTTAATGTATAGATATGTATAACATTTCAGAATATTACTAATGATGCCTAAAAGGGCGAAACGTTTATTATAAATATAACTTTCAAATAAATAAATTGGCTGCAAAAAATTTTCCATAAAAACCCTATCAGTATTTAAGGTTTTTAGATTATATGTAAACCAAACATAATTTTTGTTTACTTACTGAGAAATATTGGCTTCAGAAATTTTGTTACAAAATTCACTTGTCTATGCAAAAAGAAATGTTCAATAGTCGAATTAAATTAAAATGAATGTTAAAGGAGACAAAGCGACTGAACAAAAAAATTGAACAGCTGATAATACCTGATACTCCAACTTCTATTTTTGACACTCGAAAATATACGTATTTTAAATTATTCAACAATAAAAAAATGATTATGAATGATGTGAGTATGACAGGGATAAATGCATGTTTCGTGAAATATACTTAGTCATTGTAAATATATTAGAAAAGCACTATGAGGTCTCTTGTAATCATAATATAAAGTAAAAAGTCCTTTGGATACACCTTTGGTCTGGAAAGAATGACAGAATGTTGTAACAAGCATGAAATAATATGTATTATCATCATGAAGTGACCGTTATTAACCCCCTGCATATTTTTATATACAAGATAATGATAATCGGCCCTATTATCATTCACTATTCGTTAAAATTAAATAATACTTTGTGAATATCGTTTTATTACCCCGCTGCGGAGGGTAATGTGTTCTTTAAAGTGGGTATATGTTTGTGCCACTGTGGTAAAACGGCTGGACGAATTTTCACAGTTGACATGGCGATAAATTCGTGATAATCTCACGAGTGACACTGGGTATATGACGTCACGTAAAATGGCGAACGCTAGACGCCATATTGACATTGTCAAAACTTAAAAATTAATAGTCAGCCAAACAATGTGTGTATGTGGTATCAAATGAAATAGCTTGACGACAGGATTTGAAAAATATGTATAGATAAATAAAAACATTAAAAAAATGCCCGATTGCGTGAAAAGCGACCTAAAATAAAAACAACTAACACAAAAATACAAAACAAGTTTTCAACATGAAAAATAGTAGGGAAATTGTAGACTGTATTTCTAGTGTCGTAATGGGGTTTATTACTGATGAGTTGTGACAGTATGTAAAAACGAGCGATAGCGAGTTTTTACAGTTACAAGAGTCATAATACCATTACGCACGAGAAGTAAATGGTATAGATAGATATATTATAGTTATTTCTTCGCGTAGCCAAAGTGGATACGAAAGTCATTTTTTGCCATATCCACTACAAAATACCTACTTTTCACTTCATTTTCAAAAAAATTTGACAGTTCATTAATTGCGCTATCATCTTTACATTTACATCCGGCCGTGAGTTTTTTATTTATTTATTGTAGATTATAGACGCGTCGACAACTTAGGTCATTAGCGTCAGTCCGGCCGTGAGTATGTAATAGCAGGAGAATAGAGCGATTAAAGATAAGTTACTATGGCAATCGTTTACTTACCGCACTAGTTGTGTAATGAAAACACTTTCGGCACGCCTGTCTGTTAAATGACTCAATATACAGGCCGGTATACATGCATGGAAAGTAGTTATTTTGTAGTGGGTATTGCAAAAAATACCTTTTCAATTAAGTTTTAGTGTTATCTATTAGCGCACCTATGAATTACAAATAACTTATGACCAACATACCACAAATATATTTTTAATTAAGTTTTAGTGTCATGTATTAGCGCACCTATGAATTACAAATAACTTATTACCAACATACCACAAATATTTTTTCAATTAAGTTTTAGTGTTATCTATTAGCGCACTTATGAACTACAAATAACTAATTACCAACATACCACAAATATCTTTTCAATTAAGTTTTAGTGTTATCTATTAGCGCACCTATGAATTACAAATAACTTATGACCAACATACCACAAATATATTTTTAATTAAGTTTTAGTGTCATGTATTAGCGCACCTATGAATTACAAATAACTTATTACCAACATACCACAAATATTTTTTCAAATAAGTTTTAGTGTTATCTATTAGCGCACTTATGAACTACAAAAAACTTATTACCAGCATACTACAAATACCTTTTCGTGTTTGAGCCGAGTAAACCCGATTCAGCGCCACCGACCCGAAGCGTGACGGTTCACTTAAGGAAGTTTTCACTTCAAAAATATATTACCGTTTTCCGTTGTACGCTTTACTCGATAAACTGGTCACACTCTGTATAAACTATAAAGTATAAAATACAATATATATTATGTTTGTCTGTGGTCTTCAGGTCACAATTTGTATATTGCCGATGTATAAATTTTTGTAGTGCGTTTCAAGTTCCATGTTAAAACGACAGAAGGAAGTAATATAATATGGCTATTAATTCCCGATAAACATTTTCAATCAACCGATGTTAATTATCTTCTTCGTGTAACTAACAGCTTCCTGCTATAAATTAATTGCCCACATTTTAACTGACCACAAGCTTTCAGTCTACTTTGTTAATGTAGGATGAATGTAAAATACTCCTCCTTACTGTCCTTCATTACCAGGGGTCACAATGAAGTCGTATCACATTTTTGAAGTTATACTGCTTTAGCGAAAGTATTGAATTGGAATGACCGCTGGTAAAAAAATACTGACATAAAGTCAAAAATAAATGAAACGCTGACAGAGATAAAACGACTCTAACGATCTGGATAAAAATTATTGGAAAGGGATTTTGGAGGGCAAAAAATCGATCGAACTAGGTATCATCCCAGGAAAAATTCGTTTTCTTATAGATTTTATAATTTTAGAAATCAATTTTTTGATGTTTCAAAATTGTTTAATATTGTAAGCAGGCTTTGAAGTTTGAATACTTATGTTTCCATGTTTTAAGGGAAATTTGATAAATTATCATGATTGAAAAATGTATGAAGTATAACTTCGACCGTGCGCTTATGTGGATGAGGCACACAGTCCATTTTTTTTGCTGGAATCTACATTGCAAATGGATTATAAAACTATTTTTTGAGAATTTTTCGGAAGCTCTTTCTACAAATAAAAACCCAAAAGTTTGAATTTTTCAATGGAGTTTTAAACAGATTATGCCGCTACCAAAATGACGTAGACAACGTTCAGTCTGTGACTGGCTGGCTAGATCTATACTGTCACGCTCACTGATATGTCAAATTAAAATCAAAATAATGAAGTGTGACTGTCTTCTACGTCATCATATCTTTAGGTAATTCTTGTTTGCAATTAAGAGGAAGGATAATAAGATCGAAAAAGTTGGTTTACTTCTTTATGGATGAGGAATAATATGCACTGTTCAAAATATTGTATAGATCATAATGCCTTCGAAGACCGCGTGCTCTACACGTTCATTGTGCCATGGCATGATAACAACGCTATGTCTAATTATGGATGATCTCAGAAAACGAGTTGTTGCACATTAACGCGGGACCGCGGATTTACTCACCGCACTTCCTGTCATGGTTTGTGTAGGCATATAGACATAATATTATAATGCATGCAATCATCCAATCATTCAAATGTCGGTTTTTTAACTGCTTTTTATGTCCTTTTTTATATTTTATTTTTATATCAAATAACATAATATGATTGCCCGATATTGTTTTTCAGTGGAGTTGTACTTTACCGCTTCTTAAAATGTAGAACAACCATTTATGTTTCTGCGCATGTGTCGTATAAAGTTACGATATCTTAGGCATCAAGTCACAAGAATTCAGAAAAAAAAAATTGAAATGATAATATTTATGTATATGTATGTATTTTTATAAAATACGCCTTTCCTTTAAATCATTTATTAATTATTAATAATCAACATTCATAACTATATTAATTATAAATTATTATTATTATGATTTTGCTGATTATTTGGGGATTACAAATTGATAATTTTAATGTTGTTAAAAAAATAACAACAGACGAAATATGACGTATAAAAATGTTATAACATCTCTAAATATATATAGCCGAGATAAAACCCAGTAGATTGACTCACATTTCTCTTTTATTAGCAATTATTTCGTGGTAATCTTGAGTAAGTTGTCATTTGTAATATAACTAAATATAACTCGATTATCTCATTCACTAACAAAAATTCTAAATAATTGTACATGAATATATTTTATTGGTCACGACTTAAAATATTTAGGAATTTGTTGACAGGAATTTTTATTTCAATATGTGTGGGTAATTTTGTTTTAATTTCCATGTATTTATTATAAATTTCAATTTAATTGTGTGAATATTTCTCGTTTGAAAACTATGATATCAAATTATGCGAGAGTGAGACTGGTTATTCGATAACTTACTAAATTGATGTGATTGTTGTTATTTTTTCCATGATATTGAAATAATTGTTTATAGGTATTGACGTGACTCCACGTCGAATTTAGGGCTCTGACGTGCGTTTTTTGATTTAAATAAATAAAGAATGCATATAATTATGTTCTTATATAAACTAAAAGATTTGTCAAAAAATACAAGTGCGTAATTACTTATGATTAAAATTAAAAGTTAAATAAAAATAGGTAAAAAAACTTTTAAGTTACACGGTTTTATTAACCGACTTCAAAAAAAAGGCGGTGGTTCTCAATTCGGTTGTATTTTTTTTTTTTTTATGTTTGTTACCTCATAACTCAGTCATTTATAAACCGATTTTGGAATTTTTTTTTATTTGAAAGGCTATACTTTCAGATTGGTCCCATAGAAATTTCATCAAAATCGGTTCAGTAGTTCGGCTGATTTTAATAAAAGTCAGTAACGGCGTGTGATTCTTTAAGGTAAATGTCACTTTTTGACATATCAGACAGCGTAAGAAAGTCGGTTTAATAAAAGTGAGTAACGGCGTGTGATTCTTTTAAGGTAAATGTCACTTTTCAACACTAAAAAGTAAAAAATAAAAAACTTTTTAACAAAAAAAAAAACCTCCTTCAAAAAACCACTAAAAAGAGGAAAATAATGAAATTTTGAGGTCTGCGCCAATTTAATAACATATGAAGTTGGTTAAAAAGAAGATATTAATCACTATAATATACTTTTTAACCGACTTCATATTTTATTTAATTGGCACAGACCTCAAAATTTCATTATTTTCCTCTTTTTAGTGGTTTTTTGAAGGAGGTTTTTTTTTTTGTTAAAAAGTTTTTTTTTTAAATCATCAGCTGTACCAAAAACTAAAAAATAATTAGGACACAAACCAAGGGGCACTTTGTGTCGCTGCGTCAGCGGAATAAGTAATAATCTGGAACTTTTAACAGACTAAAATAAAAACGTGGGCGCATGAAAATCTGTATAACAACTATATAATTATTAAATAAGAACGGCTTGTCTAGAAAAATGTGTTTCCAAGCCCACAAACAGAAATATTTCAAATGCGCCCCACGTTTTTATTTTAGTCTGTTAAAAGTTCCAGATTATTACTTATTCCGCTGACGCAGCGACACAAAGTGCCCCTTGGTTTGCGTCCTAATTATTTTCTAGTTTTTGGTACAGCTGATGATTTAAATTAAAACCGTTTAACTTAAAAGTTTTTTTACCTATTTTTATTTTCTAGTTTTTAAGAGTTCCACTGTCAACTTCCTGATTCCATCATCAGACCCTCTACCAAGTGGAAATTATCATAATATTGTATTGTCACGGGAACTCAATGTGTGTGCAAAGTTTCATAAGAATCGGTTAAGTAGAAGTAGTTGAAAAAGCTGTCGCAAGATTTGAAACAAAGAGTAACAAACAAACAATCAAACAAATATACGGGGTCAGGCTAAATAAAACCGTTTAAAAAACTGTTAAAATGATCATAGTCCATTCTTTTGGTTTCACCGTAGTCGAGTAAAAATAGCCCATGACTCACGAGAGCCTTTGGCAAAACTTGTATGAAGTCATTATGAAGTTTTGATTGAATTTCGTTCAAAAAGTTTTCTTTACCAACCGCGATAATGTGATTGGCATGTACGCTACATGTAATTTTATTTTTGGTAATAAATAACAAAATTTGAATAATGTATCTAAATATATCATAAAACCTTTCAATTTCACCAATATACATGTGTATATTGGACAAAGAAAAGATAAATATTACCACAAGGCACGCACATGATAATATAAGAAAATTGCTTATATAGCAGGTGTGTTAAATTCATGTTAGATGTGGGCCTAACATTTTTAGGACGCTGATGACCTCAGCTGTTGAGTGTCTATTTTCTTTAAAAAAATGAAACAGAATCTATCTGTCCGTAATTTCGTTTTCTTGCAATTTTTCGAGTATTATGACACATATAGGGGGAAGAACATATTTCCAAAATTTGTGCCTATATCATTCGAATTAGAAAAAAACTACTGAACCGATTTAAATAAAAATTATATGAAACCATTCCGTCATCGTCCTGAACACAATGGCGCCAACATTTTTTTTTAATCTGTTAATCGCTCGAGAATTGTTAAGGCTGAACAAACATAAAAATTCAAGAGGTGTCATCGGACACCCGACAGAAGCTATGCTTTTTACGTCAACACATGGCAAGTCCAGTACAAAATATAAATACAATTTAATTGAAATAAAAATTAACATACTAATGTGTCAGTACCTATATACGTCACACTCATAGCTATAGATATATACTTTACACATGAGTATATGTCGCGTGACGGTATGTCGGTAACGTGACGCGAACCCATAAATTTTTCCCCTGCCAGAAATCGTCTAACGCGCCTATAGAAGCATAGCTTCAAAAAATTATAAATATACGCGTCGAATTAATAACCTCTTCTTTTTTTAACTCTGTTAAAAGTAACGAATATGTATATATATATACGATACCTACTCTATATATACACAGGGTCTCTATGGCGGGATCTCATAGTCTACGTTGTTTGTATGCTGTGCTATAACGATGTAGTAAAATTATATTTTGCCCTAGTACCTATGTCGTATTTTAGGGTGTGAATTACACAGAAGATAATGTGAATTAACCACTGAGGTATAAATGTAAGAGAGTCTACAGTATGTTGTTGCAAAAGTTTTAATTTTTCAAAAATAATTTTACAACGCGAATACATATTATTATATATATTATTTATAACTATTAAGATCAGAAAGGTCGGATCTTTAAAAAAGTTTAAATCGGATCAAATTTTGTTGGCCCGTTGCAGGCATTTTTGAGCGTAAGTACCTACCGAATACAAAATTTATCAAAGCATTTCCATCTATGAATTTTAGTCACTATAATATTTAGCCGCCATTTTAAAGTAAATTAAAATTACATAATTTGTGTAATATTCCAATAAAGTGTGTAAAAATTACAAAATAAAATCTATAGTTACATATATAAAATGGATGAATACAAAACAAATTAATGTAAAATTAGTAACCACGCATGCGCAATGTGTTTTTATGGAATCTACGCGAGGTGGCGATACCTGTTTGCGACGCCATTGTCTCTTTGTGTGCCTATTACCTGATTAATCGCTGGCTACAAATGGACCATCGATAATCTATGTAATCGGCCTTCTCATTTCTTACAGTATATAGGTACATAGAGGTCGGTGGTGCCGTCTCACTATTGATGTGAATCTATATTCTAATAATCTGAGATCCCGCCGTACAAACTATTGGAGAACATGGATGCGAACCCTTATTTCTTGGGATCATTCGCGGATACGGATATCCGGCACATCACTAATTTCTATGCAATCTCCGAAATTCACAAACTCCATGGAAGGACCCTGTGGTCATTAGAATATAGGTAACACAATAGAGAGCACATGAATAATTTAATACTAGACAAATATAATCACATGTTGTGGTTACATGTAACTCTGCCATTAGTGATACAAAGCTATTAGCTAACGTTAGACGCTTTGTTATAGTTAGACAGACAGTTGCCGTTGGCTGACTCCACGGTAACGCAAGCTGAAAAATGAAATTAGTGGATAAGCACTGATTAATATTACTGACGTCATATTGTACGTTGACATGCGACCCGTACACCTGTATAGTACGAGGTATTCTCAAACAGTTCATTATTTGGAAAGAATATAATTTTGCGAGTAAGACACGACTTTCACTCTACCAAGACGATATCTAAATGAAGCCAACTTGTCAAGCCCGGATTTCTGCCTAGGCCAGCAAGGCACCGGCCTATAGGGGCCCAGCCGCAAGGGCGGAGATGGAAATTAAAGAAAAAAAAAGCCCAACCATTTTGTAAGATAACCCAATTGGGTTTTTAAATGAATTTTTACTTCCCACCTCTACTATGGTAGGGAAGTAATGGATTCAGTCCGAAAACAATATTTCGAGATTTTAACAGATTTTCACGTTTTGAGACCCTAGCAATCGTTTAAGATCATTTTCTGACTGATGTCTGTATGTGTGTGTGTGTGTGTGTGTGTGTGTGTGTGTGTGTGTGTGTGTGTGTGTATGTGTGTGTGTATGTGTGTGTGTGTGTATGTGTGTATGTGGTCGATTTTTCGCCTTCGATATCTTAAGAACGGAACAACATACGGGCATGCCGATTGTTCTATTGTGTTTATCAGCCTTTAACTTAGATCTGATTAGATTTTGAGTCAAATCGGTTCAGTGGATCCTAAGATATTCAAAAAAACGTCCTCAATGTCACGTATTAACATAGGTAAAAAAAATATAAATGAATTCTAGATGTTATAATATGAAAAAAATGTAAATATTTTTTCTCTCTAAAATGTATAGTTTTCGAGAAAAAAAATATTTTACTAAAAAAAATAAAAATTGTACGTAAATCAAGGTAACCATGATTTTTGCTATATTAAGTTAGCCATCAGTAGATCACCAAACAAAATAGAGGGCCATGCTTTTTTCAAAGAATAAAAATTAAATTGTGTTTTAAAGACCACCAACAGCTAAGGTTATTTGGGCCTAGTCAAAGAATAAAAAAAAAGAGTGTTTATTTTTTGCAAAATATATTTACTAGGTGGGAAGTATAGGACTGGTCATCAGTCGAATTTTTTTTTTACTTAAATGGAAGGACGACATACAAGTTTTATAGCAAAACTGTTTTTAATAATTTTTTTGCTTACTAATTAAAAAGTTATATTTAAATCAAAATTAATTTTTAAACTCAGTTCCGATAACGCGCCGAAAGAATCCGAACGCGTGTGACGTCATTATGTTATCTATGGTCTTTGTATCCATGGTTACCAAGTTAAAAATTTATTATTTTTGATAGTATGTGTAATACATATACACAAATACCAACAAATGCAGACACATTTTAACATAACGACGTCACAAACATTCTTGGCCCGTTTTGAAGTCACGTGATATTTTTTAAATTTTTATACATTTTAAATAATTTTTAGTAATTTATCTATAGCTTTAAAAAATGTTTTCTTTTCGATTTTCAATATTATTTATGTTAAATTATTAGAAAAAATTAAAAAATTAATAATTTTTTTTAAACTTAAATACCTAATTGGCGACTTTTATTTTGCTAAATTTCCATCCAATTCCATTTTTTCCTCTTTTTTTGGCCTTGGGGGGCCAACTATCAAGGGCTTAGGGGCCCTGGGTCTTTAAGTCTGGGCCTGCAACTTGTACGTAATCAGATGACTACAACTTCCGCGTCTCGGTATCTCTGGCGGAAGAGTAAAAACCTCGAAAGTTGCGTATTATTTGATGAAAAAGCGACAAGAATTTTCGCCGGTTTGGTAAATCCGCCAGCCGTTAGGAAAAATGGTGTCAGTCACGTGGAAGAAGAGTTTGTGTTCGGGACATACCTACAACTTTTCAAGAATGAATACGGAAGATGTATGTAAAAAAGCAACGACGACGTAGAAGATATTGGGTACACACCCATTGCTGAAAGATTTAAATTCAGTGAAGTTAATTTGGTCGGAGACATGAACATATTCTATTGTCATTGGAACTGTGTATGTGTGCAAAGTCAGTCGATCGGATATGTGGAAGTGGATCCAGCGTCGGACTGGGCCTAGGGGGACCGGGTGGCATTATGATTTTAAGAGCCCGCCGCCCGCCTAGGATCAGGACAGAAGAAAAAAGTTCAATTAATTTTTAGTTTTAATGTTTCATTCCTCTCCGTGTATGCACTATTTTGCGTGTAGATAGTAAGTCTGGGGGTCCCGCGCAGGCTAGGGCCCGGGTAGCAAACGCCACCCTGACTCTATGGTCAGTCCGACACCGAGTGGGTCAATAGCGGATTATAGGATTTGATCCTAATTAACAAGTAAAGTTCAACAAAAGCTTGTAAAAACTGTCAGCATACAGTAGTAAAAGTGTTCTGTTACATATTCGTTTAATATATTAACGCAACGGTACCTATAATAAAGCAAGGTGAAAAATTCTTTCGGGCTGATGAGCCGTGGTCAACTGGAGGTTTTCCAAACGTTTTTTCTCTAACTGTGAGAGACATCTTCAGTGGCACAGTTACGGCGACTGAATATGTCTCACAGTTATAGAGACGAAACGTTTGGAAAACCTCCAGTTGACCACGGCTCATCAGCCCGGAAGAATTTTTCACCATGTTTGACAATGGAAACCGGCCGTGAAAATCTACACAATTTTATTATAATAAAGCAAGTTAACGACTTCTGGCATAGATAGATAAATTGCCCTGTGAACTCAGTCCTATATAAGGGCCCATTGTACCTCCCCAATGAGTAGGCAGTCACTCCATTTGTAATGAATCTGATGAATCTCTCGGTAGTGACTATACCTATTCTTTCACTCAACGCGCTCGGTGAGGACTGCTTAGTGTAATGGTCAGCATGCTGGCAGCTGTCGTGGGTTCGAATTCCACCTCGCTCACGGATGTTTTGTTATGTCATTAACTTTTAAGTCATATTTTATTTGATGTAATTAAGACGCTGGTGACCTAAATTGTCGACGAGTCCATAATCGACAATAAATTTTTAAAAAATCGTTTACTATACTTGCAGTGTGATGAGAAAATTAAACGTGTGTAATTACTAAACTGTTGCACTTAGCAGTTCTGTCTCTTTCATTGCAGCGAAAATTAGAGTAATGATTCACGCGCCTACTGACAAATTAATGAATAAATATCAAACAAAACTTTTGTAATAGCTGGACGGCGGCGCTTGTTTATAGTCAATTCATAGATCACTTCTATAAATGATTTCTTCAGATTATGAAAGGAGGATTTGGAACTTTGCCCAGTGGGTTAGTCATTCAGGAGCAATCGTTTGCAAGCATTAGATCAGTCGGCTTATATGTCAACCGTAAAAAAAGAAAAAAGTATTATTTTAAACGTGAGCTAATAGATGTCTTACAATAATATTTACGACTAGGTACAAGTTTAATAATAATTTCTATTGTAGTTTTGGCTACGTAAATCGTGGTTGAAGAAAATGGTAACCAGCTGGTAGCTTCAATCGATTATGCATAAATAAAAACTATCTTTAGTTTTTTTTTAATTAAACCATAAAAACAATATAACAGCTAAGGTAATGAAAGTAAACATGGACATTCAGTTATCACACTGCAAAAGGGTCGTCCCACATTTTTTTTAGAATTGGAATTTACGTTGCAAATAGATAATAAAACAATGTTTTTGAAAATTTTTCGGAAGCTTTTTCTACAAGAAAAAATTCCCAAAAGTGTATTTTTCAATGTAATTTTAAACACAGATAGATAGGGACGACCCTATTAGGTTAGAGGACAAGTTGGTGTAATGGTCAGCGTGCTGGCCTTTGGATCAAGCTGTCGTGGGTTCGAATCCTCCTTCGCTCATGGATGTTTTGTGATGCCGTTTGATGTAATTAAGAGGCTAAGGACATTAGTTGCCGAGCGTCTATAATATTATACCTACAATACAATTAGGTAATACACGATAGTCCAAACGTTCTAAGTGCAATTCGGTGAAAAGTTCAATAACGGGAAATAAAAGATTAGTTGTTCAAACATTTTCACACTTTATTCCAGATTATATAGGGGGAAGCTTCATTCCCCTCCCCATATGTCCATGGTTGCATCCATAGTTAAATATGAGTTTTGACCCGTACTATGTATGAAATTATTCTGAACAACTCAAATAAACAAGCGACTAGGGCGTGCAGTCAGGGTCCATTCTGATTGGTCGAATACCCTATTTTAATGTCGTTTCACACATACAGACACACCTAAACGAACGTAACAACTACCTAGTGAACTCTGTATACTGATATGGATAGTTGATAGCGATTAAAAAATGAGTTTTGTATGTGGAGAATGTTCAAATACTTATTCTTCAAGTCGACCATTAATGTTTACAAAATTAGAATGAAAACTTCAGGTAACGCTTGTAATCTAATTCTTTCTATAAAAGTGGATCAATTTTTTAACATTTCAAAATAAAACCTAATTTATTATTATAATTTGAGATATTAGGATGTCCAAAATTTATACAATAACAGTGTTCTTGAGAAATTGGAATAGAAAAATAAATTTTAATTAAATTTTATTTTGAAATGTCAGAAAATTGATCGACTTTTAGAGAAAGAATTATAGATTACAAGCCTTATCTGAAGTTTTCATTCTAATTTTGTGAACATTAATGTCAGTCTTGAAGCGAATATGTATTTGAACAACGTCCATATACAAAACCCATTTTTTAACCGACTTCGAAAAAAGGAGGTGGTTCTCAATTCGGTTGTATTTTTTTTTTTATGATTGTTACCTCATAACTCAGTCATTTATAAACCGATTTTGAAATTTTTTTTTATTTGAAAGGATATACTTTCAGATTGGTCCCATAGAAATTTCATCAAAATCGGTTCAGTAGTTCGGCTGATTTTAATAAAAGTGAGTAACGGCGTGTGATTCTTTAAGGTAAATGTCACTTTTTGACATATCAGACAGTGTAAGAAAGTCGGTTTAATAAAAGTGAGTAACGGCGTGTGATTCTTTTAAGGTAAATGTCACTTTTTGACACTAAAAAGTAAAAAATAAAAAACTTTTTAACAAAAAACAAACCGCTATCAACTATCCATATTAGTATACAGAGTTCATTAGGTAGTTGTTACTTTCGTTTAGGTGTGTGTGTGTGTCAAACTACATCAAGATAGGGTATTCAACCAATCAGAATGGACCCTGACTGCAGGGCCTAGTAGCTTGTCTTAAACAATATGTATATATGGAATCGTCTGTATATTTCGTTATAGCATCGACTAACGAGAAAGAATTTTCAGCACGTAAGTATTATGGATGAGGTCGTATTAAACACAATAGGCGTTAGAGAAAATTACACATTTATCGATTGTTCCTTGAGTTCATTGTCCTCTCGACGTGTCATAAAAAATGTCCATTTTATGGTAACTTTTTATATTCTAGAATCTAGTCAGTATACAAATATTATATCTACAATCTTCTTCGTAATAAAGTATTGTCATATCTGATCTTAACTGCCCGTCGCGTCCATTACTATTATTGTGAGATTTCTTCAAATGCAATATGAAAATTTACATAAGTGAAAGGAACAAGTGATAAGTATTATTTTAATTTTTGCCTTTTTGACAATGGTTCGTATTGATGCACACATTTATAAGGTACTGTTAAGGTCTAGTGAAGTATTTTCCAAAATGGGTTCCAGATCAAGGGTTCCACGAGACAAAATTAACTTGAAAAATAAAAAAAATGTTTTGTAAAAAATTGAATTAAATAAAAAAAATTCGACTGATGACCAGTCCTATACTTCCCACCTAGTAAATATTTGCAAAAAATAAACACTCTTTTTTTATTCTTGCCCTCTTGGCCCTCTTTTTTGTTTGGTGATCTATAACTGATCTTAATATAGCAAAAATCATGGTTACCTTGATTTACGTACAATTTTCTTTTTTTAGTAAAATATTTTTTTTCCCGAAAACTATACATTTTAGAGAAAAAAAATATTTACATTTTTTACATATTATAACATCTAGAATTCATTTATATTTTTTTTACCTATGTTAATACGTGACATTGAGAACGTTTTTTTTAATATCTCAGGATCCACTGAACCGATTTGACTCAAAATCTAATCAGATCTAAGTTAAAGGCTGTTAAACATAATAGAACAATCGGCATGGCCGTATGTTGTTCCGTTTTTACGATATCGAAGGCGAAAAATTGACCACATACACACACACATATACAGACATCAGCCAGAAAATGATCTAAAACGATTGCTAGGGTCTCAAAACGTGAAGATCTGTTAAAATCTCGAAATATTTTTTTCGGACTAAATCCATTACTTCCCTACCAAAGTAGAGGTGGGAAGTAAAAATTATTAAAAGAACAAAAAACCCGACTACGTCTAACACAACAGTACAAAACAAGCTTCCAATATAAAAAGTAGTCGAGTAAAAAAATGTAAGTTTTAGTATATCATCTCTAGGTAATATCTTTAACCGACCGGTTGAAGCGCACACGGATAACCGAGGTTGTATTGTAATATATAGCGACATCAGAATTTGATCAATCACTCAGTTTAGGAAACGTTAACCAAATATTTGCGTACAGAAAAGATTGAAAACGTACGGCCGACATATCTCTGTCCATTATCATGTATCGGTGCAGCAATCTAATAGTGCGGATTTGGGATCGATGAATCGACTCTACTGCCACGTGGTACACGGCGATACCGGATGCATTAAACATTATGACTCTGGATCTAGCCAGGGTGCGTGGTAAGCCAACCAATGACAGTCGTTGTCCTATTTTCAGGTGCATAATGTTATATTGTGTTATCTTGTGCGCCAGATCAAGGGTCAGAATGTTGAAAGCATTTTTGAAGTGAAAACTTCCTTAGCCGCGTTAGGCACTCTTTGCCTAAGTAGTGAAATGAAGTAAACCGTTCGCATTCGCACGTTCGCAGTCCGAATGTGACGCGGATGACATATTTATATCATAAAAACGGTACGCAGTACAGTTGCACCGATAGCGTAGTTGGCAACGTCTTTGCGCTGTATGCATAGGAACCTCGGTTCGAAACCTGATGGCCCCGTAGAATTTTTGGCGTTTTTTTTTTTTTTTTTTTTTTTTAATTTTATTTTTGTTATATTCTTTCTTTGACAATAATTATAATTTTTTTGAAACTAAGGTGGAGTAAATTAAAAATATAATTTTTACATGATATTTATTTATATATTTTTTTTATTCATTAAATTTAATTGTAGGTATAGGCCGATTTTAATATATTTATGATTAAACTGTGTGGTTAAAAAATTCCTATATATTTTAAAATTAGAAAATCTGAAGTTTTCATTTCTGTCGTGTGGTCATAAGCACACACCCATTTTTTTCGCATATTTAAGTATTTCTTGCAGATATTAATTCAATTAAAAACCATCTTGAATGCTTGCGGTTTTATATTTTACGTCTTGGGTTATCGCATGGGTCATGGCCTACTCGGGCCCAACCATAGCTATGTCTATGGGTGCACGAGAATCGGTGCCTTATAGCTACAGCGCCGCGCGTGAAGCTTTTACGAACCCTTACCGTCATCGATTTTCGGGACACGCGCTTCGCACTGCGACCTGCGGACATCAATCCCCATGGCCTATTAGAGTGCCCGCGGTGAGAGATGAAGCCAGGCACGTCATCAATAATATGCTAGTGAACGCCTGCTTGCCGTGTACCCAAAACTGCACATTGGGTTTTTGACGTTAGGTACAATTTTGGCAAACTGCTATTGGATCTCCAAAACAGCCAATAGCAAGCTAGAAGGCGGGCGCAATGCATTCACGTTACTATGACGCGGTGGCTTCATCTTTCGCCGCGCGAGGTCTACTCTAGGTCCTACCATTTAGACCAATGCCAATAGTGTATGTGCCATACAGCTGTGTATAGGCAAAATACAGAGAACAGATTCAAATACACTAATAATTCAGTAGTCAGAACACGCTGTGCACGCACTAGAAACACATGGTTGTTGTCATAGATAAGAGAGTTATATAGATAGCCCACTCTATCATGAATGCTCTGACCCTTTTAGTACTGACTGCAAAAACTTATGGCGCTAGTGTGCAACCATAGATAGAGTAGTATAGATATCCCACTCTATCCTTTTAGTACTGATTACTGCCACTATGGAGTATGGCGCTAGTGTGCCACAATGAAAGAAGCGGTAATTTCAAATATTTTACTCGTATCTTTAAATTTAATTTTCCTAGAAATGACGTACAAATTGAAAAGGTTAATTAAAAAATAAAAGAAATGTTTTTTTTCAGTTTTATTACAATTTTTCATAATAACAAACTATATTAACATTAAAAAAATAACATATGAATACGAAATAAGTCACTGAACTAAATTATTATAATATTATCAAGTCATGTAAATATAAAATAATACAATAAAATATTAATAATATAGTTTTCAGAATTGTTTCATAATAATAATATTGATTTTCACGGCTTCATATTTGCAATCTTCAGAGAAATGAGCTTCACACACTCGGACATTTTTTCGGACTCGATTTTTAGGACTATCAAGGAAATCCCTACGATTGATCGCAAAAATCCTCTGATGAAATCTCTGTAATTAAAACATAATTTTAAGTATTTTAAACACTTGTCAATCCCAGATTTTTAATATTTTAAACATCTATAAATATTATTATTTCATTCAAACAAAATATAACGACGTGGAACTTGAATAAATGTGATTATATGATTTTTAAGTTATAGTATCTTACTTATAATATCATAGTCATAGATAAATAAATTATTCTTACCTCAGTTTCCTTAGGAAATGAATAAAATGTAATCTTCCCACTATTAGCATTATTGCAATTGGGAACACATCACTTAAAAACTATTTTTTTCACTTTTACAAAACACGAATATAATGACTGCATCAGTATACAATGAAACACCCATTTGACAATGACGTAACATAATACTGTAGTCAGCTATGTTATGATGCCAGTCATTATGCATTCATTTAATAATATACTACGTTACCTAAGATATTGTGATCATTAATATTCAAAAGTTAGCAGCGCCAATAATTTCGGTTTTTGCAGTCAGAACTAACATGGTTTGAGCTTTTCTATAAGAGTGAGCACACCATGGTTGTTGTACGCTACTCATTTACATGTCTGAATGCAATGTATTTGATGTGCCCGCTATCGCATTTACGTTATGCAATCGGATAGTTTTGTATATTATGCATATATTATGTTAATTATACAGGGGCTAACTGAAAGTGTGACACAGCTGAAGCATATTTTATGAGCTTTTTAAGGTTCCGTATTATTAACTTCATTTCTTAGTTTGATCCCCGTCATTTCCACCATAAATGTCCCGTTTCTCTCACCATGCGAAAGTTCCGGCGGGGTATTATAAATTGTAATGTAACGATTTTGAAACAATTGAGCCGTTTGGTGCAAACTAAATATTTTCAAGTCTCCAAAAAACTTAAAAAAAAAAAACCTTCTTCAAAAAAGCCATTAAAAAGAGGAAAATAATAAAATTTTGAGGTCGGCGCCAATTTAATAAAATATGAAGTCGGTTAAAAAGTATATAGTATAGGTAGTAATTAATATCTACTTTTTAACAGACTTCATATTTTATTAAATTGGTATTTGGCGTCGACTTCAAAATTTTATTATTTTCATCTGTTTGGTGGCTTTTTTGAAGGAGGTTTTTTTTTGTTAAAAGGTTTTTTACTTTTTAGTGACTTTACAATACGTAGTTTGCATGTTATTAACCGACTTCTGTATTAATATTTGACATTTACCTTAACGGTGTTACAGTCCGTTACTAACTTTTTATTAAAATCAGTCGAATTACTAAACCGATTAAAGTCAAATTTATATGGGATCACCCCGGAAGTATGCCCTATTAAATAAAAAAAAATAATCATCAAAATCGGTTTACAAATACAGGAGAAATCGGTGAACATACATACATAAAAAAATACATAGGTGCCGAATATAGACCTCTTT
This sequence comes from Mongoloraphidia duomilia, assembly GCA_039654895.1. Taxonomy (NCBI): domain Eukaryota; kingdom Metazoa; phylum Arthropoda; class Insecta; order Raphidioptera; family Raphidiidae; genus Mongoloraphidia; species Mongoloraphidia duomilia. Next base: position 24,288,403 of record CM077524.1, on the reverse strand, counting down.
TTTTTGAAGTCGGTTAAAAACAAACTTGTTTTAACATTTTTACTTCCCACCTCTACTATGGTAGGGAAGTAATGGATTTAGTCCGAAAAAAATATTTCGAGATTTTAACAGATTTCACGTTTTGAGACCCTAGCAATCGTTTAAGATCATTTTCTGACTGTCTGTATGTGTGTGTCTGTGTGTGTGTATGTGTGTATGTGGTCAATTTTTCGCGATTGTTCTATTGTGTTTATTAGCCTTTAACTTAGATCTAATTAGATTTTGAGTCAAATCGGTTCAGTGGTGCCAGAGATATTCAAAAAAACGTTCTCAAAGTCACGTATTAACATAGGTAAAAAAAATATAAATGAATTCTAGATGTTATAATATGAAAAAAATGTAAATATTTTTTTCTCTAAAATTATAGTTTTCGAGAAAAAAAATATTTTACTAAAAAAAATAAAAATTGTACGTAAATCAAGGTAACCATGATTTTTGCTATATTAAGCTAGTCATCAGTAAATCACCAAACAAAAAAGAGGGCCATGCTTTTTTCAAAGAATAAAAATTAAATTGTGTTTTAAAGACCACCAACAGCTAAGGTTATTTGGGCCTAATCAAAGAATAAAAAAAAGAGTGTTTATTACTTCCCACCTCTACTATGGTAGGGAAGTAATGGATTCAGTCCGAAAACAATATTTCGAGATTTTAACAGATTTTCACGTTTTGAGACCCTAGCAATCGTTTAAGATCATTTTCTGACTGATGTCTGTATGTGTGTGTGTATGTGTGTATGTGTGTGTGTGTGTATGTGGTCAATTTTTCGCCTTCGATATCTTAAGAACGGAACAACATACGGGCATGCCGATTGTTCTATTGTGTTTATCAGCCTTTAACTTAGATCTGATTAGATTTTGAGTCAAATCGGTTCAGTGGATCCTGAGATATTCAAAAAAACGTCCTCAATGTCACGTATTAACATAGGTAAAAAAAAATATAAATGAATTCTAGATGTTATAATATGAAAAAAATGTAAATATTTTTTTTCTCTAAAATGTATAGTTTTCGAGAAAAAAAATATTTTACTAAAAAAAATAAAAATTGTACGTAAATCAAGGTAACCATGATTTTTGCTATATTAAGCTAGCCATCAATAGATCACCAAACAAAAAAGAGGGCCATGCTTTTTTCAAAGAATAAAAATTAAATTGTGTTTTAAAGACCACCAACAGCTAAGGTTATTTGGGCCTAGTCAAAGAATAAAAAAAAGAGTGTTTATTTTTTGCAAATATTTACTAGGTGGGAAGTATAGGACTGGTCATCAGTCGAATTTTTTTTTGCAAGTATTTACTAGGTGGGAAGTATAGGACTGGTCATCAGTCGAATTTTTTTAAACAAAAACTGCATAGTTTCATACATTAGAAATAATGAATTGATATAGAGAGACGCGTACTGGTTAAAGCACTACGCTCATATATCTTTCTGCAATTTTCTTTTTTGTATCAGCGAACTTTTTGATGTTTTCTATGGGTTCCTTTAATAATGAATAATTGAGCGAAATCATGAAAGACGTGAGCGTTGATTTTGCCCGCAGATAATTAAGAAAGCTACTAGTTTAGGATTACTTTCTATACTGATATTTACCCACCGTTCTCTTAAGAAACCAAAGGCTGGCAGCGCACAAGAGGGGGAATAGAACTACTCCTGGGAAAATTATAGTCCGAGTTGTGTCGGACGGTCCGACACAATTACCCGAGTCACTCGAACCGTTTATACTTATATAAAACAAAACTAAAGAAAAAATATTCAAAAAACTATTCATAAGGATGTTTCCTCTTGTTACGGATCACCCTGTATATAAACGTCAGGCAGGAATTCTGAGAAGCGGTGTCTGCTTGCTGAACAACGAGTAACTGCACGAACATTCTAGAGAACGCTAGAACGCGCTGTGCCTAAGCCAAGCGGCCTATATAAGCAAGCGAGTGCGAGGAAGTCAGTCAGTCAATGGTGAGTCGTGCAACCAAGCGGATCAGTGATATAAACATTAGTCAATCAACGGTCGAATTAGTCAGTACAGTGATATAAATAGTGGAGTGGATATAAATAAATAGTACTGAAGTAACTGAGTAAATGACCGACATAAATAAACGTTAGAAATAAATCTGATATAAATACAGTGATATAAATAGTTCCGTGATATAAATAGTTCCGTGATATAAATTCACCTGATAAAATAAATATTAGTGTAGTCAATTGTATATAGTTAAGTGTTAATTACTTGTGTTGATTGTTAGAACTGACTTTTGGTTGTTGTATTTATTATTGTTGTGTTTTTAATTATTGTAAATAAATATTTATTCCGGCAACTCAGAAAACAGTTTTGTAACACTATAATACTCGTACATACGCAGGTTCACAATATGTTAACGTAACGAAATTATGAATAAATAGAACTTAAATTGCACAACTTATAAATTTAATAACTTTAAACATCGTAACATAAAACGTAAACTTCTGTCATGCTGTCATTTTTATGTACTTAACTTTCAATTAGCAACTTCTGATCTGTCAACAGCAATCAACTGAAAGTATATTGAATAAAGTTACGACTTTAAACTGTTTTGTATTTTATCTCGACATTATCATTTAAAAAGCAGGTTTTATACCTTGTATCACAAAACGCACTACAGGCACACCTTGTGTTTTGTGCTTTGAATTAATTCTAGTTTACTTCAAAATGAAAAAAACGGGATCCTTATAGGATCACTTTGTTGTCCGTCTGTCTGTCCGTCCGTCAAGACCCTTTTTTTCAGGAGCGGCTAGAGGTATCAAGTTAAAATTCAGATACTAATTGATCTACAACCTCATAATCCTGTAAACAGTGTAAAAAATACAAACTTCTAACTCGATGCATGCGATAAAAAGATACGACCTTTCAAAAACCATGTATTTTGATATTGACTCACGCACAAGTTTGTATAACTGTAGAGGACAGGCTAAAAACATATAGCTATGGATGTAAACCAATCCGCTATAGGCGCCATCCTATATACGCGATGTCTGTAAATTATATCGGATAATTATTATTGACAAACATAATTTTTATTAAATTGTTATAACGCTACGGAACCCTCAGGGTGCGAGTTCTACTCGCACTTGACCGGTTTTTTAATAGGTAAAAACTAAAATTAAATCATTATTGTCCAAGATGGTTGTTAATGAGTAATAACACTTCAGTCGCCAGAGGCAAAACAGGTCTCTTCTATAGAAAAAATGTTGAAGTAGGTACATTTTTTTCCTATAAATAGTTGTTATGTAGAGAGCAGTGTAGCCTAGTAGATAGCGTACTTGGTACCAGCCTCTAGACTAGACTGTCGTGGGTTCGAATCCCACCTGTGCTCATGGATGTTTTGTGATGTTATTTAGTTTTGAGTTAGTTGTTATTTAATATAATTTAAGACGCTAATGAGATAAGTTATCGTCTATAATCTACTTATTTAAGTTGTTATGTATACTAGAAAAATGAATCTTATGTAGCGCCTCTATACCTTTTAACTCAGCGGTGTAAAACGACATTTAACGGGTGCTTTATGTGTCCCGTTATTATATTATACCTATACTAAACTCCTCGTCAAAATTAACGCACCATTCGGTTTCTCTGCTATATTTTTAGTGCTAAGGAAAATAATTGGACAGGAATCATGTTTTATTTTGTGATGAAAGCAAGGTCATTTTGAAATCATCAGATGATCGTGAACGAGTATGGCGAAGACCTGGTGAAAGATTTGCTGCCTGTAATAACTCTGCGCGAGAGTTACCTTGAAGCAAATGCCGTGCCAGATTATCAAATGGCAATTAATATCTCTGTGGGAACCATTCGATGTTTTGGAAAGGCACTTGCTTCGACGCCTGCACAGAGTTGTAGAGATATTGCAGGCAGCCTGTCGTCATATTTGTTCATGGTGATGGTTTCAAACTTCCCCTGGTTTCATCAGAAAACAATACATGATTCCAGCCCTCCTTAAAGAGTTACTCCCTCGCCTAAAAACAGTTACCTCTCTCCCGATAATATTTTTAAAGCTATAAAGGGTTCGGGTAAACGCCAAATGAAATACCGTGAATCACACTACAGATTCTACCAGGCAAAAAATTGAAAAAAAAATCCTGGAAAAAAAATTACGTTCTTTCACACGTAGCCAAAACTTTTTTCAAAAAATTCACCTGTAGGATCTGTAGTGTGATTATTGGTTCTTCATTTGGCGTTTACCCTAACCCTTTAATTTTAAAAATAGCGTCGTGAAAGCGGTAACCGTTTTTAGGCGAGGGGAAAGGATTTGAGATGAAGAGTGCAGAGGGTAACTTCCGGTAGAGAATACTCTTAACAGTCTTAATACTAAAAATATAGAGAAAAACCGAGTGGTACATTAATTTTAACCAGGTGTGTACATATGAACTTACATATGTATGAAACGAAACAGGTTAAGAACAATTATGTGAACAAATTAAATAAATAGTACTTAGATATTGTTTATTCGTTTTAAAATTAGAGCCAGGTGTTAAACTTTTCAGTTTCAAAAACTTCCTAAGTAATTAAAAATTAACTAGTATATACGTACATTTCATTTTGAATGTTAAAAAATTACCTATATTTGCAGGAGATTTTTTAACCAAAAGATCTTCCCAATAATCTGTTAAAATTCGAATTACTCGAATCGAATTACTTAATACTTAAATAATGAATCAAAAATTTGAAATTTCAACACCCTTTAACTCAGAAACTGTGCGTTTGCGGACATAGGAACTTATTTTTAAATTGATCTAAGGAATCTCCTTCAGAAGTTTATCGGTGTAATTTTTGATCATACTATAATTAGGTAATGTATAAGTTAAACTATAGTCGACAGTCGTATAGTGTATATTTTGTATTATTTACTTAAATGAAATTAGTCAGAATCATTGATCATCACATCATCATTAATACCTTTCTATATCCAGCTGTCAATAATTTATTCCGTTTATGAATAAATATGAGATAGTGATGATGTACCACTACTACGTCAATGACGAATCCTATACTTCTTTGCCGACATATTGTTACAAAACTGTTTTCTGAGTTGGCGGAATAAATATTTATTTACAATAATAAAAAACACAACAATAATAAACACAACAACCAAAAGTCAGTTCTGACAATCAACACAAGTAAACAATTACTATATTTACAAAGATTATTTAATTCTAATAATTTATGTTTGTATATTTATATTCACTCAGATTTATTTCGCACTATATTCGCTGTTCAACACTGTCACAGTATAATCTACACTGACTGACTGATCTCCGTTAAACTGATTAATATTTATATCACTGATCCACTTGATTGCAGACTCACCATTGACTACTCGATTCTCGTCAACTCGCTGCTTATATAGAGCGCGCGGTGTACGCTCAGTGCGCCTTCGTATTCTCTAGCGTTGTCTAGAATCTTCGCGTAGGCACCAGTGTGTTCAGCAAGCAGACTCCCGTTTCTCAGAAATCTTGCCTGCCGCTTATATACAGGGTGATCCGTAACAATATCATCCTTAACTTGGACACTCGCCTTATCGGCCTTGCGTAGACAACAGAAGATTACAACATGCATCAGATTCACGAGGCAAAGTTTTTTGTTATCATCCGTGTTTACTATTCGATGAGACAGGCGCAGACTGCAGGCTATATTTTTTCAGTGACGCTAACATTTGTAGAAGTCCGAGGGAGAGACTTGAGTAATTTGTTATTTGTTGGGATTGGGCAATGGGAGGGTCCGGACTTTCTTCTACTCCGAGGTCCCGGGACGCTCAAGCGCCCCTGGACATTCCGCGCCTGCGATGAAATCAGTCTAGACTTTGGTTAATAATTATAGTATATAATAATATAACAGGGCAGCCTGATTTTCTCGGGAAATAATCGACAAAGAATAGTTTGCAACCAAATATTAATAATGTAAATTTTCACCTACAGATAGAGATCTAAGGGAAAAAAGAGTATTGCACAATAAGCAAAGAATATATTTTTGAAAAGATTTATTTTAGACGTACTATAGTTCTGAATCACTTCATGACTTAATATATAAAAGCGTGCTCTATTTTTATTTTACATAGAAACACCATATAAAGTAAAGCATTAGCATATGGAAATTGCACATACCGAGTACATAACAGACGTATTTGTGAATATAAAAGTCATTTTATGACTCTCGGTACGCCCTTCATCAGACCTTTTGAGTGACATCATAGTTAATGCTAGTAAAATAATACATATTATGCATATTTGCATACCTTAACAGTCCACCTACTCATATTACAAAGTTGTTATGTTGAGGTTGTAGTGTGACGCTATTTTTGTAAAAAAACATTGGGACATTTCATGATGATTTTGTGTTATTGTGTTATTTGCGTGTGAAGTAACCACTACCCAAATGGACGAAAGAATTCCTTACTCTCAATAGAACAGAACTGAGAATTTTGACAGAACTCTTCACCGGACCTGCCCTCTCTAAGATACCATTTTAAAAACATAGGCATGGTAAAAGATAACTGTCGTTTCTGCAAGGAGGCAAAAGAAACTGCTGAATATATTTTGTGCTCATGCGAGGTAGTTTCCTCCAAAAGGCTGTAACATCTAAATGGAAGGTTCTTAGAGCCTAATGAGGTGTGGAATCCAGCTCCCAGAAAGGTAGTAGGATTCGTTAAGAACCTATAATACCTGAATGGGAATAAGTACGAGGGGACTCACTAAAGATCTAAGTTTCAGTGAACGAAGGGCAGTAGTGTCTTACGCCCCGTGTAAAATCTAATCTAATCTAACCACTAACCAAGGGAATAACAAACAACGATGGCCACACAATGCGTTATCAGACTCTAAACCTTTGGGAACCAAGAGATACATCAGGTCCATTACGGATGAACTGAGTTCCTTCTCAAGGGGTACTGTTCGGGGTTAGTTGTCGAGGAAGAATTTTTCCTATCCCAAAAATTATCTAATCTATAATAAAACCAAGGGATCAGAATATAGTTCATCTGGATGTAAAATATTATGAATTAGAATTTGGAAACACAGTATCTTAGACGTTCAGCCAGAATATCTCGCCTGAATAAGGTTCGGAAGTCGGAGCAACATCATACGGGAAAAAATGGGGGCAACGGAAACAATATTAGATCACATCCAATCAGTACAACTGAAAGAATGGCACCAGAAAGGATCCTCAAGAAGATTCTAAATTGGATACCACCGGAAAGGCCAAGGAAAAGCTAGTCAGAAGAGATGGACTTAGCAATGGAGGAGAGTGGACAACAAGAAAATGACCGGGAAGATAGGAATTATTGGAGACTGGAAGGAGGAACACGTTTTAAAACCGTTATATATTATAATATAATATAATTATTTGGAAACACCATTCTGATGCAGTGCTTCAACATTTTTATAGAAACAATAGCTTTCTGGCTCGGCTTCGTCCGGATGATTTTGGCTTGGCAACAAAATAATCAAGAGCAACAAATTCATATTTGGTATTCTGGAAAGGCATTTACTGATTTCTTGTAATTTAGACATCGTACACCAATTTAGCTTGTTTAACATTTTCGCTCACTGCTCATCACCTTTTTGTCGTAGCGTCTGTGTCAATCGGGAAGAAGTAGGATTTTAAACAGTGAAACAATTTTTCAAATCGATTCAGAGCTTCGAAAAAAAAACTTCGTCTGAAGAAGAAATACGTGAACAAAACTGTTACAAATATTTTTACCACAAACGAACAAAGACTCGCGCTAATGACGATGAACCTAGCGTGATAAACGTCACGGTTCGCGATTCTTACATTTTCCCTCCTTTTTTTTGTTGATAAATGTATTGGATAAGCTGTATAATAATATATTATGTGCATACTTACTATTCAACTGATACACATTTTGATTGTATAGTTTGTTGTTAGTAAAGCCCGTTTCAGAACAGTGTTATAGTTATTGCAATAGAGATTTTCGTTCTAGCCCGATGACTCTTAGAATGACACAGTGACGTCATCAGCCTATTGGCGGTAAAGCACCGCCCTATCACTTAGCAACGGACTGTCTGTTTGACAACCGTTACCCTCTCTGCTGCTCTCTAATGGTTTTTACCATAGACGGCGTGTATTTTCTATTGTTGGAGCCGTTGCGTTATAACCGGAACAATAGCCGTTGTCGAGTGATGACGTCTCGATGTCATTCTAATAGTATTGTGTCTCTATCATATTATGCGGGGACGTTAAATAACTGCAATTTGCTACCGTTCTGTGCTTAAGCTCCAGGTGACATGGCAAATGCCGATCAATGTTGGAATTTGGGCAAATTCGTGCCGTATGGATAGTTTTCATATGGCCGCAATATTTAATAAACAGTTGACGTTGGAACATTCGCTTTGAGGGCGATTTTTTAAGACATATCAAAGAGGTTGGCCATCACTTATCGTCTCGACTTGCAAAGATGACTTTCTTTCCATCCAGACGACTGGACAATTTTCAAATCGTTGAGGCAGTGCCGTCTAAGAAGTTTTACTTCAAAATTCAGTGCGATGAAGCCGTATAATTTATTTTAATGTTTCAGCTTTGCTAATCTGTTTGATTTTCTGAAACTTTACAACCTTGATTGAAAAATAAACACAATAACTTTAAATCTAAATATTTATTTTAAATAACAATACAAGACTCAATTTTGTTTTCTTCGTTGAAGAAATCGTAGTTTGGCTGCAATTTTATAGAAGCAAACAAACTTTTGCAATGTTATACGTACTTTGTATAGCTCTGCAACAAAATCATGATTTTTTCTACGAAGAAACCAAAATATACTCTTGTATAGTTATTTGGAATAAATATTTAGATTTAAACACTTTATTTAAAAAAAAAAAACTACGGTGCGGTTTTATGAAATCACGGTGCAAGTGAAACTTTATTGCAATAATCCTAAACGCTTTTAACCCGAAGTCAACGAAAGTATATAATTTTGTTTACGTGGTTTTGGTAATGAAATTTGAATCCTGATCAGTATGGAGATGAACGTAAAAATCCAGTATTTGATGTGCTGCTCGACTGAATATTAGTACAATATTAGTTATGTAGACGTACAATATAGTCTGGTCGATTGCTTCGATTGGACGTGACGTGACGCTCGACGCGTAACCAAACAAAAAAAAAACGAGACTAACAAAGTTTCACTTTAAAAACGTATCTTAAGCGTATAATAATTAATAAGTAGCCCAAAATACGCAAAGCAGAGTCCGTTTGATAATACATACCTATATAATTTTAAGTAATTTTGTTTTATAACAGTTTATTGTAATCATCTATAAATAAAAATGATATTGTTCCAGGTTAGTGGATCAGCGAATTGTAATCGACCAAAAACACAGGTATGTTTGGATACATTTTATATTTTTATTTTTTACACAATCATTGCATTATGCTTCTGGCCATATGTCAAAGAAAAAGCGTACGTAACGTAAACTTAATGTCAATCATAAAAGTTAAAACTAAACTTAAAAGCTACTCAAATAAACCAAACATCAAAACTGACTTTACTTTGGAGGATATTCAAATATACAAAAGATATTAATAATACAATTACTGCGTATATTGAATGAATTGTAGATTATAGACGCTTGACAACTGCGTATATTGGTATCTTAAAAAATACAATAGGATTTTTTACTGAAAAAAATCAGTATCGCTTCTTAAAGTAAACAATTAGTTTTCTAAGAATGTGGATATGAAAAGAAATGCCACTATTGAGAGCTGAAGGTTCGATTACTGACTTTTCGGGCTAAAATAAAGTTGATTTGATAAAACTGGGACCAAAAGGTCGCATTCTGGCCGTAGGCTAATATAAATCAAATAATTATCCGTAAATGAAAACTACTTAGAGTAAAAAGGAATGCACAGGCAATTAATGACAAAACGGCGCGGCGGCCCGAAAGGCCAGACTTTCGGATTATAGGTACAAGACACATCGATAAATGAAAACTATCAAAGATGCGTCATGCAAAAAAAGTTTGGCAAGTTTGGTAAACTAGTGTATGATTTTACATGTAAAATTTCTATTTACATAGAAGGCCATGCTATTGCAAATCTATTTGAAATCACCAGATCTGGTAACTTTGGTTACTATTTTGTTGTAATTGTTACAACAAAACAGTTAACATTTAACAAAGTAACCAGATCTGGGGATTTCAAATAGATTAGTAAATCATAGACACAATGTAAATTATTAGTATATGTTATAATGGAAAACATCTTATAAATCAAATTCTAATTTAATAATTTGGTTCCATATGGATGCCATGTTAACAGCTAGGAACCTCAGTTGTCGTGCGTCTATAATTTAGAATTCAATTCAACAGCTTATAGGAACACAAAAATAGAACAAGTTTATGTTTATAAGAAGGGAGCTTACAATAATTAGTCATCGGTATACACAATAATGTTATTTTACACAAAACCATTAAACTTTTCAAAACAACAGCAGCGCTCAATCTGTTGTCGTGTTAATAAATCGACATTAAAACAAATAGTTTTCGTATAAATTCTCTCGTCGAGCTTGAAAATGCTTATAATAATATGTAATCTGCACCCGCTGCATTCTATTTCTATTCAGTGCGAACGTTGACTATGGAACGCTCTTAATAAAAACTTCACCGATTATCTTCAACCAAGTCCAACAGATTACCTAACCTTATTTCTTGATCGTGCATCTTTTCTGATAGTTGCTAATGTTTTTTACCCTCATCCCTTTGCGCAATGACGCAGCTGTCACAATTTTTATTATTTCAGTTTTCCATGAATCAGTTTTTTTATAATTAGTATAAGATTTTCGCGACACAATGCAGAGGGAAGATAATCGCATGTTGATGTAATATAGAATTTCACGGAGAATCAGAATGTCAGAAAAAGTAGGGGTTGTCATTTTAAAAAAAATTCGACTGATGACCAGTCCTATACTTCCCACCTAGTAAATATTTGCAAAAAATAAACACTCTTTTTTATTTTTTGAAAAAAGCATGGCCCTCTTTTTTGTTTGGTGATCTACTGATGGCTAGTAATATAGCAAAAATCATGGTTACCTTGATTTACGTACAATTTTCTTTTTTTAGTAATAGTATATTGTGCGACTAGTGGGAGAAAGAGGAGATTCCTTGAGTGTGGATTTTGCCGCACGAGCGTAGCGAGTGCGGTAAAACACACGAGTGGAATCTCCTCTTTCGACCAATAGTCGCACATAATATTTTGTTCAACTACCGCAAGAAATATGTCATTTCGTGGCTCTGCTGAGCGTGGGCGAAATAATGAGTGACCTGATTGATTCACGATACTATCAACGCTTGCGTAAACGTTCCCCGTGATGAGCGTGGGCGAAATGCTATTTCGCCCACTAGTGGGCGAAATGGCTATTTCGCCCACTCTGTACGATCAACAGTCAGGGAATTCATTATTTCGCCCACTCTCAGTATAGCCACGAAATTACATATTTCTTACGGGTGTTGAACAAAATATTTTTTTTCTCGAAAACTATACATTTTAGGGAAAAAAAAATATTTACATTTTTTTCATATTATAACATCTAGAATTCATTTATATTTTTTTTTACCTATGTTAATACGTGACATTGAGAACGTTTTTTTTTAATATCTCAGGATCCACTGAACCGATTTGACTCAAAATCTAATCAGATCTAAGTTAAAGGCTGATAAACATGCAATAGAACAATCGGCATGGCCGTATGTTGTTCCGTTTTTACGATATCGAAGGCGAAAAATTGACCACATCCACACATACACATACAGACATCAGTCAGAAAATGATCTTAAACGATTGCTAGGGTCTCAAAACGTGAAGATCTGTTAAATCTCGTAATATTTTTTTCGGATTAAATCCATTACTTCCCTACCATAGTAGAGGTGGGAAGTAAAAATGTCATTGCGGAAAGGGGTGGGGGTAGAAAAAATGGACAACTATCTACCGAGTTAAGTTCTTTCAGAAACGCCAGGCGTATATCAAGTAAAGAGATATTTAAGTACCACTCTTTTAACGTCGCTTTCTATTAAACTATAAGTGACATAAAAATCTTATATGTTATTAAAGTCCGTTTCATCAAGGCCCAGTAAAAAATTCAAGCTTTTATCTCAACGCGTCTAGGAGATCCAAACCCCAGAAAATCGCATATTAATTACTGGACTCACTGATCAAAACCTATAGGGTACTTCCCGTGCACTTAGAAACTTGGCACATAGGTATGGTTTTGGGTATACAAACAAAAGAAAAAATAAATAACTCAGCTTTACTATCCTAAACTGGGGGAGTAGAATGTCTGTGAATCTATATGGGAAAAATTAGTTAAAGCTTTGCAAAAAGTATTGATATTCTACCCAAACATAAATGTGAAAAAATGAGCCAATTTATTTTCTGTCAGTTTGTTCGGATACCAAAAGAATCAAAATCTATAAGACGGTGGCATGTTCCATTCTAATCCCAAACTCAAAAAAAATCATATCTGGAACATGTTCTGAAAAAAGACTGTTTCAAAATTTATTTCCAAATCAATTTTTTTGAGTTTGGGATATAGTTTTAGCTACAGCTTACATTTAAATTGACGCTTATGGCCTCTGTTGTCGAGTGTCTATAATTTACAATATCTATACACATTTAAATTGCTGCTTAATTTTAAAATGTTATTTTGTTTATAAATATTTTTGTTCGTAGCTTCGTGCTTCTTATGAAAACAAATCAACTATAACAATGTATAGTGTAAATTGTAAAATAATAAAAAAAAAGTTCACGAAGCAGCTGGTTCCGCTGGCAACAGCCAACAACCACCTGTGCTCATTAAAAATGTAGAACTAGAAACTAAAAATAGCATACGATGTGTTCATCATCACAATAGGTAGGACATTATGCATTTTTAAAAAGTTTACGGAGTCTACACCTACCATTATCCAAAGTTCATATAAAAATAGTTATCATTTGTTCCATACCAGAAAGGAACACATAATGTGTATTACCGCGACCCAAAGACGCGGAGAGAATAACAAAAGATTAAAAAGGTTTATTTAAGGGGAGGCGTTCATACATGCAAACGGGGGTAAACAAATTTTTTTTTTGACCTATTCTTTTGGATTGTCGTTGAAAAGGGCCTTTTGATCAGATTATGAATGTGTTTTTATTTTATTTTATTTATTTTATAAAAATTGTAGGTTTAGCATAACTTACATAGTACGGAACCCTACTCTTTGCGTGGCTCGACACGCACTTGGCCGTTTATTGTGTATTATCGGACTAAGCCGCGATAGTAGCCTTTAACACGCAGGCGCCGTCAATCACGGTGCAGGATAATTTTCCAGCACGGCAACAAGTAAAACATAAACACACCAGATATCGCCTTATGATGTCATGAGGAATCGCACTTTCTATAATAATTTAATTTCTAACTTTGTTGCTCCGATTGCAGGCCAATAATTTTGAAAAAAATTAACTCATTATGCAATATGTTACGAATGAATAAACATGACCTTATTCTTAAATATCTTCCTGATTTTAGTGTGCGGCTGTAGTCAGTCATAAACCTCAAATAGAAGATTTTTTATCGTTAAACTAACGTTTTATTGCCACTAATGAATGTATATTATAAATACATATGTCAAGACAATAAAAATACGGTTCTAGAGTTAAAGCACGAAGCATAATTTGTCTACACTTTACAGTATACACAATTCATAAATATATCTACAAGAAAATAAAACATCCAGTGCATACAAACATACATGAAAACATAGACGCACGACGGCGAAATTATTATAAAATTTTGTTAGTTATTTTTATTTTTATACATATGCCTACAGGTGACATAGAACAAACTGCAATGCGTAACACCACGCGATAGAGAACCAAAAAATAATTAAAAAAATTCCTATACACTAATGTCCGATCGCTTTTTGTTTTCAAGTTACAGGCTGTTAAGTTTTTGCTCTACAGAAGGTGTTCAATTTGGTGACCTTGTTCTTGGATACATTTAATTAAATAGGCAATAAAAAATATTTAAAGGCAGGCCATGATTTCATGACACAAAACGTTGGTAAATGTCAAACTAAGAGATAACTTAACAGCCTGTAACTTGAAAACAAAAAGCGATCGGACGTTAGTGTATTATTTTTTGGTCCTCTATCGCGTGGTGCTATGCATTGCAGTTTGTTCTACGTCACCCTGTATATTAGCTGTTCATGCCACAAGTACGGAAAGTGACGAATTATGGCATGGGGTAGTTACAGAACGAGCCGATTGGTTGCGTTGTGTCACAGGAGGGCAAGTGGGGATATTCGCCCGAGACGAAGTCAAGGGTGACTATCCACACGAGTTCTCCTTCCACCTCCCCTCCAAAATCAAAATTCAGCTATGCTGATAATTTTGATCAATATAGACCTCAATGCCAATATTCTTGATTTTTTTCAGATTTTTCTGAGCCATATTTTTCGAGATAGGGTTGGGGAACAGCGATTTTAAGAGGTTTTTTGGTGAAATGTTATAAAAAATTTACATTAAAAAACAAATTATGTATTTTTTAACTCACGCTTTAACAAGTTTTCGTTTGATACCCCACACGATGACCTTAAAAAAATGTTTATTGCATTTCCTTTCCCCCCAAACTGATTCCCAAAATGAAAATTCTTAACTCTTCATACTTCACGTAGGTAGTTGGACCACGCTTCCTACAACTACGCCAAATTTCAACTTTCTATCTTAAACGGTAGAAAAATGCCTGTGACAGACAGGCAGACACCTAGGTGATTTCATGTGTTCCGTTTTGCCGATTTTGGTACGAAACACTAAAATGTTATAGGCATTCCTTTATTAAAAAAAGCTTTGAATTATGCTGTGTGCTTGTGCAACCGAAGTTTTAAGAAGTTTGGGTAGATTAATGAGTGTTAATTCTTCCTTAGAGTAAGCTGTTTCAAAATTTAATAACTTATTGTGGGTCAAGTTTTAATTAAAAAATACTTTATGACATGGCTGTATATATAATTAAAAGAATTACTAATTGTTTTGTCGCTTGTTTTCGTTTATCTTATTTACTATTCTTGCCATGTGCAAGAAGTTTTACGACAAGAGTATTGTTTCTTGCATTTACATTGTTTCTTGCATATACGTTACCAGTTGAAACTTACTGATTAAACTAGCAATAGAAAGATCGTTGATAATGATGATATTTTATGATGATATCCGTTTATTGTGGGTGTAAAAACATTTCCCATTCAAATACTAAATTGATTTATTATAGTTATTTTTATGGTTTTGTGAAAGAAGAAACCGTTAGACAGTATTTTGATAATTGCATTTCTGGCGCCACATTGTGGTAGTAAAGGTCAATGCCAAAAATTAACTCTGCAGATGACTATTATAGATAATATAATAATTGTATAGAGCAGAGGTGTCAAATACTTCGATCGCGATCTACTGGTCGATCGCCAAATATGTATTATACTAGCCTTTACCCGCTTTGCTTGTGTTAATGTTGGTTCTTGTAACATTTTTTTTTAAACTTCTCATTTCATATTTTTGATGTAAACATATTTACTGCCCCCTAATTTCTGCTAGAGTGCCTCGGTAAAATATCGCGGGAGTGATGCAAAAGTCAACTGTGTGTGTTTTAAAGACCACCAACAGCTAAGGTTATTTGGGCCTAGCACCAATTCATATTTTCAATTGATTATTTTTTAATAATAAATTGAAAATCCAATTGACACTTTTACCAGCTCTCAGGCTAGAACCCGGGAACTGGGGACTTGTAATAGAGGAACCATAGCAACGCCATGTAAACAACAGCGTTGCTATATACTCTCGGCCATTGTCAAGCGCGAGTTGTTTAGTATAATATAGGTAGCTATCAAAAACTATATGCTTGAAATTTGAAAAAATATACCACTTCGTTCTGAACCACGTCTATTTTTAATCAATAAATGCCAATCTTAACTGCAAACAATCAATTTAAGTGCTTTCTTCATGCTCTATTTCTAACGTATTAAGAAGAGGTGCAGTCGATTCAATGATAAACATTAGCCTACCGTCTAGTAACATTTGTATCAAAGAGTTAAATGTTAATCAAGCAAGAAGTTAAGAACATTTTTTTTTGTTAATTTAATTTTACAAATTCGACAGGTTTATTACATTACTAGTCATTACCCGCGGTTTCACTCGCCATTAGAACTGGATGCTTAGATTAACCTAGAAGTTGCCCAATAAAAACCCGATATAAATGAATTGTGGATTATAGACGCTCGACAACAGAGGTCATTAGCGTCAAAACCCGATATATCTGGTTACGACATTTGGTGGCAAAATCTGAACTTTCCCCAAAAGAGTATAAATCTAAACGTGGTTGATTGTTGTAGCAGAGTTCCTCAGAACAGAGATAGCTATATAGAAGTGGCATATCACAGCTTGTATGTATGACAACTGAAATCAGTTGAGACGTGCAGGGAATAATTTGAAAATATAATAAAAATATTATGTATAATGATAAGATACACCTTGATTTTCATAAGCGCTTTGGAACCTTTATTTTAACATCCTGCGACACAACACAACATAAAGAGTAATTAACACTACGGAATACAAGCTACGAACGATCATAATGTACCTGTCAGGTCGTACTTTCGTGTATAGTTGTGTGATAATATGCTGTTTCTAGAGCTATCTCTGTTAGGAGGTCAAGACTCAATTCATATATTTTTTAAATTTATTAACTCTTTAATGTCGCCCTATTGATTACGTCATAAGTAAACTCGTCCTTTCTTTAAAAAAATGAGTTTTTAGTAGGTACCATACACAATTGAAATGTAATAAGTAGCTTTACGTCATTTTATAAACTTTAAGCAGTGAGTACACTTCCGTTCTAAGTTTCGTGTCGATTGTGTAATAATATAACTACTTAATGTCTGTGTAAATAGCATAATGACCGTACTTAGTTTTTGCCGGCATCTTCAATTAATTAATGCACGTAATTGTAATTACGGTCATACCAATTTTACAATAATGCACATAGTTCGTTCATTTTCATGAGCAGCGAAAATAGATTACCTATAATTTTTTTTCTAAAACTTTTTTTAAAATTTATTTCTTATGAACAATAAGTAATTTAATATTGAAATCTGCTTTTTAAGAAGTAGACAAGGTGATTCTAGAATGTCTGAGTTATTTGTTGAAGATGGTGTCTTCAGTGGCTAAAGGATCAAAAAGAATTAAGTACTATTATAGCAATAAATGCAAATTTTATAACAGTAATTGCGTTTCTTTTTGGATCCTTCAGCTACTGAAGACATCGTCTTCAACAAATAGTTCATAAAATAATTTCTTCTTGTAATCACACGATCGAGCGATGTGCTATTCTGCAAGAATTAATGCGTGTATTATTTTAGGATTTCACAAATACAGTGGTGCTTTATATAGGTTCGGGTCTCTTTTTATTTTTTACCCGGACAAGACATTCTAATACCGGACTGTTCTGGCAATAGCATCTGGCAACCCTGCCCACAGTAGATTGTGTTTTAAAGACCACCAACAGCTAAGGTTATTTGGGCCTAGCACCAATTCATATTTTTCAATTCATTATAATAATACATTGAAAATCCAATTAACACTTTTACCAGCTCTCGGGCTAGAACACCCTGCGTACAAGTGACATACGTATATTTACCTAAATCTTATATTTAAAAGTATGGAATAGGCATTCACAAATCACTTACCATTTATATGTGTGATCAATTCTGAGTGTGACATTTATACTTCTTAACAGTGCGGCACCTTGATGAAATGTTGGTAAACAGATTTCAGATTCGAGTCCTCTCGCTCCGATCAATTTTCAGATTGAGGTAGGTACTACAAATTTTCATTTTTCGCGTTTATAGTTTGCACCTGATTCTTTCCATTTATTATTAGTTTTCATCTTTATGTCTTTAAATCTACCGAACTGTTCATTTATGGAAATATGGGAAACCAGGTGTCTTACTTGTATGTAATATTTAATTATTATTATTTCACCAACATTTCGTTACAATTAAACTAATTTAAAGCGTTAACAGTCTATATGACGTGTAGTTCTTTATTGTTCAAGTTATACTAATCTTTTATCCATTCACAACATTACAATAAGAATTCAGTCTTATATAATTATCCTTCAATTATTATTTTGATTGCATAATCACAATTTTAGAAATTCTCTCTAAACTATTAAAATCTGACGTTTAAAATTATGTTGTTCAATTGGGCATTCATATTGCCAACTTAAAAATTAACAACTTTCTTGGGCTTGAGAATAGCCGAGAGTGTAGCGACGCTGTTGTTTACATGGCGTTGCTATGGTTCCTCTATTACAAGTCCCCAGTTCCTGAGTTCTAGCCCGAGAGCTGGTAAAAGTGTCAATTGGATTTTCAATTTATTATTAAAAAAAAAAAATAATGAAATGAAAATATGAATTGGTGCTAGGCCCAAATAACCTTAGCTGTTGGTGGTCTTTAAAATACAATTACAATTACAACAACTTTCTTTCGTCAACTATAAATACGCCTACATGGTTCAAGTCTAGGATATATAATTAATATTTAATAAAGAACACGCGAAGATTGTATTCTGTCTTAAGAGCGAAACTACACGGGCGCATTTTCCGCGGCAGATCGCACGTCCGAATCGAAACCGTGCGTATACAAACGAGTGAAACTAGACGAATGGAATATACGTCGCGTTTTTTTAAATTCCGTCGACGTGAACGAGTTGAACGCTTCTGATTGAGTTGATACTGTCACCGCCAAAACACGCTAGAAACGAAAAATATTGTTTAGTGCGGGGCAAACTAGACGAGGCGACGAAGCACCGATGGATGTACAGTCTGGGTAAAAAAATTGTTTGGAAATATCCTGTTGATAGTCTGTCTCTTAATATTGGATGAACCCACTAACGTCGTTTTTTCCATCTATTTGTTAAAAATAAATTTGCACATACAACATCAGCTTAACTTAACACAGTAGGGGATCCATTTTGCAACTAGCAAAAAGTTGTATTGTTTTACGCGAATGTACTTGACGGAAAAAACGCTTTCTGTTTTAATTATAGGTAAATTTCAGGGGAAATCTCGTCGCGAGAAACACGCCGCGGAACATCCGCCCGTGCAGTAGTTTCCGCCTCTGCATACCTCGGCCCGACAGCCCTTGCCTTACCATGTTGAGCGATAACTCACTGTACCTGATATTCGTCAAATAATCTTCTAAAACAGTCAGAGGCTTTTGTGTCACCGCCTTTTCTTATACTAAACTGAATGTTTAGTCTATTTTTATGCGGTTACGGTTAGGTTAAGATGAGGTTCTTGTTAATATCAACATTAACGCTAGCGAAGCCACGGGTAAAGGCTAGTATTATACATGACACAATAAGTTATTTTATTTTGACCTGAATACGAATGTAAAGAGTTATCAACGAAAGGTCAGGTGCGAGATTATGACCTTAGAGCATGCGATCCCAAACCTATGAGATCATGTTTTAAATATAGACAAATGCATCACACTTGTATTAGAATGAATGGTATTTTTAATGTTTAAGTGTTTACTGATTTCAAACAATGGGGTCGTCCCAAACTTTTTTTGAGGGTTGGAATCTACATTACAAATAAATTATAAAACATTTTTTCGGAAGGTTTTTCTACAAAAAAAAATCCTGTAAGTGTGTATTAATTCTCAATGTAATTTTAAACGCGGAAATATGCCGCTACAAAAATGATTTAACTTGTGATTGGCTGACTTATAGATATACTGTGTCAATTATGACAATTGATATTTGATGCACAAAACGGTTACAAAAGCGTTCCAACCAATGTCTACGTTTGTATCGTCACATAACTGTGCTAGGTCGATGCATCCACATAAAACCCATACAAACAGTTTCGTTACCGTTTCAGAACGATCCATTTATAGCAGGTTGGAACAAAGCTAATATTATATAAGTTCATCTCTAATTCTTTCTATATATAAAGAAGTGTGACCAGTCTTCGACGTCATCATTTATGGCGGTTTATGCTCAGCGTTTAAAAAATATATTTCTTCAATTCTTGTTTGCAATGAGTCATTTTCCTGAAAGTAGTTTCTTCAATTATCGACGAGAGGCAGCACTTGTGGTAGGTACAAACATTATTTATTCCCCATTATAAGTGTCGTGTCATTTTAGTGGTATAACTTAATTATTAAATTAATTTAATATTAAATTAATTAAATAATTAAGTTATATCACTAAAATGACACGACATTAATGAGGAATAAATAATGTTTGTACCTACCACAAGTGCTGCCTCTCGTGGATAATTGAAGGAACTACTCTCAGGAAAATGGCTCATTAAGAGGATGAATATAAAAACGAAAAAGCTGGTTTACATTATTTGTTTATGTATGAGGAATAATATGCACTGTTCAAAATTATCAAAATTTGATGCGTGGGACGACCCTATTTTTTCAGTTGATAATAATATTTGAAATACGATCTAAATTTAAACCGCGTTACCCGAAAATAGTATATTGTTACAAAACTGTTTTCTAAGTTGGCGGAATAAATATTTACTTACAATAATAAAAAATACAATAACAATAAATGCAACAACGAAAAGTCAATTCTAACAATAAAACAAACTTAAACGGTAATTATTGAACTAAACGAGCCACTTAAATAACACTTAACAAATAACTATATATACAAGGATTATTTATTTGTAATTATTTATGTCACTGTATTTATATCAGATTTATTTCTAACTCAGTTACTTCAGTACTATTTATTTACATCCACTCCACTATTTATATCACTGTACTGACTGATTCGACCGTTGATTGATTAATATTTATATCACTGATCCACTTGATGGCACGACTCACCATTCACTGATCGATCCAACACGACACACTCGCCGTTTATATACCTGCATGCGGTGTACGCTCAGTGCGTCCTCGTATTCTCTAGCGTTGTCTAGAATCTTCGCGTTTCAAAAACATCGCAGAGTTTTAAAAAGGAAGCACCTTCTCACACTAGTCACGGACGATACTTTTTATAACGATAACATGTAAACGGATGTGCGTAAAAAGTTGTTTGTATCGGTGCCCCAAGAATGGTGAGGCACTGTTGTATTTTAGGTAATGATAAAGCTGATTATAAATAGGTATCAACACGTAATGCAATTAAGTAATGATGTCGTGTGTTGTTTTGTATATTAAAGTTGCCGGAAGTTACGCCTAAATGCCTCATTAGCTAAATAAGGACGAACCACGGAATGCGAACTGAAAATCCCGGATGACAATGACTTTTAATGTTCCTTGATGTTTTGTTAACATGACCCAGTAATATTAATAAGCCACAAATGGTTCGTGACGAACAAAAACTATTCATTTTTAGGAATATACAAAAGAAAAAAACATACACAAACACCGCGTCAAACGCATAACACCCCGTTTTGCTTCCGCAGGGGTTAAATCAGTTTTGATTCGCAAATCGCATGCTTTGGTAAAAATTATAATTTAAGATTTTCATGTGTCCCTGCTTGAAATCACATAACTTAGATCGAAAATGTAAGTACTATATAATAATTTGGATTTGAACATTTTTATAACTATTTTTTAACCCCCGACACACAAAAAAGGGGTGTTATGTGTTTGGGTCATATGTTTGTATGCCTGTGTAGCAGTCTGTCTGTGGCATCATAACCCTTCATAGGTGAACCGATTTTGATGCGGTTTTCTTTATACTTTTTTGTGTGAAGGTTATAGGATACAAAAAAGCTACCTACTGAAACACAAACAACACCTTCAATATAATAAAAAAACAACTTAATGTCTTAATAAGGGGAGTCGATTGACGTGTGAATCATAAAAATCGGCCCAGGCGTTTGGTCTGTATAGTGCTTCAAAGGAACATACAAACAACATACATACATAGGCTGATAAACACAATACCACTCCTTTGCGTCGCGCAGTCGGGTAAAAAGACACTTAATGTGTCCATGAAAAATTGATTTCAAACAGACAGACAGGATTAGGAGTTGAATAAAATCGTGTAAAAAATCTCGTCTTTAGAAAAAAACATTATTTGTCTTGTACCAGTGAGACGTGAGTTCGTACCTTCCTACTTAGCGCAGTAATCCATGGTACAAGGCACTTTTTTTTCTTTTTAACAGATTTATGTTGATTGTCGGGGGTTTAATATTTTTAATTTTATTAATTAAAAACACACGAAGTGTTAAGTTGTAGTTACCTAATGTAAAGCTAGAGACTACGGTGTGGATAGAAATGCAGGCAGGTACGTGGATGATGTAATAATTAGTTCAACATCCAGTTAGCCTTGGATAAAAAGAAATCAAATATTAATCACGGCTGAGGAATATGTTAACTTGGTTTTTAAAACGTGATGATCTCATATACCGGTACACCTGCAGCAGTCCAAATGAAATTCAATTCATTTATACAGCAATTATATTTGAAGCTATGCTTCTTAACGCACGTCAGGGATGGGGACCTAACACACAAAAAGTGAAGCGTTATGGTTGCTATAGTTTCTATAGCTTTTATATGTAAAAATAATTCTGAATAATCTCTAAATAATTATATTTTATTACTATATCGATCCAAAAATAAAGATAGTTACTTCTTACCACAACAGTTTTATTGATGGATGTGCATTTCGAAAGCTATGATTTCATCTTCAGCAAACACTATACATCACATGTATAGTGTTTGCTGAAGATGAAAGCATAGCTTTCGAAATGTACATCCATCAATAAAACTGTTGTGGTAAGAAGTAACTATCTTTATTTTTTCAATTATTTGCGAGAAAATTACTTACAGTATCTTATTTAGTTAACAATTAGATTAACAATCAATATTGTTATTACTTCCTATACTGTACAAATTCACTATTTTAGTGAAATTAACATAAGAACATCAGACGATATTAATCGCCATAACATGCCCTTATTAATTATTGTAGAAAGGCTACAAATTTTTCTTATGTAGCCTTTCTACAATAATTAATAAGGGCATGTTATGGCGATTAATATCGTCTGATGTTCTTATGTTAATTTCACTAAAATAGTGAATTTGTACAGTATAGGAAGTAATAACAATATTGATTGTTAATCTAATTGTTAACTATCTTTATTTTTGTTTTTATTCCAGCCACAGTGCTCATATATTTTTATTTTACTATATCGATGTTAAATTATATTAATTAAAAATTACATTTCTATTTAAATATTTTCTTTTTTTTTATTATATTTTTTTAGCTTTGATAAATTCGATTTTATATATACCTACAATGCGTAAGAAGCTTAGCTTCTGTCGGGTGTCCCACAACACCTCAAGACTTTTATAATTTGCTTTCGAATCTGATACACCTATCTACCAAATTATAACTAATTTCTCAATTTGTTTGTAAAGCCAACTAGTATACAAAGCGTATAAAGCATCAATTATTTAAATCATGATCATCTGCAACGATAAATTAACTTAAAATAAAACTATACTAACAGTTTGTTTCTTTTTGTTTCAGAATAAATTACATCTTGAACAATGAGATGACAATTTTCGTGGCATATCAAGCAGCGATAATGGAAGGAAAGATTTACTGCAAACCTATCTGATCTCATTCATCACTGATTATAATATTAAACTATCGCGAATTTTATAGTGAACTATACAAAATGAATTACAATTCTAATTTAATTACGATAAAATGCGTTCTCTTCGCTTTTTTTGGTGGTAAGTATTTAATTTAGTATGAGCATACGCAAAGAGAGCAGCTGCCCCCCGTGGGATCTAGAATATTGGAATAAAGTATGAAACTTTCTTTCGTCTATTCCCTTTTATTTCCCGTTTTTGAACTTTGGCGCCTGGAAATACCCCGAAGTGCACTTGAAACGTCTGGACTATCGTTTGTGACCTAATTGCAGTACGAAATCGGATGTCCATGTTTTACTCTTATAACTCTTGCCTCCTCCTTGAACAAAATTCTGCGTGCGTATTTGAAGTAAAATTAAAAGATCCTAATTTGAAAAAGTCAAAGAATGACCGAAAAATGAGTACATTTTTCGTCCGTTTTTGGACCCTCAAATTTACAACCGAATTATGTGTCAAATGATCAGCAACCCAAAAAACCTTTACTTACTATATCAGAGACGTTTGTTCAGTATGAACATTAGTGCAGTAAAAATCTAAAAGTACCTAATAGTACTTTCTAAATGGAGGGTGATGACCATTTTCACCGTCTGAACATAAAATTTATCTGTGGTTATAGTCTCATTTTACATATAATTTGATTCTAAATTCGAGGACCCAAAAAGGCATTTTTTTCGGTCGCTCTTTACATAATTGTCGATTTGACTATAGGAAGTGATAACGTAGATTGTTCTTTTTCAGGCGTTGGATGTCTTCTTCCATTCCTACCGATACACATGTTACAAATAGGCCTAAATTTTGAGGAAGCTCGTATCATATCAATAGTAGCACCATGCGTTGCCTTATTCGGTCCACTTTTAATGGGCCCACTTGCGGACAAATTAGCCGGCAGTACAGGAAGCGGTGGTGGAAAGCAAACGCAGACAGGTCGTTATTTGCGGGTCATGATTGCAATCACGTTCATCCTTGGAGCTGTGTTCTATTTACTGTTGATGGCAGTGCCTTCAGTAGCCAGATTTGAGGTAAATAATTGTTCGTATGCCTATTATTCTATAAATTAACATGTCATCAGAAGGCTTTAGCCACGATCGTCGCTAGCGGGTGGCCGAATTTAGGGAGCAAACGGCCATAATAAAAATACCTATAGTTTCAATGTACACAAATAAAAATGCCGGTCTTTAAGGTTAGAAGGCGATATTAGTGTTTTGCACGGTGCGCCAGGTGGCCAAAATGCTTGCGATGACCTTGGTTTTAATATTGTATGTGCTGACATGCAGCGCCAAGTCTAGGGGACAATCAAGACCACAAATTAATAGTATCATAAGATTATACAAAAATGAATTTCAGTTTAAGATCTTATTCTGTTATTTTTGTAAATAATATAAATTGAAAACAACTTTAAACCCTAAGATAAAATATTAGAAAAGAAAGCTTACCTATATTATTTCTGAGTGAGAATTATAATATTTAAAAAAACTCGCAAAGGAGGGACAGATAAATCGACGGTACTGTCAGTGATTTTATCTCAAATTATTATTCTGCGGAATAATAACAATTAGACGAGTAGAAACTATTTTATCAGTTTATTGATTTAACATTTTTTTTAGTGTAAACTCGGCTGTGGATTAGAGGTGAGCACTAATAAAAAATTAAACAAAATGGCACTGTTTTAGTTAGTGATATTTCAATTTTCACTTGTAGTAATCAAATATTCCATTTAGATTTTATTAAATTTAGCAATGCTATTTTTTAGGATATTCTTTAAACTAATCAGTGCCGGATCTAGATCAAATTCCACCCGGAACAAAACAGTCAGCTTAGTCCCACAATCCCCGTTATATACTGTTGTACCCGGCTTCGCCCGGGTGGGGTTTAAAATGTCAATAGTTATAGTATCTAAAAAAACCACCCCCTTCAGTTTGGGTAGTTTTCTCGAAAAACGGTCGAACATGTACCTATTTCTTTATTTTTTAAGATGTTAGAAGAGTGTTCTTCCCTGGTTTCCCATTTCTATATCAAGCAATTTCAGAGATAAGTGCCCCTTCAAGAAATTTTACACCCCCGTTTTCACCCCTTGATGGAAATATTGAAAATTCAATAGCATTCTTTACCTCCAGGCAGAGGTTGACCAGCAAGCAAAAGAAGCTAGCGCTTTGGGCGCCACAATTCGGCCAAAATTTCCGGCAATTTTTTAAAAAAAATTTTAATTATCAAATTAATTTGATCATATTTCATGAAATAGTAAAAATTATCTTTTTATTTTGCTAAAAAAAGACAAATAAGGTCAAGGGAGGGTGGGCGCATATTTTGGTTCAGCTTGGGACGCAATACACCCTTGATCCGCCTCTGCCTCTAGGGGTTAAATATCCAAAAATCCGTTCTTAGTGGGCGCGTACTTCAAAATAAAAAAAATCCCTAAAATTTTCTAGTTTCGGCGAAGTCTGACATCCGAAGCTTATGCCCTGGCTACTCCCCCAACCTAGATCCGGTATTGAAACTACTAAAAAGTTCTACTATGTGCTTTCTAATTTTAATTAAGTAATTATTATTAAGTAAGAGCTTTATATTAAAGATGTGCACTGCAAAACAATGAAATAATATTAAAATATTGTTTTTTCTATAGGCTAGAAGACCATCAGTTACATTCTCTTGTAATGGTAAAGGTGGTGAAGTATTGCAAGAAAGATGTACAGAAGAAAAAAAATGTCATCATTGGGATGAAGAAAAGGTAATTATTTTCGCAAAATAGTCAGGGTCTACACTCTACACACACATATCACAACTGACAAGCATTTGATTAGCAACTAAAGACGCAATATAAATGTACTGCTGCTGCTGGCGTATTGTAGTGATTTATTAAGTTAACAAGTTAATAACCGTTATGTAACCGGTCATAAAAATGACGACATTTTTTGTGATCTAGTTCGTATAAAAAAAAGCTATCACTGACGAGCAATTTCCGCGCTTCTCTACAGCGACGCATTCGAGGAAGAAAAGAAGTAAGAATACAATGCCTTCTTAACTTCTTAGTTCTTTGGATGCACTATTGTAACAGTCTATAAGATGCAATGTTTTACTGTTGTCACCTCATACAGGGCGATGGACCTAATCTGCGACAATGTACAAACCGAAGCGACCATAGACCAAAGCGACCAAGATTCCCGGACTGATCACGTTTTAGCTATTAGTAAAATGGACGGTAAAAATGAAGATATTGTTACAAAACTGTGTTCTGAGCTGGCGGAATAAATATTTATCTACAATAATTAAAAAACAATAATGAATTCAACAACGAAAACTCAATTCTAACAATCAACACAATTAAACAATAACTAAACAGTAATTACAAAGCAAAACAAACAACTATATACAATAATTCGTAATTATTAACTATATACCGGGACTATTTATTTCTAGCTATTTATGTTTCAAATATTTATATTCATTGTATTTATATCAGACGCACTATTCGTGGCTCAGTATTCTCCATTGACTGATTTCACTCGTACTCGCTGCTTATATAGGCCGCGCGGCATAAGCCCAGTGCCTCCTCGATTTCTCTAAAACCTTCGTCCCGGTACTAGTTGTTACAACAAGCAGACACCGTTTCTCAGAACTCCCGCCTGCCGTTTATATACAGGGTGATCCGTAACATTATGGAAGAAATACATTGCGGCCACGACCAAACTGTGCAGGAAGCGTCTGGCCGTGGCCGTTGTTATAGAACGCTGTCGTAAGCGGCAGCCTCGTTTGCCAGGTCGTGGTAGGTTTAGGTAGACTGGCAAAAATTGACGTGTTGCGTTTGGCCGCAGTTGGGCAGTAACCGCTGTCGTTTCGGTTTGCAGAACCCTTGAAACGCACAGTGGCAACACTCCTTTTGGCTTTGCCGTAGTCCGGTAGAAAGTTATTAATTAATTGGGCAGTACAATAAGAAATTATTTTAACTAATTAATTAATTCTTGTTTCAAGTGTTCATGGTTTCCGGGCTTGTAGGCCGTGGTCCGGTGGTATTTCTACCTGACGTTTCGTCTACAACTGCGGTAGACATTCTCAAAGGCCTCAATCTCAGTAAAACCTGGACACCAGCACTCCGACATACAAAAACAATGACCAATCGTACAAGGACGGAATACGACCGAGTAGAGAACTCACCCCCACCACTACACACTACGCAGTTGATCAATTACAGAGAGACGGACTACGACCGAACAGAGAACACACTGGTACTAGGCATAAAAGAAGGGAGGACACCAGTAACTTACACACTGATCTGTGAGCCGCCAAGGAGGACACTTCGACCGCTGCCACATCGCCTTTGAGAATGTCTACCGCAGTTGTAGACGAAACGTCAGGTAGAAATACCACCGGACCGCGGCCTACAAGCCCGGAAACCATGAAGACTTGGAACAATGCCGGCCGTGAAAGCTTGCACACCTGGATAATTCTTGTTTGTTTATTAAAGGTGGGATCACTGTTGTTGAGCAATTGTCGGTATGCATGTCCTAAGCCACCTGTAAGTTCAAGTTTTATTGGTGGATCAAAAGGAGAAAACGAAACAAATACAACAATTAATACTGTAGATTCGTTAGATCTTGAGTCGGAAAGTGAAGGGGATTATGATTCTGGTTATGATACAGGAAGCGGAAATGAAGCTTTTGACATTAACAATGTAAGTTATAATTTGACCAACCAAAGAACGCCGGCCAAGAGAGAGATTGTAGATTGAGCGTCTATAAACGACAATCTCTCTCTGTCTTAACCGGCGTTTTTTCGTTAGTCAAACAATACAATTAATAATGGTACCAGTTATGTTCATTTAATATTGTCAAATCTTTTAAAAATTATTACCTATATGAAAAAATGTAGTGCAAATTGTTCAAGTTTAAACAATACACAATTTCTAAGGAGTATGACAGTCTATTAATGATCGTAGATAAAGATTTGTTTGTTACATAAAACAATAATGAGTTTATTATTTGACATTTTATATTTGGATGCAATTTATCTGTGGGTTTATTAGTATAGAGGTTACCGTTCTGTACGTGCATTGAAGTCTCTCTAATGATTATGGGATTTTTTAATAAACTCACATTAAATAAAAAACTTTTATTTTTAAAATTTAAAGAGAATAAATAACTTGTAGTAAATAATTAATTTTTGTCTTTGATTGAGTCTTTTTTTAATATTAGTATTATAAACCAGATTTTACAAAATAATTTTAAACCGCTCAACAAGTAAAGGTGTATTATGAAATTCAACTGACGATGTGAAAAACAAGAATATTGATATTTTAGAGTAGAAGAAAACGACAACCGAACGTAAAAGGGGCCTATAAAAGCGAAGAAGAAAAATTAGAACCTGCACCACATCTTTGTTACAAAGAATTGAACGGTGTTAATATTTGTCAAATTTATACTGGTTTCTCGGAAGTGATTAATATAAATATTACTTTACATCATGCCATTAACGAGGAAGCCAATGATGAAGAATGGTGTACATATCCAGTTGGTAAGTAAACAAGAGAAATATTCCAAAGATAAAAGCCCTTGATCAATTGGCGAGTAAAAACGTCACAGTGTTACATGCTGACAATGGATGTGTGCGTTGGTCTTTTCTTTTTAGTGTATTTGCCATAATATGGCACATACACTATTGGCGTCGGTCGGATGGCGGGACCTAGGGGTCGGACCAAAATTTCTCGACGTTTCATACCCCCCTGAACAGTTTGCCACCATTTTTAAAAATGTTTATATAATATATGTATGTATATATATATATATTTATATATATATTTATATATATATATATTTATATATATATATGTGTGTACACGATAACTCTCGACAGACTTAATCGATTGAAACGAAATTTGGTACACACATTGGAACCCATCACCGCAAGAAGCCTATTTAAAATGGGCCCGATCGGACCATTTTCAGGGTTGTATTTAGGGGTTCCAAAAAGTTTTTGGGCCCAAAAATACCGAAAAATTTGTCAGAATCGTTTCAAAATTGAAATTTAACTCTTTAGTAAAGATTAAAATGTGCTGGTAAAATTTTAATAAAATCGGCCCGACAGGACCGGACTTTCAAATTTTATGAAAACACTAGTTTGTTGATACGGATTTACTTATGGAAGGGTGTATTTAATTGCGTGTACTGATAAAATCCATGTCTAATATTGAAATTTAGAAAAATTTAATTATTTTAAGGGATGTATTAAGGGGTTAAATTTTTTATTTTGTCAAAAAACAAACTTAAGTTCACATAATAATGCCACAATGCCTGTATTAGCAAATACACTATATTGTCGGCAGGGTTTGGCACTGCGACCCGAGTTTTTTTATTATTTCCATCAAAATGATGGGAGCGCACGCATAGAGTTTATTTTCTGTCGCAGAATAGACTGTGCGCGTGCGTTCCCATCATTTTGATGGAAATAATCAAAAAGAAGAGACCAACGAACACACCTAAACCGTCGGCTCGATTTTGTTGCGAGTCGAACAATCGAATCCAGGGCCGGCTTAAGCTATAGGCGAACTAGGCGCCCGCCTAGGGCGGCATCTTCAGGGGGGCGGCAAAATTGTTAACTGCCAATGTTTTATTTCAACATTAAAAAATTTTTTTTTGATAATTTATTTATATGAGTACTTCATATTTGAATACTTTACAACATCATAATAAAGTAAAATAATAATTTATAAGTCTTACTGTTCCAACAGTTTTTAACTGTCACGTCAATTTCATATTTCGTACTTCAAGAAAAGGAATGTTAACTTCAGTAAAGGGCGCCAGCTGACAGCTCTATAGTAGAGTTGGCGCCCTCTAACTGTACCTTACTGATCACTCCAACAGAGTGCGCTAATAATTGTAGGATTAGCGACTTTGTCAATTGAAAAAGAAATTGCACAAAACTTGAGTGTAGATGAATGTATAGCGTCTTTTTCTAAGCTGAAAGCCAGAAAGCCTGTATTGTGTCAGTTGCTTTTTGAATTATACTTGTAGACGATATAAATACCAATAAAAAATGGTGGAACCTTTGGTGTAAAGATACGAAATGTTACAATTACCACAAAACACCAAACCATAACAAACACTCTCGACGTACGTTTTGCCAACCAAGTTGGCATCATCAGGAGATGCCAACTTGGTTGGCGAAACGTACGTCGAGAGTGTTTGTTATGGTTTGGTGTTTTGTGGTAATTGTAACATTTCGGATATAAATACCTTTTGATGGAAAATATAAAATATGTTCATTGAACTTTTAATTATATTATTTAGCAATATTCCTTTTCACTTTGATATGAATTGCTGAAAAGGGGGGGCGCAAATTCAATCTTGCTTAGGGCGCATAGTTAGCTTAAGCCGGTCCTGATCGAATCTCAAATATCGGAAAAGCAGCATGGGCTGTTCAGAGACAGAGCTTCTCTGCTACTTAGCGGCGAAAACTGTAGGCTCGGCTCGCGATACCGCGCTACATTCCCGGTATTGTTCTTTATGCGAGCGAAAATTTCGAATAAACTTGATGACCCTGACTGCGGTCTTTATAACCGCGGTTTGGTTGATGATTCGTATTTTCCCAGCGAACTTTTTGGCTCGCCATAAGCTCGCCATTGGATCGGGACCTTTTAAGATTTGAATTAATTGGTAATCTCTTCAACTAGGAGGTGACTTTTCGTGCAGAATTTATCCGGAAGTGATTCATAATCCGGCCTTTAACAGTTGTCAACCAGTTATTGAATGTGATGTTGAAGATCCTTACGATGCACCAAACAGCGTGCTGGCCGAAAGTCAATGTGTTCAGACTGTCGGTGATCCTGCGTTGACATTTTGGCTATATTTAGTTTTGAGATCAATAGCGGACATATTCCCGACTGCCGGTTTGGCATTACTGGATGCAGCGATTGTAATTGCTACAAGAGAAACTTCATCGGGCAGAGGAGATGTTGGGAAACAGTTTGCATGGGGTGCATTAGGTCTCGCTATTTTTGCACCTCTAGTGGGTTTACAAGAACCATTTCCAGCATGCAGTGCCCCTATTATATGCTACGCAATTCTCATGGTTATAGCTGCTGTTATTATTCTTTTTTCGAAGTAAGTTTGTTTTTATAAAAAAGTGAATGTGTGCTTATGACCACAAAACAGAAGTGAAAACTTCTGATACATTTTAAATATTACACTGATCAAATACAATAACATACGCGTATTATATTAAACTACGCTCAAAAGCTTTAGTGTCATCTACTAGCGCACTTATGAACTACAAATAACTTATTACCAACATACCACAAATACCTTTTCAATTAAGTTTTAGTGTCATCTATTAGCGCACTTATATGAACTACAAAAAACGTATTACCAGCACCCTTTAAATACCTTTTCGTGTTTGAGCCGAGTAAACCCGATTCAGCGTCACTGACCCGAAGCGTGACGGTTCACTTGAAGATTGGGCTCGTCCTATTTTTTTTTTTTGTTAGAATCTACATTACAAATAGATTATGAAACAATTTTTTGAGAATCAGTAATAAATGTTTTGTGTTATTTAGGCAAATGCCACTAAGTCCACCAGAATGGTGGTGGCACACACGATGTGGAATGTTGGCAGTTCCAATGTCAGCTGTTAAACAATATGGATTCGAAACTGGAGCTTTGCTCGTTGTCTTAATGCTGCTAGGTACGCTGTGGAGTACGATTGATTCATATTTGCCATGGTAAGATTTTTTATTAAAATATTTTTTTTCAAATTATGTAACCGTTTTGTTTAGACTGTACATACAGTGGCTTAACTAGACCACTTGGCGCCCGTGTGCTAGTAAATTTTTGAACCCTTAAATACATAATTTGTTTGAAACTGCAACAAAAAAAAAAGGGTGTGGGTCTCGGGACCCCCGACAGATGTGAAACATCAAAGAAAACGTTATTGAACTTATTCTCTATGTAGTAGTATATATTTTTTCAAAAGCAGCAACTAACTGTTATGCTGACGTAATCCTATATACTGCACTGTAACACACGCGGTTTCCCAAGCGCGCGCAAGCCGAGAGAGAGAGAGTGCCGCAGTGGTGGAGAGAACAGCAGCGAAGGAGCGGACCAAACATTTCGTTGCATATTTCCCTCACGCGGCTGTTCACAGCCCGACATAAGATGTTTCACATCAAAAACTTTTTTGGAGACCCTTGCCGTCGCACACATTACACCGATAGTTACGCCACTGGTGCCATATCTAGAAGTCCTTGCGCCCCTGGCGAAGAGGATTTAGCGGTCTTGGCGAAAGGAGAACTTTGCGTCCTCTCATGTCATAAAATTAAGTATTAATACAAGGCAGAACTAGGATTAGAATTATTTAAAAGACAAAACAGCGTAATTTTGACAATGTGTTTGAAATTCAAGTTTTGCAATAATATAGATTTTACTGTCCCTTTGCTTCATGCGCCTTTGGCGTTGACCATCCCCACCAACCCTTATATATAGCGCTGTGTACATTTCTCACATACCTTATTTATTTGTATGTACATATATTTTACATATAAATTTAAACTAGCAGGAGGACAGTGTGGTCCAGTGGTTAGCGTCGCGGCCTCTGGATCAGAGTGTCGTGGGTTCGAATCCCGCCTCCGCTCATGGATGTTTTGTGATGTCATTTAGTTTTAAGTGAGTTGTTATTTAATGTATTCAAGACACTAATGACCTAAGCTGTCGACGCGTCTATAATTTACAATAAATACCCGCGGCTTCGCTTGCCCTTTTTGAATAGTTTTCGAGTTTATTGCGTTTCGACAGACAAACAGCAAGTCGACATTGTCTTTTATAGGTATATAACTTTTGCCTGCGGCTCCACCCATGTGGACTTAGGAGCGCCTTAAAAAATAATTATATAGACGGATACCGCAAGGTGTGATTCACGAAGAACCGGCTTCCCGTTGCAATTTTTTAGTTTTTAATTTCATTGTTCTACAGTCGTACATGAAAAAACCACGAAATAGGTGAATTCCCTAGGGAACTCCTGAATCGACCGGGATAAAAATAGCCTAATCCGGGTCATAAATTACCTGCATGCAAAATTGCATTTAGATCTGTTCAGCCGTTACGGCGTGATTGAATAACAACCATCCAAACTGAAACTTTTGCACTTTTATAAAATAATATTTACCTAAATATAGTATGTGTTAAAATAAATAAAATATTCCTAGTTGGACTGCCGTTGGTTACAAAAACTCTAAATACGGTTCGACTTCCAAATCATCTTTTATTAGATGTCAACAGAATGCAGTTTCATTGAACTTTTTTTAGTTAATACCGTGTTTATATTTCAGGTATTTGGAAGGACTGGAAGGATCCTATGTTTTAATAGGACTGACTATTACAATTGGAGCATTACTGTCTATTCCACTTCTTTGGTACGCCGAAAGAATAGTCGATTACTGTGGCCATTCCAATATATTAATCACAGCTTTTGCTGTTTATATTATTCGATACACAGGTAAACTTACTTTTAGATGGTGCATTTGTAGACCTCCCTGATAAAAATATTTTTTTGATAAACGGCAAAATTTCTCTCCCAATGAGGGCTATCAGACTTCTTTTTTACCATCTGATGGCACCACAAGCAAATGAGGTATATGTAACTTTGGTGTCATTTAAATGTCAGTACTGTTTATATTTTCCGCCACCTGATGGCCCCACTAACAAGTGAAGTATTTGTTATTCCACTTAACTGCTAAATGGCAGTTTTGTGTTTATTTAATTATTTATTCCTTGAATGAGTATACATAAAGAATGACTAAACACAAACCGTTAATCTCTAAACCACTCTAAACGTTTGACATACCTTACTTGCCACTAGCGCCATCTGACGAATAAAAAATGTACACGTTTGACACATACCTTACTTGCCGCTAGCGCTATCTGACGAATAAAAATATGGTAG
Source organism: Mongoloraphidia duomilia (assembly GCA_039654895.1). Lineage (NCBI taxonomy): Eukaryota > Metazoa > Arthropoda > Insecta > Raphidioptera > Raphidiidae > Mongoloraphidia > Mongoloraphidia duomilia. The sequence goes on along the minus strand of CM077524.1, from coordinate 24,253,753 downwards.
CCCAGAGGCCAGAGCCCTCATTGGAACAATTTTATTCAGATTTCAGAGTTTTTCAGAGAAATATTTTCACCAAGACTATACACTTTCACCCCAACAGATATAGTATTCACTATATTCTTGGACAAGAATAAAGGATCTATTTACTTGTCATTGATACGTAAATAGATCATATTTAGTTCTTGTCCAACATTATAAGACATTTTTAACCGACTTCAAAAAAACAGAGGTTATGTATGACTAATTACTGTTAATATTTCTACACACCTGCCTTAGAAACCGAGTCAGTGCTTCTGTTTAAAGATGTTGATTACTTTTTTTTAGGTTTATCATTTTTAACATCACCATGGTGGTCTTTACTGCTGGAATCACTTGAGGTATTCACATTAATCCTAATGTGGGTGACGGCCATACTTTATCTGCGACATTTAGTACCTCGAAGATACACCGTTACTGGTCAAGCTAGTGCAGTTGTCATGCACTTTTGTTTAGGTACCAATTTTATATTTCGATCTAATGAATATTTTTGAACTACTTTGTGACGAGTCTAACAAAGACCTCACTTCACTTATAGCTAAGACCTAGTGAAGACTTTTACGCATGATTCTACCGGTTGAAATTTTGTAGGAAAGTAGTTTTTTTATTACATAAAAAGAAATGGACACAACTTTGCTGAGCATCTAGGGTCAACCCCACAATTTTTCAAAATACTTTTGTCCATTTTTCTTGATGTTAGAAATTAGAATCGCCAGATTCGCCTGGCTGTCAATATTATAAATATCCCGTTTACGAGCTAAAAGCTTCTGACAAATGGACAGACAGAGTTGCCACAACAATAGGGCTCCGTTTGGACCCTTTGGGTACGGAAAAATCTTCTGCAGAGATTCCAGGCAGTAGAAAACACTTTTGATACAATTTTTCAAAATATGAAACTTTAACACCGCTTGTCAATGGGTTCGGACCAGCCAAACTGTCTGGCAATAATGTTTTTCAAACTTGAACAGATATGAATAAATAGTTATCAAAATTTCAAGCGGTAGACATAATTTTTCCTATTTTTTGCAATTTTGAAAAATTGAGGGGTGTCTCAGGACCCGAGTTGCCCAGCGAGGTTGGTCATTCCTTTTTCTGCAATAAAAAACTGCCTTCCTGCAAAATTTTAGTCGGTAGAAACCACTGAACTGGACCCAATAAATGGAATGCTATTCACTAATCTCAGATTTGTAACATTTACAATCCGCGCACAAATTAAAATTTAAATATTACAATTTTTAGGACGTTGTATTGGAGCTATAATAGGAGGTGTCCTTCAAAGCAAATCTATTCTCGATTCTTTGAGATTTGTTTATCAGGTGATGGCAGTTTTAGCAGCTATAATCGCTATGCTTTATTTTGATCTGTATCATTTTTATTTGAAACCACGCTGCACTGCTCCAACAGCAGGACCTCCAAGACAACCTCCAACGATAATGCAAGGTAAGTTGTTTCGAATAATTAAAATATAAATAACTAGTTTTTCGGCCTGGCTTAGCTCGGGTAGATTTTGGTTTGACAACGAAATAATAAGGAGCAAAAAGTTTCTCGTATAGGTAGGTACTGTATCTCTTAGTGCTAGTTCAGACACGGCGGATCAAGTGCGCGGATCGTGATTTCCACGCATCCAGAATTTTAAAGAACTCATATAAAAAATATCTATTATAGATACTTACAGAATAATTAATTACCTATTTCTGTAGGTAATTGAAGCAAATTGTAATTCATATTGTAATGACTTTTTCAGGAATGAACGCAAATGGGACCAACGGCACATACACACCATTGCGAGTTTATCACAACGGAAGGGCAAGAAAAGGTCAATTTCGTTATTAATATGTAATATAGGTAAACGTGTTCATTATTTTTATTGATAATAAGATATATTCTCCAAAACTTAAAAAAAAAACTGCCGATAATGATCTGCATTCCATTTTTACACTTACGTAGTTATAATAAATCCTTTAAATATTTTGACTAAAAATTTTAAATGTTTGTCGTCATTTAGTGCCTAAAATTGCGGTTAGAGTTGTTTAAGTTTTGGAATACAGTTAATCCTCGTATAACACGGTAATTAAGTTTTTATAAAAGTCATGTACCTTAGTGTTAGACCGTATAAAGGTCGATTTATATTATCCGGTCAGACACGGTGCGGGAACGTAGCGTTTCCGACAAGACAAACATTTTTACATGCATTTCAAATACAAATATTTATACTTACTGGATCCAGTCCGTTCAGACACGTTGCGGATCATTCACGCACCATCAGACATTGTCGGCAAGAATGTTTTGTCTGATACGTTATGCGTCTGTGCATGTCTAAATCTGTCTGAAATGGTACGTACATATAGTATATTCAGAGTTCAGACAGTAATAAGTTTGGAGTGATCGTGTTAACATATTATGTCAAAATATCTTAGAATGGATCACGAAACACTGATAGAAAGTGTTAAAAAAATCGAATATTTATATAATATTAATCAAGAAGATAGAAAGGACAGCGACGATGAGAAAAAGGACATGGCCTGGAAGATAATTGTTTTTCATCTTCATCTAACAATAGGGCAATTATACATCTTATAAATCTTCAAATGATAAATGTGAGAACATCTTAAAATAATTCGCTGTATAACAAATTTATTCTTTTAAACAAAGCACCTTTATGATTTTATCACAATTAATATCGTCTGGTGTCTGATAGTATAAATACCTACTGTCTTTGCTGGAACTTTAACGCTACGTTCCTGCACCATGTCAGAGCGGATAATATAATTTGACCTTTATACGGGATTAATAACCAGCACAAAATGGGGACTTACTTATCGGAAGATATAAAAAATACACTAAAATTTCGATTCGACCAGTATTCTAATTTTTACATAACTACTTGAAATTAGTCATTTTGCTGTATGTGCATTTCAGAGCGAAATTGTGTTCCAGAAGTACCATGACACCGTGTTATATGGGTACTACCTGTATATTATCTTTCAATTTGTTAATGGCCTTGTAGCTTGATTTTGTCTGTTCTCAATTGCTTAGTTTTTCTTTTTTAATTAATTCAACAAAAATTATTTAATTAAAATGCAACATTTTTTATATCATTAATATTTTTGATGTACCTAAATTCTAAATTGCAGAGTAAACATTACACCCAAATAGTTGTAGCATTTTGTAAATAAAATATGAATGGAAATTATTTAGACGTATTATAGATTATTTTCAAATGATATTTTATGAATAGCAAAGTTTGATATCAATTAAAAGGAAAAAAGTTGTTAATTATCTTATTATGTTATGTGATAATTTATTATATTTATGAATGAAAATATTTTTTATATACTCATTTTTTTTATAAAAAACATTAATCATTAGAAATAAGTAAGAATCGTTACAGTTCTTAAATACAATTATTGAGAACTGCGATTGATTTCTTTATAGTGTGGAATAAGTAATTAATTTTTAAGAATGTCTAGTATCGTGATAAATTTACTGAAAAAAAATGAACAAGTAAAAAGAATGATATGTAACTTTTTTTTACCTTAATATATTCCTGATTTGTTGAATTATATTCCTCGAGTGAAGGACACTTGTTGAGTGATTCTCGTCGGCGGCATATTTGTTTAAGGCCACCAACAGCTACGATTGCAAGGCCTTTTTACCAATTCATATTTTCAATTTACATTTTTTTTTAATAAGTAATAAATTGGAAATCTAATTGGTACTTTCACCAGTTTTCGAAATAGAACCTGGAGGCTTGTAATCATGGCCCCTACTGAAGAGCAGGACTGATAGCGTTCTACCCTTGAGGTCCCCGGTCCAAGGGTAGGAGGGGCCCGGAGCGACGAGTTGAATCGGCCGAACTTCCATGGTAGCAGTAAGTACACAGTACACATACCTTCCACAGAAAAAAATTAGTTTGAACAAATTTTTTTTTGAATACCTAATCGCAAATAAATAAAACATTTTATGATCCACATAAATATTCTTGAATTTGATGAAAACATTAAGATTTTTTCTATCAACCAAGTACTTATAATAATAGTTTTTTTATACGGCTGAAAATGCAATAGAACGATTTTTCTTTGGAGAGCAGCCAATTATATAATTGTTTCGAAACATATAGGAAAAAATCTATTGATTCTGAAGCATATAAGGTGAATGTTAATTTAGCAATCATGTCACAATTGAGTATTGTAAGCTCATTCCGCCGCGAAAGTGGAAAGGTTCAGGTTAGAATCCTGATTGTGACCACTGGTTGGTAAAATGATTTTTTCCTATATGTTTCGAAACAATTATATAATTGGCTGCTCTCCAACGAAAAATCGTTTTATAATAATTAGTTGAAATTCTTTGCAACTATTCAAAGAAAAATTTCTTAGTTTCACTGAATTGCGTTGACAAAACTTTTTTTCACACCGTAGGGATTAGCTTAGATTATAGAGGCTCAACAGGTGAGATCATCAGCGTCTACTCATAGCAGGGAGGCCCGCTAAGGTTTTTGGCCTGGGCCATGTGCGTCCGCTTCGGGATATGCTAGTCGAGAACTCATAGCACATCTGAATTTATACTAAGTTTCTTTAACTTGTATTAACGGACGGGTGACCTTTTTCCTTAAATGATTAATACCTACTTAGAATATTATATTTTCTCCCAGGCATATAGTTCAGTATGATAACCGGATGTCCATGTTTACTCTTGTAACCCTTGCCTCCCTCAAAAAAATTCTGCGTAAGCCCTCGAAATTGCAGTACGTATTGTCTGTGTATGACATACTGTGGAACATCTGTATGAAATGTTATAGCTACCTAAGTCTTGCTTTCTTCAGACGCTTGACGGAAACGGGACGGGGTGTGCGTGTGGTCCACTGATGTCGCTCTTATGGGTAACATGACAAGTGCGTTCCTAAGTAGCGGAGCGGAGCGTGACGTGAGCAGCGTTTAAAGTGACGCTAGCGGTTGGTAAACATTCGTCGAGAAATTGTTCGCGTTCTGTGGAAACTCTTTTAGTATTCAGGGCTTAATATTTCAACTCGATGTATTTTTAAGCATTTTTTTTCCATGTCATTCTTAGCTTAGTAAATTTTAGTTACTATATAGGCGCCATTTCGAAATCTACCATTGATTTTTTTTTGCATACCTACCAGAGCTGGGCGTGTAATTGCGCAAATAAGTCTAATAGGCACATGATAGAGTGCCCGCGGTGAGAGATGAAGCCAGGCACGTCATCAATAATATGCTAGTGAACGCCTGCTTGCCCGCAGACAGTGCCGTGTACACAAAACTGCACATTGGGTTTTATGACGTTAGGTATAATTTTGGCAAACTGCTATTCATGAAAATAAACAGCCAATAGCAAGCTAGAAGGCGGGCGCAATGCATTCACGTTACTATGACGCGGTGGCTTCATCTTTCGCCGCGCGAGGTCTACCTACTGACAAACTGGCAAAAACCGATTTTCTGAGATCGGATATTTTTTTTTAAAGTCATATTCAAATTGGCTGCTACTGATATTTTTTATAGAATCAACGAATATAAAAATATAATAATGTTTAACAACTTTTGGTTATCGTCTATAAACTTATTAAGTAGGGAAAGTTATCATTAATTATCGACAAGAAACAAATTTAACCAAAATTTAATTACATAAAATATAAAAAAATGACACTGAAAAAAAATGTATATAGTATATACTATATTATTATATACTAATAAACTAAAAAAAAAACAACTTGAATATAACATTATATTTTGTAATCACTACAATACACAAATAAGATTTTAATATTAATAATTATTTTTAATATATATCGTATTATTTTAGGAATAACTCTAATAATGTTCAGAGAATTGTTTTTAACTTTTAACCCTTTTGAAAAACTTATTTTGCAAATAACTTACTATGTAACCGATTCTACAACACTGCCATTTTTCCCGATTGTTTCATCGATGTTTACTGAAGTATCACATTCCTTTTTTTCACCAATTTTATCAACATTTTCTTCATTAGAATCATTGGCAAGACAATCTTCATTAGCACTGTTATTAGAATTTTCATGTACAGTTGACTTTGCAACTTCATTACCGCTTTTTTCAGTATCTATGGATCCTGCAATACAGTCTTCGGTCATTTTTTGTAAAGCTATAATATCTGATTCTAAGTCTTCATTACTTGGTGAAGGTGGTGATGAGACTGGATTATAACTTTTGCAATTTAAATCGTTTATTTCCGATGCATTACTGGTCACAGACTTTTTGTCGTCTGACTGATCAATTGATTTTTCTTGTTGATCATCTACAGTATTCTGTCCATTTTCTTCATTTTCATCAGTAGAAGTATTTGAAATAAAAGTAGAAAATGCGTCGTCAAATGTCTTGTTTTTATTATTTTCGTTTGATTTGGTACTACTCTCCTTCTCATCGGTGTTTCCATCAACTTGATTGTCATTTTTATTTGAGATTTCATTCTCCTCATCACTTCGGTCATTCTGACTATCCACTTGATCATCATTTTTGGACGTTTTATCTTCTTCGCTGTCACTCTGGTCATTGTTTCTATAAACAACATTACTACTTAGTAATTTCTCTAAATCTTCAGCTGATTTCTTTCTTTTTTTGGGTTCTTTTGTTTGATCTTCCTTACTTTCACGTAAAGCATTTAAAATTAATACCATATCAGATGGCGTGATCGATTTATTTTTTTCTGCATGTTTGTTTTTATTAGAATTACCGTCGTTACTCAATTCTCTATCAACTTCAATTTGAGATTCGTTTTTCTTGCTTTCATCTTTATTTCCGTCTTCATTATCAGAATTTCCAATCTTGTCATCATCAGCACCACTATTTTTAGTTGTACTATTTTCATTATCAGAATTTTCAATATTATCATCGCCAGCACTACTATTTTTAGTTGTATTATTTTCATCATCAGAATTTTCAATCTTATCATCATCAGCACCACTATTTTTAGCTGTATTATTTTCATTATCTGAGTTTCCCATCTTATCATCATCAACACTACTATTTTTAGTTGTATTATTTTCATCATCCGAATTTTTATCGTTTCCATCATTGCTATTATGATCATTGTCGGAATTTTTGACTCCATCTTCATCACCATCGTCATTTTTATCATTTTCTGATGTTTTTAATGTGACTTCCTCATCCTCCATGTTATCATCAGAATTTTTAGTGGAGTCCTCGTCATCATTGCCAATATTATGAAAAGCGTCTACTTCTTCATCTGAAGAATTTTTGTCATCATCTGTGTGCCCATTTTCATTTATTAAAACTACAGGGAAATTAGTCTCTGGCACCCACATTGGATCAGCTTCTTCATTATCGCTGATTTCTTCAACAGATGAGTCACTATCACTCACTAATTCAACAATTTCCACTACTTTTTGTCCTCCATCTTTTTTCAATTTTTTTTCATCGTCTGAGGTTTCATCACAGGTCACATCCATGTCAAATAAGCCATCTGACTGAACTGTTGGTTCAAGAGGTTTCTTTGCTTTTCTCATTAATTCAGGTCTTGTAAGAACTTTATAATTTTTCTTTGAATTATTATAAGACATTTGAGATTTTTCTGTCATACCACCAGTTTTAAAATTAGAACTTCGAAAATCACGGGCATTTTTATTTAAAATAATTCTGGTATTTCTTGTATTACTTGTGCTTTGTGAATTGTTCATGTTTCTTTCATTTGATTTTCTTGCATAAGACTGGTAAGATGAATTTTGTGTTTTATTGAATGTCTGAGACGTTTTCGGTAATGGTTCTCCTTTTGATAAACAATAATTTATTTCTAAATTCCTTTTGACATCTGACACTTTATCCAAACAAAACTGCAATTTTGTTTGAAAATAATCATACAAACTATCCGAATTGATTGTTTGTTTCTGTGCATTAATTAACTGATTGACTTGTGTATTAATAAACTGGGTCACAGTTTGTGTTTCCATGATGGCGGTATCAAACCAAGTTTGCGGTGCCGAATTATTTATTGAAATTGGTCTCAGAGAAGGGTATTGCTGGTTGCCTTGTGGTCGTATCGGTTGAGGAAACTGTGTTTTTGATTGAGACAACTGCATTTGTGTTGGAATTCTTGGTTGAACAAAAGTAGCAGAAGCCTGCGTGCTAGATACCAACTGTGGAGTTGATCGTGCCAATATATGTGGCTGTGTTTGCAGATATGTTTGCATTTGAGGAGCTGTCAAAGTCATAACTTGTGTAGTCAACGTTTGACGACCAGACGGCGGAGTTATTTGAGCTGGTAAATACAAAATAGTACCGTCTGAGCTCACAACTTTTAATTTATTTTGAAGTGATTTTATCATGTTATTTACAACTGGATGAGTGGGATCAGACGACTTTTGCAAATTCTGCTGAAAAGCTGCTTGAAACGATGGAGGCGCTGGACCAGAATTAGGCGATGCATTTTGCTGAATTAATTGTGATACGGGTTTCACTTGCACATATTTTCGAGGTTGTACGTCATTCATATCTACTTCAGTTAAGAGATTTGGACTCAAATCTGAAGTATCAACTTCCTTTAGAAGGTTGGGTGGAAGAGCAACCTGTGGTGAGCTTGGCGGACTATCATTCATGTTCAGAATATCAGGTGTACAAACAACTTCATCACTGTTGTCATTTTCATTTACTGACAGAATACTTTCATTTACTGACAGAATATCTCCAAGGATACTGTGAGCTCCAGGATCTATCAGGTTGGGTGCAATTAATTTAGGTTTCTTTTTTCCACCTTCCTTTGCAATTGGCGAACCAGACCTTTTCAGATTTGTCTTTTCAAGCATCACCTTTAATATTTTGCCCGAGGAATTTTTAGCGTTCTTTGTTTCAGGCGTTGCTTTTGATTTAATTGAATTACGTTTACTCTTACAACAACCTGAATAATCTGTATCCAACTCAGTTACTTGTGTGGAATTTACATGACTAAAAAAGAAGAAAAAAATTACTTTTAAATAATATTTTTTTAAAAATATAAAAAACGTACTCCTCATTTAATATTTGTTCAGAAAATTCCTTCAGTGCTCTATACATGGATCGATGCATCCATATATCTTTCGGTCGACACGCATAGCAAACCCAGTCATCGTTTGCTTCAATATAGTTTATCATGCCTTGACCCATATTGCGTTTAATACATTTCTAAAAAAAAAAGAAGCAATTTAAGAATATATGAAAAGTTACAAAACATGGTAATTTTGTGATTTCAGTCATTATAAGTCTGCTTGTCATTACGAGTTACAGTAAATTTCGACAACGGCCTGATATTCTTTTATTGGTTTAACTAAAAATATATACTTGAGATTAAAGTTACACTATTTTAAGCATTCTATGTAATGCAGTGCATTTCATGAACTGGAACTACTGAATCGAATCTAAAAATTCATTCACTAATAGAAAAGTTATACTATCCCTGACTGATATAGACTATATTTTATTGAGCTAAATTTCTCGGGGGGGGGGGGGGGGGGTTATTCCTGTGGGATAGTAACAAAACAACTCTGAAATTCTTTTTATTTTGAATTTTAGTGTATTGGCGAAATCCTACAAATATTATAAGCACCATCAGCCCGACTTCGCTTCGCAGGGGGAGAATTTCTCGCGGGGCGGGGGGGGGGTTAATAAATCATAAAATTCTTAGCAACCGGGCGAAGCCAGACGGGACTGCTAGTAATAGTATATATACAAGATTCTTACAAGTTGTGTATGTTTGGACGTTATTAACTTAAAAAAAAAAACTACTTGATCGATTTTGTTAAAACCTACACTAATATTTTCGCTGAAATCTCAGGAATGCTATAGGGTACGTATTGTCACGGTGTGACTCGAGAGAGCTGAGCAATAAAACAAAGCCACGAAAATGTGTTTTAACGCATGATCTATCCTGTGCTCGTGCGTGGGGCTTGACTATTTGTGCGGGGCTAAGGTTGCTGGTAATAAATTAAGTTTTTGTTAACATGTGCGATGTCACAGATAGTGTTAAAATAAACCTATATAACTCTTTAATTAGATAGCGCAGCTATCTCTTTCTTTCATTTGACAGGTTGTATTTTTTTTGTTAAAACCATTTGAAGAAAAAAATTGTACAACTATGCTAATTGCTATGTATAGTCAGTTTTACAGACTTGAATAACGAATTACATTTATGAACTAGCATTGAATAATAAAATTACTCACTTTGCAGAAAACGAAAGGACATTTTGCACAGCAGTACACAACGCCTCCTTGTCCACACCAACGGCAATACAATTCACTTCCATCTTCATCTTTTTCAAAGTCACCACTCGTATAAAAGTCATAACATTTTTCACAAATTAAGACTTTGAGTAATGGATGTTCAAATCTTGTATCTTGCCTATTGACAGCACTTCCCAGGTGTTTATCGCAACTTGTACAATGTACACGTAAACTCTGTACAGATTGCAGACCTAGAAAAATTAACCGTTCTCAGTCTACGATCAATTTTTATTGTGGGTATAAGGGTAAAACCCGGATTAACCAAGCCCGTTTTATCTGAGTTCGCGATTTACCGAGGTTACATCTAATTTTTACTCTCCGTATTAACCGAAACTTCGTGCTTAAAAGCTCGGGTTACCCAATGATTGACAAGTATTTTAACCTTTTCCCTGCGCATTTATTTTACGAGAGTGCATGCTGTGTGCGCAATTTTTTCGGCCGTTCCGTATAGATACGTCTGGAGCAGTCCACTGTTGTTATCAGTGGGGTAAAATAATGAAGCTAAATCCCGTCAAATCATATCAAATTGTTTTTTTTGCCTTTTTTGTTTAAAACATATATTTTTATCAAAAACAAAACAGTCAGTGCATGTATACACGTGTAAAACACGTGTACATACGCATTGACTTTAAAAGAAAAAAACCACAACAAAGTTCAGAATTGGTGTTCTAATAGGCGTTGTGCGTATATATACGGCGGTAGCAGTTTATCGCTGTAAGTATTTTTTCCAGCCCGAACGTAAATATACGGCTGGAGCAGTAACCCAGGTAATCGTATATATACGTCTGGAGCAGTCAAAGGGTTAATGAATAAATGTTGATTTTGTCACAGAAACATGTGGACTTTTATGTAGCCTAATGGCGCCGCCAAAAAATAGAGACAAGATGTAACAATAATAGTTTATTTTTACTTTCATTGTTATAAAAAATACTAATTGGTGCCCGCTAACAAAGTTGTGCGGTAGAAACAAAGCGGTCAGTCAAGGTTCCGCATTATAAGTATTAATTGTCAATATTTGAATTATACAGACCAAAGCGTTAAATGAATACAACAATCTTTTACAAGTATGTACCTATGTTTATACGAAGTACCTAAAGAAAAGATTAACAGAATTTCCTCGATTAAGTATATCTTAAATTAATGAAAACAATAAAATAACTTGCTGTTTTCACAATGAAGAAAAATACTTATATTTATAATCCCCCAGGGGGAATATTGGAATGTAGTTGTTCTCGCAATTGCATTCCAATGTTCTTTGGGAATTGGCGTTCCCAGGAGCCCGAGCTTGTACCAGTCGGTTTGTGTATGCCGGCTGGCAGATTCTTATACACAAATGGATTATTAATTGTTGTGTTGAAGACGCTAATGACCTGAGTTGTTAACGCGTCTATAATCTACAATAATAATTATATTTATAAAAAACGTACTTTCAAACTTCTTTCTATAATAATCCAATTCTTCTTCTGTTACTCCCATCGATGCATAATTTTGAACTGGAACATTCTCTTTTTTCGATTTCTTTGTTTCTGTAAAATAATATGACAGATTTAAGTCTTTAGAAGTGGTGACCAAGGGTTACTATAAATTAAAATTTTAACTGACCAGTCTTTTCAGTTTCTGCAATTTTCTCTTTTTTTACTTCTACTGTATTTTCGGTTTCCATTGTATTTGAGTTATACCTATATATATTTAGGTTATGTGTAGCAAATCTTTACATCAATAAAAGTTATTTTATGAATAGTTCGTATTTTATATAAGTTCACATAAATTCTGTTTATTATAATATGATATATTTAAAGAGTATATTATCACTTTCACACATTGAGTTAATCAAAGAAAAAACAGTGTTATGTATTTTAGTATACTGCCATTTCAGACATCTTGTATGGTTGACAAATAAATGGCGGCATTTTATCGACTGGCGGTCGCTAGTGGACCACCGAGCTCACACGAAGACAATAATATTATTGTTGGACAATAATAATTATATTGTTCAAATTTAGTGATAGAATAATTTATCGGCGCTTAAAATTCTTGATAATATGTAAACAAAAAAATTATTTTATTATTTCTATGATAGAAATCTTTAGAGATCATTGACAAAATTAAAGAAAAATGGAAAATTATTTTTAGGACTTCTGGTACTTTGTAGGTTCTCTACTTTAAATTATATTCGATAACATTACCAAAGTGTTTATTAGGATTTCATTTACTAAACTATTTTAATATTAAACATTCCATATTTTAATCTTTTATGAACTTTGTTGCGTATATGATTATTATTCCATTCAATCTATTTTTTCAGGTTAGATTTCACTGTACCGTTTAATTTTATTGTTACAATTACATTTTGTAATTGAACATTTAAATTATGCAGGTCTTCAAAATTCAGCAATTTTTGTATGCAATAATTCTGTTAATAAGCACCAAAAATCAAAATACACACCATATTTAGGTAAATAATTAAAATTTAACACAACAATGTTCCATTTACTGTCAAAATTGGAAATTTCTGCTTTACCGACTGGCGATTATAAATATAAAATAAGCCATTTTTTGTAAACAAAATTCATTTTGAAGAGTATTTTAATAAGATATACCTACTAAATTTAATTTTACTTCCGAATTATGAGTGAAAATAAAAGTATTCAACAAAAAACCTTAAAACTTGCAAGTGAAATACAAAATATGACGAACTATAAAAGTTTGTATTCAGACATTCAGGTAACGTTTTATTACTATAATTCAGATTCTACACTGTGTTGACTGTTGAGCACTATGGCGTTGAATTAGAAAATTTGGATAAAAAATGTATTAAAGGGCCGGCTTAAGGTAACGAAAGTCGGCAGTTATCTGCAGCGCCATGTCGTAGGACCTAGGCGGTAGGCCATATCTTATTAACCTAGAATTTTCCAAATACAAAGTAAAAAATGCAAAAATGACTAAAACAATCCAATATTTTAGTTATGAGGGTACACTCGAAGACGTAAAACCTAGTTCGCGCATACATACTGCACACTGCGCAAGTGACCGCCATGTTCTTAGCAGGCACAGCTGCCAGTTCTGACTCAAACTGTCGTTGCGCATAGACCTACCGTGCGGTTTTTTTCCGCGCGGTAAAAAATTAAACTTTGACACCCTGTATCTCTTTTAATATCAACTTTCGGAATAGACATGTTGGGGTCTATCGCAATATTTTTTTCTAAGGAATCAGCTGTTACTTTATGTCCCATTCTTTTTGGGACACCCTGTACAATGCACTTTTTGTTAAAATGGGAGGCATTCTATTTTCGTAATCTATGGTCCTTTAGAAGAAATCTGAGCATGGAAGGCACTCCGAATCTCATTATCTGGTGGTGGGTGGCGTTTTTAAAAATTGAGACTGTTGACCAAGAAAATCAACGATTCACTTTGTAAATATCGAGTGTATTTGAAAATTATTTTAAGATTTACTCCCGGGGAAGCGACCTCGAGGAGTTCAAATATGTCATCAACATTTATGCATTTCTTTCATTTTTGTCGACCTTATAAGGATCTAAATACGCAAATTAGCTTGATGAATTTCTTTAGTTTTATTACAAAATAAATAAAATTTGACAAAATATGCAACAAGTCCCCATTTTTGTTACAAAGTATACTTATACAGTTATACCCTCGTCCCTCTTACTGTTATCCCACTTGGTCACCTTTCTCCGCGCAACTATCATTTAGGTAGGTACTTAAAGTGATTTTTGAAGTACATATAGATATAAACTCTTCATAGCGATTCCAAATAGATCTGAAAAGTTCTACACCTCCTCAAAAATATTTATCATTCGTTTTGAAATAAAAAAATCCTAATCATCAAATATCCTAACGAAATTATAACTTACAGGCATACAAAGGGAGCGCAAGATTTTTCTATTTTTTCACAATTATAATAATATATTTATGGTTTGTTTTTTGCGTTTTAATTTTTTTAGAAACTCACCTGTTCGCCTTGTATTAAAACAGATGATTTTAAATTTACTTTGGAACAAACTTTAAAAACTAATGGACTTGAAACTCAACTTCGAAATAATGTGTATCATTGGGTCCGATCGTCAAATTCGAGTTACAATCTAAAAGTGGAACATCCTCTGACCGATTGGTTTTCACATTTAGACAAAGTTCAGGTTCAATGGGAAAGACGAATTTATAAATCTATCAATTCTATGTGCGTCGATTTAGATGTAAGCCTAGCTCGTTTACGTCCTGTTAACGACAAAGAAGAAATAGTTGAAAAGTGGAATGTTCTCAGCACATACGATATAGGTTGAACGATTTTTTAATAAAATCAATACGTTTTAATTCATACATTTACACGAAATTTCTTTGTCTATTTGATTTTTCGCCAATCAAAACGTTACATTTTCTCTATCAGATCCGCCAAAACCTCAAAACAAAGATAGCTATAGAATTGGCATATCACAGCTTGGAGGTATGTACAACTGAAGCCAGGGCTTGAGAATGGTCAAGCGTGTAACAATGTTATTAGTGTATTTGCCATATGGCACATACACTATTGGCGTCGGTCGGATGGCGGGACCTAGGGGTCGGACCAAAATTTCTCGACGTTTCATAGCCTCCTGAACACTTTGGCACCATTTTTGGAAATGTTTATATATATATGTATATATATATATATATATATATATATATATATATATATATATATATATATGTGTGTTCGCGGCATAACTCTCGAAAGACTTAATTGATTTGAACGAAATTTGGTACACACGTTGGAATCTATCACCGCACGGAACCTATTTAAAATGGGCCCAATCGGACTATTTTAAGGGTAGTTTTTAGGGGTTGAAAAAAGTTTTTGGGCCCGAAAATACCGAAAAAAATTTCAGAATTGTTTCAAAATTGAAATTTAACCTTTTAGTAAAGATCAAAATGTGCTGCTAAAATTTTAATAAAATCGGCCCGATAGGACCGGACTTACAAATTTTATGAAAACACTAGTTTTGCGGATAGTGATTTACTTACTGAAGGGTGTATTTAATTTGGTACAGAGGTTGCAATGATAATAATATTGAAATTAAGAAAAAAATATTATTTTAAGGGATGTATTAAGGGGTTGAATTTTTTATTTTGTCCAAAAACAAACTTAAGTTCACGTATTAAAGCCACAAGGCCTGTATTAGCAAATACACTATATTGTCGACAGGGTTTTGGCACTGCGACCCGAGTTTTTGTTTACATGGCGTTGCTATTGTTCCTCTATTACAAGTCCCCAGTTCCCGGATTCTAGCCTGAGAGCTGGTAAAAGTGTTAATTGGATTTTCAATTTATTATTAACAAAAAAAATAATGAATTGAAAATATGAATTGGTGCTAGGCCCAAATAACCTTAGCTGTTGGTGGTCTTTAAAAACACACAATTCTACAACTGAAGCCAGTCGAGACGTTCGGAGAACAATGGAAAATATGTATAATAAAATATTTTTACTTACTGATGCGAAGATACACCTTGATTTTTCATAAGTGCTTTGGAGTCTTTATTGTAACATACAGGCACACAACACGACATAAAGAGTAATTAACACTATACGGACTACAATCAACGAATGATCATATTAATGTACCTGACAGGTCGTACTTTAGTGTGGCTTCACAACCGACGTGATATGCTGTTTCTATAGCCATCTCTGTTCTGAGGTCAAAACCTTTGGGCGCTTTGAAATTTTGATTTTCCTTTATTTTTGTAGACCAAAATATATAGAGGGTTCTAGTAAAGATTATAGGAAAAAAAGAGCGATATCTCTAACATTTAGTTTCCAAGAAAAAAAACTATTATACCAACAAACTTAATTTTGCGGTTGGCGAAATCACTATACTAATTTGTGTTATTATTGTTAGTAAGTTTTTATTAAGTTAAAACTGTAAATTAAAATAGTAAGTTGTACAGAACTCTTGGTGCGCGAGTTGCGCCATGTAACGATATCCTCTAAAGAGAATCATTTTTTTAGCAATCAGACAACTACAAAAAATATATTTTGTTCAACACCCGCAAGAAATATTGTTGACGTGCAGAGTGGGCGAAATCCCATTTCGCCCACGCTCATTACGGAGAACGTTTACGTGCAGAGTGGGCGAAATAGCATTTCGCCCACGCTCATTACGGGGAACGTTTACGCAAGTGTTGGAGATTTTACGACCCAAAAATCACTTCCACCATAATTGTTCCTGTTCATTAATTGTTCACAATTCGTTTTTACACTGTTTTAATAACCTGAATTTTATTTTATTCATCACCAAAAACAGATATTCTTCCTTTTAAAAATTTAAGTTCACGATATAGGGGGAGGGGGGTGGCCACCCTTGAACCCACGGTCAGGGGCTTCGCCAGCTGTACCCCGATCAAGGGCTTTACCTCTGGATCCGTCTCTCTTGGATCTGACCTTTAACCTCTTTCTATTACTAGTATTTCATGACAACTCTGAGGGCGATAGTTTCGTCAATCAATCAGGTCACCCATTATTTCGCCCACGCTCAGCAGAGCCACGAAATGACATATTTCTTGCGGTAGTTGAACCAAATATTGTGTGCAACTATTGGTCGAAAGAGGAGATTCCACTCGTGTGTTTTACCGCACTCGCTACGCTCGTGCGACAAAATCCACACTCGAGGAATCTCCCACTAGTCGCACAATATACTATTAATCAAAATATTCGTTTAAATTTAGACTTAGGACAATATAAGCCTGTTTATGCTCCGAAAGATTTTCTTGAAGTACTGCTAACACTGTATCCACCTAACGAGGAAATTGATAGTACTTCGCATTGGGAGTTCACACACATTCCACTTGTTGTTAAAAGTTTAAGCCAATTGGTGAGAATTTTTTGTCAATAATTTTAATAACAAACTGTTTATTGCAAAAGAAATTGCAAAATGTAGACATACCTACTTCTTTTCCGAGATTTCAGTGTATGGTGTTTATTCTGTATCAGAGCAGAAATAGAGATGTGGTAATATGTCAGAGCATTGCAATGGATATCACAGGCCTTTGTCGTCTAATTTCAGCTAATTAGCGTTTGCTTAATTCCTTCTGCTGACTGCAACACGAAAAGCAATCGGAGTCAGGACGAACCTGACTCTCGTCGCAGCTTTCATCTCTGCTTCTAATATAGGGTCCTCTATTTCAAACTATGCGTTTGTTTTTCATGCAGTATTTCTGCTCTCACTGCTAGCTTATCAGCTTGCACTAAATGTAAAAATGTAACTTCGCTACTAACTTTTACATTTTGATAGAGTCAATAGCGTCATTAGAAGTATTATCAACTATATTTAAAAACGTTTAAAAATTCTCTTTTCTTCTAGTATGTAAGTTTCTATTAAAAAATATTAAAATTCCTTAAAAAAATTTAAAGACATTAATGGAAATTTTTGCACAAGTTAAAAATATGCTACATGATTAATTGTAATCAATGAAGTTACTATCGTAGATATAAGAATATTCAATAGTTTCTTTCAAACTGTATTCATAAACAAATTGATAATTGGATCGGGAAAGGCTATTGAATATTCTTATAAATTAATATTTATAATATTTTAGAGGATACTTTACGTTGAATTAGCTCAAGGTGAAGCTATACTGGGAGTTAATCCATATATGGCTTCTTCTGCCAGTTATCCAACTTTAGAAGCGGAACGTACTGCTTTGGGTGAAAAAGTATTGTCGGCAAATCATGCTCCCGTAGCACAAGAGTTTTTAAAAAGGGGATCTCCCAGATGTTTACGTAGTAAATTGTGGATGCAAATACTTGGATCAGAAGTAAAACAGAATGTATGTTTCAATCGAAAGGATAACGATTTAGAACTTGTTTACTTTGTAGATTAAAGACATATATTATGTAAGCCTGACTTTTAAGACCTAAATTTAAAGTAACAAAGCTTGTTTCATATTCTCAAAGAAGCACTCCCTAAATAGAAATTAGCCGTTCCTGAGAAAAAGGGTCTCGACGGACAGACAGACAGACGGACAACAAAGTGATCCTACAAGTATGATGGTTTCGTTTTTAAATTCCGAGATATGGAACCCTAAAAATACCTCAATCTTTTAGGGAGCGTTTCAATTTCCAAAAGCTTGAGTCGCACTTAAATTTTTTTTTGCTTTGAAATCTCATTGTTCAGTTTAATTTTTTAAAACTCTTTTTAATTCATTTTGGTCTCCTGATCTGCTGTATAAATTTTTTTGGCGTATTTTAATTAAACTGTAGTATAGCTAGTGGATTATATTTATTAATTAACATATTTTTTTCAATTTTTCAGCATCGATTACATTTCGAGAAACTAAAAAATCTAGTTTTTCAGTACGATCTTATGGTTGATAAAATAATAATTAAAGATATTCAACTAACAGCATCGAATGATGATCAGTACTTTGTATTTGAAGATGTTTTATATCAGGTATATTGTTAGAAAACTTTTTAGCATGTTCGGTTTCAGAAAATTAATTTTTGTTGGGCATCTGATGGCGACATAGATACCTAAGTATTCAGAGTAGGGAGAGTTAACAGTTTATTGATAGCCGTGAAATTTGAACAATGTGTAAAAGGTTTCATCTTAATCGATCCAGAAGTTTTCCAGTTATTCAAGAACAAACAACAGAATGTACAGGTGAAACTTAGAACGTTCGTATGTCGGTTAAAAAAATATTTGATACGCTAGAAAAATCTTGGCTTGAAAAAATTAGTTTAGATTTAATGCACTTATATTCAGGAAAACATTGAACATATTATCACGTATTGGCCGCCTCTTTTTGCTGTCAGTTGAAACTGTGTTTTTTTTCACCTTTCCCATGGACGGATTTGTGCGGACTTTTGATATGGTGTAAAAAACATATTTCCGTCCAAACTTTTCTTGTTAGAATTATTTCACGGTTAACCTCATTTTTTCGCTGGTTTTCCTTGACTATAGTGGAAAATCCAAAGCACAAATCTTTAAAATTTTCATATCTTTGTTTAAGGTAATGCTTTGTTTTTCTCGTGATGGAGAAGTTCTGTCAGCGCTGAAAGATAAACCGGGACACGCAATGCAAGTACCATTAAAACATAAATCGTCGAATACTACCAATACTGTTTTGTTTCCTCCTAGTGGAGTAATTCCTTTCCATGGATTTTCTATGTTTGGTAAGAATTGAGTAAGATTATTTTTACCTTCAAATTTCAATGAGCTGGTACATGCATTTAGACAAGACATCTTAATCAACGGGGTTGTGTTATTTAGGCCTACGTGCGTTTTTTTTCAAATTAATTTATTTACATTGCAGATGCTATCAACACCTCTTTTAAAATCATTGCGACTTATAAGACTTTTAAATAAAATAAATTTAATCTTTCATTTTAGCTGCACCATTTTGCTACTTATATGACGATCCAATACTACTATATTTCACCTTCAGAGCATTTTATTTACGTTATTGGCATCGATTACACTGTGTCAGTGGACATCCTCAAGGAATTTTAGCACTGTGCTTGCTTTATGAACGATTGCTTCAAACACATGAACCAAACTTGTGGTCTCACATCAAGCAAAACAATATTCAGCCGTAAGTTGTACCCCAGCATTAATTTAAGCTTGTAGCCCACTTAGGCACGCCATGCCCGGCGAGAAAAAATTTCTGTTGCCTGCTTCTTATGAAAGTTACGTTGTTTACTGTTTACTATACCTCACCGCACGGAACCGGTTCGCGGAATTTCCACGCCAGAAATAGCAAGGTGTCTAGAAAACATTTTTTTCCTTTCGGCGTGTGTGTGCGGGGGTAGACGTAAGGAACAGCGGGAAAACTGTGCTCGAATATCCGACCCCACTTTGGTGTTTTCGTTTAGAGAAACAAATAAATCCTCTTGTGTACTTTTACCTTTTGCATGGATTTCACTTTCAAAACTGAAGGCACGGCGCGGTACACTTGTAGGTGGACCCCACCTGAATGAAATATTCCACACGGCGATTTGGGCGCTTTAAAGATGGTCGCTCACGGCATAAAATAAAAGAGAGCTAATCATTTTGCAGGGTCACAATAATTATTAGGAATATTTTTTTAATTGTTATAAGTCAAGAAACGTATTTTTTAAATGCTTTGTAAAAAAGTATACTTCCAATTATGAAGTGATTTGACTGCCATTACTTGACAGATGAAAAAGTTAATAAGGAATGATTCTTATTTTTATTAATTATATTTAATATAATATTTCAGTATCCGTTTGGTTTTTAAATGGCTAATGAGAGCATTCAGTGGTCATCTGCCCCCCGAACAACTTCTTTACTTATGGGATTTGATATTAGCATACGATTCTTTGGAAATATTACCTTTATTGGCTGTATGCATCGTTATATTTAGAAAAGAAAACCTTTTGCAAGTTGATACTCTACCAAATATGGAAAATATTTTAAATGATCTGTCATCTGTTATAGTGATGCCTTTATTGCAACTGTCACTCTTGAAAGATTAATGGAAATTTCGCGATTATGAAAACAGGAAAATTGGTTGCTTCAAATTATAATCATTTTTTAACTGATTAAAAAGAATTTTACAAATAAATGTGTGTTTTTTTCCTATTTTAAGATTTCTTTTCCAGGACAAACAGGTAGTTTTATCCCGAGTGTTTACCATTTTCTTTAGCAAGGCTATCTATAGTATGTCATATGTGCTATAGCTAAATATACGATACTTAAGACGATGTTGTTATTGATTTGAAAATTTGAATTGGAATATCAAAAATTCTGCTGTCTATTTAATAATGAATTTTCAACCCATTATTCCTAATTCACAAATGCTCGTATTGATGTGCTCTTTTACTATAAAAAGTAATTTCTGATTTTTATCAGTTCTCAAAAAAAGTCGTTTCTGATTTTCATTAGTTCTCAATATCAGCGTGAACTCTGCATTTGTGCGTAATAATTTGGCTGGACGCTCGAACACCAGTGGCGATATCCAAAGATCGCGGTGGTCACATGTTTGACGAAATTCCAAATCTCTCAGATCTTTTTCAAATTGATTGTGCTTATAGAAAAAAACACGCCGATTTCAGTGGGCACATGTATACTTCTGTATCTTTTTTGGTTTTGAAACTAGCGGTATTTAAAGTTAATCTCAAACATTAAGAAAATCTTTGAATTTTTTGTAGCTCCTAAACTAAAAGAGGTACAGAAGTATGCTTGTGCTTATTGGCATCAGCGTGTCTTTTTCTATAATTAGTATTAAAGTATGAAATTCCAAATCTCTGTCTTTTTCAAATTGATTGTGCTTGAAAAAACACTATAGTATATTCGTTTCCTACTTCCAAGATAGATTAATTTGAAAAAAATACATTCCAACAGTGTCACTTCAGCTTACAACAAACTAAATAGGTAAATACGGTCCAGTACATTTGCAAAATTTGAAATTCTCCCGATCGACCAATCACAACTCAAGAAACAATGGGACACGAGCTGATCACGCGCACAGGTCACTCTTTCTTGAATACCAATTAGGTATTTAAGTTTAAAAAAAATTATTAATTTTTTAATTTTTTCTAATAATTTAACATAAATAATATTGAAAATCGAAAAGAAAAATGTTTTTAAAGCTATAGATAAATTACTAAAAATTAATTAAAATGTATAAAAATTTAAAAAATATCACGTGACTTCAAAACGCGCCAGGAATGTTTGTGACGTCGTTATGTTAAAATGTGTCTGCATTTGTTGGTATTTGTGTATATGTATTACACATACTATCAAAAATAATAAATTTTTAACTTGGTAACCATGGATACAAAGACCACAGATAACATAATGACGTCACCCGCGTTCGGATTCTTTCGGCGCGTTATCGGAACTGAGTTTAAAAATTAATTTTTATTTAAATATAACTTTTTAATTAGTAAGCAAAAAAAATAAAAAAAAAAGTTTTGCTATAAAACTTGTATGTGGTCCTTCCATTTAAGTAAAAAAAAAAATTCATTTAAAAACCCAATTAGGTTCAAATTTTGCTGTTGGTGGCTTTAAAAAATAGAAAAAACCGTAGTAACGCCATATAAAGCAACGCTATCCTTATGATCTCAGTTCCTCTCAAGGTCTCAAAATTATTTTTTTTATAAATCGTGACACCATGGTAATTTCATACATTTTAAAATATGTGTTATATTAATTATTATTAAATTCTTTTTTAAATTTAGAGTTCTTTTCTTGCCATTTCATTTAATATAAATTCTCAATAGATAAAAAGAATGGATTTTGAGACAACCTATAGCAGATCATATAAAGGAGAACAAATAAAGTAAGTATGAAGATAAATTTGTTCTTTCTTTTTTCAAAATTTGGATTTTACGTTTGACTTTGTCAAACTGTACCCCGTAAAGGAGTTGAAGGGTAGGATTTTAGTATGTAAGTTAAATGACCACCCTCGAAAATTTTCCGCGAAATTCCCTTTGTAACTTCATTTTCCCCCCTAAATCCGTTTTGTGTCTAATTCGCCTAGACTCCCTATAAGTTTACGAGAAACGGTAATTTTAAAATATATTATGCAGTATAAAGATTAATTAACAACAAGCCTTGGTTGCCAACTGTTTTCACAAGCTTTTATTTAACTTCACCTGTTAGTTAGTTAGTTATACTTAGTAAGTATGTGTGGGTCAAATCTTGCAAGCCAATTTTGAACGACTTCGACGTATCCGATCGATTTGAAATTTTGTACACATATGTATTCCCGATGACAATACATGAATAAATCGTTTTTAGAATTAAATTCAACTCCTAAGGGCTTCAAACGGGGTGTAGGGTTTTTTTGACTAATCAACGCCCAAGCCAAATCTCTGAAGCTAGAAACTTGAAATTTGGACAGGAGGTTCCTTTTCTGACGTAAGCACCCACTAAGAAGGGATTTTTCGAAATTCAACCCCTACGGGGCTCAAAAGGAGATACAATTTTGAAAGACTAAAATAAATAAAATAAAATATTAGTAAAAAAAACTTTTTGGAAACAAGCTTTTATCGAAATGAACGCACTATAAAGGAAAAAAATAATATTTAATAATTTAGGTTCATAATTATTATAAAAGCGGAGGTTGCGAGTATTATAGTGTTTAAGTACAACCCACGCTTTTATAATAATTAAAAAATGTAATTAATTAAAAAAAAACTGCAGCCTGTACTACCACTACATTATAATAATATACAAGCGATGAACTATATTGTTCTTTCATTTCAGAATTAAACGTGCTAAAAAGAAAAATGACCAAGATGTTATAAAAGATCCTTACAATATATATTTAACTATTCCACAATGTAAATTCCGGGCTGCGAAACCTTCTGAAACTGCAGACGAGTGTCTAAAGAAGGTTTATTTCAATAAAAAAATAATAATATTATATTTCAGTCGTGTTACGTGACCGCAAACAAACATGTCAGTGTGCACTCTGCAGCAGTACAATATTGTTGGATTGATCGTGTATTTTGGTAGCAAGTGTTTCCGGGCTAGGTAGCCGTGGTCTAATGGATTTTACTCCGTACGTTTCGCCCAAAGCTCCGTTGGGCATCTTCAGCGGCGATTGGCAAGAAGATTAAAACGTATTGCCAATCGCCGCTGAAGATGCCCAACGGAGCTTTGGGCGAAACGTACGGAGTAAAATCCATTAGACCACGACTACCTAGCCCGGAAACACTTGCTACCAAGATGTCTACCGGCCGTGAAAGCATGAAACTCCGATCGTGTATTTGATCGTGTATTGTGACTTTTAGTTTCGGTTATTATTATACAAAGCGCAAGAGTCGCTAAAAGTCACTAAAGTAAAAGATATAGAGGGATTATAAGCATTTAACTCAACCCTCATTTTATATATGAAAAGAAGAAGTAGAGAATAAATATTCCTAATCCATTCCGTGTTTTTCCGCCATGTTTACTCGGCCCTGCGACGCCAAACCTGGCTTCAATTTTGTGTAAGCAGTTGTATACGGTATATGTCTCCTCTATATCTTTTACCTCAGTGCTAAAAGTATGTGGTCTCATCCGATTTCCAACAAAATTGTACTGCAATCGCATTCGAAAAAATTGCACTGCAGCGTTGGATCCGTGAGTGACGGACTGTAGTACGGATATAGGTTTGTAATTTATTTGATAAATTGTATTTATAATTTTTTCAGTTTTCACATATTTAACATTTTTAACGTAAAACTACCACAATTTTAAAATGTTTGATTTAATTATAACATGATTTATCGTTTCTCATCCCCGTCAATGTCGCCATCATTTTTTTTACCCTAGCGACCATTTCCCTGAAACCCCGCCACTGGAAATGATTCGTTCTTAATCTATAATATTACAGAAAGTTATTTATTATATGTTTAATTCTAGATCGAGGAGAAATATCCTTCAGTATATAAAAAAGAATTTAGTTCCCCATTTGCCCACGGACATATTTGCGAAGACCTGACCGATCGATACATCAGATCGTTATATACTGTCGATTATAGTAGGGATGGTAAATAATTTCGTTTTCTTTTGAAATTTATGACACCTAAATGGAACAAGAGGTGAAAAAAGGGCTGAAAAACCTTCAAATGAAAACTTTCAAGCTGGGGAATTTTTAGACAAAGATGATCCTAAAACCTAGTAAAGCTACAAATTTTCTGATTAGTACAATTTAACATGTTTATTATATTTGTGTTGTTCGACGTAATATATCAAACTATAATACAAATAACCAAGTTTTTGCAAAAAATTACCTGAAGTTTTTGGTCGATTTTTAACTAAAACTACTGGGATTGTATAAGACGATCGAATTATGATAGTATTTAAAATATTTTGTAATATTTTCATAGCACCAATAGTACAACGTGGAAAGCCTAATGCTATGAATACACCTATAATAAACTTGCCCGAAGATTGGAACCATCCCGACACAATACAACGAAAGAGTTATAGAGATCCTATGTTATTAAGATTGGACCAAACTCCAAGGAAAAATGTGTTATATACTCACGAGGATCATTTTATTTTAAGCGGTAATTGCAATTCTTATCGTACAGAGTTCGGCAAAATATATGAACTATTTAAGTTCTTTAAATAAGATCAAAACTAATCAACAATTTACTAGAACAACATTTTTGACTGATAAGGCTTGGGAGCATGTATCACAATAATAATTATTGTGATTGACACACGCCCCATATTGTCAACTGTCAACAATTATTGTTGGCAAAATGGATTGTTGATCAATAGAACATCGCGTCTTTTGTGTTGAGAAATTTATTCGATTTAATTCAGTTACCTATCGCTTTACCATTTCTTGATCATCGAGATTTCTGGAACTTAGTTCCAGTTCTTTTTCTCTAAAAATAGTGAAGGCGATGAAACTATTCATATCTGCCGCTTGTGCTTTAATTAATTATAAGATAATATTTTCAATTTATTTTAAACTTTTAAATAAGTAAATTAATTTATTACTTAGGACAGGATGGCCCATTTTGTGTTTGTTATGTTTTTAATTTTTTAGAATTTTTTTTATGTTGTTTGAATACTATTACATAAGTGTCTTATAAACAAATATTAAATAAACGTATATGTAAATTTTCAGTTGTTTTAGACTTCTTTTTCAAGTTTTACAACCGTTCAAACCTTAAGTGGGCCGTTCCGCCCCGCCTTCCCCTAATATTACTATTATACACATCTGATTTTACAGAAAAATTGGCCGAAATAATGCTGGAAAAAACTGGAAAGACTGAATATCAAGTGAAATTTGGAGACCTAGGAGAACGCATTCTCGATGAAGCTTGGCACGGTGAAATACCTAAGTGCAGTAGGTATGATAGTTAAAAACATGGTGAAGATCACTAAAATGGAAGATCTAACTAAATGAGACTTGTAATAAACAAAAAACTTAAGATATTTTATGATGTACCTAAACATGAATATTTTTAATAGGATTCTGACAAAAATTTGTAAACCATTTATTTACAATATACCTACATTTTTTATTGTCTGCGGTATGGTATTTACTGAGCTTATTTTCCATTTTGAAGCTAATAATTAATACGAATTGTTAATTAATTGAGGTTGCAAATTATTAATTTAAATTGTAGGTATCTATTGTTAATTTTGAAACGAATTTCACTTAAAACATGGAAAAGTGCATTAGAGACATTATTGTTTCACTGTAACATTCACTGAACAAAAACACATCACTAACAATATTTTAATCAGTGGATGTTGCATTTTAATCTGTATAAATGTCAAACAATATAAAATAATAACCATGGATATGTGTTTTTATTTATTTAAATAGGTAATTTTATAAATTAAAGCTTTGTTCTTATCGATTTGTAGACGTGATGTAAAAATTTCTTTTTTTAATTTTGGAACGTTTTTTGGATTTTTAATATCGGATTTTGGTTTCTTAAATTTTTAAAACTGGACAACAGTTAAAATGGATGCTTTTTTAACGATATACAGAAAAGATTACATATGGCCGTACGTAAAAACATTTGGAGTCAGGTAAGTGCTCAAAATAGGTATACCATGGATCTAATCATTCTTAAAATATTCTAAGATCATTTTATGGTATTTTGATGAATTTGAAACCAGTTTTCAGTTGTTGGGGTTAGACCATAGGTAACTATGCCAAAACACCCTTATATTCGATAGGGGGGAAATGGGACAGTTGCCTGATGTCTCCTTTCTTGGAAAATTAAATAAAGGCGTCAAGTAGCAGATAAATTACTGGAAAAATATTTATACTTTAGTGATTTGCTTTTACTTATCTTTTGTTTTTCAATGAAAAATTAATAAGAGCTATTTTGCCATCCTTACCTAAAGAACCTTATGTTGTCTTTTTGCTTTGAAAATGCTGTACTATCACTTTTACAACATAAAACTGGACATCTGACCATTTAAAAAAAATAATTTTCACTTTACACGTCAAATACTCAAAGCTGTTAACACGTTAACTGGTAAACCGTAAACGCAGACTACCGACTGTAGTTATAAGCGTGTCAAACTAGGTTAACAAACAACTTATCCAATTGATTGACTTGTTGTTACTTATATTTGTTAGTTGTTATTTTATTTGCTTATTTATTTGTTTGTTTATTTATTAGTTATTGTTACCCTGCCTGTTTGTATACATACATGTAATTTGACTGCGGCTACACAATTCGTTGTCCTTGCCGGAAATAAATTATTATTATTATTATTAATAGACAGAGATATACGTGGCTTCTAGTACATGTATGTTCTTTTTCCTATCTTCAATGAGGCTGTGCAATACACCCCTTTTTGACCCTCTTGAGGTTGAATTTTGAAAAATCCCTTTTTATTGGGAACTTACGTCACAAAAGGAACCTATTGCATAAATTTCAAGTTTGTATAGCTTCACTAGTTTTGCCTGGGCGTTGATCAGTCAAAAATTCCTACACCCGTTTTACCCCTTCATACATACCAGGACTTACTACCATACCATACCAGGACTTACTAAATGACCCTCTTTTGCTTGCAATAATAAAATTAAGGTTTCTATGTCCATTCTGAGTGTCAAGACTGGGCTGACTGGCATTAAAAATTCAACCGGCTGAGTCGCAATCAGTCTTGATAAGTTTTGACGCGATCGGACTGGACGTGACGCGCTTAGTATGAAACCAGATTTACACATCGCAGCCTTTATTTCAACGATAAGTTAATATGTCCAATCCAGTAGCGTCCGACTTGACTGGATGCGACTGGACTGGTTTGGTGCGAAATGAGCCAGGGGTTGAATAACAATTAAAAATAGTAGCCTAGATCACTCCCGACAACCTCCTATTCATGTCCGTATTACTACACCAGGATTTGAAATTTAAACTTCCAGATTTGCAATAAATAGTTTAATATTGTTTTAATCTATAAATGAAAGTTTTTTATTTACATTCTAACGTAGGCTATTAGCTATTTTTTATCTCCGAACAAAAATAATTGTCATTGGCTTCTAAACTCGGTGAAGGCAACATCCTAGGCCAGTTAGTATATCTGCACACGGAGTTTCAATAGAATTTCTCGTGTTTTATAAAGCTCAAAAAGGAATTTTTTTTTATTTTATAAAATTTTAGCAAAGGTCCGACACCGTCTCGTCCTCAACAAGATATTTACGGACCGCCACCCGCAAAGCAGCCATGCGTATGTCCAGGTGACATGAAAATGCCAGAGGCGGCCCGTGTGCTTGCTGGTGCCCCAAACCCAGCAACGTCTGACTGGAGTCGTGCAGGACCCATGGGACCTCTTCTTGATCCTAAACTATACCCAGCAAGTGTTAGCGCACCGCCTGAAAACGAATCGTCCCGCTTTGATCAGCCTAATGCTTTCATGAAAAAGGTATTTTAGCAGTGTTCATTTTTCTTGTTCTTCAGTTGAAAAATAGACCCATCCAGTGGCGGACTAAGGCCGACCAATCTGCGCCCTCGGCCGGTGATAGCGAGCGCCCGCTATCTAGCACGTGCGGGGCGCGGCGGTGTGCGCTGAGAAAACTCTATATGGTCTTATAACTATCAGAGACAGAATTTGTATTTCCTCTAGCTATATGAATATGGCTGCCTTACTTTGTCTCTGACAATCAAAAAATATAACTATGACAGTCATTTCATATGGTTCTGGGAGACATGCGTTTATGACTCAGAAATAAAATATTTCTAGCGGGTTAAACCGAACGGCGAACGCAATGTCGATTTTCGCAGAAAGGGGCGGCTGGTACTGAACGGCCTAGGGCGGCCAAGATTGCTAGTCCGCCTCTGGACCCATACATGGGCTATCTAAAATTGTCAGAAAATTCGGGAAATCTAGAGGCGATCAGTTTAAGCGCGGTCAATTTTTTCGAGAAAGTATTTTTGATTTAAAACTAAAACACTTAACGCGAAGTCTAGTAAGAAATATAGTGCTCACGAAATATTAAAATTCCCATATAGGATTAATATTAATAGATCCATGGGCTAACTGCATTGGAAAATCTAGAACCGGTTACCATACATAAACAATTTTTCCGAGACATGAAAATGTAAGATCTGGAAAAATTGTTTCTAAGCGTTTCTTTGAATGCGATTGTGATTCTTTGTTTTTTATTTGAATATTATTGTACCTATAATCAAACAATTAATGTTTTTGTGTTACTGAATTACTTCGTTTTGTTTTGTAAATGTAATTTGTGTAATTTTATATGACGCATTGTTATCTTATTGGCTAACAAGAAAAAATATAAATATCATATCATATCGCTTATTTGACTCCTATTGTAAATTCGACTTTGTAGGCCTTCATATATCAATGTATTGTGTTTTTAACTTGCATTTTTCAGTTACAAGAAAAATACCCATATTTATACAATGCTCTGCAAGATGCACCACCTGGTGACCTCCTGCAAAAAGTTGATTTGGATCGCCTTAGGTCAACTTATCAAGTGGATTATTGCAAAGACGGTAAAAATTATTAGTGTACCTATTAGCCAATACCTCGTAGGTATATAGGCTTTTTACTATGGTCGAATGGAGGGACTTAGGGATGGGGGTGTTAAGGGGTTTAAAATTAAAATTAATAAGAGTTCAGAGAAACGATTTGGTATTTAAAAATGCCTTAATGCATTCTTAAACGAACTGAAGCGCTTTTATAACACTACAATTTATATGCTGTATTTATTTCAAATCGACACTGTCACACGACACTCGTTTTTTTTCTCCGGTGACTGTTCTTGCTTATATAGAGCTAGCAGCTTGACTCCCCCACGCTCGCGCGCTTTCCAGAACATTCTGGTGATAACCTGTGTCTTCGATATCATGCCACGCCTCACCATTGTTACTTGTTCTCGATGATTCCATTGTCGCCAGTGGCGTAACATTTGGGGTTTTGCTACAGTATTATATTGTTGAAATTAAACTGCATGTTTTTAATCAAGGTGTTTCAACGGATGCATACGATCAGTTATTAGAAGCAAGTGGCCTTGGGCCCGGTGCATGTCCTCCTCGAAAACCACTACCCGGGGAACCATGCAGACCTAACCAACGAGCAATTGCTTTCCGACCACCTTCAATTGGAAAGTGTGGACGAAACAAATCACAATCCAAATGTGAAGGTGATAAGTATCCATTTTAATATAGCCAATATATTCTTATTATTATAAAAAATCTAATTGCATTTTTATTTATTTTTTTCAGGTCCTCCCAAAGAGACAAAATTAAGTACTGAATATAGAGATTTTATTAACAAACTTGGTGGTCAAATCATAAGGCAGAAACTACATTGGGGTAATCGGAGTGCTGGCAATTAAGTTGTGTTGGGATGATATTAATATAAATTAATATTGTATATATTTTATACACAGTTTTTCAATATTAAGAATCCACGTTTTCAAAGGCAATGACTTGTTGGTTCTTAGAGAAATATTCTCTATTAAAATATGGAACTTGAAAAGTGGACGCTTAATTTTGGGGGACACTGTACACAAATATAAATAATACTTACAAATAAATATTGTGTTACTTATTCAATTTACCTTTTCACTGTATGATAATCATGTTTTTTTTTCTTTTTGATTAAACAATAAACATACAACGTGTCATATTACTCTTCTTAATATATAAATGCGAAATACCATTCACTCACTGATTGACTCCATTCATCACGAAATATTATAAATCCTACAAACTTGAAATTTGGCAGGTAGATTCCTTATAGGACGTAGGCATCCGTTAAGAAATTCTTTTTCGAAATTCAACTCCTAAGAGGTCAAAAGGGGGTGTAGAGTTTTTTTTGACAAAATGTTCATTTCTCACAAATCGTTAAGGTGAGAGGTATTGACATCGGATAGATTCATATTTTCACCCAGATGAAGCCATTAGCCAGGCCGGACAGCAGCAGACCAGACGCTAATGACTTCTGTTGTCGAGCGTCTATAATTTACAATTCATTCATTCAGGACAAGCTCAATAAACTGAAAACGTACCGTTAGAGAGCTATGATGTGACCGACAGACATATTGATTATTTTGTTTAATAATTTAAAATAAGATTATTACTGGCCGAAAGGGGAGCCTTGTGGAACGTTTCTGATAGTCATGATATCGTTATTTTTTGTCCGGAAATGGAAACCAACTTTCAAATGTGCTGGAGCGTTGAAATTTGGCATACCTACTTATAGATAGTGCCTCCAAACCGACGAGATTAATCCAAAATTCGTAAATATTTACCCCAGAGGGTGTGAAGTAGGGGTTAAAAGAACTCATTCGAATAATAATTACTTTGAAATTTGACTAGAATACTTTTTGTTAAAATCTAGGAGATTATGTTCGACGAATTTTCAATATTCGCGGTCCAAGGGTTTAAATCAGGGGTGAAACTATCTTGCAGGGTGCGCACTGCGCGTATCTCTGAAATCGCTTGAACTAGAAATGTGAAATTCGAGAGGAATACTCTTCTTAAAAATAAAAAATAAACATACGTTCGACGATTTTTAGGAAAGATAAGATATTGTAGATTATAGACCCTCGACAACAGAGGTAATAACCGCCCTGATTTTTAGGAAAAATTACTCGAACGGTTGGACCCAAGGGGGTTAATTTTTCGAGTCATCAACACACAAAAACCCCAAAAGGGACGAAAAAATTAGGTTTTGTTTGTTTTTTAGACTACCAAGGAACATTTGTCTCAAAAAATAGATACATATAGATATTATTCAGGCTCTGACAACCAGAAAAAATAAAATAGAAAGATAAGTAGACCAGAAAATTCCAACGTTCAGAAATCCATGGAAATAACAAAGCTGCAAAATAAACTCTAATTATTGTAGAATTTTCATTGTTTTCTTCAAAATCTGGACCAAATATGAAGCTCAAAATTTTCATATACTACGTAACTAGGTAGACACCAGAAAACTCATTCTCATTAAAAAAAATCTTCACGCCTTTTAAAATCAATTTCACCACGCGATTATGAAAATTTAATGCTGAAATCGATACTTTTAATTTCAAATGATCCAAAAGTTTACTTTTGTTGCTTTGACAGTTTTTAAATATTTTTATTTGGACATTGATTAAAATTTAAACAAGTGAATATTGTTTATCGGTTAATATGGGAGTGTTTATAGACCATTTGGTTAAGGTGTCATTAAATTTCTTGTTTTACAAAATTGTGGAAAAGTTGCTATATTTTATTTATGATATTGGGTATGCTATGTACATGAAGAAAATCGAAAGTAATAATAAATTGAAAACAGAAAATACTACAAGCAATTAATAAAATATTTTTGTTTTTAATGTAAATTACAAGGTAATTTTTGACAATTTGTATTTTTAATCCCCCACCCACAAAAAAGGGGTGTTATATAATATAAGTATTATGTTTGGGTCGTAAGTGTGCTTTTCATCATTGAGTCAATTAGGCTTATGTTTGACCAAAAGGCGTTTTCGGGATATCCTATAGATATTTTAAGATATTTGCTGCAGCCTAGTTGTACTTTTATTTGTAGATTATAGACGCGTCGACAACTTAGGTCATTAGCGTCTTAATTAGGTACATTAAATAACAACTTCCTTAAAACTAAATGACATCACAAAATATCCATCTCAGTTTGGACTTTACCTGGCATTGTCCGGGAACTACAGCCCTCTGTTATGATAGCATTATGAAATATAGCCTAAAACCTTCCTAGTTTCTACATATTTTATCTCGATATTCGTGAAAACCTCATGAAAATCGGTTGAATAGGAGTTTATCGCATCACAAGCAAACAGCAGATAGACGTTTCCATAAAGTATACATAGCTTTTGCCCGAAACTCTGCTCGCGTGGACATAGCAGCGCCTTAAAAGAATTCATTATAATATATGTGGAGAGAATAAAAAATAAAAACCAACAGACTTTTCTAAACAATAACATATTTTATTATTATTGCCAGTCCTGGATTTATAAATAGGCCGTATAGGCCGCGGCCTAGGGGCGGCAGCGTCCTAGGGGCGGCAGATTTCAGAGGACGGTCACTTGATTTCAGAGGATAAAAGTCAAACACGTCCACTGGTTTTCTCATGGTTTTTTATACTTTCAATAAATCCCTACAAATTGTTCTGGGGAAAGGAGTTTTTCCTGTTTAAAACGCGTGAAAAATTATCAAAGGTCTTCACTGTCTCAAGAAAAAATGAATTCTCTGGCTCTTCTCTACATAGAAGCAGAGATAATGAACACCATAAACTATGATGATATTATAGATGATTTTGCTATTAAAAAGGCCCGTAAAAGATTGTATATCTTGTTTCTTTTTTACGCTCTCTTTCTTAATGACTAATTCATTCGTTTATTTAAATAATAATTTTCCATTTGTAGTAAAGGAGGCCCCTTTACTACAAATGGAAAATTATTATTTTAGAAAGGTATGTACATGGGGCAGCGGAAATAAAGTGGCCTACACTCATAAAAAATATAAATCCGGCACTGATTATTGCTATTATTATAAAATACAGTTCACATAATATTATTATGTGTTTTTATGAACAAAGAAATGATTCATTTATGAAAAGTACAAGTGATAGCTGATACTTGATAGGTATGTCTTTTTTTCAAATTTATTGATGATTACTAATATTATTGTTGTTCTAGTGAATTTTTAGAAAACCTCAAAATTCAAAATGTCATTCGCAGAAACATTTATGACGACTACCAACAAGGAGTATAAATGGCCATATCCAAAGCCAATAACATCTAGGTAGGTAACAAAAAATACTATAATTAATTTTCAAATTTTATTCTCTAATAATTGTCTTCGTTTAACCTACATTTTTTAAATAATGATAATATACTTTCATGAGTTGTTTCTGCGTAACAATATAGTGAGCGCGGGTAGGGGGTTCGCAATATGCGAAAGTGGTGTCAGGTGTACCATTTGAAAACTAACGAACTACGCTACATTATTAATATTGGGCAACAATGGGGTCGACCCACGCATTTTTGATGTGAAACATCTTATGTCGGGCTGTGAACAGCCGCGTGAGGGGAAATATGCAACGAAATTTATGGTCCGCTCCTTCGCTGCTGTTCTCCCCACCACTGCGGCACTCTCTCTCTTTCTCGGCTTCCGCGCGCTCGGGCACGGGAAGACAACCGCGTGTGTTACAGTGTAGTATATAGGATTACGTCAGCATAACAGTTAGTTGCTGCTTTTGAAAAAATATATACTACTACATTGGGAATACCACCGAGTTCAATAACGTTTTCTTTGATGTTTCACATCTGTCGGGAGTCCCGAGATCCACACCCTTTTTTTTTAATTGGCACTGTTTTTGAATTTAGGGCTATCAAATTTTTTTCGGAATTTTGAGACTTGATTTTTTCTTAGATATAGCCTACAAATTATGGCAGCTTTGCTGTGATATATTCGCTACTTAATTGTTGTGTGAATACAAGGGGATAAAGAAAACGTTTGATTTTATCATTAATTTTCTAATGATAACTGATAGATTATTTAATACTACTTAGGCCAGTTCAGCCACCGCTAGTGACGCCCAAATCACAAGATATGCTAATGGTAAAGCCAGTGGAAGGTTTTTGTCATTGCGATGCTCATCGATATGACCCACAAATGACCCGATATAAACAACTGTGTGACAAGGAGCAGATGTTATGTTCTGAGTTAACTGAAGTCAATAACCAGATGACTAAGCTCAGCAATGAGATATTAGATCATCCTTGTGATAACGATGATAAAAAAATGGCAAGCACTTTTCAAGATGACTATCGAAAACGAAGTAAAGAATAAACTTAATACTTAAAATTATTCTTTGTGAAAATATATATGAGCACTGTGGTTGGAATAAAAACAAAATAAAATAAAGTTACTTCTTACCACAACAGTTTTATTGATGGATGTACATTTCGAAAGCTAAGCTTTCATCTTCAGCGAACACTACATTTTTATTTTATTTTGTTTTTATTCTTTGTGGATAGTTTTATCAATAAAGCAGGGACGTATTTGTCTCATGGCGAAAAGGGCATTTGTCCGAGGCAAATTTGACAGGGCGGCACAATAAAGAATTAATATGCACAGGAAGCAGAGAAAACGGAACTGGTAGGGGAGTGGCAAATCGTCTTTGCCCAGAGCGCAAATTTAACAAATACGGCCCTATGCAATAAAGTCAATACATTTCTGTTTGAAGTAGGATTTTAAAATAAAAATTATTTTCTGGCGCAGTAAAAAAGCGCTTTGTAGTTTTGGAAATACAAACTATTATCATTGCTTAAATTGCGTAAAGTAATTACATAACGCGGTTAAGGTAAACGATTAAACGTTATGCGTCTTGAAAATATAGGTATCTTTTTTTATTGAAAAGAATTTATAGGCCTTTATCACTGATCATAGTCAGCCAACAATTGATGTTGCATATTATAAGCACTTGACAACTGAGATCATAAGCGTCTATCAATCAGCCAACGATTGATATTTCTACTTTCTTTGCAATTATTTCACAGAGAATACTATTTTCAGATTTTGTAGTAATACCTTATAGGCCAATAAAGGCTGCAATTGACGCTCCTCCAGGAACAGTTATTGCGGAGAAAACATTGCGTCTTAATTATGGATATCGAGACCCTAATAGATTCAGATATTCATGTTTTGAACGTCCAACTGTCTCAACTACAGGACCTGTG
Source organism: Mongoloraphidia duomilia (assembly GCA_039654895.1). Lineage (NCBI taxonomy): Eukaryota > Metazoa > Arthropoda > Insecta > Raphidioptera > Raphidiidae > Mongoloraphidia > Mongoloraphidia duomilia. Next base: position 24,217,808 of record CM077524.1, on the reverse strand, counting down.
ACATTTGCGACTCGTAAGTGTACATTATGTATTTTATTATTCATTGGCTTTATAGTGCAGAGGCATGAGTAAATATTTCCTAGCCAGTGAGATTTTTTAATGAAGCAATAGTGTGACAACGTGGGATGGATAGCTCACGAGTCGCACAATCAGATACTATCAGGTATTTTGCCTAATATGCATTTTAGGCCATATGTTTATATGAACTTTTTTACTTATTTTGATGAATACTACACGCTGTAGAAATTCGATCCCGTATTTTAGAAACACATGTATCTATACATGATTATATGTATCTCCGAAACGGTAACAGATATCAAAAAAATTCTTAAAACGTTTTTTGTTCCTTATTTTATATAGCATATACAATAAAAAAGGTCTTTACCAAAATTTGCCTTGAACCAACCACAAATGAGTTACAGAGACAAAAAAAAGATTTTTGTTATATATGCTTTCCGCCAAAAAATTGGGCAAAACACCTGGTAGTATCTGATTGTGTGACTCATGAGATAATCCATCCCACGTAGTCACACTATTCCTTCATTAAAAATCCAACAGAATTACGTAAGTCCCTGCAATATTATTTCATCCTTCAACCTTTTTGATCTTAAAACAACGCGCACATAAACGAGTTAAAAAGTTATATGAGCATTGTAAAATATAACTTACATAAAATTAATAAAAATTTCTGAGATCTAATCAAAACAAATTTTTGAAGCTATGCTTCTTAATGCACGTTTGGGTTGGGAATCTAAATCACAAAAAGTGAAACATCACGAACGCGGCGATGCAACGCACATCATTGGCTAGGCAGTGCGTATTGTTGCTATAGCTTTTATATGTAAATAAATTCGATTTCATATACAATGGGTAAGAAGCATAGCTTCTGTCGGATGTCGTGTTCCACGACACCTCATGACTTTTTTAGAACACAGACTGAATATAAGTTATAATTAACCAAAATTATCACGATAATATAAAATATTTTATGTGTAGTGCCGGACACAATAGAAGCCTGGTTCAGAGATTATCCACCGCGAACCGATTACCAAGATGGGGTTAGCAAGGAAGGTCTGAGTATCCTTAAGAATAGTCAACAATACAGGGAGCCACTGCCTTCGTCTAGGAGACGTCCTGGTGATCAGTGACAATCAGCAATAATTTAAGCTACATATTTGTTTTTATATTTAGTGATTAACAATTTTATTAAACAAAATATTGGAACTGAATTAACTGCTGACTTAATGTTATTTAGATGTCGACCACACGGTCTTCTGACTCCCCACTCTGCAAGGTAGGACGGTTCCGATTTGTCATTTTCCTTTGAAATTAAAGGAGCTATGAGGACTAGTGTTTTCCTCATAGAACCGCTTTCATTTTTAATTTTCCCAGCAGAGCGAGCCTAGCCTCTTGTCAGGTTGGGTCTAGGGCATCGAACCCGGTTTTTCCCGGTTCCGAGAAGCAAAATAAAAACCGGTTCCTAAATATAAAAGCTCGGGTAATTCGGTTCTTGCAAAAAACTGATTTATTTGATAAGTATGTATTTGATAAGTATGTAATTAAAATACTTAATTCTTTGATATGGAATTTATTGTTTAATTTACGATCTTTCCCTTGTACCATGTTCGTAATGAACAAAACTCTAAAATAAATAATATTCAAAATAATCTGCTTACTGTTTTATAGCTAAGAACCAATAAAACCGAAAGAACCGGGTACCCGGTTCTGGTATAAGTTCAGAACCGAAAGAACCGGTTCTCAAAATATGGCCGGTTCTCGATGCCCTAGTTGGGTCGTGTGAAGAGAATAGCACCCGATTTATCCCCATCAACTACCCTGCAGTATCTGCAGACCCAATCACGGGTTATAATGTGGGCACACTTGCTTCCTCACCATCCCCCTTAACAGCAATATTTCACTAGCTTGTACTACCTATGTCCCTAGATTTCTATGTCTATGGCCACGCAACATACGAGAATATGTTTCGAAACAATTATACAGGGTGTCCAAGACTTGCGTTGTCGGCCGATATATTGATGTTAGGTGAAGATAGAAAAAAAGTTTAAATACAAAAGTTGTATAAATTTTAATGTTGTATAACCTAAAAATATTTTCAATTATACAGCCTGTCCCATTTAAGCGTGGCAGGTCAAAGCTATGTTTTTTTAACCTAGCACCCTGTTTTTATTTGTTTTTTCAATTCTGCACCTAAATGTGAATAGAAATTGTAAGGGAAGCCGTGCTCGAAAATTCAGTAATTTTTGAGTTATTCAAGTTTTTCAGAAATTTTTGACACATGCAGACCTTTACCTAAAATTCGACATAGCCAAAACAGAAACCTTTATGAAACTGAAATTTTGAGGATCATTTGATAGTAGACGGACAAATCAATGTCTGTCGTAAAAAATTAATTTATTATACAGGGTGTTCAAAATAATGTACTTCTTTTACCTAACTTCAAGCACGTGTAACTTTTGATTTTTAAATACAACGAGGTTATTTTTTTGCTGGAATTTGTATTCTTTAGAATATTTCCTAACACTTTTATTAAGGGTTGTCCATACCTAAACCAAATATTTTATTACGAAAATATTAGGTTTAGGTATGGACAACCCAAAATCAATATATCGGCCGACAACGCAAGTCTTGGACACCCTGTATAATTGGCTGCTCTCCAACGAAAAAAATCTCTCATACGAGAATAAATTCACGTGGAGGGGGGAGGGGCAATTTAAAGTAGTCCAGGGCGGTACTGAACTTAAATATTAAATACTCCACTACACGTGTACATATAAATATAAATGAAATTGAGGGCAGTATAGCCTAGTGGTTAGGGTGCTTAGTGCCGCAACCTCTGGACTGGACTGCCGTGGGTTCGAATCCCACCTGCGCTCATGGATGTTTTGTGATGTTATTTAGTTTTAAGATAGTTGTTATTTAGTGTAGTTGAAAGACGCTAATGACCTGAGATGTCGACGCGTCAATAATCTACAATAAATAAATAAACTAGAAGTACCTACACAAAACGCACCTCAAGGCTCAAACTTCATTTGTCTTCGTCGTCTGAGACATCTTCGGAATCTTCTGTATTACCTGTAATATAGTTTAAATAAAAAAAATTGTCGAAAATAAAAACTTACATGAATATGAATGGTTATTGGTTGCTAATGGCCTTGAAAGTTAACTAATCTTTATGAACATTAAAACAAAAAACAACTTTAATAGAAAATTCCATACAAATTTGAAATTATTAGCCTATACATTAAAATTGAGTGTTCACAGTATGTCAGGAGCGGATCCAAGGGGGGTGTCGCCATTGGAGATCGCCACCCCCGAAATCTTGGATATATTTTTTTAATTAAACACGGAATTAAAAAAAGTTTAACTTGGAACTAAAAAGTTAGTCCGGGTTTACACGTTTTTAGTGCTATCATAAAACTGAGGAACAACTTTTATTTTTTTGTTCTTTTCTCAGAACCGGCTACCTGCTATAATAATTATACCCCAGAACCAACCCCGAACAGAGCGGCTGGATCCACCCCTGCTGTATGTGTTCAATCAATAATAAGCTATGCAAAAACACACAAAACATTTTAAGATTTGTACCTGTAATCTGTAGTATAAGTGACGTATTATAAAATATAATTTGTTTTATAAAACAAAATCTGCGTAGAAAAATTTACTGCTTGTCTCCAGCACGTAAATTCAAACTTTGCCAACATAACAAAATGACAACATGAAAAATTACTATGTATGAGTTTTATAAGAAAAAAAAACTGTTATCGCATATCATAGCCCAAAGATAAAATAATTTCGGCTGGTTCTTAACCGATTATTTTACTTTTTGACTTTGCAAAGAGCTAAAATATCACATACTTTGGTCGGTATAATTTGTCAATTTTTTATCACAGACATTTTCAATTCCTAAAAATAATAAATTTTCATTTATAGCTAACAATTGCAGACCTAAATATTAGTGATGTAACGAATATTCGCATATTTCTTGACATTTGCATTCGCAAAATTCATGCAAATATGAGTATCAGAAAAAAATCATATTTTTTTTAATGTGAAAATAATATTAAATAAGACAAAAACTGAATTTTCGCACTTGCGAATATCAGTGACAGATATTCGCCTAAAAATTGACATTCGTTATAACACTTCTAGTCCAGTCACGAGAGAAAGTCCACCTTGCGTTTTGTGCAGCAATTGATTTTATTTTTTTGTGTCCTCAAGCATGCTTAGGAGATGTCAAATCCAAATTTGCGACCTCTAAAACAGGGCGGGGGAGTTTTGGTGGGCTAAAAACCACGATTTTTTTGCACTTTTTTCGGTTTTTTGCTTATAACATGGAAACGGCCGATCCTATCGAAAAAATGGTCCTATACAAAATTAAAGGGCACGAAATGTACTTCAAAATGCACTAGTCAAATATGTTTCTGTTACCATTTTTACGGGCTCTGCAGAACTTAGAATATCGCCAAAATTTACCAAAATGAAAAAAAAAACATTTTTTCAAGCTTTTAACTATTGAAAAACTCGAATAGCCTATAACCTTCCTTAATAAACGGGCTATCTAACAAAACATTTTTTTTTAAATCGGACTGGTAGTTCCTGAGATTAGCGCGTTCAAACAAAAAAAAATAAACTCTTTTTTTGTTTGAACGCGCTAATCTCAGGAACTACAAGTCCGATTTAAAAAAAAAAATTTGTTAGATAGCCTGTTTATTAAGGAAGGTTATAGGCTATTCGAGTTTTTTTTCAAGTCAATCCCAAAGGGGGTAAAACGGGGGTGTAAAATTTTTTGTTATTACAAAAAATCTTACACCCACGTTTTACCCCCTTTGGGATTGACTTGAAAAAAAACTTGTATATCCTATAACCTTCCTCAATAAACGGGCTATCTAAAAAAAAAAATTTTTTTTTATCGGACTTTTAGTTGCTGAGATTAGCGCGTTCAAACAAAAAAAGAGTTTATTTTTTTTTGTTTGAACACGCTAATCTCAGGAACTACCAGTCCGATTTTGTTAGATAGCCCGTTTAGTAAGGAAGGTTATAGGCTATTCGATTTTTTTTTTAAATTTAATCCCAAGGGGGGTAAAACGTAGATATAGGATTTTTTGTCATTACAATAAATCCTACACTCCCGTTTTCACCCTTTGGGATTGAATTTTTAAAAAACTCGTATAGGGTCTCATTGATTACTACTTTGCTTCTTTTACAGACTGGTAGTTTCTGAGATTAGCGCCTTCAAACAAAAAAAGAGTTTATTTTTTATTTTGTTTTTCTAAGTTCTGTAGAGTCAGTAAAAATCGGAATGAAAACATATTTGACTAGTGCTTTTTGAAGTAAATTTTATGCCCTTTAATTTTGGATAGGACCATTTTTTCGATAGGACCAGCCGTTTTTATGTTATAAGAAAAAAACCGAAAAAAGTACAAAAAAATCGTGGTTTTGAGCCCACCAAAACTCCCCCGCCCTGTTTTAGAGGTCGCAAACTTGGATTTGACAACTCCTAAACATGCTTGAGGACACAAAAAAATAAAATCATTTGCTGCACAAAACGCAAGGTGGACCTATCTTTTTAAGCTCTCGTGACTTATTCTAGGTATAATAAAATTTTTTTGCTAAAAGCCAAAAACTAAACAAAATTTACTACATTTTTGACACTGTAAATTTTAGTTTTAGAATTACCTATATTGCAAAAATATTTTAAATCTACCCCGTTTTTTTTTTTTTTTTTAATTGTGTTGTGTGGGTGGTTCACGGTTTTTCATTAAGTCAAGTACGAAAATATATTTAGTACAATACGGGTTTTTTTTCATTCACAGACAATGAAAAAGGCGACAATTCTAATGAAAATTATCAATTATTATTATGTATCAGGATCCAAATTCACACACATTTTGTGAATATAAAAATATACCTACGCAACACCGCTATACACTACTTAAGTGTGGGAATTCATAACCTTTTTTATGAAAGTGAACTAATTTTATTACCCACCTACTGTCCTTTTTTCAAATTAAGGTAACATTCTATAGATTGGACACACGATATTCTAGAATCTAGATGTTAGAACACCGCACCCCACCCTCTTCTCCTCGCGAAAAACGGCATTTCACCTCCCCCCTGCCGCGAGCAACTGCCAGCGCAATGGGTTGTCTAAAAATTCATCAAAAATCGTGTGCCCATTCTGTAGAATTTTATCCAAATCAACGAACTGATTAAAATACGGATATTTAAATTCCAATCAATTTCTAATTGAACAGTACGGAAACGCCTTCATATATTATCTTGTATTATTAGGTACTTTCGAGATCATTGTATTCTATTCTATTCATAATAATTATGTGTACTTATATAATTAATAACTATAATATTTAATTAGTTCAATATAGTTCTTCGCGTTACTTTATAAATATTCTATTTATTATAAAAAATTAGACTTCTGAATTTTGAACTGTAAAAACAGTTAGGTAGCTTAGTTTTCTGAAACATAATATATCATCTGACTCAGCAAAAGGTGTGTGTAGAGCTTTCCACGCATAACAGCGAATTAACAAAACAGCGTGTTAAATATGTACGCTAAACCCGACATTAGTGCATTAAATTATTAACTCCCAATCGCTCGTTTTTAACTGTTATCACTTGTCAGTAATATACCCCATTCCGAATCTAGATGTACAATCTACTATTGTACTTTTAACGGCTTTATAATATATTTTGACCAAATATACTTCTATTTGATACTTTTTATCACAGTTATATTTAGGTGTATTTTTCGTGTCTAATACTATTCTGAAAAGCAGTTATCGCTAAGTTTACTACTTTTTGATTAAAGTGCTTTGTCGTTAATCACTGTCAGTCAAGGACTCATGATATTATCATGATGTGTTCACATAATATTATGTTAAATACTTAAGATTTCTTATAATAATAATACTCAGCATTTCTTTAGACGAGGGAAACTCATATAGAAAACGTCACAAGTAAAATTACAAATTAAAAACACAAGTCACTTAACAAGAAACGAGAGAACATACTTTTTGCAGTTCTAGAAGCTTATTTTAGTAGATTGTGTACCTAGGGCATAATGGAGATGATTTTGACCAGTACCAAACGAGTCAAAATCGCATTCGACCCTTGATACACACGGTATTTTTTGTCCTACACCCTATAAAATAGCGGCTTTTATCTTCATTTCCAGTATTTTCAGCACTCTTTTTTCAATTTTCCACGATTATGCGACATTCCACTTGTGTAGCAAACTTAATTTCTAAATATATAGCAGACCGCTGTAATTATTACATTTAAGTACCCTTTTTAAGCCGCCGCATATGTGTCTATAGCGCTATCAGCGGGCGCTAAAAGTATTTTACCGGCCGGATCGTCACCAGCCTGAAATCTGTCATTTTACGATCTATATACATGCATGAAAAGCAGCTATTTTATAGGAGGTACTCAGGTACGACAAAAAAGTGTGGAGAGTGTCTTCTTAGATCGAGTCTGCTAAAGGAGGAAATTAGCTCGTATCTAAAACGCCTATTGTAGAAATGGCAATCGCCATTCATGACAAACTGATTTCATATACAAAAATTTGGCAAATGGTCATCAGTTCAAAATTAGAATGTCAACATGAAACATTTGAAGAAATACCAGCTATTGTGGGATCTGTCAAATGGGCATATGACATTTGGTGGTAGAAAATTTTACTCGAATAAAGGAAAAATTTACATGTTAATAGTGTAAATTTATTAACTTCCCATTGGAAGTTGTTGTAATGGGTCCGATTTTGCAAATGAAAAATTTTGACGTATCACCACGTTTCAAGGTCCCTAGAGTTTGAATCCATCGTTTTTAAAGAGATGTCTGTGTGTGCGTGTGTACATACGTTCATTGACTTTTTTTCATCTCGCATATCTTGAGAACAAAGAATGATATCAACTCCGAACCAATTTCATTCAAAGCATAACTGCATAACATCTAATAAGGTTTGCAAAAAATTTGAATAGGGTTTCTTTTTTTTATAACAAAAAAACGACTGTAAACTTGTTGTAAAATAATTATTGCAAATAGTTTTACGGTAGACTGCTCTCTTATCTCTAAAGGCACTCAATGTGAAGTTAGCAGTGTAGTTTTAGCCACACACCAAGCCTCTTTTCGTGAAATTGTTTATTACAAAAATAAAACAAGTAAAATAATCAAAAAGTTTATCGAAAATGGAATCCGCGACGTTTTCTAATATCATGGCATTAAACACTATCGGTTATTGCCCTGCAAAACTTATTTGCAAAATTTTTCCCTTAACTCCGCCATGATTTCAAAAGTTAAAACCCCTCCCATTTGACAGATAACAAGAGCAGGAATTATATTTTCAGAGCTAAGTTTCCTCAGAAGCAGATTCCATATCCAAATCTAGAGACAACTTGAGAATCTTAGAAATTATTAGTTGAATAGTAGACAAAACATTTAATAAATTACTAAGACAGAAATCAGTTTGGGTGACAATTGCGAGCTTTAGCCCAGTCATTTTAAAGTCCTCAAATTATTAAAAAGTGGGTACAGCTGTTTTTATGTAAACGTCGTCTTATGGTTAGAAACAACATAATACCTACTTAAAAGTCTCACCGATCCGATGTCAAGATCATGTCAGCGTCCACAAATACTTGGGCACCATGTAGCGCATTAAAATGTGGTCAATGTTTGTAATAAACAGCAAACGATTGAAATTTTCTATTTTTATGTGTCACTGATATTGGCAACATTATCATGATTCGGTTCATGATTTTGTTTTCACCATGTTGGTCTAATATGGACAGCTTATTTATTATTCTAGCTTTTGATTTGGTTCATGATTTTGTTTTGCACCATGTTGGTCTAATATGGACAGCTTATTTATTATTCCAGCTTTTTCAAAACATTTATAATAAATTCATAGAAGAAAAAAGCAAAGAGTAAAAAAATCTTACCGTATTTTTAATGTTATATCTGCGATCTTTTACATTATAATAAAAATGTTAAAACATTGTTTTTTAACAATTTCAAAGAAAAAAACCCTCAAATGTTTTAAATGTGTACGATTTGTACAATGTAACAAAGAAAAAAATTATAGATTTTAGAGACGTTCGGAGGTATTTTTTCCTTATGGTTTAATCGTTTCAATTATTTTATGACATAGTTTCAAAATAATTCACATTTTCTTTCACAATGTATAAATTTCAATATAGAAATTTATAATTCAACCGACATTCATGTGCAATACTAGGCCTTTCATTTCCGAAATCCCAATGGATTTTAAACGTGCTTAGGAATCGAGATTTTTCTGTAATACCGACACTCAAATCGGGATCGGGATTCATAATTACATACAGTATTCTGTCAATCTCTAATTTAAACTTTATTCTAATTACAACGAGTAATTATTGTTGCGATCCTATAATAACAAATAATACTTCGTTCAATAGTCAGTTAAGGCTTATTATAACACACCGCTTTCATAGAAAATCCCGATCCCGATATCGGGACTGTTATCTCCAATCTCGAAAATACCGGAACTAAAAAATTGATACCTGTATTGAAGTCCTAAATACATGGTATTTTTCAATTCCCTGATATTATAATGATTTTCTTTAGGCAGATTGTCCGAAAGCAATTTTGAACATAGAAAATTAATGAGTGCAACAAGGAAGGTATAAACAAAATGAGTAGCGCGACAAAGATAGACTGCAATCATGTCTATGTTCAGAATAGCTTTCGGACAATCTGTATATACATATTATACGAATTACTTTGAAACGTCGATAATACAGGTGCGTTTATTGGTCAAGTCTTAGAACTCTTTGGGCATTACGGGACTGGACTATTAAAACCAAATTAGAATTATCCAGGTGTGCAAGCTTTCACGGCCGGCATTGTTCCAAGTCTTCATGGTTTCCGGGCTTGTAGGCCGTGGTCCGGTGGTATTTCTACCTGACGTTTCGTCTACAACTGCGGTAGACATTCTCAAAGGCGATGTGGCAGCGGTCGAAGTGTCCTCCTTGGCGGCTCACAGGTCAGCGACTGGTGTCCTTCCTTCTTTTATGCCTAGTACCAGTGTGTTCTCTGTTCGGTCGTACTAGGCATAAAAGAAGGGAGGACACCAGTCACTGACACATTGACTTGTGAGCCGCCAAGGAGGACACTTCGACCACTGCCACATCGCCTTTGAGAATGTCTACTGCAGTTGTAGACGAAACGTCAGGTAGAAATACCACCGGACCACGGCCTACAAGCCCGGAAACCATGAAGACCTGGAACAAATCAGAATTGTTAGTTGTAGTTAGAATTCTATGCTACGGAAAACAAAACGTTTAAAATACACATTCACATGTGGAAGGGATAATAAGTTCTGAGAAAACTAACTCTAGACCTGAACCTGCTAGAACCAAATTCAAACAGTTCGAGAATTCGACCAAAAAACATGCAGTTCTAACAGTCCAGGGAGTCTGTCCTATAATGCCAACAATCGCTTCAGAACTTATAGAAGCAGTTCAGAACGATTAGAACTTCACCAACAAAAAGACCTTTTTAACTGTTATGTGCCAAAATTTTACTTATTCCTTGAGAGAGTCCCATGAAGAGTAAATTTATTATTACTTATCATTCGATCAAAGTTTACTTAAAAAAATACAACTACCTAGCAATTTTTTATGGAAAATACTCAGTCGGGAATGTTTTGCAATAAAAAAAAAAAGATTATCACAGTCAAATTTCAATGGCTCAAAATAAGCTAAGAAAAATATAGAGTATGATCAAGAGATTTTTGCATTAAGTCGTCTTATGACACTATAATAGAGATCTTTTCTAGTGTACAAATTGATGCCTATTGCCTACAAATACAGAGGCTGCAGAAAATAAAAAAAATTAATATGTGACTGTTTCTCATTAGAAATCTTTGCCAGAAACACAATGTCGTTTATTTCAATTCAATACGTTAAGTATTTACAGAGATACACATTTTTAAACTTAATAGTTGCCTACATCGCAACACCAGCGAGGCGGGCTTTATAATCTTTACAATCAGGCCGCCTAAGTCGATTGCACCGCTGATATCAATCAACTAACAATATGTGCTGTAGAGTAAACCTTTATTCGAGGCATGTGACGTCATCCGCCCGAAAAGAAAAATTAAGGTGTGGGGTGTGGTCTATTTAACCAATTTCAAAAATGTATTGTGAAGTAGTTAGTGTTGGACAAAAAATCGAAAGGCATTATTTAGGTTAGACGGGGCTCCTTCTAATGACATAAAAAAAGTCGTTTACAGGCTCATTTAAAGAGCCATTTTCCTGAGAGTAGTTCCTTCAATTATCCACGAGAGGCAGCACTTGTGGTAGGTAAACATTATTTATTCCCCATTAGTGTCTTGTCATTTTAGTGGTATAACGATAAAATAATTAAGTTATATCACTAAAATGACACGACATTAATGGCGAATAAATAATGTTTGTACCTATCACAAGTGCTGCTTCTCGTGGATAATTGAAGGAACTACTTTCAGGAAAATGGCTCGTTAAAAAAACATTGATGGTGGCACTTCATTCTACTGAACCGATTTCTCTGTAAACACTGAAATAGCGAAATGTCATTTATTTGAGGTTATAATTTAAAAGTGTTTTACGTACTTTATGCAAACGTTTTTTGATCATACTGTATTATACCATGTTCAAATTTTTAGTAGCTTGTCAAAATTAAAAATATACTAATATTATTGTTCTCTTACGAATTTTCAACATTGCAAGCCATGAAAACTTAAAAACAAGTATATTTTTGGTTTCTTAAAAATAAAATTTCTTTCTATTCAACACGAAGTGGTCCGGAACTGATCAAGTGTAACAACCAAGAATAAGTGTGGTTAGTTCGAAAGCAAACAGTAATCAAACATTCGGATAACCAAATACTGTTCAGTGAATGATGGATCCTTTTTTTTAGGTTGTTCCATCAAAATGATTTTAAAAATATAAATAAAATAATGAATAAATTACTTTGAGCAGCGCATTACTAAAAAAATAAAAGTGAAACATAACACATTAAATATTAACAATTTAATAACATTTGAAAATAAAATCGCTGTCAGCTTATTTTTTAATTTGTTTAAAGTAATTTCGTATTATAAAAAGCATTAAAAATAAAATTCTCATTTCAACAATGGTTCAAAATAATATTTTTTGTATGATTCAATTTTGCCACAATAGCCGTTCCATGATTAAATAATACATTTTTAAAACACAATTTTGGTTTGTTTTGAATTATCTCTTCATATTTTAACTCTTCAAAAATGTTATAATTTATATATCAACCGTTCTCTATAATACAGTACATTTGAATTCAACCATAGACATGGAGGGTGGACAGAGCTCATTCCCCTGAAATTTTGGCACAGAAATGAGAGAAACAGATAGCTATTGTAGACGACTATCATTCTCTCTTTCTAGAATTGTGATTGGTTCTTCGCCCTAACATGTATGGTTGCTATGAATATGAATATTCAATTTTCAAATAAAGTGAGAACATAAAAAGTATAAAATAAGAGACATGGAGACGAAGAACCAATCACAATTAGGAAGTTTCCCTTCTTTATTTTTTTGGTCTAAATCATAGTTCTAAAAATTATAAAATTAATGGCGGAAGAATTTTTGAAATATCTTACAACAAATTTATGCTACTTCAAAGTTTGAATTGACAATTAGGAAGTTTCCCTTTTTTATTTTTTTATTCTAAATTATAGCTCTAAATATTACAAAATTAATGGCGGAAGAATTTTTGAAATATCTTTAAAAACAACAAAGTTATACTACTTCCAAGTTTGAATTTGACAATTCTCCAAGAAATTCCGTTTTCAGTCCGGGTGACGTCACGCGGCACGATATTTTTAAAAGTTATTTTCAGTTTGTATGTGTGGTAATTTAACATGGTAACTTCCGATAAATCTCTTTCTCGTAAATTGTTATTATGGAAACACTAAAAACAAACCAGTTGATGACGGAAAATATTGACATATTTAAATTTTTGACATAATTTAATCTAAATAGAAAAGTCTGTATTATAACAAAATAGTTACTAAGTAACTTAGGTTCTAATTACTCACAAAGCTAAAAAACAGCAAACTTGTACCGCGTAACGTCATATTCAAAAATCAGTTTCGTTTGCGACCCCACGTACAAGAAATTGAATATCTCCGTTGAAATTAAAGATATCAAAATAATTCTTTCAGAATTTTTAAAGTTATCTTTATTATAATGATGTGACAGTATCATAATTAGTATTTTCGTCCAATGGAAACTTCTTAATTCTAAAGAGATAAATTATATTCGTCTACAATAGCTATTTCTCTCATTTGTGTGCCAATAGTAAGCATTAGTAGGACAGGAAACGCTCTGTCAACCCTCCATGTTTATGATTTCAACAAACGTAAACTTTACATGCTAAATTTGTCCATTTGATTTACATTGAATTTAAGTTTTATCAAATAGTAGGCTAACTCAAACCATCATTTTGCTTACAGATTCATTTAAAGAAAATAGTAGGCTAACCCTGTTTACCCAAAGGCCACTTGTCCACGACAAGAATCTTCGCCGTTCATCGTCACGACAAATTTGTTTACTATACAAGTATGTTCACAAGCAGAAACGGCAAATTTACAGCACAAGGTGCCGCATGTCGCGGCGTTTGTCAACTGTAGACGCGGCAGCAGGGCGGTGTGCCGTGTTCACAGTGAGACATGTATCAATATGTGCACGTGTCCACGAGACGGCAAAGTCGCCGTCAGTCAACAATTTTTTCCTTAGACAAATAGCTAGAATTCTTAATTAATTCAGTAAATATTTCATAGCGTAGTGTTTCTTACATTTTTTGCGTAAAAATGAGCGCATAACTTAAATTGGTTCTTAATTACTAATAACCAAATTTATATATTCGCTGTACCCAATATCTGCTATGTCGTCGCTACTTTTTTTTATAAAAATAATATAATGCAATATTACATTTATTTTTTATTTATTGTAGATTATAGACGCGTTAACATCTCAGGTCATTAGCGTCTTTCAACTACACTAAATAACAACTATCTTAAAACTAAATAACATCACAAAACATCCATGAGCGCAGGTGGGATTCGAGCCCACGGCAGTCCAGTCCAGAGGTTGCGGCACTAAGCACGCTAACCACTTGGCTATACTGCCCTCAATAATATTACAAACATTTATCTGCATCAATTACAAAAAGTTGTAGGTAGATATACATGGGTACAGACTAAATTGGTCTACCATCCCTGTAGACAAATCCACACGTTTTTTTCTACCATCCGGCAGATTTACCGTTGCGGCGAAAATTCTTGTAGTGGACCACTGGTCAAAAGCATGGTAACGGTTTTAGTTGTCAGATTGAAAAAAAAAAATGTTTTTGTATAATTTACTGTCAAAAACAACGTCTCCAAGATTTTTATGAACTGAGCCTACTATTTAATATTACTTGAATTCACCGTAAATCAAACACTGAAATACAATAATTCTGGAATGTGTACTGCCTATACCACTCCGAGTGTGGTAAGCTAGTAGACAGACATAGTTAAAAGGGCCACCTGTCCTTGTTCCACTACAGTTTTAAATATACTGTACGACAAAGACAGGCGGCCCACTTAGATCTCTTGACTGTTTCGGTTAGCTAGCGACGTGTCAGTGCACATTCCAGTATTAATCTATTTCAGTGAAATCAAATGGAGAAATTTAACATGTCAACTCAATATGTTGGTTTAAATTAAACTCGCTGTATAGAACCATTTTAATTCCTTGAGAAAAAAAATGAAATTTATAATAAATAGCTTTTGAAATTTATGCATAAAATACCAAAACCGTGTAACAATAATTATTGTTAACTTGGTTTTTTTTAATAACCTTAAAAATCTACCGAAGTTAAAAATATATCACATTTCAAATAAAATTAGTTTGTTTTGGCAATGTAAAAATATGAGAAAAAAAATAGAATAAATTAATAAAATATGTACAATTAATAGTTTAAAATTATAATTTGATATATCATCAAAATAAATGACTGGAAAATATATACATATATGCTATAGCTTATATTGTGTAAAGTTAGTTTACAAATTAACTGAACTCTTGGTTATTTTAATAGGAAACGCATATTCGACTAAATTAGATAACAAGGATTAGTTTGTAATAAAATAGCAAATATTTACATTTCTTGTTTATACAGCGCTTTTTACATTGGCCCGCATATCACACAGAAATTTCTGTAACTAAACTTCTAATTGTTGTGTTCGTGTCTTTTATTAATATCATCCAGGGATCAAAAGCAGTATTTGCATATTACAAATTCAATATGTGAAAATAATTGTTAATACATCATGTAGTGGTTAAAAAACATAACATAACCTAATTCTGTCAAATTAACCAGCGAAAATTGTTGGTTAGTTCACATATTAGACACCACATTGGTGTTTTTTATTGTCAGAACAGATAATCATAGCGAGCTTAAATTGACTAGTTTATAAATAATCTAATCTAAGAACATAATCTTGAAAAATCGTGGGGAACTGGACAAATTTAAAAAAGAAAATTAACACTATATCTTGTTGTTCAATTCCCTACAAGTTATCAAGATTAATAAAATTATGGACACAAATATACCAACATTGGCTAATAATAACCGAGTTATTTAATATAGTCGAATTATGCGTTTTCTATTAAAATGTAAGTTTAATTAGGTTATGTATTATTCAGTTAGTTTAAAAACTAAATTTTACACACTTTACTATAACACATAATATATACACATTAAAAAATAAAAATAATAATTTTGGAAAATTAAACACACAATAGTAGAGAAAATACCACTACAAGGGTAACAAAATAAAAGGTGAAGATGAAAATTACTGCTAAAATAAAATACACTGTAATATTTTTCGACTAAATATTTTTCTTTTTTAATACACAATTACATTCTTCATCGTCGCAAACTTCTCTCTTGATCTTCGGAAAACAGTCACATCATAGTTTGAATATACATTACATAATATTTTTATATTTATAATATGCCAAATTACATAAAAAAACAAAAAAAATCAAATTTCAAATGTGTTGTTTAATCAAAAGAGTTTTCTTATTTTTGAGACAGCAGTATCAAACTGTTTAGAATTTTCAACTTACTAGAAATCTAATTGAAATTGTTTTTTTCTCCATGCAACAAGAGCAACACATCACATTTGAAACTGACATAAGATACTGTTAAATCACAGTACAGAAATATATACTTCTAGTATCTGAAGAAAGTAAATTGTGACCACTTACATCTTATTTATATAATTAAAACATTTAATGAAAATGATTTAAAAAATTGTTAGTTTGCCATGTAAAATAGTAGAAAATATAGAGACAAGTACACCGATTATTATTGGTCAAACTGTTTATTTCAATGAAAACTAATTTTTCAAATTATTCTTATCCCTAAACGTTAAAATGAAATTATTTATTCAGTCATTTTGCGAACTAGCTTAGCGAAAATTTAAATAATTAAAAAACAGTCAAGTTCTCATTTAAATTTCGATCAATTGGTGTGTTCGTTGGTCTCTTCTTTTTGATTATTTCCATCAAGATGACGGGAGACATCATTTTGATGAAAATAATCAAAAAGAAGAAACCAATGACCACGCCCATTGTAGCGATTTATTTCTTTGAAAAATCACAAGACTTTTTTGTACTGCTAAGTTTCCAAGTTAAAAATAAATTTAACTAGAAAATTGTTTTCAAGTCTGACATTGTCAATTTTTTTATGAACGTTTTAATACCAAAAGCAAACTGACGTTTAAATTGAAAAATACATAATATAATTATTATCTCTTATGTTTTCAACAATAAACAAAAAAAGAAACTGTAGTGCTTTACTCAACTACAAGTATATATTATCGTTTTTGCATACAACTACAGCTAGTGTCTAGAGCGATGAGAATCACGTTCACGCTCTCTGTCTCGATCACGATCAGATTCGCGTCTACTTGTATCTCCAGCTCCGCGTTCTCTCTCCCTTTCACGTTCTCCGCGCTCTCGGTAACGATCGTCATAATATCGTGACTTTGTTTGAGTTTCAGGAACAACTTCCGCAGTTTCCGGTGGCGATTTGTTTCGAGGACGCACAGTCCTCGACGTACTGTTCAAAAAATGTTCCGTTAAAAAACATCTCCCTAGAGATATTAAGAGATGGGAACTTCCCATGAGTTTATGGTTTGAGAAAGTTCTTCACGAATTTTCGTCTATAAATTATTTTTTAATGACGTCACATTTGAGTTATATTGAACTTTTCAGTTCTCATTAAAATATTTCAAAATGTACCAATCCTTTCGTCTTCATAGCAATTACTCTAATATGGTGAGGGGCACAATAGAGATGGGCACATGAGAAATGTAATATGGATGGCAGCAGGTTTATAGCCACCTAAGTTATCATTGGTTTTCATAGAAAAACGCGCAAGAAATCAAGTTTTTTTCCTTCTGATAGCATGCAACCACTTTTCTTTAGTTCCGGATCCTTTGGTAATCCAAAACCTTTATGATTTGAACATTGGTAAACACGGCACATCGGCATTGTCTATAGGGACCGAGCGCGAGCACTTTGACTGAAGGCCGCGCACCCTAGTGCGGGAATTAGGAATTAAATGGGCAAAAATTTAGCAATAACAAACGTCATAATTAATAAATAATGGAAAAAATAATTAAATACGGATTTCAGCCGATAATTAATAATAATATTCGTGGTCAAAATAGTATTAAAGGCGAAAAATTATTTAAATCGGGTCACGTTTAGAATGTGTTAGAAAAAAAGCTGTCAAATAGTCCCGTGGTTATAACCGCGAATATTGTTGTCAAAAGCATATAATGTTAAAATGATAGTAAGTTTTAATTTATTTTTTATTCTTACTTTTTTTTGTACAAAATTAAAACTTTAATTAAATATAAAAAAAAATTATGTTTACAATTCAATTTATTTCTTATTTTTTAGCAAAATGTCAATCGCAACGTAAGCCAGGCTGAATGTAGCTGTAAAGCTGGATTAGCCGGTAAATGTAAACACATTTGTGCTGTTGTTCATTATGTCAATTATACAACATGATTTTATTGATAAAGACATCGTGAATAATTTCAAAATTTATTTCAATAAAAGTAAATAAACAATTAATCACATACTACTGGTTAATATTCTTGCCCATAAGTTTACAATTTCTATCACCAGTTGGCGTGACAGTCTAAGAGGCTCGGTCCATATTACAAGATTTTATTTAACTTGCAATGTATGTTAGTTTGTGGGCTTGTGTTTGTTTAGGTCAAAACTTGCAAGTCAATTTTGAACGACTTCCACATATCCGATCAATTTGAAATTTTGTACACATATGTATTCCCGATGACAATACATGAATAAATCGTTTTTAGAAATAAATTCAACCCCTAAGGGGTTCAAACGGGGATGTAGGGTTTTTTTGACTAATCAACGCGTAGGCCAAATCGCTGAAGCTAGAAACATGAAATTTGGACAGTTGGTTCCTTTTCTGACGTAAGCATCCACTAAGAAAGGATTTCTCGAAATTCAACCCCTACGGGTATCAAAGGAAATAAAATTTTGAAAGACTAAAATGAACAAAATAAATATTAGTAAAAAAAACTTTTTAGAGACAAGCTTTTATATAAATGCACTAAAAAGGAAAAAATAATTTTTAATAATTTAGGTTCATAATTATAAAAGCGTGGGTCATGAACTCTATGATAGTTTATTAGTCACGACCCACGCTTTTATAATTATGAATCTAAATTATTTCAAATTATTTTTTCCTTTTTATTATTTCTTCCTTTTTAGTGCATTTAAATAAAAGCTTGTCTCTAAAAAGATTTTATTACTATTATTTATTATTTAAAATAAACTTATTCTGTACACATTTCTATTAAATGCCCACAGAGCGAGGTGGTTACATAGCTGGCGCCTCTAGCGATCAAGTTTGGCAGTGCCCATCTCCATTCACAAACTCAAATTATCATACAGTGTGTCCACGCGAAAATGTTCTATGCATTTCATTGTTTTGCCTTTCGAGTTACAAATTGGAAACTTTGGTCAGTTGGATAATCGATAGAGACACACAACCTGACATAGGTGTTGTAGGATGGTTTGTGCGCGCATGAGTGGGGATTTGCGATAGTTAAAATAAGTCACGGTGGGACTGAAAAGTAAATTTAATGGGTAGAAAGAACACTTTAAATACACTGAACATGGCAAATCGTATCAACGCTGGACTCAATTTATGCACTCAGGAAACAATGAAAAGTCTAGCCTGCATAATGAAAACCAAATATCAACTCACCTTTCTTCTCTACTCCTGTCCCTGTAATCTCTTTCACGTTCCCTTTCGCCACGGCTACGAGACCTTTCCCTCGGCTCTCTTGGTTCACGAGCATATGTGTCTGAATAGTAACGATCACGTTCACGTTCGCGGTCACGATCACGATCGCGTTCTCTGTCACGCTCTCGCTCTCTGCTCCGTTCACGATATCTAGACGGCGATCTGTCACGGGGCCTCTTGCTTCTATGCGATCTTTCCCTAGATCGGGATCTGTCACGGCGATTTGAACCGTAACTTTTAGCTTCGACGCCATGCAACGTATCTTGTAAAGAGCTAATTAATATTTTGCAACGATCATCGTTAGCAACTTTTGATTGTTTGATTAGCGAAATAGCTGTAACGAGCGTTTCAATGGCACTGGCATACTCTCCAGCAGCTGCATCGGACACCGCACGGGCTATCGCTGAACTCGAAACTGTTCGATTACGACCCATTATGTCTTCAAATTCTTGTTCAGATAACGGAGGAGCTTCTGAACGGTGTTCTGGACCAGGTGGACCAGTATACATTGGTTGCTGAAAAATTAAAACAAAATCTAAGTAAACGAACAAAAACATACATTTCATTTATAATAATTTTAAACTATAATAAAACACACTCAGTAAATGTGTTTATAATAATAAGGTATTTGCCAGTGATCAAAATACAATATAAAACTTTGTTATAATGAAAGTTTATGCTCTAAAATAGTTATTAGAATTTTTATTTTTATTAATTAAGTTTCGTGAATATATTTAAATAAATAAATAAAATCATGATCAATTTTAATCTATGTGTCACATAATTTCAAACACCGTGTGAGAACGTGTGACGTCAGTTTTAAGTTAAAAATGAATGTATCCATAGCATTGTTTACATATTGTTCACATAGGTACAAAATTTTTCAACACTCTTGTTTCTGTTATAACTAGCATCGAGTTAGTAGATATAAACGTACATTCATAAAAATATGACGTCATAGGTGGCTAACATAAATATTTCAAAAATTATTTTTGAGCTAATTTGAAATCAGAATGAAGTGATGTAGGTGTCATTTTGTTCAGAATTTACTGCTCTATTAATATAACACAAAAAAAAGTTTTAGTCAAATACCCTATATGAAGTGGAAACTTTACGGATCTCTTAAATTCGTGAAGTTTAAATAGAAAATCCATTCTTTAAATCAAGATTTGTCAAAATTCCTCAAACGATTAGTTCCACAAAAGTTCATTGAAGACATTTAACCGTAATTATCAAAAACAGTCGCTTTCGTAACTTCCTTATCAAAACTTTACTATTCAAATGTTTATTTTTTGCAAATCGGTTCAGTAACATATGAAGCAATAACGAGGAAAAAAATACGTGAAATGGAATGCCAGTTGACAGCAATAAAATTAGATTTACAATAACAAAATTTTTCTCGTGCACGTAATAATTAAAAAAATAAATAAATAAAAAATCATAACGTAGCCAGTGCATGTTTAGCCAAAAAACAAAGCTTATAAAAAAAGTAAAAAATAAAGGAATGGTAAAAATAAAAAAAATTGCAAATTACTGAAACATCTGAACACTTTGAACATGCTGCTTTAAGACATTACAGTACGTGCAGTACGCAGTTGGGATTCTAGATGGTAGCATGTATGGTAGATGGTGGCTGAAATTATAAGCGCTTATAGGTTTGCACAACGAAGCTTTGATACTAGCATTGATACAAGCTTAAATCGCGTTTGAAATGTCAGATAGCGAAGACGAATATTTGTGTTCTTCTGCTACAAAGTGGTATATTTTAAATACAAATTTGGGTAGGAGCTATCATGTCCACCTTTTAATAGAAAACGATCTAAACATGGCGAATTTCATCATTTATACCTAGAATTAAAATTTTACCTAAACCGGTTTTTTGAATATTTACATATGGAACCTAACACTTTTAAATACGTCTTAGAAAAAACTCGAAACAAATTGAATAAAAACTGGCAAAATTTCACTTATTAAACTAGTCATATCCAGTACGAAACTTGTAACGGCCATTTGACAGTTGTCACACGTTGATTCTAGTAGTCAGCGCGCTGAAAGAATGGCGGGATACATTCTTGTATCTACCAGCTCTTATAACAGCGCTTATACCTGCTACACTCACTGCTTCATTGTGTGCGCTCGCATATATAACAATGCATTAATTTAAGCAAGCCCTGCTATGATGATCTATGTTACCATCTAGAATCCCAGCTGCGTACTGCACGTACCTTTAGACAACATATGAGTAAAAGCACATCAAGCCAATTATTGTACAGTAGTATTTTGCCGATAGTGATTTTAGTTGAAGCTGCGAGTTAACACATTGTCAGATACCGCATGACATTATGTTGCAATACCGCGTATTGTTGTTTTTCATATAGCGCAACGAAATATTCAGGTGAACTCCATACGCGGTATTGTATCGAACGATTTTAAAGCCCATCTGATTAGATAGTCGAACTTCGATAACTCGAACCATGACTTGCCACAAAAATAAATCGAGTTATCAAGACTTCGAGTTATCAAATAATATTAATTTTCACTCTTGACGCTATTGTCAAACCAATTTTGTTCGAGTTATCGAAGATCGACTGTAATTCAAACTAGCACCGCTACATCACTATTTTGTTAGTTTTCGATAAGTTGACATTCAGTACTTATGGTTCAAAAATACACTGAAATATTCAATGGGAACAGTTTTAAATTATGTAGCGAAAATAGATTTGTTCTGGAGTAGTGATACATTCTGAGAAAATACAAAATCAACAGATCACAGTATAGGTATTATTAAAAATATGTAAACGCTCGCCAATGCTCACCCGCCAAAATTACGTAACAACTTAAAGAGCTAATTGTATATTACAGGAATGAACTGTCATGTCTTTTAATTGTTAACGCGGTTATCTACTTTGCAAAATTCTAAAAACTGAAATAAAATGAAGTTTCTGCAATTACGATACGGCAAAGAAATACCGTACAAAGCAAAGAATAAGTGAATAAAAATGCTATATTAGAACACTACACACATTACGAATCTGTACCCCTTGAGGCGGTCCATATCCATGAGGCGGGCCGTGTGGAGGTCCGTTAGCAGGTCCGTGCGGCGGACCTATGGGAGGACCATGTGGAGGACCCATTGGTGGACCATGTTGTTGTGGGGGAGGACCTGGATGTGGCTGCATCGGTTGTTGATGCGGTGGTGCACCTCCTGTAACACAAATAAATTACCACGCTACCCAATTTAACATGAAAGACAAAAATTAGTGCATAAAAAAATCAGACTACAAAACTTATTACATAGTACAAATCTGTCTGAAATAATCATACCTTGTTGGAAGAATGCTGGATTTACATGTGGTGCTGGAGCCCCATGTGGTCCCTGTGGAGGACCTTGAGGTGGGCCATGCGGGCCTGGTGGAGGACCACCCATGGGTCCCGGGGGTCCTCGTGGAGGATGTCCGGGAGGTCCTTGCATATGAGGAGGAGCCTGATTATGAGGCGGAAAACCTTGATGCATCACTGGGCGATTCCATTCTGGTCTTGGTCCTCCTGGTCCTGGAGGACCATGATTCATTGGTGGACCGCGCGGCGGTCCACCAGGAGCTCCCTGAGGACCTCCTTGGAATGGCTAAACAATTTTATATAAAGTTTTTTAAATATTTCGACAGTAAAATATTTAGATATTGTAAAAAAAATAAATATAGCATTTGTAAACCACTTGTAGAACACGGAAAAAAAAATTGTTTTCAAAACAAGCTGTTTGTAGTTGAATCTGAAAATAAATTTTTCTTTTTGAGGTACGGAATCCTAAAAAGGGCAAAATTTTGCAGTTTACAAAACGAATATAAGTAGTTTTTGTAGGGATTTTTCCACTGGTAGCTGTCATTTCTCAGATAAAAAAAATGTAAAATTAAATTCCTAAATTAATATTTAAGTGACCATACCATTCCCGGAGGTCTGTGCTGTGGCCCTTGCGGACCTTGTGGTGGGCCATTAGGTCGAGGTGGTCCATTTGGTCTAGGCCCATTGGGATTCCACTGTTGTTGAAATCTCGGAGGACCTTGATTCGGTGGCATCATTTGACCAGGTGGAGGTCCCATCGGAGGGCCTTGCATTCTAGGTGGTGGTCCGCCAGGCGCTCCAGGTGGCGGCATTCCAGGAGGTGGAACAGGACCTCGAGGACCTTGACCAGGAGGCATCATCATGCGCGGCGCATTGGGATGCTGGTGGGGACCTGGAGGAGCATTAGGATGTTGATGGTGTGGAGGAAAGGCCCCAGGGTTTGGACCCCTGGGGCCCGGATTAGGTTGAGGTGCAGGTCTAGTTTTAGACTGACTTTCAAATTGATTTAAAGCTTGTTTAGTTGGTAATGTCACCACTGGCAGCTGTCCGTGAAGTTCCTTCTTGGATAGTCTTTCCATGCACATCCTCATACTTTGATCAGAGCCTAGTGAGATGACACAAAATCCCTTTGATTGTCCATTGGCCCGATTTTCAAAAAATTTCACTTCTAGAAAATCGGTTACACCGATATCTATTACAGCATCTGTAATGTCCTGATCAGTAGTCCACTGCAAAAAAAAAAATAATAACAAGAGTAGGTACAGATACTAAAAAAGAAAAATAAAGATAAAAGTTCTTACCCATGTTAAATTACCAACATAGAGTTGGTAACGTCGGCCTATCGTATTAGGTTGAATATTATTTCCCAATTGATGGTAAGGAGGGGCACCATTAGCTTCTTCGCCATTTGGAGGTGGAGGACCACCAGGATGAGGATGCTGACCTTCTATGGACTCTTCCGGTCCTCCGCCCGACGGCGCTGCAATTACGTCATCGTATAAATCGACCCCTTCAGCAGCAAATTCATCCTAAAATAATTTAAATTTTAGAAAACTTGACGGCGAAAAGTAATAAAAGCTAAAGAAACAAATTAGAAAACTACGCAGTTGTATTACTTTTCATTTTCTGGTAACCGAAAGTTTACTGAATACAGTAAAATAGTCAATTAAAGTAAAAATTGGGATTTTTGCTGTGTCAAATCACTCAATTACTTTAATTTAACTGAATAGTAAAGACCGCGGAATGAATTTCATTGAAGACACGCATAAAAGATAAGTAATACTGAGAACATACAATTCCGTGGTGAAATAATATCATTTCTTTGCCCATATTAAATAAATTATTCGACTGGAATAAAAATAATAAACGTGATATCTGCCAAAGCGTCCTAAATGCTAGAGAAATATGGCGCTGTTAGTGTTCAGTGAAATTAGCCGGCAAAGATGTAAACAAAACAGATAACGTAAAATTAAAAGAAAATCATTTTAAAAATTATAAAAAATTTCAAAATATGTTGCTAATTAAAAATAAAACAATTGTACCAATATTACCTGTGCAAAATCTTGTTCAATATCATCAGCATATAAATCGATATCTACACCGTCAGCCATTTTCCAAACGATGTCTGATGATGTCACTGTCAAGTACCAACATAGAAAGTTTAGAAAATATTTCTTTTCAATATTTATTTTAATTAAAACTTGATGAAGTTCAATTTTCTCAGTGGAAACATGGTGAAATGGTCATCTAGCTTAAATAATAAATTATTTGCCATCTAATATCTACGGATGACGCTGGTTTCTCTAAATTTAACCCAACGCTAATTTCGGAATAGATCTAAACTTCAATGAGAATTATTCCGAACGTAGTTTTATTTCACTGAGATAAGTTGTAAATTGTCAGTTAGACAGTTCAAAACTTGTCAAAATTTTTCAAAACTTGAACTTGCTTTAAGATTTTAAAGTGAAGTTTGTAACTTTGTGTGTTATGCGATTTTATAAAACATTAACGAACGAATTGGAGTTACTTTTTAAGTTTAAATTATAAAAAAATGAGTGAACTTCCATCAACATCTAAACGGCCATCAAATGCAAGGTATATAAATTATAAATGTTAAAAACCTGACTAATGCTAAGACTAAAGTACAAAACAAGCTTCCAATATGGAAAGTATTACCAATTACTAATCTCTTGTCAGATATTGTATGTAACATTGTGTAAAATATTTTCTTTTAGATCTTCGGGCATCCCAAGACTTAGAAGAAGCAGTTCTACTTCATCACTGCCGAGAAGCTCCCAACATAATTCTAGGCAGTCGCGAACCTCAAAACCTACGAGTATCGTCAGATCAAACAGTAATTTAGGAGGAACAGCTAAAAACAGTCAGGTAATAATATATAAAGGTGCTTGATGTACCTACTGCTGTGAATAATAAAATTTTCGTGCCCATACACGCTCAAGTATGTTAGGTGAACAAGTATTAGCTCGAATCTGTGTGGGTTGTACGAGCCTAGTTGATGGTTGGAATGTTCTTGAAATTGTGCTTTAAAGACCATTATTATTATTACTTGAGCCTAGCACCAATTCAAATTTTCAATTCATCATTTTTTTTTTTTTTAATAATAAATTGAAAATCCAATTGACACTTTTACCAGCTCTCGGGCTAGAACTCGGGAACTGGGGACTTGAAATAGAGGAACCATAGCAACACCATGTAAACAACAGCATTGCTACACGCTCAGCTATTCTCAAGCCCGTTAGAATGTTCTGTTGGGACCTCGGCTCAATTGTCCCCACCAACACGAGCCCAGTGGCGAACATGTTCGTAGATGTATGGAAGGTGGCGAGCATGTTGGCCATTTTAGGCATCGTTTCATGAGTCGCTGAGTGAGGTGCTTCGTCTTTTCTCTATTTAATTTTAATAATTTTCCATTCTCGTGATGACGTTCAACGAAATAAAAAGTTTTGGACTGAATTCATAACTCTATACAGAGAATAAATAGATGAGGAAAGAGTATATCCAGTCTTTTTTTTTAGTGTGAGGAACCAGATCTGATTGATTTGGTTAGTTTTGTTGTAATTGAAGATTTTTTGATCAGCTTTATTTTGAAATTTATATGCGTTGTAAGTTAGACTTTAGTGATTTTAAAAATTGCATCTCAAAAAAGACACAATAACTTGAAATTTAAAAATTTAAGACAATATCTTTGTACCAAGATAAATTTGTAAAAGAAAATCTTCAGATGTCTGAAGAATTAGTGTTAAAATTTTTATAAATTAAAAATAGTGCCATTACAAAATCTAACGTAATGCAACCGAATAGGTAAATCATTTTAGGCAACATTTTCCTTCATTTTTTTGTGATAAATGGAAAATTCGTTTTCAAACCACTGTTTCATGTCTGATTTTATAGACACCGACACCTCGAACTCCGCGTTCCACGAGTACAGATTACCTATCGGGACGCGGCACTTCAACTTTACGGAGTGGCTTATCATACTCAGCTGAAAGAATATCAAAGGATCCGCGCCTCCATAAAGATTCGAGACCTTTACAAGACAAACAATGGCAACGCAAACAACAGAAAAAGGTGATTCAGTTATTTTTTTTGGGTACAGTGGAATCGTAGTCAAATTTGCCAAAAGATTGTCTTATTGTCGATTTTGTAGAAAATCTATATTATTACTTCTGTTTGCTGTAGAACACAGACAAAAGTTTGAAAAATTCTGAAAAATACCTAAAAAATTCTTATTATGCATCCAAGTAACCTCATAAATTATTTTAACGTACCTATATTACACATGTTTCTCCATATGGAAGAAACATTTAGTCAAAACTACATGGACGGAATTTCTGCGGTGTGTTTCTCGCGACGAGATTTCAGCTGATTTTTACGTATCAAAACAGAAAGCATTTTTTCCACTGTGTTAGATTGCGCTGCTGTTGTATGTGCAAATTTATTTTTAAAGAACAAGGAAAAAACTACGTTGGTGGGTTCATCCAATATTAAAAGAATATTTCTACGCAAATTTTTGTGGTCGCAGAAGATATTTTCGCTTTAACATCTTATTCTTTAATGTTTATGTTGTTTATTGCAGGCACCCTTTCTCCTTGTCGAACATTTTACCCAGACTGTACATCCGTCGTTGATCCGTCGCCTCGTCTAGTTTGCCTCGCACTAAACAATATTTTTCGTTTCTGGCGTGTTTTGGCGGTGACGATATCAACGCAAACAGAAGCGTTGAACTCGCTCACGCCGACGGAATTTAAAAAAACGCGACATATATTCCGTTCGTCTAGTTTCACTTGTTTGTAGACACGGTTTCAATTTGGACGTGCAATCCGTCGCGTTAAAAACGCCGCGGAAAATCCGTCTCTGTAGTTTCACTCTTAATTGTGAAACTATAAAAAAATATTGAAAGAAAACTGAATTCATACTAATTGATTCTCTTTAGGTGGAATTATTTTTTCAAGACTATCCTAGGGGCTTGGATATATTGAATAATGGTAAAACCTTAAGACCACTTACCACAAAAATGTTTGTGGAAAGTTGCGATTTTTTGTTTAAAATGTTGGATCATCGAATAAGTATAACAACCGCAAATTATACAGAAGAATTACCAAGCATACTTAAAAAAATGGGATACCCTGCAACAGTGCCAAAAACACTTTTATCAGCAGGTAACGATAATAGGTGTATATATATATATACATAAATGAATGATGACTACAGATTATTACTGACATACTCGTGTTATGTTTTAAGAGCCTGAAGAAGTCTAAAATATAGACGAAACGTTGCGAATTAAAACTTTAACTGAGTTTCAATCGACCCACGGTCCAAGTTCCCATTAATCTCTTATATATAGTTACGATGGACATGACAACTAATTAGATAATAGGTGTGTTTATTGGCAAGTTCTGAACTGCTAAACCGTGTGTTGGTAGTTATACCGAGAGAATTTTTTCTAATCATCATTTTAAAATTGTGTAGACATTGTTAAAAACTACGGATATGAATGTTTTTTTTTTTCTATTCACAATTAAAAGCAAATGTAGATATCAGCACTTCTGACGAAATGAAAATTCCTTAACAATGCAATCGGTAGATTACGTCATCATGATGTTAAACGTCAAACGATTGTTATAGGATATATGATTTTTTCCTTGTATATCCTATAACAATCGTTTGACGTTTAACATCATGATGACGTAATCTACCGATTGCATTATTAAAAAATTTTCACTACCTATTGGCACAGTACGTGAACGCTTGTGAACTGAATTTCTCTGTTGATTTAATTATTATATTGTTGTCCACAATTAACTCATATACTATGTTTATTATTTATAAATATGTTGGTATGAGTCAAATGAGACATATTTACATTACGGGAGCTGTCATTTTTTTTCCACGTAGACCCCACATAAGATAACTTTGGATTCCAACACCAGATGCCAGTAACTTTGCTTTTAATTGTTAATAGAAATGTATACCTTTGAAGATATGGTTTTTATGTACAATTCGTATTCTATTCTCTGTTTCTATGATTCTGGTAGTTATCGACAAGTCTCTGTATTAACATTTAACTTTTGAAGGTTCATGTTCCTAATTAATAACCATTATGAAGTAAAATTTATTAATATATACCTAATACATGAAATTAGATTTTTTTTGATGAATATGACATGTTTCGACACATTGATATGTCATCTTCAGGCAGAAATTTTTACCTATTAGTCATTTAGATCTTTGAAGTTGTAATAAATTCGTGGCAATGGGACCTTACTTACAACTTCAAAGATCTAAATGACTAATAGGTGAAAATTTCTGCCTGAAGATGACATATCAATGTGTCAAAACATGTAGCAGTAAATAAATTTAAATATATTTTTTTACCAAGTATCCTGTGAGGATTCAATTACCACCTATAGTAGATTTTTCTTGTTTTCTCATTAAGTGTATTTTATCTGTAAAAATATTTTAAAAAATTAGACCTTAAAAACATGTTTCATATTCATCCATACTGTCTATACCAGGGGTCGGCAACCTGCGGCTCGCGAGCTGCATGCGGCTCTCCAGTTCCATGCGCAAATATTAATAATTATATTATTTTATTTTAAAAACTCATAAAAAATATTATACTGCAAAAAAAACTTTAAACAGGATAAAAACACTCAACAGAGAACAGTGAGAATAGGTGGAGTAGAGAGTATACGGACAGCTGACATTTTTTAAATGTGGCAACACTGTTCTGCTTGCTTAGTTATTGGTGCACTGTGTCGTCAACGGTCGCAGTCAGAACTTTTTTTTTATATACCTAATCAAATACCATAATATTGAAATAAAAATGTTAGTGGCTCTTTAAAAACAGGGAAATGTTGTAAATTGTAACTTCTGGCTCTTCTGTCTAAATGCGAATAGAAATTGTAAGGGAAGCCATGCTCGAAAATTCAGTAATTTTTGAGTTATTCAAGTTTTTTAGAAATTTTTGATACGTGCAGACCTTTACCTAAAATTCGACATAGCCAAAACAGAAACCTTTAACAAACTGAAATTTTGAGGATCACTAGATAATGGATGGCCAAATCAATGTCTGTCCTAAAAAAATGAATTTATTATACAGGGTGTTCAAAATAATGTACTTCTTTTACCTAACTTCAATCACGTGTAACTTTTGATTGTTAAATACAACGAGGTTATTTTTTTGATGGAATTGTATTCTTTAGGACATTTACTAACACTTTTATTAAGGGTTGTCCATACTTAAACCAAACATTTTTATATGAAAATATTAAGTTTAGGTATGGACAACCCTTAATAAAAGTGTTAGAAAATATCCTAAAGAATACAATTCCATCAAAAAAATACCCTCGTTGCATTTAACAATCAAAAGTTACACGTGATTGAAGTTAGGTAAAAGAAGTAATTTATTTTGAACACCCTGTATAATAAATTCATGTTTTTAGGACAGACATTGATTTGTCCGTCTATTATCTAGTGATCCTCAATATTTCAGTTTGATAAAGGTTTTTGTTTTGGCTATGTCGAATTTTAGGTAAAGGTCTGCACGTGTCAAAAATTTCTAAAAAACATGAATAACTCAAAAATTACTGAATTTTAGAGCATGGCATCCCTTACAATTTCTATTCACATTTAGATGCAGAATTGAAAGAACAAATAAAAACAGAGTGCTAGGTTAAAAAAAACATAACTTTGATCTGCCACGCTTAAATGGGACAGGCTGTATAATTGAAAATATTTTTAGGTTATACATCATTAAAAATTATACAACTTTTGTAATTAAACTTCTTTTCTATCTTCACCCAAAATCAATATATCGGCCGACAACGCAACTCTTGGACACCCTGTATATAGGAAAGATTAAATGTTCACTGTCGGGCACTGTGTAGTAAGTGGAAACTTTCCTGACGCGAAATCGGGAGTTCTGGGTTCGAATCCCGGCGGTGCATTTACATTTTTCCTATATAGCCTTCTATATAATATCATGGCGATAATGTCGTCTAATATTCTTATGTATTTAGTTACGATCTAGGGAAATTAATCATATTGATTGTTTATCTTTCATTGTTAATTGGTTTTAGTAGTTCTAGACTCTTAGAACTGCTAGACGCCTAGATCTGTTTGAACCAAGTTCAAACAGCTCGAAGAATCCGAGAATTTGACCAACAAACAAGCAGTTGTGTCCAAAGAGTTCTGTATTGCCGACTGACGCTTTAGCAGTTTAGAACCTGTTCAGAACTTGCCAACAAACAAATCTAATATTTTATTTAGTAGTTATGCTTAGATAACTGGGCTATTAAACATATATTTTTAATTAAATAAACTGATAGATCATGGGCAAGTTAAATAAAAGTATTTTTATTCAACACATGCACGCTTTTAGTGTTTTTTCGTGTCTGTAATACGGATCTTAAATGGCTGTATATTGACTGGTGACGTCATGATCCATTATGTACCTCTTTTCGATGCTATTATAAAATATGGTTACTATGGCAACAAAGCAAATAAATATTGTATCAAGACCTATGTTTTTATTATGAGATGTACTGCTGTCAGTGAGTCTAAGGTGTTTGACATTAACTCAATTGAAGTCTAAAACTATGCATGTGTTGAGTAAAGTATAGTGTGCAACTCGTGTGCTAAATCTTTATGCGTCAGTATTCGTTATAAAATATCACAGTTTATAATTTATTAGTATAATTTTATCGTCTTGTTCTTATTCTAGATAATCTTTTTCTGTACGTTAATTTTATAACAAAATTAGCCTGAAGATGATACATATGATATTGAAACATGTTGCTAACTATTATTATCTTGTGCCGATTATTATACACGTATTCACAAGTTGTAAAGAAGTACGCTATACTATTCTATTAATTTGTTTTCAATTTGAAATTTTTTTAGTTAACATTCCTCGTTCATGGCCTTCGGTATTAGCGATACTGAGCTGGCTCGTCGAATTAATCCAGATGAATCTGGCACTCAATATCGACGAAAAGATATTTCCTAATGCCGATACAGATGTGGAAGAACGTTTAGATAAGGTATTTGTTTAATTTATTTGGTATCTGCAGTGCCGGATTTACCATTAGACCGCGGCAAATTAGGAGGACTACACCACAAAATGTGGATAGATCTAAAATAATTTGCCTCAGCTGTATTAATTTTCTATCTTCATAAACTTACCTAAATAAATAATTGGAACAAAACAAATATCCCGATTTATATAATAATTTTTAAAGGTAGGGGCGGCGGAAAGTCAGCTGCCTATACTTGAGAAAAAAGCAAATAGGGTACTGGGTATCTGTTATATTTTCTTTTTTTTCAGTCTTGAAAAATTAAATTTTTGTGGTAATATAGTTACCTCAGACCAGAGATAACTATAGAACTGACATATCACAGCTTGTAGGTATGTACAACTGAAGCACTGAGGAATTATACGAATTTAAAAGTAAAGCCAGTCGCCATTGTAACTCGGCCCTCATTTTATATGTGAGAAGAAGAAGAGAATAATATTCCCAATCCATCCCGTGTTTTGCCGCCATGTTTACTCTGCCCTGTGACGACAAACCTGGTTTCAATTTTGTATAAGCAGTTGTATACGGTATATGTCTCCTCTATATCTTTTACCTCAGTGAACTGAAGCAAGTCGACACATGTAGGGAATAATTGAAAATATAATAAAATATTTTTACTTACACCTTAATTTTTCATAAACGCTTTGCAACTTTTATTGTATAAACATCCAGGCACACACAGGGCCGAAGCTAGGGGGGGCATTAAGGGGCAATGCCCTACCTTAAAACATCCAGTGCCCTAGTTTAAGGAATTATAAACAAGCCGCAAAGACTGTCACGACAGAATGACAGACTTGATCTATCTGGCATTTGGAAAAACAAGATTAAATTCGTTGGACTAAATGAAGTTCTTCGGAAATTTGATAACATGGCAAGTTCTGTATTTTTTTTTTTTTTTTGATTAAATTACCGTTTTCTTGCTTTTGTAATTTGATATCACCAGATGAGGTGGGCAATCCAATTAAAAAATTGTAGTCTTTTGCTTCAGCCCTACTTTAAACTTTCAGTGCCCTATCTTGAATTCAGCTCTAGCTACGGCCCTGGACACAACACGACATAAAGAGTAATTAACACTACGGAACACAAACAATGGATTGATCATATCGTACTTGACAGCAGAGCTGTGCCGATTACACAAAAAAAGTCATTGAATATGATCACAATTACATTACAATAAAATGTTACTGAGTACAATTATTACAATTACATTCCATTTTAAATGTAATTAATTTAATTACAATTACATTCTTTTTTAAATGTAATTAATTACAATTACTAAGAGAAGTAATTGGTAACTGTAATTAATTACTTTTACGCAATAGGGCATAAAACTGTAAGTTTTTGCCACTCGCGACGCCACTAGCTCATAGGGTAAATACCATAGACTGTCCATGGCAAATACAAATCTTAGAGCACAAATGTGAAATATGTTCTGTCCAAGGATGTTGTGAATATTTATAACGCCTTTACTTTGATAACCGCCAATCAACGACGTTTAAACCTCGTTGCCGCCAATATTTAAATACAGTCAAACTTCGATAACTCGAACAAAATTAGTTGACAATAGCGTCATGAGTGAAAATTAATATCATTTGATAAGCCGAAGTCTTGATAACTCGATTTTTTTGTGTGGAAAGTCATGGTTCGAGTTATCGAAATTCGACTGTGTGTGATTTGTGAGGTTTCCGGTTTGTAATTAATTAAGTAGTGGTTGCTACAATAGAGACAGGGGATGCTACACCTTTTACGCTAGTGGCGGTATCTGAGCTGAGTTTTGTGTTTTATGCCCAATTACAGGCCCAGCTCTGCCTAACAGATCGTACTTTAGTGTATAGTTGTGGCTTCACAAGCAACGTGATATGCTGTTTCTATAGCTATCTTTATTCTGAGATCGTTACATAATTATTGTTGATGATGTTATTTTCGATTTGCTTAGTTACTTGGAGAAGAATGCATCAAATCATACTTGTTGTATGTGGGAACGAGTGATTATGTGTTGTCGACAAATGATGATCTTGTCAGTGAAATAGGTCAGTGAACTTTCTGTATTCTGTAACTAAAACTTTTTAAGTGTCATTCCTAAATCTTTCAGTTATGACATAAGATTGATAATAATCATGAAAGATCGCAGGGAATCGGACAGAAAATTCAAAAAAGAATTACTGTCCACTGAATCTTATTGAACGTTTCGTTGTTGTATTGGAACTTCCTCAACAACTGTGCATAATCTCTACATAGTATAAAATGAAGTTGTTTTCCGCGTCTGTCTGTCTGTATACCGCTAACTCCTCCTAAACCACGCAACGGATTTTGATGCGGGTTTCACCATCAGATAATTTTTCACGGAAGGTTTTTATATATAGCGAAAGAGCGTAGCAAGTGAGAAGTGTATTGCACCCGGGCTTTCCTAGCAGCCGGGCAAAGCCGGGCAGGGCTGCTAGTACTACATAATATAATGTTGAGGAAGTTGCAATAAAGCAAAGAAACGTTCAGCAAGATTCAGTGTTAATTCTTTTTTGGATTTCCTGTCCATTTCCGTGCGATTTTTCAAGATTAATAAAAATTATGGACACGACTATACCAACATTTAATACAGTCGAACTTCGATTACTCGAATTTTTGATAACTCGAACATAATTGGTTGGCAATAGCGTGAAGAGTGAAAATTAATATTATTTGATAACTCGAATTTTTTTTGTGGCAAGTCATGGTTCGAGTTTATCTATAATATATTTTCAGCTAATATCATGGGAGGTACGGATGAAGAAACAGCATTTTTAGAGAAGAAACTCGAAACACTGAAAGCTCAACTTCAGAAAGAGGAAGCTGAAGAAGCTGCTGAAGAAGCGGCTAAAAAGGTAATATTTTAATAATGACGTTAATTTTGTGTTTGGTATATGAGGGATTCCCTTGAAGCCATTTGGTTAAATTTGAAAACTTGACGTATGTTTTGTCAACGAAGTAAAAAACAGGAGACGACGAATGAAATATTAATTTTGTTAGTATAAATGCGCAACGGATCTTTGAAATAATTTGGTAGTGTTTTGGAGATACAATTATTAATTATCACAATTGATCCATAACTTCACTCGCGTTAATGTCGATTTTTTGGCTACTGTTTAGCTCCTCTTAATAAATACACGGATATAGCCTATCCTATCCCCTCAAATGCTATACAGAAAGTTCAGTCGAGGATAGTTTGGTGTAATGGTCAGCGTGCTGACTTTTGGAGCAAGTTGTGAGTTCGAATCCCACGTCGCTCATGGATGTTTTATGATGTCATTTAGTTTTAAGTGATATTTTATTTGATGTAATTACGACGCTAATGACCTAAGTTGTTGACGAGTCTACAATCTATAGTAATTAATAAATAAAATAGAAAGTCCAGTCAAAATCGGTTCAGTAGTTTTTGAGTTAACCTGAAACAAACAAGCTGATAAACAGTAGAAATGTCATTAAAAACTTACAATTCCAAACAAAGTCACGATTTTATTAATTATATTGATTTATTAAATTTTTTGTTTGTTTTTTTTTCCACCAGAATAAACTTAAATATTATAAGCAAAATAAAAAAGTGCTGAATCAACTTGAGACTGATGTTGAACTGTTAAGAAACGAAGAATCTGAAATTTTAAAAAAAACTAGAAGTTTTAAAGAAAAGGAAAAACATGCTCGTTAGTATTGGTGGCCCAAGTGTGGCACTTAGTGTAATTTAACACCTTGACTGCCATAGCGGTCCCATGGGACCGGCTGATAAACTTCATACAACGCCGTGTCGGTTCCATGGGATCGGTAAGAAATGGATGTATTTAAGTATTTTTCATGCGCCACCAATCCATTATATCGAATTATACTTTACAGCAGTGGACCGAGGCGGCCTTGCTGAACATTTTGCATTTCATGTTTTTCGATTTTGCTGTAACATCATAATAAAAATATATGAGCACTGTGGTTGGAATAAAAACAAAATAAAATATAGTTACTTCTTACCACAACAGTTTTATTGATGGATGTACATTTCGAAAGCTAAGCTTTCATCTTCAGCGAACACTTCATGATGTAGTGTTCGCTGAAGGTGAAAGCTTAGCTTTCGAAATGTACATCCATCAATAAAACTGTTGTGGTAAGAAGTAACTATATTTTATTTTGCTGTAACATCAAATAAGCCGGCCGGCGTGTGTAAACCGACAATGGACTGAGCCGGCGCTAGGTTTCAATAAGTATATTGTGTTAACGCCGTGGTGATTTTGTGGGTCTGGTAACCGAAAGTCTTAAAAATCTCAAACAATATATTTTATTTTTTAAACCATAATTACAAAAGTGTTTTAGAAGCGATAAATTATTTAGAAGCATATTCGGCTCCATTGACCTTTTTTCGAAATTTGTATCGACAGTCAAGGTGTTAAACTTTAAAATGCCGAACATAAATTTTTTGGTCACATTTGACCCAGTACGTAATTTGATACATTTTCCCTGTATATTTACTTTAGAAGAAAAATTGGGAGCATTACGAAATGAAATGACCAGTTTGAAAGAAGCAGTTAAAAATCAACCAATCGGGCCTAAAAAACGGGATTCTATAGTAGAAGAATGTAAGGAATTGGATGACATTATAGCACGAAAACATGAAGTTCTATCTTATCAAAAGGATATCTTATTTACATCTGAATTGAAAATGGCTGCAGTCTCTAAGAAGGTAAAGTGCAGACCCTACTTAGACCAATTTGATCTAATGGGGTCTCGCGAATATCATATTTAACTTCTTATATAACCTGTTTAATAGTTTATTTCAAAATGCCAAAGATTAAATATGTTTACAGAGCCTGGAAGACCCGGAAAAGTCGATTTTTAAATATCACAATGTGTACCAACTCTGAAGCAAATTCTTCAAAACAATTTGCTTGATTTTTATTAATTCGGTTCAATTAGGAAGTTTCCCTTTTTACTTCCCACCTCTACTATGGTAGGGAAGTAATGGATTCAGTCCGAAAACAATATTTCGAGATTTTAACAGATTTTCACGTTTTGAGACCCTAGCAATCGTTTAAGATCATTTTCTGACTGATGTCTGTATGTGTGTGTGTGTGTATGTGTGTGTGTGTATGTGTGTGTGTGTGTATGTGGTCATTTTTTCGCCTTCGATATCTTAAGAACGGAACAACATACGGGCATGCCGATTGTTCTATTGTGTTTATCAGCCTTTAACTTAGATCTGATTAGATTTTGAGTCAAATCGGTTCAGTGGATCCTGAGATATTCAAAAAAACGTCCTCATTGTTACGTATTAACATAGGTAAAAAAAAATATAAATGAATTCTAGATGTTATAATATGAAAAAAATGTAAATATTTTTTTTCTCTAAAATGTATAGTTTTCGAGAAAAAAAATATTTTACTAAAAAAAATAAAAATTGTACGTGAATCAAGGTAACCATGATTTTTGCTATATTAAGTTAGCCATCAGTAAATCACCAAACAAAAAAGAGGGCCATGCTTTTTTCAAAGAATAAAAATTAAATTGTGTTTTAAAGATCACCAACAGCTAAGGTTATTTGGGCCTAGTCAAAGAATAAAAAAAAAAGAGTGTTTATTTTTTGCAAATATTTACTAGGTGGGAAGTATAGGACTGGTCATCAGTCGAATTTTTTATTTTTTACTTCCCACCTCTACTATGGTAGGGAAGTAATGGATTCAGTCCGAAAACAATATTTCGAGATTTTAACAGATTTTCACGTTTTGAGACCCTAGCAATCTTTTAAAATCATTTTCCGACTGATGTCTGTATGTGTGTGTGTGTGTGTATGTGGTCAATTTTTCGCCTTCGATATCTTAAGAACGGAACAACATACGGGCATGCCGATTGTTCTATTGTGTTTATCAGCCTTTAACTTAGATCTGATTAGATTTTGAGTCAAATCGGTTCAGTGGATCCTGAGATATTCAAAAAAACGTCCTCATTGTCACGTATTAACATAGGTAAAAAAAAATATAAATGAATTCTAGATGTTATAATATGAAAAAAATGTAAATATTTTTTTTCTCTAAAATGTATAGTTTTCGAGAAAAAAAATATTTTACTAAAAAAAATAAAAATTGTACGTAAATCAAGGTAACCATGATTTTTGCTATATTAAGTTAGCCATCAGTAGATCACCAAATAAAAAAGAGGGCCATGCTTTTTTCAAAGAATAAAAATTAAATTGTGTTTTAAAGACCACCAACAGCTAAGGTTATTTGGGCCTAGTCAAAGAATAAAAAAAAAGAGTGTTTATTTTTTGCAAATATTTACTAGGTGGGAAGTATAGGACTGGTCATCAGTCGAATTTTTTGGTCTAAATCATAGTTCTAAAAATTATAAAATTAATGGCGGAAGAATTTTTGAAATATCTTTAAAAACAACAAAGTTATGCCACTTCAAAGTTTGAATTGACAATTTTCCAAGAAATTCCGTTTTCAGTCCGGGTGACGTCACGCGGCACGATATTTTTAAAAGTTATTTTCAGTTTGTATGTGTGGTAATTTAACATGGTAACTTCCGATAAATCTCTTTTTCGTAAATTGTTATGGAAACACTAAAAACAAACCAGTTGATGACGGAAAATATTGACATATTTAAATTTTTGACATAATTTAATCTAAATAGAAAAGTCTGTGTTACAACAAAATAGTTACTAAGTAACTTAGGTTCTAATTACTCACAAAGCTAAAAAACAGCAAACTTGTACCGCGTGACGTCATATTCAAAAATCAGTTTCTTTTGCGACCCCACGTACAAGAAATTGAATATCTCCATTGAAATTAAAGATATCAAAATAATTCTTTCAGAATTTTTAAAGTTATCTTTATTATAATGATGTGACAGTATCATAATTAGTATTTTCGTCCAATGGAAACTTCCTAATTATCTAATACAGTGAAACCCCTCCTTACGAACACGTTTAAAAGTTTCAGAACTGTCCATATTAAAGCACACCCGTCCATTGTGGACGTTCAGCTGTCTCGGCGCGGGCCTTGGCTATCCGAGCTCCCCGGGCGAGATATTCTTCAACGTCCTTTATTTCTTAAAATTAACTAGTATTTTGCCCGCGAATTTATGGTCAAGGCGCGGCGCTCCCTCTAAATCCGGCACTGAGCTGTTCCCAGAGGTGTGCTGAATGGCTGAATAGTTTCACTGTATTTTGATGGTAATATGATAAAAAAATTTCAGTTCAATGAATTAGCGGTGAAATATACCAAATACGTGATGAGTAATCCAGAATATAACTCGCTTTTAGTGCCAGATTTGCGGTATGCTGATCCAAAATTAATGAAAGTAAGTTTTTCGCATTTTAAGAGTATTCAAATGAGGGCTACCCTATTTTTATTCGTTTGATAGTGCTAGTGGCAAGTAAGGTATATGTCAAGCGTTTACATTTTTTATTCGTCAGATGGAGGTAATGGCAAGTAAGGTATATCAAACTTTTAGAGTGGTTTAGAGATTAACGGTTTGTGTTTAGTCATTTTTCATTTATCTATTATTAAGGAATAAATACAAAACTGCGATTTAGCTGTTAAATGATTTGACAGATACTTCACTTGCTAGTAGGCAGTGGCGTTATCAGGTGGCAGAAAATAAAAACACTACTCACATTTAAATGACATATACTTCACTTGCTAGTGGTGCCATCAGGTGTAGTGATGTGCCGGATATCCGTATCTGATCCGTATCTGCGGATATCCGAGGGAAAAGAAAGATCCGTATCCGTTAGTTTTTTGGCGGATCTTTTACGGATCTTTTACCTTATCAATTTTCAATTCATAGATAAAATTTTATATATATAGGTGATTAGGTAATAATGAAAAACAGTTAAATTCCATTCAGATTATTTTTTATTTTTTAATATCGTGGTCAATAACTTTTTCCCATAACAGATAGTCTCTTTCCAAAGGTCGATGTGCAATATTTAGTATTTACCGCCGCGTACTCTAAGAAAGTTAAGATCCGTATCCGTATTCGCGGATCTTGAGACCAAATATCCGTATTCAGATCCGTATCCGCGGATATACATTTTTAACGATCCGGCACATCACTAATCAGGTGGTAGAAAAGAAATGTGGTAGCCCTCATTACAGTAAAATTTCGTAAAATGTTTGTTATGGTTTATTGCCTGCACGAAAGAACAAATGTTTTAATCCTATTGAAAATCCAGCTTTCTTTAGTTCTACTGATTATTATGTAAATTTTACAGATATTGTCTCAAAGATATGCCGAAATGGAAGCTTTAGTACAACAGAAGCGTTCTAAAATTAAAGATTTAGAAAACAGAGTTAAAAATAATGACATAACAACGGTAAGTTATCTATATTTTTGTCAAGTTGGCATTACTCAATACTACACCGTATTATGTTAACAATTTTTTTTGTTTTATCTACGACATCAAGTAGGTATGGAGAAGCAATAAAGTAGTTCACAGTAGGACTGAACGTATGGCCATAGCGGGCTTATGCCTGGTGAGCCGATGCTTATCGTGGGCTGGTCTGGACTCACCTTTGATATACTGGGGACTGGCCCATGCCCTAAAATCCCGGGCCGATTCTATTTACCAGTCCGGACCTGCTTCAAAATGTTGATTTATAGTTTAAAAAAAACTTGTTTCAATTTCTTTGAAATTTTGATTTGTCATTTATGTTCAAATTTTCGATTCAAAAACGTTACTATCCAGGAAAATAAACTGGTACTACAAAAAAAAAAACGCATTCTTAAATGTATTAAATTTCACCTTTCTTTCTTTTTTAGCTAAATGAAATTATAGACAAATGTAATGAAGAACTGGAAGCTCTTAATTTACGAATTACTGAATTGAAATTAGCAACGATTGCTAAAGAACAAAAAATAAAAAATGTATGCATAGATTTTTGTCAATTAATTATACGTATAATCAGCATAAATATTTTAATTTTTTTTATCATTCTTTTTTTCGTTTTAGGATGTACTAAAAATTGAAAAAGAAATTGAAACCATCGAGAATAAAATAAGAAGGACTAAGTTTACAGATGTTTCAGAAATAGAAAAAGAAAGAAACGAATTGATTCAGAAGTAAGTACAAATCCACACGATAAAGTGTCAAGTTTTCCATTCTGAAGCTTTTTTTTTTTGTTAATAAAATAGAAAATCCGCTTAAAAATTGATTAACTTGTAAAAATCAAGAATTACTTGTACATGATTTAATTACATAATTTGTGCAATAATTATAAGTGACTAACGGTCCTGTCTGGTTTAACCCGGCTGCTATGAATTTACGATTAGTTACACATTTTTAGCTTAAGCAATTTTAGAGGTACAGCGTTTCGTTCTTGAAGGTTTCCACCGCAATTTTCACCCCTTAGGATATGAAAAATCCATTCTTTAAATTAATAGGTCGTTTAATAGGTCGCGTGGCTTCGAGCGGTAAAAGCCTGGAAGATGTTCGGATATGGAGGAGAGGTTAGCGGGGTGTTTCTTGAAATAAAAGACTCATGTCCTTACTAATAAAAATATAATTACATGAAAAAAATCTACTTACACATGGTAATTTCTTGAGGCGGGAGCCACACACACAAAACACAACTAATAAACTCAAAACCCGGGCACCAACTGGTTTAGCTGATTGCTTCGTCTTGGGGACTCAGCGGCTTGTCTCCCCGCTAACCCTCCCCTCCGCGCAACTCTACTTATTTATATCTATAGGGTGAGCCATTTTGTTACATTAGCAGATGCCTACATCCTATAAGGAACCTACCTACTAATTTCACATATATAATATATTTAGATTTGTTAAATAACAATATTCCCCCCTTTTGACCCCCTTAGGGGTTGAATTTCGGAAAATCCCTTCTTAGTGGGATTCCGATTTAAGATATCCGTAACATCTCTGGTAATTATTTTACAGAAAAATGACAATTCAATCTCAATACAACATTTTATGTGAAAAGGCAGAAACATTTTTCAAAGAAGTAAAAGTAGTCGTCCAAGAAGGCAATGCGGCACTTGAGAAGGTAATTTGTTATCTATTGTTCAATTTAATTTTATGTAGAATAGACATGTACATTATTTTTAAAAACTCTAAAATACAGTAGAGATTTGATAATCCGAATGTTTGAAGTTCAATCAGCATGAAAATCCTGAATATCCCCACAAAGATTACCGAGGATTGTCTCGGACAGCTATTTATTTACGCTTCTTTAGATTTATAACACTATTTATCTAAATTATTGACGGTTTTGAATTTTCTTTTTTTTTATTGCAGGAGGTCTCTGAAATAGTGGCAATCTTTAAAAAATGAAAATCTTCATATTGAGTGATTGTTACAAAAGTATGAATGGAAAACGCTATTAATATCGTCTAAGTTAAAATAAATATAAAATAGGAAGTTTTTGATAATAAAAAAGAGAAAATCCATTTATTTTTGTTTGTTTTCTTAATGAAAATTTATTACAAACAGTATAGTACACAATGAAATTTCACGTTACTTACGGAAGCACCGTGTCATGTGCGTGAGAAATTTAATTAATATTTATGTTTATCTTCTGTACCACGTTTGAAGTGTACTAAGACGCTTTGCTTTACGTTGTAACTGAAGTATGGCATACATTAAGGCTTCTGCACTCGGAGGACATCCAGGAACATAAATATCCACTGGTATGATTCGATCGCAGCCCCTAAATTTTTAGAATTTGTTTTTTTTTATTACTTATACGAAAGAAAATGTAATTTATGTTAATATTTGAAAAATTATGTAATGTACTTTTCTGTATTTATTCTGTTTAATAAATTTCTAAATGTCTTACCGTACTACCGAATATGAATAATGATAATAACCTCCACCATTAGCACAACTTCCCATCGAAATAACCCATTTTGGATTTGGCATTTGATCGTAAACTTTCCTTAGAGCTGTAGCCATTTTATTTGTAACTGTACCAGCAACAATTAATACATCTGTTTGTCTTGGTGAAGCGCGAAAAACTACCCCGAAACTAATAGAATAAGTAATATGAAAAGAAAATGTTATCAAATAATATTATATTTAATTTTTCGTAGTTTAGTTTATTCCGAGATATTCAGAATTAAACGTTTTTCCTCACTTGAATTATTCATTTAATAAAAAATCTATAAATCGGTTGACCCTGCAGGCCATCCCTGAAACTTCCCACTATTTTCAAGCGCTTTGACTTCGAAGCACTTGATAATATATTCAAAAGTAGATTTTTGAGCTCTTCGAACCCAAAAATCTGGAAATTGTTGATAACAACACAAGTTTAATTTTTGAAAAGCTGTAACTTTTGAACGCGTCGTTTGATTTCGATTTTTCAAACGTTATTCAATGTGGATTTTAACACAAAAACTGATAAATAAAAAAAAAATCGCGAAGTTCAAAAATGTTGCAGTTAACTTCAAAAAACATTTTTTTTGGAATTTTTAAATGGCTATAACTTTTGAACGCGTTGTTCGATTTTGATCAAAACGGCATTCGACGCAGTTTTTTAAGCTCTAAAAATATTGTAATAGGTTCAAAATCGATTGGTTGAGAAATCTCGAAGTTATTGTGAAAAAACACTTTTTTCGAAATCTGTTGACTAC
This sequence comes from Mongoloraphidia duomilia, assembly GCA_039654895.1. NCBI lineage: Eukaryota > Metazoa > Arthropoda > Insecta > Raphidioptera > Raphidiidae > Mongoloraphidia > Mongoloraphidia duomilia. The sequence goes on along the minus strand of CM077524.1, from coordinate 24,174,330 downwards.
GATATCTCTCGAACGAATTAACCGATTTTGATCCGCTTAGCGGCATTCGACGCAGTTTTCTGAGGAGAAGAGCTGATTAGATTATGAAATCAATCTACAATATTCTAGAAGTTATTTTGAAAAAAAATCGTTTTAACAACATTTTTTTTTTGGAATTTCTCAAAATCTATTCGGCCGAATCGGTTCAAATTTTCAGTGAAACCCTTTTGAATGCCGCAAATCGCAATTCGATCGGTTAAGCCATTCAAAAGTTATGAAAGGTTTACGTACAAACACAAACTAGTGACATCATCGTAAAAATAGTCAGAATAACTTCCTAGGATCACAAAACGTCGAGATCTGATGAAAACTTGATTTTCGAAAATCGGGGCGATATCAACAACTTTCCTATTTTTGAAAATTTTCAATTTTCTTAGCGGGAAGTTAAAAAAGAGAGAAAGCAGGGTTTATAATAGCCAAGCATGATATAGCGATGCCATTGTTTATATGGTGTTTTCGTGCTCTATTTCAAGCCCCCAGTTTCCCGGTTTTATTCTTGAGAACTGGTAAAAGTGTCGATTGGATTTTTAATATATTTAAAATAAAAATATGACCTGAATAACCCGAACTGTCAGTGGCCTAAAAAAAGAAATAAGCAAATTACCGATCCATATCGTATCGACCTCCGGCAATATGCATCATTTCGACAGCGCAACACGCTAACCCAAAAGTCATCGGCCACATAGAACTCTTGCGACCCCAATTGATTAAATCATCCACGCGTGCCAATGCGAATTCCACAACACCTTTAGTGTTTTGGAATGGCGAATAAGGCCGATCAGGCGCCGTTTCAAAATTAATATCGGGAGCAGCTTTAGTTGCGAATTGTCTCGGATGTACTACAAACTTCGTTTGACGCAAAGAAACCAATTTTAATAATTCTTTCATTTCAAATGCAAACATTGTTAAAATTGACGGATTATGTAATATAACAAATTAATTGCTTGGATACAAACTTTTTTTGTCATACCCACCCAAGGTTATCACCATAAAATATCTACTTCACATGCGTGTATGTATGTATTAGTGATGTGCCGGATATCCGTATCCGCGGATATCCGAGGGAAAAGAAAGATCCGTATCCGTTAGTTTTTTGGCGGATCTTTTACCTTATCAATTTTCAATTCATAGATAAAATTTTATATATATAGGTGATTAGGTAATAATGAAAAACAGTTAAATTCCATTCAGATTATTTTTTAATATCGTGGTCAATAACTTTTTCCCATAACAGATAGTCTCTTTCCAAAGGTCGATGTGCAATATTTAGTATTTACCGCCGCGTACTCTAAGAAAGTTAAGATCCGTATCCGTATTCGCGGATCTTGAGACCAAATATCCGTATTCAGATCCGTATCCGCGGATATACATTTTTAACGATCCGGCACATCACTAATCGAATGCATGGATTGGGTCAGTTAACAGGCAGGTGTATCGAAAGTGTTTTCAAAACGCTAGTGTGGAAAATCAGTTTATGTTTATTCGCTCTGATTCGCCGGCTATTACCTGTACTCACGGGAAAGGAAAGGAAGTTACTTCAGCTCAGCAGGAAGACTGTTGAAAAATTTTAAAGCTGAATATTCTGGGCTATTGTAATAGAGACTTAAGTTCGGTTTAGGGAGTAAAATCAAGTTGTTATTACGTGTCTGATAACTATGCAGTGTACTGTGAGTGGAGTACTTCCAAAAATATTTCCGAATGTGACAAAGCGAGTAAAAAATGTAGATAGACGGAGCAGTTAAAATTTTATGTCTTATAAAATAATCTTTGCAGCTGTCACGATATCCAAGATTGAAAATAATCCTTATGGCTTTTTTCTGCATTAAGAAGACTATGTTCTCATCTAATGAAGTTTTTTTGAAAGTTATTGTGCGTTATTAATTAATCTAGTATGTTGGGTATGTCAAGTATATAAAAGCATAGATCACAAGTAAAATCAACATTTACATTATTGACATAATATATTTACAGAAATAATTGTAAAAATACAGTGATAACAACTATTAAGATTAAAATAAAGAGACATATAATTATTAATCTATTTGCGATACCACATTTGTAAAGTACTCATTCTTTTAACTTTTTTCTGTAACTGAAGCACAGCATACAATAAAGCTTCAGCAGTTGGTGGACAACCGGGTACGTAAATATCCACAGGAATTATTCTATCACATCCTCTAAAAACCATAGAATTAAAAATGTTTAATATGCCAAGAACTTTTCTATGATTTCACAGTAATATTTATAGGTTAAAATTACATACCTTACGACTGAATACGAGTAGTGATAATAACCGCCTCCGTTTGCGCAACTGCCCATTGAAATAACCCATCGAGGTTCAGGCATCTGATCGTAAACTTTCCTCAAGGCAGGCGCCATTTTATTTGTTAATGTTCCAGCGACAATTATAACATCGGCTTGACGTGGTGATGCTCTGAAGACGACGCCATATCTAAAAAAAGAATTCACAAATTATCTTACAGCGCTTGAAGTATTCTGCAAAAGCTCGCATAACAGAAGCGATTTACTTTTTCACCAGTCGGATAAAAAGTATCCTAAGGCTATACTTTAACTTTGGATATCAGTTGTGTGTTTTAAAGACCAACAACAGCTAAGGTTATTTGGGCCTAGCACCAATTCATATTTTCAATTCATTATTTTTTTTTAATAATAAATTGAAAATCCAATTGACACTTTTACCAGCTCTCGGGCTAGAACCCAGGAACTTGTAATAGAGGAACCATAGCAACGCTATGTAAACAACAGCATTGCTACACGCTCGGCTATTCTCAAGCCCATTGGATATCAGTTGATAGAGTAATAAGTTTAATGAAAATTGGTTCAACCGTTCTCGAGTGAAGTTGGTACAGACAGATGAACAAACAAAAATTCGATTTTATAAGTTAGTATTGATTGATATACCTGTCCATATCATAGCGTGGGGCGGCGATATGCATCATCTCTACAGCACAGCATGCAAGACCGAATGTCATTGGCCATATTGAACCTTTACGACCCCAGTTAAGTAAATCATCTAGACGAGCAAGAGCATATTCAGCAGTGTTACTTGCTTTTTGAAAAGGGGATACAGGTCTATGTGGGGCTAAATCAGCTCTCGTTTCAGGTGCAGCAACAGTTGACTGAGGGCGAACAGCTACACTGAACGCACCAGTTAGCCCTTTCAATAAATTGACTGGTGCTAAAGAATTATTTATGGCAACAGCCGAGCGCAACATCTACAAAAATAGAGGATTTGTCCACAGGTTAAATGGCACAAGACGAAATAAACTAGAAAGAAAATTACGCATTTAATTATTGTCAACGTCAATTATTTTACCTTTTATTTTGCCGCGCTCGTTTATTTAAATATAAAATAATAAAATTGCAGTTTTATGTAACCAACTATCATAAAATAATTAGACACTACTCAATCCAAAAACATACCCGATAAATATGACATTTGTGATGTTTTAAGGTTAGTATAGTTCAGTGCAGTGATATTATAGACGGCAGCACTTTCTAGGCACTTGTGTCTAAATGTATTTGGAAAAATAAATTTAGGTTAAAATTATTGCCAGGTTATAAGGAATAAGGTGTAAAAAAAGCAAATATTATTTAACATGAATTTTGTAATATTATAAAGATTGTATAAAATATTTTTTTTAATTACCAAAAAATATTATTTATCTGTCTGGTAAAAATGGTTCTTACAAAAGAATATCGAATTTGTATGCCTTTGACGGTAGAAGAAGTGAGTATTGATTTCTTTTCTTTTTGGTTAATTTTTTAATTTAAAGTGTAAAATGTTATTTATAATAATTTTCAAGTATCGAATCGGTCAACTCTATATGATAGCCAGACATAGTCACGAACAGTCTCACGGCGGAGAAGGCGTCGAAGTAGTTGAAAACAAGGAATGTTCAGACCCTGTTCATGGGAAGGGACACTACACTGAGAAAAGAATACACATATCAAGGTAGTAGATAATACTATGATGACCAAAGGCTCAGTTTTCTGGGAATGCTCGGTCCTCAATAACAAATGTCTATGACAGATTTATGAAAGGGTCAAGTGAAAAAACATCTGCATATTATTAATAATTTTTTTCTAAATTCAAATGTAACATTAATCGCTCCAATTTGTTTTAGTCGTTTACCATACTGGCTTCAGAGTGTAATTCCCAAAATATTTTATGTAACTGAAAAGGCCTGGAACTATTATCCATACACGGAGACAGAATACACGGTAACTTAATATGCTCTATAATTTATTTACTGTTAATTCTTCAAGTTTTTGAAAAACATGTTTTTTCTTCAGTGTTCATTTCTACCAAAGTTCCAAATTTTTATTAAGACCCGATATGAAGAAAATAATGGGTCCAGTGAAAATGTACGTATCTAAAAAAAAAGAAACCTAAATATTTACGTTACTGTACTGTTTATATTATATATGCATATATATTTTTTTTAGAGTTTAAATTTGTCACTTGAGGAGCTCAGTGAACGTGTAGTTCAATTTTTAGATATAGCTTATGATGATCTAGACGCTCGATATTATAAGGAGGATGAGGATCCTTGCTTTTTCCGATCTGAGAAAACTGGAAGAGGCCCTCTAGTGGAAGGCTGGCATGATACTGTTAAACCAATTATGTGTTCATACAAATTTGTTAGAGCTTCATTTGAAGTTTGGGGTCTTCAAACAAAAGTTGAAGAATTTATATTATCGGTGAGTAATAATAATTTCTGGGAATTCTTTTGTTACAAGGTTTGGTAACGAGATAGCTATTATCTTTTTTGTCTAGAGATAAATAGGCCTGAGAATGAATGTCTGTTGGGGGGTAGAGCATGTCTTCTATTTGTATCTGGGGCCGGCCTGTCGATTAGACAAACCTAGACAGTCACCGGAAGTGCAGAGGTCTTAGATGAGAAAATGAGGGAAAAGCAAAGAGGGGGTGATTTTCTATGCTGGAAATTCCAATGAATGGTACAGAATACAATTGGGTCGCAAATTTTAAGTCTCGCGTAAGGCAAGTTTTTCGCCTAGGGGACATGAAATATTTCCGCTGGTCCTGCTTGTAGTTATTAAAGAATTGAAGTAATGTCATTCTTATTAGCTAGTTAGGGAGAACTAACTCCACTTTATTTTTCATTTAGACTATTCAACACACATTGTTGTTGGGTCATAGACAAGCGTTTGCATGGATTGATGAATGGATCAATATGTCATTAGACGATGCCAGAGAATATGAAAATCATATGCAAACGCAAACAAATGCAGCAGTAACAGGACAACCAACAACACCGGCAACACTTTCACCAATAGATTTTGAAGTAAGTAGCCAAGTTGATTCAGCACCGTCGTCCACAAAGTCATGGTTTTCATGGTTATAATTTGTATGGAACATTTCTGTGATAGATTTTTATCACAGTTTTGTAAGAATAGATAAATTAGCTATGAAATAATACCCAAATAGCATACTTAATAATCGTTATTTATTTTATTTAGTATGTTATGTTAATAATTGTAGCTTGTATTAAAATTACGATTTTTTCTAAATCCATTTATGTCAATATTGCTATACTATAATTTTATAACTCGAGAGGCAGTTTCGCGCAAATACTTAATAAAGTATTATTTATGATAAATCTGTAGAAACCACTGATCGTGAATCTGTAACGCAAAATTAGACAGTATATTTTGCCTGTAATATATGTAACGTAACATAAAATCTAGATCCTTATAAGTTAACTATCTTCAACTTTGTGCGTTTTTTTATTCTGTTTCTGATCAATCATTTGTACTTCTGAGTTCCGACTTTAATTCATGGTTAGATAAACACAACCTTCAGTGTATTGCGATTATTTTTTGATATTCTTAATTGGAATTTGATTTATGGAAGGAGTTTACTTGTGAAGTATTCAATATGGCGGCATAAAAGGTGTTAAATAAATTTAAAATATAAATTGGTATTAAACCGAATTAACTCTGGACGATGTTTTTTTTTAATTATAATTGGTGAAAAATAATCAATATCAAATACACCCCTTTGGAGAAGTTAAGATTTTGTCACCAGATGTAGTGACATATCAGATCCCAATAGAGCTACATTTTTATTAAGTGAAAAATCAAATAGAGCCTTATTATAAATATGAATTTATTTTGACTATGTACTATGTGCATGAGAGGTTTGTACTTTCTATATATTTATAAATTATAAGGGACCTTCCATCAACCACGTAATCCTATTTAGTCCATCTTTTGACCCCTATGTAGCCCAGTGTAGCCTTTTACCGAACCTCTCCCTCCTCCTAAACAGGCCATTGGGTTTATGGAAGACCCCTAAGCAGTACAGCTCAAATTGTTTGAATGAAAAACTGCACAAAATTTTAGTAGTTCATAAAGCATAATATTTATTGCTCTGTAGTCTGTTTGCGTTGGTGAATTAGTGTAGTTCCAATGTAGAAATTAATCGACAGATCGGCATCTTAAAAGCGTCCTTTCATCGATAACATTAATCTATTGGTTTCTACTTTCTATACTTTTCTACACTACACCGAACAAAGCTGGTGTTAGCAACTAATGTACCGCGCAATTATTAATTGGTAGCTTATGAATTTTGTAGACTTATATTTTTAGATAATTTTCTCTTTTGATAATTATAGTACTTAGTGTATTTTTGTATAAAACAGATATAAAATTATGAAATTAAAATTTGTGGTTGGTATTATTTTTTTGTAAAAGTTAAGACTGCTAGATACATTATAACAAGGACGTACGCAGAATTTTGTTCGGAGGGGGGGGCAAGAGATAAGAGAGTAAACATGAACATCCGGTTATCATACTGGATACGCTCTAAATGCAATTTGGGCAACTTTTGGGCGCCATAGTTCAATAACGGCAAATAAAAAGAATTAGTATGAAGCTTAATGAATTTTCACACTTTATTCCATATTAAAGATCAGAGGGGGCTTCCCCTGTCTCCGTTTGCGTACGCCCATGGTTATACATAGGTATGTATAAAGATTAAAGAAGTCCCTGTTTACATAGACAGCTTCTCATTAAAAAAAATTCGACTGATGACCAGTTCTATACTTCCCATCTAGTAAATATTTGCAAAAAATAAACACTCTATTTTTATTCTTTGAAAAAAAGCATGCTTTTTTGTTTGGTGATCTACTGATGGCTAGTAATATACAGGGTGTCCAAGACTTGCGTTGTCGGCCGATATATTGATTTTGGGTGAAGATAGAAAAAAAGTTTAAATACAAAAGTTGTATAAATTTTAATGGTGTATAACCTAAAAATATTTTCAATTATACAGCCTGTCCCATTTAAGCGTGGCAGATCAAAGCTATGTTTTTTTTAACCTAGCACCCTGTTTTTATTTATTTTTTCAATTCAGCATCTAAATGTGAATAGAAATTGTAAGGAAAGCCATGCTCGAAAAATCAGTAATTTTTGAATTATTCAAGTTTTTTAGAAATTTTTGACGCGTGCAGACATTTACCTAAAATTTGACATAGCCAAAACCGAAACCTTTATCAAACTGAAATTTTGAGAATCACTAGATAATGGACGGACAAATCAATGTCTGTCCTAAAAAAATGAATTTATTATACAGGGTGTTCAAAATAATGTACTTCTTTTACCTAACTTCAATCACGTGTAACTTTTGATTGTTAAATACAACGAGGGTATTTTTTTGCTGGAATTGTATTCTTTAGGATATTTACTAACACTTTTATTAAGGGTTGTCCAAACCTAAACCTATTATTTTAATACGAAAATATTAGGTTTAGGTTTGGACAACCCTTAATAAAAGTGTTAGTAAATATCCTAAAGAATACAATTCCAGCAAAAAAATACCCTCGTTGTATTTAACAATCAAAAGTTACACGTGATTGAAGTTAGGTAAAAGAAGTACATTATTTTGAACACCCTGTATAATAAATTCATATTTTTAGGACAGACATTGATTTGTCCGTCCATTATCTAGTGATCCTCAAAATTTCAGTTTGATAAAGGTTTCTGTTTTGGCTATGTCAAATTTTAGGTAAACGTCTGCACGTGTCAAAAATTTCTAAAAAACTTGAATAACTCAAAAATTACTGAATTTTCGAGCATGGCTTCCCTAACAATTTTTATTCACATTTAGGCGCAGAATTGAAAAAATAAATAAAAACAGGGTGCTAGGTTAAAAAAAACATAACTTGGGTCTGCCACGCTTAAATGGGACAGGCTGTATAGTTGAAAATATTTTTAGGTTATAGACCATTAAAATTTATACAACTTTTGTATTAAAACTTTTTTTCTATCTTCACCCAAAATCAATATATCGGCCGACAACGCAAGTCTTGGACACCCTGTATAGCAAAAATCATGGTTACCTTAATTTACATACAATTTTCTTTTTTTAGTAAAATATTTTTTTCTCGAAAACTATACATTTTAGAGAAAAAAAATATTTGCATTTTTTTCATATTATAACATCTAGAATTCATTTATATTTTTTTTACTTATGTTAATACGTGACATTGAGAACGTTTTTTTTTTATTATCTCACGATCCACTGAACCGATTTAACTCAAAATCTAATCAGATCTAAGTTAAAGGCTGATAAACACAATAGAACAATCGGCATGGCCGTATGTTGTTCCGTTTTTACGATATCGAAGGCGAAAAATTGACCACACACACACACATACAGACATCAGTCAGAAAATGATCTTAAACGATTGCTAGGGTCTCAAAACGTGAGGATCTGTTAAAATCTCGAAATATTTTTTTCGGACTAAATCCATTACTTCCCTACCATACTAGAGGTGGGAAGTAAAAACATGGACGACGATAAATTTGCTAATTTAGAAAAAATACATTGTTCTGGCAGCTTGTGAGAATTTTGAAGACAATGTGATTGTATAATAAAAAGAAAACGACAAAAACTTCCAATATCTAATGTGTATTTGACTTTGCTGTAAAGAATAAAGAAAGGTAGGATCTGTCTTTCGACTATTAAGGGTCTTATGCAGCAAGGACCTAGCTAATAAACTACAAGTAGTGCAACTATGTAATTGGTTATAGAATATTACGCACTTTTTTCATGTGCCATATTCAGGTTTTTTATATTTAAATATTACATTGTTGAAACATATCTATACCTAAACATACTGACAGTTTTGCTTTTCAAGAAATACCAGTTACGCCTTTGCTATAGAAGACCCTCAATAATAATTACTATATTGTGGCAATTTTCTTAATTGGTGGCGGATTTTGGAAAATTTACTTGATATATTCATTTTAGAAAACGATTTAAATCTATAAAGTGTAAATAAATATAAATTTTGTATTCGAAATTTTCAGCAAAAATGTAATAAAAAAAGTGATTCAGCTTTTTTTTTTATTATATTTATGTGTAAGTATAACAATAATGTAATGTGATCGTAAAAATGTGAATATTATATTTTTGTCAGGTACAAGCATGCAACCGTTATGTGCAATGTTTTCAAAAGTTAAGTTTTTATATCTCAGCGTTAGGCGTGTTTGCTGATAAGTTCTGAACTGGTTCTGAACTCCCAAGGCGTCTGTCGGCAATACAGAATTTTTCGGGCATAACTGCGGTCTGCGTGTTTGTTGGTTAAATTCTCGAATTCTTGGAACTGTTTGAAACTGGTTTTAGCAATTCTAGGCTTCTAGCAGTTCTAGAAACTTAGAACTACAGGAATCAAGTTCGAACAGTCCGAAGAGTGGGAGAATTTGACCAACAATCATGCAGTTGTGTCCAAAGAGTTCTATTTTGCCGACAGACGTTTTAGGAGTTCAGAACTTACTAACAAACACACCTATTGAATAACTGTGCGCGATAACTGATTATAACAACATTTTCTCTGGGCTAAGGCAGACCAGGGTTGAAATACTAAAAAAAGGCATTCGAAATCACTCGAATACTAAATATCTATCATTAAAAGTACTTATTTAGAATTGTCAATAGATATTCATAATTTTGTGAATACTTTGTATGTAGGTAATTATTGGCTATAGACATTTCATATATTATGTTCTATTTTTTCCTTGACGATTTTGTAACCTGTATAAAACTAGATAACAAATAAATAGTACATAGTGTTTCTAGGGCCGAAAATTGACGATTGCGAACGAGGGTGGTGTTTGTTCGCCAGAGGGCAGCGAGGGAACTTTCACCCAAGTCGCAATCGCCAGTTTCACCTAAGTAAGACATAGTACTTTTTGTAATAAGTGCATTGAGAGAACATCAATAAATACTTGCAAAAACACCGTACATGGATGTTGTAGGTTAAGCGAACTGTCAGATATAGTTTACAATCATTGCGTAGGATAGCGCCACATTCATTTACTTTTGACGCGAAAAGAATTTCCCGACGGATGAAAATATTTTACTTTTGATCTACGCATGCGCGATCTTTTATTTTACGTCATTGGCATGAAAAGTCAACTTTCGAACCCGACAAGTATTATATCGATGGTGAAGAATGGCAACCTTCCATGTCATGATTTGCAGAAATTCAGCAAGCTTCTATGTCAAAAACAGACACTTTTCAGGGGGAAAATAACAATGTTTTGAACCATGATGTTCTAACATTTTCTTTCTGTAAATCGTTTAATTAATTTTTTTCAAATCTGCAGAAATTGACATAGAAGGTTATTGTTTTGCTTTGGAGTTTGCTGTTCTTTACCATCGAATTGAATTGTGGATTATAGACGCTCGACAGCAAAGGTCATTAGCGTTCTTCACCATCGATATGTAATATTATATATCTTATGATACACTTTCAAGTTTCAATGCACCTATAACAAAAACAATATTCTATTCTATTTTATTCTAGACTATGGTCGTATCTAGACTGATTTGAAGGATGTAATGCCATCTATAGGTAATTTTCGAATCCGTTTTGAAAATCACCTCGTGATATGTAGGTACAAAGTTGATGCGAAATTTTGAAGAGGAAATCTTCTTGGCTTAAGAATCAAGAAAACACGGCGATTGTGATGTTATTAAATTTTCATTTATTGCTTACGTTTCGGGAAATTTTCTCCCGTCTTCAGAGCTCTGATAAATAACAATAGAATTTAACCATACGATATAATAAATTAACTTTAAAAATTATTTTGATCTCACCAAATGCCATCCAAAGAAGACTTCCTCTTTAAAATTTCACATCTGCATTACCTCCAGGATCGTTACCTCTCTACAGAAAATTATAGCAATTCATATATTGTGGTAGCTACAAAGTGTTCTCAATTAATTTCGAATACTAATTATTCGTACTTAAAAAATATCGAATACTAAATACTCATTCTTAAAAGAAGGTATTCGAAAACTAAATATTGTAAAAGCGTTCAGAATAATATTCTGAATAATTTTGACCTGCGCGATAATATATTTATGTTGTGTTTTTGGTGGCAAATGAACAAATTTTAAAGCGTCGTTTTCTGTAGACACAACCTAATGTCTGATTCGGGATTTTCATGACTTTAGGTGTAAATTAATATCTTCGGTAAAATAAAGGTAAATTTGAAATAGTCTTCATGGTTTCCGGGCTTGTAGGCCGTGGTCCGGTGGTATTTATACCAGACGTTTCGTCTACAACTGCGGTAGACATTCTCAAAGGCGATGTGGCAGCGGTCGAAATGTCCTCCTTGGCGGCACACTGACCTGTGAGCCGCCAAGGAGGACACTTCGACCGCTGCCACATCGCCTTTGAGAATGTCTACCGCAGTTGTAGACGAAACGTCAGGTAGAAATACCACCAGACCAGGCCTACAAGCCCGGAAACCATGAAGACTTGGAACAATGCCGGCCGTGAAAGCTTGCACACCTGGATAAATTTGAAATATGTGAAAACATTGAATTATGTACGATTCGTGTTGAAATATTTTACTCGAGATAAAGTATTCTTAATTTTACGTCCAGTTTGACATAACAGCTATAGAAATGTAGGTGTTTATTGTGTTTGTGATAACATTATTATTTTGTGACGTAAATGTTTAATAACTGAATGTAAATACTTGGCTTTTTTAAAAAGAAAACATGGAATATTTAATATTTATTTAAAATGCTATAAATTACGAAAGTGGTTAAGCCGTGTTTTCATTTACAAAAAAATAATGCAAGCAAAATTTATCCATTATTCAGTCTATTATACTTTTTATAAAAAATTTTAGTTGTATAATAAAGAAAGTAAAATTTTAAATGTATGTGTTTTTTTCCTGTTCTGTGTTCATTTATCCTTAAAAATATTTTTTTATTTTTTATTTTAAACATGGAACAAACTCAGGTCCGGACTGGTAAAAAAAATCGGCCCGGGACTTAAGGACATGAATCGGCCCTCCCATATGCCGTGTGTAGACAAACAATATTGCAGATATCGAAGATGAGTTCAGAGCAGCCCGTGGTTGGCACCGGCCCACCGAGCGTATGCCCGTATGTCTAGTCCAAGCATGAGTTGGAACGTACATCCATTCATCGCTAATACGGCGAGCTATGTTCCATGACATTGCTGTAAAGCGAATCATAGCCCTTTTTATTTATTTGTCAGTGCATATGTCGCAACCAAATTGTAAATTTAGCTGATTTACAAAACGGCTAGCCACTCTCTTAGCCAGCTCTTAGCCACTTAACAAAGAGGCTGAACCCATACCCGCCGGATTGAATGACTTTTCACGTTCTACGGTTGGTTTAAAGTACAACAAATAACGTTCAATAAATCAAATGGTACATACATTTTTTGACCTTTTATTTAACATAAAAAGCTGATAAGAAATGGAAATTCAACAACTGCAAGATTCCTTTTAATGCTTCACAAAAATTAAAATAAATTCAACTGCAAGTATTTTATTATAGTTAAAAATGTAAACTGATCTACATTTCGATTTGTATTTGCGTTATGCCTGTTATCATTCGGTTTAGAACTTCTACCGACTGCTGACTAGGTCGGTTCTATCAAAACGAGGTCTGACTGTTTTTTTCATAAATTATATTCAATAAATTAACCCTATACCAAATTTCAGCTTTTACAAATCAGTAATTTTTTTAACATAGGTATTTTAAAGCGCTCCAATGCCAGGTGTCTCCAACGCTGATTTGCTGACTGTAGTATGTTTACACTCTAAACACTAGCTAATTTCGAAGTATTAACCTTTACAAAATTCTTACAATTTTTGACCACGAGCTCTTGGACTAAACCCAGTGCGGAAGCAGGCTACAAGGCCAGTGGACAGTGACGATCAAAATAATATGATCGATCGTCAACGCTCCTGCTACCACAGTATAATATAATAATGCAGAGATATAGGTAGGTATAGGTAATTGAGAAATTTATTAACTAATTTATAATAGTAAGTTTTTTTGGTGGGATGTTCCGGTTTAGTTTTCCGAAATTTGATAATCCTATACGAGATAATATAAAATCTGCTATCGCCACACATTGGCAACAATAGTATTTTGAACGTTAATACCGAGTTTGCACGATGATTTCCGAATGAGAACAGTATTGTTGAAGCGATTCTAAAAACACGTTAAACAGAAACAACACTGTTACAGGTTACCAGTTTTTTGCATAACAATTCAAACGACAAAAAGTTATAAAACTTGAGATCTTGCAATGATTATTGTAGATAGTTTTTTCAATCATAAAATTATTCATATTGCCTATAAATTGTCATGTTTATAGTTTTCAATAAAATTAATTAGTTTTGAAACTAATTAGCATATAAAATATGTACGACAATTAATCTTTGATTACTTTTAATGAAATTCATAGTAATTAATAAATTTGTATTTTATGATAATTTACCAAACTGATTTATAAAAAAATATGTGATCGAACAACCTTGTGAAGTGCCTAAATTAGATAACAAATCAAACAGATTACGTAAACAACAGTTTTAAAAACCTTTGAATTTAGATTTGTTGTGCTAAATGGTGCAAAATAATTTGTAGTTTAATATTTATCAATCGAATTAAGCATAGAATTAGTTTTATTAGTTACTCAAACATTTGTGTATTATTTTTATTTCAGATAGAAATTAGTGTAGTTTTCTTAGTTTAGTGTTAGTACCTACTGTTAGTAGGTAACAAACTGAAATATTACAGAATGTGAAAACTTATGTGCACTGTGAAAAATGAAATATCTAATATTAAGGTAAGTGGAATTTTATTTAAAATAGTTATTTATTTATTTATACAAATCTTACACTTGTTTCCAAATGTGACCGGGGACACAATTTTATACCAAAATCGACTACTTTGTGGAGTCCCAACCTCACATCGCCGTATTGGGGTCGTCACAATTTTTTTTTTAATCTACCTATGGAATGGAATTTTAAACATAGAATTATGCCTACAGAAATGGCGTGGATAACATTCAGTCTATGATTGGCTGATATATTCACTTTGTCACGCCCACTGATCTGTCAAAGTCTATAGATAAAAAAGCGTGACTGTCTTCTACGTCATCATACGACGGTTTATGTTCAGGGTTTAAAAAATATATATTTCTTTAAATTATTCTTGTTTGCAATAATTTAAGAGGAAGGATATAGGAACGAAAAGCTTGTTTACATTTGTTTACTTATGTATGAGGAATAATTTGCATTGTTAAAAATTATCAAATGTTGATGCGTGGGTCGACCCTATTAAAAAATTATTTTTAAGGTATCTACTAGATGAGATGTATCCATAGATACATACCTTATATGTAGGGTTGCCATGGGGTTGCCATAATTTCTTAGAGTTAAGTCCGGACGGTCCAGCAGGTCTGGGGATAAATCACGGCAACAGTTAAGCGCGAGGCGCGATAATTTTTGTTGGTATTTTAATTCAAATGTCGGTTGTAGAAATTGGGAAAACTGAGAGTAAAACTACTGAACATTGTACAGATGAGGTGAGGTAGGTGGATATTAGTAATTAAAAAACTCAAAATCAACATAATATGTATTTATTTAAATTTAAAACATACAATAATATGTTCATGTACTTATTATTACATAAATGGCTACTGACTGGGTCCTTTTTCATCCCAGCATCATTTTCACGTCTTCGTTTTGCTCCTTCTGATTCTGAGTACCTACCATTCGTAGGTACTTTTCAGACGTAAGGGCTTTCTTTAATAAAACTTTGTTTAGAGAAATTTTTTTAAATGGTTTGGTATTTTGTTTTCTTTTTAACATTTTGTATCTTTACACCAAAGGTTCCATCACTCTTTATGGTAAAAATATAACTCCAATTAAAAAATAGCTTTTATCTAAGTCTGGATTCTGGACCATCAACTTACTTAAATAGTACAGCTCCTTAATCCTAGCTTACTGAATTAAGGAGCTGGGAAGCTGTAACAGACGGACAGACAGAATATTGAGAACAATAATTAATATGGATACGGAACCCAAAAAAAAAACAACAAATATTAAAAATATTTATATTGACGTACAAAAGAATTCTCTATCAGATATTGTACATTTTAATGTCATTGATGACTGAGGGCCGATTCTGATACATAAAAAAATTTCACGTATTTTGTAGGCCACCTATTAAAACATATTATTATTATTAAATCATGCAAGCGTTTTCAACACCGTGCTCAAGATGTTAATGCATATTAATAAACGTATAGTAACGACCGGCTTCGCTTATAATAGGATGTTTGGATATTACATTTTTGAACTTGAACCAATTTCATGAAATGCCTCCAGTAATAAATGTAACGTTTTTAATCAACATACAATAATGCAACACAATGAATACTGTACGCATAAGTAACAATTTCTTGCTGATTTTATATTATAGAATTAATTATTTATAATGTACTAGTCAGTACCCGCGGCTTCACTCGCGTTAATGTCACTTTTGAAACATTTCGTAGCAATTCATTTTTTTACAAGCTTTTATCTAGCTTGCTATCCTGTCTGTCTCTCCGGAACAAATCCGGTAATCGAATTTTCAACCACTTCCCTATATCCAATTATGCACACACCTTTGGTTCTGAAGACAATACAATATAGTATATTTAAAATTATGGTCGATCCAATATGGCGACCACCACAAAATGGCGGATTACCTTATTATTTACAACCCCCTCGACATGGGTATCAAATAAAAAGGTATGATAAGTAGAATTCAATAAGCTGTGTGACGTCATTCAAAATTAAATATGGCGGCCGACACAAAATGGCGGATTATCTAATTCTTTACAACCCTCATGATATGGGTATCAAATGAAAGGGTATGACGAGTAGAATACTATAAGCATATCACGTCAAAATAAATCCAAAATGGCGGCCGAAAATTTTGGAAGACTAAACAGAACAAAATAAAATATTAGTAAAAAAAACGTTTTAAAGATAAGTTTTTATTAAAATGGACTAAAAAGGAAAAAAATAGTTTTTAATAATTTAGGTTCATAATTATAAAAGCGTGGGTTGTAAACTCTATGATAGTTTAATAATCACGACCCACGTTTTTATATTATTAGAACCTAAATTATTAAAATTTTTTTTTCCTTTTTAGTCCATTTCAATAAAGGGTTGTATCTTTAAAAAGTTTTCTTTTTACTAATATTTTTTTGACGTAGAACTACGTCTTTCCCGGCGGTATACAGGGTGTATTCACAAGGAAAACATAAGCAAAATGAATAGGGTGACAAAGATAGAATACACATGGCTAACTCAAGGTTATTAGAGTACAGGTTGCCTCATTCCATCTGACCAATCAGCGTAAGCGCGGGAATGACGTCAGCTAGAATTTAGTTTAAATCAAGTACAAAAATTGTTGAAGATTATGCTTATTTATATTAGGTGCTTCGTGCTGATTTTTTCTTAAAATTGGCAGGAGACAATAAATAGAAGAATAGATGTTAAAAAATAGGATAATTTTTATTTTTATTACAAAATTTAGGTTTTAATATCTGTAATATAAACAAACAAAAAATTAAATAATGCTCAAGAAATGGCAGATCTTGTTAATTACCTATTTTTTTATATTTAAGAAACGAATAGAATTAACTAACAAATTGATAAATTAATTATTTTATCTTTTATATTCACAAAATATTAAAAATAACCACAAACACCATCGCAAAATTGACAACTTAACATATTTTTTTCACTACAGAAGAATCATGTTTCTATTAGGTATCGTGGTGTGAATATATTCACACCACGTTAGGTATTGAAAAAAACATATTACACCTACCACGGTTACTGTGATTTTTATTTCCAAAAATTAGCAGTGTCTTTTCTATTGAAGTGAGCAAGCATGGTATATTCTGAGTGACGTCATCCCCCCACTACTATCTATCGGAATGAGGCAACCTATACTCTACTAACCTTGTGGCTAACTTAACTAAATTAATAATCATGGTTTTTTTACATAAATACAGGGCAAAGCAATCTCTGATCTTAACTAATTTGTACTGTGTACTTTTCCCTATGTTCGGTTTCCTGTGATACACCCTGTATATAGCCATGCCTAAATCCGTCCCTGGCCGTTTGTAAAAAATGAAACAAAAGACCAAGAGAGAAACCCGTGTCAAAAAGGGCTTTTTTATAACGGCTCATAAGACAACTGTTTACGCACGGTCCCTAACCATGGAAAAACACCATTTTAGTTAAATATTTTAATCTCATTTGCACCACATTATTTCTTTGAAATCAGAGTTTGGGTACCTATATGTTATTATTAGAAAAACAAACATTGTCATTTTATCAATGACTTATTTACTTTATGCTTTGTCTTATATTATAAGCCCTAAACTAACATTATATTATACATTGAGTGAAATAAAGTATATGAACTAATTGCTAGAAAGTCGACACTATACGACTTAGAAAGGCCCGTGGGGTCAAAACAATACAGCCGCAAAAAATATAAAAATCTCAAACAAATAACGATTTTTGTTTCTTTTTTTAATAATGGAATAGGTAGGTACCTATACTGAAAGATCCGAGAACTGGTAAAAGGTATCAAATGGATCTTCAATTTAATAAAAATTCGACTGATGACCAGTCCTATATTTCCCACCTAGTAAATATTTGCAAAAAATAAACACTCTTTTTTTATTCTTTGAAAAAAGGCATGGCCCTCTTTTTACTTCCCACCTCTACTATGGTAGGGAAGTAATGGATTCAGTCCGAAAACAATATTTCGAGATTTTAACAGATTTTCACGTTTTGAGACCCTAGCAATCGTTTAAAATCATTTTCTGACTGATGTCTGTATGTGTGTGTGTGTGTGTATGTGTGTATGTGGTCAATTTTTCGCCTTCGATATCTTAAGAACGGAACAACATACGAGCATGCCGATTGTTCTATTGTGTTTATCAGCCTTTAACTTAGATCTGATTAGATTTTGAGTCAAATCGGTTCAGTGGATCCTGAGATATTCAAAAAAACGTCCTCAATGTCACGTATTAACATAGGTAAAAAAAATATAAATGAATTCTAGATGTTATAATATGAAAAAAATGTAAATATTTTTTTTCTCTAAAATGCGAGCTAAAATGTATAGTTTTCGAGAAAAAAAATATTTTACTAAAAAAAATAAAAATTGTACGCAAATCAAGGTAACCATGATTTTTGCTATATTAAGTTAGCCATCAGTAGATCACCAAACAAAAAAGAGGGCCATGCTTTTTTCAAAGAATAAAAATTAAATTGTGTTTTACAGACCACCAACAGCTAAGGTTATTTGGGCCTAGTCAAAGAATAAAAAAAAAAAGAGTGTTTATTTTTTGCAAATATTTACTAGGTGGGAAGTATAGGACTGATCATCAGTCGAATTTTTTGTTTAGTGATCTACTGATGGCTAGCTTAATATAGCAAAAATCATGGTTACCTTGATTTACGTACAATTTTTATTTTTTTTAGTAAAATATTTTTTTTCTCGTAAACTACATTTTAGAGTGAAAAAATATTTACATTTTTTTCATATTATGACATCTAGAATTCATTTATATTTTTTTTACCTATTTTAATACGTAACATTGAGAACGTTTTTTTTAAAATCTCAGGATCCACTGAATCGATTTGACTCAAAATTTAATCAGATCTAAGTTAAAGGCTGATAAACACAATAGAATAATCGGCATGGCCGTATGTTGTTCCGTTTTTACGATATTGAAGGCGAAAAATTGACCACATACACACACACACACACAGAGAGAGAGAGAGAGACATCAGTCAGAAAATGATCTTAAACGATTGCTAGGGTCTCAAAACGTGAAGATCTGTTAAAATCTCGAAATATTTTTTTCGGACTAAATCCATTACTTCCCTACCATAGTAGAGGTGGGAAGTAAAAAAATATATGAATTGTTGCTAAGGCGTTGATTTGAGAATATTTGAATTTCAATAATATTTGATAATATGTATTATTTTTTTCTTCATTTACAGGATTATTGGTAATTTAATAGAGATAGATTTAGATAAAATTTAATGAACGCTCATTGGTAATTAAAAACAGTTAAAACTTCTAAATGTTTCAATGCATTCAACGACAACGATTCGTTAATTATTTTTTTTTCAAATTATTACATGTTTTTCTTTGTTATCAGTCTGGAAAAAAATAATTATATGCACATTTAAGCGGCATATGTTAAGCTTAAATCGTTTGTAAGTCGAGTGACCTAGTTTATTTTTTCAATATCTAAATTGGCAGCTTTTATTACAGCGTTCGTAAATTAATCTTCTTTATATTTTATTAACTTCCTATTGGAAGTACTGTTATTATGGATCCGATTTTGCGAATGAAAAATTTGGACATATCTGCACGTTTTGAGGTCCCTAGAGTCCGAATCTACTGTTTTTAGAGAGATATGTCTCTCTCTCTCTGTGTGTGTGTGCGTACGTACTGTGATATTATTTTTATAATATCACATTTAGTATTTGTATACCCTTAATAATATTAATTATTATTATATTTAAATGTTCTGATTGCAATACTTTGGTGCAGGTTACCTAGAAAACAGTGTTTATAAGGTAGTGTGCCAGTGATATTGTTAATTGAGAAAATACAATAAATAGATTAAATATATTTAGTTAGTTACGCGAGCAGAAAAAATTGGAATGGAATTTTTTCACTTTTGTAAACAAGTTGAAAAATCGAAAATTGAGGAAAGAAAAATAGTATAAAATGATTGATTTTGTCGGTAATATACTACGACCGGTTTCATCCGAATACCATTCATTATTATAAACATTATTCCATATTATAATTATCTAATGGAGACAGCGTAATGCCTGATTACGTCATTTGATCCGGTAATGTATTTTATTTTTCTCGTCTCTTAAAGTTTCTTAATTTATTAGAATATTCTTATATTCTAGTTCAACCATGTTTTCAACTAATTCCAATTAGTTCATAATTAATAACGAATACCTATTCCTATATTCGATTTCAATTTTTGTTTAGAACTAACTCCATTTAGTTCATAATTTGATGACGAATATTCCTATATTCGATTTCAATTTTTTGTTTAGAACTAACTCCATTTAGTTCATAATTTATTAACGAATATTCCTATATTCGATTTTCAATTTTGTTTCGAACTAATTCCATTTAGTTCATAATCTAATAACGAATATTCTTATATTCTACGTCGACTGGGTTTACAACTAATACCAATTAGTTCATAATTTAATTACCAATATTCTTATATTCTACGTTAATTTGGTTCACAACAAATTGTTAATTATTATTAATTTATCAATAAATATCCTAGACTTATACTTAGTTTCCTTATTTAACTTACGTTTCGATTGTTGTCCTTTAGGTGAGGATCACTCTGGGAAATTAAATTTTAATTATTCAGTTGGGCCCCATTTTAACATCCCGATCCTAAAGACAACATCCGAATCTCTCCTTTTCCCAGTTTTCTCTCTCTTCCCTTTTTACAGGTGAGACGACGACTACACCAAGGCTAAGTCCACTGCATATTACAGTACATTCGTTCGTACGTTGGTGAACTTTTTTATGGCTCGCATATCTCAAGAACAAGCAATGATATCGTCGTCATCGACTCCGGACCAATTTCATTCGACAGATAATTACATAATGGACAGGTTTGCAGGAAATTTCAATTAGTTTCTCGTCTCGCATATCTCGAGACCAAAGAATGTTATCGACTCTGGACCAATTTCATTCGACGCGTAATTGCATAATGAACACCTGATAAGGTTAGCAAAAAATTTGAATTGACAGTTTTTTTTATAATAAAAAATCATGTTAACCTGTATTGCAAATAGTTTCTCTATGGTAGACTGGTCTCTAATCAATGGGAAGTTAGCAGTGTTGTTTTACCCACACACCAAGCCTTTTTTTTAAAGTAGGTATACTTATTAGTTTAATATACAGGGTGAGTTCGACCACCCGTATCAGTCGTTTTTTTCGAAAACAGTCAGTCGTAGAGAGTTGTGTCAAAAATTTGTATTATAAAAGCCCTAATAAAGAATCGAATGGTGATAATTTTTTTTTCCGGGAAGGTCGGCTTCCCTATTAGTTTGCTCCAGAATGTCCAGAACTCCGGAATTATAAATGTAACGATAGGTCGAAAGTGGTATTGTTGAAAAGATCTCTAAAAAATAAGCAAGTTTTGTAAGAAAATTTTTTTTATTACTACCACCCCTGTAAATTTCTATAAGTATAAGTATAAATATAAATTATTATGTGTTCAAAACTCCGGAATTTTAGGAAGCACGATAGGTTGAAAGTGGTGCTGTTGAAAAGCTCTTTAAAAAATAGGCAAGTTTTGTAGGAAAAATTATTTAATTACTGCCACCCCTATTAAGTAACAATCGTTTGAAATTATTAAATCAAAATTTCATAATAACGATCGAAGTCGACATTAAAAATCTAGCAACCTTAGACATTGTCACAAGTGTTCAAACTGTCTTCCATTTACTCTTTAATACATACTACTGAGCTCTTCTGGTTATACTGTGAGTGTACTTCTTCAGTGTTTAATGATAGATAGATAGGTAACTAGATTTTAAATGCTGACTTTTAAAAAGTTCGTTATTATGACATTTTAATTTAGTAATTTCAAACAAATATTACTTAACAGGGGTGGCAGTAATAAAAAAAAAGTCCGTACAAAACTTGCTAATTTTTTGAAGATCTTTTTAACAATACCACCTTCGACCTATATCGTTACATTTATAATTCCGGAGTTCTGGACATTCTGGAGCAAACTAATAGGGAAGCCGACCTTCCCGGAAAAAAAATTATCACCATTCGATTCTTTATTAGGGCTTTTATAATACAAATTTTTGACACAACTCTCTACGACTAACCGTTTTCGAAAAAAACGACTGATA
This sequence comes from Mongoloraphidia duomilia, assembly GCA_039654895.1. NCBI lineage: Eukaryota > Metazoa > Arthropoda > Insecta > Raphidioptera > Raphidiidae > Mongoloraphidia > Mongoloraphidia duomilia. The sequence goes on along the minus strand of CM077524.1, from coordinate 24,151,950 downwards.
CGGGTGGTCGAACTCACCCTGTATATTATCTGTAGATTAACCCAATTAGAAACTTTATTTTTGTATATGCTCAATATATCTATATTCGTTAATATTTATACATAAAATTAGACACATTATCACCTAAGTACAAATTAAGAGTTTTTAATGAAAAATTGCTACCTAAAAGACAATTAGAAGTATTTACGTCACAGGTGTTATATAATACTATCGTCTAAATCTAATATACAGAGTTGCCAATGGTTTGAATAGATTCAGGGTGATTTTACCACAAAGCGCTTAGTGTTAAAAAAAGTCGCTGATTTGCAAAACATGAAAAGAATATTGTGTTATATGAAGAAATATAAAACAAAGTCCCCCGCCCATCTGTCTGTCTGTGTGCGATTTTCTCCGTAACTGCTAAACGGATTTTGTTCCGATTATCACGATTAGATAGACTGAGGTTTAGATGTAATATAGAAACTGACCGGCCCGGAATCGCCCGGGTGAAAATCAAAAGTACTTAATTTCTCAGAAGACCGATTTCAATTTTTTTTTCACTGTTCTATAGGTGACACCTACTTTGCTTTAGGACATATGCTATAATAACTGGCCGGCCCGGCTTTGTCCGGGTGAAAATCGGGGTTAATTTCAGAAATTTCTGAACTGATTTCATTTTTTTTTCACTATTCGATAAGTGATACTTTGCTTTAGAACATAAGCTATAATAACTGGAGCGAGCGGGCGAAGCGAGTGAGTAATGTATTAATAAATCATAAATTCATTCCACCCGGACGTAGCCGGAACGGCCTCTAGTCTCTGATGTACTTCAAAGTAATGTCTTATAGAAAAACGTACGCTGAATCGATTAGACCCAAACACAAGTTCGTATCTCTTTTAGTTTAGGAATTATGACGGTTAAAATGTAAGATGATTAAAACGGCTATAATATATATATATCTCCTGAACTTAAATGAGTTGAGAGTGGTCCGAAAAGTGTGACACAAATCTATAATGTTTAGTAATGTACCAAAATGTAAGCGATGAAGCAAGAAAAATATGTTGTATAAAAATAATTTCTTCAGGACAGAATTTAAAAAACTATATTCATATGATTTATTCTTTTTATCATCCAAAATAATTATTTAAACTTTTTGAACTTTTTTTTATTTTTAAATTGCATACTACGCGAATGTTATTGCAACTGTAAATTCTTACAGAATATTTATTGGCTGCAATATTCATTGAACTCGTAGGCGTTTCATTTGAATTTTTTTATGAGAAATTTTATAGTTAATATTTTTTTTTATTCCTTTTCACACATAAACAAATTTTTATGCAACTAATAAAATAATCGTAGATGTCTCTTTCTAGGTTAATGTTATAGCCATAAATTTAAAAATTAAAATATGCATTTGACCTAATTCGATTTGTGAGGATTGCAATTATTTGTATTTAACAAAGTTTCATAAAATATAAAACAATATTCATGTTAATTAGTTGATTATAATTTATAATTCAAAAATGGAAAATCTGTTTGGTTTATAACAGAACATCGGTAGTTACGATTTACGCCGATGTGCCAGTCTATTTGTAGTTCAGTGTAAGAAATTAGCACTTTTTCCAAGTTGCTGAACCGTTTCACACTAAACTGCACCGGTGAAACATGCAAGTTTCATCAAAATCGGTTGTCATTCTTTAGTGATACTGGTACAAACATACAGAGCTGACAGACAGACAAAAATTCTGGAAGCACGTTTTTCCATCTGGAATGCAAAATACCTACAATAAAAATCCGCAAGAAAACGAAATTACAGACAGAAATTCCGTTACAATTTTATATAAAAATTAATGTTGAAAATTTTGAAACATCATGTTACATTATTAGTCTGTGAATCTATACTTATTAATCGTTAAAGTATTATGCCAGCTGTATAATAATCCCCCTATATTATTAAACGAGTAAATCCCCCTATATTATTAAACGAGTAAATCTTGTATATATGTTTCTATGTATCTATATAAATATTTTCTCGAAAACGGCTCTAACGATTTTGATCAAATTTACCGAAAAGGGGTTTCGGGGGGCAAAAAATCGATCTAGCTAGGTCTCATCCCTGGAAAAATTCGTTTTCTTATCGATTTTATCATTTTAAAAAACAGTTTTTTTAACGTCATAAAACAGTGTCGTTTTGTAAGTAGGCTTTGGAAAAAACAAACTATTTTCATTATTTATGTCAAAATTACTTTGACAGTCAATCTTTAACTTATTAAAATAATCAGTAATTATCTAAAAAGTAAAAAAATAACAACAATAAAATCTAAACATAATTATGTAAGTAGTTTTAGCTAATATTTAAATAAATAGGTATGTTATTTTTATATTATATATATAAAATATGTATATGTACGTTAAATATAGTATGACGTATAATCTTACCTAGACTTTTTTTTCTCAAAAACGACTAACGATTTTGATGAAATTTACAGAATGAGGATTTTTTGGGGCGAGAAATCGATCTAGGTAGGAATTTTGGTCCCAGAGAGGAGCAATTAAAAAAAGGGGTTTTTTGCTTATAACTCGGTCAATTGTCAGATTGATTCGAAGCCTATTTCTACATAGATTTTATATAATATATCACAAGAGTTAAAACTGTAAATGAACACTAATATAAGAAGTGTCTTGTACAATATGTAAATAATGATAAACCGGCGAGTCTGTAAAAACACATCGATTTTTGAAAACTATTGTTAAGAAACATACAAAAAAGTTAAGCAAAATCGCAGGATAGTGGACAAAATAATTTGATTTATTAAATTAAATGTACGACGTTTCGTCTATAGATTTAGACTTTTTCAAGTACAATATTAAAAATAACAATATTTATGAAAATTAATATTAATTACTAACCATAGCAATTAACATAAGATAGGGTACATAAGACAAAAACATGGTAACATGGTAACAAATTATGTTGACTATAAATTTTAACAATCAAATAATAATAATACAAAAATTAGTATAATTTCATAATATAATTGTACTGACTACTTAAATTTTGAGTGTCTGTTCTATAATTGATTGAATTGTTTTTTCTAATAAAACACATTTCACTGATATTGCGTTTCTTCCAATTTGACTCTTTATCTAATATTTGAACTTCATTGAAAAGAAATTTATGCCCAGTGTCGAAATGATGAGATGACAACGCCGTTTTATTATCACTTAATAAGTTTATGTTTCTACAGTCCATTTTGTGCTGATAAATTCTATTTTTTAATAACTGTTTAGTTTGTCCCACATAACACTTATTACATTCACAAGGTATTTTATAAATAATATTAGATTGATGTGAGATAGGCGTCTTATCTTTAAGTCTTGTGAATAACCTATCCAATTTATTTAAGTTATAAAACACCAACTTAATATTTGTGTTCGAAAATAATCTGTTGATCTTATAAGACAAGTTCTTCACAAATGGAAATCTAACATAAATCTTGGTAGACTTAGATCTTTCATCCACAGTATCCGATGTGTTATTTAGGTGATTTTGGTCCTCTATAAACCTATTAACGCATTGATGTATAAAGTTGACAGGGTAATTATTAGCTTTTAAGATATTTTCAACTTTCTTAAAATTGTCCTTATGGTAGTCTTGGTGACTTAAGTCACCAAGACTACCATAAGGACAATTTTAAGAAAGTTGAAAATATCTTAAAAGCTAATAATTACCCTGTCAACTTTATACATCAATGCGTTAATAGGTTTATAGAGGACCAAAATCACCTAAATAACACATCGGATACTGTGGATGAAAGATCTAAGTCTACCAAGATTTATGTTAGATTTCCATTTGTGAAGAACTTGTCTTATATAAGTCACCAAGACTACCATAAGGACAATTTTAAGAAAGTTGAAAATATCTTAAAAGCTAATAATTACCCTGTCAACTTTATACATCAATGCGTTAATAGGTTTATAGAGGACCAAAATCACCTAAATAACACATCGGATACTGTGGATGAAAGATCTAAGTCTACCAAGATTTATGTTAGATTTCCATTTGTGAAGAACTTGTCTTATAAGATCAACAGATTATTTTCGAACACAAATATTAAGTTGGTGTTTTATAACTTAAATAAATTGGATAGGTTATTCACAAGACTTAAAGATAAGACGCCTATCTCACATCAATCTAATATTATTTATAAAATACCTTGTGAATGTAATAAGTGTTATGTGGGACAAACTAAACAGTTATTAAAAAATAGAATTTATCAGCACAAAATGGACTGTAGAAACATAAACTTATTAAGTGATAATAAAACGGCGTTGTCATCTCATCATTTCGACACTGGGCATAAATTTCTTTTCAATGAAGTTCAAATATTAGATAAAGAGTCAAATTGGAAGAAACGCAATATCAGTGAAATGTGTTTTATTAGAAAAAACAATTCAATCAATTATAGAACAGACACTCAAAATTTAAGTAGTCAGTACAATTATATTATGAAATTATACTAATTTTTGTATTATTATTATTTGATTGTTAAAATTTATAGTCAACATAATTTGTTACCATGTTACCATGTTTTTGTCTTATGTACCCTATCTTATGTTAATTGCTATGGTTAGTAATTAATATTAATTTTCATAAATATTGTTATTTTTAATATTGTACTTGAAAAAGTCTAAATCTATAGACGAAACGTCGTACATTTAATTTAATAAATCAAATTATTTTGTCCACTATCCTGCGATTTTGCTTAATTTTATTATAATCACGATGGACACGATTTCTAATATAAACATACAAAAAAGTTTTGCCTAAAAATTTGCACGGCGGCCTGTAAAAACACATCGATTTTTAAAAACTATGGTGAAGATGCATGCAAAAAAGTTTTGCGCAGGTTTATAGTCTGACGTTTGTTATTAAAAGATATAATATGAATTCTATTTCTTCGAAAATCGATTTTTGTGAGTTTTTCAGTAGGTACCTCCTATGCAAAAAAAATATTTGAAATTTACTGGAAGTTGCTAAGATGACATCACAGAGAAAAAGTACTTCGATAAAGTTGATATTTGGAATCAATGTTTAAAAATGGATTATTGAAACGGCAACGGCCAAGCAAAATTTCAGCTGATTCGAACATTTTTACAAGATATTCAATCTATGAAAATCGGTTTTTGCGAGTTCTTCAGTCAACAAAACAATAACGGCGGTAATATTTACAGGAAAAAATGCTTGATTCAAGTTGATGCTTAGTTTTTACGCTTAAAAATACACATAGGTATTTAAAATATTTAACAGAAACAATTATTTTAAATTATGTTTCAGAAATAAATTCGTTTCGGAATAATATTCTGAGAAAATAATATCTCACAGCATACAAGTACTATTTTTATTGAACGCATCCGAGCAAAGCTCGGCACCCAGATATTATTATACTAAACAAGTTTGCCTTCAAATCAATGCGACTGGACAATTGTGACAAGTTCATCGACAATTTATATCCCCTATTAATAAACGTTGTTAAGTTTACCACTTTCATTTATCATGAATCATGATTCATGTTTATACAATCAATAAAATATGTAGGTACAATACGGTCATCCCGCGTATCAAAATTTGATAATTTTGAACAATTTATGTTATTCCTCATACATAAACAAATAATGTAAACCAACTTTTTTGTTCTTATAGATAGGGACACATAGAAGATAGAAGATTTTCTTTGAATATAGAGGACTTCTATTAAATATAGAAGATCTGGCAACTCTATAGGCTTCAACGCGAGCAAACTGCGAAGTCAATGGTGAAGGTTAGTTATTAATAAAGAATTTATAATATATTTTATTATTTTTGTTTTACAGTGTCTTGATGCATTATCTGTCACCAATTATTGCGTTATCAACAGATGAGGCCGTCTTTCATCCACATCGGCATCATGGCCACCACGATCTATGCACATTTCATCAATACCAGTCCGTGAATGAAGACTTCTCCAGTGAAAATAGTACGACAACTGCCTCAACAATAATGTTAACACGTTGTAACAATGGAGGCCATCATCAACAATGCATTGATGGAGAATATCCTACTGAAAGTCACGGACTCTACTCACTCACTCTGTGTAACTGGCAGACAAGTTCCTTCGATCTGCAACTTCTCAAAGATTATAAACAATTGCAAAACTTTTCTTTGACTAATTCAAATGTTACCCATTTAGAAGGTGAATTTCCAAATAGTTTAAATAGCTTGCAGGTGAGTAAATTTACTTTGCTAGTTATTGAAATGTCTTTAGCAGAGATGCTCAATTTGGGGTCTCCCAAAAGAGGGACGAAAAACGATCCCAACTTTAACCGTTTAAGATAATATCACAGTTCATCACTTAATTTGTTTTGAAGTTATTTTATACTCCGTTAATTTCCGGGGTTGTAGTGGTCGTAAACGCTGACTTATGGGATACCTTTTTTGATCTTCTAAGCTCCATTTTCATTCCAAATCTAATATGGATGCTAATATGCTATCCTTAGATGATGGTTCGTGGCACCGTTGAGTGAAGGAAGAAATCCTTCAGTCAACGGTGGACTCATTACATTCAAATTAATAGTGCAGGAGGGAAAGTGCTGACTTATCGACCAGCGACTTATAGAGAGGATACTGTGGAGAGAAAAGGGCAGGTCCAGGGCTTATTCGAGGACGACATTAGCGTTACCCGATGTGCACCGCGGGGAAGTCACGCGCTTACCTGCAGTTTCCCATTTTCTCGTTTATTCTTAATTTTTTGCGTCCCCCTGGATCCGCCCTTGGAAAGAGATTGCCTATCAATTTTTGATAGTCACCATAACAATAAATTAAGCAAAAATGATAAAAGATTTCAAGGACTTCATTCTTTTTATTACAGCGCATTCAACTGACAAATTTGAAAATTTCTTCATTTGACTTGAATACCTTCAGAAAACTTACAAAGGTTAAAATTATTGATCTCCGAAAAAACAAAATTAAGCACATTCAAAACGAAATGTTTGAAGATCTCTCTGATTTAGAACAAATCTTTTTGTCAGGTACTGGTATACTATAGTTCTAAAAGTGTAATCATACTTTTCTTTCCTAAATCTATAAAACAAATTCTGCTATGTAAATGAATAAAAAAGTAATTTATTCCAGAAAATCCATGGGACTGCACAAATAATCTAACGTGGATTATACATGATAAACGAATAATTGACAAAGATGATATTATGTGTGCAGGAAACGAAGAAAGAATGTTTCCTGGTAAACCTGTGAATCCCATAATGCAGATGTTGCAGGTAGTCCAATAGAATAATTTCAATTAGTTTTTACTTCCCACCTCTACTATGGTAGGGAAGTAATGGAATTAGTCTGAAAAAAATATTTCAAGATTTTCAGATCTTCACGTTTTTATACCCTAGAAATCGTTTAAGGCCATTTTCTGTCTGATGTCTGTGGTCAATTTTTCGTCTTCGATATCGTAAAAACGGAACAACATACGGCTATTCCGTTTGTTCTGTTGTATTTATCTGATTAGATTTTGAGCCAAATCGGTTCAGTTTTGAGTCCCGACTGTGACACAGGTTGATAAAAATGAATTTTTCTATAAGTAATATTATATAACCTGGCAGACCATCCAATCCTTTCCAATAGGAAATATTTGCACAATTTACAAGGAATCATCTCTTTTTGTTATTTTTTTATATTATGGTTGTTTTATTTTTCGGTTAAATTATGTATTTTTGTTACAACATTGATTTATTTTTAGAATCTTCAAAATGAATGTCCTTCAAGATGTACTTGTGATATGTCTAACGCTGTTTGGGGTCCAAATAAAAAAGTGTTGGTTCCTGTCATAAACGTTAATTGTAGCTATTTAGGATTAACTCAGTTACCAGAAGTACTTCCTTGTAATACTACCACACTGAAAGTTACAGGAAATAAAGTATGAAAACAACGAAGAATAAATTATTAAATTTTATTAGTCAAATTGAAATAGTAAATTTTATTAATTTGCTTTTTTCAGATAAGTAGTGTAGATAGTTTGATATCCAATAATCATTATTTTGGAGTATCTGACATATATTTAGACGACAATAATATTGATTCTATCGCAAGTTTAGAAGGAGCCAGATGGTTATCGAATTTTAGAGTTTTTAGTTTACGCGGTAACAAATTGTCTGAGGTAAGAAACTTTGTCATTATTATTTGTATGATTGACTATGTTCTGGTTTTTAGATTCAAGTCTAAAAAAGTAATTGAACTGTAAATTTAATGTTTCAATCCTTTAGATTTATTTCTTTGGAGAAATTTTAACAGTTTAGTGATGCGTTTTTTGGAAAACCAAGCTGACTGCAAAACACATTCATAGAAGCAGATTTGTCCAAGTAATTACGCGGCTTCGGGTTTTAGTTAAGTGGAAAAAATGAGGCTTAAAAATTATGAGCGAATAAAAAAAATCATTTTTTTAAAATAGCGATTCAGAGCATATCTCTCTTTAATTTAGGGGTTCCCGAGTTGCATTCCCGCGCCGTTGTCAATCCCGCGCGAATTAAGAATAAACAAAACAATATCTCTAAGAAACATAAAAAGATTTTTGTACTCTTCTTTCTTACTCTAATACAAGTCACTTACATAACAAATAAAACTTTGATGCCGCAAACCTCGTGACCCGCAGGATCCACTAGTACTACTTAACATACGCGGGACCCAATAAATGGCCGGGACCCCGCATGACTGCGAGATCGTTGTGGGGTTGCAACTCCATACTTTAGTTGCACCAAATAATGACGTTCTATATTTTAGATACCTGTTTATGCGGTTGACAATGCTTTGGAAAGAAACAGAAACGCGATACGATTTTATTTGGGGAATAATCCTTGGATTTGCGATTGTTATTTTACTCCAACTTTTCAGGTAATCTGAAAACTTGCTTTATTAAAAAATAATAATAATAATAAATTAAAAATGTGAATTATATAGTACTAGCCCCCAATAATCCTGACAGTTGGCGACTTTCAAAAATATTTACAGTTAAAAAAATTTGTTCCCAGGAGTTTTTATTAAAATATCAAAAAATTATATCAGACGTGGCCAATATTTCGTGTACTATTGAGAGCACTGAAGAAAAAATACAGGTAAATTTAATACCACTTTAAAAACATTTGTTCTCAGCACTTATTACAATAATAGATATTTACGTAGTGTGTCCGCAAAGTGGCGATTTACCGACAGTCGCGATGTTGCGATACGAGCCTAAGGTTTGTAGCGTGTGTTTACAAAAACGAGTGTAAAGTTTGACGTGCGAGTCGAAGGCAAGAGCGTTAATTACACGAAAACTCGTGTAATTTAACGCACTTGTCAGCTCGCGCATCAAACAACACTCGTTTTCGTAAACACGCACCACAAACCTTGGGCAACTGTCGTAAAATCTTGACTGTTTGAATCGCCATATTTTTCTTCTTTTACGTAAGTATTCGCGTTTGTTTTTTAAACTTTTTTTTTATATTAGACGGTTAACTTTATTTTATTGTAATAACATAGGTGATGACGTAGATGGCAATAATCATCGAAACGTTGATAATTAAAATAACAAATTGCTATATAAGATAATAAGGCCTAATTCTTGTTATTCACATTAGTGTCACTGTCAGTCAAAAAAATAATTAACATTTGTATATTTCTTTTAGATTTTGGAATTAACACGAAGTGCTGTTTGCCAGTCATCTTCTGATCAAGTGATAGAAATATTAGATCTTATTAATTGTGTGCTAGCGTCTTTAATTATACTTATACTTGGTAAATTAGCATATGATTATTATTCGTTTAAAAAAACTGGAAAATTGCCTTGGATAGTTAGAAAGATGCCTTAACGTACGTTCTCAAACAGTATGCTCTTTATTAATTTAATTATTTGTTCATAATATAAATGCTTTTTAGTGTTCCGTACCCAAATCGGCAAAACGGAACACTTATGGAATCACCTCGTCCGTCTGTCTGTCAGGCGTTTTTCTCAGAGACCGTTTAAAAGTGAAAGTTGAAAGTTGGCATAATTGTAGGAACTGGTGACCCAATTACAGACGTGAAGTATGAAGAGTTGGATTTTGATGATCAGTTCAGGGGGGTGGAAGGAGATGCAAAAAAATGCTTTTCAAGGTCAAAAATATATAATTATTTTTTTCTAATGTAAGCTTTAATAAAATCTCTTAAAAATCGCTGTCCTCCCACACTATCTCGAAAAATGTAGCTCAGAAAAATCAATATTGGTAATGAGCTCTACATTAAACGAAAATTATCAGCATTGCATTACATAAGATCATTTTTTGTACCTATACCTACCTATAAAAAATTGAAAAATCTGAATAGTACGAGTAGGCTATTTGGAATGCCTCTGCACCATCGCCCGACGGTAACAGAAATGGTACAACAATGGTCCGGTTCACCAGACATTTACTCGGTTGTCCACCGGTTGTATCCGGGCCTAATAATGAAGTTAGAATCAGTTATAGGAATAGGAAAATAGAAGACAGGATTTATAATTATTGAATAAAATCAAAAATTCATTTTATAAATGTTTCTAATCGAAACAATATAATACATTATTTCAACCCTTTTAGGGTTAGTCACATGAAAAATATAATATATACGTAGCCCTAAACATACATTAAATTATTATTTATCTACAAAAGGAAACAAAGAAAAAGTTGTTGACAAAAAAAATAATTCCCTCTGTATTCCAATATCTACAATAACTGTTATCTCTCATAGCTTCATTCAAAGATTTTAAATATTATTACGTAGGGAAAAAATACACATTGCTCACATCGATCGATAAATGAATTTTATACAAGCTTTTTAAATATAAATTATTGTTATAAGTTAAATTTTTCAAATTTATTTTGTCATAGTTAATGGTCTAAAATGGTGGTCACTTTTTCAGTACTATGCCGTGGCCTATTTGCAAAGAGTAATTTAGTATATAATACTAATTTTTATCATACATCAAAATATACAAAACAATATACAAAATTTTTGTAAAGGATTTTTATTTTACAAATAAATTTAAATTATTAGATAGATGTACACACAAGTCAATTCGCCGACATTTTTAGTTTTGGGCATTTTTTTTAAAATTACATGCAATTTGTGAAGTGTCTAATATAAACAAAATTCAAACTTAAAAGTGATAATAAGAGGACAGTGTGATCCAGTGGTTAGCGTCGCGGCCTCTGAATCAGACTGTCGTGGGTTCGAATCCCGCCTCCGCGAATGGATGTTTTGTGATGTCATTTAGTTTTAAGTGTGTTATTATTTAATGTAATCAAGATGCTAATGGCTGTCGACGCGTCTATAATTTACAATAAATAAAAATAAAATTGATAAAAACAATTCTATCAACAAAATGGCGTTCTTTTTTAAAACAATTAATTTGTTTGACCTATGAAAATGTAGATAACTCATCTAACTCTGTTCCTCTAGACTCTAGCCAATTTGTAATACAGTCGTCTCTTTTGGATTGCATCAGATGTGTAATTTTAGAGTACATACATGCATACAAACCACTTCTCCAGTTTTTAACCGACTTTTTGAGTATATGATATATCTGTATATGCATACTATTTACAATGAGAAAAGCTTAAAACAAGCGCTCTCTTCCGTGAGTTAGCTGTCGAGCGTCTATAATCTACAATAAATAAATAAAATGTTCCATGTCAATGCAAGGCCGTAGCCCGGGAGGGAGCACCAGGGTTCAAACCCTGTCGAAATTTTTGCAGAAGTTAAAGTAAGCACGCCGTTTACCTACTAGATTTTTAAAAATTAATGATAGAACCCAGAAAACGGAGCAGTAAGAAATGTCGCACTCACAAAATTCTTTCTAATTACGGCCTTGTGTTTATGGGATAAAGTAGTGAGTTTTGCACAAGATTATATTTTTTCACAAGTTAATTGCATTATTTACGGTCGACAGCGATTTATAAACTGCTAATTATAGATTACCTATTTCCTCTATAGTTTATGTAATTTGACTTTGAAACCAAAACTCATAATGTATTTGAAATTAAAACATTTTTAACAATTCAAAAATTTAATTTATGAACTAATCAACACGGTTTTTAATAAAAAATTAATAATGTTTTATTTTATGTACAAAAATTGATTTATGATTTATTATCCCCCCCGCAAGAAATTCTCCCCCTGCGAAGCTAAGTCGGGCTGGTGGCGTTTATAATATTAGTAGGATTCCGCCTATAGGTACGCTAAAATGCAAAGGAATTTCACGTTTTGTTGGTAGTAAAGAACCAATAAAAATTTAATCAAATAATCAACTCAAAAATTAATTTAAAAAGTTGAAACCAAAGTATTTGAAATTAAAACATTTTTAACAATTCAAAAATTTAATTTATGAACTAATCAACACGGTTTTTAATAAAAAATTAATAATGTTTTATTTTATGTACAAAAATTGATTTATGATTTATTATCCCCCCCGCAAGAAATTCTCCCCCTGCGAAGCTAAGTCGGGCTGGTGGCGTTTATAATATTAGTAGGATTCCGCCTATAGGTACGCTAAAATGCAAAGGAATTTCACGTTTTGTTGGTAGTAGAGAACCAATAAAAATTTAATCAAATAATCAACTCAAAAATTAATTTAAAAAGTTGAATAAAACATAGCCTACAGCACTTCTGGAATCATAAGGAATATAAAAAAAATCATCAAAATAATAGATTTTAAGTTAAATGATTTGGAACATACATACAGACATACAAAGAATTTTATATAATAGTAAAGAAGTAAGATATAGATTTTCAAATGTGTTCTTTTTGAAAAGATAAAAAAAAAATAGAAAAATATTTCCTACAAAATCCTTAAACATTTTTATCCAATTTATGCTCAGTTTCTGATATGACTTTCAGCTTTAAATCAAGATTTAAGAAAGCTATTTGTTTTCAACCGAATGAAAATCTCCATTTAGTTCTAAATAAATGGCATTCTTAAATATTGATTTAAAGCTGAAAATCGCATTAGAAATTCGACATTAATACGCCGGCATGGAAGTGTCCAATTTATATAAAAAAATATCGGTTCGAGTTTATCGAGAACTTGACCTTTGAAGTTAAGTCTTAAGGCAGTGATGGCGAACCTTTCCACATCTACGTGCCAATTTTTTTCAAAAAATGTTTAATGTGGCCATGACGTGCCAACAAGCATCTAAAGAAATTTAGTGGAGAAAAAAAAATTATTCAAATGTAGATGAAAAGAATTATTTCGATAATGCATTGAGTGCCATGAAACTTTCGTCGACTTGTCGTGTTGATCTCATAATAATAATATATATTTTGTCCAATAATAATAATAATATCTGTTATTTGACATATTTTTTATTATTTCGATTGTGTACCTTAATCATGAATCAATGGCGTGCCGACAATATGCTGTCACGTACCACCTATGACACGTGTGCCACAGGTTCGCCATCCCTGTCTTAAGAAGTGCAAACATCTTTTCAAATAAAATATTCTAGCCACGGCATGAACTTGAATTCTTTTATATTATTATTAAGTATCGTTATATGTACTAAAATATATACAAGTCCAATAGGCATCATTGATCTATTCATAATCTGGCTGCAGCGATAAAACTTATTGACGAGAGAGTAATCCGCATACACAGCACAATTGACAGTTCACTATTTTTATTTGATTATACAAAGTGAGGATTCGTCTTTTTTTATTTAATTTATTCATCTACCCGTATACCAGATAGACGTAAAGCACGCTTACCTTTGACTAGTAAATCAATTTCTAAAGAACGATAATACGTTTGTGTCTCACTTTAAAATGATAAAAGAGGATTTCGGTAACGAGATGTAACAGTTTAGCTATTTTAAATATTCACTAATGTTTGATTTCATTTATATTATTGGTGCATGTCTTCGACGCTTCAATATTAATACTGACTTCAGTTCGTTTTAATTCTAAAATTATTAAAATTGTGGCAGTACTTTAATTAAGAACAAAGAAAAATTATATTAAATTTATTTTCATACTTTGCTGTACTTTATTGGACTACTTTGAAGCCTCTATATTTTTTAAAAGAAAATATCGCTATGTTTTCTTAGAAAAAACTAAATCAGTAGATATACAACAAATGATACAATTTTGAAGGTCATGGACCTTAATTTGGTTAGCTCTCCTGAAATAGAGTATATCAGTATATTTTGTTTCAAAACAAGGATACAGGATGTTTTTGTGCACTCAGTGAAATTAGGTAGTATGTCTGTATCGCGGGTACAGACAGATGATGTGAATACCGTTCGACACAAATAATTGTTTTCATTGTCAATGAAAGGAATACATCCTCTTTTTTTATTTATGTTCGTAAAATATAATAAATAAAATAATTGTAATTTTATCTTTTAATATTTTAAATTGTTATCCTTTATATATTTTCATTATAAAAAAAAAATAAATATTAAAAGCTTTCGGGAATCGAACCTGGGCTTGGCGTTTGTACCTGTCGGTAGACTCGGTTTTTTCCACACGGCCACCTGGCTTACTGTATCTGAGACCTTAACTAGTTATACATGCTGTGTTTTGTTTCACATGTCGAGCACTTCCGACTATTTCCGTTGCATCTAATATTTCTAAAATGCCACCCCAGTATGTGACAGACGTTATTCACGTCAAAAACTTCTATCAAAGTCTAGATATTACTATGCATAGCGATATATCTTTTCAAATCATGTTCTATGTTCTAATAATTTCACATACCAATCTTCACTTTAATAATTATGTAGTAGTTCTATGTAAGTAGACAGTTGTTGAGACTTTTACGGACTATTTTTATAAAATTTTGATTTTTCGAAACTATATAAAACAATATATTGCAAAATTATTAAACTCAACTACTAAGAAAAAAGTCTTACATGCATGTAAATTATTTGATTTTGTTTCTTTGTAAGTGGCTAAAAAATGTTGTACTTTTATAATGTGATGTAGAATTTTCTCAAATATTTATTTACAGTACAGCTTCGCAAACTCGGACACATATGGGACTGCGCACCATCCGAGTTTGAGGGTTGTCCGAGTCTATGAATATAGGTGTTTTAAATATTTGTTTTGTTCTTTTTATTTATTTTCAATTAAAAGAAACACTTTTCTAGCCATAAAACTAAAATACGTATTATAGTTCATAAAAAAAAAAATTATGTATTAAAATAAAAGTAGTTTTGTTTACGTTTGTTACCAATTTTACAAAATAAAAGTACGTATTCACAACAGTTACTGATTCATACTTGTCTCAGTGTCAGTAATAATTACGAGCTGCGTTAGACATGTAGTTATTGCACCATGCAATAACATGCGAGATGCTTCACTGAACTGTTTTGTAAATGTAAATAGGTCGTTAATTTTTATGGAAGTGTCCGAGTTTTAGAGTCAAGTGTCCAGAAGCATAACCAATCCGGGTCTTTGGAATGTCCGTGTTATCGTGTGTCCGGGTTTGCGAAGTTGTACTGTAAATAAAAAACTAATTATATTTAATATTATAATTATAATAATGACAAAATATCAAGTGACAGCTTGATAAAACTTCGTAAATCAGGTAACAAACCCGTATTCAAATATTTTTGATAACCGCTAGTAAAATATTCAACAAAAAGATGTTTTTATTTTTTTAGAATCTTAAATAGTAACCATATTGAGAGCATTCCTATTTTCCTGAGAAAGTGACAAAAATTTCGCAACTGTTTTGTACATCTCATCACAGAATCCCTCAAAAAATATTATACAATCCTTAAATAAAATAAATAAGAAGCACATCATACATGATCATCACTAAAACGCGATCAAAATATTTCACAACACACACATTCCTTTATTTAAGCAGAACATGCCTCGCGGTGAGCTATTAAAGTCCCTCCACTGTTTAGCCACTATCATCGTGACTGAGACGAGTCATCTTTTGCTTGTGGCGGAGCAGTCATATGGGGTGGTTGAGGTCCGGGCGGTCCCGGGCCAGGCGCACTTCTCATATGTAACAAAGTCGTCGGATCCTTACCGCCGGGAGGTCGTAAATGCGGATTCGCGTACGCATTAAACATTTTCACCCTCTCCTCTTCCGCTCTCATCGCAGCTTCCATTAACGGATTGTATCTTAGCGGTTCGTATCTATAAGGATCTCGGAAAGGATCTCCTGTGGGAGGTGGGGGCCAGCAGCCGGCCATAGTTGTAGGCGGGTAATGCGGCGGCATCCCCGTCGGAGGCGCGCCTAGCGTAGGCGGTGGTGGTATCATGCTACGAGGAGGACCTGGCGGAACTAAGCTATTAGGAGGATGTCTTAAATATGGGTGATATCTCGGATCAGTCCTAGTTAGCATTACAACATCGTCTTCTTTGGGTTGTCGCGGCTCTTCTTTAACTCTTATGTCTTCTGCGTTGCCATTTCTCATTGGAGATCTTTCGCGGGCTTTATTTTCAGCTAACCTTTGTTGATGCAACCTTTCTAATTCTCTCCGTTCCATTTCTCGCCTTTCTTTTTCTCTTCTTTCTCTTTCTCTCTCACGCTCTCTTTCTTCCTGTTGTTTTCTTTCTCTTTCTCTTTCACGTTCCCGTTCTCTTCGTATCCGCTCTCTCTCCCTTTCCTCTTGTTCTCTTCTCTCTACGGCGGCTGGATCAGGCTTCAATGACCATGCACTGGGTACTGGAGTTGGATAACTTGCAACTGTGCGTTGTAATGCTGAGACAGATCTGCTCCACGGGTCGTGAAGAGATCCCAGAGGCGGAAGTTCCCGTCCTGGCGGAGGAAATGGAGACATTCCAAAAGGCGATGCAGGATTGGGAAATGCAGAACCATAACGACTAAATGGAGACATTCCACCTGAAAGAAAACAACCATTTTAGTATATAATGTTTAAAAGAAACCTTTTATTGTTTTTTACTTTTTTTAAATTAAAACAGTGAGCTCTTAAAAATGGTGTTCTTACCTAAATGAGATGGACTAGCAAAAATATTAGCAGGATGTGGTCCGGTATCAAAAGGTGGCGGTCTATGAAATGGCGGTAAGTCATGAGGCCTTGCAGTGTGAACAAGACCACCTGGAAAGACATGCGATGGAGGCCTCAACAGATCTGTTTTTGCACCGACACCACCTGGTTTCATTTCTGCTTGCTGTTTTTGCTGATGATGATAA
The DNA here is from genome assembly GCA_039654895.1 of Mongoloraphidia duomilia. Lineage (NCBI taxonomy): Eukaryota > Metazoa > Arthropoda > Insecta > Raphidioptera > Raphidiidae > Mongoloraphidia > Mongoloraphidia duomilia. The sequence continues at coordinate 24,134,763 of CM077524.1, read as the reverse complement.
ATTTCCCACGCTACTCGGACATGCATTGCGTTCCATTTGCCAGTTTTCTGTAATAGAAAAGAAAGAAAATTATTTGAATACAAATCAATTAGCTTCGAAATAAAAGGATGAGTTTAGACTTTCATTTACAAATAAAAAAAATATTTCATATAAAATAGACGCGTTATTCTCGCAATTTTATTTGACATCTTTTTGTTTGTAATCCTTATTTTTCTTTAGTTGAAAGAATATGAAAAATGAAATAAGATAGATGAAGATGAATAAAAAGCCGATGTGAAAAGATCGATAAATAAAGTGCATGCGTAAAAAAAATGAAAATAATTGAGCCAATTATTGAACCTCAATTTTTTTCCAATTTGCACATACCACAATTTTTGGTTTCGATGATTCACCCAATGGTTGCTGTGAAAACAGAAATAAAACGTGTTAGGAGATAATAAATGCTGGTTAAACAATATAAAAAGATAAATTCAAACATTAAACATAATATTATCAAAAAAAAAAAAAAAAATAAAAATATCTTCGAAGAAAAATTAGTTTCGCAAAGCAAATAAAATAATAATAACGATGACAATGAATGATAAATGATTGTGATTAATTTTTGTTAAAAATTGCTAAACTCACCTTGGGCTGGAAAGAAGGTAGATGATTTGGAGGTACAAATGGCGTAGGACCTCCTAGTCCAGGATGTAAAAGTCCTGGTGAATATCCGGGGTAACTAGATAATCCTAAATTTTGTCTATAAAATGGAGAATCGACACTTCCCATTTTTGGAATGTCTTTAAACTAAAACAGAAAAAAAAAAAATTATTATTTTTGTTCTAGAAATACAGTTGAAATGCAATAACTCGAACAAAATTGGTTGGCAGTAGCGTCAAGAGTGAAAATTAATATTATTTGATAACTCGATTTTTTTTTGTGGCAAGCCATGGTTCGAGTTATCGAAGTTCGACTGTAATTTGAACAGAAAACAGATAACGAATAATTGCAATTTTGTAATTTACTTACGAGAGGCGGTGGGAATAATGAAGGCGGAGGCACTACAGAAGGTGCTGTCGGTGGAGGTGGCAGAAGGGGCGCAGCATGTTGATGTACATGCGTGTGATGATGTTGGTGCTGATGCATTTCAGTGCGTAAATATGTCGAAGGAGGGGGCGCAACACCGGCTGCCATCGCTGCTCTATCTTGTGATGCTAAAAATCTGTTGTCTAACTCTCGTCTCAGTAAATCAGCTTGGTCTGGCATTAAATGGCTTGTTACCGGTCGTGGTTCTAAAAAAAAAAGGAAACGATCGAGTTAAAACGGCTTCTTAAAAACTAAAATATTTCAATTCGACTTCGCGTTGCCAGTTCAGGAATCGAACCAATGAATTGACATAAGACGGCCACTTTTTCTCCAGAACAAATTTTCCTCAGTTTTCTAGGTGATTTTCTAGTTTTTCCCTGACTTTACGTACATAACAAATATACAGAAATAAACAATTTATGTTTACGTTTCGGAGAAATTTTCGACCAACTTAACAATGCAACTTCGTGCAAATATTTTGTATGACGCCGGATGCCAGAGCTACGTTGGTTGACAAAATTTGCTCGAATATGGAACCCTCCGTACGCGACTCCGATTCGTACTTGACACAAAAATCCCCAACTTCCACCAAAATTCACTGACCCGTAAAATTTCCTTACTTTACCAAAAAGTAACCACCCAGCAGTGACATTTTAATGATATTATTACCAGGACCGGCTTAACCTATAGGCGCCTAGGGCGGCATCTTCAGGGGGGCGGCAAAATTGTTAACTGCCAATGTTTTATTTCAACATTAAAAAAATTTTTTTTGATAATTTATTTATATGATTACTTCATATTTGAATACTTTACATCATAATAATGTAAAATAATAATTTATAAATACTTATAACTTACTGTTTCAACAGTTTTTAACTGTCACGTCAATTTCATATTTCGTACTTCAAGAAAAGGAATGCTAACTTCAGTAAAGGGCGCCAGCTGACAGCTCTATAGTAGAGTCGGCGCCCTCTAACTGCACCTTACTGATCACTCCAACAGAGTGCGCTAGTAATTGCTTCCCAAGTAACGATATAAATACCTTTTGATGGAAAATATAAAATATGTTCATTGAACTGTTAATTATATTATTTAGCAATATTCCTTTTCACTTTGATATGAATTGCTGAAAAGGGGGGCGCAAATTCAATCTTGCCTGGGGCGCATAGTTAGCTTAAGCCGGCCCTGATTATTACGTCAATAAAATCAAACCCATTGGTCCGTTTCTACACTTGTACTGCACAAGCGACGCGATTACAGTAAATTGTATATCTAGTTGCGTAATGAGGCATATTACTGACGAGTAAGTGACAGTATGTTAAAACGAGCACATTGAGTTTTAACAGTCACACGAGTCATAATATAATTACACACGAGATATATATAGGGAATTTTTTGCCATACCCAGTATAAAATAGCTACTTTTCACTCTATTTTCAGTATTTTCAAAAAATATTGACAGTTCATTTGTGTCGCCCACTTCACTCCTATAGCAGGCCGAAGCACGCACTGTATTGTAATAGCGGACGAATCAGGCGAATAAACATAAATCACTATGGAAATGGCTTGCTTTCCCACACTAGTGTGGGAAACATACGTTCCCGTACACAGACCTGTCAAAAGTCACTTTACATGCATGCAAAGTAGCAATTTTATAGTGGGTATGGCAAAGAAGTTATTTATTAACAACAAAAATAAAGATAGTTACTTCTTACCACAACAGTTTTATTGATGGATGTACATTTCAAAAGCATCTTTCGAAATGTACATCCATCAATAAAACTGTTGTGGTAAGAAGTAGCTATCTTTATTTTTGTTTTTATTCCAACCACAGTGCTCATATATTTTTATTAAATTATTTATTTACTTACTTGATTGGAAGAGTGAATCCGCAGAAAACGGATTAGGATTTGGTTGCAAGCCAAGAGGGCTAGCTGCAGAAACAGGTGGTGGAGCTAGCGGCGGTGCGAACATTGGTGTTGGAAATGAGTGTATTGTAGGTGGAGGTGCTGCAACGGACGTTGGAGGTGGCGGCGTAGGTCTAGGAGGAGGTGCTGGAGATATTCGCGCTCCAGGTAACGTTACACCACCTGGTCCCTGAATCGTACCGGCTGGACTCGAACTCCACGATCTGCCCGTAGGTGCGGTTGAACCAGTCTTGGAAAATGCCATTGTTGAGGTTAAGCTCGCACTATTCGACGTTGTCGATGAATATGGAATACTAACTGGTGTTATACTACTTCTGCTTAGACTGCTCACGTTGCTGCTGCAAAACAAAAATTCAATATGAAGTGATATAATTTTTACTTATTGCAGACTAGTAGCCTGGCTCGGCTTCGCCCGGGTGCTAAGAATTTATATATATTAAAGATTAAGATAAATTAATAGATTTATACGGCTGAATTGCAATTGAAAATTTTAAGGGTGTTTGAAATAATTTTCACTTTCATGATGAGCTCTCGCTAGAACGAAGATTCACACCTACGTAACTACTTAGCTATAATGGATTAACTCTCGCATGTAGTGAAAATCAATTGATACCGAAGGGGAATGTCAGATTAGTAACCTTGTCACGGTTGAGTAAATGTAAGTTCATTCCGCCGCGAAAGTGGAAAGGTTCAGGTTAGAGTCCTGACTGTGACTATGGTTGGTAAATGATTTTTTCCAGTATGTTTCGAATCAATTATATAATTGGCTGCTTTCCAACGCAAAATTTCCAATTAAATTAAATTAATTTTGTTAATTATGTTATGTTAGAGTATGAATATTTTGGATTTGTAATTATATTTTACCTACATATAATTAGGCCTTGGCCTGTTTGTAGGTTATTTATATAAATAAATAAAAATAACATATCACTCAAAACTAAATGGCATCATAAAACATCCATGAACGAGGTGGGATTCGAACCCAAAACAGCTTGCTTCAAAGGTCAGCACGTTGACCATCTACCAAGCTGTCCTCATTAAATGATATAAAATCCAATCCAGACACCACATTTCAGTTTCAATTAAGAGTCGGGGTTTTGGAATAGAGGGTCTATCCCGTTCGAATAGTGTATTATAAAACGCAATATATCACAGTTCAAAATATCAAAAGACTCTTCTTACAAGAAACTTTAACGGAAATTTCAAAGAATTCAGTATCTTCTAATTTTTTTATATAATAAAGTATTAACAATATGAACATGTTTACCTGTAACTATCCCTTTCTCTGGTGGGACTATGTCCTCTAGGTGAATGGGTCCTACTGCCCGACAATGTCGCTGTGGTTATGGTGTCCCGATGACTCGTTGTTATGGCAGCAACAGTCGTTACCTGTGGAATTGTTATGACAGGAGGAGCACTCGTCATCGCTACTGTCGGCACCTGTGAAACCGCGTGAGACGATACTGACGTTAAAGTCGAAGGAGGCTGTTGTTGTTGTTGTTGTTGTTGTTGTAGTTGTTGTTGTTGTTGCTGCTGCTGTTGTTGTTGTTGCTGTTGTTGTTGCTGTTGTTGCATCATTGATTTGTGCTGAGGCATCGGTTGAACCGAGTTACGCATTGTAGCTGCATACGGAGCGTACAACGGAGGATAAGTCGGAAATGGCGCCGTCGACTGCTGATACCCGTTGGTCGGCGTGCCGTTCGATATGAACGGCGACGACGTCGTAGCAGGAGCCATCGCCGATTGAGGCAAAGCGGCCGGAAGAGAAGCCGGTGGAGTCGCCGCGGACAACGGAGGCGGCGGTGACGGAGCTCTTGATACAGGAAGCGTTTGTGCCGGATGATTTGAAAGACTGTGGTTTGGCTGATTTGGAGGCAGCACGTGATTCGGAATAGAATTAATACTCGGAGGCGGTGCTATCGACGTCGGATGATGCGACTGCACATTTCCGTGACCTGACTGCTGCTGTTGCATAGATTGTTGTTGATTTGGAGGCATCGTCGAATGATTCGTCAGGCCGATTCCCGAATGATGAACAGGAGGCATATTATGACTGACCGATGTCATATGTCCTGACTGTTGTTGTTGTTGCTGTTGGGTGGGAGGCACTGCCTGATTGTTAATGCTGGCGGCGCTCATCGACTGTGAATGCATTTGCGCATTGCCAGAAAGACTCATAATTGAATGGTTAGACGTCGCCGACATATATTGATGGCCGGCAATTGTTTTGTTACTGCCCGATTCAGCACTACTAATAGTCGACATTGTTTGGCTATTCACATTTGAAAGACTCGTCACCGAATGATTCGAGGATTTAATAATATTATGATTAATAACATTATGATTAGTCCGTTCGTGATTTGTCGTAGCGAGGTTCGAACTTAAGCTATTACTACCACTCGTCCTTTCATGGTTCGACGGTAACACTGTCCGTTCATGATTCGAAGGCGGTGCGGTCCTGTCGTGCGGTGGTGCGGTTGTTCTGTCGTGCGGTGGAGGTGCGGCAGTTCTGTCGTGCGGTGGTGCTGAGCTTCTGTCCTGACCGACGCCCGCGTTCGGTCCGACGACCACCTGACTGATCGGAGGCACGTGGGTGCCTCCGTGTTGCTGTTGTGTCGGCACATTCGGAGTATGCGCCGTCGGCGGTTTTAACGGTTCGGCATACGGAGGCGGTGGGGGCAAAGCAGCCGGCGCAGGGCTCGGCGCGGGCGGTGCGAGGCACGGCGACATCGGCGCCGGCACTGGACTCGCACCGCCCGCGCCCGGAACGCCTGGCGGTAAACCTGAACCGGGGAATTCGTGTTTACGTGTCTGTTGCGGCGGCGTTGGCGTTGAGGCGAATAACACGGAGCCCGCGTCGGAGCCCTGAAACAAAACAAAAAACAAACATTACTTTACACATCCAAAAAAACATACTCCTACCCTAGCACTGGCTTCTGCCAAGTTGGGTAGGATTATTCCAGTATATTTACAAAATAATATTATGTAATATATATGTTGTTAGGCAAATGGATATAAATAAATAAAAATACTTTTACTTATTCGATAAAACAAAATAAAAAACAACACATCACGTGTATACATGTAACAGAAGATCTCTCCATTTATAGTTGGAAACAAATGACATTCTTAAATCTAGATTTAACGCTGAAAGTCGTTACAAAAACCCAACAAAAGGTGGTAGTGGTATTACGTACCTACACAAAACTATCACACTATACTAAAGTAAATACACTCCTGAAATAAATCGCACAATTTTCCCATTTCATCTTTTGTACTTATATGAAAATATCTGGAAGACCGAGCTTTGCTCGGATGAGTTCAAAAAAAATAGTACTTAAAGTTCCCATTTCATCAAAATCGTTAGTCGTTTTTAAGAAAAAAAATTACATACCTATATAAGTAGATAATATTATTATACGTCAGTATACGTCATACTACATAACGTATGTACCTACATATTTTATATAGGTAATATAAAAGTAATATACCGATTTATTTAAATATTAGTAAAAAAATAACAACAATAAAATCTAAACATAATTATGTAAGTATAATTATGTTAAGATTTTATTGTTGTTATTTTTTTACTTTTCAAATAATTACTGATTATTTTAATAAGTTAAAGATTGACTGTCAGAGTAATTTGACATAAATAATGAAAATAGTTTGTTTTTTCCAAAGCCTACTCACCATACGACACTGTTTTATAGCGTTAAAAAAACTGTTTTTTAAAATGATAAAATCGATACGAAAACGAATTTTTCCAGGGATGAGACCTAGCTAGATCGATTTTTTGCCCCCCAAAACTCCTTTTCAGTAAATTTCATCCAAATCGTTAGGGCCGTTTTCGAGAAAATATTTATATAGGTACATATATACAAGATTTGCTCGTTTAATAATATAGGGATTATAAGCAGTTGTTTTTCAACAGGTCGATTTTTATGTTAAATAGACTTCCGTCGAAGCTGCCATGTTTTAATTTCTGAGAAATCACTAAGAAAATATAACAGAAAAACTGAAAGGTGCGTTAATTTTGATCAGGAAAATGATCACCGTATTTTAAGCCGGCCCTGCATGAGCATTTATGTATTACATATTATGCTATCGATTATAACCACAGTGCTACAGGAAAATGACAAAGTTCAGTTACACAGTTAATTAATTCAATTAATAAAATGTCACCGAAGTTTATGATTATCCGGTATAAAACTTTTCGTTCACCACAAATGATAAAAATGAGGTTCTGAGTTGTACAATCTGCATCAAGTTGAGTAGTAAGATCCAGTTCGCCATATGCTTCGCAATTTCCATTTTTCTTATACGACTGCGAAAAAGTTTGCGCAAAGCGTTAAACGACGTGCGGGCCTCACTAGTTTAAATAGAATGAACTATTAGATTTAAAGAAAATCCGCTCGATGTCACTACAAACTTATTTTTACGTTTTGAACTTTTAGTTTCTCTAATTATTATTAGATGTTGCTGCTAGTCACTTAACGAGTTAATTATTTTTATTTATTTTTGATAAAAAACAACAGCTGATTGGTGTAAAAAGCCGTGTGTAATGTGGGTCAAAATTCCAGGATTACAAGATCTGACCCTAACTAAACAAGTGAAGTTAAAAGCTTGTAAAAATACGAAAAAATTTCGACCTCATAAACCATAATAACTACAGTATATTTTAAGGACGTTACATACAAATAAAAAACACGAAATCAACAATGTATAATAAATAATTCCAGTCCATAAAAAGTTACATAACTAATAATTATATTCATCCCACTTATTTTAATAACGCTAACGGAATGATAATAAAAAACGTAATTACAGATAATTATAGTGCAAAAAGTAATGAATACAAGATCAGATAATTATCCATGACAATTAACTAATATCAACAACAAAAAAGTATTTGGAGAATGTGTTAATGATTGTTATCGTAAAAAGTTAATACAAAAAAATTGAATATACAGCAGTCTAAAAAGTAAATAAATATTACCTATAATATATTATGCTAACTTTTCAGAAATAATTTTTAAATTTAAGTCCTCTACAAACAAAAACTTTATTACCAAACCCTGGCTCCGACGAGCAGGTCCGTCCCAACGCAATAAAAAAACGACAACCGTCGCAAATTTGTCAGTAAAAAATCAAGATATCTAAATGAGAATTTGCCATTGATTTTCAACAGTCATTCAGCATTCTACAGATATTTCTGCTCGATGTATAGATATAACTTACGATAGTCAAGTTCCAAAATTTAAGATAGTGAGTCATGCATAGTTCGTAACAAAGTTAATGGAGCGGAAAGCAAAGAAATAATATAAGCATACGCGCGTCCCATGCATAAAAACCGTGCCGTTTATATAAATAGTGAAGTATAAGTGCGTGACTCAATATTTTAAATTTTGGAACTTGACTACAAATAAAAATAACAATTTGTAAAAACATATATCGACACTATTAGTCAACAGTTTTTTGAACACATGTTGTTAATAAATTTCGAAATGATTATTCCGTTCAAATAATAGATTATACAGGGTGTCTCAGAACGATCGCCTATACGGACAGTGCAGTGAAATAGAGAAAAACATTATGAGCAGAAAAGTCCTTAGACATTTTTTGATCTTATGGTAGCGTTAATTTAATATTACCAGCACTAACTTGAGCGGAATGTACATAGGAATATTAAAAAACCGCGCCTACTCTCCCACTTAGTGATAATTAATTAATATCCTTTAACTAATTAATATCTCAATAGCCGTACATTGGATCAAAAAATATCTAAGGATTTTTCTGCTCAAAATTATTTTCTCTATTTCACTGTAGAGCCGTATTGTTTAGAGAAGACACCAAACCAGCAAGATGGCCGATCTGCGCGGTAGAAGTAGTGGGAAGACCTATCAGTGGTAGAATATGGACTCGTCCGGCACGAAATACGCCTGTCAAGTCTGTTGTGTGTGACACGCGACACTTTTAAACATAATATGGACTCGCCCGACTCTAAACTCGTTGGTGCGCATTTATGACGCTGGTGTCTTCTCTAAACAATACTACTATACTTACTGCCCGTAGGCGAACGATTTGGGACAGCCTGTATACAGAATTCTAGCGATTATAATAAACGGAACATTGTTTGTATCAAAAACTAGAAATATAAACGCCTCTGCAAATGTATGGACGGTGGGCGGACTATTCAACAAAGAAAATAAAACAGCTTTAAGCTGAGCAAATAATAAACGGTGGGTATAAAAACGCATTAATCAATTACGATTATAATAATAAAACCTATTATTATTAGGAAGGCAAATCAGAATGACGTTATTCTATTAAAGTTTGTAAAAAAAACTTTTAAGAAGAATTAAACACTCATGTTCGGTGTCCAATTATGGTATTAAACAATAATTAAATTACTAAGGGTGGCCCACGCCACCAATTAAGCGAAACTGATTTAAGAAAAAACGTATTACGGAAAGAAAAAAAATGTAGACCTGCGTAAATAGAATATTGTGCAATTAGGGCGGATAGTTGGCGATTGCGAACGAGTGTGATGTTTACGTGCCAGAGAGTAGCGAGGGCGGAAACTACACGAGTCGCAATCGCCAATTCCGCTCGAGTGACACACAGTACTTTTTGTAAAACCGGCTCCAGACGCAATGGTAAATGTCGATCAATGTTGGCATTCGGATAATTGCCATGCTGTGTGGATGGTTTTCCTGTGCCCAATAAATGCAGTCACCAACGTTGGCATCGGAAGACATTCGCTTTGAGAGCCGTTTTTTTGAACACGCATCAAAGTAATTGGCCAACGCTGGTCTCGACTTGCAAATATGACTTTGTTTTTAATCCAGACGACTGGGCAGTTTTTACTACGCGGTGTTTGTCACTGTGTGTGTGTGCATATTATTGTGATTTATATGAGTTGCAGCATGGAACCATGTATTAAGAGCTGGGCACAAGAAATTATGACCTCTGAAGCAATTGCAATAATTGCATCTTCGCTATCCATTTTGTTTAATGTTGGTGTATATTCGCTAAACATTGGGGTGTACTAAGATTGGTCAAAGCTAGATTCCTATCGTGTGGTTGCTGGACATATTGAAATTATCACGCACATGCCCAACCATACTCAAAATTGGTCGCCAATGCATTCGCGAATATTGGCATATGTTGGCCGTGTCGTTTGGAGCTTGCTTAATAAGTGCACTGAAAGCACACCATCTCGTCAAATTTTTGTTTGTAGATAAATAATACTACAAGAATGACACCGAGACGTCATTACTTAGCAACGGCTCTTGTTCCGGTCTCCACCCTTGAGTATGGGTAGAGACCGGAACAGCAACCACTCCACTCACTTGTACTTCGTCTCTAGATTCCTGTCTAAGGTGTAGACACAATACTATAAGAATGACACCGAGACGTCATCACTCGACAACGGCAATTGTTCCGGTCTCCACCCTTGAGTATGAGTGGAGATCGGAACAGCAACGACTCCACTCACTTGTACTTCGTCTCTAGATTCCTGTCTAAGGTGTAGACACAATACTATAAGAATGACACCGAGAGGTCATCACTTAACAACGGCTCTTGTTCCGGTTATAACTAGGGCATGCAATTCGAATATTCGGCTGCATTTATTATTCGAATAGTAATTCCTATTATTCGAATATATTCGAATTATTTGTTAAGAATTAAAATTGTTTAAAAACGGTTTACGGCGGCGCTAAAACATCTTACAAACGCTACACTAGCTCTAAGTTCGCGCTAGGGTGTGGGAGGGGAATCGAAACGGGGCGAGGGGGCGGCGGCGGCGTACTATAGGGGTTAATTAGATAGACTATCTAGTACTTATACCAAAGTTGATTTTTTATTTTTTTAAGTTGATTTGATCTCACTAAAAGAAAGTTTTTTTTTGTTAATTATTGCATGTTTATTTGATATAACTATTTACTTACATTACGTTACGTACGTGTACTTAATTGCTTGATTTGCTCTTCGCACGTGCTAATAGACGTATTATTTATTTGTGAAGTATTTTTTTTATAGGGGAGCAATATCCCATACTTTTGTGGTACTAATTAATAAAAATGCGTCTTAGATGCTCATTTAATATTTTTGTTTGAATAGGAAAAACAGAAAGAAAGAATTTTGAATTTTTTTGATTACTTAAATATGTTCATTTGATCTATGGTTCTCGGAAGCTATGTGCGCTCTAATATTTAGTTGATTTGATCTGAATTTTTACGTAACTAAGTAAAGTAAAAATGATTATTTGATCTCTTTTTAATTAGAAGTAAGCTGCTTTTGTTGTTAAAATATTGATTGGATTTATGGACGTGCAGTAGGCGTGTTGATTTTAAATAATTAAAAGTCATTTATTGAAGTTCCAGTGTTTTTATTATTTTTACCAATTATTCGAATATATTCGAATATTGGCTAAAATTTGAGCGAATATTCGAATACCTGAAACATCCGAATATTTGCATGCCCTAGTTATAACGCAACGGCTCCAACAAATAGAAAATACACGCCGTCTAAGGCAAAAATCATTAGAGAGCTGCAGGGAGGGTAACAGTTGTCAAGCAGACAGTCCTTGCTAAGTGAGGGCGTTGCTTTGCCGCCAATAAACTGATGACTTCACATTCTAAGAGTAATCGGGTTATATTTTATCGAATCCAATAATAAAAAAACTCGGGTCGCAGTGCCAAAACCCTGCCGACAATATAGTGTATTTGCTAATACAGGCATTGTGGCATTATTATGTAAACTTAAGTTTGTTTTTTGACAAAATAAAAAATTTAACCCCTTAATACAGCCCTTAAAATAATTAAATTTTTCTAAATTTCAATATTAGACATGGATTTCATCAGTACACCCAATTAAATACACCCTTCCATATCTAAGTAAATCCGTATCAACAAACTAGTGTTTTCATAAAATTTGAAAGTCCGGTCCTGTCGGGCCGATTTTATTAAAATTTTAGCAGCACATTTTAATCTTTACTGAAGAGTTAAATTTCAATTTTGAAACGATTCTGACAAATTTTTCGGTATTTTTGGGCCCAAAAACTTTTTGGAACCCCTAAATACAACCCTGAAAATGGTCCGATCGGGCCCATTTTAAATAGGCTTCTTGCGGTGATGGGTTCCAATGTGTGTACCAAATTTCGTTTCAATCGATTAAGTCTGTCGAGAGTTATCGTGTACACACATATATATATAAATATATATATATATACATACATATATATATAAACATTTTTAAAAATGGTGCCAAAGTGTTCAGGAGGCTATGAAACGTCGAGAAATTTTGGTCCGACCCCTAGGTCCCACCATCCGACCGACGCCAATAGTGTATGTGCCATATGGCAAATACACTAATAACAACCATATCTATATTTCTACGCGCAATCGTCATTTATATTTTGAAAAACAAATGAGTTTGGCGACACTTAACGGGTATAGATACGTCGTTTCGGCATTTTGTTTGAAGTCGTCAACGCAATAAATAATATTATAACGTTTTTAACTGCCCGTACGTCTTCGCAGAGCACTGCAAGTGGAGCGTTTTATCATTTCCTAGTGAACTAAAAACAGGTCCATTTGATCGTGTGCCAAACGAGCGCCGGAGCGGAGGCCCCATAAACGCCTTGACATGGCGACAAATGTGTTGTACATGCATACATTAACATTCCTTGGCAAGAAGCCCAGCAATACTACTAACACGTATGTTCCTTGTACATGAACATATTTTACTTATATTAGTACTACAACTACTACCGACTATACACACAGTCAGGGCCGGCAGAAACAGATCGAATGTAAGGTGACCAGAATTTTAAAATTGCTCAGGAGGACACCACCTGGACACAAAAAACTACTTCTATTATCTAGATTCTAGACCTAAAAATCTAAGAGTGAAACACACAGGAGTGGCGCCATCTAACAATCCATAGCCGTATTCGTATTTGTTGTATAATTTGTTGTATAATTAAAGAATGCTGTGACTACTTTACCGGTTGTGAGATTGTCTGCCCATAGTACAGAACCACAAAAACATTAGTTGAAATCGTTAAAAAGTAGGACAAATGGGACCGTTATGACGTTATCATTCGAAAGGAGGGCATAGGAGGACACTATCACTGAGGAGAACATATCTCATCAAAGGAGGATTATCCTCCTCAAAGGTTACCTTATGTAAAGCGGGGAAGGGAGGGGAGGGAGAGTTGAAGTGGATTTTTTTTTTAAAGTCGCAGTGTGTTTTTTTCGTTTCCAAATAAAAAAAAAAAAAAATTTCAACTAGCTTTTTATTCATAAAATCTGACTCAGTTATTTCGAAGTACCCACATTAATTAATTCTTAGATAAGGCGAAAACAGTCGCATGCTTTTCCAATTTCTGGTGGGTAATTCGACACACGCAAATTTTTCGAGTGACTAGTACAACATACCAAAGAGTAGACTGATGCCGACCCTGCACACAGTTGACTTATAATAACTCTTCACCGCAAAATTAAAACACTTATAAAATGTCCAACAGGGGATATTTTATAACTCCCCGAATTTTATAGTGGTGTAAAAGTCGGTGATGATAATCTATGTTATTATGTCTATCACAGACCACAAAATACAACACTGCTAACTTTGAAGCATCTACTTTTATTGACACACACATATTATAATACAAGCTCGTTTTGCCATACCCACTATAAAATAGCTGCTTTATATTTTACATGCATGCATTTATATTTTTATTCGCCTGATCCGCCCACGCCCTACTATAGGAGTGAAGTTTGCGACACAAATGAACTGTCAAAATTTTTTGAAAATAAAGTGAAAAGCAGCTATTTTATAGTGGGTATGGCAAAAATTATTATGACTCGTGTGAATGTTAAAACTGTCACTACTCGTCAGTAATATGCCTCATTACGCAACTGAATATACAATCTACCTACTATTCCATGTTTCTATATAGATGTTCAATAACGGGAAATAAAAGGGGTTAGTATGTAAAATAAGTTTCATCATGAATTTTCACACTTTGTTTCTTTAATCCAGATCCCGGGGGCGGGGAAGCTACCCTTCCTACTTCGCCTTGCTAAAACTACCCTATGGCCAATTATTAACCCTTCCTTAGAAACGATATTGTTATATTTATTACTTTCTAATCAATATATCAAATGTTAATTTTTAAAGTCTGTTTCTCTATAATAAATATCGATCTATGCAAAAAAGACATAAATGTGTTTTACACACGGCGTAAGTCATACTCCTATCCCGCGACTGGTACAGTAGCGACATCTATTAGACTATTAATCGCTCTGCAAAGTGTCCTTGGCATGACATCCAACGGAATTTTTCTAAAGTTTTTAATTCAAGAACTATCAACAGTGATGCGCGCGCATCGTTTAACGCTTTGCGTAAACTCGCCCAGAGCCACATAAAGAAGTATAACGTCTAAAAAAAAGTGGGCGTGTGCTTATGACCACACGACAGAAGTGAAAACTTCTGATTTTCTAATTTTAAAATATATATACGTTCTAGTGTCATCTATTAGCGCACTTATGAACTGCAAATAACTTATTATCAACATACCACAAAAACCTTTTTAATTAAGTTTTAGTGTCATCTATTAGCGCACTTGTGAACTACAAATAACTTATTACCAACATACCACAAATACCTTTTCAATTACATTTTAGTGTCATCTATTAGCGCACCTATGAACTACAAATAACTTATTACCAACACACTACAAAAATCATCTTTTCAATTAAGTTTTAGTGTCATCTATTAGCGCACTTACCAGCATACTACAAATACGTTTTCGTGTTTGAGCCGAGTAAATCCGATTCAGCGTCACTGACCCGAAGCGTGACGGTTCACTTTCGTTCACTACTCACGCAAAGCGCGCAAAAGGAAGTTTTCACTTCAATAATAAAAAAGCTGAATAGAAACTGCATATAAAAACGTAAAGTGAACATTAAACAGCGAGTTTATTGCATGCAGTAGACAGGTAAATGTAAATGATGTTAATAAAGCAGTGAGTAATGGACATGTTATGTGCGGCGTGTATAATTATTGGAACACTTAGGAGGCTAATCAACATGAAGCATTTCGAACAGAAGTACTGTTTTGGCACCGGCACAAATGAGAAATAATAAAAGACGTCGAGGCAAAACGGTGTACAGTCGAATGACAATATTTTTATTGCCTAGTCATTTACGAATCAATACCATTCATTTCACTTATTACGTTTATCAGATATTATGTACTTATATTTAAAGCACAAGAGGGTTTCTTTCGACAGTTCACTAACGGTCTCTATACTCAATCGATTACCATTTTTGAAGTGAAAACTTCTTTAGGCGCACATTGCGTTCTTTCTGAATAGTGAACGAAAGTGAACCGTCACGCTCGGGTCGGTAACGCTGAATCGGGTTTACTCGGCTCCAATCAACATCAAGCGCGCTCGGGTCGGTGACCATGCTTACTGTCTAACAAAGAGTGCATCGTTTCAAGAATCACGTTTTTATTATTACGTATTATAATAATAAAATAATATTATATATGTTTTGCATATAATCAAGTTTTCACTTTTGTCGTGTGGTCATAAGCACACCGCACTTTTTTAGGGTTCCGTACCTCAGAATGAAAAAACGGAACCCTTATAGGATCACTTTGTTTTCCGTTTGTCTGTCCGTCAAGACCCCTTTTCTCAAGAACGGCTCGAGGTATCAAGTTGAAATTCGTATCAAATACTAAGGTGTACGACCTCATAACTTTGTAAAAAATTCAAGCTTCTAACTCAATGCAGTAAAAAGATACGCGGCTTTTCAAAAAATCACGTATTTCAATACTAAATTACTACAGCAATACGGAACCCTCATGGCGCGAGTTCTACTTGCACTTGACCGGTTTTTTAAAGTGGAACTTCTTATGCGGCGCCACTGCCTCGGCAATTTGAAGGGTAAAATGATTCTAGCTCAATGAAACGAAGAATGTGTATACAAAAATGCAACGGGAAAGAAAGTTTGGATGTACCCCCTCTTCTCGCGGGGTGCAGAGTATATGGTGGAGACAACCGAATGGACTATAGCGTCCGCTATGGACAAAATAAGCGTTAAATCACACTCACGTTGTGAATAAATAAATGAAGTTATTTAAAAAATGTTGTATAATAGTTGTTGTGTAGTTAATTGTAGAAATACAGGCAGAAATAGTAGTTGCAAATTTTAAATTATGGTTATGTTAGCTCTAACGCTATTATAACTAATATTATTATTAATTTTGACAGCTAAACTTATACTCCATTCTGTTTTATTTTATGTTTATAAATAAAAAATGTTTGATTGCTAAAAACATAAGTGCAATACCACATGTAATAAACACTGCATTTATTGATTTGATCTATAAAATATTTATTAAGAAAATAACTATAGACTAAGAACAATAATTTCCAACATCGAATATTATCTGACGGCATTATGTTCTCACAGTCTGTTCATATTAAGTTCCCACTGCCATTTAGTGGACAGTGGACATAGATACATAACACATTCGAAATAAAATGTATTTTATTTTATTAAAATTTTTTATACTAACCTTTTTCAACACAATACGTAATTTATTAGCCCCTTTCAGATGTGATATTGCACTTATATTTTTTAGCGATCTGAAATTTTTTATTTATAAAAATTTGTCATTCTTTTAACGGATATAGAGTGTGATTTAGTGCGGCCCTCAGATGTCGTATTCGTCGCGCACCCAGCCAATATATCAAGAACTTTTGGTCAGAAACTATTAGAAGTCTAGCCTTGTGGTGCGTTGTGATTTACGGAATTCAACTGTATTTTATTGTAACGATATGTATAGATCATGAAATGACTAATGAGATTATTTTACCTATCTTAATCTGTCTGCGGCTGGCGAGTGTCGCCGCGTCGCAGAGAACGCAGGCATGGATGTGTTAATATCAAGATCCAACTAATTATAATATATGAACACATGTATGGATCATGTTTATCTGGCAAACATGTTATTTTGAAAAGCGTCAGTCACGTTAACGTATCTATAGCTGGCGAAGCGTGACTGTAAGTTTAATGTTTACTGACAGGTTCGTTTTATTTTATCTTTTTCATTTCGTGATAGGCGATTTGAATCGACACTTTATTTTTCTGAAAACAACACATGTGTTTGATTAATTTTTATTTATTCAAGTCTCAAATTTACTTTACGAAAAATAGTAATGATGCAATTCCACGTCTAGATCAATACGATCAAATTCTAGCGGAACCTGTCCTTGTAATTTGTTTCTTTTGCGCGTTTTTGAAGTATAAATATCTTGCCGGGGAACTTCGTTTCCAGATATTTTGTCTGTTTATCAATCACTCAAGAACAGCTGAACCGATTTGGTGAAACTTGATGCTTGAGTTAAGCCGGACTCAGATGCCTGGTGTACTTGGCCAATATTTGGTGATGGCGTATATACAGGGTGGACCAAGTTATAGTAGCAATAATTCACCATTCGATGGTCCATCGAAAAATAAGTATAGACATGCATAATTTTATTTTTTTCCAAAACGCTTCCTAAGGGAGATACAGCCCTTCAAAGTCCAGTTTTAAAAATCAACACTGACAAGTGTCATAAATTATCTCAAAATCAAGTATCGCTTACTTTGTTGGTTATTTTCATAAGTTATTTATTTGTTGTTTTTAATTTATTTAAATTCGTCAAACAGTAAAAAGTTTACAATTGTTGTACAAGATTCCAGACCTATTATTTTCATAGGTGGCTATTTTAGAAGTGTTCTAAACTTTCAACTCTAATTATCTCGTAAACGAAGCCTCAAATCGAAATTTTGCAAGAGTGACTCTTTTTTTCTAAATTGAACAGGGAAATCGAAAAAAATGTTATTCTTTAAAAATATCCAATGGCGCAGAAAATAGGGCGGGAAAAGTGAAACAACCCCCCTGCATCTACGCCACTTGACAATTTTGACAAAAGTTACTTACGTCAAGTAATGAGTATCTATTGCATAAATACTTGTACCAAATTTGGTCAAAAACGCATTAATGACCTGAGAGTTAGGACAAAAAAAAGAATTTTAAAACTGAACTTTGAAGGGGTGTATCTCCCTTAGGAAGCGTTTTGGAAAAAAATAAAATTATGCATATCGACTTATTTTTCGATGGACCATCGAATGGTGAATTATTGCTACTATAACCTGGTCCACCCTGTATACTTGCCATGTCGTGTGAGTGGTTTACTTGTTCAATTATTATTGATTACTGGTGAGTGCTGGTCCAAGTCCCGTCGTCTGTCGGTTCCTAAAATCTTGTGATTTATCTTTGTATAAATTAAAAGGGGCCTGCACTTCACCTATTTCAAAAGATGGCGCCACCATACGTAATTTAAACCAATCTTTCTCACTGCAACATAGCAGTTTTTATATTGAAAGTACAGTCAATTTGTGTGATCAGTAAGATTCTACAGATGATAAAATGCAAATTTCGTGATTTACACTATTCACACTCCTTCTTATAAGTGAATAAAGTGATTCATGTGAACGCTTCTCCCCCGTAAGCTACTCTCATAGCTATTTTCAGATCACGAACCGTAAGTCACCTCTCTTAAAAACCTCCTGCTGACAATATAAACACAAGACACATCCCACATAAAGTATTTTATGTTTAAAAATAAAAATTAAACTGCGTATATTAAATAAACAAAGCGGTACGGGGGCAAGTTGTTTTACATAAAAAAAAAGATTTTCAGAAGTATCTAAACTGTTTTCTTGCGGATTTAGACGTTTCATATCGAAAACGCGAGTTCAATCAGATGTGTTACCAAACTCGTCGACACGATTGCAAATGTATTGACGAGTTTGGTTAACACATCTGATTGATATTTTCAGTTTATAAACCGCGAAGCATTTTATTTATTGTAGATTATAGACGCGTCGACATCCCAGATCATTAGCGTCTTTCAACTACACTAAATAACAACTTTCTTAAAACTA
The DNA here is from genome assembly GCA_039654895.1 of Mongoloraphidia duomilia. NCBI lineage: Eukaryota > Metazoa > Arthropoda > Insecta > Raphidioptera > Raphidiidae > Mongoloraphidia > Mongoloraphidia duomilia. The sequence continues at coordinate 24,115,751 of CM077524.1, read as the reverse complement.
AATAACATCACAAAACATTCATGAGCGCAGGTGGGATTCGAGCCCACGACAGTCTAGTTTAGAGGCTGCGGCACCAAATACGCTATCCACTAGGCTACACTGCCCTCTGAACCGCGAAGCATATACATAAATAAAAGTATAAAACATTTATAAAAAGGAAAATGCCGATAAGCGAGTCGTTTAATCAATTTCCAATGGATAACGTTTAGGATGTAGTTATAAACAGATGAATGTTGTAGTTATATATAAGACGTGTGTGTAGTTATACAAGATATATTCTTGTAATAAATAAACGATAAATCGGTAATACAGAACACATAAAGTATATCATTCCGTGTGATTGGTTTCTCTGCCTCCGCGCGTCGTCGTCGCATCGTCTTGAATTCTATGAAGTGCTGTTGTGCGCCAAGAGGCGAGCGCTTCTTCAACGGTTTGTATCTTTGAATGGGATAAAAGTAGACAGTTAATGTTCACTGACTGATAAAAAAGGCGACAAGCGTGTCTTCGATTAGAAATGATGACAACAATATTTTTATTCGTCAGATAGCGGTAGTGGCAACTAAGGTATACCTCAAATGTTTACTTTTTTTATTCGTCGGATGGCGCTAGTGGAAAAACCAAAAATATTGGGATCCGAAACCAAGGACCTTTAGATCTTCAGTCGAATGTTCTGCCAATTGAGCCAGTTGAACGATGATGTAAGACGCTCTATAGTAAGTACGGCTGGAGTCAGTTTTGTAGTAAAATAAAAAACGTTAATTTATTAAAATTAATTGATTATTTAATCCTAATTATTATTTGCAAGGATTCATGCCACAACAACACACTATCTGTAAAAATTTCAACTTGCTATACATCGTTTGTGACAGACGGACGGACGAACATTGTAGGCTCAGTAAAAAGCACATTTCATCGCACATGCTAGTGTACTGTAGTCGAAGTAATACAAAGATTCTTTTTCACTCCACCAGCAAAAGTAGGAGTAGAGTGCGGCGCGGAGGGGCTGTGAGACACTCAACAACTTGATGCGTAGCGGTTTCGACATATTGCACGTGATGGAATCTCTCTCTAATATTCTCAACAAAGCTTTTATAGAGCTTTTTGTCATGTAATGTAAGTCGATGTAGAGTTTTAGTTTTCTATAGGCACTTACATAGGAGTCAGGTACGCCATTTGTAATTTAACTTTTTAAAAGCAACAGATTTTAAAGTGATTTCGATCGGTTATGGAAAAAGCGTGACGAAAGTAGTGGTAGAGGTAAAGATTAAAAGATAAAAACAATTATTAAGGTTGATTTAGCTTGATATAATTATGTAGGAAATAAATAGTTTGGAACAAGGCTTCAGTTTAGAGCCTTGAAGATGAAAATACATTTTCCAAAACGTCATCAAATAAAACAGCTTTCAAAATTATTTATAGCCTTGTTCCAAACAATTTATTTCCTACACAATGAAGGTCCTAGATTTTTGTGCTTCCCGTTTTTACTGGATCTAGTCAACAAATAGTGCGGATATTCTTGTGAGCTCCTGAAGATTGGCCACTTATCCTGTGGAATAATTCCGTCCTCATCTATGTAACCAAAGATGGTTGTCCTCCTGTAGTCTAGGGCCTCACATTCGAGTACGATATGGGTGGCTGTTTCATCCTCCATTTCGCAAAAGCTACATAGTGTTGATTATCCATGTAGGTGTTAGTGGTAGAGGTAAAGGGAAAGGAATGCAGCCGCGGTACTAGTATAAAGGAATTAGTTACCTCGCTACATAAATGAAAAGGCGTTCCAATAAACTATCCTAGAGGACGCTTACTTAAAAGTTAATGAACAATATAAGTAAAAGTACTTATTCTCTAGTGACAAATTCTTTTTCACTGACATTACAGAAAAATATCGTTTTAATCATATTATATCTGTAAAGTTGCATAAGTGTCACATATTTAGTAATAATTATCAGTAAATAATTGAATAGATAGCTTTGTTTCGTCTTGTAGCTTTTTTTTGTATTTGTATTATATGACGCGTTTCGGCAACGGGTTTCCATCTTCAGATAAAATTATTATATTTAAGAATCACTCATATGGTTGTCTTTAAATTATTTATACCTAGTACGAACGGTTAAGCTAATATATGCAGTACGAGTCAAGAGGCAGACAACCATATTTTGACATTAACTTTTTAAATTCGAGATGAATTTTAACAAAACGCTAAATGTTACACTGTGATTTGAAAAAAGCGTCATTTACAAAAAAAAAATGTGTAAAACATTATACAAAAATCCTTTAGGCCATATGTCAGGCTTTCTCACGCTTTTTAATTTTAACGCAATATGTATTCTTTGTACATTTTATACATATATAGAAAATAATTAAAAAACGCTCAACGCCAAACACCAGCACGTCATTTTAATTAAAAACATCGACACGCATTTTATAAATAAAATTAGCATTATTAAGAAATTGATCATTATATAGATTATTGATGAAGCTACATGTTTTAACAATATGCACATCAATGTTTTTAATAAATTTGAATTTATCGCTAATTTAAACACCCCCCTCCCCAGTATCTATAATTTATTTATAGCAAGGACAATAAATATTATATAGCTACAGTCATTCAAATACAATAAAGTAAAAATTCGACTGATGACCAGTCCTATACTTCCCACCTAGTAAATATTTGCAAAAAATAAACACTCTTTTTTTTTATTCTTTGACTAGGCCCAAATAACCTTAGCTGTTGGTGGTCTTTAAAACACAATTTAATTTTTATTCTTTGAAAAAAGCATGGTCCTCTTTTTACTTCCCACCTCTACTATGGTAGGGAAGTAATGGATTTAGTCCGAAAAAAATATTTCGAGATTTTAACAGATTTTCACGTTTTGAGACCCTAGCAATCGTTTAAGACCATTTTCTGAATGATGTCTGTATGTGTGTGTGTATGTGTGGTCAATTTTTCGCCTTCGATATCTTAAGAACGGAACAACATACGTGCATGCCGATTGTTCTATTGTGTTTATCAGCCTTTAACTTAGATCTGATTAGATTTTGAGTCAAATCGGTTCAGTGGATCCTGAGATATTCAAAAAAACGTCCTCAATGTCACGTATTAACATAGGTAAAAAAAAATATAAATGAATTCTAGATGTTATAATATGAAAAAAATGTAAATATTTTTTTTCTCTAAAATGTATAGTTTTCGAGAAAAAAAATATTTTACTAAAAAAAATAAAAATTGTATGTAAATCAAGGTAACCATGATTTTTGCTATATTAAGTTAGCCATCAGTAGATCACCAAACAAAAAAGAGGGCCATGCTTTTTTCAAAGAATAAAAATTAAATTGTGTTTTAAAGACCACCAACAGCTAAGGTTATTTGGGCCTAGTCAAAGAATAAAAAAAAAAGAGTGTTTATTTTTTGCAAATATTTACTAGGTGGGAAGTATAGGACTGGTCATCAGTCGAATTTTTTGTTTGGTGATCTACTGATGGCTAGCTTTATATAGCAAAAATCATGGTTACCTTGATTTACGTACAATTTTTATTTTTTTTTTAGTAAAATATTTTTTTTTCTAGAAAACTATACATTTTAGAGAAAAAAAATATTTACATTTTTTTCATATTATAACATCTAGAATTCATTTATATTTTTTTTACCTATGTTAATACGTGACATTGAGAACGTTTTTTTGAATATCTCAGGATCCACTGAACCGATTTGACTCAAAATCTAATCAGATCTAAGTTAAAGGCTGATAAACACAATAGAACAATCGGCATGCCCGTATGTTGTTCCGTTCTTAAGATATCGAAGGCGAAAAATTGACCACACACATACACACACACACACACACATACAGACATCAGTCAGAAAATGATCTTAAACGATTGCTAGGGTCTCAAAACGTGAAATCTGTTAAAATCTCGAAATATTTTTTTCGGACTAAATCCATTACTTCCCTACCATAGTAGAGGTGGGAAGTAACAAATAAAAATCCCTATATTATTAAACGAGTAAATCTTGTATATATGTTTCTATGTACCTATATAAATATTTTCTCGAAAACGGCTCTAACGATTTTGATCAAATTTACCGAAAAGGGGTTTCGGGGGGCAAAAAATCGATCTAGCTAGGTCTCATCTCTGGAAAAATTCGTTTTCTTATCGATTTTATCATTTTAAAAAACAGTTTTTTAACGTCATAAAACAGTGTCGTATTGTGAGTAGGCTTTGGAAAAACAAACTATTTTCATTATTTATGTCAAAATTACTCTGACAGTCAATCTTTAACTTATTAAAATAATCAGTAATTATTTGAAAAGTAAAAAAATAACAACAATAAAATCTAAACTTAATTATGTAAGTAGTTGTAGCTAATATTTAAATAGATAGGTATGTTATTTTTATATTACTTATATAAAATATGTAGTATAGGTAAGTAGGTACGTTAAATGTAGTATGACGTATAATCTTCCCTAGACCTTTTTTTCTCAAAAACGACTAACGATTATGATGAAATTTACAGCATGAGGATTTTTCGGGACGAGAAATTGATCTAGGTAGGAATTTTGGTTCCAGAGGGGAGCAATTAAAAAACAGGTGTTTTTTTTATTTATAATAACTCGCTCAATTAAAGTCAGATTGATTCGAAGTCTATTTCTACATAGATTTGATATAATATATCACAAGTGTTAAAATTGTAAATGAACACTAATATAAGAAGTGTCTTGCACAATATGTAAAAAATGACAAAACGGCGGGTCTGTGTCAAAACACATCGATTTTTAAAAACTATTGTTAAGATACATACAAAAAAGTTTTGCGTATCTAAAAATTGGCACGGCGGCCCAAAGGGCCGCACTTCTAGCGCCGCAGGCATGTGTATCAAAACACATCGATTTTTAAAAGCTATGGTGAAGATACATGCAAAGAAAGTTTTGCACCGGTTATAGTCTGACGTTTGTTATTAAAAGAATCGATATTTGTGAGTTTTTCAGTAGGTACCTATGCAAAAAAAAGTATTTGAAATTTACTGGAAGTTGTTAAGATGACATCACAGAGAAAAAGTACTTCGATAAAGTTGATATTTGGTATTAATGCTTAAAATTGGATTGTTAAAATGGTAACGGGCGAGCAAAATTTCATCTGATTCGAACATTTTTACAAGATATTCAATCTATGAAAATCGGTTTTTGCGAGTTCTTTAGTCAACAAAACAATAACGGCGGTAGATTTGAAAATGGCGACCTAAATAATATTTACAGGAAAAAATGCTTGATTCAAGTTGATACTTAGTTTTTACGCTTAAAAATACACATAGGTATTTAAAATATTTAACAGAAACAATTATTTTAAATTATGTTTCAGAAATAAATTCGTTTCGGAATAATATTCTGAGAAAATAATATCTCACAGCATACAAGTACTGTTTTTATTGAACTCATCCGAGCAAAGCTCGGCACCCAGATATTGTTTAAGATTAATTGACAAAGTCCTCAAAAGTGTAATAAGATTTCTCCTATAACCATGTTTCAATTTCCTTTAGCGTCCAGCCCCTCCCCAAATTGTAACCTATCATGTTTAATAGTCTTTACAATGTAAGCTTTCATAATTAGTGATCATGGGTCTACAGCAGGGCCGGCATCAGTCAAGTCTTCGATATATTGTACTAGACACTCGAATTACCCACCAGAAATTGGAAAGGCATTTGTATAATTTTTATTTATTTATTGTAAATTATGGACGCACCGACAACTTAGGTTATTAGCGTCTTGATTACATTAAATAACAACACACTTAAAACCAAATGAAATCACAAAACATCCACGAGAGGAGGCGGGATTCGAGCCCACGACAGTCTGATCCACTAACTAACCACTAGACCACACTGTCCTCGGGATTTATATAAGTGCATTCATTGATCATTTTTAATGTTCCAAAGAACATATTTAAGAAAAAAACTCTTTCCAATTCTCCCCTCCCCCCACTTTTTTACTCAACATACTCAAAATGTATCTATTCTGCCGGCCCTAGCCTACAGCTCCCAAAAAAAAGTCGTTTCGCCATCAATGTTTGTATACCCACAGATATATATCTATGATGTCGAGCGTCTATAATTTACAATTCATTCATTCATTATATATCTACTTATGTGTTTTCTTTTATTCGTAAAATCGGATATAACGAAATTCGGTTATAACGAGTATTTTCTTCTTTCTCTTTGCTCGTTAGACGGGTTTGTACTGTATTTCATAAATATAGGAACTGTTCAGAAAAAAGAATAAAATGCACGCCGAATCGAAAACAAGTCGAAAAACTTTAGGGGGGAAGGTGGAGCAGGGAGGAAATGGAACGCATCTCCGCATATGTATTTCCGCAACATTGAACTCGCCTCGTAAGGACAAAGGGGAACGTAACCTGGCGGAATCACAAGGGCGGCACAAACACACATACCTACCTACATGTTCAGTGATTCTGAATACGCGAGCGGAACGGTCTTTCCGCCGGAAATGGTATAACCTCTCTTTTACGATAACTCGGAAAAAGATTTTTTTTTATATGCATAAAAAATATCAATGCCATATTACACGCGTATTGGATATAAAAATTGTTTTATATATACAGAATAAGCTTGCAAGAAATATGCTTTGAAATTGCGAAAATGTTCGCAATAAATTTTTCATATCGCCATGTCTTTATTTTATTTGGAAGTTTGCGTAAAATATACTTGCGTTATGTTTGCTGCATTCCATTTAAAATAATATAATAATAATAGTCTAATTACAAAATATAACCCAGCGATGTAGCTTAATGGTACAGCACTACACTCGCATTGGGAAGGTACTAGGTTCGAATCGCGGCGAGGGCAGATGTGGCTAGGACTTTTTCCTACTGCCTCACGCCGAGAAACGGTAATTCCTGTACCGGCCATCTTGTTTGAGGTTTTCCATGGTTTCCCTCAATAATTCCAGATGAATATCGAGATGGTTCCTTATTCAAGGCCATGGCTGATTACCTGTCAAATCCCTATGCTCCTAAAGTTGCCTACCCTATCCTAATGTCCTATAATTCCTTCATTCGCACATTGCTATTAATTAAGTTGAAGTATAAAAATGTATAAAACGGGAAGTGGTAAAAATGGAAAATAGTAATGGTGCGAATGGCGTCTGTTATGACATAATGTCGAGAAACGGACGTTAAACGCATTATTATTTATTATTATTTAATTACAAAATATATGAACTGGAACTGAACCTGGATAAGTCTGGCAGTTGGCGACCTTTACACATGACGGAAGTTATACTTCTTAACATACAGATATCCTGCGACTGGTACGGCAGCGACATTTATGAAACGAGGTTCAAAGCGATTTTGGCATGACATCTAACGGAATTTTTTTAAGTTCTTAGTTCAACAACTACCTGCAGTGGAACGCTCGCATCGTTTAACGTTTTGTGTGAACTCGGTCGGAGTCGTATAAAGAAGTATAACTTTTACAAATGATATTTTCGTGGACATATACACAAAAAAAGTCACATTTCAAAAACCATTATGAAGTGTTACGTAAATATTTAACTTTTATATAACGCGGAGCTTTTCATGTCGAAAAGCATTTGAAAAATGCCACAAACAATTTTCAAGGAAAAAAAAGACATTAATAAACAAGTACTTATATTTCCTTGGTCGGAAAATGTTCACTTTACCCTACGCGTTATGTGCAACTGTACGTTACGTATCATAACTGGATGCTATAAACATCGTAAACGTGTACAGAAAACTTGAAAAGCAATAAAACTAATATAACGTTAAGAAAGCATTTTCCGTTATTGTTACTATGTACTTATACGTACGAGTATATGTATACTTATATTGTTACATGATGTTTATTCTCAACAACAGCATGTCAACCGTATTTACATATTATATTAATATTAATAAATTATAATTTAAAAAAACTAAAAAATACGCTTTAATGAACTAAAAAGTAAAAAATAATTAATTTTATTGTAAAAAAGCGTGGGGTAGTATGAAAATATGATACAAAGCACCCCACGCTTTTTTACAATAAAATTAATTATTTTTTACTTTTTAGTTCATTAAAGCGTGTTTTTTAGTTTTTTTAAATTATAATTTATTTTTGCTTTTTAGTCCTGGAGATCCTGGTCAGGATAATGGGACAAACTTATGGAATTATTGTATTGTAATCGGTCCTTGATAAGTCTGCAAAGTTTCAGTTCAATCTGAAGTTTTTTGCTTTTTTTTTTTAGTCCTGGAGATCCTGGCCAGGATAATGGGACAAACTTATTGAATTATTGTATTGTCGTCGGTCCTTGATAAGTGTGCAAAGTTTAAACTAAATCTGACCGTTCAAAGTTGGTCAAAATCAAGTTCAAAGAAGTCGGTTACAAACTGACAAACACACAAGCCCGCAAACATACAGGTGAAGCTAATATAAGCGTGTTAAAAACAAGAGAATTTGTTGTAAGTATTCTTGTTATTTTTATATTATAGACAAACACTTTATTGCAGTAAATTTTATGACCAATCATGGACGTATAGCTACGGATGGGTCCGGGTGGGCCATGGCCCATGCAATAAAAATTTTGGTACATGCGATAACCCAAGACCGTTTGTTTTACCAAGTTTGTTAAGCAATTTAATTATTGAATAAACAAAATGCATCGGCTTAAAATTTAGTAGGTTCTTGAACTAGGCGCACCATCTATGTAACCACCTCGGTTTGTATACAGTGATGAGCAAAATTGGTCTTGGTCTTGGTCTTGCGAAAAAGCAAGACCAAGACCAAGACCGAATGAACAAGAACAAGACCAATACCAAGACCGAATATGCAAGACCAAGACCAAATACACAAGACTAAACTAAAAATTCTTACTTCAGTAATAATGAGCAAGACCAAGACTAAATAAACAAGACCAAGACCAAGACCAGACATATTTGAGCAAGACCAAGACTGAATCAGCAAAACCAAGACCAAGACCGTCCAAGTCTTGGTCTTGCTTTGCTCATCACTATTTGTATAGGTTGTTCATAGTATAGTATGTACTGAATAAGTTTATTTAAAATAACAAATCGTTGACAATGCCGATGTGCTGTGTTTACCAATGTTCAAATAATAGAGGTTTCGTATTTCCAAAGGATCCGGAACTGAAAAGAAGTGATTGCATGCTGTCAGAAGGGAAAAAACTTGATTTTTCGGGAATTTTTCTATGAAAACCAATGATAACTTAGATTGCTATAAGTATACCTGCTGCCATCTACATTATGTTTTTCAGGTGCCCATCTCCACTGTCAAGCTATATAAAGAATGGTATCTTGAATAAGAAAATTATTTCAAAATTCCAAAGTTTATTCTAAATTTTTTTAATTTTCTAGATTGTATATAGGTACTTTCAGACTGCACGCACAAAATATGGCAGAGGCAATATAATGTATGTGTGGATACAGACTGTTATAGCATTATGTGTGGTGGAGACAGTGAGTACAGGAGCCAGCGTCGGAGGTTTTCTCTTATTAAATTGCTCCGTCAATGGGTGGTGATTTAGTTTTACAGCCGCAACACTACAACTTGCCAGTATATACATATTTGTGAGCGCATTATCTACTTCACTACTTCATGCAGGGCTTAAGAATAGCCGAGCGTTTAGCAATGAGCTGTTGTTTACATGGCGTTGTTATGGTTTCTCTCTTACAAGTCCCCAGTTTCCGGGTTCTAGCCCGAGAGCTGGTAAAAGTGTCAATTAGATTTTCAATTTATTATTAAAAAAAAAATAATGAACTGAAAATATGAGTTGGTGCTAGGCCCAAATAACCTTAACTGTTGATGGTCTTTAAAAATACACACACTACTTCATGCAAAATTTCATGCATCGAACAGTTGGATTTGATTCGAGTTTCAACTACAACTTACAATTCTGATTTGGCTCGTCGAAATGTCCAGAGTTCTAGGACTTAACCAATTATAAACGCATCTATAATATCGACGTTTCAAAATAAATTGTATATGTAGGTATATACAACGCGTGTTTTCCTATAATAAACCAAATCAGCCTTCAATGGGTGGAATACCTAATAGTTGGAAGCAGTATGTATACAACTGACAATAAGTACAGCGTAATACTAACTTCCATTCCATACTGATTCCATCAGAAGATTATTTTATTTTATTTCCAAGTCATTGCCTCTTTCAGGGGATGTTATACGTAATAATGGTTGTGCAAATACATTAAGGGGTGTGTATATTATATATAATTTAATACGACATATTTATGTAGCCCATTTGAGGGTGATGCTGGCTTTTTATCGGTTCATCACATTTTTGTGAGAGCGTGGATTCTCTTATAGTCGATAAAATATTATTTTATATAATACTCTAAAAATGTTCATTGGATTAGAGAAAACAGATGTGTTTATCTCTGTAGAATGCTGACCTTTTTTTTTATTCAATTGACTTTATGACTTAAGAGGTATTTAATGGAATTTCAACAATGAATAGAAACTATATGGGTCTATACGTTTGTAGTGATTTATTTTTATCATATTACATATTACCTATTATAAAAAATTTATAGTTTCCAAAAAATCTAAAAAACACGCTTACATTAACGCACTAAAAAGTAGAAAATAAATTTGTTTCTCTTCATAACGCTTGGAAGCGTGGGGCACTCGATGAATTAAATAAAATATACCGTGAGTGTCCCACGCTTTTAAACGTTATAGAAGAGAAAGAAATTCTTTTTCTACTTTTTAGTGTGTTGATCTAAGCGAGTTTTTTTGATTTTTTTTGAAACTTTATTTTTTAACTTTTTAGTCTTTGATAAATTTCAATTCTTGCGGCACTAGAATACAGTCTTACTTACCTGATATGGAGGAGGTAACTCTTTCATTAGATATAGTATGTGCGATCTGAGACACGCTTTACCACCATCAACACCGCCACTTCCATCATATGTTTTACACCATTTTGAACTTTACAAATATTATAGCCAAAATATCAGAATACTGCATTGTCATCAAAACTACATACGATTGCAAAGTTTCACGCCAATTGGATATTTGGAAGAGGGTGAAAATCGATTTTCAAGATTTTTTTACATACAACAACATACAAGTGAAGCTAATATACCTAAGCGTGTTAAAAACTAACACCAAGATGGCCGGTACGGTAATTACCGTTTCTCGGCGTGAGCCAGTAACAAAAAGTCTTAGCCGTATCTAGTGCTCTTACCACTACGCTATATCGCTCGTTTTTAAGAAATAATTAAACATAGATAGTTATCTTTATTAATATTTTAATAAACACTAAATTATTTAAAGTTTAAACAACCGCACTATTATAGTCAAGTTTCAAAATTTAAGATAGGTAGTGAGTTATATTTCACTATTTATAATATAAGTGGCACAGTTTTTATGAATGGGACGTGAATGCCTACAGTTTCATTTCTTTCAGTTCCATTGCTACGAATTATGCATGACTTGCTACGAATTATGCATGACTCACTATCTTAAATTTTGGAACTTGACTATAGGACGGGATACAGGCTAGTTAAAACAATTAAATAAAATAATAAAATTACAAGTTCTGTCAAACAAAAGCATTTTTGTATAATTTATAGTATTCAAAATGTTCAACCGACAAGTTTAAAATAAAAATTATTAGAGCATTAAAAAGGATTACGTCGTAACAATTGCAAAAAAGCTATAATAACCGCTGGAAGCGCTGTATACTTTTTTTTATTGGTTATATACAAAGAGAAAAAGGTATATTCGGGCATACAGGTCACTTAGAGATGGAAAATACGTAAAACGTTTAGTGCAAGTGAAACGGAAAAGATGTAAAACGTCATAAAACCGGCGGGCATAAAAACAAGCGCATTTGTTTCGAGAACGACATCTTAAGGAGAAAAAAAAACGATTTGTTTATGAAAAATAAAAGCTTGTAAATACTACTACTTACTACTCGTCTTCTAATTTTATGAAGTTACATTAAAAAGTGCTATAAAAATTAATAAATAAGCGTGTTAAAAACGGAGTTGACAAGATGGTGGACGTGCAGGTTCATGTGGTGGAAGTACGGGTATATGAAATTAATAAAACTACTTACCACTTACTACTAATCTTCTAATTTTATAAAGTTACATTAAACTGTTATAAAAATTAATAAAAACGGAGAAGCTAAAAAGATGGTGGACGTGCAGGTTCATGTGTTGGAAGTACGGGTATATGAAATAGCTAAAACTACTACTAGTCTTCTAATTTTATGAAGTTACATTAAACTGTTATAAAAATTAATAAAAACTGAAAAGTTAAAAAGATGGTGGACGTACAGGTCCATGTGGTGGAAGTACGGGTACATGAAATGAATGTTCACCTGCATGAATCTGAGAGTTTCAAGTTCGAGTCCTTGCAGTGATATTTAATTTTTTTCTCAAATAGCGTCATAACGTTAATGGCAACATCGTTGTCTGAAAACATAAATTCACTAATAAAATTGAATTCGTATTGTGGACACGGAGTTTTATTTTATATGATAACAGTTTTGAAGTGAAATTTTTTTTAGACGCGAAGAGAGTAATTTCGTTAAGCAATGTAACGAAAAAAAAAACGAGACTGTCAGGAGCGGAGCTGTTAGCGGGAAACCGTTCGGGATTCGCTGGCAGGTAGCGCGTTGAAGGGGAAACTCGATCGAACCGTCCCTTTTTGTTCGCATATTAAAAATTATAAGGGAGCACGGCTGAATAGTGAGACGCCAAGAGTATAGTATAGCCATCTCTGATAATTAGATGAAATTAACTATATACATTACCTAAGATCAGAACCAACATATATTAGTGTTTACACATAATACCAATGTTTACTCCTAAAGTTTTACTTCAGAAGCGTGGGATTTACATGTCGCACCCAGTTTTTTTGTGACCCATAAGTTACTCAAATTTCCTATTTTAAATGAATACAAAATAAATGTAAAACGCCGATGAAATAACGGAAGGCCATATATTACAAAGTCGATAAAGTTATTGCGGATAACTACACGTGAAAGTACAAAGTTGATGCGATATGACCAACTGTGTATTAAGCGTAGCAAAGAACCGGACAAGATGAAAAAGGAAGCTTACGGCTATATCGACAGAAGATGGCTTCCTCTCTTTTCATCTCTCTTTCATCTACTCTGCAGCAGCGTGAACGACGGACAAAAAAGCCAGAAGTAGCATCTGTGTTTGGATGTTGGCAGAGTAAAAGAAATCTACTATAACGGCTTGCATAAAGACTGTACACAAAAATATGAAATATCTATATCTAACATTATAGTCAAAGATAAAACTCAACTGCAACTATACTTTCAAATACACTGTAAGAAATGAGAAGGTCGATTACATAGATGATGGTCCATTTGTAGCCAGCGATTAATCTGGTAATAGCATATACATAAGAAATCTGTACTGCTGATAGATCAAAAATCGTGAAGCCAACATACGTGCGGGTATATATTTCTGTCTTTTTTTATGGGAACCCAGCTGGCAGGTTTCTGATTGGCTACTTCCATAGACAAAGACAGAATTTTTAAAAGAGAGAAGGTATACTATTGACCACTGGTGCACTTAGGTTTTACGTCAATGGCATCCATGACATATTTCTTTGTCTTTATATATTACGTTTCAAGTGGTGTTTATACTTCAGTTCATGGAATACTTCAGTTGATAATGATATTATTATGCCCAAAAAGACCCGAAACCTGTGTTTACTTCTTATATCACTATGAATTTCAAGGAATATGAGTAAAAAAATGTTTTTAACAAAATTAAACTAGGTTACGTTATAATGACAACAGCTGTCAAGCGTTTTGTTTACATTTCGTTCAGATGGAACGTCCGTACACCGACCAATGACATCATCGGAATAAATGGGGAATAACTTCGTCAAAAGAGACACAGATATATTTTTGCTCTCTTTGTGGACTTCACTCACCGTACATTGAGTAAATGGACAATCCACGGTATATATTTAAAGTATATGGGTAAAAGGCACACAAAGTGACAATGGCGTCACAAACAGGTATAGCCTGCATATCGCGTAGATTCCATAAAAACACATTGAGCATGCGTGGTTACTAATTTTACATTAATTTGTTTTGTATTCATCCATTTTATATATGTAATATACATTTTATTTTGTAATTTTTATACACTTTATTGGAATATTACACAAATTATGTGATTTTAATTTACTTTATGTAAAAATCACAAATTTGTTTAACTTTACAGTAAAAGTCCAAGTTTTTATGAAGTTATAGTCTCGCTTATAAACCGTGATTGCTTTCTTGGTCACGAAATGTTTCAGACATCTTGTATATGTGCCGAACACACAGTAAGCAATAGAAGACGACATCACAAGATGTGAGGTTGGATAAGGTGGCTATGTTATCCCACCTCCTTGTCTTTTATGTACAGGCTGACCATTAATACACGGCTCAATAATCTGTACGTTGAATATTCAATTTTTACAATATTCTCAGATGTACCTAAATCCAGGAGCGGACTTTCCAAAAGGCCACCTAAAGGTACGTGCAGTACGCAGCTGGGATTCTAGATGGTAGCATGTATGGTAGATGGTGGCTGAAATTATAAGCGCTTATAGGTTTGCACAACGAAGTTTTGATACTAGCATTGATACAAGCTTAAGTCGTGTTTGAAATGTCAGATAGCGAAGACGAATATTTGTGTTCTGCTACAAAGTGGTATATTTTAAATACAAATTTGGGTAGGAGCTATCATGTTCACCCTAAGAAAACGATCTAAACATGGCGATTTTCATCATTTATACCAAGAATTAAAATTTTACCCAAACCGGTTTTTTGAATATTTACGTATGGAACCTAACACTTTTAAATACGTCTTAGAAAATACTCAAAACAAATTAAATAAAAACTGGCAAAATTTCACTTATTAAACTAGTCACACCCATTGCGAAACTTGTTACGGCCATTTGACAGTTGTCACACGTTGATTGCAGTAGTCAGCGCGCTGAAAGAATGGTGAGATACATTCTTGTATATACCAGCTATTGTAACAGCGCTTATACCTGCTACACTCACTGCTTCGTTGTGTACGCTCGCATATATGATTTTGCATTAATTTAAGCAAGCCCTGCTATGATCAACGCTACCCATCTAGAATCCCAGCTCCATACTGCACGTACCTTAAGTCCAGGCCTAGGGCGGCCAATCTGCGCCTGCGGCTGATGGCAGCGCATCACAATCCGAACAACTGATTTTGGCATTTATGAAATTTAAAACTATACATTTAAATTTGTTTTATGTATATCTAGTAGGTATCTAAATTTTCATTTTATGACTGCGGCTACACAATCTTATTGTCATGGTCTAAATAAACAATTTGAATTTGAAAAATTTGAATATCCTTATGATCCAGCTTTCTAGTATAGGTTAGTTGATAATAAAATTGACAAAATGTGTGAAGGCTCGAGAAACTGCATATTTTTGAACACATCGTACATACGTATACATTGTCCCCCCTTTCCGCGCACACTCCGCGGACATGAAAAGCTGACAAGTGACGTTTATCACTATAAAGATTTTTCTCGTCGGTTTCATTTTCTGTCATGGATAACGGAATGGGATATATACATATATAGAGAGAGAGTATATATATGTATGACATAATGCCGTGATGAAATGATGTCGTTTTGTGTGGCTGGCGTGCCATTGCTATGGTGGAAACACTGGTGTGCTTTTTAGCTGTTTTATGTATTACACATCTGTGCAGTGAATTTAGTTATATAATGTGTGTGCCACAGAAACTGAAGTGTCGTCGAATTCATTTAAGAAAATTCAAATGGTCGAGCGGGTGGCTTAGCGATACAAACGATAAAAAGAACCTTGTGACCTTCAAAAAAATACTCTTATCAATGACGTTCAGTAAAAAGTGTGCCGTTACACACGCGTGCTGAAGTGAATACTTCTTAAGGTACGTGCAGTATGGAGCTGGGATTCTAGATGGTAGCGTAGATCATATATAGCAGGGCTTGCTTAAATTAATGCATATGCGAGCGTGCACAACGAAGCAGTGAGTTTATTTAATTTGTTTTGAGTTTTTTCTAAGACGTATTTAAAAGTGTTAGGTTCCATACGTAAATATTCAAAAAACCGGTTTGGGTAAAATTTTAATTCTTGGTAGAAATGATGAAATTCGCCATGTTTAGATCGTTTTCTATTAATAGGGTGGACATGATAGCTCCTACCCAAATTTGTATTTAAAATATACCACTTTGTAGCAGAAGAACACAAATATTCGTCTTACTGCACGTACCTTTACACCAAATTAGTTGAATGACGCGTTAGAATAGCTAAAATGTAGGTATTGTAGATTATAGACGCGTTGACAACTTAAGATCATTAGCGTCTTAAATTACATTAAATGACAACTAACTTAAAACTAAATAACATCCGAAAACATCCATAAGCGCAGGTGGAATTTGAACCCACGACAGCTTGCTCCAAAGGTCAGCACGCTGTCCTCAAGCACAGCTAAGGAGAGAAAAAGTTGATCTTGCATGGTCTTGCGTTGCACTATTACTCGATACTGGTAAGGCGGATAGAACTCCACGTACCTCGCGTCTATCTCGCATGGAAAGTAGTGGGGGGGCGTGCGTCATCGTTTAACGCTTTGCACAAACGCGTCCGGAATGGCATAAGAAGTGTTCACTTCAACAACCACAAAAAAACACATTGTTCAGCAAGCTTTCACGGCCGGCATTGTTCCAAGTCTTCATGGTTTCCGGGCTTGTAGGCCGTGGTCCGGTGGTATTTCTACCTGACGTTTCGTCTACAACTGCGGTAGACATTCTCAAAGGCGATGTGGCAGCGGTTCTAGACGAAACGTCAGGTAGAAATACCGCTGCCACATCGCCTTTGAGAATGTCTACCGCAGTTGTAGACGAAACGTCAGGTAGAAATACCACCGGACCACGGCCTACAAGCCCGGAAACCATGAAGACTTGGAAAACATATTGTGTTTATGAAAAATGCAGTTTCAATTAAAATAAGAAAAATGTTTTTGGATGAGAAATTAAGAACATTTTGATTAAAACGACGTACACCCGGTACACTTATATAACGAATGTGTGTGTGTGTGTGTGTGTAAACTGATGCTAACCACCCCCTCCCGTGAAGCCCGCTCCAGTGGGTAGTGATGATGTTATTTACGATTGATGTTCATTTTAGATAACTCGTGTTATTTTTTTTCATGTCATCTCAATTGTTTTTATCGCTCAAATACACCCATACGTGTAATCGCATTCAATTGTTTTCCAATGTTTATTATCGTACGTCTATTATTTCGTAATGGAAATAGCGTTGCGGATATTGCGGTTTTGATAATATTTTTATTGCGCTGTAAAATACAAATGCACTTTTTTCTGCAATCACACATACATTTTTATTAACGATGATTTCCACAGAGTGCATGCCATCACATTTTTTTTTAAATGGTTACCTACTGCTAGGGTTATCTGAGGTCAGTACCAACTTATAAATTCAATCTACCTATTATAGTTTGATTACCTATACTCTTAGAATGACACAGTGACGTCATCAGCCTATTGGTAGCAACACACCACCCACTTAGCAACGGACTGTCTGCTTGACAACCGTTATCCTCTCTGCTGCTCTCTAATGGTTTGTACCATAGACCCTTTGCACACTACGCCACTATAATTTTGATTAGGATGTATTTACGTGATTTATTGGCTATTTCATGCCGACATGTTTGTATAAGATTAATAAAGGATATTATTATTATTATTATTATTATGATTACGCAGTTAAGCAACAGTTTGCGAACCAGAACCCTCTTGTGTGGGTTCAGTACTGTACACGAGAGATAGAGCCACTTTAAAGACAACATTAGCAATACAAGGCAAGCGTATAACGGCAATAATCCACCTATATATTGCAGACAACACAACTAATAGACATTTTACAAGGCAAGGCAACAGTTTGTGTAAATCAAGACCACCCTTGTACACAGTTCGGCACAATATAGCTGTTGCTGCTGCTGAATGGAAACGGAGCTAATAGAGAGAATAATATATATTTTTTTTATTGTAACAAAAACAAAGTGAATCGGCTGCAGTGGCCATTATCACTATACAAAATAAAGAAGAGAATAATATTAAATATAAGTAGAATTGTTCTTCTGTCGGTACCTAAATCACGCAGACGAGCTGCGCAGATTGTGTTAGCTTACAGAACGATCACGAGGCACGCCCATTTTCTTATTGGTGCTAGTAAGCTATCCTGTAGGGCGACAAACAAGGTCGCACACTGCTCATGCTGTATTAATTGCTCTATTGTTTGTTTTTTCAGGGTCCCATACCTCCGTATGGAACCCTATTAGCCAGCCCACGATGTCCGTCCGTCCGTCTGTCACAGGGCTCTATCTCACAAACGATAAGTGGTAGCTAGATGATATTGTCACAGATTGTGTGTTTTTTAGTTTCATAATATTTATTTTGTTTATATTGTTTAACATGTTTATTTGTGCCTATTTCATGCGTCAATTTGCCAGTGTTATTTTTAATAAAATCCACAAAATGCAATCATTTTTATTCTATATACCCAACGCAACACAATGCATTTAAAAACATTTTTATAATACGGCCCTATTACACTACATGCAGTGGAAGGAAGAGACGACAGTCGCGTGCTCCAAACAGTGAACACGACTGTGATTGGCTGTCTCAAGGTCAAAGAAATTGTAGTACAATCAAAGTGCCGACAGAAGAGCGATTCTACTATTGATATTTTCTCTCTATGTCAATACAGCCTATACTTTAGACACCGCAATGGTAATAGACGGCAAGAGCGTATAACGACAATAATACATACACCTACACAAGAACACAATACGACTGCAGACATTTTACGAGGCACTAAATCAACAATCGTTAAAAGCAATTAGCACAGCCTTATACTGTTTACGATCATTGTAATAATATGATGAGCGCCGTATGCAGTTATTGTTGTTGCTGTTCCAAGGTGATGTTGTTTTATTATGTTGTTTATAGTTCGTCGGCTGGAAATTCGCTAAATGAACACAAGGGTTTGAGAATAGAATAGCCAAGCGTGTATATAGCAATTCTGTTTAAAAAAACTGGTCGAGTGCGAGTCAGACTTGAGCACCGAGGGTATCGTGCAATATAATAAAAATAAGAAGTTAGGTAGGGGTAAAAAGTCAACAGATTTTTTTATTTAAGTTTGTTTTTAAAAAGTTTTTTAACTTATATTTTATTTTGTTCTATTTGGTGTTTAAGGATTTTTTCGTATTAAAGTAAAAAAAATATATTAACAGAATATTTGATGAATAAAAAAAAAACAAAAATATTGCGATCCAAAACCTGGGATCGAACCAGGAATCTTAAGATCTTTAGTCGAACGATAATGTTACACGCTCTATAGTACAGTATAGAAGTACGACTGGAGTCAGCGTTGTAGTAACTAGTAAAAAAAAAAAAAAACATTAATATATTAAAATTAATATTGCGTATTTAATTCCAATTATTTGCCAAAATTCATGCCACAACACGCAATCTGTGAAAATTTCAACTGGCTATCCTCTTATACCGTTTGTGAGATAGAGTCTTGTGACAAACGGACAGACATCGTAGGCTCAGTAATAGGGTTCGGAGGCACGGAACACTAAAGACATATTATATGTTTCACACAAGGCGGAAGTTACATTCCTTAACATATATCTCGCGACTGGTACGGCAGCGACATCTATTAATCGCTGTACAAAGTGTTCTTGGCGTGATACCCATAACGGAAATTTTCTAAAGTTCTTAGTTCAACAACTATCGGCAGTGGAGCGCGCGCATCGTTTAACGCTTTGCGTAAACTCGTCCGAAGTTGCATAGAGAAGTTATAACTTATAAAAAATCATATCCTACCTTCGTTATCTTATATTTATAATAATAACTAGCGGCCCCGCCCGGCTTCGCCCGGGCTGCAATACAATACTCACTCGCTTCGCTCGCTCGCTCCCCGGTGGTACATTACTCACTCGCTTCGATCGTTCGCTTGAATATTACAATTACATTACTCACTCGCTTCGCTCGTTTGCTCTCGGGAGAATTATTCCGATGTTTTAATAGTTATTCTGTTAACCAGGGCGGAGACAAATCCAAAAAATAAAAGATCATGAAAATCGGTCCAGACGTTCTCGAGTTATAAATGGTGTAACTAACTAACACGACTTTCTTTTATATATATATAGATTTATATGTTATAATATATTGTTACGTTATTTTAGATGCAAGATGTGTATTCAATAGTTATTTTATGGACCTTTTGCAAACTAAAAATTCATGAACTACTTTTCAAAACCTTTGTACTACAGGACTGCGAATTGGTTAACTGTGCCTTACATTTTTTTAACGATTTTTAGTTCCTCATTAATTTTAATACCACTGAAATACATATTAAGTTTCACCATCACTTGGAAACTGTAAAGGTTCACCGTTTCTCAACCTTCTTAGTCCTGCGGCTGCGACCCGCCAAAAGACCGCAGAAAGTTAATATAGTACAAACATTATATAAAAAAATAATAACAAACTTATTACAATAACAAATAAGTATTTGACAAACCTTAATGTCCTTAATTCTACAGTGAAAATTGACACCGGAATACGATCGTCCACTCACCTGAAATAAAAGAAAATCATTATTAGAATAATTCATAGATTATTTTTTAGTTAAAATATTCAATGTAGGTAATTAATTTTAATCCACGGGTTTTTATTAGGGTTCCGCACTTCTGTATGGAACCCTATTACCCTGCCTACGACATCTGCCTGTCCGTCCGTCCATCTATCACAAACGGTAAAATGTTTTTATGGCATGAATCCCGACAAATAATAATTAGAACTAATAAATTAATGTTTTTTATACTGACAAGTGGAAGTGGTGTCATCGTACGCGAATATTATTTATATTGGAATCAAATCATATAACTGTCAAAGTGGCGTCATCCCACTCGATGATTATAAACTATATTATTTATTTTTTTATATTGGAATCAAAGCATAATATATAACCGTAAGGTTTGAGCTTACACTGTGCTTTTTAACATAGACACAGTTTACACTAATTAAATTGTTGTAAGGATACGGAACTCTCGTGGCGCGAGTTCTACTCGCATATTTGACCGTTTTTTTTTAATATTTGAATGTATGGTATTGATATTTTAATTCCCAGGGTTATATTACTGTTTTTTTCACAGCATTACTTATCTAAAATCAACCTGTATTATATAGTTTTATGAAAGTACGGCGATGGCAGCTCCGCACTACGGCGACTACATGAAGAAGGCGGTGGCACAAATGAGAACGAGCACAAATCGTAAAACGGCGGTCGTAAAATATAAACCAGTCTTTTATATTATTATTAATATGAGCACGGACGAAGTTACTGCTGTAATTAACTGAACGATATTTAATATTATACAGGATATAAAAAAATGCCTATTATATAATAGCTCGGAAATACTTTCATTTCAGAATATAAACATTAAGTGATAGAAGCTATGATTTATAACCAGCAATAAATTTTACTATTTCGACTGAGTGAGGATATTTGGAAAAGTATCTCGGAAATAAAAGAAATAATTGTAATTGTTTATATTGTTATAAAGAAACAATTCTGGTACGTTCCTTTTTAACATGCTTGGTTGCTTGTTTATACTCGATTCTTATATGTTCGGGTGCTCGCTTTGGACTTCGACTAGTTTCAATGAAGCATGTTAAAAATACTTAATTTTATTGTAAAAATGCGTGGGGTAGTATGAAAATATGATACAAAGCACCCCATGCTTTTTAGGCGCGATCTTAGCGAAGCTAGAAGCGCCTATATACACTCGCTTTGTCTGTGAATCTGTGATTCTGTGAATCTGTGAATCTGTAACGGATTTTTTGTGTCACGCGTACAGCCCAAACGGATGAACCAATTTTCAAAAACTTTTTTTTGTTCGATTCCTCTCGGGGTCTATTTGATCCTAACGTCGCCCGATTTTTGAATTTTGGCCCCAGAGGGGAGCAAATTATAAAAAACGGTGTTTTTTGCTTATAGTTTGCTCAATTTAAGTAAGATCGATTCGAAACCTGTCTCAAACGAAAGAGCAGAAAATTTTAGATAGATTTCATGTATAATATTGTGTCAAAACAGTTTTTTTATACAGATTTATATGATTATTAAACTAAATAAATGCGACTTTATCTAATAAATCGCGAACTTGTTTCGGTTGTCCTTGTCTGTTGCACAGTGTGATATGGATATTGGAAGATAGCGTATGCCCTGTCTTATATTGCATTATTTTAATATAGTTATTCAATTTTTTGACTGCTGATGTTTGAATTTAAGTTTAAAAACCCTGGCCTACTGAGTTAAAATGACGTGTAACTAATTATTGACGTCGATCGGATGGCTAGACCTAGGGATCGGACCAAAATTTCTCGACGTTCATACCTTCCCGAACAATTTGACTTTCTCTGTCTGTATGTCCCTTTGTACGCTTATAACTCGAGAACCACTGATCCGATTTACATGATTTTTTTTCAAGTAAATAACTTCTTATGCGACTGCGAGTTTTAAAATATTCTGGCATCACGCAAAAGTAAGTAGGTAGTAGATGCTTTGTTTTTTAAACGGTGGTTTTATTTAGCTTGATCCCGTATATTTGTTACAAATCTTGCGACCGACTGAGTTGAAATTTTGCACACATGTGTAGCTCCGGTGACAAAACAATATTATGGTAACTAACTGACCGGCCCGGTTCGTCCGGGCGTAAATCGTACTTTTGATTTTTCACCCACTTCCTATTATCCGATTGAGTTGAAATTTTGCACACATGTGTAGCTCCGGTGACAATACAATATTATGGTAACTAGTGACCGGCCCGGCTTTTGTCCGGGTGTAAATCGTACTTTTGAATTTTCACCCACTTTCCGTGATCCGATTGGGTTGAAATTTTGCACACGTGTGTAGCTCCGGTGACAATACAATATTATGATAACTAGCTGACCGGCCCGGCTTTCGTCCGCGTGCAAATCGTACTTTTGAATTTTCACCCACTTCCTATGATCCGATTGAGTTGAAATTTTGCACACATGTGTAGCTCCGGTGACAATACAATTTATGGTAACTATCTGACCGGCCCGGCTTTCGTCCGGGTGTAAATCGTACTTTTGAATTTCACCCACTTCCCGTGATCCGATTGAGTTGAAATTTTGCACACAGGTGTAGCTCCGGTGACAATACAATATTATGATAACTAGCTGACCGGCCCGGCTTTCGTCCGGGTGCAAATCGTACTTTTGAATTTTCACAGGCAAAAGGTCTTTCTCCGGTAACGTTTCAGTGGATCGGATAAATGTTATAAAATCAGACTAAGGAAATAAAGCACACTAAAAAATTAAAAATAAAAATAGATAAAAAAACTTTTAAGTTAAACGGTTTTATAAATGTACTAAAAAGAAAAAAATAAAATTTAATTTAGGTTCATAAGTATAAAAGCGTGGGTCGTGACTGTAATAAATTATCATAGAGTTTACGACCCACGCTTTTATACTTGTGAACCTAAATTAAATATTATTTTTTTCTTTTTAAAACATTTATAAAACCGTTTAATTTAAAAGTTTTTTTACCTATTTTTATTTGAAGCTATGCTTCTTAACGCACGTTTCAGATGGGGACCTAAATAATAAAAAGTGAAACGTCACGTCACGAAGTAGTGTAACGTCACTTTTGTAAAAATTATCCGATCCTTTTGAAAATTAATATTTGAGAGTTTTATAGGACACAAAAAAATAAAATGGCGTCAGATTTCAAAATGGCGCCCATATGTACTTTTTTGTAAAAATTATCCGATTCTTTTGAAAATTAATATTTGAGAGTTTTATAGGACACAAAAAAATAAAATGACGTCAGATTTTTCAAAATGGCGGCCATATGAACTGTTTTGTAAAAATTATCCGATCCTTTTGAAAATTGATATTTGAGAGTTTCATAGGACACCAAAAAATAAAATGACGTCAGATTTTTCAAAATGGCGGCCACATGTACTCTGTTGTAAAAATCATCCGATCCTTTTGAAAATTGATATTTGAGAGTTTCATAGGACACAAAAAAATAAAATGATGTCAGATTTTTCAAAATGGCGGCCATATGTACTTTTTTGTAAAAATTATCCGATCCTTTTGAAAATTGATATTTGAGAGTTTCATAGGACACAAAAAAATTAAATGGTGCCAGATTTCAAAATGGCGGCTATATGTACTTTTTTGTAAGAATTATCAGATCCTTTTGAAAATTGATATTTGAGAGTTTCATATGACACAAAAAAATAAAATGACGTCAGATTTCAAAATGGCGGCCATTATATATACGTTTTTGTAAAAATTATCCGATTCTTTTGAAAATTGATATTTGCGAGTTTTATAGGACACAAAAAAATAAAATAACGTCAGATTTCAAAATGGCGGAAATATGTAGTACTCCTTTCTAAAAATTATACGATCCTTTTGAAAATTGATATTTGAGAGTTTCATAAGACACAAAAAAATAAAATGACGTCAGATTTCAAAATGGCGGCCGTATGTACATTTTTGTAAAAATTATCCGATCCTTTTGAAAATTAATATTTGAGGGTTTCATAGAATACAAAAAAATGAAATGACGTCAGATTTAAAAATGGCGGCCAAATGTACTTTTTTGTAAAAATTATCCGATTCTTTTGAAAATCGGTATTTGAGAGTTTCATAGGACACAAAAAAATAAAATGACATCAGATTTAAAAATGGCGGCCGTATGTACTTTGTTTGTAAAAATTATCCGATTCTTTTGAAAATCGGTATTTGAGAGTTTCATAGGACACAAAAAAATAAAATGACGTCAGATTTCAAAATGGCGGCAGTATGTACTTTTTGTGTAAAAATTATCCGATCTTTTTGAAAATAGATATTGACGAGTTTTATAGAACGCAAAAAAATAAAATGACGTCATATTTTAAAATGGCGGCCATAGGTATATACTTCTTTGTAAAAATTATCCGATCCTTTTGAAAATTGATATTTGAGAGTTTAATAAGACACAAAAAAATAAAATGGCGTCAGATTTCAAAATGGCAGTCAAATAATAACTTTTTAATTGTATTGTTTGTATCTTTGATAAATTCGGTTTTATATACAATGCGTAAGAAACATAGCTTCTGTCGGGTATCTTACGACACCTCATGACTTTTTTTATTTAGCAGGTTCCGAGTTTCGCTTAATAGTCAACCGTTGCTATGGAAAATTGTTTCAAAAATTCACAGCACTATTTTTTCTATGTAATCCAATACATATTTACATTAGATCTTATGGCCATAGCCTACTACAAAATTGATCTTCTTAGTGTTATTGTCCCTATGTTTGGTAAAACCGTTTACACACAATACCTACATGAATATCGCGCCTTGTAATTCTTGAATTACTTGTATGCTCCAAAATTTTTTACAATAAAATTAATTAATTTTTACTTTTTAGTTCATTAAAGCGTGTTTTTTAGTTTTTTATCTAATAAATCGCGAACTTGTTTCGGTTGTCCTTGTCTGTTGCACAGTGTGATATGGATATTGGAAGATAGCGTATGCCCTGTCTTATATTGCATTATTTCAATATAGTTATTCAATTTTTTGACTGCTGATGTTTGAATTTAAGTTTAAAAACCCTGGCCTACTGAGTTAAAATGACGTGTAACTAATTATTGACGTCGATCGGATCGGACCAAAATTTCTCGACGTTCATCATACCTTCCCGAACAATTTGACTTTCTCTGTCTCTATGTCCCTTTGTACTTCTGAATTTTCACCCACTTCCCGTGAGCCGATTGAGTTGAAATTTTGCACACATGTGTAGCTCCGGTGACAATACAATATTATGGTAACTAGCTGACCGGCCCGGCTTTCGTCCGGGTGTAAATCGTACTTTTGAATTTTCACCCACTTCCTATGATCCGATTGAGTTGAAATTTTGCACACATGTGTAGCTCCGGTGACAATACAATATTATGGTAACTAGCTGACCGGCCCGGCTTTCGTCCGGGTGTAAATCGTACTTTTGAATTTTTACCCACTTCCCATGATCCGATTGAGTTGAAATTTTGCACACATGTGTAGCTCCGGTGACAATACAATATTATGGTAACCAGCTGACCGGCCCGAGTTTCGTCCGGGTGCAAATCGTACTTTTGAATTTTCACAGGCAAAAGGTCTTTCTCCGGTAACGTTTGGGATAAATGTAATAAAACAGGAAATAAAGCACACTAAAAATTATTAGATCCTTTTGAAAATTAATATTTGAGAGTTTTATAGGACACAAAAAAATAAAATGGCGTCAGATTTCAAAATGGCGGCCATATGTACTTTTTTGTAAACATTATCCGATTCTTTTGAAAATTAATATTTGAGAGTTTTATAGCATACAAAAAAATTAAATGGTGATTTCAAAATGGCGGCCATATGTACTTTTTTGTAAGAATTATCAGATCCTTTTGAAAATTGATATTTGAGAGTTTCATAGAACACAAAAAAATAAAATGACGTCAGATTTCAAAATGGCGGCCATATGTACTTTTTTGTAAGAATTATCAGATCCTTTTGAAAATTGATATTTGAGAGTTTCATAGAACACAAAAAAATAAAATGACGTCAGATTTCAAAATGGCGGCCATATATACTTTTTTGTAAAAATTATCCGATCCTTTTGAAAATTGATATTTGCGAGTTTTATAGGACACAAAAAAATAAAATAACGTCAGATTTCAAAATGGCGGAAATATGTAGAACTCCTTTCTAAAAATTATACGATCCTTTTAAAAATTGATATTTGAGAGCTTCATAGGACACAAAAAAATAAAATGACGTCAGATTTCAAAATGGCGGCCGTATGTCCTTTTTTGTAAAAATTATCCGATCATTTTGAAAATTGATATTTGAGAGTTTCATAGGTCACAAAAAAATAAAATGATGTCAGATTTCAAAATGGCGGCCATATATACTTTTTTGTAAAAATTATCCGATCCTTTTGAAAATCGGTATTTGAAAGTTTCATAGGACACAAAAAAATAAAATGGCGTCAGATTTCAAAATGGCGGCCATAATATGTACTTTTTTGTAAAAATTATCCGATCCCTTTGAAAATTGATATATGCGAGTTTTATAGGACACAAAAAAATAAAATGACGTCATATTTCAAAATGGCGGAAATATGTAATACTCCTTTGTAAAAATTATCCGATCCTTTTGAAAATTGATATTTGAGAGTTTCATAAGACACAAAAGAATAAAATGACGTCAGATTTAAAAATGGCGGCCGTATGGACATTTTTGTAAAAATTATCCGATCCTTTTGAAAATTGATATTTGAGAGTTTCATAGGTCACAAAAAAATAAAATGATGTCAGATTTCAAAATGGCGGCCATATATACTTTTTTGTAAAAATTATCCGATCCTTTTGAAAATCGGTATTTGAAAGTTTCATAGGACACAAAAAAATAAAATGATGTCAGATTTCAAAATGGCGGCTAAATTATAATTTATTTTTGCTTTTTAGTCCTGGAGATCCTGGTCAGGATAATGGGACAAACTTATGGAATTATTGTATTGTCATCGGTCCTTGATGAGTGTGCAAAGTTTCAGTTCAATCTGAAGTTTTTTGCTTTTTTTTTTTAGTCCTGGAGATCCTGGTCAGGATAATGGGACAAACTTATGGAATTATTGTATTATAATCGGTCCTTGATAATTGTGCAAAATTTCAGTTCAATCTGAAGTTTTTTGCTTTTTTTTTTTTTAGTCCTGGAGATCCTAGTCAGGATTATGGGACAAACTTATGGAATTATTGTATTGTAATCGGTCCTTGATAAGTGTGCAAAGTTTCAGTTCAATCTGAAGTTTTTTGCTTTTTTTTTTTAGTCCTGGAGATCCTGGTCAGGATAATGGGACAAACTTATTGAATTACTGTATTGTCGTCGGTCCTTGATAAGTGTGCAAAGTTTAAACTAAATCTGACCGTTCAAAGTTGGTCAAAATCAAGTTCAAAGAAGTCGGTTACAAACTGACAAGCCCGCAAACATACAGGTGAAGCTAATATAAGCGTGTTAAAAAGAATTCAGAATTGTTTCTTTTTCATTTGTAATCCCACTCGATCGATTCGGCCTCACTGCCGTCATTTTGAATTCACAAAAATATTTTAAAGCCTAGAACACTTGCGTGATTAAGACAAATCGAATGACACCTCGATTATGAAAATCGGCTCAGGTAACAAACACGTACATACATATTATATACATACATAGACTGTTAAAATCACACCTCTCTTTTTTCGTAGTCGGGTAAAAAGTTTCAATTAAAAAAAAATAGCAATTGATTGAGTAGGGACCGCTGGTGGACTGCGTCGAATAAAAACGGATTGTGTTTTAAATATATAGATTTTTTTGTAGATTTCACCCTCATCTCCACTTCAAATTTTTAAAATACTGTAACAAAACTGTTTTCTACGTGGGCGGAATAAATATTTATTTAGTATAATTAACAATTCAATAACAATAAACGTAACGACTATATATCAATTCTAACAATCAACACAATAATAATAACGAACAGTAATTCTTAAACAAAGTGAAGCACTTAAATAACACTGAACAATAACTATTTATATACTGTATTTATGTTCGCATTTCAACTCGACACTGATTCACGACTGACTGCCTGACTCCCTCGTACTTCCTTTATATAGTTCGAGCAGCTTGGCCCAGCACGCTCGCGCGCTTTCCAGAATATTCCGGCGGTTACTCGTATCTTCGATATCATTCCACGCCTCACACACTGTGACCTCTCATTCTCGACGCTTCTATTGTAGTCAGCGGCGTAACATCTTGAGGTTTGCTACAATACAATTGTAATACATCTTATGTTACACGATTCGTTACAAATCGTAAAAAAATATTTATAATTAAGAATGTTAAATTTATTTACCATAAAATACACAACTTTGTGATTTAGTGCAAATGTAATAATTATGTAAATAAAGCATTTTGCTAGGGATTATTTGTTTATTTAAGTTGTTTAAATCGCATGTAAATACAGTAAACATTTAATTATACATTAATTGCATGCATTAAATTATACACAAACAAAATGTTTATTATTTTCTAAATAACCCCACATCTAAACTCTAAAGCAGTGGTTTTCTACGTGGAATTAACTCTATTCACGCAACCGTATAACGACATGGATTCAAGATCGTTTGGAATTAGAATAACAACGCGTTTATTAACCTTTAAACTTAAGTACGATAGCAGATTATTAAACGAGCGCTAGTGAGTTTAACAGTCACACGAGTCAAAATAGAATTACGCCCTAAACACACAATGTACTTTTTGTCTTACACCCTATAAAATAGCGACTTCTGTCTTCATTTCCAGTATTTTCAACATTTTTGAGATTTCACTCGTGTGGCAAACTTGACTTCAATAATAGTAGGTACTGTACCAAAGACCTTTCTGTACTGTACACATAGGTATAGGTATATTATGTAGATATAAATAGCCTCTCTTAGCAGGCACACGCATATTACAGCGTTCGTGGCCGTGTGGGTAGCGATAAAATCTATTGATTTAAACCTCGCGAACGATTTGTTCACAAAATCGCCGGTTCGCCTCTAGATGGAGTAATATGAAATATTAAAATTATTTTGAATTTTACTTTTGTACCTATTATTAAATTAATATAATGAATTGAAAAAAAAGTTACTTTACCGCCCGCTTCTCGTCACTGAACCGGCCTGAAATGGGTCATTTTACGACCGGTATTAATACATGCATGAAAAGCAGCTGTTTTATAGCGGGTAGTTTTATTTTTCAATTTTTAATTGATTTCTGATTAGGTATTACTTGCAAAATATAATTAAGCTTTTAAGCATAACTTTTAAGTATCTATTATTTGCAATTTATAGCTCGCACGTTATTAGTGTATTTGCCATATAGCACATACACTATTGGCATCGGTCGGATGGCGGGACCTAGGGGTCGGACCAAAATTTCTCGACGTTTCATAGCCTCCTGAACAATTTGGCACCATTTTTGAAAATGTTTATATACCGTGCGAGTTTTTTCAAAACGTACATAGGCTGTTTCACAATTTGAATCGTGGTATAGATATTGTTAGAAACTATGGAAATGAATGTTTTTATTTACAATATTTATTATTATTGAGTTGTGATAATAAATTTTATAAGTTCAGAGATTTATTTATAATTTTTTCTATAAAAAATGTACACAGTGGAAGAAAAGGTTCTTATGTACAATTTGTGTTCTGGTGGAAATAGTTGTCGGCAAGTCTTTGCGTTATTTAGTGTGCAGTTTTGCAGGCAGACCAGATAGATACCAACAATGTCTATACCACAATTTTAAATTGTGAAACAGTCTATGTACGCTTTGAAAAAACTCGCACGGTATATATGTATATATAATATATGTATATATTTATCTAACTAATATTATAAATGTGAAAGTTTGGATGGATGGATGGATGTTTGTTACTCAATCACGCCAGAACGGCTGAACGGATCTGGATGAAATTTGGTACAGTGATAGATTATAGTCTGGAATAGCACATAGGCTACTTTTTATCCCGGAAAAATGTACGGTTCCCGTGGGATAGTTTTGTTTTTGTTTTTCATTGAGCAAGGGATCGACATGATTTTTTGCATAGTGGTAGTTTAGGGGTCAGAGAATGTTATAGGCTAATTTTTATCCCGGAAAAATGTACGGTTCCCGTGGGATAGATTTGTTTTTGTTTTATCTCTGGAACTACTAAACCGTTTCTAAAAATTCTTTCACTAATAGAAAGCTGCGCGGGGGGGATAATCTCGAGGGGGGATAACAAATTAGGGGGGAAGATTCTCGCGGGGGGATTATAAATTAGGGGGGAAGATTTTTGCGGGGATAACAAATTAGGGGTGGAGATTCTCGCGCGGGGATAACAAATTAGGGGGAAGATTCTCGCGGGGGGATAACAAATTAGGGGGGAAGATTCTCGCGGGAGGATAACAAATTAGGGGGGGTGATTCTCGCGGGGGGATAACAAATTAGGTGGGGACATTCTCGCGGGGGGATAACAAATTAGGGGGGGGAGATTCTCGCGGGGGATAACAAATGTAATGTATTATTAATATTCGAGCAAAGCGAGTGAGTAATGTATTAATAAAATTCGAGCGAACGAGCGAAGAAGGAATTAATAATATTCAAACGAACGAGCGAAGCGAGTGAGTAATGTAGGTATTAATAAAATTTTAAAAAACAGTTTTTTGACGTTATAAAACAGTGTCGTATGGTGAGTAGGCTTTGGAAAAAACAAACTACTTTGTGTCAAAATATTCTGACAGTTAATCGTTTCGGAATAATATTCTGAGAAAATAATACAAAATCAATATCTCACAGTAAGTACTATTTTTATTGATCTCATCCGAGCAAAGCTCGGTCACCCAGATATTTGTCGTTAAGTTAGTTATATTTTCTGTTTTCTTATAGGTTGAAGTAGGTACATTGTATTGTATAATAAAATTTTTTAAAAAACCCTCGATTCCAAGCAATCTCAATTTCGATCGATAAATAAAATTGTAAATCGTAAAATACGTGGGCGAAGCCACGGGTAACGGCTAGTATATATATATATGTGTTCGCGGCATAACTCTCGAAAGACTTAATTGATTTGAACGAAATTTGATAGACACGTTGGAATCCATCACCGCAGGGAACCTATTTAAAATGGGCCCAATCGGACCATTTTAAGGGTAGTTTTTAGGGGTTGAAAAAAGTTTTTGGGCCCAAAAATACCGAAAAAAATCTCAGAATTGTTTCAAAATTGGAATTTAACCCTTTAGTAGAGATTAAAATGTGTTGCTAAAATTTTAACAAAAACGGCACGACAGGACCAGTCTTACAAATTTTATGAAAACACCAGTTTGCGGATAGTGATTTATTTGCTGACCGGTGTATTTAATTTGGTACAGAGGTTGCATTGATAATAATATTGAAATTAGGACAAAAAATATTATTTTAAGGGATGTATTAAGGGGTTAAATTTTGCATTTTGTCCAAAAACAAACTTAAGTTCACATAATAAAGCCACAAGGCCTGTATATTAGCAAATACACTATATTGTCGGCAGGGTTTTGGCACTGCGACCCGAGTTTTTCTTTGATTTATATCAATAAAAATTATACAGGACTACCTTGGCATCTTACTCAACACATCGAAGTGAAAATCATTCAAATCGGTGCAGACATTCCTGAGTAATCGATGTACACTGCACATTATTACAAAAAAAAATATATATGCGTTCAATTGATAACCTGCTCCTTTTTTTTAAAAAAGGTCCAAAAGCTGGTAAAATTCCGAATAAAAATGGTGCCCTAAAGAAGCTTATATTAAAAAAAAATCTTTCCCTCTCAGCACAGCTCTATCTCGAGAATCATATTTGAATTATCAGGAGTCCAGGACTCCACAGCGACACAATACAAATGTAATAGTTACAGTTAAGTCCTCTCACTTACCAAGTGCTCTGCCTACAACTGAATAAGCTGATTCAGCACAAACTTACTATACGTGTATATCTATATATGTAGGTACCTAACACACAGAACACACCACCATACGGTGGGTGACAAGACCGGGGGTTCCAGATATAGAGCTACTTACACGGACGTCAGACGATCAACACTGACCTGCCAAAACATTACAAACATTCACGTCGAGTTTCATCAACCGCAGTTGTTTACATTGAAGTTACAGTCTCGAGTATCGGCAAGGTCATCACCGGAACAAGGTCGTGACTCGTGTTATATATAAATATAGTAAATTGTCAATACAAAAAGAACACGGCGCAGACAGCCGGGGCATAATTTACAGGGGGGCTTAAAGGGCTATAGCCCAGGGTGGCAAGTTCGTAGGGACGGCAAAAAAAGAAGAAAAAGTACTGCTTTATTTGTGATAGAGAATGTAAGGGGGTTTGGGGGAGGAAATGAGAAAGATAAGATAGGATAATAATAGTTTTTTTTATACGGCTGAAATGCAATTGAATGATTTTTTCGTTGGAGAGCAGCCAATTATATAATTGTTTCGAAACATACAGGAAAAAATCATTTTACCAACCAGTAGTCACAATCAGGATTCTAACCTGAACCTTTCCACATTCCGCCGCGAAAGTGGAAAGGTTCAGGTTAGAATCCTGATTGTGACTACTGGTTGGTAAAATGATTTTTTCCTGTATGTTTCGAAACAATTATATAATTGGCTGCTCTCCAACGAAAAAATAAGATAGGATATTCTAGATGAAAAATTTAATGAAGAGGGGCGGCAAATACTGGTTTAGCCCTAGGGCGGCCAAAATTTAAATCCGCATCTGGAAGACAGCTAACTGCCAGCGTAACTAAGATTTATTTTATTGAAGATTATAGACGCTCGACAACTAAAGTCATTAGTGTCTAAACATCACAAAACATCCACGAGCGGAGGTGTCATTCGAACCCACGACGGTTTGACCCAAAGGCCAGCACGAAATTAGTCAGTTTTAGGATAAAAAAGGCTATATTTTTCATTCGAAAGCTGGTGAAATTCCGAAAACAAAAATTTTTCTTTTTTTTCAAAACTATGATTATTGATCGTTAACGAACTGAAAAACGCAAAAAAAATCACCTCGTGGCGTCGCCTAATGGCCAAAATTTGCAGGTCTATTCAACCGCTTTTTTATGAAACCCCGAAAAATAAGGGTGTTTGCAGTCATATCACGTAAGTCTGTGACATCATATCTCTTTAATGGATGGACCGATTTTAATTTTGTACATCAGAGCGTAGCAACTTACCATCCGTAATTCGTTTTGCACCACGCTATGAAATTTTGAACAGGTTATATGATCACACACTCCGAGTTACGAGCAGATTTGCATCGTTATTTTTCTAATTACGTTTCAGATTTATAACCGAATTATAGCCTTGATGTAAAAAAAGGTCCACGTCATCAAGTATTTAATGGTGATGAAATTACTGGTAGATTTTCATTAAATCGTACGATGTAGTCTGCGATTCATCCACTTGATATAGAGAGAACGTGTAATCAAGAATTTAAATATGGATGGAACAATGCTCATAAAAAGGCTGGGAAACGACGGTCTATACTCTGTACCATATGCCAGTAATTGCTTTGATAAAACGATTTTTATTTACTAGTATCGCCTGTGGTCGAAATTCGACCAATTGTGTGTTTAAAGTAAATTCACATTTATTTGTCACATAACCTTATAAACACAAATTCAACATAACTGTACCAACAACGAAGAAATCCGACAATATTGTTACGGATCACTCTGTATGCAACGTCGTGGCTTTTTAGGTGTTCGCGCACATGTGTCGCAGAGGTCCACTGGTTTGCGTCGGGCGGATAGCTCGCCGGAAATCCAGGGTACGAAGCCAGTGGAAACGGAATACTGTATAAGAAATGAATAACCAGCGTATTCTCTATAATAATATTTATTTAGAAACAAAGATAAAAATAAAAAGTACCCTTTACAAAAAGTAAGACAGAATAATATGTACATATATTTCAAATGATACCGTAGTATCCAAACGACTCTATATAAACTAAATCCCTACTTTACGGAGCAACGGTAATGACTCGATACAAACTCAAAACTGTTTATCAACAGGAAAATATATACAACGGTATTATACCGGAGGGGCGTACCCCTTATCTGAAACGGTGGGGGAAAAAGCGGTAGGACATCTGGCGATAGCACAACGCACTGGTGCCACAACGATCGCCAGGGGGTACGGGTTATAGGGGAACGGTTAGTCAGGCTGTGACGGACCCAACCGGTGACCTGCAACAGGCCGGGGATTAATCAACCCCCAACACCGGCTGACTATAGGAGAGGTTCCAGTAGTTCGCAACGAACCGGGAGTCAATCGGCTCCCAATACCGGCGGGGGAAACGCGGTTTAGATAAGGACTAGGTAAGCGGGTCGGAGAGGTGGTGTTATCACTACAACACAAGCTGAAGGCTATAATACTATCTATGGAGAACGTGAGGCGTTTCTCAAATCAGTCACTGGTATTCAACACAGGTCAATATTTACAGTATCATTGCTTTAGCGAGAGCTAAATTAAAACTGTTCAAAAAACACATTTTATTATCGGTGTGCGTAGCACATTCTATTAAAACACGTCTTTTCACGATTTTAAACACAAAACCGTTTACTTTATAACTGGCTACGCACTATTGCACATACACTGGTACCGCGTTTACTTATTCGCACTAGTGACGATGCTGCAGGCTATCGTTACATTACCCCCCCTTCTCGCACAGAAGTGGGGTAGGCACGGCGAAGTTCTCTGTCGTGTTTCGCTGGTTGTTGGAGGCGAGCGCGGCCCAGGTGCGTGACGTGTGAACCACATGATTCGGTACGGACAGGAATACCCCTGGCGCGATCTTCAGCAGAATCGGCGGGGGTCGGAAGGGACCCTTTCGGAGTCCTACGGCGGTGGCTGTGTCGATAGCGCCGGCAATGGTCAGCAGTTTTGGCTGACAGCTCGGCTGACGACGGACAGCCCTGGTCGGGAACTGGCTTGTTCCCGCTGGACGATATGACGGCGTGCGGCGGGCAGGCCTACGGACTGGTATTTGGCAGACATCGTTCGGGACGCTGCATTATCGCTGGTCGGACCGGTAGCGGAGTAGCCGGTCTGACGGTCTGGCGATTGGCAACCATCCGCGCGACTCAGGCTTAGTCGACGGACGGGTGGCTGCTGGAGTCGGTTGCCGGTGTTGGCCGGGCCGGTGGCTGGATGCTCAACGGTCTGGCTGACGGACGGCGAGTGGCCGCTGGTTCGGCTGACAAGTAGCCGAAAGGCGGACGGCAGGTGTAGCTATGTGCTGCTAGCCGGGCCGGCGTAGCAACGGGCGGCCTGGCGGTTGAGCGGCATACAGCTTCTGGTTGAGCTGGCAGTTGGCCAGCAAGTGATCAGCAGATGAACGAGTGCTCTGCTGGTCGCAAAGGACGGCCTGTAGCAGACAGCTCGATGTTGGAGCGGCCTGCGGTTATGGCCGTGAATTTGAGTGGTCGCTTGGCGGATCGCTGAAACGGTCAGCGGTCGAGTCGATCGGTGCCGATTGTCGGTTGCGGTGCGGTTTGGCGGCTGGGCTGTTGCCCTGGGATCACATGGTGCGGTCTGGTCGGTCGGTCGCTTCTGGTACCACCAGCTGGCGGTCTGGTCGGTCGGTACGGTGCGGTAACCACCAGTTGACTAGACACGGACGCTAGTCGGTGTGGCGGTCTGGACGGTCGGTTCGGTGCGGTGACCACCAGTTGACTAGACACGGACGCTAGTCGGTGTGGCGGTCTGGAAGGTTCGGTGCGGTAACCACTAGTTGGCGGTCTGGTCGATTGACGGCTATGACGAAGGTCGGTCTGGTGATGGAACGCAAGCGGTTGGCGGCCGTTCGAGCTATGGCCGAGATGGCCAACGGAATGAGCTGGCTGGTGCGAAACGGTTGCAGCAGTTGTCTTCATCAACTGCGTCACAGAAAACGGACGCTGGCGAAGACGGAGACACTTCTCTCAAAACTGTGTCTGTTTCGGACGAAAACGGTCGGGATGTAAGTCCACAAAAGCACTTACTTTCTTGCGTAATTCATCACAGGTACCGGTAGCGTCTATATTATTATCGGTGAGAAACTTTACTAGTCTGTCTTTTGTCAGTTGGTAAATCTAGCTTTTTGTCATGTTGAAAAATTTTGACATAAGTTTATTAGGTACACAAACATTTTTGAAGGTTAGAAAATACGCTAGTATCAGTATTTAACAAAACAAAACAAATTACGGTGCCTGCTCGGGCGCCATGCCACGTCGTGGCTTTTTAGGTGTTCGCGCACATGTGTCGCAGAGGTCCACTGGTTTGCGTCGGGCGGATAGCTCGCCGGAAATCCAGGGTACGAAGCCAGTGGAAACGGAATACTGTATAAGAAATGAATAACCAGCGTATTCTCTATAATAATATTTATTTAGAAACAAAGATAAAAATAAAAAGTACCCTTTACAAAAAGTAAGACAGAATAATATGTACATATATTTCAAATGATACCGTAGTATCCAAACGACTCTATATAAACTAAATCCCTACTTTACGGAGCAACGGTAATGACTCGATACAAACTCAAAACTGTTTATCAACAGGAAAATATATACAACGGTATTATACCGGAGGGGCGTACCCCTTATCTGAAACGGTGGGGGAAAAAGCGGTAGGACATCTGGCGATAGCACAACGCACTGGTGCCACAACGATCGCCAGGGGGTACGGGTTATAGGGGAACGGTTAGTCAGGCTGTGACGGACCCAACCGGTGACCTGCAACAGGCCGGGGATTAATCAACCCCCAACACCGGCTGACTATAGGAGAGGTTCCAGTAGTTCGCAACGAACCGGGAGTCAATCGGCTCCCAATACCGGCGGGGGAAACGCGGTTTAGATAAGGACTAGGTAAGCGGGTCGGAGAGGTGGTGTTATCACTACAACACAAGCTGAAGGCTATAATACTATCTATGGAGAACGTGAGGCGTTTCTCAAATCAGTCACTGGTATTCAACACAGGTCAATATTTACAGTATCATTGCTTTAGCGAGAGCTAAATTAAAACTGTTCAAAAAACACATTTTATTATCGGTGTGCGTAGCACATTCTATTAAAACACGTCTTTTCACGATTTTAAACACAAAACGGTTTACTTTATAACTGGCTACGCACTATTGCACATACACTGGTACCGCGTTTACTTATTCGCACTAGTGACGATGCTGCAGGCTATCGTTACATGTATATAAACGTCAGGCAGGAACTCTGAGAAGCGGTGTCTGCTTGCTGAACAACGAGTAACTGAACGAACATTCTAGAGAACGCTAGAACGCGCTGTGCCTAAGCCAAGCGGCCTATATAAGCAAGCGAGTGCGAGGAAGTCAGGCAGTCAATGGTGAGTCGTGCAACCAAGCGGATCAGTGATATAAATATTAGTCAATCAACGGCCGAATCAGTCAGTACAGTGATATAAATAGTGGAGTGGATATAAATAAATAGTACTGAAGTAACTGAGTAAATGACCGACATAAATAAACGTTAGAAATAAATCTGATATAAATACAGTGATATAAATAGTTCCGTGATATAAATTCACCTGATAAAATAAATATTAGTGTAGTCAATTGTATATAGTTAAGTGTTAATTACTTGTGTTGATTGTTAGAACTGACTCTTGGTTGTTGTATTTATTATTGTTGTGTTTTTAATTATTGTAAATAAATATTTATTCCGCCAACTCAAAAAACAGTTTTGTAACAATATTGATAGTTCATAGAATCTCCGTGGTGTGTCACTTGAGGTCTCTAACACCGAGAGAAACAACGTATTTGTGGTTAAAGCGTTTTGTATATGAGGAAATCACGTTAACGGCAACATACGCACATGATTTTTTGTGTGCATATCTATAATGGTTAACAGTACCTTTCGAATGATATAAGTTTCACTGTCCTCCTTTTATAATAAATAGTAAAAAAAGGTACCACAATTTTCGGTGTTCACGTATTAACTATTAAGTAAAATATAGAATATAGATTAGAGTATCATTAGACAATAAAATGGTGTCATATAATAAAAAATAAAGGTTCACAAGCAACAGCTATTAAACTGTTGATCTCGCATCGTACAAACAATTATCGATACCTAATAAATTTGCTATTTTGATAGATAAATAGCAATATATGAGTTAGGTAATTGTGGACAACAATATAATATGTGTTAAGAAATACTATTCACTACCTAGTGGATGCCTTGTGGATTAAAAATTCATTGTTGAATTAATTAATAATTATTATTTTGATAGATACTCAAATATCTGTTGGTGTTAAATCTATTAATTCATTAAACAACTGTCGTGATATTTGTAGTTAATTTAATTTTTTTTATAGCTGTTAAATTGAAATAAAGATTACTGAAATTATTCTTCTCATTTCTTCTACTTGCCTCATGTTATTATGAAACAATTACACAATAGACGCGGTAAACCGCGTCTTAAGTCAGAACAATTTGTCAATGTCAACGTTACATCTTGGTTATTAATTTCGGCATGTCTGTGTATATTAGATCGAGAAGCTCCCAGCTTTGGGAAGAAAAGCTCTACACAAGGGACTACGAAAGCTCCCTATGATGTCGACACATTCTCCAGGGACTTCACACAAACTATAAGTACACACCGGTTTGGTACAGAACTCTGTAATAACTACTACAGAAAGAACAACCGCTAGGCACACTTTTTAAATCAATCTGAACGAAATAAACTATGATTATATCCCATATATTTTTCAAATTTAGAATGTTTATACAAAAAGGCATGTGTCGTGGCACACACGACCGAAGTGAAACTTCTTATGTATGAATAATATAAAACACAATTAGAGTTAAGAGTACTTGTACACTGTGTGTTATGCGAAGTCCAGAAGTCGAATGACTTGTCACTGGTTCTTTCAGGCACCCTCGAAAACGGTGGGGGTAGGTGCTCTTGTAACTCTAGCAAAATGTTTGGTATCCGTCCGACTCCTTGATTCCACTAGGGTAATTCTAGGAGAGATGGCCCGTCAGGTGAGTCGGCCTAGCATTCATTTTTCTGGGATAGTCACATGTTGATAACACTGTTGGCAGTCTTATATCGTTCGTCACTAAGTGTCAAATTTTTGCTTGCTTCTGCTTATGTTTAGTGCTGTTATAATATAGCTGCCTGTTGTGAATTCAGTGAAAATTTTTCAAGGTGAATTGTGTTAACTGAAGCAGGTAACTGAGCATACTTTCTTGAACTTTTTCGACATTTTGTGTGACTTAGAACGTTTATCAGCAATTCTAACCTAAAATTAAGGTTACATTAACACTCACCTTTTCGCAAGGTTTTGAGCCATCTCTCCTTATAATGTCAGGTGAGTTGGCTCATAATGTACGGAGGACAGATGGCCCACCTTCTGATTCCTGTTTTTGTGTGTCAGTAATCGCCTACTTTGTAAGTTGATATATTAAAGCTATTCGGAAAGCGCAAGTAAAGTCTAGACATTTGCAATCCAGTTCTGCGCATAAGAATACGAATTGACAACAAAATCGGATGACTGGATTCAGTACCTTCGGTGCTCCAGTTGGCTGTAACATTATGGATGCACGAAATTTGTGAATTATTGTGACGTGTGTGGAAAGAAGCTACATGGCAAGAAAAATTAAGTAATAAATAACTGAATCTTGGAACACAACACGATTATCTATATTATTTTGCTTTTTTTTTAACTGACCCATTTCACCTGATATTCTGAGCCAACTCACCTTCATAGTAAGGGTTAGATGGCCCACTTTAAGATTTTTCATTTTATTTTTTTTTCATGACATAATATGCGTTTTGCTTCTATTTGTGTTTGCAAAGTGTAGTTTACTATTTTCGGCTTTATTTACAATTTTTATAATTGTTTTATTAGTTATTATAAAAATTTTGTGTTGATTTTTAAAAATGTGACCCATCTCTCCTCAAATTACCCTATATGTTCGGGTCTACCTTTTACACACTGTATATTGGATGTTTTGGATAATAAAATGCAGTACTACTTACGCTTAGAAAAATTGCCGAAATTTGAAGCTGGCGGTGCGGGATAGTACCGGATCGAGCCATCTCTATGTACCCAACGTACCATATACGAGTGTGTCGTGCGGATACAACTGGAGTTGGCGGAAGGGGTGGGTGGGGGGGGGTTGAATCATTTAAACGTGAATGAGAGAGGTTTGGTGAGTTGAATGTGTAGAGAGACCACTGCATCAGCTAATTAATGGTGGTCGAGCTTTGGGGAGGTCACATGCACACGATTGCGGTTTACACTCTATATACTGGATATAGGTAATGTACACGTTATGTTGACGAGACTACTGTTAACTACCGGTTATCCGCACACACATAATATGACGTCACAAAGCAAAGTGGCTTATTTATAAGGTTAAGGTCAGTATATTATGTAAATTGTAAAACTTTTAAACTTTGTGAAAATGCAGTCAATATTTTTGACGAGGACAGTATGGCTCAGTTGGTAGCGTCGCGGCCTCTGAATCAGACTGTCGTGGGTTCGAATTCCACCTCTGCTCATGGATGTTTTGTGATGTTATTTAGTTTTAAGTGATTAAGTGATATATGATATTTGTTGTATTTAAGACGCTAATGACCTAGGTTGTCGACGCGTCTATAATCCACAATAAATAAAATAAATAAATATTTTTGACGTGATAACGTCTCACTGCGCAGGTAGGTAATTTATTTATTTTAGAT
Source organism: Mongoloraphidia duomilia (assembly GCA_039654895.1). Taxonomy (NCBI): domain Eukaryota; kingdom Metazoa; phylum Arthropoda; class Insecta; order Raphidioptera; family Raphidiidae; genus Mongoloraphidia; species Mongoloraphidia duomilia. The sequence continues at coordinate 24,074,244 of CM077524.1, read as the reverse complement.
TACAGACGCGTCGACATCTCGGGTCAGTAGCGTCTTTCAACTAAGTATACACTAAATAGCAACTTTCTTAAATTAAATGACATCACAAAACGCACAAGCGCAGGTGGGATTCGAGCCCACGACCGTCTGATCTAGAGGCCGACGCGCTAACCACTAGACCACACGGTCCCCGGCGCAGGTAGGTAAGCAGCTACAAAAAGTTTGCGTTACGTTACGAAATCTGAGGCAGACGTCACGCTCAAAACATCCGCGACCGTGTAGACAACACAGCTTACCCCGTTTTTTTTTTTGTAAGGAAGATAACTGAGACTTCACCATAATATTTACATACGATCACAACGTTATAGGATCGGTCAAAGTCAGGGGTGGAAAAACGATATGGCCGCAGGGCGAACGCAATTTAATATAAATGGTATTGATTTAGCGAGGGTAAATTTATTACCTTACAAAGATCAGTCAATATTCAGGCGTGTAAAGTTACATTGCGGAAGAATCCCTTTGGGAACTGATAAAACAGTCGAAAGGCAAAAGTAAATATTGTTTTCCACTCATCAATCAAGCCTGCCAACAATATCAATTAAAGTAACCAAACAAAATCGCGTTTTACAATAATCGACAAATGATTTTCTACTTACAAATGAATTAATTTGCTATAATGTTAAACGTCATATAGATATCTATTACCGTATTACGAATAGGTAACATTATAACAAATTAATTAACATTTAAATAGAAAATCATTTGTCGAATATACAGTGTGTCCACAGACTCATCCTCAACATGGGGATCTCCGTTGTTATGGGAGATAGAGATTTGGTTAAATGAGACAAAATGTGCAGAATCTCCAGTACTACTACCCTGCGTAGTCAAACTTTCCATATTTTACTTGGTTCGCGACCGGCAGTTGAAAAACAAGATTTACCCATTTTCGTTTTTTGTTTATAACTCGCTTATTAAGTAAGTTAGAAAAAAAATATTTTCACTTTCTTAAGGCCCTTTTTTATGAAGATTTCAAATCTCTTTTCATATTTTTATTTACTTTTATAGTTTTAGAGATACTTGTATTAACTTTGTTTTTTTAAATACACGTCAAAGATGGCCATGACACCATTCGAAAGAGATTTTTTTTCTCTTTAATTTGATATGAGGGTTGAAGGATTTATTTTCAAAAATTACAGAGTTATACGTAAAACACTGATTTTTAGTAGTAGGCTATGCTAAATTAATTGATAAAACAACAGAAGGCTTAGCAAACAGTTGAAATTCGCGTTGAATTAGTAAACGGCTGTTTTGTTTTAGCTGTCAAAGTGTAGTTTGTTGCTAATTTGTCAGTTTACTAAGTGATTTATTAAATTTACTTTTGTTATCATGGAACCATTTTGTAACAATGAAAAATTTGATATTTGTTATATTCTATGTCACAAAAATTCGACCAGAGCTGTAGAAATGTACTTCGATCAGTATCCAGAACGAAGATAACCTCATTCGTCTATTTACAGATATTTATGAGTAAATTTAATAAACTATGGATCATTTAAAAAGCCGTTTACTAAGTCAACGCGAATAAGTGAAGAAGACAAAACTACTGTTTTACGATCAATTGTTGAAAATCGCTTATTTTTCATTGTTACAAAATGGTTTCATGATAACAAAAGTAAATTTAATAAATCACTTAGTAAACTGACAAATTAGCAACAAACTACACTTTGACAGCTAAAACAAAACAGCCGTTTACGAAGCCAACGCGAATTTCAACTGTTTGCTAAGCCTTCTGTTGTTTTATCAATTAATTTAGCATAGCCTACTATTAAAAATCAGTGTTTTACGTATAACTCTGTTATTTTTGAAAATAAATCCATCAACCCTCATATCAAATTAAAGAGAAAAAAAATCTCTTTCGAATGGTGTCATGGCTATCTTTGACGTGTATTTAAAAAAACAAAGTTAATACAAGTATCTCTAAAACTATAAAAGTAAATAAAAATATGAAAAGAGATTTGAAATCTTCATAAAAAAGGGCCTTAAGAAACTGAAAATATTTTTTTTCTAACTTACTTAATAAGCGAGTTATAAACAAAAAACGAAAATCGGCAAATCTCGTTTTTCAACTGTCGGTCGCGAGCCAAGTAAAATATGGAAAGTTTGACTACGCAGGGTAGTAGTACTGGAGATTCTGCACATTTTGTCTCATTTAACCAAATCTCTATCTCCCATAGCAACGGAGATCCCCATGTTGAGGATGAGTTTGTGGACACACTGTATACACGGTGTCCCAACGAAAACTTATACCCCTGTAAAACTCGGCAAAATGAACGTTTTGACAAAAATCCAAAAACACGTCGATTTGTATATCAAAGGGGACCAATTTTTATGCAAAAATCATTCTTGCAACTCTAGCCCTGTGCGGGGGGTAGTGACTCCCCCGAAATTTTTAAATGGAATGGGGGGTCAAATGATCCCTAATTTGGAAGAGTTTTTCATTACTTATACACAACCGTATTTGTTTTTTTCAATTCGATCGATTTGTTACCGAGAAATTGCTTCTTGAAGTTTCCAAGTTATTATTGTATGGCAATTGGTGGAGGTCGTTTCGAGCAATACATTTGATAGTTTAAACCTTTTTGTGGTTTTATTAGTTTTTTAATATGTACTCAGGACTAAATACAATGTGTCTGGTCCTGGAAGCCGGGCGGACGGTACGTTTTTAATGTAACTACGTTTACTCAGACCGCTTTTTTTGCAATTTTCTTTTAATCTATATATATAAAACAGTTCCGTTACTGACTGATTGATTGACTGACAGACAACGCCCAGGTCAAACCGCTGAAGATATAAACTTGAAATTTGGACAGTAGGTTCCTTTTGTGACGCAGGCACCCACTAAGAAAGGATTTTTCGAAATTCAACCTCTAAGGGGGTTAAATAAGGGATGAAAGTTTGTATGGAAATTCGTCGTTTTTGAAGTTAGAAGCATGACATTTTGCACAGGAGTTTCTTATATAACGTAAGTGAGCACTAAGAAATTTTTTTTTGAAAATCCATCCCCTAAAGGGGCTAAAAAGGGGATGAAAGTTTGTATGGTAGTTCGTCATTTTTAAGTTAGAAACATGACATTTTGCACAGGAGTTCCTTATATTACGTAGGTGAGCAAAAAGAAAGGATTTTTAAAAATTCATCCCCTAAGGGGATTAAATAGGGGATGAAAGTTTGTATGGAAGTTTGTAATTTTTTAAGTTAGAAGCATGAAATTTTGCACAGGAGTTCCTTATATAACGTAGATGAGTAATAAGAAAGAATTTTTGAAAATTCATCCCTTAAAGGGGTTAAATAGGGGATGAAAGTTTGTATGGAAGTTCATCATTTTTGAAGTTAGAAGCATGAAATTTTGCACAGGAGTTCCTTATATAACGTAGGTGAGCAATAATATGTATTAATAAAATTCGATCCGACAAGCGAAACGAGTGTGTAATGTATTATTAATATTCGAGTGAACGAGCGAAACGAGTGAGTAATGTATTAATAAAATTCGAGCGAACAAGCGAAGCGAGTGAGTATTGTATTATTAATATTCAAACGAACGAGCGAAGCGAGTGTGTAATGTATTAATAAAATTCGAGCGAACGAGCGAAGCGAGTGAGTAGTGTATTAATAAAATCCGAGCGAACGAGCGAAGCGAGTGAGTTATGTCTTATAAAATTCGAGCGAATAAACACCACCAGCCCGGCTTCGCTTCGCAGGAGGAGAATTTCTCGCGGGGGGATAATAAATCATAAATCGAAAAATACGTGGGCGAAGCCACGGGTAACGGCTAGTTTATTTATAAAAAGATAAACCAAATTGTAATCGTATCTACGGGGTTTCAAGTTGAAAGAAAAAAAAACTAATTTGTTTTGTAAAATCTTCTTACCTTCCTTTAAAGTACAAGCTGATCAATTATCATACACAATCTTAAAACTAGGGGTCGACAAGACAAGAATTCTTGTCTTGACAATAACTTCTTGTCTTGTCTTGAAAAAAAATCAAGAAATCTTAAAAAATCTTGTCTTGACGTTTTCTTGACATCTTATGTCTTGTCTTGACTCAAGAAATTTCAAGATCTTGAAATTTCTTGATTAACCGGTGGCACCGTACATGGTGATTCCTCGCCGGCGAACTTTTTATTGCGTTGCGTGCTAACACGGCAATCTGGTGGTTCCCCGATCTTTATTTGTTTTCTGACGAACGCAAATAACTCAGAATCTTGGAAGTATGAAATTGAACAATACTTAAATGAGCCTAGAGGACAGAAAATTCTGAGAATATACTTGATTGGTGGAGAAGACACGAAAATGTCTACCCGTCGTTATCGAAAATGGCCAAGGATTTTCTCGGAACGCCAGCAACATCTTACATCTGTAGGTACCTGCGGAAAGGCTATTTTCAAGACCAGCTTTAACAATAACAAAGCCAAGAAATCGGCTAGGCGTTGACTCCATAAGAAGTCTTATGTGCCTTAATTCATGACTTATATATATATGTGTGTGTACACGATAACTCTCGACAGACTTAATCGATTTAAACGAAATTTGGTACACACATTGGAACCCATCACCGCACGAAGCCTATTTAAAATGGGCCCGATCGGGCCATTTTAAGGGTAGTTTTTAGGAGTTGAAAAAGTTTTTGGGCCCAAAAATACCGAAAAAAATCTCAGAATTGTTTCAAAATTGGAATTTAACCCTTTGGTAGAGATTAAAATGTGTTGCTAAAATTTTAACAAAATCGGCACAACAGGACCGGACTTACAAATTTTATGAAAACACTAGTTCGCGGATAGTGATTTATTTGCTGACGGGTGTATTTAATTTGGTACAGAGGTTGCATTGATAATAATATTGAAATTAAGAAAAATAATATTATTTTAAGGGATGTATTAAGGGGTTAAATTTTTTGATTTTGTCCAAAAACAAACTTAAGTTCACATAATAAAGCCACAAGACCTTATTAGCAAATACACTATATTATTGTCGGCAGGGTTTGGCACTGCGACCCGAGTTTTTTCATTTATTGTTTTTAATTTACATTTTTGTGAATCGGTCTAGCAAAAAATGTGTTCAATAAATTAAAATAATACGTTATGTTATGTTAAAATATGTTATCTTTTTCACAAATAAATATACGTTTTAGCGTTTTCATTGTTAGTCAAGATATTTCAAGATTTCTTGTTTTCTTGACAAGAAATCTTGGTATTGACAGAACATTTCTTGTCTTGTCTTGAAATCTAAAATTACTTCTTGTCTTGATCTTGTCTTGAAATCAAGACAAGATCAAGACAAGATCTTGAAATTTTCAAGAATTTGGCGACCCCTACTTAAAACGATGTATTGTGTCGTCACAATACATGTCATTCGACGTTAATGACCTCAGATGTCGAGCGTCTATAATCCAAAATATCTAATGCCCACATTCATAGTTAACCCTTAAGGTAAGTGATAAGGGTCCCTTCGCTGAGGGTCACTTAAGTGCTGAGGGCACATTATTCAAAGGAGCGTTTCATAGTCATTTCCTTGAGCGAGGGAAGAATTATAGTAAACCTCCATTATTTTTTCCTTTAGAACAGTTAGTCATACTGCAGACAGATTGTGTTTAGTTGTCATTTTTGATATAAACGCGTGTTTTTCATGTGTTTTACTGTTTTTACTTTTTCGACACTTAAGGGACATACTATCCACCCTTAAGGTGAGGGTGATGTAAGGGCCCTTACAGACGTCAATTTTGACTATGAAACGCATATTCGATTTGAGGGTATGAGTAAATGTCCCTTATTACTTAAGGGTTAACTATGAATACGGCCGTAATACACACGTCATTCAGAAATAAGAACTTTCTTCGATTCGCCTTTGTACAACCCTATACTTCTGAAACTTCAATCTACATGAATGTAGGTACATTTATATGCACTGATGTAAAAGCCACCCGCCATACCGCTTTATTAGGGCTGTAACATAAAGGTTGGTCACTTGTGTTAAGTACCAACATATATACACCATTGAAGCATTATAACTTATTCATGTATCAATGTGAAGCCATTCATAATTTATATAATAGTCGACGATTAAAATGATGCCATATACACGTTAACTTACAATTATCCGTATTAAAACAGCGCTCTTGAAAAACTTTTGTATTACAATCATTGCTTAGAGCTGCAGCTTGTAAATTGGTAATTAATTAATTGTAGATTATAGATGCGTCACAACAAATAACATATTTGTGTATTAAAATCCGCCAGCCGGCATACACAAACCGACTGGTACGAGCTCGGGTTCCTGGGAGCGCTAATTCCCAAAGAATATTGGAATGCAATTTGCGATAGCAACCACATTCCAATGTCCCCCTTGGAGGGTTGTAAATTGGTAATTTTAAGAAACTTATGAGAGAGAGGTTAAAAATATGAGTCTGTGAAACGTTGCAAATAAAATTAACATATAGCGAGTGGGTAACAGTATTAGTGCGGACGACGCGACGTAACATTTGGCGACGTTCCATTCAAACGATTTTACTGCACCCGTGCGCCTAAAGATATTTCACGTCAAAATTCCCCGATTAACTGCGTCAAGATCCTCGAACAAGTCAACCTTATTTCTTATTCGCGCATCTTTTCTGGTAGTTGTCGTGTCCGAAAGTTCTTTATAAAAAAAAATTAAAAAAATTAGGCAGTCATGGGGACTGCCGACAGAAATGAAAAATTATTAACATTAGTCTAGTTTTCACATCTAGCGGCACTCCGAGCAACAATTATATACATTTTTATGTGGTTTATTCAACGCGCCTAAAGAAGTTTTCACTTCAAAAAGTATAATTAATGTCAAAGAAAGAATATAAAAAAATAAAAATATATAAATAAATATCATGTAGAATTTACAACAAAAAAAACACAAAAATTACACGGTGCCAGTGGGTTTCGAACCGGGGACGTTATGCATACGACGCACAGACACTGCTATCGTCGCCATCGGTACAACTGAATGACGTGCCGTTTTTATTGTAAATGCGCGCGGGAACAGTTGTGACTGAGACATTCTAGCCCATAGCATGTCGGTGACGCGAACACATAAGATTTTCCCCTACCAAAAATCGATCAACGCGCCTAAAGAAGTTTTCACTTCAATAAAAGAGTTCCGTCATATAATATGAAATTAAAAATAAAAATAGGCAATTAATATAAAAAAATAGGCAATTAATATAAACTCATGCAAGAACCACAAATAATATTATGAAACATAATCAAATAAATGGAAAGGAACTGTAAAGTACCGAAAATGTAACCAACACTGAGTGATGACAATCCATTTCACGCTAGGCCTGCTTTCATTTATGGCCGTCCGTGCGCTTGTATTAATACAAATGCCCCAAAGCTAAACGCGTTGCTAAAACGCCGACATGACGTTATATAGAGCTCACTACACTATATCTACGACCACGAGACGTACATGTTTATGTTGAATTTTTTATATTTTTGATGTGTAATAGTAGATTGTATATCTAGTTGCGTAATGAGGCATATTATTGACGAGTAGTGACAGTATGATTGCAATGCATCCCCTCTTCTCCACGGGGCTTGAACCGCTGTAAGCATTCCATCATGTTTTACTAAAAAGAATTTAACATAAACCGTTTTGACTTGTGATCATACATATATACGTATGTAAAGCTTGGCATCTATGCGGAAACAATTCCGACAATCCACAAACATCCCAACAAACCACGAAGAAGGATGAGTTTGACGTTGATTTACAATACTCCTGTGCCCTCGTGCTAACTGACAATGCCATATATTTTGACATTTAATATAAGTAGTTAATTACATAAATATCACAGGCCTCAGTGAAATTTTTTAAAAGTTATACTTCTTAAGACCGGGTCACACGATGCGTGATAGCTCGTCGAGCCATCACAAGCCACAATAAGCTACCACGAGCACGCGTCATGTGACATGGGTCGCTCGCGATACGAGTCAAAGGCTTGAATGATAGCTCATAATAATACAGGGTGTCCAAGACTTGCGTTGTCGGCCGATATATTGATTTTGGGTGAAGATAGAAAAACAGTTTAAATACAAAAGTTGTATAAATTTTAATGGTGTATAGCCTAAAAATATTTTCAATTATACGGCTTGTCCCATTTAAGCGTGGCAGACCAAAGTTATGTTTTTTTTAACCTAGCACCCTGTTTTTATTTGTTTTTTCAATTCTACACCTAAACGTGAATAGAAATTGTAAGGGAAGCTATACTCGAAAATTCAGTAATTTTTGAGTTTATCAAGTTTTTTAGAAATTTTTGACACGTGCAGACCTTTACCTAAAATTCGACATAGCCAAAACAGAAACCTTTATCAAACTGATTTTTAGGATCACTAGATAATAGACTGATCAATCAAGATCTGAATCAAGATTTGTCCTAAAAAAATGAATTTATTATAATATTTTCGTGAAAATATTAGGTTTAGGTATGTTATGATGCGGTCACCGCTTAGCACGACTTGTGAGTTGTGGGACTGTCACTTAACATAGTTACATATTAGTAGTGATGGGCGATTGTAAGATATTTTTACAATCGAAATAATTGCAATCGTTCATAATAACAATCGAGTCCACAATCGACTCGGAGTTTGATTTTACAATCGAAATGTTCGATTGTTCAAGTCGATTATTTGCCAGCGAATGAGAATACAATATATAATCGCAATTCAAGGTTATATGCTAGTCGATTGAAGTCTGACGTTCACGCTACTCGTTCATCGTTGATTCACTGTTCACACTGTTCAGTCGGTCTCAGAGCACTCGATTACTGCACAATCGACCATCCATCGACTCGACCACAGTTGTTGAGTGATGAACGATTACTTATATATTATGTGGCTCTCGACAGTGTACATCGTCTGTACGATTCAGTACTATGCGGCTTGGTCGCGGTGAACTATGAAACAACAACAATCGAGTCCAAGTGAAACCATCGAGAGTCATCGAGATGTTTGAACAATCGAGACAATCGACTAAAATATCTCGTAATCGCCCATCCCTACATATTAGTCCAGGTCCAGGGGAACAGCTGCCCCCCGGCCCCCCTCGGTACGCCCATGGACACGATAACGAACTTCAGCGGAAAAACGCTGAATGAATCGCGTTATGGCAAGGGGATACGGTAGTCTAAATTTAATCCGAATTCAGATTCTACTTTGCGACACAATTTGTTGGGTCCTATCTGCAGGAGATAAATCGAGTGTTACTCTCCACATGACCCAACCTGGCGCTAAACTAAGCTCGCTCTGTCACGTGTCAACATGGCTTCTCCAAATTATGGCAAACTGGCTCAATTGCCCTACCACTCAAGTGTTTTGGAGTGGGGAGAGTCAGGAGACCGCGCGGTCGCCCAAGTCAACCGTCTGACATCGAAATAGTAATTAAGTTCACCCGTTTTGCAAAGTACCTACAGATTGGAACCAGAGGATTGGGTCGTATGAAGGGTTTTTTATTGCATAGTAAACTGTAGATTACAGACGCTCGCCAACTGAGGTCAACCGCGTTTACTGCATAGTAAACAAATAATTATTCGTATTTGTTATACAAAATGTAATTGTTTGAAATATGCCTAATAGACTGATTAATTCAATGTTATTCAAATATAGCAAATAACCCCACAAATGAAAACTATTCATGATTATTCGCAGACTGAATATTTCAATAATTTAATAAAGTATAGTAATAGTATTTATTGTGTTAGGACTGTACATACAGTTTACACTTGTGCCGATAATAATTAATATTTCCAGTGTACGAATATTATTAATAAATTATTATTAATTAGTTCACGAAATTATTCCAAATGCAATGACATAATTTAAAAAAACATGTTTAAATTGTTTATTTTGATAAATTCCATTATGTATATGCAAATAAATTAACAGTCCATTTCATTCTCATTTATATTAGCAAATAAGTTAATTTTGAATAAATTAATTGATATTTTTAGTTTATACATGTGTCTATAATTATCTGCAAACCTCTCTGATATTGAAATACTTTGGATTAATATATTTATATTATGCGAGTTTTCAACTACAAATTCGTTATCTTATATTGAAGGCAAATTTATACGTTAATTGGATTAGATTAAAGCAATTTTATTACACGGCCTTTCATCCGCGTGATACATTTTGTGTGTGTGTTAGGTCTAAAAGTTTCGGTGTGAGTAATAATTAGTAAAAAAAATAACTAAATATAACTATCAGAAAAGATGGTTCGAGGATATTGGTCGCAGATCTATACATATATTAATACGTGAACAGTAAACACCGGAACTTGTGGTCCCTTTTTTTACTATTTATTATGAAAGGAGGGGAATGAACCTTATATCATTCGAAAGGTACTGTGCCATGATAGATGTGCGCCAAAAAAGTCATGACGTGTGTATGTTGCCGTTAAGGCGGGTAAAATAAAGTGAACATGAAATTTCGTTACTATATATACAGACACAATAAGCGATGCTATAGCAATAAATAATCGGGAAAGTTTTTATTTGTCTAAAACATTTTAATTCAATGGAGGATATGCCAAATAAATGCAATTAAAAAATAATTAAAAACGATTAATAAATAGACAATTAAATTTTCAAAATTAATTGAAAATAATCAAAAATTCATTAAAACTGTAATAGCATTTTATTCAGTAATTACATTTTATGCCCACATAACCAGGACTTGTTCAAGTATAAAAATTAAGTTTTTCATTCTGGCATTTCTATAATAGATTCGCTATATTCCACATAGCTTTATAATATATAACAAATAAAAAAACATTACCTATAATGTCATTTTTTCAGTGGCCTCAATAATATATACAAATTGACAAAATGTAAATTCTAACGTAAACAACTGCAACCATGTAAACATTACCGTTTATTGATTTATTGTTGGTTTTTTTAATTGTAGGTAAGTCAACAATAGCAGTTAATTATTTACTCTAATTTTATGAATTATTCATCACGCAATAAAAAATTAATTAGTTTTAATTTAAATGTTCAATTGGAATTAAAGCAAGATGAAGAAGTCGTTTCTTAACAAAAAAAAATAAGGAGACAACAAAGGTGTTAATGTATGTTTTAAGAAAGTCCTTGGACATTTACAACTGATATTTCAACAAACACACGACATAATTAATTAGGCTGTCAACGTCACTCTTATTAGTGATTATGTTATTAATTTTTTATTATTTATAGATACATAAACTCTGGGAAGGGCTAGAAAAAAATAAAAACCAAATTCTTGATTTTATATACTTAATCAAAATGTGACGATCTTTTCAAAATTGTTATTCCATGCTGTTTGATTAAAATATATAAATTATAGTTTATAATCACCGCGCAAGATAACGCCACTTCACTTGTCAGTATAAAAAACATTAATTTATTAAAATTAATTGATTATTTAATTCTAATTACTATTTGCCGGGATTCATGTCACAACAACACACAATCTGTGAAAATTTCAATTAGCTACCTCATACCGTTTGTGACGGACTGACGGACAGACAGACATCATAGGCAGAGTAATAGGGTTCCATATGGAGGTACGGAACCCTAAAAAAGGAAAAATAGTCTTTATTCTTTAGATATCGAAAACAACACCGACTGCCTAACTAAAAATCATTCTTAATCTTGGATTATAACTTGGCTGACGCCATTGGCTGTTTTTGAATAATAATGCAATTAGATACAATGTAATGTATTCAATTAACTTACAAATTAAATCATCAAGCCGAACATCGCTGTCATTAAATAGCGGCGTTAAGAAACGCACGACACAACATAAGAAGTTAATTAACTACATTCGACTAATTAAGGTGTTTTAAAGCAGTTATAAACATTGTTAACGCCGGCCTGCTTATACACAAATACAAAGTCATATTCGAGAGTTATTTAGCACCTTCAATAATAATTATAAACTGTGCAAGTCTACCTACTGCAAAGAAAGGCACTACTTTCAAGCTTGGGACACAACGAGAGGTCGTCCGTAAAGCTTTCATTTATTCGCAATTAAAAGCAAAGTGGCTGACATCTGGTGTTCGTATCCGAAGTCGTCGTATGTGCGGTCTATGAGAGAAAATAAAATATTAGTAAAAATAGTACATTGTGCCACAAGGGAGGAAAGTGCTACATCTCCTCCCGTGTTACGCATACTATTTTTTCTCCTGCCAGGCCGAAAGTTCGCAAAATTGAAAAAAAAAATTATTAAAATTATTATTTTATTTTATTATTAAATTTATTAAAAAATAATTTTAAAGGAAATAATTTTATAATGTGTAGGAGACAGAAATAGGTGCGTGAGAGCCGGCATAAGTACTATTGCGCACGCGCATTTGTCCGTACCACGGGAATAAAGAGCGACTTTGTTCTCGCTTGGCAGGGACGAAAGTACGAACTTTCGGCCTAGGTAGGAGAAAAAAACTTTTTAGAGACAAGCTTTTATTTAAATGCACTAAAAAAGAAAAAATAATGTTTATTAATTTAGGTCCATATAATTAATAAAAGCGTGGATCGTGAACTCTGTGATAGTTTATTAGTCACGAGCACGACCCACGTTTTTATTAATTATGAACCTAAATAATTAAAAATTATTTTTTCCTTTTTAGTGCATTTAAATAAAAGCTTGTCTCTAAAAAGTTTTTTTTACTATTACTTTATTTTGGTCATTTGTCTTTCAAAATTTTACCTCCTTTTGACACCCGTAGGGGTTGAATTTCGAAAAATCCATTTTTAGTGGATGCTTACGTCAGAAAAGGAACCAACTGTCCAAATTTCAAGTTTCTAGCTTCAGCGATTTGGCCTGGGCGTTGATTAGTCAAAAAAACCCTACATCAATCAAACCATAAAACTAGTGGCGTCATCTTATACTATATATAAATAAGATATTTATAACGGTCAACCGTGAGGTTCGAGTTACACTGTACTTTCATAGACGTAATTTCTGCAAAGGTACGTAACCCTCGTGGCGCGAGTTTTACACGCACTTGACCGGTTTTTTTATGATTTGTCACTGTGTTACAGACTTAACACACAGAGGTGTGTTACACGTAGTATATACAAGTGTTCAAGAGTGCTCGAAACTTCCCCCGTTCCAGACAAATAGCAAGCAGCACAATTCCAACTGGCTTTCGACGTCCTCCTTGGGGACATTAAGCGTTAACACTTACCATTAAATGCTTGTAGAATATTAAAAGCCTGCACAAAGCTCTCTGAGCGTTGTGTACCAACGCTCAGAGAGCTTCGCTCGCGAAAAAAGGCACTTTGAAACAGCAAGAACGATTTTTATAATTCTATGAAAAATCGATGCAAACAAGTCTTAACGGTGATGTTATAGTGAAGATATTTGTTAGTAGGTTAATAAGAATAAATTCCGGGGGTATAAACGATGTACGATTCGATTGTTTTTTTTCTCTCGGTTGGTACATTTTTTTTCACGTTCAGTTATGTCACTGTAGATACTTATACGCTTTCTGGTTAAAAAATGTTTAATGGAAACTTTAGCTTCTGTCATAACTTCTAAAAACGTCCAAACAATGTTTTAATAAAGCTTCGAATATTTTTTAATAAATTTCCAAAATCGCATTCAATTTTTCAAAAGTGACTACTGATTTTTTTTAAACTGTTTTGAATGCATTTATTTAATTTATTGTAGATTATAGACGCTCGACAATTAAGGTTAAATTAAATTAAACTGCATCACAAAACATCAATGAGCGAAGGTGGGATTCGAACCCACGCGGCCGTCTGATCCAAAAGTTTTCACGCTAACCGTTACATCAAGCTGTTCTCCGCTTTAGATGCAGCACATTATAAAAATTTCGCACGTAGCTGCAAAATATAAATTAAGTTTCAGATGGTCGTCAGCTACAAGTTTTCGGTTGATTGTCAACAACACAACAACAAATGCTGATCAAAACACAATGGTGTTGTTGTACACGGAATAACAAATGAGTGTGCAAGCTACAAGCCTACAAACATGTGCACGCGTCTCGCGGCTATTCTTTCATTCCAGTCTCTCTACCTTCTTGTTTTCTCTCTGTATGCAGTAGGTATACAGGGTGTCCCAAAAAGAATGGGACATAAAGTAACAGCTGATTCCTTACAAAAAATATTGTGATAGACCCCAACATGTCCATTCCGAAACTTGCAAAAGTCTTGTCTAGAAATTTTCAAGACAAGACAAGACTTGCTTTATCTAGATCAAAACTCTTGCCAAAACTCTAGACAATTTTCAAGAGTCTAGATAAACTAAGTAGTAGTAGGTAAAGTAAACCACTCGGCTAATCTAGACTCTTGAAAATAATCTATAGAGTCTTGATATTAGACAAGACAAGAGTTTTTTTTAATCTAGACTTAGATTTAATGAAGTCTTGATATGTCAAGACAAGACAAGACTTTGAAAGTCTTGTCTTGTCTAGACGGCAACACTATAGTAAAAACTGGTCAACCCGGAAACCATTTCGCATTTAAAAATCGTATGGCAACAGTTTTCTATTTTATCCATCGTTCTCAGAAATTTGCATGTGAATACTCTGTAGAAACATTCAGTCATATTATTATTAAGCATAAATACTAGTAACTTTTTTCAAAGAGGGATAAAAAAGTCTTTTGAATCAAGCTTTGGAGCTTAAAACGTTAAGATCAACCCAGAATTGAGCAAACAAACATTTTACTTCTTTTAAAGCTTATAGTATATACCTATGTTATAAGCTGTATTTATTCAGATTAATGTAGCAAAGCGTTTGCATTATTGAGATAAGATTAACTGAGATTTTTTTATACTTATAAAAAGAACAACACTATTGCGCTTCTTCAATTTCATTTTATCTCAAATCCACACACACAACTCAAATCTAAATGTAAATAAATTGATACAAATGAATATGTTAGCATTTCTGTTAGGAACACCCACCGAATGACCGATTACGTAACTTTACAATGCAATACTAGAAAAAATCATTTTAAACCTAAGTCACCGTCGGGACTCGAACCCGAATCTTCCACTATCGCGGCGAAAGATCATTTTGATAACTCAACCGCCGCGATAGTGGAAAAATCGGGTATGAATCCTAACGGTAACATAGATTTAAAATGAATTTTATGGCACCACAAATAAGTTATAATATTATTAGTCATCAAGGCAAGTGTATAAGTAGGATCAACTTCGTACAACGCGATGGTATTTAATGAAATAATCTTCTTAAGTTCCAGGTAGGTAAAATTTAAACATTATTATTGTTAATACATTTATGCATTGGTGTAAACATATGACGATACATCAGTAATACCAAATTTGTCTTTGCAACAGGGACGACAAGGTCACCAATTATCTAATATTCAATTCAATAAATGGAAGCCCGACAATAAACCGATCATTTATTAATAAATCAGAACAATCTTTGTGTTCGGTATACTGGGTGTCCAAGATAAGCTATCTCTTACCGTTTAGGAAATCCCCATGCATTTTACGCTTATCTTGGACACCTCGTATAGATAAAATATAAATAATTATATTTATAAAATGTTTAACATCGTGTTAACTCATAAATGTCCGCTGGTATTGTTTGTTTAATGTTTATGGGTTTATTAGGTAAATAAAAGTTTAATATTATGACTTATGTCATATTCATCAAAATCCATCAAGCTGATTTGATTCTATGTGAGAATAAACAATTTCACCCAAATATACATACATGCGTATGACTGACTGACTGATAGATAGATAGGTAGATCATCAAAAATCTAGGGTACTTCCAATCGACATAGAGCTTCGAAATTTGGAACATGTTTAAGGTAATAATTACGAGAAAAATCGAAAATTAATGAAAATCCAACATCGCGGATTCTGACACGAAATAAAATCTAGACTACTGCCAATCGAGCTAAAGCTTTAAAATTTGGAGCACAGATACTTAGTATTTAAGGTGATAATTACGAGAGCCCTCATACGCATACGAGAACCTTCTTTTGCCTTCGCGCAGTCTGGTAAAAAAAGGAAAACTTATAAATTATTTCGTAGCAAAAACTGCTAACGAATAAAGTAAATTACTAATCATTTTAAAAAGTTGTTCTATGTTTACTGAAAATCACGCAAGTTGGAAAACTTATTTAAAGTTACATGTATAAACAGTTTAAGAAAGCTTTATATAAAAGGTCTGGCAGTAATTTTAAAACTTTCGACACATTTTATATATGCATGACTAATTTAATAAAAACTTGAAACATCCATCCGACTTATAATTTAATTAAATTTTAAACATCGTTTAATCTGTGTTAATCATACGTCGCATAACTCATGTAACAACAAATTTACAAATTTGTAGTTTTAAAAATTAATTAAAAATTATATTAGAAAAAAAAACTTCTACACCATAAATATTTCCTATTACTATTATATAGACTGTTCAAAAACATTACTCCAAATTAACGTAAAAAAAACGGGGTCGTCCCACAATTGTTTTATGGCATCATCAGAGTCTCAGAGCCCTAGAACCTAGAATATCGCACAAGTTATACGCTCGCCGAATTCCCTATTTTGTGAGAAATCGTAATTGAAAAGATTCGCTCAAAGTGCGCAATTCCTAATTATTTTCCGAAATTCCTGTCTCTTCCACGTTTGGATGAAATTCGTCGGTGTCTCGATTCTTTTTCTGCAGGTTGGTAGACTGACCATACTTTGACATTTATTTCCTTTTCAAATAAGACTTACAGCTGTCTATTAATGAGGGCTACTCGACTTTTTTGTCACTTGACAGCGCCACTAGTAAGCATGTCTTTCAAATGTCAGTACTGTTTATATTTTCCGCCACCTGATGGCGCCACTAGCAAGCGAAGTATCTGTCATTAAATCATTTAATGGCTAAATCGCTGTTTTGTATTTATTCAAGTATTTATTTCTTAATGATGAATTAATTTGACATATACCTTATACTTGTCACTAGTGCTATCTGACAAAAAAATATGGTAGTCCTCATTGGAACAGTTTGCGGAAAACACCGTATAAAGATCCAACAAGATAAAATTGACTTAATTAATGAATTAATGGTATTACGACTCGTGTGACTGTAAAAACTCGCCATTGCTCGTTTTTACATACTGTCAACACTCGTCGTATTATAGTGCATTATACACATCTAGATATACAATCTGCTTTACTTGCACAGTTCTGTTCTCTGGAGTCAAAGTCTGCAAATACTTTATAGCAAGTTTTTTTTTTTTTGTTTTCAGCATGGAACTTACAAACACGCTGTATTGAAAAGAACAAAGATTTTTTGCGAGTCTGCAATTTATGACAAATTAATTCAATGTTTTTAATTTAAAATTTAATGACAACATTAAATCATTATATCTTACAAGGAACCCGCTTGGACAGCCGCGTATTATTACCGCAATTAATATATGAGTATAATAACTTGTTATAGTTGACCAACCAGTTTTTATTAACGATCATTCTTCTGATCTGATCATAATATTACACAGAACTTGCTCAGTCAGTCTCTTTTTTTTCTTTTTTTTTGTACAACATAATAAAACAACAGTCTTCAAATATTTGTTTTAATTATCAACAGTCGTAGAATGCCGGCATTTCGTACATATTTTACTAAATGATCGCAGAAAGAAATGTTCTCCATTCTTCCGAAGTCTTCCGAGTTCCGATGTTGAACAGTTCTGGGCTACTCTCACTGATATCTCTATACTTACTAGCTGGACAGCTGCCCCTGTAGTACGCCATTGTCCCAATTTGAACGGGTAATCAGCGCCACACAATATCGGGCCCGTAACTAAAATGTACCTTTCTGTCATGAAGATCAGTGCTTATTGTACTTGAGATCGGTGATCAACATGGGGTCTCTATATAGTTCTCGGTCCGACATTGTGTGGCGCTGGCTACCACATCAATCGGTTCCATATTTTTTTAATTTCTTTTTCCATATGCAACAGCTATCCAGTTAGTAAGTATAGAGATCAGTGGCTAAATAACACATCACTTGCGTTTCGGATCGCTGACTAGAATCACTGTTTGCCGAACGGCGTTCATACAGTTCGACCATCGCCGGCCGAACTGTATAACTGGAATTCCAGATCGCTGACTAGAGCTCGGCTTATTTAATAGAACATACTGCAGGAGGATCAAAACTTACTCTAGTCTATTCTAACATGCATATAAATAAAATAAAAGAGAATCGAAAGAAGACACAGCGGTAGATTTTGCTCCGTAAATAAGACATCACGAGCAGACAGGAGAAAAATAGTCCCTAATATTATTTATTGTTACTAATTACAAAAAATAACTCAAATACAGTTGAAAATACTCATCAAAAACTAAAAAATGATAACATAGTCTCAATAATGTCATGATTGCATTATTTGTATTTCCAACATGTCTGACTATAAGTCAATCAAGTAGGAATCAATGCGATTGAGTTATTCTGACAGCTAAGAATTATTTCTTACGTAATTCTGACATCTATGATTTTTTACACAATCAGTTTCACACGATACGAAATAATGCCTGAGAATATTACCTTGACCAGCTATTTTTATGTATTTTTTTACATATAAAAATGCATCTTTAAAAATACCATTCTACTAAAAGAGTATAAATTAGACGGTATAAAAACACTTTTGAAATGCAATAAATGGTTTATTTATTGGTTTTACACAAATTTACTTGTTTTTATTTAAAAAAATTGCTGCAATGTAAAAACATGTCAATGAATCGGATAACGAGATATAATAAAATCTGTTTTTATATCTACGCTAGCGGACCCGTCCCGGCTTCGCTCGGGTGGTATGAAATTATGATTTAATAGCGGTCACCCATTACTCCGCTCACGTATATTTAGTATAGCTGATCCGGCAAACGTTGTAGATAATTTCTAGGAATAATTACATTACTCACTCGCTTCGCTCGTTCGTTTGAATTTTATTAATACAGTACTCACTCGCTTCGCTCGTTCGCTTGAATATTATAAATACACTACTCACTCGCTTCGCTCGTTCGCTTGAATATGATAATTACATTACTCACTCGCTTCGCTCGTTCGTTTGAATTTTATTAATACACTACTCACTCGCTTCGCTCGTTCGCTTGAGCCTACTCACTCGCTTCGCTCGTTCGCTTGAATATTATAAATACACTACTCACTCGCTTCGCTCGTTCGCCATATATGTATTTTTTAAAGCTTAATATAAAAATCGCGATTAAAAATCAGGGGTTGATCGTATAAGGGTGAAAATTTAGAGTTGTATGTATTTTTCAATGCTGAATCATGAAAAAATTAAAACAAAAAATTTTGTCAAAAAAATAAAAAAAAATTTTTTGGGGTGGACCACCCTTAACATTTAGGGGGATGAAAAATAGATGTTGTCCGATTCTCCACCCTACCCGATAAGCACACAAAATTTCATCAAAATCGGTCCAGCCGTTTCGGAGGAGTTCAATAACGTTCACCGCGACACGAGAATTTTATATATAAGATTAACTAGGAATTGTAGAATGCATTTGCTACTGGATTTAAATCAAACAGAAAAATTCAAGAACAAGATTGTTTTTGTTACTTAAAAAACCACGCTTAAAATTCTTGAAATTAGTGCTGACAGTGTTTCACTCTAAGAGCATTGGAAACGTACTAATACCTCTGCATTCTTCATCTCAAATCCTTTCACCTCGCGCCAAAACGGTTGTGGCTCTCCCGACGCTATTTTTAAAGCTAAAGGTTTTGGGTAAAAGCCAAATAAAGGACCAAGAGATCCTATACAGGTAAATAAAAAAAAGTTTTGGCTACGTGTGAAAGCTTACGTAATTTTTTTTTAAGTTGGAAGTTTTTCCAGAACTTTTTTCCATTTTTCGTCTGAAGGATCTGTAGTGTGATTGTTGGTCCTTCATTTGACGTTTATCCGAACCCTTTAGCTTTAAAAATCGAGTCAGGAGAGCCATAACCGTTTTTAGGCGAGTGGAAAGGATTTGCGGTGAAGAGTGCAGGGGATATTTGTAGGTACCCAATGCTCTTAATGAAGCAAATTCGAGTTTTTTTTACCGGATTATGAACAAAAGGAGGGTTATATGATATTATTGCTTGATAGGAATATTTTGTTACAACTGTTTTGATTCAATTGAATAAAGCTAATTAAAAACATGATAGAGGTTCACTGACACCAAGTAAAAACATTTGATTAAACAAAAAAAAAGTCTGCAAGATTAATTAACTTGATAAATAATTAAGTAATGATTAATACATTCCAATAATTAATCAGGACTGATCGTTTTTTAGGCGACTGGCGAGTAACGGTGCATTGGAAAGATTGTGAATCATTATTGAGAATAGGGTACTTGAATGGAATTTTTCTAAATGAATGAATTGTAAATTATAGACGCTCGACAACTGAGGTCATTCGCGTCAAATGGAATTTTTTTGTTAGGTATTACTTAGTAATAGAACACTAAATTCTGAACAACATGACACTTAAAATTATTTCTTCATTCTCATTTCAAATAAGCTCAAAAATAAAATTTGAAATATTTATGTAAACCCCGCCCGCTAAAAAGCGTTTTTGTAACACATATGAAATGTACAACACTTCGCATCTCTAGTAGGCTGGTTAAAATAATATATATAGCACGCGTACAATAATACATATTTTACGTGATACGACAGCATATAGCTATAAAAAATAAAAGTTTTTTGGTACGACCCTTAAAGAAATAACTTTTGGCAAACATTAGAGCCGCAACATTTTCTTATATCCTGAAGTGTAAAAAACATTTTTACACGGCTATATATAAGAAAATTTCATTTCTCGAACGTAACATCGAAACCTACTGATGTATGTGATTCGAGCAAAATGTTTTCTTATTCACATTTAGATACATGTATATATTATATCCTCAGCATCACCTCATGTGCAGCAGTTGGTGGTTTGGGTTGCTCTGATCGTGTGCTGTCCCACGTCAAGAGAGGCGGCGGTAGATTCCGGACCACTGATAGATAATATGTGGATTGTGAAGGCGCCATTATCAGCACCGTATAGTCCGTATTGATGCGGAACTTCAAACGCTGTCTGAAGTTGGGAAAGGCTGACATTTTAATTTGTGCAGCGGTATATTGACGCGGGATTTTAAGCTCACGGCGTGGGAATGTTAGAATTCGCCGACATTTTGAAACAGCTATCGAGAGAGGGGGGAGAGAGATAGGGAGGGAGGGAAAGATGGAGATAAGGTAGAAGGGGGGAGAGAGAGAGAGAGAGAGAGAGAAAGAGAGAGATAGGAAGGGAAAGATGGAGATGGGGTAGAAGAGGGAGAGAGAGTGGAGAGATATACATGAAGGAGGAGGGAGTGGAGACAGAGGGTGAGAGAGGGAGAGAAGATTGTAGACCCTTGACAACTGAGGTCAATAGCGTAAACTTATCGATAATATAGCTTGCGTTAGCTGTATTGATAATTAAAATTTCCAGCTCAAATTCTCTCTTCCTCAATACATTCCTGCTCACTCATGTCTTGCTACGTCTATAAAGAGGCTTCAGATGTTGTATAGGGACTAGCCGACTATTCTCAATCCGTATAATTAGAGATCAGTGTTTCGGGCACGCTGGTACGCCGGAACGCAGACAGTGGGTGGCGGATGGAAGGGGATGAATATATCACGCACGATAAATTCGGTACGTCGATTTAACATTCGCCATGCCTGTGTTGTGTTTGCACATACCTATCTAACAAATCTACATGTGCTAAAACCAGTAGCGGTTCCAGGGAGTTTTAAGTTTTAAATCATCTTTTCTCGTCATAAAAGCTATGTATATAAATACAGGGTTCTGCAAAGATTTTCTTTTTATTTACCTAATCTATGATTTCAGGATGTGGTTTCTGTGCCAGCCAGGCGCAGATCCAAGGGTGGGGGGTCATGGAGATCATGCGACCTTCCTCAGAACCAACTCTACTCAACTGTGAGCTATATTCACCCTCCTTGGTCGTAAAGCAATACGGACGTTTGATTGTGCTGATTAGAATCAGCGTATTTTGTTCTATGAACTTTACAAAGACTTTAAAAACGTGGGTTTTTGATGAAAGTCGAAATCTATCAGAACTTTTCAAACTTACCCAAGCTTGTAGAAAATGACACGCTGATTTCAATGGGCACAAGTAAACGTCTGTATTTTTTCTGGTTTAGGATATGCATTTAAAGTTTTCAAAAAATCACAAAAAAACCTTTGAATGGTTGTATCTTCTAATAAATTGTAAGAGACATTTGCTTGTGGCCATTGGCAGAACGTTCTTTGGTGCGTCTTGATTGGCCACGAACAACTAATGACCATATTCATACAACCACCACTTGTTAGAAAATATGGATTCGTCCGACCCAAAACTCGTTTGTGCGAATAAACGCAGAAACGAAACTACTCTACTTACAAAAAAACAATAAAATAATAAACTAATATTACCGCGAATAGCAAAACATGGAAGGACTCTAAGATATAGGATAAGAAAAGACCTCTCAAGGCAATTACATTGTTCACGCCGGTCAGGTAGAGAGATCTGCTATACCGACTATGTATAGAATGTAGAGGTAGGTATGCATACAAGAAAAAGAAAAGGTTTCTTATAAGCGAAGCACGATCCGTCGAGCGCCAACGTTCCCGATTCGAATCCCTCTAGAGGCACATAACCGATCGGTACGCCAAATGAATATTGTATATTCTCTGCTACATATACTTCCGGTTCTACGGAGGATGTGGAAACTCTCTGCCGGAAATACCTCCTCTGTTCTCTTCGACTTCAAATCTTATCACGAAAGCAACATTCATTTTATGGAACGACAACAGATGGTTCGATTTTGATGAAACTTGGTACACTATCAATCGGTACCCGAACTTAAAATACATAGTATTTTTGTCCGGCTATGATCGGATTAAGATAAAGTTTCGGTCAAAATCGACATCAACGCGATCGAAACAATGGGAAAGATATCCCTGGCATCTAGATTCTAGACGTCATTGTTTCATTTCTTTTCCGCTCCATCAACCTCGTTACGAACTATGCATGACTCACTATCTTAAATTTTGGAGCTTGACTATAGCAACTATTGACTGAATTTAGAATTAATAATATATAGTATTTTAGTTAGTAGCTCCTAGATGTCAAAGATAATTTAACGCTTAGATAGTACCCTGTACCTACCTGATGTTATTGTTACTCAATTGTTTCTATCAAAACTGATATTAAAGTCAGCGAGGCCGCGAATAAAAAGTATCAAACAGCGTGATCAGCACCTAACAGCATCTGATTGGTCGCTTGAAACTCAACACAGCAGAACAACCAATCAGATACTTTGTGCATCCTAGAAAAAGCATCTGCTGTTCACGTGATAACTGTATTTATTGGTGGAAAAGACTGTAGTTTCTTTACAAAGACTGAAGTTCGCAACCCTACGGACACCTGAAATAATAGTTGCGAGTGAATAGCACAATATACGAGAACATAGTATGGGCACAGCAACCGAAAAAAAAAAATGTTATCTAAACTCCATTGTATTTCATGTATAGCACAAGGGTACAGATAAATTCTTGTACCCGAATTACATATTTATCAGGAAATGGCTGTACATCGATGATACCGTAATTTCTTATAGAATAAGTTTTAAAAAAAGGTTATATCAAGCTTTCAATTTCTGGTATTATCTTTTCCTTCGAGTATTCTCCAGGTCGGATGGATTCACGGAGCACAGTTTTGATAACCTTTTGGGGCTTGAGGATAGTCAAGCATGCAGCAATTCCGTTATTTACACAGGGTTTCGATGGCTCCTTTTTTACGAGTCCCCAGTTACCAGGTTCTAATCCGAGAACCGGTAATTGGATTTTCAATTTATTATTAAAAAAATGATCAATTATACTAGGTCCAATATCCTGGCTGTTGGTGGCTTTCTATGTCACTAAGTTTACCTACGGTTAAAATGACTTCAGTTGGTGCACAGTAAATTATTGCAATCTACAATATTGATGATTGAAGGAAGAATTTGACATTTTTTTCCAGTACAATACTGATTTTAAAATATTTGCATATATATATATATATATTATAGTTACTTTACTTTGTTACTGATATCATAGCATCGAACACTCTGAAGATTGTACAAAGACTTACCGAAACGTTAGTGAATATATGCAAATGTTTTAACGTCAGTATTCCATTTTATTGATGTTGTCACTGGGAAAACAAATTTAATTCTTTATTCAATCATCATTAAATTTTCAATTCACAAAACCATTGATCTAAATCTACACATATACTTGCGTAAAGCCGATGTACGAATTTCTGTAGCAAATCTTTTAGAACCTGTTTTAATTTTAAATCAATAGTTTTCATTTTTACACTGAAATACGTCTTAAAATAAGCGATGTTTATTACTATGCACTTTGACCATATCATTTAAAAGCTTTAAAATCCTTTTTGAAAAATGGTACTTTAAAATAATACTCTTGATAAGTCTAAAAATGTAGTTATTTCCAGATGCACGTCCAAAATCCAGTTATTAAAATGTATCAAAGAAGGCATATAGGTACTCAAAAAAAAAATCAATAATGCATATTTATTGCGAATACTTGTTAATTAAATATTTGAGGTCAGTGATATCTTTTTTTATTAAAAAAAAATTGTTATGTCTTTACTGTCTTCGGACATGCGATTAATTTGTTAAAAAATACAATAACAACTTATTTATATCGAACAGCCTTGACACAAAAATAGTGACTGCATGAAAAAAAACGCAAATATAGATTAATCGGTTAACAAGTATTTATTTATATTATGTTATTGATCTGATATAAATTCAATAAAAATATGTTTCAGTGTAAACGTCTACTGCGGACAACACAACTAAAATGTTATTATTGAATTTAACAGATGATGAAAAACATCGAATCGGTGGCTAGACTAATTACAATTTTTTTATAATTTTTTTTGTTGTCAGTATCTCGAATGCGGCTCAACACATCTTGAAATTTATACAAATTATAAAGTATCAATTATTTACCTACAATTATCATCGTCTGCCTTGCAATTTTTTTTGCATACTTGGGAGACCTCATATTGAACATTTATTCATTTGTAGAGAGGTCTGCCAGGTATGCAAAAACATTTGCAAGGCAGATGATGATAATTGTAAATAATTGATAATTTCTCTATAATCTGTCTAAATTTCAACAAAATGGTGTTGATTCGTTGAGGCGCATTTGAGATAGTCACATAGTGACAACAAAACATGATTAAAAAAATGTAGGGTGCAGTTTTATGAAACCACGGTGCAAGTGAAACTTTTTGCCATAACCCTGAACACTTTTAAGCCGAAATCGTGGAAAGTATACAATTTTGCAACGCTAAAAGTGCACGTCCCGCTAAGTTTGACACTGTGTTGACTGTATGATAGTAAATTATTAAAATAAATAAAGAAAATATGTTCAAAATAGAAAAAAATATCAAGTCGAATATGGAATAGTTAAAAAGGAAAATTAAAATTATTGGCGCCGCCCGGGTTCAAACCAGCGACCTACTGCGTATAAAACAGCTGCGATACCTCTACGCCATGCATCCCGTTGTGTGTACTACTGCTATATTTAAGATATACCAAGATTGTCTGGGATGACGCAGTGTTCTGTAATAGTGGGATGATATACGTATACTATATAGTACATACGCGATTCTTCAATTGGACGTGACGTGACCTCGACATGCGTAACCGAACGGAAAAAAACGAGGCTAAAAATTTTCACTTAAAAATTGAATTAGTCTGCCCCCGATTTGATGTTTTTTTCATCATATTACCTGTTAAAACTAGATTTTTGGATATGCAGCCATTTTATGAGAAAAACATTTCAAATAATTGAAAAAAGTCAACACATTATAAAATATTAAAATAGTAATAGACGTCTTGGTTATGTGGGCTTCATCAGTAATTAAAACATAAAATCTGAAATGTTTGAACAGTCGTATTAGCTTCTTGCAACATTACCTGTTAAATTCAATAATAAAATTTTGGTAGTGTTGTCCAGTATTTATATATTATACGTTGTTCTGATATAAATTCAATAAAAAAAATTGTTTCGATGCAATTCCGACACCGCGTACCATTTTAATTATTTGATATCATATCGGCATGACATTTTAAAGTAGTTCACCTGTTATCTACAATGTGACTTATTATCTGTGACCACACCAAATTAACAATGCCAAGTGCATATTTAATATTAAATCCATTGATTTTTGAGAGGTGATAATGAAGTAGAGTAAGTATATAGGCCATATGTTTAAGCCTATTCAACGACCACTTAAAATCTACAACGATAAAAATACACAGACTGCATGATTTTACTGTCCCCCTGTATGGCACGCCGTTTTACTATATGTAAGAATGAAAAATAAATTTGTTCATTTAAAATGATACTTAAAAAAATGATACATATTTTTATGATGTCCTTATATGAATGAAACATTAATTAAACTTTATAGTTTAATTCCGATGGCACACCGTTTTACTTTTTATTCTGAATTATTTTTAAGTACACCTTGTATGTAATAGTGCTTATATAGATGGACGAGGAACAGGTGGCACGTGTTTTAACGCCACTTCAACCAATTAACTATCAAACAACCCTAACTTTGCTAATAATGATATATAGCGTGGTTAAATTAACAGAAGTAGAAGCAGAAAACCATGGCCATGCAAGTTCGCCTATAACTAGAAAATGTCTCAACCGATTTGAGCGAGATTTAAAAAAAAATTAGCTATGGATTTTTTATTATATTGTTACGGATCACCCTGTATATAAACGGCAGGTAAGAGTTCTGAGAAACGGGGTCTGCTTACTGAACAACTGGTACCTGCGCGAAAGTTCTAGAGAAAGCGAAAACACACTAGGCTTATGCCACGCAGCATATATAAACAGCCAGTGCGAGTGAGTGAAGCAATCAGTCAACGGAGAGTGACGCAGTCAAGTCTACGGTGGAGCAGTAATATAAATAGTGCCGTGATATAAATAACCAAATTGATAAAATAAATACTAGTGTAGTGGTAATTACAGTTTAGTTATTGTTCTTGTGTTGATTGTTAGAACTGACTTTTCGTTGTTGCATTCATTATTATTGTTTTTAATTATTGTAAATAAATATTTATTCCGCCAACTCAGAAAACAGTTTTGTAACAATATTATTAAGCTCTGGAATACCGATCCCAGAAGAAATTTAATGAAAGGGAAAAAACTAATTATAATTATCCATGCAGGATTATTTCAAAAACTCTTAGCAAGAATGAAGAATAATTGGGGGTTGTAGTGAAAGAGGGGATCTTATAGGATCGGCCACATAATCCAGTGGTGCGCAAATTTCAATATTTGTGTCTCCCCCCCCACTTAAAATTTATTTATTCGCGCTTCTCCGCAAAGTCTATCATGAACAAAGAAAAACATTTTAAATTCTTAAGACAATCAGTATTAGATATTTGCATTTAAGTTCGTTTCGATATCAAATAAGTAAATTATAGACGTTTGACAACAGAGGTCATACCTAAACGTTTTTCACTTTCGACGATTAATGGATAACTAAAGAAATTAAATTAGAAAACTAAATACACATATTTTCTTGAAAGGATGACCAAACCTGGCATTTCAGTATAACGACACCAGATGGCTGATCCTGTATTCTCGTCTCTCGATATTCCCTTCTAGAATGTATTACGGTATGTAAATCTCTGATATGGTATCAGCTGCCTATCCCGCTAGCACTATATAATGTCGATAATAGTTTACAATTACCCTCTGATTAGTAAATACTCCCCATTATTTAATTAGTAGGTTAGATCAAATATCGCTAATTATGTGGATAGTTACATTATGGTATCTACGTTAAATACATATACGAATAATATGGCTAATTTATATAGTAACAAACCACAATTTTATGAAAAAATAGCTGTTATACCCGGCTTCGCCCGGACGCGGTTTAAAATGCCAACGTTAAGCTCATCCTAAATACGAGTAGTAACTCGAAAAACTCACACCCTTCCCGTTCGAGTAGTTTTTTCGAAAAACCATCGAACATTAAATTTTTTACAAATGAAGGCTTAAGTTAGCATTCCTGTTAGGAACACCCATCGAATGACGTGATGTTACAATGCAATACCAGAAAAATCCATTTTTAATCTATGCCACCGTCGGTACTCAAACCCGAATTTTCTACTATCGCGGCGGCTGAGTTATCATTTACTCTACGGTGACACAATTAAATAACGAATTATTTTCATTATCTATAAGTATTAATACGTGAACACCGAAAGTTCTGGTCCCTACTATTTATTATGAAAGGAGGGGAATGAACATACCTACATCATTCGAAAGGTACTGTGCCATAGATGTGCAGAAAAAATATCACGTGGAAAAGTTGCCGTTAAGGCAAGTAAAAAAAAATACTGCCTTCCCTACACGGGAGAATAGGACATTTCGACCATAGGCGATACTAGTAAGTATTAAGCATTTAATATTTGTATTTATTAATTAATTGCGACTACTTGATTCGCCATCTGACTCTTTTATACTCTTGAATTGCTACAATTTAATATGGACAAGTAGCGATCCGGAAGGTAATGCAGATGTGAAATTTTGAAGAGGAAATCTTCTTGGCTTAAGGTCATACTGATGTTATCAAATTTTCATTTATTGCTTGCCTTTCGGGAGATTTTCTCCCATCTTCAGAGCTCAAATACTGATTATTTGGACAGCATCTGAGCTCTGAAAATTACATCATTATCGTCGTGTTTTCTTTATCCTTAACCCAAGAAGATTTCCTCTTCAAAATTTCACATTTTTCGTACAATTCGAATGTTTTTTCGAATGAAACATCCGATTTATTATTAGAATAACCTAAAATTGCGAGAACTGAAATAATGTGATTTTGCCCATCACCAGTTTTTCCTCACCTTTTAATTATAGTTAACCTGTTGTACCTTCATAACCTTATCTTATGTACAATCTAACGACATAAAGGTGTTAAAATCAACAAGATAATAAAAATCATCTATCCATTTACAACCGGCCGTATCTAACTGATCATTTGAAGAATTACAGTTAATATTCTCATGTCAGGCGATTATCTCCTCAATCACACACTCGTCGTCATGTTCGACCATTTCATGATGGTAATTAGTCAACACGTCCGTTTTAAATTGGCGGCGATATAACATTTATTGTACGCACATAATTATTTTATCATCAGATAACATCTTAACACAATCCCCTAGCAAGGTTACAACGGGCCGCCAGGTGTTAACGTACATTTTAGATCAGTGGCGTCCTTAAATTTACATTGCTGTAATGAATCAAGTTCACGAACATCAAAACTTGTAAGACCAGCATTTTGGAGACATTTTATTGTTACAGTTGAAGAAATTAACAATGTTCAAATATAGTTGATGCCATT
The DNA here is from genome assembly GCA_039654895.1 of Mongoloraphidia duomilia. Classification (NCBI taxonomy): domain Eukaryota; kingdom Metazoa; phylum Arthropoda; class Insecta; order Raphidioptera; family Raphidiidae; genus Mongoloraphidia; species Mongoloraphidia duomilia. The sequence goes on along the minus strand of CM077524.1, from coordinate 24,044,723 downwards.
ATAATTTATCGTCGCCGTCACCGCATATCAGAAATTGGCAAAATTTAGTTAGGCCCATCAAAAATATTGTGGCATCATGTCACTAACTAAATTTTTGCCAATTTCCGAGATAACACCTATATGCGGTGAACAGTGGTGGACTAAGCCCGTTGGAGGCCGGGGCGGCAGAACTAAATGAGGCCCCCGGTCTGCTTAAAAATTGATGTATTTGTAGTGTAAATTTCGTAAAAAATGAATAATACAGATGTAATGGCTGACAAAAAAAATCAAATAGTAATTATAATAAACGTTGGTTGCTAGATAGGTATAAGTAGCCTACCTACGTTTATATTTTGCATACGTACGGGGCCTTCAACTCCAAACTGCCTCTTACTTACTGAATATATTTTGGCCTTGTTTGGAGGCCCCCCAGGATTAGAGGCCCGGGGACTTTATGATCCAAAATATCAGTTAACACTTTACAAGATAAATTATAGTTTTGTAAGGAATGCCACAAACCAAGTTAATTGACATTTTAAAGCTGCATTTAGTTCAACATTATCGAAGATGTGTACCGAAAATTACATCAAAATATTTTAGGAGCTTGGTGCTTCATAATTACTGACACGTTCCAAAATGTTTTTTTGGTAATATAATAAATAGTATTATTATTGAGTAATTTTGGAGAAACATAATCCACTTACGTAATTGTTTTTGAGTTTCAAATTTGTCTGGTTGACTGCTGAACATACCTGGAACAAAAGAAAATTAACAATTAGAAACAGCACTTTAAATAAAAATTCAAAATAATTAATCTCTGGAATAATAGCAATAATGTATTTCTCTATATAGTCAAACAATAAAAAATATTATTGACAGTTCCTCTAAGAGTAATGGGAAAGTGAAATTTACATATTATTTTAATTAAAGAATACTGAAGCTATTAGACCAAGAATTCTTCACCTTTTCACTTTTATACCTCCCCTGAAAAATCTGGCGTTCACATCTGATGTTGGGTTGTAGAAAGCATTGTCAGAAATTCTAGTTTGACAATGACCTTAGATTGTGACCACACATATTTTTTCATAAGAAAAACATTCTAGAATTTTAAAACGACCATGCTCGAAAAAAAATTGATCGATTGAACGATATTTTTTAAACTGTGATGCATTTACAGTTTCCTCTTCGAAAAAACACTTTCTTACGCATTTTGATCAAAATTTAGCTTGAAAAGCGATTTTTTTCTATGTAAATCAATAATTTGTTTTTCTGTGAGCACAATGTAATGCTCTACATGACAATGAGTTTAACGACATTATACTGTTCTTGCATATATAAAAACTGTAATTATATGATCACAATCTTAGGTCTGTCAAATGAGATTTTCTGACAATGCGTTCTGCACCCAGCATGATTGCTATTTTATGAGAAATGTGTTGCTATTTCTTGATAATGTCTTTGTCAAACCAAAATCTACCTGGGCTGAGCCGGGCCTGAAAGGTAATTATTTATATTTACACTGCGAAGATCGCATGCATAGTTTTAGCCGTGTTAAGAACGCCAATGACAACAGTTAATTCAATGATAATGATGATGACATTATAATGACATCGTTTTAGGAGTGGATAAAGTCAAGAGGTCTGTCTTGATAGTCACAGCTGATTCATGCATGTACATTGAAATTAATTACTATGCTGTTACCAAATATGACACTCTATGTTTATAGTTATCTCAATCTACATCAATGGAATGGAATAAGCAAGAAACGCGCTGCTTTTCAAAAACATGCACGAAATATTTTAATAAGTAAACTTCCTCTGATGGGGTCATTAAAAATTCAGATGCTGTAAAATGATAAAACATAGTTTAGCATTATTTAAAGACACTTTAGGTATTAATTTTAATTATACAGTCAGCAAGCAAGAATAAAGAAATTTGCATTTTACGATCAGTCATTTCCGAAATAAATTGTGATAAATGATTTGAACGACATTAAAAAGTCAATATGTATCTTCAAAGCGGTAAAACAGGCAGTATTATTTTATTTCTTTAAAAGTAGTTTCAACTGTTTTATTGGATTTTTATTTGGAAATAAAAACTATTAAAAATGAATTCCAACAGCAGCTGTCTCCCGTTTATTGTTATATAAGTACAAAAAAATATTCGTAAAAGAGAACAAGCAATTCACTTGTTCCAATTGGTATCAGAATAAATTTCTTAGTCACAGTTATCTGTTCTACTGTTAAAAATTACTTGAACCGATTTTTCTCATACTTTGTCAACAAAACTGGTCATGAGTTTTTAAAATGAAACTTTACTAGTCTCGTTTTTCCGTTCGGTTACGCATGTCGAGCGTCACGTCACGTCTACGTCCAATCGAAGCTATCGACCAGACGAGTACTCAACGATAAGTAGCGACGGTTATGTTCGTACTACGTCTACATAAATAATATCGAACTAATATTCAGTCGAGAAGCACATCAAATACCCACTGACCACCAACGATAGAATGTGGTTCCAATTACATTACCAAAACCACATAAACAAAATTATATACTTTAGGCGATTTCGGGTTAAAAACGAGCTCCCAATTTGAGTCAAATGTTGAAACCGCGCTAAAAATGATGTTGAAGAAGTTGGGACGCAATGATAAAAAGTGTTAAAAGAGTTTTAGATGTTTACAAACATTCGGATACCTACTAATCACACTACCAGTAAGGAAAATAAAAACATATATATAATAAATAATAACAAAAAGCAGACAATAGTATCTTTGAATGACATGGCAAACTGTAGAATACAGATCAGAGTAGCGTAGTCATTGTTCTGCTTGTCTATGTACTCTATCCAGAGCTGGGCAGTACTGAGTACAAGTACTTGAAAAAAGTATTTTAAGAACATTTTTTTGTACTTGGTACTTTGTACTCCAGTCTCCAAGTACATTTAAAAACTGTATTTGCGTAACTTGTACTTGTAACGATCTGCTGAATGTACCTTGTACTTGAAGCTTGTGTCTAAGTACATTTTGTTTACAAGTAGATTTATACTAGATCGCAAATCCCCAACACTAGATCGTAAATCTCCGATATTAGATCGCAAATCCCGACACTAGATCGCAATTCCTTGACACTAGAACGCAAATCCCCGCCACTAGATCGCAAATCCCCGACATTAGAACGCAAATCCCCGACACTAGATCGCAATTCCTTGACACTAGATCGCAAATCCCCGACACTAGAACGCAAATTCCCGACACTAGATCGCAAATTCCCGACACTAGATCGCAAATCCCCGACACAAGATCGCAAATCCCCGACACAAGATCGCAAATCCCCGACATTATAGTAATAATCTCAGAACAAAGATTGCTATAGAAACAGCATAATTATCACGTCTCCACAACTATATACCTACACTAAAGAACGACCTGTCAGGTACATATGATCATTCGTTGCTTGTATTCCGTAGTGTTAATTACTCTTTATGTTGTGTTGTGTGGCAGGATGTTAAAATAAAGGTTCCGAAGCGCTTATGAAAAATCAAGGTGTATCTTATCATCAGTAAGTAAAAATATTTTATTACATTTTCAATTGTTCCCGGCATGACTCGACTGGCTTCGGTTGTATAAACCTACAATAGCTGTAATATGCCACTTCTATAGCTTTCTCTGTTCTGAGGTAATAATGCATCAGCAATAACATTAATCCTTTTGTTATTTCTATTCATTATAAATTCATTATGTTATCTTACACACAGATGCATGCAAACAATAAGCTGTGTTGATACAGATGTTCCGCAATTGCAATAACCAACTCAAAACAACATTCCAAGCAGAGTCCAAATTCTAGAGTGCTAAAATAGAAGAGTCTAGACGTCAGACCACGGCTCGACTCTTGTTGCTAAAATTCCCTCAAGAAACGTATCTTAAATTCAATTTACCACGAGAAAATCTTGTGTTTTCCTATTGGAAATCTATTATGTGCTTGAAAATCGTACATAAGACTGAGAGAACGCCAATTGTTTCCCAGTTTTGAAGTCTCGGAAATCAGTATATTTTTTATTAGATTCTGGTGATTCATATAATTTTATTATTTCAAATGACAAATTCTGTTTACCAGGGGGTCAAAATAAAGCATGAACACTAAACAAATAAGTTTAATCTAAACTGTAAATTATACTTTACTTCAAAAGGATCGTGGCTTGATCTTTTCATGACGTGACATTTAAAAATTGCGATTCGCGCGCTTTGTACAACATTAATGGAGATAAGCATCTGAGAAACGTAATGCAGATGGCAGCAACCACTTCTTTTCAGTTTCGGATCCTTTGGAAATACAAAACCTCTATGGTTTGAACATTGGTAGCAACTAGCGGTCAAGTTTGGCAGTGTTCATCTCCATTTAAACTGATTGCACGTTTCAAGATCTTAAACATTACAAGAGTCGCGCAGAGCCTCGTCTTTTTATAAACTGCTTTTATTCCTTGGTTTAACAATTTAAGAAACAGTCTGTATATATAAATATTTGCATACATTATTTTATTTATAATTCACGTGCACATATAACATTTATACTCCACAGGTATCTTGCCTGCCATCAGCAATGAATTACTGACCATAATTTAGATTCTCGTAAATGATATCGAATGTACAACACCACGTAACTGTAGGTATTAAAAATATAAAAATGCGGTTTTGTTCAATAAAAAACATGATGTGGTTTTTGTTCAATGACAATAGTGGAAGAAAAATAAATAAGCGTGAAAGAAAAAAATCTAAATGTAAGTGATAATAGACAAAATCAGAATATTAATAAAAAAAAACTTACATCAATGTTAAAATTCTGGAAACTTTGTGTAATTTATTGTAAATTATAGACGATCAACATCTCAGATCATACGCGCACAAAGTTATTGTATTAAAGTTAAAATTAAAAAATTAGTTGTTTGTTTTAATTTTAACTTAATGTCAATGAAAGAATAATTTGGTAAATGTTTGTCATCTTAATTGTTATAGTTGTTGAGGAAGTCCTAATACAGTGACGAAACGTTTAATACAATCAATTTCTGTTTCAGTTTTATTTGTTGTTCAAATACCTGTGACATAATAGAATTACCAGTAACATTACAGACTACAAATCATATAGGTAAATTCATCGAAATGGTGCATTTCCATAAAAGATAAGCTGTGTCCATGGTACTTTGAAGGGGATCATTATTACAACAAAACCATTTTTCAGAATTAGTACCCATCGTAACGGATTATCTCACCGGACGATAATTCGTCAAAATCCCACAATGTTTATAGACTAGCTAAATAGATGCTGATCTATTTACTTATGTTTTATATAATGAATCATATTATTCATCTCCTTGCCATACATCGCTTTTCCCATCATCATTATAATACAAAAGGGGGAACTCGACTCGGCCAAGTCTATTGTGCACAACACAAGAAGACACACGCATGGAGCTATTGAATGAGGATGAATGCATTGGTGTTCCTCAACATCTGAGGCTAATTGAAGCGCGTGCCCACATCAATACCCTCGATGGCAACAGTGTGACGTGTTCCGTTATTATTGTGTATCACCCAGACCGCAATAATTGTCGTTACAAGAGGAAAAGAACGATGTCAGTCTCCATCCCTTATTAAGTGAACGTGAATGAACGAATAAAGTGCGATTAACATGTTAATAAGAAACTTTTTGTTATAAAAGGGTCAAGTTTCCAGTTATGCACGGTTCATGATTTCTTTTATAAATCGAAGGAAAGAGTTTAACATATCACCACTAACGGCAGCTTTATTTAATGTAAATTTCTATTTATTTACTCGATTCTGCCCGCGGTTTCTTTCGTATGAATGCCGATTTGGATATTATGGGAACCTTACAGAGGGTACAATAACGTTATACCCATGCTTTAAGCTTTGGTACCGATTGATAGTGTTTCATCCAGCTGTTGTCGAGTGATGCCGGTACAGACAGATAAAAATTCTGGAAACCTGTTCTTTCGCCTATAGGTATCATACCCGAAACCCATAAAAACATCAAGGAAACAAAAGTCAAAAACAGAATGATGTTACACATTATTAGAACCAAGTCGTGTCCATCGTGATTATAATAAAATTAAGAAAAATCGCAGGATAGTGGACAAAATATTGGATTTATTTAATTAAATGTACGATGTTTCGTCTATATATTTAGACTTTTTCAAGTACATAAAAATAACAATATTTATGAAAATTAATATTAATTACTAACCATAGCAATTAACATAAGATAGGGTACATAAGACAAAAACATGGTAACATGGTAACAAATTATGTTGACTATAAATTTTAACAATCAATAATAATAATAATACAAATGTTAGTATAATTTCATAACATAATTATACTGACTACTTAAATTTTGAGTGTCTGTTCTATAATTGATTGAATTGTTTTTTCTAATAAAACACATTTCACTGATATTGCGTTTCTTCCAATTTGACTCTTTATCTAATATTTGAACTTCATTGAAAAAAAATGTATGCCCAGTGTCGAAATGATGAGATGACAACGCCGTCTTATTATCACTTAATAAGTTTATGTTTCTACAGTCCATTTTGTGCTGATAAATTCTATTTTTTAATAACTGTTTTGTTTGTCCTACGTAGCACTTATTACATTCACAAGGTATTTTATAAATAATATTAGATTGATGTGAGATAGGCGTCTTAT